>CM045995.1:3813773-5192509 GCA_025175895.1 Wurfbainia villosa | reverse complement strand
AAATAAACACTAGAGGAATTTCTAAGATTTTGTCTAGGGTAAAGTAGTGAAATAAGAATAATTAAAAAAATAAAAAATTTAGGATAAAATTTATAAAGAAAACTTTTGTTCAATCTAGTGATTACACTAAATTCAAGCGCTCCTGCTTTGATATCAATTGTTGGATCAATGCGACCAAAAAAGGGGGTGAATCTCAATAAAAATAATTTTTTATTTTTAAACACTTTTTATTTATTTTTTTCTAAATCAAAATGCATAGTGGAAAATTAAATAAAGTAGACAAGTAAATTTTACTTGATTCACAATCCTCATTGAATTGCTACTTCCAAGGCTCGTAATAACCCTCTAAGATTCCCTTGATGGGCAAAACACTAAGTCTCTCCAATTTGAAAAAAAAAAAATTGAATACAAAGAGAGATTGAAACAAGATTAGGGATTAGGTAACACACTACTTCCCTTAAGAATTTTAAGCACAAAAGTATGCAAAACTAATTTCTATACCAACAATAAAATGAATGCACAAAGTTTGCTCGATTGTCAAAAATCAATGAAGTGGTTGGGCGAGCTCTTGGAATACAAGAGAAAAGATGCAACAATGAAGGAGGTGTTCAAATGAGTTGACCTATGATACTACCCAAAATCTACTTTTATAAAACTTTTTTCAAGCACCTAGATCGCCTTCCGGATGCCTCTAGCTCGGCCCGTCGAAATGGAAGTTTGGCTCTTCTGAATGCTTGGATCTCTTCTGAATGTCTCTAGCTCAGACTTATCTACTTCGACATTTTACTATCATTCCTAATTTGGTCGCCTACACCCTTCCAGTTGCTTGGATCCACCTTGCAAACTATGCTCTTAGGTCTCTCAAAACCCTTTCGGGGTCCTCAAAGCTGACCTAGCCAAATTACATTTCAGGTGTTGGATCTCATTCGGTCGCCCGAACTCCTGGTCTTCTGGATCCACTCAGAGCGGTCGGATTTCTACATCAACAAGTTAGCACAAAAAACAAAATAACAAGAATTGAACTGTTACTTAACTTGGTCGAATCGTTGCCTAAGCTTGTCCCCATAAAGAAAACTCATCTTTACCACTACACTCCTAGAGCTTACCTTGCAAACATCTAGTCTATCTGACTTGTTTGGACTTCCTTTACTTGATGTCTGATCTTCGACCCACCAAGGTTTCCTTAACTCGATGTCTGGTCCTCGATGACCCATCAATCATCCATCAAGCCAAATGTTCGATCCTACTGACTCATCTAGGCTTTCTGCCTAGCATTCAATCTTCTTGATCTGCCTAGCATTCAATCTTCTTGATCTGTCAAGACTTCCGTTGCCTTGTATCCTATCCTCATGAACTACTAGGGCTTTCATGCCTAGTATCCGATCCAGCTAATATACTAGGGCTTCCTACTAAATCTTGCACACTTAAGAACTATGTCAGTTTACAAGTACTTAACTTTAAGCCTTTGCCAATATCAAAACCTAGGTTTGATCATCTGGTGCTCTCTGCACCAATAGTTGAGTGCAGGACAATAGCTCAGTACACCATGTTTGGTACTCTTCATCGGAATGGTGTAGCGGAATGATACTGAATACTAAACTACATGGTAAGAAGTATAAAGACATTCACTTCTCTACCAGAATCTTTATGAGGTAAAGCATTTAAGACCAAAATATACTTAATAGAGTACATAGTAAAACAACAAGTAAAACTTCATATAAATTGTGGGTGGGTAAAAAGTAGCATTATACATTTATACATCCGAAGTTGATCAACTGAGGCTAGGCCTATAGAACTAATAAAAAGAAATCAGACTCAAGAATAATAAATTATCATTTTGTGGGTTACTAAAAAAGGTCAAGTTGCTTTAAGTTTCATGAACCCTTAAATAGTTTCTTTTTTGAGACAATGCAAAATTTATTGAAGATAGTGGGAGCACTAAACTCAAGGACATATCTTTTGAGAAGAAGAGTATAGTTACTACTGATGCAACTAGTAGTAATATGATAAGCATACCTTATATTATTAGAGTTGCACATCCAGTTAAAGTAGTACACCACAATATTATTGTATTTGTTCCAATACATATGGAAGAACCATCTACTCAAGTTGAGAGATTCTCTCCTACAATTGAGCAAGTGCCCAAACCATTGCAAGTATAGATGTCATTAAGGAGATCTAAGGTTTTATGTGATTATGGTTATCTCTAAGAGCATGAGTTTGACATAGGATTGGAAAGTGATCCTACATCTTTCCAATAAATCAAACAATGCTCTAATCTCAAAAGGTGGATCAAATTCATGAAAGAAGAGATGAAGTCTATAATAGACAATGACATTTGAGAATTCATTGAATTGCCTGAATAAGCAAAACCTATTGATTGTAAATGGATATTCAATACAAAATAGGATTCAAAGGACAATGTCGAAAAGTATAAGGCTCACCTTATTACCAAGAAATTCACTCAAAAAGAGAACATTGATTATAAGAAGATCTTCTCACTTGTATTAACAAAAGGATCCCTTAGGATAATAATGACACAAATGTTGGTGCAGGGGCACCAGATAATCGAACCTAGTTTTTGATTATGAAAAAGGCCTAAAGTTAAGGTCATATCGTTATCTCACATGCTCTGTTAAGTGTGCAAAAATGATTAAGCTAAGCTGAAGGTCAGCGACACCCGGAGAATCTCGAGTTGAGAAACCGTGGTGGTCGGGTGACACTGGCAGAACTTCGGAGGGAGCCAAAGAACCTGTTGGTGCAATCGGCCTAGATTGACTTGAGTTTGACTCGAGCAGTATTTTGATGATAGACAAAACTTATGACATGGGATTGTCATAGGAAAGTGTCCAACATGGAGTTGGCATAGAAAATCCAAGCATGGGGCTTGGTGTGGGAAAGTCCAAAGCATTGCGAAGCCGTGCGCTTGGTGCTTGGTGAGAAATGCATTGCAAAGTCGTGCGCTTGGTGCATTTGGGAAGTCTTGAGGACTTGGCAAGTTCACTAGGCTTGGGGTCCTTGAGTCGGTGAAGGATGACATTGTGAAGTCGTGTGTTTGGTGCATCCGAGGGACTGCTGGACGGGGAGCGAATGGAGTGAGGCCTAAGGGAAGCATACTTCGAGGGCAAGAGACGAGAAGGATGGCATTGCAAAGTCGTGCGCTTGGCGCATCCAAGGGACGTAGGCCGAGGGAAGAGAGCTTAAGTGGGGAACTCCATGAGGGATGAGGTGGACTTGGCCAAGTGGCTAAGACTGAGTGTTGGATGCTCAAACAACTTGGGTTTGAGATTTTATCCGACATCAGTCGACTGATATAGGTGTCAGTCGACTACTCTAAGTCAACTAGGGTTCGACTGGTGTTCGATTGAACAGGGTCTGGCTGATCAATCGACTGCCGAGGGATGACAGTCGACTGTTGACACCATCAATCGACTGATGACAGAGATCAGTCGAGTGATCGGGGTGTTTTCAGCCACAGAATGGTTTCCAGTCGAGTGTTCATGCCAGCACTCGACTGATGGTGTTACCAGTCGACTGATGTGTGATCCGTTGGAACTTGACCAACGTGGATCTGGCCATTGTGAGACAACGACTACAGGACCAGTCGACTAATGGTCATGATCAGTTGATTGATGGGCGTGAAATCAGCTTGATGCAGGTTATAAATGGAGCTCAAGAGGGAGAATTTTGCCAAGACTTTAAGGGAGACTTTGAAAGGGAATTGCTGCTGCATTCCAATCCTTCAAGAGCCAACCAAAGCAAGCAACAAGAAAGCATTCAAAGAAAAGAGTTGTAAAGCATTCTTTACTTGTATTTCTTAGTGTCTTTGTATTAGCTTTAATCTTGTTATATTATTGTTGTAATTGCTTGTGAGAGGTTTCTCCACCTTCGACGTGTTGTCGAGAAGAAGTTTAGTTAGTGTCGTGCATAAAACTAGAGATCGGTGAGCTCGCCCATGGAGTAGGAACCATTCGGTTCTGAACCATGTATATCTTTGTGTATTGCATGTGATTGTATTGTTGTTATTATTTCTATTGTTTCCGTTGCGTATATTAACAATAATTGTAGACAAGCACGCAAGAACGAACGACTTCCGCTCATACGATGAAAGAGGGCTATTCACCCCCCTCTAGCCGGCCAACACCGATCGACCCTACAAGTGGTATCAGAGCGAGGAGCTTGTCGAGGACTAACCGCCGACACAAGCACTACGAGATGGCTGGCTACAACCTCCAACCACCAAAATTTGAAGGAGACTTTCAATGGTGGAGAAGAAAAATGGAGGTATATCTAGAAACTGATTTTGATTTCATGCTAATCTTAAAAAATGGTTTCAAATTGCCTAGGGATAAAAGCAATAGGCAAATTGAAAAGTCAAGGTGGACCCAAGACCAAATCAAGGACTTCGAGACAAATCTCAAGGTAATCGAATTACTTAGTGATTTGATTCCTAACAACATTTGGTCTAGGCTAGGTAATTTTAGGGATGCTAAGGACCTATGGGATAAGGTAATGAAATTCCAAGAAAATTCCCAACCGGCACAAGTAGAGGAGATTGCTGAGGAAGAAGCACCCACCACATTTGAAGATGTTGAGGACTTGGTGGAAACCTCCACCTCTAGCATTGAGGGGGAGGAAAGGGTCTCCATTCCGGAGCAAATTCAAAACAAAGCATCTACCTCCGGAAGATGTGATCAAGAGGCTTCCACCACCTCCCTAGGTAACTCAAGTATTTTGATTTTAAATAAAGATCATATAATATGCTTTGAGTGTAGGGAGAAAGGGCATTACAAGAGTAAATGTCCTAAATTGGCTAAGAAGAAGGTTCAACTGGCACCAAAAGTCAAAAATGCCGGAGTTCCCACAATTAAGAGCAAAGAGCACATTATGTGCTTCAAATGCAACCAAAGGGGGCACTACCAAAGTCAATGCCCTAGGGGGAGGAAGAAAGGGCAAGAAGGTGTATCTAATGTAGGGGGAGCTTCTAAAGCTAACCCCAAGGTATATTTAAATTATGCACCTTCAATTCCTAAGGTTAATAAGCATGCTAAGAATTATTTTAGCTCTCTTGCAATTATTAATGAAAAGCATGCTAGTAGGAAGAAATATGTTTGTCTAGGTTCCAAGCATGTTCATATATCTAAGGACAAACCTAGGACCAATAACACTAGAACTATTTTACCTAGGGAATCAATTAGGAGAGTAGAGAAAATTTGGGTATTAATCCCAAAAAGTCTAGGCACGTGCCTAAAAAGAGGCCTTCCCAAAAATCCAATGATAAATCAAAATTGGGAAAATTAGAATTAGAAAACCAAGTCTTGAGGTCAAAACTTGAGAGAATGGAAAAGACCCTTAGGATTATAGAAAATTCTATTCAAGGGTCAAACGCCCAAAAGTCAAGACCTAGGGTTCAAAAATGGTTTAAGGGCAAGGAAGGTTTGGGTCACAAACCTAAGTCCAAGAAGACTTATCATAATGTTCCATTTAATTATGGAACAATTTCTAGGTCTAGAAAAACCAAGGCTAATAGGGAAGTTATCCCTAAGACTAGCCATTGTGTTTGCTTAGTGGCTAAGGACTTAAGGAAAACCAAGAAAGTCACTAAGAAGGTCAAAGGGGGAGTTACCCCTTGGTTTGACTTAGGAAAGACCCAAAAGACTATGACTTCAAAGCCTAAAAGGGGCATTAGGAAGGTATCTAGGGAAGTTATCCCTAGTGAATACCTTGTTAACCCAAGGAGCTCCAATAGATATTGGGTTCCTAGGAGCGTGATCGATTCACGCTAGATGAGTTAGGGTGTGTCAACCCTAAGTGGATGGATAGTTAACCTAGCCATGGTAAGTTGACACATTAGGATGTGCCAATATACTTTGAGAAGTTGAAAAATAATTAAATTGGAACAAATAGGTCTTAGAGGTATGGTGTGTCATTTTGGATTTTATGGCACAATTGGGAGATAATGGTATTAAGGTAAAATGGACTTAATTCCTAGAAATGGCAATTTGGATGTAACACTTAGGTATTTTATACCTTAGTATATTTTACTTGCCATGATTTATTTGTCTTGTCATGTCATGACATCATTTTCATTTTTATCTCTAAAAATGTCATGATCATGTTTAGACTTATTTTTATATGTCATGAATGCTAACATTTCATTCACATGTCATGACATCATGATTTTGGCACATGCTTAGTTATATCATATATATGTCATAATCATATCATGCATAAAATAAAATTGATTTAAGGACCATTGGCATGACTTGTAGTCCCATGCATAAGGGAATCAAGTAGAGTTGCCTTAAAATATGCATGAGACCATTAAAGAACAAAAACCCACATCTCACAAGAATACTTGCCTTGAATGTGTTTTGCACATTTAGATACAAGTGAGATGTTTAGGAAAAAGAAATTAAAGGTTTTAAAAACATTTTGAAAATGTTTTGAAAAACCTTGGTGAAGTCTATCTTTTGATAGCTATCATCATTGAATGAGATGATACAAAGAAGGCTCAATATTGAAGCTTTTCTAAATTTTTGAACTTTGAATCAATCTCGCTAATTGGTAGGTAAAGTAATTTTCTAATATTTTTAACCCATAATGATTGTAATAAGTAATATACGTACAAAATTTCATGATTTATCAACGTATGTATATTTACTTACGAATTTCAGAAATTCATTTCTGAAATTCAAAAAACTGCAAATGCAGTTATCAGTTGACTGCCAGGGAGGCCAGTCGACTGATGTAGGAAGGAGTCGACTAACACTGCTGATTTCGGGTAAACCTTGATGGTTAGGCCCATGTTCAGCTATGTTTTGGTCCCCTAATCACTCCTAACCCTAGGACATGCTTGGGAGAGCATTAGAAAGGGTGAAAATTCATTAGATATGGATTAGGAGAAGTGTTTAGGGAGAGTATCAATTTTAAGGTGGATGAGAGTTCATTGTTGAACTTTGCCTTAATTTTGATGGTTTTGTGTTCCTATTGGCTTAGGGGCTTTCCAAAGACATTGTTGGTGCAATGGTCAAGGGGGAGCAAGCCTTTAGGGGGAGGTATCCATCATGGGAAGATGGATGTGTATTTTTCCTCATGGGAGGAAAATTGAGGGATTGCGCCTCTCTTAAGTGATATGGGATTATCACTAGAAAGATTGAGGGCATGCCAAGGGGAAGATTATAAGATCTCATTGGGATATGAGACATTGACACCCTTGAGGACCTTTTTGATGTAATGTCAAAAAGGGGGAGAAGTTACCAAGTTATCAATTAGGGTTTGTTGGAATTCTCATTGGGATATGAGAATTACCAATATGGGAGAATTGGTAGACTTGAGATGGTAGTTTTGTCAATCATCAAAAAGGGGGAGATTATTGGTGCAATCAGCCCAGGTTGACTTGAGTTTGACTCAAGAAGTATTTTGATGATAGACAAAACTTATGACATGGGATTATCATAGGAAAGTGTCCAACATGGAGTTGGCATGGAAAATCCAAGCATGGGGTTTGGTGTGGGAAAGTCCAAAGCATTGCGAAGCCGTGCGCTTGGTGCTTGGTGAGAAATGCATTGCAAAGCCATGCGCTTGGTACATTTGGGAAGTCTTGAGGACTTGGTAAGTTCACTAGGCTCGGGGTCCTTGAGTCGGTGAAGGATGGCAATGCGAAGCCGTATGCTTGGTGGATCCGAGGGACCGCCGGACAGGGAGCAAATGGATGAGGCCTAAGGGAAGCATACTTCGAGGGCAAGAGACGAGAAGGATGGCATTGCGAAGTCATGCACTTGGCGCATCCGAGAGACGTAGGTCGAAGGAAGAGAGCTTCGGTGGGGACCTCCATGAGGGATGAGGTGGACTTGGCCAAGTGGCTAAGACTGAGTGTCGGATGCTCAAACAACTTAGGTTTGAGGTTTTACCCGACATCAGTCGACTGGTATAGGTGTCAGTCGACTGCTCTAAGTCGACTAGGGTTCAACTGGTGTTCAACTTAGTAGTCTGGTGATTGATCAGAGGGATGGCGATCAGCTGACACCATCGATCGGTGATGAGGAGATCGATCGGTGATTAGGGGTGTTTTCGACCCAGAATAGTTTCGGTCAGTGCTCATGCGGCCTCAAGCGATGGTGTTACCGATCGGTGATGGGTATTATCAGTCGACTGATGTATGATCCGTTGGAACTTGACCAACGTGGATCTGGCCATTGTGAGACAACGACTACAGAACCAGTCGACTGATGGTCATGATTAGTCGACTGATGGGCACAAAATTAGCTTGATGCAGGTTATAAATGGAGCTCAAGAGGGAGGATTTCGCCAAGACTTTAAGGGAGACTTTGAAGGGGAATTGTTGCTGCATTCCAGTCCTTCAAGAGCCAACCAAAGCAAGCAACAAGAAAGCATTCAAAGCAAAGAGTTGTAAAGAGTTCTTTGCTTGTATTTCTTAGTGTCTTTGTATTAGCTTTAATCTTGTTATATTACTGTTGTAATTGCTTGTGAGAGGTTTCTCCACCTCCAACGTGTTGTCGAGAAGGAGTTTAGTTAGTGTCGTGCACATAACTAGAGCTCGGTGAGCTCACCCGTGGAGTAGGAACCATTCGGTTCCGAACCATGTAGATTTTTGTGTATTGCGTGTGATTGTATTGTTGTTATTATTTCTATTGTTTCCGCTGCATATATTAACGACAATTGTAGACAAGCACGCAAGAACGAACGACTTCTGCTCATACGATGAAAGAGGGCTATTCACCCCCCTCTAGCCGGCCAACACCGATCGACCCTACAGAACCCAGGTGAAGATCGGAAGCTAAGCTACAAGGCATAAAAAACCAAGAGATAAGCTCGAGTGTGAGTAAAGGTGAGGTCGAGTCCTCTGTACAGGGATGTCTTTAGGCGGCGATCCAACTAAGACTTCCAGTGGAAGGTCTAGGTCGAGATCGGACGGCAAGTGGTCGTCGAATTTACCTTTGCTATTATGTTTTCTAGCTAACTTTATGTTGCACCTGAATAACCTAACCATCAGTCGACTCCTGGCTATTGGTAGTCGACTGATGGTGGCATCAGTCGCTAATTAGGGCAATCAGTCGACTGCTATTCAAACTACCAACTTCGATGAAGGTCAAAGATAAGAGGTTTTTTTCTTGGGTGAGGTGGCCTTGAAGCTTGGATATGGATCTGAACGTTGGGGGGCTTCTAAGGCTATAAAAGAAGGGGGTTTCACCCCTTTAGATCATCATTCAAGCTCTCGGAACGCTCCCGTAATGTCACATCTCTACGATAACTCCACGACGACGAAACACTGTCGCAATACCGATGACACGTCCTCAACTTCATGATCAGATCGTCATCGGTATAAGTTTTTGTAGAGTTCATTTCAATTACTTGTATTCCATCTTTTATCAAGCTTTTGATCATAACAAGGAGAGGTGGGATTTCCCCTCTACCTCAATCTTTTTGTTTTGTAATCGTTGTCTCCTACCTCCAACAAGGAGGAGACTCTTTAGTGTTTTGCCCTCCATACACGGTCTAGGATCGCAAGGGCCTTGGATTAACAACCGTTAGGTTGTGAACCAAGTAAAAATAAACATGTTTATTTACTTTTTCTACTGCAATACTTTACTCTTATTTTAATCGAACGAACCAAAAGAAATAATTTGTCGAGTGCTATTCACCCCCCCCCCCTCTAGTGCTTTTCGATCCAACAACAAAAATTTAAAAAGACAATGGTGAAAAACCGTTGTCTATGATCCAAAAAATCCATGGTAAATCGATGCGTTGAGAAAGATGAGGTGCTCAAAGATAACGGTGAAAAATCATTATTGATTTAAGGAAAAGACAATGGTTTTTAACCGTTCTCTTTGAGCAGCATATTTTTCTCAACGTGTAGATTTACCACGGATTTTTTGGATCATAGACATTCATCATCGTGTTTCAACTGAAACTGCAATGGATTATTAACGTTGTCTTTAAGCGCCCTATCTTTTTCAACGCATGGATTTACTATGATTTTTTGAGTCATAGACAACGGTTGTTAACCGTTGTCGTTTGTATTGTCATTGTTATTTTGACTGTTGTCATTTCTCAACACACACTAGAGAACAATAAATCATTGTCAATTTACAGTGTTGTATTTTTAATATACATCATACAACAACATCAAAAAGGATAGTAGAAAACATATATATACTCACACTTGTAGCAATGTGAAGTACAAGCTCATATCATCCCATTTTAAATGATCACCCTTAAACACATATATAAAAAAAAAAGTATTTGTAGCAAAACAACTACACATCATATGCTTAGTACTACATGTTGGTGCAATCGGCCCAGGTCACGATTGACCAGACTCGAGTTTGACTCGAGTAGTGTTTTGATGTTTAACATTGATGTTCGACAAAATGTATGACAATGTGATTGTCATGAGAAAGTCCAAGTCATGGGTACTTGGCATGGGAAGTCCAAGTCATAGGTACTTGGCATGGAAAGTCCAAGCATGGGTCTTGGCAAAGGAAAGTCTAAGCTTAAGTCTCGGCAAATGGAAAGTCCAACATGGGTTGGCAAGGAATGTTCAAAGGGTTGATATTGGCGGCGTAAAGTTCAAGGGTGGAGTCTTGGCAGCATAAGTCCAATGATTGGCGGTGTAAAGTCCAAGCGGGAGTCTTGGCAGCGTAAGCCCAATGTGCCTTGGCGGTATAGACCAGCTTAGCATGATAATAGCCAATGGAAGCACCAGAAGGCTAGCATATGGATGAATAAGTTATGGATGACTTGGAGGGACCCGATAGGCGTGAGGTTGACGGAGGTGGCTAGAAGGCTTAGGTCTAAGCT
Source organism: Wurfbainia villosa (assembly GCA_025175895.1). Lineage (NCBI taxonomy): Eukaryota > Viridiplantae > Streptophyta > Magnoliopsida > Zingiberales > Zingiberaceae > Wurfbainia > Wurfbainia villosa. The sequence goes on along the minus strand of CM045995.1, from coordinate 5,181,685 downwards.
AAGGGTAGCCTAGCAAGTATGAGAGCATTATACTTGGAGTTAAAACTCATGATTGAGGTTATCAGTCGACTGGGGCTTTGGACTAGTCGATTGGTCAAGTGTTTTGACACTTGGCAGCCGAGTTAACTCTTGGTAGTCGACTGGGATTATGGCCAATCGAATTGATCAGAGTCAACTGATGTTCGACTGTAGGAAATAACCTAGTAGTCAACTGCCAGCATTGGGCAGTCGACTGTCATGGATGACAGTCGACTGTTGGTCGGGATTGCGGGAGCAGAATGCTCGATAGCCGACTGATCAGTCAATTGCTAGTGTAACCGTTGGCTTGAATGCTGAGGTGTATTAAGTCTGTTGTGAGACAATGACACTATTGGTAGTTAACTAGGACCTTTTGGCAGTCAACTACCAGGCATGAATCCAATCCGATGCAGGTTATAAAAGAATCTCATGGAGGAGGATTTGGCTAAGGTTCTTCGAGGCAATTTGGAGAGGATTTGCTGCTGTAATTCAGACCTTCAAGACTCTTCTCAAGCAACCAAAGATCAAGCAATCAAAAGCTCTTTGTAAAGTTTTCTTTACTTGCATTTTAGTGTATTTGCTTGTATTTGTTTCTTATTATTGTAAGAACCTTTGTACGAGGTTTCTCTACCTCCAACTTATTATCGAGAAGGAGTATTTGATTATTAGTGGTGTTTGGCATCGCTAGGTCTCATTCGAGCCCAACCCGTGGAGTAGGAACCCTAAGGTTCCGAACCACGTTATATCTTATTTTTGTATACTTGTATAATTTGTTATTACTTTATTAGCTTTATTTCCGCTGCGCATAACGAGTTTTGTAGCAAGCACGTGATCTAAATCCATCAGGCAATGAACACGCTATTCACCCCCCCCCCCCTCTAGTGGTCATCAATGTTCCTACAATTGGTATCAAAGTAAGGCCGCTCTTCAAGGTTTAACAACTAAGAGAACACACTAGAGGGAAGAAAAAGATGGATCTTCAAGAAAAATTGGGATGTGACATCAACACACTGATTTCATACACGCTCTATGGACGAGAAGGCTTCAATCAATGGAAGGGAAGGATTAAAGACTTCATCATGATGAGGGACTTTGAAGAATGGGCCGCATTGATGGAAGACTTTGAACCCCCTAGGGATAAGAAGGGAGATGTCCTCAAACTAAAGAAGTGGACTCAAGAGCAACGACTAAAGTTCAAGACCGAAGCTAAGGTAACAAAACTTTTAGAAGATTTGATACCTAATGATATTTTATCTAGACTTGGTGAATATCAAGATGCTAAGGAGCTTTGGAGCAAATTGGCAAAGCTCCATGAAGAACCATTACCAGCTTCAAGTGAAGAATAATCACAAGAAGTCGAAGAATGTTCATCGGCTCAAGAAGAGGAGGAGGCCGAAGAAGCAAGTTCATCTTCCTCACAAGAAAGTGAGGATTTGGAGGTTGAGAGGTCATCAACATCCAAGGTAGAAGAAGAATTGGAGGAAGCCTCCACCTCTAGGACTGAGGGGGAGGAGATTAGAGTGTCGGAGCAAGGGCAAGAGAAAGAGGAAGCTTCTACTTCTGGGAGAAGCGATGAACAAGCTCAAGAGGCCTCTACCACCACCCTAGGTAACTCGATCATTTCAATCAAAAATAAAAATCATATTGTATGCTTTGAGTGTAAGGAAAATTGACACTACAAGAGTAAGTATCCTAAAAAGGTCAAGAAGACGGCACAAGTCGTGCCAAAGATTAAGGAAACCGGTGCCCAAAGACAAAAGAGTAAGGAGCATATTATTTGCTTCAAATGTCATCAAAAGAGGCACTATAGAAGACAATGCACTAGGAGAAAAGAAGTGTTGGAGGATTGGTAGCCAACTAGAGGGAGGTGAATAGCCCTATTTGCTTGATGATGGAAATCATTCGTCGTTCGTGCGTGTCGCTTGTCTACAATTATCGTTAGCGTAGCGAAAACAATAGAAATATTAAACAACAATACAAGCACACACAAATACATAATGATATACGTGGTTTGGAACCTTAGGATTCCTACTCCACGGGGTAAGCTCAACGAGCTCGAGTTATATGCACGATACTAACCAAACTTCTTCTTGACAACAAATCGAAAGTGGAGAAACCTCGTACAAGCAATTACACTAAGTAATACATAAAGGTACAAGTAAATACAAATACAACAATAAAATATGTAAAGAAAATTTTACAATAATGGATTTGAACTCTTGCTTGTTGCTTGCTTTGGTTTGCTCTTGAAGGACTGGAATGCAACAGCAATTCCCCTCCAAATTCTCCCCAAAAACCTTGGCAAAATCCTCCATCTCGAGCTCCATTTATAACCTTCATCAAGCTGATTTCGCGCCCAGCAGTTGATTGCCAAAAGCCCCAGTCGACTGCCAACAGTGTCGTTGTGAGACAACGGCCTAATCCATGTCGGCATCCAAGCCAATGGATACACTAGCAGTTGACTGTCCAATACCAACAGTCGACTACTGACCTCGTAGTCGACTGTCCAGTCGGCTACGGAGCATTCTGTGCCCGTGACAATTCCATCAGTTGACTGATGGTCTAGCAGTCGACTGTCATCCCTTGGCAGTCGACTACTGGACCAGAACCCATCAATCACACACCAGTCGATTGCCATGGACTTGGATCAGTCGAATCGGCACCTATGCAAGTCAACTGATGTCGGGTAAAACCTCAAACAAGCACTTGTTTGAGCATTTGACCGTCGAGTAAAATCTCAAACATCATGTTTGAGCATTTGACACTCAGTCTTAGCCACTTGGCCAAGTCCACCACGTCCTCTCATAGAGTTTCCTACTGAAGCTCTCTTCCCTCGGCCTACGTCCCTCGGATGCAACAAGCGCATGGCTTCGCAATGTCATCCTTCGCGTCTCTTGCCCTTGAAGTCTGCTTCCCTTGAGCCTCACTCCATTCACTCTCCGTCCGGCGGCCCCTCGGATGCACCAAGCGCATGGCTTCGCAATGCCATCCTTCACTGACTCAAGGATCCCGAGCCTACGAGACTAGAGATCTTGCCAAGTCCTCAAGACTTCCCATTGCCAAAGCTACACACTTGGAATTACCAACACCAAGCCCCATGCTTGGACTTTTCCCAACATCAAGCTCCGTGCTTGGATTTTACCAACACCAAGCCCTATGCTTGGATTTTCCATGTCAAGGCTATACACTTGGACTTACATGCCAACTCCATGTTGGACTTCCCACACCAAGCCTCATGCTTGGATTTTACCAACACCAAGCCCTATGCTTGGATTTTCCATGCCAAGGCTACACACTTGGACTTCCCACACATGGTCGACCCCAAGTCAACCATGTAGTCAACTTGCCATCAAATATCAAAACATCGCTCAAGTCAAACTCAAGTCCGGTCAATCGTGACCTGGGCTGATTGCACCAACAATCTCCTCCTTTTTGATGTTTGACAAAAATCACATTGAGTTAGGTCACCTAACTCAAATCTCCCGACCAACTAACCCAAATTGGTATCGCATACCAACTAACCCCAATTGGTTTCAATTCTCTCCCTTTTTGACATACATTAAAAAGGATCTCTCCAAGGGTCCTAATATCTCATATCAAATGAGAACTCACAATCTCTCCCTTGGTCCAAAAATGCCTCCATCAATCTATGCTGGGTAACCTCCCTCTAAAGGCTTGCTCCCCCTTGACCATTGCACCAACAATGTCCTTGGAGAGTCCCTAAGCCAATAGGAACACTAAACCATCAAAATTAAGGTTAAAAGTCCAAACATGAACTTCCACACTCCTTAAAATTGATACATCACCCAAACAACTCTCCTAATCCATATCCAATGGATTTTCACCCTTTTTAATGCTCTCCAAAGTATGTCCTAGGGTTAGGAGTGGTTAGGGAACCTAAACATAGCTGAACATGGGCATAACAAACCTTGTTTACCCAAAATCAACTCTGGCAGTCGACTCTTGATAGTTATCAGTCGACTGTCGTTGATGCCAGTCGACTGCCATCCATGGCAGTCGACTGATAACTGCAAAATACACTTTTCAGCTTTCAGAAATGAAATTCTAAAATTCATAAGTAAAAATATGTATTTTGAAACATCTTGAAAATTCATACATACATTATTTATTACAATCATTATGGGTGAAAAATATTTGAAAAATATTTTACCCACAAAATAGTGAAATTGATACAAAGTTCGAAAATGAGAAAAGCTTTAATATTTTAAGCCCTTTTTGTATCAACATCATCAATGATGACTTCTATCAAAAGATAGATAGCACCAAGGTTTTTCAAAATAATTTTTAAATAGTTTTTGAAACCTTATATTCGATCATGTTCTTTGGGCTCAATATACATGGGTTGAACATAAGCTTTCCCAATGATCTATCACTAAAATCTAATGAGTTCTAAGTTCATTATGATGTACTAGGTAAGCACATGAACTTAACTCATTTTCTAGTATCTCACATATCTAAGGTGTATGAAAAATACATACAAGTCAATTTGATGTGAGATGTGGATTTTTGTTCTTCTTAATCTATGGTCACATGCATTTATCTAGGCAACATTATTTGATTTCCTTATGCATGGAACTTCAAATCATGTCATGGTATTTAACTAAATTTTAATTAATGCATGATTGATGATTATGACATAAATGATAACATAAATAACATGTGTCAATAATCATGATGACATGGCATATAGAAGTGCAATCTAAGACATAAGCATGACACAAAATTAACCTAAAATGTCATGACATTTTATATGATAAAAATGAGCATGATGTCATGACATGGCATATGGAAAATAAAATATAAAGGTATATAATACCTAATTGTTAAACCCAATTGTCATTTATTAGAATTAAATCCATTTTGCCATAATGCTACCCATTTCCCTAGTGTGCCAAAAACCCAAAATGGCACGCTATGACCTCTAAACCTAAAGTGCTAATTTAATCAATTTTCAACTTCTCAAAACACATTGGCACATCTTAAAGTGTCGACTCTACCATGGCTAGGTTAACTACCTATCCATTTAGGGTTGACACACCCTAACCCATCTAGCGTGAATCAATCACACTCCTAGGAACCCAATACCTATTGGAGCTCCTTGGGTTAACTAGGTATTCACTAGGGATAACTTCCCTAGATACCTTCCTAATAACCCTTTTTGGCTTTGAAGCCTTAGTCATTTGGGCCTTTCCTAGGTTAACCTTAGGGGTAACTCCCCTTGTAACCTTCTTAGTGGCTTCCTTAGGTTTTGTAGAACCTTTAACCACTAGACATACACCATGGTTAACCTTAGGGATAACTTCCCTATTAACCTTGGTTTTTCTAGACCTAGATTTAGTTCCATAATCAAATGGAACATTGTGATAGGACTTAGGTTTGTGACCCAAACCTTTCTTGCTCTTAACCAGTTCTTGCCTTCTAGGACCTAAATTTTGATCATTTAACCCTTTAAATGAGTTTGTCATTTTTGCTAGGGTCTTCTCTAAATTTTCAAGCCTTGACCTCAAAGCTTGGTTCTCTAATTCTAATTTTCCCAATTTTAATTTTTCATTTATCTTTTGGGAATGACTCTTCTTCTTAGGCATGTGTCTACCCTTCTTAGGTTCATGCCTAAATTTTCTTCTATCCTGCTAATACTCTCCCTAGGTAAAATAGGTCTAGAATTGTTGTTCCTAGGGTTGTTCTTAGATAATTCTACATGTTTGGCACCTAAACAATAAAATCTATTATTTCTACTAGCATGCTTTTCATGAGCATTAACAATTGCAAGAGTACTAACATAATTCCTAGCATGCTTCTTAATCCTAGAACTAGAAGGTGCATTAAAGTATACCTTAGGATTTGCTTTGGAAGCTCCCCCTACTTATGTAGCTCCTTCTTGCCCCTTCTTTCTCCCCTAGGGCATTGGCTTCTATAGTGTCCTCTTTGGTTGCATTTGAAGCACACAATGTGCTCTTTGCTTTTCCTAGCGAGGACTCTGGCATCCTTTGACTTTTGGTTGACTTTTGGTGTCAGTGCTTTCTTCTTAGCCAATTTTGGGCATTTGCTCTTGTAATGCCCTTTCTCCCTATACTCAAAGTAAATTATGTGATCTTTATTATTAAGAATTGCATTTGAGTTACCTAGGGTGGTGGAAGCCTCTTGATCTTCACTTCTTTCGGATGTAGATGCCTCTTCTCGTTCTTGCTCGGGGATGGAAGATCTCTCCTCCCCCTCAATGCTAGAGGTGGAGGTTTCCTCTAATTCATCTACATCCTCGGATGTTGATTGACATTCTTCCTCGGCTTCCTTCTCTACTTATGTCGGTTTAGGATGTTCATTGAATTTGACCACTTTATTCCATAAATGCTTTGCATCCCTATAACTCCCTAATCTAGACCAAATATTGTTAGGAATCAAATCACTAAGCATCTTGATTACCTTGATATTGGTCTTGAAGTCCTTGATTTGTTCTTTGGTCCATCTTGATTTTTCTATTGGCTTGTTTTCCTTATCCCTAGGCATTTTGAAACCATTTTCTAAAATTAACATTATATCAAAATCGGTTTCGAGATATACCTCCATTTTTCTTTTCTACCATTGAAAATCCCCTTCGAATTTTGGTGGTTGAAGGTTGATGCTAGCCATCTTGTCGTACTTGTGTTGGCGATGAGTCTACGATAAGCTCCTCGCTCTAATACCACTTGTTGGAGGATCGGTGGCCGGCTAGAAAGGGGTGAATAGCCCTATTTGCTTGACGATGGAAATCGTTCGATCGTTCGTACGTGTCGCTTGTCTACAATTGTTATTAGCGCAGCGGAAACAATAGAAATACTAAACAACAATACAAGCACACACAAATACACAATGATATACGTGGTTCGGAACCTTAGGATTCTTACTCCACAGGGTGAGCTCAACGAGCTCGAGTTATGCGCAGGACACTAACCAAACTCCTTCTAGACAACAAGTCGGAGGTGGAGAAGCCTCATACAAGCAATTACACTAAGTAATATACAAAGGTATAAGCAAATACAAATACAACAATGAAATACATAAAGAAAACTTTACAACAATGGATTTGAATTCTTGTTTGTTGCTTGCTTTGATTTGCTCTTGAAGGACTGGAATGCAGCAACAATTCCCCTTCAAAATCTCCCCAAAAATCTTGGCAAAATCCTCCATCTCGAGCTCCATTTATAATTGATTGTGATCATTGCCAAAAGCCCTCGATCGCGCAAGCAAGGTCATTATGAGACAATGACCTAATCCATGTCGGCATCCAAGCCAACGGATACACTGACAGTCGACTGCCCAATACCATCAGTCGACTGCTGACCTCATAGTCGACTACCCAGTCGGCTACAAAGCGTTCTATGCCCGCGACAATTCCATCTTGGTAGTCGACTGATGGTCTAGCAATTGACTGTCATTCCTTGGCAGTCAACTGCTGGGCCAGAACCCACCAGTCGCACACCAGTCAATTGTCATCGACTTGGATCAGTCGAACCGGCACCTATGCTAGTCAACTACTGTCGGGTAAAACCTCAAACAAACACTTGCTTGAGCATTCGACCGTCGAGTAAAACCTCAAACATCATGTTTGGACACTCAGTCTTAGCCACTTGGCCAAGTCCACCTCATCCTCTCATGGAGTTCCCCATCGAAATTCTCTTCCCTCGGCCTATGTCCCTTAGATGCACCAAGCACACAGCTTCGCAATGCCATCCTTCGCATCTCTTGCCCTCAAAGTCTGCTTCCCTTGGGCCTCACTCCATTCGCTCCCCATCCGGCGGTCCCTCAGATGCACCAAGTGCACGGCTTCGCAATGTCATCCTTCACCGACTCAAGGACCTCGAGCCTACGAGACTAGTGACCTTGCCAAGTCCTCAAGACTTCCCATTTCCAAGGCTACACACTTGTACTTACCAACACCAAGCCTCATGCTTGGACTTTTCCCAACACCAAGCTCCATGCTTGGATTTTACTAAAACCAAGCTCTATGCTTGGATTTTCCATGCCAAGGCTACACACTTGGACTTATATGCCAACTCCATGTTGGACTTCCCACACCAAGCCTCATGCTTGGATTTTACCAACACCAAGCTCTATGCTTGGATTTTCCATGCCAAGGCTACACACTTGGACTTCCCACACATGGTCAACCACAAGTCAACCATGTAGTCAACTCATCGTCAAACATCAAAACATCGCTTGAGTCAAACTCGAGTCCAGTCAATCGTGACCTGGGTCGATTGCACCAACAAGAAGGAGCATCAAATGTAGGGGGAGCTAAGGCAAACCCTAAGGTAACCTTTAATTATGTTCCTTCCTTAATTAATAGACAAAATCATGCTAGAAATTTTATTCCTATTGCTCATGAACAAAAGCATGCTAGAAATAATAGACTTTCTTGTTGAGGTGCTAAGAGTTACAATTTTAGAAATAAGGGGAAATTTAGGACTAACAACCCTAAGAAAATCCTACCTAAGGCAAGTATTAGGAAAATAGAAGATCATCTAGGTTTTAATCCAAAGAAATCTAGACATATGCCTAGGAATGGCAAAATTGATCAAAGAAACAATGAGCCCACCAAATTAGAGAAACTAGAATTAGAGAACCAAGCCTTGAGGTCAAGGCTTGTGAAATTTGAAAAGACTCTTAGGAATATGCAAAATCAAATTTAAGAGTTTAGAAGTCAAAACCTAGGGTGTAAGAGGCAAGAACCATCTAGGAGGCAAGGTTTGGGTCACAAACCTATGTCTAAGAAGGTAATGCCTACTTACCACAATGTTCCATTTGATTATGGAACTAAATCAAGGTTTAGAAAGGTCATGGTTACTAGGGAGGTCATCCCTAAGGCTAACCATGGAGTGTGCCTAGTGGCTAAGGTTTCGAAGAAACCTAGGAAGGCCACTAAGAAGGTTACATGGGGAGTCACCCCTAGAGTTAACCTAGGCAAGACCAAAATGACCAAGGCTTCAAAGCCTAGAAGGGTCATTAGAAGGGTATATAGGGAAGTTATCCCTAAAGAATACCTAGTAAACCCAAGGAGCTCAAATAGGTTTTGGGTTTCTAGGAGCGTAATCAATTTACGCTAAATGGGTTAGGGTATGCCAACTTTAAATGGATAGGTAGTTAACCTAACCATGGTAAAGATGACACTTTAGGTCATTTTCAAGATTATGAGTACCTTGGAAATAAGTTTGATCTTATATCTTAAAGGATTTTAGGATGTGCCAATATCATTTAAGGAGTTTGATAATTTGATCAAATTGGCACAAGTTAGGTCTTAGAGTCATGGTGTGTCATTTTGGGTTTTTTGCACACTTGAGAGATAATTGATTATATGGCAAAATGAACTTAATAATAACAAATGGTAAATTAACACTAAAATTTAGGTATTGTTATACCTATATCTTTTATTTTCCATGCTTTGAGTGTCGTATACCATGTCATGACATCATATTTCATCTTTATCATATAAAATGTCATGATTAATTTCTAAGGTTGTGTTTTTATGTCATCTATGCTTAGATTTAATCATATGTCATGACATCATGATTATTAGTCATGCTTATTTATGCTATCATTATATGTCATGATCATATCTCATACATTTAGTTAATAAAAATTGATTTAAGGACAATTGGCATGACTTGAAGTCTCATGCATAAAGAAATCAAGTAGTATTACCTTAGAAAGATGCATGAGACCTTAGCTTAGGATAACCAAAATCCACATCGCACATCAAATTGATATGTGTGTGTTTTTAAACACCTTAGACACATGTGAGATGCTAGGAAATAAGTTAAGTTCAAAGTGCATAATTTTTGCATCTAGATGAACTCAAACTCATCTAATACCATGGTGGATCATGGGGGAAACCAATGTACAAGTCATGTGCATTGAGCCCATTGATCATGATCCAATATAGATTTTCAAAAATATTTTAAAATCATTTTAGAAAATCTTTGTGAAGTCTATCTTTTGATAGCAATCACCATTGATGAAGTTGATACAAAATAGGGCCAAAACATTGAACTTTTTAATGTTTTTGAATTTTGTGTCAAACTCACTATTTAATGGGTAATTTAATTTTCAAATATTTTCCACCCATTGTATTTGTCATAAGTATTATACATATGATTTTTTGTGTTTTTTTGTATTATGTATAATTACTTATGAATTTCTAAAATTTGAATTTTGATTTCTGAATTCTGCATTTGTAGAAATCAGTCGACTGCCGCATATGGCAGTTGACTGGCATCAATGACAATCGATTGGTGACTGTAAGAGTCGATTGTCATGCCTAATTTTGAGTAAACAAGACTTGTTTAGCCTGAATTTAGCTATGTTAGGCTACCCTAACTGCTCATAACCCTAGGATATGTTTTGGAAAGTATTAGAAAAAGTGAAAATCCATTGGATATGGATTAGGAGAGTTGTTTAGGGTGTGTATCAAGTTTAAGTTGTGTAAAAGTTCAAGGTTGAACTTTTAACCTTAACTTTGATGGTTTAGTGTTCCTATAGGCTTAGGGACTCTTCAAGGACATTGTTGGTGCAATGGTCAAGGGGGAGCAAGCCTTTAGGGGGAGTTATCCATCATGGGATGATGGATGTGTTCTTCCTCATAAGGGAGAGAATTTTAGAGAAATAGGAATGTGAGATGCCTAATTTGGAAATTGGAAGAGTTTGAAGGAGTGTCTCTCTTGAATGATATGAGACTTATCACTAGGAAGAGTGAAGGCATCCTAGGTGTTTTCGGACCAAGGGGGAGGTTGTAAGATCTCATTGGGATATGAGATATTGACACCTGGGGGAGAGCATTTTTTGATGTATGTCAAAGAGGGGGAGAACTTGGGATTCTCAATTTGGAAAATTGGAATGATTGGATTGAATTAGTGTTCTAACTCAAAGGTGTTTGCAGTTTTTGTCAAACATCAAAAAGGGGAAATTGTTGGTGCAATCGGACTAGGTCATGATTAACCAGACTCGAGTAGTATTTTGATGTTTGACATTGATGTTCGACAAAATGTATGACAACGTGATTGTCATGGGAAAGTCCAAGTCATGGGTACTTGGCATAGAAAGTCCAAGTCATGGGTACTTAACATGGAATGTCCAAGCATGGGTCTTGGTAAGGGAAAGTCCAAGCTTGAGTCTTAGCAAATGAAAAGTCCAATATGGGTTGGCAAGGAAAGTCCAAGGGTTGATATTGGCGGAGTAAAGTCCAAGGGTGGAGTCTTGGTAGCATAAGTCCAATGGTTGGCGGCGTAAAGTCCAAGCGGAAGTCTTGGCAGCGTAAGCCCAATATGCCTTTGTGGTATAGACCAGCTTAGTATAACAATAGCCGATGGAAGCACCAGAAGGCTAGTGTATAGATGAACAAGTCATGGATGACTTGGAGGGATCCGATAGGCATGAGGCTGACGGAGGTGGCTAGAAGGCTTAAGTCTAGGCTAAGGGTGGTCTAGCAAGTATGAGAGCATCATACTTGGGGTTAAACCTCATGATTGAGGTTATCAGTCGACTGGGGCTTTGGACCAGTCGATTGATCAAGTGTTTTGACACTTGGCAGCCGAGTTGACTCTTGGCAGTCGACTAGGATTATGGCCAGTCGAACTGATCAAAGTTGACTAATGTTCGACTACAGGAAATGCCCTGGCAGTCGACTGCCAACATTAGGCAATCGACTGATGGCTTGAGCAGTTAACTGCCATGGATGGCAGTCGACTACTGGTCAGGGTTGCAGGAGAAGAATGCTCGGTAGCCAATTGGTCAGTCGGCTATGATCCTGGCAGTCAACTGTTGAGTAATGGCAGTCGACTGCCAGTATAACCGTTGGCTTGAATGCTGACGTGGAATAAATCCATTGTGAGACAATGACATTGTTGACAGTCGACTGGAGCCTTTTGGCAGTTGACTGCTAGGCGCGAATCTAGCCTGATGCAGGTTATAAAAGCATCTCATGGAGAAGGATTTGACCAAGGTTTTTGAGCCGATTTGGAGGGGATTTGCTGTTGTAATCCAGACCTTCAAGACTCTTCTCAAGGAACTAAAGATCAAGCAATCAAAAGCCCTTTGTAAAGTTTTCTTTACTTGCATTTTAGTGTATTTGTTTGTATTTGTTTCTTATTATTGTAAAAACCTTTGTACGAGGTTTCTCCATCTCCGACTTGTTGTCGAGAAGGAGTATTTGATTATTAGTGGTGTTTGGCATCGCTAGGGCTCATTCGAGCCCAACATGAGGAGTAGGAATCCAAAGGTTCCGAACCACGTTATACCTTGGTGTTGTGTGCTTGTATATTTTGTTATTGATTTATTATCTTTATTTCCACTGCACATAATGAGTTTTGTAGCAAGCATGCAATCTAAATTCATCAAGCAACGAACACGCTATTCACCCCCCCCCCCTCTAACGGTCATCAACGTTCCTACACTACACCAAAAGAATTATTCATAACCAAAACATTTATAGATTACCACATCTAACCAAAAGAGGTATGAATACTTAAATTCCCTACTCATCAAATATGTGATCTTATTTTCATTTAGCCCACTCCGAACGTACTTTATCAATTTCCTTTGCAGCTATCACAGATTTTGTGAACTGCATGTGAATAAATGAATAAAAATGCAAACTATTGAACACTTTGAGTACTATATGATAATTAATTGCACAAATCATTTTACAAATAGGTTTCAATAAAAAAAATTGAAAATATGTCTAATATTACTATTGGCCATATGGAAGCCTTGTCAATGGATGCGGTGCCTTCAATTATATCTCTCATATATCACAAAATGAAATAACCACATTGGGCTACATCCGGTTGAAGGGGAGTCTGTGATGAAAAAAATGATAGCAGTAAATTAATAACTTAATTGGAATAAAAATACAAATAAGGAGAAGGCTATAGTCCTGAATGAAGGTTTTCTAGAAGCATAAGAGCACTAGCTGCAGACTTTCAACTAATATTGGTCCTGTTATGACCGTTGGCATCGCTAGAGGGGGGGTGAATAGCTTTTCATGTCGATTTCGTTCGCTTGATGGATTTCGATCATCGTGCTTGTCTACAATTGTTAGTACGTAGCGGAAATACAAATACAAATACAAATACACACAATAAACACAATGTGAGGATTTTACGTGGTTCGGAACTCTAGTTCCTACTCCACGGGCGAGTCCTAGCGGACTCTAGTGATGCAACCACCACTATATCTCTTCTTCTCGGTGAACACATCGGAGGTGGAGGAACCTCTCACAAGGCTCTTACAAACAATAAGAACGAGATACCACAAGCAACTACAACAAATACAAAAGCAAATAGAGAAAGCAAATAAAAACTCTTTACATATTAGGGCTTTTGAATCCTTTATTGTTGGTTGCTTTGGGATGACTTTGAAGGCCCTGAAATGCAGCAGCACTCCCTTCAAATCGCCCCTCAAAACCATCAAAAGAATAGTTGATAATTGCTGCTTGAAGAAACCCTAAATCCTCTTCTTATAAACCTTCGTCGAAACCTCCCAAGCTCCAACAATCAGAAACCAGTCAAGGCACCGCCTCGACTGTGACCCCAGTCAAGGCGCCAGTCGAGCCACCTCACTTCTATGCCGCCGTCTTCATACCTGTGTTGAAATTAGGCGCGTCCTCCAGTCGAGGTGCCGCCTCGACTGGCCTCCAGTCGAGGCGCTGGTCGAGCGCGCCTCGCCTCTGAGCCTCCTTCTAGACCGTCGAGTCGAGGCACCAGTCGTCACCTCCAGTCGAGGCGCCACCTCGATTGATACTCCAGTCGAGGTGCTGGTTGAGCCCAACTTGCTTCTGTTTGCCTACAAACAAAGCCCAATCGACTGTTATGCCTCTACAATGAGGTTTAACACCCCAAGTATGATCCCTTCATACTTGATACTCACCTTAAGCCTAGACCTAAGCCTTCAACCCACTTCCATCAGCCTCACGCCTCCCGGATCCCTCGAGTCTGCGACTCTTCATCCTTGCGCTAGCCTTCTAGTGCTTCCATCGGCTATCGTCATGCTCTTAGGTCTACCTTTGTCAAGCTCGATCTCCCTGATCAGCCGGGTCTTCCCTTGCCAAGACTCCCTGTCTGGGACTTCATTGCCAAGAGGCCACACCTCCGGGACTTCACTGCCAAGAGGTCATGCCTCCGGGACTTCATAGTCATGACTCCTCGTCCGAGACTTCATTGCCAAGAGGTCACACCTCCGAGACTTCACTGCCAAGACTCCCTGTCCGGGACTTCATTTGCCAAGCACGGTCTCCCAGACCTGCTGGGACTTCCCTCGGCAACTCCCCGTTGGTCTTCCCATCACCAAGTGTCCAGTCTCCCTTGACCAACTTGGATTTTCCCTTGTAAAGTATCCATACTTGGACTTCTCCTTGCTAAGTCACCAAACTTGGACTTCTCCAATAGTCTTCCTCATGTGACCTTGGATGTCCCATTCCATCCACTAGTCATGTGGTCAAATCACATTGTGAACTATTGTCGAACATCAAAACTCTACTCGAGTTCCACTCGAGTCTGGTCAATCATGACCTAGGTCGATTACACCAACAATCTCCCCCTTTTTGATGTTTGACAATACCGTTAAGTTAGGTTATCCCATAAACCCAACTTGACACTTCTTATGCCAAAGCATCACGAAGTGTTCCTAATCTAGAATTTCAAATTTTGAAATTTTTGGGGTTTTGTGTATATTAGGGTATTCTAAGTTAAAGGGTTAGGGTATCCTAAGTTAAAAGCCTAACTTAGGTATCCTAAGTTAAAAGCCTAACTTAACCCCCTTGCATTTCTCCCCCTTCTTGACACACATCAAAAAGTCCACCAAGGTTTTCAATGTCACATTTTCTAATGAGATTCTTCCTTCTCCTCCTTGGTCAACATTCATCTTGAATGTCTTCATTGTGATCTATCACTAGATGAAAATCAAACTTCCATTTTCCCCCTTTTGTGATAAACCATCATCCATCATGCCTAGATGGATAATTATCCCCTTAAAATCTTACTCCCCCTAGACCATTGCACCAACAATCTCCTTGGAGAGTTCCTAAGCCAATAGAAACCTTAAACACTAGAAAATTAGGATAAAAGTTCAGATTTGAACTTTCACAACCATTAAATTTTGATTTGTACTCTAATTCATTTCCAATAAAAATCTCACCATTTCAATGCTTGTTTAAGCACATTAGAGGTGTAGGAGTAGTTATCTAGCCTAGGATTATGATCAGATGGCTTAACCTAACATTGATAAGTCAAAACAGTGCTAACAGTCGACTAAGAAAGGCTTCAGTCGAGTGGAAGCAGCTCCAGTCGAGGCGGCGCCTCGACTGGTGTCTGAAATTTCTGAAACCGAAATTTCAGACCAACTTCAGAAATGGATAAATAATTCTAGAAAATTTAAAAAATCATGAAATTTTAACCACACATTACTTATGCCAAACACTATCGGGGAAAATAGTTTTCTATGAAAATAACCTTTAAATTATAAGAATGATACAAAGTTCAAAAGCATTGAAATTTTCAATGTTTAGAGCCAACTTTGTTTCAATATTCTCAATAGTAATTGCTATCAAAAGATAGGCTTCACCAAGGTTTTTCAAAATAATTTTAAAATATTTTCAAAACCTTAATTTCAATCATGGTCTATGGGCTAAGTACACATGACTTGTATACTAGCTTTCCTCATGATTTATGCCTATGATTGAGATGAGTTTGAGTTCATCTAGATGCAAAAACTATGCACCTTGAACTTAACTCATATCCTAGCATCTCACATGTATCTAGGGTGTATCAATACACATACATGTTAATTTGATGTGAGATGTGAGTTTTGTTCATCTTAAACTAAGGTCTCATGCATTTTCTAAGGCAACTCTACTTGATTCCCTTATATATGGGACTTCAAGTCATGTCATTGTCCTTAATCAATTTTAATAAATGCATGAATGATAATGGAATATAAGATAGCATAAATAAACCATGTGTCAATAATCATGATGTCATGGTATGTAACATAAACCTAAATACTAACATGACATTAAAAACAATAGATCTAAGTATGATCATGACATTTTATATGATAAAAGGTAAATATGATGTCATGTCATGGCAAAGCAAACAAGGTATGGCAAATAAGATGCAAAGGCATGAAAATACCTAAGTTCTTAATCTTTGTTGCCATTTGTTGGAATTAAGTTCATTTTGCCATAATACCATTTATCTCCCAAGTGTGCCAAAAATCCAAAATGGTACACCATGACCTCTAAAACCTTATTGTGCCAATTTGATCAAATTTTTCAACTTTCATACAATTTATTGGCACATCCTAAAATCTTTTAGGATTTAAAATCAACCTTAATTCCAAAGTATCCAAAACCTTGAAAATGACCTAAAGTGGCAACTTTGCTATGATTGGGTTAACTACCCATCCATTTAAGGTTGACATAACCTAACCCATTTAGCGTGAATCAATCACGCTCCTAGGAATCCAATACCTATTGGAGCTCCTTGGGTTTACTAAGTACTCACTAGGGATAACTTCCCTTAGTACCTTTCTAATGACCCTCCTAGACTTGGAAGCCTTGGTCATTTTGGTCTTGTTAAGGTTAACCCTAGAGTTTGCTTCCCTTGTAACCTTGTTAGTGGCTTTCCTAGATTTCATTGAAACCTTAGCCACTAGACACTTACCATGGTCAACTCTAGGGATGACTTCTCTTGTGACCTTGGTACTCCTAGACCTAGAACTTGTTCCATAATTATATGGAACACTATGATAGGTAGGCTTATCTATCTTGGACCTAGGCTTGTGACCCAAGCCTTGCTTGTCCTTAGATGCACCTTGCCTCCTAGAACCTAAGTTTTGTTCATTAGATCCATTAATCATATTTTTCATCTTCCTAAGGGTCTTCTCCATTTTCTCAAGCTTTGACCTCAAAGCTTGATTTTCCTTTTCTAATATCTCAAGTTTCGATTTTTCATTTACTCTTGAGATGTTCTTCTTTCTAGGCATATGTCTAGTCCATTTAGGGTTGATGCCTAGGTTATTGTTCTCTACCCTCCTATCCTTGGGTAGAGTTAGTCTAGCATTGTCCTTAGTCAAATTTACATGCTTAGTACCTAAACAATAAAACTTGTTATTTTTACCATGCCAATCATGAACAATTGCAAGTGAATTAATATTATTTTTGGCATGCTTTTTGATATTAAAATTTGAAAGTGCATGACTAAAATATACCTTAGGGTTTGCCTTGGAAGCTTCCCCTACATGTGATGCTCCCTCTTGCCCTTTCTTCTTCCCCTTAAGGCATTGACTTCGGTAGTGTCCCCATTGATTGAACTTGAAACACACAATGTGCTCTTTGCTTTTCTTGATTGGGACATCGGCATCCTTTGACTTTTCTTGAGGTTTTGGTGTCGGTTGACTTTTCTTAACCTCCTTTGGGCATTTACTCTTATAGTGTCCTACTTCCCTACACTCAAAACATGTTCTATTACTTTTATCCTTAACAATTGAATTTAAGTTACCTTCTTGAGTGATTGGAGACTTTTGGACTTCTTCTTCATTTCTCCCCGAGGTAGAAGGCTCCTCTTGCTCTTCCTCCGGGGTTGAAGATTTAACCTCCCCCTCAATCCTTGGCATGGAGGTTTCCATAATTTCCTCTTCGGATTTTTCCTTATCTTCTTGAATCATGGAAGTTTCACCATTGAGCTCAGCAAGCTTTCCCCATAATTCTTTTGCATCCATGAACTTCCCTAATTCACACAAAACATTGTTAGGTATTAAATTAACTAAAATATCCAATACCTTCTCATTTGCCTCAAATCTTTGGACTTCCCCCTCAGTCCATTTACTCCAGTCTAGAGCTCGTCCCTTTTTGTCCGTTGGAGTCTTAAACCCTTCAGTTAGTGCAAACCACTCCTCTATGTTCATTTGGAAGAAGAATTCTGTCATCGTCTTCCATTGAGCAAATCCTCCGAAACCATATGGCGGTGGAAATCGAACGTCACGTCCAAATCCATCCTCAAATTCCATCTTCTCTAACTTTAGCTCCCTCGGCGATTAGTCCGATTGAAGACCAGTTGTTGATATTGGTGCGTCTTCTTCTTCTTAGAGCAAAACCTTGCTCTGATACCACTTGTTAGGACCGTTAGCGTCGCTAGAGGGGGTGAATAGCTTTTCGTGTCGATTTCGTTCACTTGATGGATTTCAATCGTCGTGCTTGTCTACAATTGTTAGTACGCAGCGGAAACACAAATACAAATACAAAAACATACAACAAACACAACGCGAGAATTTTACATGGTTCGGAACCCTAGTTCCTACTCCACGGTCGAGCCCTAGCGGACTCTAGTGATGCACACCACCACTATATCTCTTCTCCTTCTCGGTGAACACACCGGAGGTGAAGGAACCTCTCACAAGGCTCTTACAAACAATAAGAACGAGATACCACAAGCAACTACAACAAATACAAAAGCAAATAGAGAAAGAAAATAAAAACTCTTTACAGATTAGGGCTTTTGAATCCTTTATTGTTGGTTGCTTTGGGATGACTTTGAAGGCCTTGAAATACAGCAGCACTCCCTTCAAATCGCCCCTCAAAACCGTCAAAAGAATAGTTGATAATCGCTGCTTGAAGAAACCCTAAAGCCTCTTCTTATAAACTTGCGTCGAAACCTCCCAAGCTCCAATGGTCAGAAACTAGTCGAGGCGCCGCCTCGACTGCGACCCTAGTTGAGGCGCCAGTCGAGCCACCTCGCTTCTGTGCCGCCGTCTTCATACCTATGTTGAAATCAGTCGCGTCCTCCAGTCGAGGTGCCGCCTCGACTGGCCTCCAGTCGAGGTGCCGCCTCGACTGGCCTCCAGTCAAGGCGTTGGTCGAGCACGCCTCGCCTCTGAGCCTCCTTCTAGATCGTCGAGTTGAGGCACCAGTCGCCACCTCCAGTCGAGGCACCGCCTCGACTGATACTCCAGTCGAGGTGCTGGTTGAGCCCAACTTGCTTCTGTTTGCCTACAAATGAAGCTCAGTCGACTGTTATACCTCTACAATGAGATTTAACACCCCAAGTATGATCCCTTCATACTTGATACTCACCCTAAGCCTAGACCTAAGCCTTCAACCCACTTCCATCAGCCTCACGCCTCCCGAATCCCTCGAGTCCGCGACTCTTCATCTTGCGCTAGCCTTCTAGTGCTTCCATCGACTATCGTCATGCTCTCAGGTCTACCTTTGCCAAGCTCGATCTCCCTGATCAGTCGGGTCTTCCCTTGCCAAGACTCCTTGTCTGGGACTTCATTGCCAAGAGGTCACACCTCCGGGACTTCACTGCCAAGAGGCCACGCCTCCGGGACTTCACTGCCAAGACTCCTCGTCCGGGACTTCACTGCCAAGAGGTCACACCTCCGAGACTTCACTACCAAGACTCCCCGTCCGAGACTTCATTTGCCAAGCACAGTCTCCCAGACCTGCTGGGACTTCCCTCGCCAACTCCCTGTTGGTCTTCTCATCACTAAGTGTCCGATCTCCCTTGACCAACTTGGATTTTCCCTTGCAAAGTATCCATACTTGGACTTCTCCTTGCCAAGTCACCAAACTTGGACTTCTCCAATAGTCTTCCTCATATGACCTTGGATGTCCCATACCATCCACTAGTCATGTGGTCAAACCGCATTGTGAACTATTGTCGAACATCAAAACTCTACTCGAGTTCCACTCGAGTCTGGTCAATCATGACCTGAGTCGATTGCACCAACAGGTCCAAGTTAACCGATTCTCTCTCAAAGAATACAAAATGTTTTCTAAACCCAACTAACTATATTATGTGACGAAAAACCCATAATAAGCGTCATACTATAATAGGTTTATGAGCAAAAGAAATGCATAGTATCAAGATTTTTTAGTTACTAGAAAATAAACCTTGACTATTTCCCACAAAGGTTGTTTCTTCTTGTGCTTGTCAATCTCTTTGTTGAACAGTTTCAAGGTCCTTCATATAATCATAAGAGATTATACACTTTTAGTGCATCTAGTATATAAGAAAAAATTATAATAAATATTCACAATATTTTCCTAATAAAGCTTACATATTAACAATATTCTTCCAAGTCTCATCATGATTATGCTGACCGAGAGGATCCAACAAAGAAACAACCTCTTTGTGAGGATCGATGACTGTCAAAATCCAATGGAAACTATATATATATACAATATTAATGCATGTACTTAAGTAAGTGTTTATCAAAGTAAAAACAAGTGTTCCACTCTGTTTTACATACCCTATGTTAACTGGAACCAAAACTAGTTGGTTTGTTAGTGTGTCATTCAACCTAGCTACCAAACCAAGGTCCCTCTTATCAACTAATATGAAGTGACACCCAACAACATATGAATCCACAAATCTAAACCTCTCAAGCTTATTTTTCCTCCTTCATCTTTCTATATAAATGCCTACCATTTAAACATACAAGAAAATGTATAAGACCAGGATAAATAAAACTTACAAATCAAGAGTCAAAGTGTTAGTACATGAAAACAATATACATACCATATGTACACAACTATGCAATTATATGAAATTGCTGCCAAGTTGCAAAAAGGAATGATGTCTTGAAGGCAAACATTGGCTTTGAACTTATCACCAAATACATCATACTCCAACATTAATTTGATAGTCTGGTGATCATGAAGAGCACGCTTGCAATAACAATACAACAACCACAGTAATCTAGGTACACTTGATGATTGCACACTCGATGATTGCAATCGATGCTTCTTTTTAGCACAGACAACTTTTTTTCCCCTTGAGCTTCTAGTAAATGGCACTATATACTTGTTAGACACTTGTATAGTTAAATTTAAATAGATTGTAGCATTTACCGAAGGATCTTTTGTTTGCATCAAGTGTCTGGGTCAGGCTACATGTGATCTGATAGCATCACCAATGCTTTGACACGTAGGGTTTGGAACTGACAAAGGGGTTGTTTCATCCAATGCTTCATCAATAGTGACAAAACAATGGCCCATACGTTTACTTGGATCACCATTAAGATGCTCATCAACTCCCCCAATACTAACAATTGTACCAAAAGCTACATGGATGTTAGATTCCACACTCAATGCAACTAATTGATCCTATAAGACAAAACATAATGCTTCAACCTATAAAAAATAAATGCCTTTAAATCGGACAATTCAATGATATCATTAGAGATTAAAGGTACATGTAAAGCCTCTGCCTCATTAATCATTTCCACATTGGTATCACAGTCTCCTTTCATCTCATTTGATGGACCAAGATCATGTTTAAACTCATTTTCATGCAAGGTAGGAGGAAACTTCACACTACAACTTCCCTTCTCATCATTCTCAAACTCGCATACGCCTTTTTTGAAAACCATTGCTTCTAGCTTGTTTATTTGATCCTCCTGCTCTAAAACTTTTTTCTGTTGCTCCAACAACATATTTTGTTGATCATTAAATACAACTTGTTGAACATGAGACCCCCCATTTTGACAAGCCAAAGTATGTACTTGGAGTGACATAAGCTCCAACTGCCCTTATACACCCACTGTGTTCCTTGGATTCAAGTGCAACTGTGAGAACATCTTGTGTTGGTTTACTAGGCACTAGCTTTCCCTTCCTCTTCTGTAAGATACCATCATCCTACAATGCATAAAAAAAATATATATTGGATACTATTTAAATGGGAACCTTTAACATAACAAACTTAAATCTTAAACATTTACTTACAATTTTTGAGGTTGTTGCCCTCAGCTGATCACCAACAAACTCCTCCTTCTTGGTCATCTTTCGCTTGGCAATGGTCTTGCAGGCCAACTTCTCTTTGGTGGCCTTGTGGGTGCAAAGGTGTGTGACACCGAACAAACCACGACCAAGCTCCTTGCCGAGGGAGTAGGTGGCGCGGACTTCCTCCATGGGGCGACAAGCTTCGCCTAGGGAATGGTGGGGGGCTTCTTGATGGCGGAGGCGACCTCGGGTTCGGAGTCCGCAGCGACAGCAACGACCTCAGGGGCGACCTGGTCGGCTAGCTCCTTAGCGAAGCAATTGCCCATGAGGAGGGTGGTAGCCAGCTTTTGGCTACAAAGGTAGGAGAAGATGAGGCATGGAGGAGGGAAAGAGAGGGAGAGGGAGGATTTTGATGGGAGAAGAGGCGCCATGGATGGGATTGGAGGAGGTGAGTTAGAGCAGAGGCGGGGAGATATTATCGGGAAAACGGCGGAAGGGGGAAAAAAGGAATGAAGGTTTATGAAATTAACGTGTGTATATATATATATATATATTAAAAACCATGATCTGATTAAATATATTATTATTATTATTATTATTATTATTATTTTAAAATTTTTTAATACATTAAAATTTATTTAAATTATTATTGGTTAAATAATTTTATTTTATTTTTTTAATGTTATATATTTATATTTTTTTTTTAAAAAAATATTTTCAATAATTTAAAAAAATAGCATTAATAATAAATAAAATAATTTTTATTTAAATTAAAAATATTTTAAAATTAATAATTATTATTAACGAATTATATTGTACTTCTCTTAATTCAATTACATCATTATAGTTTCATTGACAACGATTTATAACCATTGTATTAGTATTACAACGACCACGATTTTTTATCGTTGTACCAAACGTTGTAAAAACTTTCTCATTAACAATAGTTCATTGCACCATTGTCCAAACTATTGTTAAGAAAAAAATAAAAATTATCAAAGACAACAGTTTTGGAAAACCATTATAAATTGTGTTGTTGATTAAAAAAAATACACTCAACGACAACATATAGTGTTAAACCATTGTCTTTTATGTTATATGAACATTTAAAGACAACGGTTTTGTCAAAAACCATTGTCTTTTATCAAAATCACAATAGTTTCTCCAAAAATCATTGTCTTTGTGGTGTTATTTTTTTTGTATTTTTGTTGTAGTGACACTTGTAACTCATTATGCTTTGGAGATATATCAAATGAACGTTAAGACTATATTCCTTAATAGTAATATTGAAAAAACTATATACATAGTGTATTTAAAAAACTTTAAATTTAAGGATTAAAAGTACCTAGTATGTAAACTGAAAAAGTCTATTTATGATTTGAAATAGACATCCCATTAGTGGTATAAAACATTTAATCAAGCAATTACTTCATTTGATTTTAAGGAGAACTCAATTGATTAATGCATATATGTCAAGTTCAATGGAACAAGTTTATCATACTTGTCTTATATATTGATGATATTCTACTTGCAAGCAATAATAAATATCAATCGCATGAAACTAAGTTATTCTATTAGGAAAATTCAAAATGAAGGACCTTAGTGAAGCACCCTTTCTATTAGTTACAAGTGACGCCGATGGTCGACGAGCAACAACGGTGGACAGCACCGACGGTCGACGACAAACGACGGTGGTGGCGACGACGACAAAGATGACGATAGCCGATGAGAATGAATCTTAAACCTATTATCTCCTTAGATTGTCCCTTGTTAAATAATAATCAATAATGATTCTATTCCCTCAATTTTTAAACTCATTAATCAAATATTATAATTAAGATTCATTCTATTCTCTAATTCTCAAATCCTTATATATATATAAGGGTGTGATTCTCGTGAAACAAAAAAAAATGATCGTTATCTATATTTCAAAATTATG
The DNA here is from genome assembly GCA_025175895.1 of Wurfbainia villosa. Lineage (NCBI taxonomy): Eukaryota > Viridiplantae > Streptophyta > Magnoliopsida > Zingiberales > Zingiberaceae > Wurfbainia > Wurfbainia villosa. The sequence goes on along the minus strand of CM045995.1, from coordinate 5,157,959 downwards.
ACCTTCGTACCTATTGAAGATTAACTCCGCTGTGAATCTTCCCCTTAGTGACATCAAGTTTTGATGGTAATTTCTTGGAAGACAGATTCGATTGAGATTTTACTGTCATTTACTGTTTTTATTGTTGGTGCAGTGAGGCACCGAAATTGAACCTGTGTTTTGATTATAGCAAAGACACAAGGTTAAGTCTATTTTGTTATCTCATGAGTCTACTTGAGTGTGCAGAAACAGGTTAAGCTTGAGTTGGAGATCTGCGACACAGTAAGTGCAAGGTAAAACTCGTGTCCGACGAGCGTGAGTGAGGTCGGATCCTCCATTTAGGAGTTGATCTTAGGCGACAATCCGACCCAAAACTTTCCATGAAAGTCTAAGTCGAGATCGGATGGTTAGAAACCATCTAAATCCATCACATTTAATATTTCTACATATTGCTTTGAGCTAACCCTTGTTTGAATTCGAAGTTACTCTAATTCGAATTAAAATTAGAATTCGAATTTATTCGAATTCGAATTAAAATTAGAACTCGAATTGAAATAAAATTAAAAGCAAGGTGGCAACTTATCCCCCAAATCTTGGTGAGGTGGCCGGTCAAAAGCAAGGTGGAAGCTTATCCCTCAATTGGTGGTGAGGTGGTTGGATCTCAAGTGGGCGGACAAGGCTTCAAATAGAGGGGAGTGCTTCACATCTTAGACACAACAATTATTACAAAGCTCTCAAACGCCTCCACAACGCCGCTCTTCTACGACGACGCCACTACAACGAAGTGCTGCCAACACGAAGCTTCACCGTTAAAGTGTTGGTAATCGTTTTAGTCGATTAATTTAAGTTGTATTTTTTGAGCTTTTATATCAAAAAGGAGAGAGGGGCTTGTCTCTCATCCTTGTGTTTTTGTTGAAAGTTTTGTAATCGTAACTCCTACCTCCAACGAGGAGGAGTGTTTTAGTGATTGCCCTCCGTACGTGGTCTAGGACCATTAGGGCCTTGGATTAGCAGTCGGTTGGCTGTGAACCAAGTAAAACTCCTTGTGTCCATCTCTTTTTCGCTGCGTTTATCTCTCACTTATCATTTTTACAACAAAAGAAAAGAAAAACCGTTTTGCGCTATTCACCCCCCCCCCCCTCTAGCTCTCATTTCGATCCTACAATTGGTATCAGAGCAGGGGGCACTCAAATTTGGTGAAACCACCAATTTGAGTAATTTTTATTTCTTTTGTTTCCTTTGGTTCTGTCTACGTTAATTTTTGTGTTTTTTTTTAATTTTCTAAATTTTTTTTCAGACTTTTCTTTAATTTAATTTTATCGCTTTTAATCTTTCTATTGATCATCCTAACAAAAAAAACTCTTAATTATGATTTTTTAATTCTATTACTGATTAAAATTAGTTTTCCCCAGAATTAAAAATTCTTTCATTTTTTTTAAACACTTGAATTTTTCAAACCCTAAATTCTTTATATTTCGTTTTATAAAGTTTTTTCGTTAATCTTAGCATTGAATTAAATCTTATTTCCACTAAAATAGATTTTCAATCAATTTTCAAATTTAATCAATTAAAAACTTATTTTAATTTTTAAATCTTGTCTAGAATATAAGTTTGGTTTTTCAATATTTTTTACTTAATTTCAACATTAGATTTTTCTACAAAATAGTTTTTAATTAATTTTTGAAATTAATTAATTAATTATTATTTTTACAGAATTAAAATTAATTTTCTAATTAGTTAATCTATTGATTGATTTATTTATCTTTTCTTCTTCCCGCACTACTAATCCAAGATGCAAGTCTTGGGACCTTTGTTGTCTGTGTGTTTTTTCTTTTTTTCTCTTCTTACCGTTTCGTGTTAATGGCCCATCTCGAGGGTTTTAGCACCGTCCGACCACCGTTTTACAATGGTGACAATTTCCGCATCGGAAAGGTCGGATGGAAGTGCTTCTAAAACCCAATAGAGATGTAGATTGTGATCAAACCGTTCACCCTTCCTACTAATGAAGAAGGTGAATCCTTGGATTACTGATCGATGGTCCAATACCACTAAGCGACAAGTCGAGTAGATGCAAAGGCGACTCAAATCCTGCGCAGGGCTATCCAAGGAGGAGCGAACAGTCGGACCCTTCATCGCAAGAGATCTCTGGACGAGGCTGATCGAGTTATACGAAGGATCGGATCAAGCTAAGGTTTGCAAATGCGATTTGTTGTTCAATAAATTGTACACACTAAAAATGCAGGAACACGAGACGACAACACAATTGCACGCCCGCGTCCAGGACATAGTCAACCAGCTGCATTCAATAGGACAGAAAGTCGAAAACCGAGATCTAATCAGGTATGTTCTAAATTCTTTCCCTAGGACCACCTTGTGGGCATCCATGGCCGATGCCTACAAGGTATCTAAGGACCTAGCTAAAGTTAGAATAGACGAATTATTCTCAGATTTCGAATTACATGAGCATTCCAACTCAGAACCCGAGAGGGATATAGCCTTGTTTGCAGGTTCAAAGAAGAAGAAAATCGCAAGCAAGCCACCACCAACCGAGGAGGAAGACGAGTCCGAAGAAGAAGTTGACCCGGAGTTGACTGCTGAACTAATGAACCTAGCTCGAAGGATAGCCAAGGGACGAAAGCGAACCACGACTCGACCCAACCAAGGTAAGCCTAAAAGTTCTAATATTAGGTGTTATGAGTATAACAGGTTTGGACATATCAAGTCCGAGTGCCCCAAGCTCAACCACCAAGCACCTAAGCACAAGAAGGCCCTCAACAAGACATGGGAAGAAGCGTCATCCGAAGAAGACGAAGACCACGTCTTCATGGCGAAATCGATTGAGTCAGACACGGAGACCGAACCTGAACTTGAGTTAGAACCTGAGGATGACTCGGACTACGAAGCTACCTTCAAGTCAAGCCACGGATACGCATCCGGTTCAAAAGATACCCTTAAAGTGAGTCGAACTTTATTTAATACTTTACATAATACAGTTAGGTTTTTGTCTAGGAAATTAGTTAAGTCCGAGTCCAAGGTCGAGACCCTGGTTGAGGAGGTCAAACTCCTCGAACACAAGGTCTCCCTAACCTCTTCGACTAGTCAAGTTCGAGAAGAGGACCCAACTCGAGCTGAAAAGCTCGAAGTTGAGAACTCTCTCTTGAAAAGTCAAGTTGAAGATCTTAGGAACACGTTGGAAAGGTTCACTTCGGGATCCAAAGGACTTGACCTCCTACTTGGATCTCAAAGGGTCGTGTACAACAAGGCTGGACTAGGGTTTAACTCAAACACGACATATGTATGTCGATTGTAAGTCGACATAGGAAACATGTCCAAGCATGGGTCCCTAAGAACTTTTTGATTTCAACTCTAGGATCCAACCCGTACTGGGTTCCCAAGGACTAAATCCACTATGTGGATAGACCGAACCGATTCAACGGTCTAGGGGGAGCCAATACAAAACATGTTTGTGCTTTAACTTAGAAATTGCATGCTTAGATTTTTTTTTTTTTTTTAACTTGTGAACTCACTTAGAACACGTACATAACCAACTAAAATCCTTCGAAAAGATTGAGCCTCGGGGAGCCTCTTTTCAAAAATAACCAGTTAGACTAGGAAATAGTCTTAGGTGAGTCAAGTCATCATTTTCTTGAAAATGGATTTGTCTAAGGAAGTGATCGATGATCCGATAAAAGAAGGCCCCTGTGCCCTGCCACGACCTGGAAGTCATGATCTTGAAAAGGTAAACTTGACAAGCCTAGGGTCAAATCCAAATCTAACATAAAATTACTTGAACCTAAATGCACTTAATCAACTTAATTGGAAGTCATCTCACAAAAAACACATAAGTATAACATGAAAACACATAAGATAATATGCTGATCATATAGACACATGAGATGACCTAGGTTTAATAACTTACAACCAATTTTTTAAAAATCTAACATCCAATCCAACCACCTTGTGTGTAGGATCAATGGATGTTGGATACGGTTGCTCCCACACATGACCGGGATCAACTCAAATTCACAAAGCTTCGATTCAAACGACAAGGATCGTAGCCTTTGGGAATAACGCAAGCTCAAAATCATCTGATCGTGTGATATCGAGCTTAACTCAATTTTGTTATTAAAAATGTATTACTTGTAGAGAATTTTGAATATAACTCGCTTAGCGTAAGCCAATTATGTGACAATAACTATAAGGTCAGATTTTTAGAAAATGAATGTGTAATTAAAACAAATAAAATAAGCTAAAACAATACTCAAAGGAACTAGGACAAATAATATTTATACAATTAACTTAATCAAATCCTCACCAAATGTCTTATGACACAGAAGAGGAATCATGGTTGTGGCACCGACGACTCACACTGCACCCAAGACTCGCCCACAAGATGAGTCGAGTGGCTTAGTCGAGAGGCTTACCCAACCTCAACAATTTGGTTAATAAAATCAGAATGCTTGTCAACAAGGAAAACAACCTAGGACACAACACAAGTTAACTAACCAAGAACGAACCTCAAGTGTACTTGAGCTCGTGATATGGATCTATTCGATTCACATGGAGCCAAGTCACTCAATAGAAGTCAATATTGCTTAGTCATAATTGATTTACTACTCCAGTGTTTACTCGGGTTAGGTTCATCAAACATAAAAATGATACCCTAGATCAATTAATCAATCTATTCAAATTAATCGAGAATCAAAAACCTTAAGGTTAAAAGACTTAGAAGCGATCATGGTGGTGAATTGAAAATCAAAGGTTCACCGACTTCAGAACCTAAACGGATACCACCATGAATTCTCTTGCCCTAGGACCCTCAACAAAATGGCCTAGTGGAGCGGAAAAACCGAACTCTACAAGAAGCCGCTAGGACCATGTTGAACGAATAATGACCTACCCGATAGGTTTTGGAAGTAGCATGGCTTGCTATGTCCAGAATAGGATCCTTATGGTAAAGAGGCACCTTAAGACCTCGTACGAGATTTATCACAATAAAGTACCTAACATCAAGTACTTTAGGGTATTTGGATGTAAAGTACATATCTTAAACACTAAGAACCACCTAGGGAAATTCAAATCCAAAACCTCCACCAGAATCTTCTTAGGATACTCAACCACGAGTAGGGCCTATAGGGTATATAACCACGATACCCTTAAAGTCGAAGAGACTATTAATGTAGTGTTCAATGAAGTACTCAAACCTACAAAACCCTTAATGACCCCAAGTGTTGAGCCCACTGATACCAAACTCGTCTCCGACCCTGAGATCGAGTCTAATCCACATCAACCAACTTCTCTTGTCGACCAAGTGACAAGTGATCCGAGTCAAACTAGTGTTCAACCAAGTCACCCCATTGATCAAGCATTAGGTGACACAAACCCAACCCAATCTAGGATTCAGACTAACCAACCTATCGATCAAGTGATCGGAGATCCTAATCTAGGAGTTCGAACTAGAGCATCCTATAGGAACCTTAGTCAAATTTCCTTAATTTCAAAGATAGAACCCAAATCAATTGAACAAGCTCTTCTTGATCCCGATTGGATTATTGCAATGCAAGAAGAGCTAGCTCAATTTACTAGGAATGAAGTGTGGGAATTAGTACCACCACCTAAAGACAAAACGATAATTGGAACAAGGTGGGTGTTTCGAAATAAGCTTGATGATAAAGGTGAAGTAGTTAGAAACAAGGCTAGGTTAGTCGCCAAAGGGTTTAGTCAAGTCGAAGGCTTAGATTACGACGAAACCTATGCCCCAGTAGCTAGACTCGAATCCATTCGAATGTTGCTAGCTTATGCCGCACATCGAGGATTTAAGCTGTTTCAAATGGATGTTAAGTCGGCATTCCTAAATGGATACATTAAAGAAGAAGTTTATGTTAGCCAACCCCGGATTCGAAAATCTAGATAAACCCGACCATGTTCTAAAACTTAAGAAAGCTCTCTATGGACTTAAACAAGCTCCTCGAGCTTGGTACGAGAGACTTTCAATCCATCTTAAGTCAAAAGGGTTTAACCAAGGCTTAGTTGACCCAACTCTCTTCGTAAAAACCTTAGGTAAAGAGATATTCATAGCTCAAATTTACGTAGACGATATAATTTTTGGAACCTCTAACTCAGCCCTACTAAACGAGTTCATTTCACTCATGGAAAGTGAGTTCGAAATGAACTTGGTAGGCGAGTTAAGTTTCTTTTTAGGTCTACAAATTAAACAAACTAAGGATGGTATATACCTATATCAACAAAAATACACTAAGGAGTTAATTAAAAGATTTGGAATGCAAGATGCTAAGATAATAAACACCCCAATGGCGATTAATGTTAACATAGGAGAAGACCTAGAAAGTAAGTCCATTGACTTAAAGTACTATAGGAGCGCGATAGGAAGTCTCCTATACTTAACTGTGAGTCGACCCGACATCCTATTCGCAGTAAGTATGTGCGCCAGGTTTCAAACCTGTGCTAAGGAGTCTCACCTAACCCTAGTTAAGCGTATCCTTAGATATCTTAAGGGTACACTTAACGTTGGTATTTGGTACCCTAGATCTACGGAGTTCGAACTAATCGGCTACTCCGATTCGGATTATGCCGGTAGTAAACTCGATAGAAAGAGCACGAGTGGTTGTTGTCAACTACTCGGCTCGAGTCTAGTGAGTTGGTGCAGTAGGAAGCAACATTGTGTTGCCTTATCTACCACCGAAGCTGAATACGTTGCGATGGGTGAGTGTGTAACTCAGCTTCTTTGGATGAAGCGCACTCTCTGAGACTTTAGGTTGGACTTCACCAAAACTAAAAATTTTGTAGACAACATAAGTTCGATAAATCTAACTAAGAACTCTATATGCCATACAAGGACAAAGCATATAGAGTTAAAACACCATTTCATTCGAGAACATGTAGCCAACGGCTCCATACAACTCGAATATGTTGACTCGAAGTCTAACCTAGCAGGCCTATTTACTAAACCACTACCCGAAGCCGAATTTAGTCTCTTGAGATTAAAATTGGGCTTGTACGTAATAGAATAGGTTAGCAAAAGTTTTCAAATGCTATTTTCAAAAATTTTATTTTTGAATTTTATTTTTCTCATTTTTTTTCTTTATACAAATGGAACTAGTTTAGGACTTCCCCTAGATATCATGATCCTATAGATTTAAGGAGCCAACACATCTCACAACACATAGGGTTAATGTGTTTGTGTATTAAGCCACCTAGAACGGTGTGAGATGTTAGGACCCTACTCCAGGTTCCAAGATGTAGATCAAGTGCGTCAATATGAACCTCGGAGTATAAATATGCAACTAATATTAACCAACTCTAATCAGGACTTGTTGATAATATCATTTCAATCAAGTCAAACTAGAGTTGAACATTTAGATGAATTATTTTCACATACTATTTTCAATATCATCATGCTTGGACTTAGGGTTTTCTTAAACACCCCCCCCCCCCCCCACTTTTTTCTTCTTCTTGATTTATGTCAAAAGGGGGAGAAAAGGCCAAAGTTAAGGTTCAATAAATTCAAATTTTTGAATTTGATAACTTAACTTAAAACTTTGATTCTGGCCTATGTTAAGGGGGAGTAAGGTTTAGGTTTCAACTCTTCGGAATTGAAAACTTTAAAGGCCCAAGTTAAGAAATCAAAAGTTAAACCTTTTGAATAATTAACCTTTTGACTTAACTTTTGATTACTTAACTTGCACTTATTTTTGACTCTAAGAAGCCTAAGTTAAGTAATGTCATTTACTTAACTCGTTATCTTTTGTGTTTGGAGAACTAAAAGTCTTTTTCAAGTACTCACCCTCGGTCAAGGGGGAGGGTTCCTCTAAGGGGAGAACTTGAGAAATATTTTTACTACTCCTACTTTTGCTTCATGTCTTTCTTTCATGCACTTAATTTCCTTAACTTTGTGTGTTTTTGCCATAGATCTAAAGGGGAGATTGTTGGTGCGGTGAGGCACGAAATCGAACTTGTGTTTTGATTATAGCAAAGACACAAAAGTTAAGTCTATTTTGTTTTCTCATGAGTCTACTTGAGTGTGCGAAGCGAGTTAAGCTTGAGTTGGAGATCTGCGACACAGTAAGTGCAAGGTAAGACTCGTGTCCGACGAGCGCAAGTGAGGTCGGATCCTCCGTTTAGGAGTTGATCTTAGGCGACAATTCGACCCAAAACTTTCCATGAAAGTCTAAGTCGAGATCGGATGGTTAGAAACCATCTAAATCCATCACATTTAATATTTCTACATATTGCTTTGAGCTAACCCTTGTTTGAATTCGAAGTTACTCTAATTCGAATTAAAATTAGAATTCGAATTTATTCGAATTTGAATTAAAATTAGAACTCGAATTGAAATAAAATTAAAAGCAAGGTGGCAACTTATCCCCCAAATCTTGGTGAGGTGGCCGGTCAAAAGCAAGGTGGAAGCTTATCCCTCAATTGGTGGTGAGGTGGCCGGATCTCAAGTGGGCGGACAAGGCTTCAAATAGAGGGGGGTGCTTCACATCTTAGACACAACAATTATTACAAAGCTCTCAAACGCCTCCACAACGCTCTTCTACGACGCCACTACAACGGCGTCTTGCTAACACGAAGCTTCACCGTTAAAGTGTTGGTAATCATTTTAGTCGATTAATTTAAGTTGTGTTTTTCGAGCTTTTATATCAAAAAGGAGAGAGGGGCTTGTCTCTCATCCTTGTGTTTTTGTCGAAAGTTTTGTAATCGTAACTCCTACCTCCAACGAGGAGGAGTGTTTTAGTGATTGCCCTCCGTACGTGGTCTAGGACCATTAGGGCCTTGGATTAGCAGCCGGTTGGCTGTGAACCAAGTAAAACTCCTTGTGTCCATCTCTTTTTCGCTGCGTTTATCTCTCACTTATCGTTTTTACAACAAAAGAAAAGAAAAACCGTTTTGCGCTATTCACCCCCCCCCCTCTAGCGCTCATTTCGATCCTACAATTGGTATCAGAGCAGGGGGCACTCAAATTTGGTGAAACCACCAATTTGAGTAATTTTTATTTCTTTTGTTTCCTTTGTTTCTGTCTACGTTAATTTTTGTGTTTTTTTTAATTTTTCTAAATTTTTTTTCAGACTTTTCTTTAATTTAATTTTATCGCTTTTAATCTTTCTATTGATCATCCTAACAAAAAAAACTCTTAATTATGATTTTTTAATTCTATTACTGATTAAAATTAGTTTTTCCCAGAATTAAAAATTCTTTCATTTTTTTTTTTAAAACTTGAATTTTTCAAACCCTAAAATCTTTATATTTCGTTTTATAAAGTTTTCTCGTTAATCTTAGCATTGAATTAAATCTTATTTCCACTAAAATAGATTTTCAATCAATTTTCAAATTTAATCAATTAAAAACTTATTTTAATTTTTAAATCTTGTCTAGAATATAAGTTTGGTTTTTCAATATTTTTTACTTAATTTCAACATTAGATTTTTCTACAAAATAGTTTTTAATTAATTTTTGAAATTAATTAATTAATTAATTTTTTTACAGAATTAAAATTAATTTTCTAATTAGTTAATCTATTGATTGATTTATTTATCTTTTCTTCTTCCCACACTACTAATCCAAGACGCAAGTCTTGGGACCTTTGTTGTCTGTGTGTTTTTTCTTTTTTTTCTCTTCTTACCGTTTCGTGTTAATGGCCCATCTCGAGGGTTTTAGCACCGTCCGACCACCGTTTTACAATGGTGACAATTTCCGTTACTGGAAAGGTCGGATGGAGTGCTTCCTAAAAACCCAAATAGAGATGTGGATTGTGATCCAAAATAAGGTTCACCCTTCCTACTAATGAAGAAGGTGAATCCTTGGATTACAATCGATGGTCCATTACCACTAAGCGACAAGTCGGCGGATGCAAAGCGACTCAAATCCTGCGAGTGCGGGCTATCGAAGGAGGTGGCTGAACCAGTCGGACCCTTCATCGTATGAGAGATCTGCGGGCCGAGGCTAATCGAGTTACGAAGGATCGGATCAAGCTAAGGTTTGCAAGCGCGATTTGTTGTTCAATAAATTGTACACACTAAAAATGCGAGGAACACGAGGCACACAATTGCATGCGCCGCGTCGAGGACATAGTCAACCGGTGCATTCAATAGGACGAGAAAGTCCAAAAGAGATCTAATCGGGTATGTTCTAAATTCTTTCCTAGGACCACCTTGTGGGCATCCATGGCGATGCCTACAAGGTATCTAAGGACCTAGCTAAAGTTAGAATAGGCGAATTATTCTCGATTTGAATTACATGGCGATCCAACTCGGAACTCCGAGAGGGGTATAGCCTTGTTTGCGAGTTCAAAGAAGAAGAAAATCGCAAGCAAGCCACCACCAACCGAGGAGGAAGGCGAGTCCAGAAGAAGAAGTTGACCGGAGTTATGCTGAACTAATGAACCTAGCTCGAAGGATAGCCAAGGGACGAAAGCGAACCACGACTCGACCCAACCAAGGTAAGCCTAAAAGTTCTAATATTAGGTGTTATGAGTATAACAGGTTTGGACATATCAAGTCCGAGTGCCCCAAACTCAACCACCAAGCACCTAAGCACAAGAAGGCCCTCAACAAGACATGGGAAGAAGCGTCATCCGAAGAAGACGAAGACCACGTCTTCATGGCAAAATCGATTGAGTCAGACACGGAGACCGAACCTGAACTTGAGTTAGAACCTGAGGATGACTCGGACTACGAAGCTACCTTCAAGTCAAGCCACGGATACGCATCCGGTTCAAAAGATACCCTTAAAGTGAGTCGAACTTTATTTAATACTTTACATAATACGGTTAGGTTTTTGTCTAGGAAATTAGTTAAGTCCGAGTCCAAGGTCGAGACCTTGGTTGAGGAGGTCAAACTCCTCAAACACAAGGTCTCCCTAACCTCTTCGACTAGTCAAGTTCGAGAAGAGGACCCAACTCAAGCTGAAAAGCTCGAAGTTGAGAACTCTCTCTTGAAAAGTCAAGTTGAAGATCTTAGGAACACATTAGAAAGGTTCACTTCGGGATCCAAAGGACTTGACCTCCTACTTGGATCTCAAAGGGCCGTGTACAACAAGGCTGGACTAGGGTTTAACTCAAACACGACTAATAGGTCGTATATGTCGATTGTAAGTCGACATAGGAAACATGTCCAAGCATGGGTCCCTAAGAACTTTTTGATTTCAACTCTAGGATACAACCCGTACTGGGTTCCCAAGGACTAAATCCACTATGTGGATAGACCGAACCGATTCAATGGTCTAGGGGGAGCCAGTACAAAACATGTTTGTGCTTTAACTTAGAAATTGCATGCTTAGATTTTTTTTTTTTTAAACTTGTGAACTCACTTAGAACACGTACATAACCAACTAAAATCCTTCGAAAAGATTGAGCCTCGAGGAGCCTCTTTTCAAAAATAACCAGTTAGACTAGGAAATAGTCTTAGGTGAGTCAAGTCATCATTTTATTGAAAATGGCTTTGTCTAAGGAAGTGGTCGATGATCCGATAAAAGAAGACCCCTGTGCCCCGCCACGACCTGGAAGCCATGATCTTGAAAAGGTAAACTTGACAAGCCTAGGGTCAAATCCAAATCTAACATAAAATTACTTGAACCTAAATGCACTTAATCAACTTAATTGGAAGTCATCTCACAAAAAACACATAAGTATAACATGCTTGATCATATAGACATAGATGAGATGACCTAGGTTTAACAACTTACAACCAATTTTTTTTTTAAAAAAAAAATCTAACATCCAATCCAACCACCTTGTGTGTAGGATCAATGGATGTTGGACAGCGGTTGCTCCCGACACATGACCGGAGATCAACTCAAATTCACGAAGCTTCGATTCAAACGACAAGGATCGGTAGCCTTTGGGAATAACGGCAAACTCAAAATCATCGGATCAGGTGATATCGAGCTTAACTCGAATTTTGTTATTAAAAATGTATTACTTGTAGAGAATTTTGAATATAACCTGCTTAGCGTAAGCCAATTATGTGACAATAACTATAAGGTCGTATTTTTAGAAAATGAATGTGTAATTAAAACAAATAAAATAGCTAAAACAATACTCAAAGGAACTAGGACAAATAATATTTATACAATTAACTTAATCAAATCCTCAGCCAAATGTCTTATGACACAGGAAGAGGAATCATGGTTGTGGCACCGACGACTCGGTCACTCGCACCCAAGACTCGTCCACAAGATGAGTCAGAGTGGCTTAGTCAGAGGCTTACCCAACCTCAACAATTTGGTTAATAAAATCTGTAATGCTTGTCAACAAGGAAAACAACCTAGGACACAACACAAGTTAACTAACCAAGAACGAACCTCAAGTGTACTTGAGCTCCTGCATATGGATCTATTCGATTCACATGGAGCCAAGTCACTCAATAGAAGTCAATATTGCTTAGTCATAATTGACGACTACTCCAGGTTTACCTGGGTTAGGTTAATCAAACATAAAAATGATACCCTAGATCAATTAATCAATCTATTCAAATTAATCGAGAATCAAAAAAACCTTAAGGTTAAAAGACTTAGAAGCGATCATGGTGGTGAATTCGAAAATCAAAGGTTCACCGACTTCTGTAACCTAAACGGATACCACCATGAATTCTCTTGCCCTAGGACCCCTCAACAAAATGGCCTAGTGGAGCGGAAAAACCGAACTCTACAAGAAGCCGCTAGGACCATTGTTGGTGCAATCGGCCCAGGTCACGATTGACCAGGACTCGAGTTTGGCTCGAGTGATGTTTTGATGTTTCGACAAAAACATATGACAATATAATTGTCATGGTAAGTCCAAGTCTTGAGTTCTTGGCATGGAAAGTCCAAGCATGGTCTTGGCAATGTAAAAGTCCAACATGGGTTGGCAAGGGAAAGTCCAAGCATGGTCTTGGCATTTGGGAAAGTCCAAGCATGGTCTTGGCATAGAAAGTCCAAGCATGGTCTTGGCATGGAAAGTCCAACATGGGTTGGCATTAGAAGTCCAAGGGGATTGATATTGGCGGCGTAAAGTCCAAGCGGTAGTCTTGGCAGCATAAGTCCAATAATTGGTGGCGTAAAGTCCAAGCGGAGTCTTGGCGGCGTAAGTCCAATGTGCCTTGGCGGTGTAGACACCGTTAGCATGACATAGCCGATGGAAGCACCTGAAGGCTAGCACGATGGATGAACAAGTCATGGATGACTTGGAGGGATCCGAGAGGCGTGAGGCTGATGGAGGTGGCTAGAAGGCTTAGGTCTAGGCTAAGGGTGGTCTAGCAAGTATGGGGGAACCATACTTGGGTTAAAACCTCATGTTTGAGGTGTGTCAGTCGACTGGTGTCATGTGGCAGTCGACTGGACCGAGTCAACTAGGGTTTGACTGCGGGTTATGGCCTAGCGATCATTGCCGAAGGTGGGCGGATCGGTGATGGCTCAGCGATCGACGATCTTGTGATCACCGGTGGTGCTCGAGAAATCGGCCACAGAATAGAGTCGAGACTCGACTGGTCGAGTGAGGACTCCATCAGTCGACTGATGGTCACAATCAGTCGACTGATGAAGGTTCCGTTGGACTTATCCAGCGTGGATCTAGCCATTGTCTCACGACAACTGTGGCATCAGTCGACTGATGGTCCCGATCAGTCGACTGATCGACTTTTTCCAGCACAGGTTGAAGCTATATATGGAGCTCGTGATGAAGGAAAAACTATCGGTTCTTGAGGGCTATTGGGGCGATTTGTTGGTGCAAATCAGGTCTCCAAGTGCAAGCAAGCAACCAAGCATTCAAGCAATCAAAACAAGTGTTGTAAAGTCTTTTCTTTACTTGTATTTCGTATTTACATTGTATATTGCTTGTATTCCTTTCGTTTATTGTTATAAATGTTTGTACGGGGTTTCTCCGCCTCCGACTTGTGTCGAGAAGGAGTGTTTATCATTAGTGAGTGTGTGTGCATCACTAGGGCTCTTTAGAGCTCGATCCGTGGCGTAGGAACCGTGCGGTTCTGAACCACGTTATATCATTGTGTTAGCTTGTTGTCTATTTCGTTATTGTTATCATTATCTGTATTCCGCTGCGCTAACGAAATTATAGACACGAACGAGATCGAATTCCATCCACGAACGGGCAAAACGCTATTCACCCCCCCTCTAGCCGTTCCAATATTCCTAACAAGTGGTATCAGAGCCTGGGGCTCTTCTACGGATTAACAACCCGGAGTCAAGAAGCTAGAGGGAAGAATATGGAATTTGAGGAAAGATTGGGTGACAACGTCAACATCCCACCTTCCTTCAACCGTGAACATTTTGCGTATTGGAAAGGTAGGATGAAATATTTTCTAATGACGAATATAGAAAATTGGTTTGCCGTGACTATAGGTTTTGATGCTCCGAGAGGAGAAAACGGCAAAATCCTCAAGATGAAGAGATGGACCGAAGAGCAACGGGAAAAATTCAAGACAACCGTTAAGGTAACAAAAATATTGATTGATTTGATACCTAACGATATTTTGTCCAGATTAGGAAGCTATAGGGATGCCAAGGAGTTGTGGAACAAGTTGATCAAGTTCCACGACAATCCCGAATCGGTCCAAGAAGACTTGGAAGAGGAGAAGACCGAAGAAGAGTCATCATCTTCCTCACAAGAAAGTGAGGAGTCAACTTCCGGGTCGGAAGAGGTGGAGGAAGTGGAAGAAGCATCCACCTCAAGGATTGAGGGGAGGAGAGAACCTTCATAGAACATCGAGAAGAAGAAGCTTCGACATCCGGTCAAGATGAAGAAGCCCAAAGTCCAATTCCGGTCTCCACCACCATCGGTAACTCAAACACCTCAATTCAAAATAAAAATAACATTATGTGTTTTGAGTGTAGGAAATTTGGGCATTATAAGAGTAAGTGCCCAAAGAAAGTCAAGAAAGCTCCTCCGGCGCCTAAAAGTCAACTAAAGTCAACGGACGCCGGTTCCTCAAGTATCAAGAGCAAGGAGCACATCATATGCTTCAAATGCAATGCAAAAGGACATTATCGGAGTCAATGTCCAAGGGGAAAGAAGAAAGGGCAAGAAGGAGCAACACAAGTAGGGGGAGTCTCCAAGGCAAACCCTAAGGTAAAATTTATTAATGCACTTTCAATTTCTAGGGATAAGAAGCATGCTAGGAATAATTTTAATAGTCTTGCTATTGTGCATGAAAAGCATGCTAGAAATAATAGATATATTTGCCTAGGAGCTAAGAGTGTTCACTTAGGAAATAAGAAGAAATTTGGGACTAATGTCCCTAAAAATATATTACCTAAGGAAAGCATTAAGAAAATAGGAGAACATCTAGGCTTTAATGCTAAGAAATCTAGACATATGCATAGAAATAAAAATATCTCAAAAGAAAATGAAAAATCAAAAATTGAGATATTAGAAAAGGAAAATCAAGCCTTGATATCAAGGCTTGAAAAACTTGAAAAGACCCTTAAGGTTATGCAAAATCAAATGCAAGGGTCAATTATTCAAACTTCTAGGTCCAAAAGTCAACACCTAGGACCTAAGAGTCAAAAGTTAACCAAGGGCAAGCAAGGTTTGGGTCACAAACCTAAGCCTAAGGTGGCTTACCATAGTGTTCCATTTGACTATGGAACACTAACTAGGTCTAGGAAGACCAAGGTCAATAGGAAAGTCATTCCTAGAGTTGACCATGGTGTGTGCCTAGTGGCTAGGGTTTCTAGGAAACCTAGGGAGGCCACTAAGAAGGTTACAAGGGGAGTCACCCCTAGAGTTAACCATGGCAAAACCAAAATGACCAAGGCTTCTAAGCCTAGAAGGGTCATTAGGAAGGTATCTAGGGAGGTTATCCCTAAAGAATACCTAATTAACCCTAGGAGCTCAAATCGGTTTTGGGTTCCTAAGAGCGTGATTGATTTACGCTAGATGGGTTAGGGTGTGCCAACCTTGATTGGATGGGTAGTTAACTCAACCATTGTAAATGTGGCACTTTAGGATATTTTCAAGGTTATGGTTACCTTGTAAATACATTTGAGCTTTAATCCTAAAAGATTTTAGGATGTGCCAATATTACTTGAGAAGTTTGATAAAGTGATCAAAATTGGCACAATTTAGGTTTAGAGGTTAGTGTGCCATTTTGGGTTTTTGGCACACTTGGGAGAAAAATATAAATATGGAAAAATATAATTAATTATATGAAATGACAATTAATATTAAAATTTAGGTATTACTATACCTATATATTTTATATGTCATGCTTTGTTTGCCATATAACATGTCATGACATCATGCTTATTTTTAATCATTCTATATGTCATGTACATGTTTAGGATTAAGGATTAAATGTCATGTGTTTTTAGATTTCATATTATGTCATGACATCATGATTATGAGCATGTGTTTATCTATATCATCTCTAATACCATAATCACTCATGCATTTAAGATAATTTGATTGAAATTGATTTAAGGACAATGGCATGACTTGGAGTCCCATTTATAAGGGAATCAAGTAGGGTTGCCTTAGAAAAATACATGAAACCCTAGATTAAATGAACCAAAACCCACATCTCACATCCAATTGACATGTATGTGTATTTATACACCATAGATACATGTGAGATGCTAGGATATGAGTTAAGTTCAAGGTGCATAGTTTTTGCATCTAGATGAACTAAAACTCATCTAATTCTATTTGTGGATCATTGGGAGAGCATGTGTACAAGTCATGTACATAAATCCCAAGGAATATGATCCAAAATAAGGTTTTGAAAATATTTTAAAATCATTTTGAAAAACCTTGGTGAAGTCTATCTTTTGATAGCAATCACCATTGATGAAGTTGATACAAAATAGGGCCAAAACATTGAAAATTTCAATGGTTTTGAGTTTTGTATCAAACTCACTATTTTATGGGTAAAATAATTTTCAAATATTTTTCACCCATTGTAATGACTATAAGTAATATACGTATCAAATTTCGTTATTTTTCGATATACGTAGAATTACTTATATTTTTCCAAAACTTATTTACGATAATGAAAATCAATTTTGATTATCGATTATACTACAGGTGGCGATCGATGATAATGTCGATCATTAGCTGAACCACTCGGTGATTATGCGATTTGAAAACTATGGTTGTTTAACTTTGATTTATCAATGGTTATGGTCCCTAATCACTCCTAACCCTAGGATATACTTTGGGAAGCATTATAAAGGGTGAAAATCCATTGGATATGAATTAGGAGAAGTATTTAGGGTTTGTATCAATTTTAAGGTGTTGGAAAGTTCAATGTTGAATTTCTAACCTAAATTTTGATGGTTTAGAGTTCCTATTGGCTTAGGGACTTCCCAAGGACATTGTTGGTGCAATGGTCAAGGGGGAGCAAGCCTTTAGGGGGAGGTATCCATCTTGGGATGATGGAGGTGTTTTTCTCCTTGAAGAGGAGAAGTTATTGGGAGAATATAACATCAATTGGGAAATTGATGGGACTTTTGAGAGACCCAATTTGGAAATTGGGAGAGTGTATAGGATTGTCTCTCTTGAGTGATATTGGACTTATCACTAGGAAGATGGTAGACATCCTAAGTATCTTTGGACCAAGGGGGAGATTGTAAGATCTCATTGGAACATGAGACATTGACCCTCTTGGAGAGAAAACCTTTTTGATGTTAGTCAAAAAGGGGGAGAATGTTTGGGGGAGAACATTTGGAGAGTATTTACCAATCTGGGATAATTTGTAAGGGATTTGAGTTAGTGTTCTAACTCAATAATTTGTTTGGTTTTTGTCAAACATCAAAAAGGGGGAGATTGTTGGTGCAATCGGCCCAGGTCACGATTGACCAGGACTCGAGTTTTGCTCGAGTGATGTTTTGATGTTTCGACAAAAACATATAACGATATAATTGTCATGGTAAGTCCAAGTCTTGAGTTCTTGGCATGGAAAGTCCAAGCATGGTCTTGGCAATGTAAAAGTCCAACATGGGTTGGCAAGGGAAAGTCCAAGCATGGTCTTGGCATTTGGGAAAGTCCAAGCATGGTCTTGGCATAGAAAGTCCAAGCATGGTCTTGGCATGGAAAGTCCAACATGGGTTGGCATTAGAAGTCCAAGGGGATTGATATTGGCGGCGTAAAGTCCAAGCGGTAGTCTTGGCAGCATAAGTCCAATAATTGGTGGCGTAAAGTCCAAGCGGAGTCTTGGCGGCGTAAGTCCAATGTGCCTTGGCGGTGTAGACACCGTTAGCATGACATAGGCGA
This sequence comes from Wurfbainia villosa, assembly GCA_025175895.1. NCBI lineage: Eukaryota > Viridiplantae > Streptophyta > Magnoliopsida > Zingiberales > Zingiberaceae > Wurfbainia > Wurfbainia villosa. The sequence goes on along the minus strand of CM045995.1, from coordinate 5,139,757 downwards.
TGGAAGCACCTGAAGGCTAGCACGATGGATGAACAAGTCATGGATAACTTGGAGGGATCCGAGAGGCGTGAGGCTGATGGAGGTGGCTAGAAGGCTTAGGTCTAGGCTAAGGGTGGTCTAGCAAGTATGGGGGAACCATACTTGGGTTAAAACCTCATGTTTGAGGTGTGTCGGATCGGCCCAGTGTCATGGCGGTCAGTGGACCGACCGAGTCAACTAGGGTTTATTGCGGGTTATGGCCTAGCGATCATTGCGAGGTGGGCGATCGGTGATGGCTCAGCGATCGATCGATCGTGTGATCAGTCGACTGGTGCTCGAGAAATCGGCCATAGAATGGAGTCGAGACTCGACTGGTCGAGTGAGGACTCCATCAGTCGACTGATGGTCACAATCAGTCGACTGATGAAGGTTCTGTAGGACTTATCCAGCGTGGATCTTGCCGTTGTCTCACGACAACAGTGGCATCAGTCGACTGATGGTCCCGATCAGTCGACTGATCGACTTTTTCCAGCACAGGTTGAAGCTATATATGGAGCTCGTGATGAAGGAAAAACTATCGGTTCTTGAGGGCTATTGGGGCGATTTGTTGGTGCAAATCAGGTCTCCAAGTGCAAGCAAGCAACCAAGCATTCAAGCAATCAAAACAAGTGTTGTAAAGTCTTTTCTTTACTTGTATTTCGTATTTACATTGTATATTGCTTGTATTCCTTTCGTTTATTGTTATAAACGTTTGTACGGGGTTTCTCCGCCTCTGACTTGTGTCAAGAAGGAGTGTTTATCATTAGTGAGTGCGTGTGCATCACTAGGGCTCTTTAGAGCTCGATCCGTGGAGTAGGAACCGTGCAATTCCGAACCACGTTATATCATTGTGTTAGCTTGTTGTCTATTTCGTTATTGTTATCATTATCTGTATTCCGCTGCGCTAACGAAATTGTAGACACGAACGAGATCGAATTCCATCCACGAACGGGCAAAACGCTATTCACCCCCCCTCTAGCCGTTCCAATATTCCTAACAACCATGTTGAACGAATACGACCTACCTGATAGGTTTTGGGCAGAAGTCGTTAGCACGACTTGCTATGTCCAGAATAGGATCCTTATGGTAAAGAGGCACCTTAAGACCTCGTACGAGATTTATCACAATAAAGTACCCAACATCAAGTACTTTAGGGTATTTGGATGTAAAGTACATATCTTAAACACTAAGAACCACCTAGGAAAATTCAAATCCAAAACCTCCACCGGAATCTTCTTAGGATACTCAACCACGAGTAGGGCCTATAGGGTATATAACCACGATACCCTTAAAGTCGAAGAGACTATTAATGTAGTGTTCGATGAAGTACTCGAACCTACAAAACCCTTAATGACCCCAAGTGTTGAGCCCACTGATACCAAACTCGTCTCCGACCCTGAGATCGAGTCTAATCCACATCAACCAACTTCTCTTGTCGACCAAGTGACAAGTGATCCGAGTCAAACTAGTGTTCAACCAAGTCACCCCATTGATCAAGCATTAGGTGACACAAACCCAACCCAATCTAGGATTCAGACTAACCAACCTATCGATCAAGTGATCGGAGATCCTAATCTAGGAGTTCGAACTAGAGCATCCTATAGGAACCTTAGTCAAATTTCCTTAATTTCAAAGATAGAACCCAAATCAATTGAACAAGCTCTTCTTGATCCCGATTGGATTATTGCAATGCAAGAAGAGCTAGCTCAATTTACTAGGAATGAAGTGTGGGAATTAGTACCACCACCTAAAGACAAAACGATAATTGGAACAAGGTGGGTGTTTCGAAATAAGCTTGATGATAAAGGTGAAGTAGTTAGAAACAAGGCTAGGTTAGTCGCCAAAGGGTTTAGTCAAGTCGAAGGCTTAGATTACGGCCGAAACCTATGCCCGATGGCTAGACTCGAATCCATTCGAATGTTGCTAGCTTATGCCGCACATCGAGGATTTAAGCTGTTTCAAATGGATGTTAAGTCGGCATTCCTAAATGGATACATTAAAGAAGAAGTTTATGTTAGCCAACCCCTGGATTCGAAAATCTAGATAAACCCGACCATGTTCTAAAATTTAAGAAAGCTCTCTATGGACTTAAACAAGATCCTCGAGCTTGGTACGAGAGACTTTCAATCCATCTTAAGTCAAAAGGGTTTAACCAAGGCTTAGTTGACCCAACTCTCTTCGTAAAAACCTTAGGTAAAGAGATATTCATAGCTCAAATTTACGTAGACGATATAATTTTTGGAACCTCTAACTCAGCCCTACTAAACGAGTTCGTTTCACTCATGGAAAGTGAGTTCGAAATGAACTTGGTAGGCGAGTTAAGTTTCTTTTTAGGTCTACAAATTAAACAAACTAAGGATGGTATATACCTATATCAACAAAAATACACTAAGGAGTTAATTAAAAGATTTGGAATGCAAGACGCTAAGATAATAAACACCCCAATGGCGATTAATGTTAACATAGGAGAAGACCTAGAAAGTAAGTCCATTGACTTAAAGTACTATAGGAGCGCGATAGAAAGTCTCCTATACTTAACTGCGAGTCGACCCGACATCCTATTCGCAGTAAGTATGTGCGCCAGGTTTCAAACCTGTGCTAAGGAGTCTCACCTAACCCTAGTTAAGCGTATCCTTAGATATCTTAAGGGTACACTTAACGTTGGTATTTGGTACCCTAGATCTACGGAGTTCGAACTAATCGGCTACTCCGATTTGGATTATGCCGGTAGTAAACTCGATAGAAAGAGCACGAGTGGTTGTTGTCAACTACTCGGCTCGAGTCTAGTGAGTTGGTGCAGTAGGAAGCAACATTGTGTTGCCTTATCTACCACCGAAGCCGAATATGTTGCGATGGGTGAGTGTGTAACTCAGTTTCTTTGGATGAAGCGCACTCTCCGAGACTTTAGGTTGGACTTCACCAAAACTAAAAATTTTGTAGACAACATAAGTTCGATAAATCTAACTAAGAACCCTATATGTTATTCAAGGACAAAGCATATAGAGGTAAAACACCATTTCATTCGAGAACATGTAGCCAACGGCTCCATACAACTCGAATATGTTGACTCGAAGTCTAACCTAGCAGACCTATTTACTAAACCACTACCCGAAGCCGAATTTAGTCTCTTGAGATTAAAATTGGGCTTGTGCGTAATAGAATAGGTTAGCAAAAGTTTTCAAATGCTATTTTCAAAAATTTTATTTTCGAATTTTATTTTTCTCATTTTTTTTCTTTATGCAAATGGAACTAGTTTAGGACTTCCCCTAGATATCATGATCCTATAGATTTAAGGAACCAACACATCTCACAACACATAGGGTTAATGTGTTTGTGTATTAAGCCACCTAGAACGGTGTGAGATGTTAGGACCCTACTCCAGGTTCCAAGATGTAGATCAAGTGCGTCAATATAAACCTCGGAGTATAAATATGCAACTAATATTAACCAACTCTAATCAGGACTTGTTGATAATATCATTTCAATCAAGTCAAACTAGAGTTGAACATTTAGATGAATTATTTTCACATACTATTTTCAAAATCATCATGCTTGAACTTAGGGTTTTCTTAACCACTTTTTTCTTCTTGATTTATGTCAAAAGGGGGAGAAAAGGCCAAAGTTAAGGTTCAATAAATTCAAATTTTTGAATTTGATAACTTAACTTAAAACTTTGATTCTGGCCTATGTTAAGGGGGAGTAAGGTTTAGGTTTCAACTCTTCGGAATTGAAAACTTTAAAGGCCCAAGTTAAGAAATCAAAAGTTAAACCTTTTGAATAATTAACCTTTTAACTTAACTTGCACTTATTTTTGACTCTAAGGAGCCTAAGTTAAGTAATGTCATTTACTTAACTCGTTATCTTTTGTGTTTGGAGAACTAAAAGTCTTTTTCAAGTACTCACCCTCGGTCAAGGGGGAGGGTTCCTCTAAGGGGAGAACTTGAGAAATATTTTTACTACTCCTACTTTTGCTTCATGTCTTTACTGTTTCATGCACTTAATTTCCTTAACTTTGTGTGTTTTTGCTATAGATCAAAAAGGGAGAGATTGTTGGTGCAGTGAGGCACCGAAATCGAACTTGTGTTTTGATTATAGCAAAGACACAAGGTTAAGTCTATTTTGTTATCTCATGAGTCTACTTGAGTGTGCAGAAACAGGTTAAGCTTGAGTTGGAGATCTGCGACACAGTAAGTGCAAGGTAAGACTCGTGTCCGACGAGCGCAAGTGAGGTCGGATCCTCCGTTTAGGAGTTGATCTTAGGCGACAATCCGATCCAAAACTTTCCATGAAAGTCTAAGTCGAGATCGGATGGTTAGAAACCATCTAAATCCATCACATTTAATATTTCTATATATTGCTTTGAGCTAACCCTTGTTTGAATTCGAAGTTACTCTAATTCGAATTAAAATTAGAATTCGAATTTATTCGAATTCGAATTAAAATTAGAACTCGAATTGAAATAAAATTAAAAGCAAGGTGGCAACTTATCCCCCAAATCTTAGTGAGGTGGCCGGTCAAAAGCAAGGTGGAAGCTTATCCCTCAATTGGTGGTGAGGTGGCCGGATCTCAAGTGGGCGGACAAGGCTTCAAATAGAGGGGGGTGTTTCACATCTTAGACACAACAATTATTACAAAGCTCTCAAACGCCTCCACAACGCCGCTCTTCTACGACGACGCCACTACAACGAAGTGCTGCCAACACGAAGCTTCACCGTTAAAGTGTTGGTAATCGTTTTAGTCGATTAATTTAAGTTGTGTTTTTCGAACTTTTATATCAAAAAGGAGAGAGGGACTTGTCTCTCATCCTTGTGTTTTTGTCGAAAGTTTTGTAATCGTAACTCCTACCTCCAACGAGGAGGAGTGTTTTAGTGATTGCCCTCCGTACGTGGTCTAGGACCATTAGGATCTTGGATTAGCAGCCGGTTGGCTGTGAACCAAGTAAAACTCCTTGTGTCCATCTCTTTTTCGCTGCGTTTATCTCTCACTTATCGTTTTTACAACAAAAGAAAAGAAAAATCGTTTTGCACTATTCACCCTCCCTCTAGCGCTCATTTCGATCCTACATTTATATCGTTTGCTACAAACATTGATGACATCCCCTCGGCTCGAGTGACACCTTCGTACATACGGTGATTTTCTCAACTTTCTTTTTTTATGTATATATAAGAGGGGCTTTTTTGATGATACCTAAATTAAAAAATGTCTTTTTTATTTTCGTCGATCATCATCGTCAGATCCTAATCCGGGTCTGGAACCCACCATAACCGAGAAGAAAGTATAATGCTAGTTCTACATCTATCAACATACAAAAAGGCGTGTTGGAAACTAATTTCAGAAGCATATTGTAGGTTTTCGTTAGAGATTGGGATTTGGGATGCTTATTCACTGAATCAACAAAGTTTTCGCCAATCTCTAGCCACAATAACAAAGAAACACTCAGAACAATATTCACGGCAAAGATGTCCCGCAATATGCTTGCAACAATTTGAAACATAAGTCTGTGTGCCTTTCATTCACTTTAAGCAATTTAATCCTTTAAAAAAAAGTTTATTGCTTGTGATGTGTCTCCATTAACTTTGAATTATTAACTTTAAGAGCGGGTTATGGCAGACCCAAACCTTACAATCTCTCAAACAAGAACAAGACCTTTTCCTTTCTTGTTTATTATTATTGTATTAGCTTTATCAGATTATTTTTTATTTTTTTTCAATTAATAATATTGTATACTCCAGAAGAAGACGACTAATTAGTTGCAGTCTCCAACAACTGGAACAGTCCTCTTCCTCTCCTTTCCCAGGAAGAGTAGCGGTCAACGGAAAAGTTGTTTGATAAAGTTCCTCGGCATGCATGACCTTTTTAGGCAATGAATGACCTTTTCCTTTTCGGTAAGAAGCTTGGAGTGGAGTGTACTACGTACGTAGGCAAGGAAGCTGCCGTTGACTTGAGAGAGAATCTAAGAGGCAAGCCATTCGTGGGAAGCACGAAAGGTCCAAACTGTATCCCACTGGGGGATCTCACCGTAGACCACCTGATGGATAAAGAGAGAGAGCATATATGAATGTTATTTACCACGTCAACCTGAAAGGGTCAACCCTTTCGGTCGGAAAACTTTGGGAGGGAGAAATTTACGTGTATTTAGTGGTGAGGTGATGGAGAAGAACCAGCATCTCCAGCTTTGCAAGCTCATTTCCAGGGCAGGAATGGGTCCCGTTTCCAAATGGCATGAATGTGTTAGGCTTTGGAGCCACCTGCAGTGTCAGTTCAAGAGAATGATTGATCGATGAGTTTGTGTGGGGAGGGGGAGGCGTGATTGAGATGGAAAGAAGGAGATTGACCTCGAATCTGGAGGGGTCGAATTTTTCTGGGTCAGAGAAGTTTTCCGGGCTGTGGTGAATGTTTCTGAAGAGCGGCAGCACCTTCCACCCCTTGGGAATTAGATATCCTGCACAACGCCACAGGTCTGTGACTGTGAGACTGAGACCTCCAATTGAATTGAAAATGGGAATGTCAAGAACTACTTGCCTTGATACTCCACATCTTCCACGGCTTCGCGGAAGGTGAAAGATAAGATGGAGGCCACTCTCATGGTTTCTTGGATCACCCTCGAGGTGAATGGCATGTTCTTGGTGTCAGCCCAAGTCAGAGACTCATTTTTTTTGCTCTTCATGATCTGCTCTTGCTCTTCCTGTAAAAGTGAGCATGTTTGTGAACGAGCAAGTTCCAATTGAGAGTTGTCAGGGGAGAGAGGGATTAAAAACTCACGGTGACGGCTTGCAGGACGCCGGGGTTGTCGCCGAGGTACTTGATGATCCAGGTCAGGACGCTGGCGGTGGTGTCGCGGGCGGCGAAGATGACGCCGATGACGTTGTCGGCGATCTGGTCGTCGGAGAGGTCTACTTTGGCGTTCATGAAGGAACCGAGCAGGTCGTTCGGGGAGGTATCCCTCTGCGTCCTTCTGGAGCAGACGATATTGGCGACGATCTGAGCCAGTTGCTTCCGGGCCTTCATGGCCTTGTAGAACAGAGTCCCGGGGAGGTTGATGGGCATCGAGTTGTACCCCTTCTCGAGGGTGTAGTAGCATTGCTTCAGATCCTCTAAACAGGAGATCTCATCCTTGCCGAAGATGGACAGGATCGCCACATTGAACGCGTACTATTCAAATTTTACAAAACAGTTCAAACGTTAGATTGAATCAAATTGGAGAAGATGGGGAGTACTTTATTTTGGGCTCACCGTCTTGAGCTCTTGGAAGGTGTTGACTAAGCGACCGTCCCAGGAGCGGAGGACGCGGAGGGCGACGGCCTCGATGCCGGCGACGGAGCCGCGGATAGCTTCAGGGAGGAAGGCGCGGAGGACAAGGCGGCGGAGGTGGGCGTGGTAGTCGCCCTGCTGGAAGAAGATGGCCTGGGGGCCGATCATGCGCTCCTTGCTGGCGGGGAAGGTGGGCTTGAATAGCTGAGCCTGCGTGACGAGCACGAACCGGGCGGCCTCCGGGCTGGACACCATCACGCAGGGGCAGCCGAGGATGTGAGTCTTAAACACGGGACCGTACCGCTTCTGCTTGAGGGCGAAGAAGGTGTTGGGGTTGTTGGAGTAGAGCTGGAAGGTCTCGCCGACGTAGGGCCACCCCATGGATCCCGGCGGGAGGGGAAGCTTGCGGGAGCCAGAGCGTCCGGCTAGGGTGAGTCGGAAGACAAAGCAGCAGAAGGCGGAGACGCAGAGGAGGAAGGGGAAGAGGAGTGCGGTCGACATGGCAAAGAGTGGAAGCACGGGGGTGGTGGCAACCGCAGCGGTATTTGTAATGGAGGAAGAATTCATGATTGTGGAAGACAGCTGGTGGCGTGGTGGAGGATGGCGGTGAGGATGATGGGGAGTGGTGTGGCAGTAGCAGAGGCAGAGGCAGAGGCAGAACAGAGAGAGGAAGGAGACAGGGGAAGCGGTTTTCTTTGCCTTGGTTTATTTTCTGGTTCGGTTTGGTCCGGTTCCGTGTCTGGGTTGTGTTTTTAGGATGCGTTGGCAGAGAATTAAACGGGAGGGGGATATTTATAAGGGAAGGAATGCAAGTTCGGGGGACCCGCTAGAATCCATTCCAGCTCATTCAACAGCATGAGCACACTTGGCAGCGAACTAAATGGAACATTAATTGAAAATTTTGGGGCCCTATAAATATTTCTAGATGACAAGAAAAAGTCTTAATTAATGGGAAATTAAAGTGTTAGAAAGGGTTTTTGTAACAGATGGTATTAATGAGATGATGATTTTAATGGGCAAGTGAATAATGAGTAGAATAGTAAGCTCAAAGCTAATTGATCAAGTGGGTTGGCTAGTTTAGATTGGCTATTGACTAATTAACTTAGTTTTTTTGTGGATCTAATTGAGTAGTTCAAGTGTGCCAAAGGGTCTATATAAATCAATCAACTTAGAACAAAGTAGGTACGATTCAATTTTATTAGTAAACTTAAACTAAATTGTATTAAAAAAAAAGAAATATTTAACTCAAAACCAAATCAAAAATCAAAACTGAAATAGTTTGGGTTAAAACCGAACTAAATTTTTAATTAGATATAGTATGTTAGAAAGTCTAATTAGATGAATAATGTTGTCCAATAAAATAATAAAAATAGGATTGATTGCCATTTAGTCTAAGTGTTTTGGCATGACGGAAAAAAATTATTTTATTATTAGTTGTATCCCTTCGGGAGGATCAATGGTCCAAAATAGTGCAAATGTTGTTACAGTTAAATATGGTTCGATTTTCGATATGAAATTTAAAATTTTTATCTGAATTAAAAAGTTCTTCGTTATTTTGATCAACAGATTAAAAGATATAGTTCTTCTGTGATTTATTTTTTTTCATCATCGTTGAAAGACCGACGATGAATGATATTAGGAGCGAATATAATCATCTTTTTTTACTATAGTTGGCATGATTAATTATGCTAATTGAACTAGACAAAGCCCCTAAAGATGAGTTGTTTGATTAAGTTGAGCATGTCAGGTGAGTTATTGAGCCAAAGCAATGCATGTGATCTATGTTTAGTCAATCAGTTCTTATGGAGAATAATAGTACATGATGACATAGACATCTAAGGTAGAATCGAGTAAAATTTCAATTCGCCCCCAGGCAACGACGCGTCGGTTAAGAACTTGGGTGGTCCCTGATACAGCTATGGTTCGATCCTTGCCGGCTGCAGTTTGCGAAGAGAATTCCGCCGTTTTCCACTCGCTTGCAGGTTGCGAAGGCGGGTTTCTGTTTTCCAACGGGTTGGTGTGGGGTGCGGACCTTAATTGACGTACATACCTCTCACGGCGACTTGGCGGCGCGTCATCCTGATTTACCCTTGTGGGCCGGTGGAGACTCTTTGGAGGCCGTGGGACAAGACTGGTTCGCCAAGTGGATTAGTCGGGCGAAGCTTGGATACCACTTGTAAAACAAAAAAAAAAAAAGTAAAATTTCAATTCAATTGAAATAAATTAATTCAAAATTTTAGTTTGATCAATTTATAAATTCAAATTATTTTTAAAAAAAATTAATTAATTTGCCTAAATCTGTTTGATTTCGGTTATGAATTTTAAAAATCAATTATATTGAATTAAACCAATTAAGTTTTTAAATTAAATAATTTAAAATTTTAAAAATATTAAGGGTTTAAAAAAAATTATTGAAAAGTCTTAATATTTTTTATTTTTCTTAAAATTAATTCGGTTATCAACTTAATTAATTATGTATTTATTTATGTTTATTCAATTTTATTAGTAAAAATTAGTAGGTTTAATTGGTGGAAAAAAAATCGATTAATTGGGTTTCACCTTATTCTCAATGCAAGACAAAGAGAGAGAGAAATTTTTATATGTTATTTGCTATTTTCTATTTAGGTAGGTCGTTTTTTGGTTTCATTTTTGCCGCGTTTACCTTATAAATCATGGGGTTATATAATTTAGTTTGTCCTTGCAGGATAACGGATCAATCATTTACAAATGTGAAGATGTCATTTTTTCATACACTAGTTATTAGTCTTAAGGGTCAAAAATTTATCGTGATTTATCTCTCTTACGATAGTCCGAAGACGAACTAGTAAAGATCGTTAGATTCACAGATTTCAACCTTTTACATCATAAGATAGAATAACTTTATGAAACTTACCAAAATCTTTTTATAGTCTTTAAAATTTTATGACACTTACTTTTTCATCTTCTTAATATTTTATTCAAGCTATGATCATTTTATCTTTTTCTAACCTGCAAAACATTAGGGAAGATTGTATTACTTGCGAAGTGAGGTGCATAACTCATGCACGATGTGATCTTAATTGTCTATCTAATTGAGATTATAATAAATAAAAAATATATAATATTTTTTTTCATGATTTTTTATTAAATTCTTCGTCGTGGTTCTTGAATCCGTTGAAATCACCACTGACATTTCTCTGACCAAACCGTGATCGAATTGCTGATAGTCACAATTCGGCCAGATACCAACCATAATTCGGTCACAGTCCGATTGAATCGCGATCAGATTTCGACTGCAATTCAATCGGAATTCGATCAAGATTTAATCGAACTTCAATCGAATCACAGTCAAAATTTAATCGTTTGACGACGATATCGAGCTCTTATGCACGATGAAAAAATTCTATATATTTTGCATTATTGTATGTCACGCACGTCAAACTCATTGTTATAGATATCAAATTATATCTTCTTAAACATTAATCTAACAGTACGTTTGTGGATCCTCCATCAAAGTATCCCTGCGTCCTTCGGCAGCTCTATCTATGGTCGCTTAACAATTCTTCATGGATCTTGTGAGATCAAGAGTCTACATTTGATTATTCTAAGAGTCATAATGCACTCCCATCAAAAAAGTAAAAAAAAAAAATGATGTGGTCAACTTTTGATCATCTTTCTCCGAAAATGAATCCAAACCCACCGTAATAGTATTATGTCCAATATCAACACGAGTCAGATAACGTTGATGCTCCGGCGATGCCCCTCCGATACTTAAGTCAGACAGAAGAAGATATATATATATAAAAAGAATGTAAGATGTAATTAACAAAGAAAAAATATTCAAAAGAGAGAGCTCTTTTCTTTACCTCAATCAACTCTTATATAGAAACTCTCATTCACCTCACCGACTAAAGCTATCCACTAGCTATGCTCTTTGACGAGCTATTAGGGGATAGTCATGATAGAGAATCTCTACCTGACTTGTCACATATTCTGGAATTCTCATTGGGTAACGCTATTAGGAGATTAGATATGACAACTATTGAAAAACATCTCATATGTGTTCCCGGTATTTCCAACTTCAGCTGCTCCCGACTCCTTCTGCTATAGACTCCTGCTACATACTCCTCCTATTGTCAAATCCTTCTACTCTTGACTCCTGCATACTTCCAACTCCCGACTTCCCGAGTTAGCGAGCTTCCAATTAATTCCTTCGACTCCAAACTTCCTGAGTTGTAGAGCTCCTAACTTCCCGAGTTATCGAGCTTTAGACTCCCGACTTCATGAGTTGCCAAACTCTCAACTTCCCATGCTTCTAACTCCCATGCTTCTGACTCCTAACTTCTCCAATTCTGAGCTCCGAACCTCCTATGCTCCCAACTCCCAAGTGCCCGAGACCACAAGTACCTAAGCTTCTACGAGCCTCATTCCTTTCCTCCCCTATCCATACTCTCAAAGTCTACAAGTATCTAGTCGATGACCAATTTCCAATAGTATCATTAGACATTCCCTGAAATAGTCATACGACCCAAATAATTAAGTCTGAGTTAGACGATTTGAATAAGTCTAACATTAATGGGGCATTTCTTATATATGCCCTACTTTAGTCGGATTGAGAGCTTATGAACTGTCTTGGTTGAACTCCAATACTTCTCTTCTTTTACCCATTCTGGGCAGAGTGGGAGATTTTGCCTCATGAAGATGCCTCCACCAAAGAGAACACTGATTGGGCCGAGGCCTTATGAACTTCTCACCATATTGCTTCATAAAAGAATGTTTGAGCCAGACCAAGGACTTATGAACTGTCTTAGTCAGGTAGGCGAAAATACTTCTCTCTAAGTGACACTTCATAAAAGGATGCCCGAGCTAGACCGAGGGCTTATGAACTACCTTAGCCAAGCAGATACAAATAATTCCCTCCATACCGCTTTATAAAAGAATGGTTGAGCCATGCTGAGGGTTGATGAACTGGCTCAGCTAGGCAGATGAAAATACTTCACTTCGAACAACACTTCCTAAAAAAAAATGCTTGAGTTAGGTTGAGAGCTTATGAACTATCTCGGCTGGGCAAGCGGAACACTTCACTCCATAACACCACTTCATATGAAAATATCCCAGTCAAACCAAGGGCTTACAAACCGTCTTGGTTAGGCCTAATAAAACACTTCACTTCATAACAACACTTGTATAAGAAACTCGAGGTCGGATTGAGGGCTTACGAATCACCTCGGCAAGGTCTAATGCTTCTTCGATGCACTCCAGTCGAATCGAGGACTTACGATCTGCCTCGATTGAGCAGAGTCTTTCCTACTTCACACGTCCGAGGGAATTTACTTTTTCAATGCACTTCAACTAGACTAAGGCCTTACGAACTGCTTCGACTGGGTAAACTCCTTTCCCCTTCACATATCGGGGGGAATTTACTTCTTCGATGCATTCTAGCCAAACCAAGGGCTTACGAACTAGCTCGGCTGGGTAGAGTCCTCTCCACTTCATATGTCCAGAGGAATTATACTCCTTCAACACACTCCAAACAAATGGAAGGCTTAATATTTTCTTTCTATCTAAAACCAAAGTAAATCGCAGCGGAAACACGAAAACAAAGATAAAAGTACACAAGGAGTTTTACTTGGTTCACAACCCATCGCCTGCTAATCCAAGGCCCTGTGCTCCTTGATCGCTTCCGAAGGGCAATCACTAAAATTCTCTTTCTCATTGGAGGTAAGAGATAAAACAATTACAAAGATAATAAGGCCGGTAACAACCTTATCGGTCCTTATACAAATTAATAACACAAAAACAATAATAATATATCGAAAATAAATAGAAAATGATGCACGACCGGAGTAGCACTGTAGCATGAAGAATCACGGGCGGAGAGCAAGAGCATTTAAGAGTATTGATCCCTAGGATTTGTGTCCCCCCCCTATTTATAAATTTTCCTAAGCCTTTGAAACCTTCATTTTCGTCCATATCTAGATATAGATAGATTTTATCCAAAAGTCTTATCTTTGAGGTGGCAACTTGACTCTTCACATGCATATCAGTCGACTGTTGTACTTGAGTTTCCAATTCAACCACATGCATCATAAGGTTAGCACAAAATATAATAATAGTGATCGTGACAGTCTTTGGTCATCCGATCTCGACTTCGACATTCCTTTGGATGCCTTGGTCAGATCGACGACTACAATTGTCCCCGTACCGAGGATGCGACCTCACCACCGCTCCTCACTCGGAGCTTACCTTTGCCAACCCCCTGGTCCTCTGACATGTTGGACTTATCTTCTTAGCTTTTGATCTTGCAAACTTATTAAGACCGATAAGCTTGACACAAAATATTAGATTACAATATAACTTAACTTTGAACCTTTGTCATAATCAAAACTCAGATTCGATTATTTAGTACCCCTGCACCAATAATCTTCTCCTTTTAGATTTATGACAATATCATTCAAAGTTAAGGAAATAAAAACATTTAAATATTATTTTTCAAAACTCCCCTTTAATTTTCTTAACTTTACCCTCTTCCCCTTTGACATATATATTAAAAAAAGAATAAAATATTAAGTTCTTTTAAATTCTGCACCAATAATGTAACCTAAGTTAAAATGTTACCTTCCAAGCTTTAACATTATTATAAAATTTTGAGAAAGAGCTTCAAAAATTTAAGGTTAATTTTTTAAAAAAGGAATTAAATATATGTTTAAATTTATAAGATATTAAAGGTTCCTGTCTATTAGGTTTTATGTCAAACTAGATGTAGCTAGAGATATTAAGTTTGATATGTCTAACTTAAGTCTTCTCTCCCTCTTTGGCATATTATTAAGAAGAATGTGATTTTAAAGTCTGCACCAACAATAGTAAAGTTTTATCTTTTGAAAAGAATGTATACTCAACATGTAGTGAAGTTTTCAAAATACTTTTAATAGTTATAATATTTAAGAATATTTTCAATAAATGGTTAAAGGAAAAGATGTATTTTTCAAATCATGTTTTTTTTTTAAAATATTTTTAAAATCTTATAAGTATTGATATTTGAATTTGAACCTCCCTCTTTAATCTGAAATCCTTATTAACCACAAGGAAGACGTATCCAACAGTGAGGATCTCAGTCAATCAAAACCTCCCCTTAATCTGACATACTCTTAGGACATCCTTGTTAACTACAAGGAATATTTTGTTAAATGTCTAGAGGGTCTCGGTATCTGAAATTGGCCTAAGGATCCGATCAATAAATCAGTATTTTAAGAAGATATAGGTTTTCAAACACAAACATGACAATCAATAAAATATACAAATAATTTTAAGAAAATATATATTTATAGATCTCAAAATTAAAAAAAAAATTTGATTGTCCTTAACATCTCACTCATTCTAAATGTCTCAATACAAACAGTACATGTTAATCTTATGAGTTTAGTGAGATGACTTTCAATTTTACTTAGTTAATTTTAATTTCTTAGGAATTAATTAATCTTGGGTTAGATTCAAATTTAATATTTAGTTAGTTAAGTGAATATTTCAAAAGAAAGCTTCCAGGTCATGGCAAGGCATAGGAGCCTTCTTCTATCGGAATAACAACCACTTCCTTAGACAAAGTCAACTTAAGAAATGACGCACTTAATTTACTTATGGTCAAATCCTAGTCTGATTAATTTAGAATGTGATGAAATAGCTTCAGTTAGTTCCACTTAGGCAAGTGCACCAAGCTAGATACTCCTTATCTAACCCGAATACATGTGACTTCATTTTCCTAACGTACTATCATCTCACCGCGTCTTGATACTATGTTGTTAAAATTGATTAATTATTTCCTATCTAACTGTTCTATCATAGTTAATTTAAGACTCGTATGTATAACATGACATAATTAAGCATGATAATTAATAATTAATTAAACATGATATGAATGTAAGAATGAGCATGTCATATTCAATTCAATCAATTTAAATTATTGGATTTTTTGGGTAGATTTTTATTTGTTCCATAGTTATAGGGTACTCTATGATAATTAGGTTTACAAATTTTAAGGTCTTGATTTTTGATTAACTTAGACTTGTAACCAAGTCTATATATTTATTAGTTGAATTTTTAAAATTTGAAGGTTTAGTTACTAAATTATTAATTTGTGTATAATCAAAGGGTACTCTATTATAATTAATTTTATTAGTTTGATTATCTAATTTTGAATTTTTAATTAAGTTAGATTTTGAATTTTTTAAAATAGGTGTAATAGGATTATTAGAATTTGTCAAATTAGAATTATTATGATTATTAGAATTTTTAAACTAGAATTATTAGGATTATTATAATTTGTCAAATTAGAATTATTTAAATTTAATTTCGAATTTTTTAAGATTAAAATTTTCAAAATAGATTTTTTTTTAATTCGGAATTATCTTGATTAATCAGATTTAGCGTTTGATAATTCTGCCCTAAGTTTTGGTTATTATGATCTAGACTTTGATTATTCTAATTAAGTCTTAGATTGATTTTAGTCTTGATATGATCTATGTTGATTAAACTAAAAATTTGATTAAGTTTTTGACTTATTTTATCAGAGGTCAGATTAATTTGATCATTTTCTTCAATAATATTATTATTATTTAAACTAATTAAATCTTGATTAATTAATTTTTTACTAGTTAAATTATTAATTGTGTTAATTAATTGACTCTTATTATTTGAACAACAATTAACTAATTTGCTAAATTTAACACACAATTTATCTAAATTATCAAGTATTTTAAAACTTTTAATTTTACTAACCTTCTTTTTCTCCGGGCATCGATTTTTGTAGTGACCGAATCTTTTGCACCTAAAGCACTTGATGTGCTCCTTGTTCCTCCGAACTTCTGGCATTTATGCCTCCTTTGCCACTAGTTGCGTCGTTCAAGTTTTACGAGAAGGACATTTATTTTTATAGTGTTCTCTACCCCTGCACTTGAAATAAATAATATGAAATTTAAATTTTAGATTTAATTTGTTTCCTTGTGAATCCTGATATGAACTCTCCTCTTGAATCCTTGATTTATCCATTTCCTGCAATGTTAATTATAAATGTCCCAAGACTTGGTCTTGAATTAGTAGTGCAAGAAAAATAATTAAAATCAAATAACCAAAAGAAAAGGAAAAAAATGCTCAACTAGTGGTTGCACCAAATCTGAGCGCCCCCGCTTTGATACCAATTATAGGATCGAAAAGATGCTAGAGGGGGGGTGAATAGTGTTTTTAAATATCTTTTCTTTCTATCTAAAACCAAAGTAAATCGCAGCAGAAACACGAAAACAAAGACAAAAGTACACAAGAAGTTTTACTTGGTTCCCTTTGCCACTAGTTGAGTCGTTCGAGTTTTACGAGAAATACACTTATTTTTATAGTGTTCTCTCTCCCTGCACTTGAAATAAATAATATGAAATTTAAATTTTAGATTTAATTTGTTTCCTTGTGAATCCTGATATGAACTCTCCTACTGAATCCTTGATTTATCAATCTCCTTCAATGTTAATTATAAATGTCCCAAGACTTGGTCTTGGATTAATAGTGCAAGAAAAATAATTAAAATCAAATAACCAAAAGAAAAGGAAAAAATGCTCAACTAGTGGTTGCACCAAATCTGAGCGCCCTGCTTTGATACCAATTGTAGGATCGAAAAGATGCTAGAGGGGGGGGGGTGAATAGTGTTTTTTAAAATCTTTTCTTTCTATCTAAAACCAAAGTAAATCGCAACAAAAACATGAAAACAAAGACAAAAGTGCACAAGAAGTTTTACTTGTTTCACAGCCTACCGATTGCTAATCCAAAGCCCTGCGATTCTTGATCGCTTCCGAAAGGCAATCACTAAAAGTCTCTTCCTCGTTGGAGGTAAGAGACAAGATGATTACAAAGATGATAAGGGCGGTAACAACTGTAAAATACGGGAAAAAAAAAATTTATATATGGATTAAACCCTTTAATTAAGTGGGTTTAATTAGTGGGTTAATTGGGTCTAATTAGTGATTGGGTTTGAGGATTGGGCTATTGGGCCAGATCCATTGGGCTGAAGCTATTGGACTTGGGCTTGGGCTTGAATTAATTGGGCTTAACTTGGGTTCGGTTGGGCTTGAACCGGTCGGCCGCCGAATCACTTTTAAAGGCTTCGATCACGATTTCTTTCTCTCCTCCGCACCATCGCCTTTTTCCGAATCACCGCTGTCGCCGGCGATTTCATTCTCCTTGATGCTCTATCGCCGGTGCCTCTTCCTCCCAATCTCGGCGGTATTGAGCTCCTCCAGCCAACGGGTGTTTCGGCACATGAGACAACCGCCGTCCAGCTCATCCGGTCGCCCTAATCGACCTGTACACGGATCGTCGCCGTCGCCATCTTCTTCTTCCCCCAGCTCAGATTGTCGTGCTTTTCTCTTCTCCGAGTCAGCTTTCCATCGTGTCGGAGATCTGCGCCTTTGTCGCCGCCATCTCGATCGCTTGGAGCAGTGAATCTTGTGTGGCTGGAGCTTGGATCGGCAGCGACTGTACTCCAGCTGATCTCTGCAGTAGCTAGGTGAGTGTCGTTGTTTCTCCTTGATGTTGGATTGGAGTTGTCTTCTTGATGCAATTTCTAATCGAAACTTAGAAATCTAGTCGGTGAACAGGGGACGATGAAGGGGATGGCTGCCGGTAGTGATTTGATTCGGTAAGCCTTGATACCCTCTTTCAGTTTCAATTTCTAATTGCTGATTTTCCTTTGGAGATTGATGTTAGGATCGTCGGTGTTGGGAGGTAAGTCTTGGAGCATTTATGTTCACAGCAGTTGTTATGGATGGGTCTCTGTTTCTCCCGTTTATGATGATTGGGTGTAGATGTATGTTCTGCCGAGGGGTTAAAGGAGGAAGGTGTTGCCGGAAGAGATCGGAGATTTGGTAAGTGGTGCATACTCTTATGGTATCATTTGTGATGGGTTTTAATCGGGAATTCTAGTTGCTTGTGATGGAGTTGATTTAGAATTTATCTGTGATTTGGAGTAGAACTATGTTCTGCAAGCCGAGTGGTTGGGGTATGAATTTACTTGATAAAGGGTAGGTTATAATCTTTGTTTCCTTCAATTATTGTGTGAAGGAAATCGGTAGATTGTGGTGTATGTAGATGATTAAAGAATTCTGGATGGTTATAGTTTTCTACTGTGATTTAGGGATAAATGGTGGATTGGTATGTTGAGTTGTTTTGTGGATTGGCTGAATTATAGTTGAGTGATTAATAGGATTAAATTTGGTTGAATGTTGTAGGTTATCTGCGTTTGATAATTGTGGATAAGTTGATTTGCAGTTAATGTGATTTTGATGGGATGAGGAAGTAAAAATTGCAACATTGATTTAGATGTTGTTTAGATTTTCATTTATGTTGGGTGATTTTGTGGATGTTAGTGATCTATTGTGAGTTGGGGTTCTTACTCGTAGGCGAGGAAAGAATGCAATTCTGTAACGCAATTAGTATTTTGTTCGTAAAATTATTAGAGACTTGTGCTTAGCTATAATTGTTACTATTATGCGAGGTTTGGGATATAGGGCGGAGTCATGGGCCGTGAGGATTATACGAGCCAGATCGTGGGTAATATCTACAGTCCTAGTTTTGATCAATTCGTGCATGATATTGGATATATGTTATTCTTGTTTACCTTAGATCCACTCTTATTTAATCACATGCTTGTACCTTGACCTTTGAGATATATACTCTATTACTCATTGATTATCTAGCATGGATAGGAACTATAAACCCTATTATGTATTAAGCGATAGATGTTGGTAAGTACATGTGGTTAGGGTTATTTTGTGACTTGATTAGGTTCTTGTATTACATCACTAGGGTTAGGTGATGGTTTGGATTATGGAGTCGATTGTTATATCGTAACCGTATTAGTAGTGCATTTATGATGGATCTAGTTGTCTGTGTATAGATAAGTGTATAGTTGTCATTATGTGACCATGGTTTGGAGGTCTTAGCGTGATGGTATATCCATTATGGATTGTGTGTATGGTTATATGGATGATCGATTGTATATCGTTATGGACTAGAGGTCTTAGTGGGGTTGGTATCGGATGAGTATGACTCTTTGTGCGATAGAGAGAGTCTTGTGGATTGTAGTCCTCGCATAGTTGACTTTTGTTGACCAGGCCTCCCCGTGGGATAGGGAGTGTGGCGAGGATACATGTATGGATCTATGCATCATTACACTACATGCATGCTGTTGACTGAGTCTCCCTTATGGTGGAGACGTGTCGTCAGTCATCCTGCCTCCCCGGCCACTCGGGGTAGTGGTTGCAGGGTTAAGGGCAGAGCATTGTTGTACGTGCCGTTCTCGGCCACTATGGATGGTGGTAGCTGGAGATGCGCACTTGGCCCTTTGTGCGGAGTGGTAGTTAGCGCACTCACCCACTATTGGTGGTCGTGTGATGTGCGATTGTCTGGGTGCGGTGCCCGTCTACTCATGGGTAGGGACGGGCGGCTAGCGCGAGGACCCCGTGGGTAGCATATAGCTCATAGCGGGCTAGCTCTTTGTTTCATACTACTTTCGGTCACTCGAGAGTGGTGGCGGCTGGAGTCGGGATAGTTGTCATGTCGTGCCACCTAGGCCACACTGGGGTCGTGGTAGCGAGTTGGGTACGCAGACATGACCATGCATATGCATTGCTGATATATATATGTATGCATGTATTTGATATATGTTTTACATATGCCTGTGAGATGCTGCATTTGATTGAGCTATGATTGTTGCACACGTTTGTTCATCATGATACATGTCATTTGCATTTTATATCTATTATGTGTTGAGCATGATATATGTGTTGGTCCGCATCGATGTATGCATTTGATTAGTGTCATGTCATAGTGGTATTGTTATTACAGTGATCATATATTGTTCATATGTTGGCGTATTAGTCAGTATGGGATTGACTTAGTATGTTATATGGTTATGTTATTGTAACTGCTCGTGATGATGATATAGTTTATGGTGTTGCAGCCGTACGTTGGTACATTATTTTATGTTGATGGATCACTTTAGTATATACATTGAGTATGACTTTCTGTAGTTACTTGTTATTAGATTTGGATATATTTGTATGTCTATTGGACTCATGTTGTATACCGTAGATCTTCACATGTCTACTTGTAGATCTATCCTTATATGTTGTTCATGCACTTTCTATATATTACCCCTGAGTTTATACTCACCACCCCTGGACCCTGGGCTTCCTGTCGCCCAGATAACAGGTAGAAGATTTCTTGGACGTTCGGAGCTCCGCCAGCTGATCCCATCTCACACCGGACGAATGGACATATTTTCCGTATTGTTGTATTTCTACGGATTGTCGTTTTGTGGTTTTAACACTGTATTATTCTCATATCATGATATACTGGACGTGTTGTATGTATTTGGCTTTCGATGTGACTTCTATTATGTTCCTTGTTGTATCAAGTCACTCCGGAGTGCAGTTGGGTCATTGTATGTATTGTTTTATCTGTATGTTTCATTTGCATTTTATATGTTGATATCTGTGTATATCATATTGTTGTTGTGGGCCTACGGGCCTTGTATTAACCCGATATGTTGCCACGTACAGGGGAGATGTCGTCCGTTTGTTTTTCGGCACGGCATACTCTCGGGGCGTGACAATTTTATTGGTATCAGAGCCCTAGGTTGCGAAGTCCATTTTCGGATTTGATTTCGTTCGGACATCGAGTTTTGCTTTACTCGGTCTTGGTTTGTGAGTTCGGGATCCGCCGGACATCTCCGAGCTACAAGGATTAAGGTATGTTAAGTTATTACATATCCTTCATTGGCTATGCATTTAGTTGCTTATAGCGATTGCATGACTTGTAGTATGTTAATCAGTATTAGTAACCATGGTGAGTTGACCACGGGAACGACATGTGGAGGTTATTAGATATGTACCTGCTGTCGAAAAGGTGAATTACCTTTGAGAGCCGACTGATACCGAGTCGGATAGCAGGGGTTAGTAGTCACATCTCTTGTGGAGATCAAGGATTACGGTCCTAAGATTTTCACTAATTATGTTAGTCAGATCATTACGAGGGTAATGGACTAAGCGAGTATACTATTGCGTCACGGATAGTAGAGGATTATTTTGGAGATATTCATAGGGATTTTGATCCCTGAGTTGGTTATTCTAGGTTGTATAACATTTAGGAGTACTTTTGGAGTACTTGACTCGGGTTATACGAAGATAGTAGTGTTAGTGTAATACCATTATCCGGATTTTTGCCGGTACTTGGTGGAAGAGATAGAAAGTAACCTACGGGAAATAATGTATCACTTAGTAGGTGATGTTGTGAGAGAGTATTTTCCCACATCATTTTCTTTGACTCATTGTCAAGGAATTCTTGGGCTTTAGGTCGAGTGATCGTTGGTAATGGAAGTACCATGCAGAGTCGTTAGACTTGCGAAAGTTACGATCATTTAATAGCCCAAGAATGTGATTGGGTTGGTTTTAGCCACCCACAGATTATCGGTTGACATCTTGATCAGGATGTTTGGATCTCCTACTAGATCCTACCGGAAGTCCTTAGACCGAGTCATATGTATAGAAATGATTCCGTAGCAAGTGTTTTAAGAGTTGGAGATTTGATAAGCATATATAATTGCAAGTCAAATTATTGGAATTGGAAGTCTCCGAATGTTTGACAAAAGGAGCAAGATTAAAGTCGTGAGTCACGAGCGACTATTGGAGAGTTTTCCGATCATAGAAGACCGATTGCAGATTGTCAGCAGCTTCTCATGTTTATCAGCGAACTCAGAGGAAAGACTCCGAAAGGAGATTATGTGTGTGCAGTGCGGGTTACGACGAGACACAGAGTCAGATTATCCGATGGACCATTGTATCTGTTTCTACTATAAGCAGCCGGTATCTACGAGAAGAATATGTATTTTGAAGATTCAATTGAAGACTATGGATGATGCTTTCGAGCGGACGATCCACAACCTCGAAAGCTGAGATCATTACAGAAGATTGGGTTATCACATCAGCAGCGGTCTATTACATCAGATTTAGTTAGAGCTCTTTGATACTTTCATCCGGAAGAAGTAAGTTACTCAGCAGTATCAGCCGAAGACCTCTTAGAAGACTCAGACGATCAGACAACAATTGTTACCTTCCCAGACGACAGCAACAGTTGCCTTCCCAGGCGAGATTATGATTTGTTCAGAGGAGAGAGATTTTACGACGATAGTCGTATCTATGCAGTATTCTCCAGTTGCAGCTATACCTTTCACAGAGATGGAGCGTGCTTTGATGTTGACAGTTCTTCAGTATTTTTTTTTTTCAGCCGGATGTGTACCTTTGCTAGTACAACAGTGTTTACCATCTCCAATGCAGTTGTTTCAGATTGTACCTCAGTTTCAGCAGTTGACTTCAGTTTCTCCATGATAGTCTTTGCATCTACATGAGCGCAGTCGTCCAGAACAGATGTTGGATAAGTTTATATATTACTCGAGAAGAAGTATAGAAGACCGAAGGATCTGTCCTTCGGGGTATTACTTTAGGTTATCCTATTTGTGGATATATCGAGAGATACTGGTAGTTTACAGGTATCTTTGTCTAGAATATTCTTGGACAGGGTTCGAAGGGTTCCTATCGACTTGTGGGTTGGTGATTTTTCTCTACCATCTGGTGAGATGTGGATCGACAACCAAGAAGTCAAGGGATACCTTAGCCTTTGCTAGACATACCTCCACCATAGACATATCCTTACGGATAGTTGGATTGTTGGAGCGTTGGTATACTAGGACTCGCGGATATACGTATAATTCGAGAGTATTCGGATGTAGTTACAGATGAACTCTCGGGCTTGTCACTGCATGGGCAAGTGGAATATGCGATTGAGGTGATTTCAGGAATAGTCCTTATATTGGGGACCTCATACCGGGAGATGATTTTATGGGTATCAGTGTTGCTAAACACTATGGGAGATTCATCTGCCTCAGTGTTTCTTCTTGAGAAGACTTGTAACTCTTTGTTAGAAGAGAGTCAGACTTTTGAGGTTATGCATCGATTATCGATGATTGGAATGTAGTAGTTGAGAATGAGTATCCTTTGTTAGGGATAGATGATTTGTTTAGATCAGCTAAATAACACCTGTGTATACCTAGGTTTGGCCTACGACTGGAGGCTTGATATTGTAGTGACTTAGTGTCATACAATTATCATTGTCGGTGTGATGATTAAGCTATCTGTAGCTTAGAGTAAAAAGGATGCAGGTGTATAGAGCTGGTTGATAATGTTGTTAGACTTATCAACGATTTTGTCGTTCATGGATTTGAGGAATCAAGTACTCTTGGAGTATTTGTGATCGATTGTCATCATATCTGTGGATGATATATTTCGGGATATATTCACGATCTTGAGGGAAGTTGTGGTTTCCCTAGATTGATTTGGTATTTACCATAGATGAGGATAGAATGTTACTAGCGATACTATATCGTCGACTTGTTGGACCAAGAAGGTGATGGGAATCACCTGGTCGGAAGTTTGTGAAGCTAGGTTTCAGGGCCTAGAAGGTGGCTGACTTTTGTGTCAGTGTTAGTTAATCCGTCCGATATGGATGGAAGAGTATTGTACGTCGATACATCATTTCAGGGATTAGGAGCGATCCCAATGTAGTTAAATGAGATGTATATTATGCGTATGCTAGTTGAGAAACTAGCGAGATTTGTCATTATAGTCTTCTAGTTACTTTCAGTTCTGTGTGACAGAATGAATTTTGGACATTAGATTAATTTCTCTTGTGAGAATAAATCTACATCTCTAGGAAGGATAGTGGTTCCTAGAGTTGCATTCGATTTAGGAAGAGTTGTTTCAGAAGACTTTTCATTCGAGAGTGATGATTTATTCTGAGTGTATCCGAAAATAGTGAGTATTGAGACGTTCCGGTTGGTGGAACGATATAGGGGACACGGTTGATTACGTAGTTTTGATGTTGGGTATGCCAACAAGCAAAGGTGGAATATTAGTGACCGGTAGGGTTACGTACCGTGATGAAGTGGGAGCCTAGTACGTTAGACTGTGTTGGGAGATTATCTAGAATTCGGAAAGGACTTGATAGGATTTGGGTAATCGATGATCGATTAGCTAGGTTCGCTCATTTTCTTCCGAGCCGTAAGATGAACTCCGTTGGATCGCTTGATGGAATTATATCCATGGAGTATCCTTGGGTATCATTTCTGATAGTGATTCACGATTCACCTTACGATTCTGGTAAAGTCTCCCACCGGTTACGAGTATAGAGCTCCACTCTGGTACAGTTATGTATCTTTGATAGATGGTCGATATGTTGAGAGAGTATATACGAGCTGGAAATATAATATTCGAGCTCAGTACTCCACTTAGTCACTTGAAGTGTGACTTTGCTCCGGATACTTGAGATGATTATTGTGACATCTCGCTTGTACATGAGTCGGAAATTTGGGGACCAAATTTTTATAAGTGGGGGAGAATGTAAAATACGGAAAAAAAAAAAATTTATATATGGATTAAACCCTTTAATTAAGTGGGTTTAATTAGTGGGTTAATTGGGTCTAATTAGTGATTGGGTTTGAGGATTGGGCTATTGGGCCAGATCCATTTTGAAGCTATTGGACTTGGGCTTGGCTTGAATTAATTGGGCTTAACTTGGGTTGGGCTTGAACTCGGCGTGAATCACTTTTAAAGGCTTCGATCACGATTTCTTTCTCTCCTCCGCACCATCGCTTTTAGAATCACTGTGGCGATTTCATTCTCCTTGATGCTCTATCGCCGGTGCCTCTTCCTCCCAATCTCGGCGGTATTGAGCTCCTCCAGCCAACGGGTGTTTCGGCACATGAGACAACCGCCGTCCAGCTCATCCGGTCGCCCTAATCGACCTGTACACGGATCGTCGCCGTCGCCATCTTCTTCTTCCCCCAGCTCAGATTGTCGTGCTTTTCTCTTCTCCGAGTCAGCTTTCCATCGTCGCAGGAGCCTTGTTATCGCCGGCCGCCATCTGGTGGAGCGGTGAATCTGAATGCGCGTATCGGAGCTTGGATCAGCCGATCGTGTACCGGTGATCTCTGCAGTAGCTAGGTGAGTGTCGTTGTTTCTCCTTGATGTTGGATTGGAGTTGTCTTCTTGATGCAATTTCTAATCGAAACTTAGAAATCTAGTCGGTGAACAGGGGACGATGAAGGGGATGGCTGCCGGTAGTGATTTGATTCGGTAAGCCTTGATACCCTCTTTCAGTTTCAATTTCTAATTGCTGATTTTCCTTTGGAGATTGATGTTAGGATCGTCGGTGTTGGGAGGTAAGTCTTGGAGCATTTATGTTCACAGCAGTTGTTATGGATGGGTCTCTGTTTCTCCCGTTTATGATGATTGGGTGTAGATGTATGTTCTGCCGAGGGGTTAAAGGAGGAAGGTGTTGCCGGAAGAGATCGGAGATTTGGTAAGTGGTGCATACTCTTATGGTATCATTTGTGATGGGTTTTAATCGGGAATTCTAGTTGCTTGTGATGGAGTTGATTTAGAATTTATCTGTGATTTGGAGTAGAACTATGTTCTGCCGACGAGTGGTTGGGGGTATGAATTTAACAGTAAAGGGTAGGTTATAATCTTTGTTTCCTTCAATTATTGTGTGAAGGAAATCGGTAGATTGTGGTGTATGTAGATGATTAAAGAATTCTGGATGGTTATAGTTTTCTACTGTGATTTAGGGATAAATGGTGGATTGGTATGTTGAGTTGTTTTGTGGATTGGCTGAATTATAGTTGAGTGATTAATAGGATTAAATTTGGTTGAATGTTGTAGGTTATCTGCGTTTGATAATTGTGGATAAATTGATTTGCAGTTAATGTGATTTTGATGGGATGAGGAAGTGAGCTAAATTGCAACATTGATTTAGATGTTGTTTAGATTTTCATTTATGTTGCGGGTGATTTTGTGGATGTTAGTGATCTATTGTGAGTTGGGGTTCTTACTCGTAGACGAGGAAAGAATCTAATTCTGAGCAATTAGTATTTTGTTCGTAAAATTATTAGAGACTTGTGCTTAGCTATAATTGTTACTATTATGTGCAGTTTGGGATATGAAGCGGTCCAGCGTGAGGATTATCTGAGCCGTCAATCGTGGGTAATATCTACAGTCAGTAGTTTTGATCAATTCCAGTGCATGATATTGGATATATGTTATTCTTGTTTACCTTAGATCCACTCTTATTTAATCACATGCTTGTACTGCCTTGACCTTTGAGATATATACTCTATTACTCATTGATTATCTAGCATGGATAGGAACTATAAACCCTATTATGTATTAAGCGATAGATGTTGGTGAAGTACATGTGGTTAGGGTTATTTTGTGACTTGATTAGTTCTTGTATTACATCACTAGGCTTAGGTGATGGTTTGGATTATGGAGTCGATTGTTATAACGTATACGGATTAGTAGTGCCTTAATGATACATATACGTGTAAGTGTATAGATAAGTGTATAGTTGTCAGTATGTGACCATGGACTGGAGGTCTTAGCGTGATGGTATATCCATTATGGATTGTGTGCCTGTGTATGGTTATATGGACGGTCGATTGTATATCGTTATGGACTAGAGGTCTTAGTGGGGTTGACTGTCAGATGAGTATGACTCTTTGTGCGATAGAGAGAGTCTTGTGGATTGTAGTCCTCGCATAGTTGACTTTTGTTGACCAGGTCTCCCCGTGGGATAGGGAGTGTGGCGAGGATACATGTATGGATCTATGCATCATTACACTACATGCATGCTGTTGACTGAGTCTCCCTTATGGTGGAGACGTGTCACCATCTGCCTCCCGCCACTGGTAGTGGTAGTGGTCGAGGTTGAGACATTGTTATGCGTGCCGTTCTCGGCCACTATGGATGGTGGTAGCTGGAGATGCGCACTTGGCCACTGTGCGGAGTGGTAGTTAGCGCACTCACCCACTATTGACGGTGGTCGTGTGATGTGCAGTTGTCCTGGGTGCGGTGCTCGTCTACTCATGGGTAGGGACGGAGCGGCTAGCAGCAGGGACCCCCCCCGTGTGGGTAGCATATAGCTCTATAGCGGGCTAGCTACTGTTTCATACTACCCAACTCGGTCACTCGAGAGTGGTGGCGGCTGGAGTCGGGATAGTTGTCATGTCGTGCCACCTAGGCCACACTGGGGTCGTGGTAGCGAGTTGGGTACGCAGACATGACCATGCATATGCATTGCTGATATATATATATGTATGCATGTATTTGATATATGTTTTACATATGCCTGTGAGATGCTGCATTTGATTGAGCTATGATTGTTGCACATGTTTGTTCATCATGATACATGTCATTTGCATTTTATATACTGTTATGTGTTGAGCATGATATATGTGTTGGTCCAGACCGATGTATGCATTTGATTAGTGTCATGTCATAGTGTGGTATGGACTGGGTTGTTATTACAGGTGATCATATACTGTTCATATGTTGGCGTATTGGTCAGGTATGGGATTGACTTAGTATGTTATATGGTTATGTTATTGTAATCTGTTCAGGATGATATAGTTTATGGTGTTGCGGAATCAGTGCGTTGGTACATTATTTTATGTTCGATGGATCGTTTTAGTATATACATTGAGTATGACGTAGTTACTTGTTATTAGATTTGGATATGACTGTATGTCTATCGGACTCATGTTGTATACCTGTAGATCTTCACATGTATACTTGTAGATCTATCCTTATATGTTGTTCATGCACTTTCTATATATTACCCCTGAGTTTATACTCACCACCCCTGGACCCTGGGCTTCCTGTCGCCCAGATAACAGGTAGAAGATTCCTTGGACGTTCGGAGCTCCGCCAGCTGATCCCATCTCACACCGGACGAATGGACATGTTTTCCGTATTGTTGTATTTCTACGGATTGTCGTTTTGTGGTTTTAACCTGTATTATTCTCATATCTGTGATATACGGACGTGTTGTATGTATTTGGCTTTCGATGTGACTTCTATTATGTTCCTTGTTGTATCAAGTCACTCCGGAGTGCACAGTTGGGTCATTGTGTATTGTTTTATCTGTTGTATGTTTCCGCTGCATTTTATATGTTGATATCTGTGTATATCATATTGTTGTTGTGGGCCTACGGGCCTTGTATTAACCCGATATGTTGCCACGTACAGGGGAGATGCTGTCCGTTTGTTTTTCGGCACGGCATACTCTCGGGGCGTGACAACAACCTTACCAATCCTTATATAAATTAAGTACACAAAAACAATAATAATATACTAACAATAAATAGAAAAGGATGCACGGTCGAAGTAGTGTTGTAGCATGAAGAATCACGGTCGGAGAGCAAGAACACTTAAGAGTATTGATCCCTAGGGTTTATGCCCCCCCCCCCTTTATAGATTTTCCTAAGCCTTTGAAACCTTCATTTTCATCCATATTAAGATAGATTTTATCCAAAAGCCTTATCTTTGAGGTGACAACTTGACTCTTCACGCGCACACCAGTCGACTGCTCTTATTGTCAGTCGACTAGTCTCAGTTGACTGTTGATCCTCCCAGTCGACTGTTGTACTTGAGTTTCCAATTCAACTACTTGCATCACAAGGTTAGCACAAGATATAATAATAGTGATTGTGACAGTCTTTGACTGTCCAATCTCGACTTCGAAATTCCTCCAAAAGCCTTGGTCGAATCGACACCTATGGTTGTCCCCATACTGAGGATGCGACCTCACTCCCGCTCCTCACCCGGAGCTTACCTTTGCCAACCCCCTGGTCCCTGACCTGTTGGACTTATCTTCTTAGCTTCTGAACCTGTTACTAAGATCTGCAAGCTTGACACAGAACATTAAATCATAATATAACATAACTTTGAACCTTTGTCATAATCAAAACTCATATTCGATTATCTAGTGCCCCTGCACTAACATCCACTTCACTACTTCGTGGGAATACAACCCTTCGATCAGATTGAGAACTTTCGAATTACCTCGACTTGGGCCAAGCTCGGCTCTTTGCTCCTTCCCGCTTCACTACTTCGGGGGAACACTAGCACTTCGACTAGATCGAAGACTTACGAACTACCTTGACCAGTGCCGAGCTCGACTTTTTGCTCCTTCTCACTTTACTACTTCGAAGCAATACTATCCCTTCGACTAGATCAAGGACTTATTAACTGCCTTAGCTAGGTCGAGTTCGGCTCTTCGCTCCTCTCCACTTCACTACTTTGAGGGAATACTAGCACTTTGATTGGACCGAAGACTTATAAACTACCTCGATTGTACATGAACACACTTCATATGTCACCGCTTCTCCCTATCAAATGGAATACAACACTTCATATATCATCGTTTCTCCCTGTCAGACAAAATATAACACTTCATATATCACCACTTCTCCCTGTCGGGTGGAATACAATACTTCATATGTCGCCACTTATCCTTATTAGGTTGAATAAAATACTTCATATATCGTTTCTTCTCCCTGTCAAATGGAAGACAACACTTGATATATTGTCATTTCTCCTTGTCAGGCGCAATACAACACTTCATATATCACCGCTTCTCCTTGTCAGGTGGAAGACAACACTTCATATATCATCGATTCTCTCTGTCAGAAGGAATACAACACTTCATATGTCACTGCTTCTCCCTGTTAGGCAGAATATAATGCTTAGATATTGTCACTTCTCCTTGTCATGAGAAATACGGAATACAACACTTCATATATCCAAGTTGGATCGAGGCCTTATGAATTGCTTCAGCAAGGTCGAGCTCAACACTGGGCTCCTCGCCACTTCATCATTTTGGGGGGATAATACTTCATAAAAAGCACTCGGTCAAGCTGAGAACTTACGAACTATCTGAGCTTCACTTTTCTCTCCTCTCCGCTTCACTACTTTTGGAGAACTTCACTTCAGAAAAAGCATTTTAGTCGGACAGAGGACTTACGTACTACCTCAGCTCATCTTTTCGCTCATTCCTGCTTCACTATTTTGGAGGAACTACACTTTAGAAAAAACACTTTAACCGAATTGAGGACTTACGAACTGCTTCAACTTAGATCTTTGCTCCTCTCCTTTGCACTACTTTGGAGGAATAATACTTCAAAAAAAAAACACTTCGGTCTGATTGAGAATTTATGAAATGCCTCAGCTCGGGCAAGTGATAGCACCTCTTCTTATCACAACACTTTAAAAAGATTTGGCCAGATCGAGGGCTTATGAACTGTCTCAGTTAGGCCAAGTGAATATACTTCTTTATTCAAAATGATACTTCATAAGCATTCATAATAGACTATGGAAATATATCACCTCTTTTGTTCCCCCTCATCCTGGACAATTCTGGGTTAAGGAGGGCACTCGGTCGTCGTCACTCCCTTAGGCTTTTCCCAAGAAGTTTCTATTGAAAAAGACTTGAAACTATTTGGTATGGGTGGTGCCACTTGCGATATGGTGCCTTTCCTGACCAGGCTCGAACATGAAGTCGATCCTTTATGGGCTTAATGAGCCCCCCTAGGCCACCTCCACATTGATCTACTTCTCTGCTTAGCCAAATAGCTTGTAATAACCACCCGAGAGTTTTTTTCACCAAAGAACGAAAAAAATCCCCATACTTTAACCCCTAGGAAATCACCTCCATTAGAACTTCTAGAGTAGTAATCCGAGTGAATTGTTCCATATATCTTCTCAAGGAATCCACCAACTCCTACTTCAAGTTAAACAAACTGAAGGTCGTCTATTGATACTGTAGAGTGATCTTTGGATGGCTAGAGGGGGCGAATAGCCCCTTTTTCATTTTCTACAAGAATCATTAGTGGAAGCAAAACAAAAACACAATTGAAAACAAAAAATAATAAGAATAATGTTAACAAAGGTGTTTAACGTGGTTTGGAGATGTTGTTCCTAATCCATGACAATCCTTAAGGTGGATCACTCCTAGCAAGCTTTCACTAAAATCTCCTTTTGATGGACACACTAAGGTGGAGAAGCCTTCTTTACAAGAACACTCTTCTTCTTACAAGATGATTGAGTTAAATCTAAGGAAGAAGAGGTTAAATAACTTTAAAATCTTGGAGGAAGGCTTGGAGAGCTTAGTATGGATGTTTAGAATTAGAGAGCTAGCCATCTCCAAGCTCCCCAAGCCTCTCTTTATAGAGTTGGGTTGTTTTTGCCCATTGAACCTGACTCCAGTCGACTACTACATATCAATAGTCAACTGCTGCTATTGTTGACTGAATTCAATGGCTTCTGACGAAGCATGACCGCGATTGTCACAACTCAATAGCCACTCGATCAGTCGACTGCCTAAGTCACCAGTCGACTACTTCCAATAGATAGTCGACTGCCAAATAATTTATGCCCTAGCCACTGAAGTCCAGTCGATTGCTAGACACTAGTAGTCAATTGACTAAGGCCAGTCGACTGGTATCAAACACTAGTCGACTACCAAAGCTTCTATTCAGCAGTCGACCCGTAGTCAACTACCTGACCAGTTGACTGGGTCATAACTCTAGTCGACTGATCAAGTCTTCTGGACCCTTGAGTGTTGAACACTTTTAAGCTTTCAGTCGACTAGTATACCTCAAGTATGACTAATTCATACTTGAAAATACACCCTAAGCCTAGACTAAACCTTCTATCTTCTCCATCGGCCTTGCGCCTCCAGGATCCCTCTGAGTCTATGACTCTTTCATCCTTTATGCTTGCCTTTAAAAGTTTCCTTCGGTTTTGTCATACTTTGGGTTCCTCCTTTGCCAAAGTTCGCTTGGACTTTATGCCGCTAAGACTACATGCTTGGACTTATGCTGCCAAGACCTCACCTTTAGACTTCATCACCAAGATCCACTTGGACTTATGCCGCCAAGACTACATGCTTGGACTTATGTCGCCAAGTCCACATTCTTGGACTTCTCTTGCCAAGGCTTCACCCTTGGACTTTCCTTGTCAAGTCTTCACACTTGGACTTCCTTTGCCAAGATTCACACTTGGACTTTCCTGTCACTTAAGCATTCATGTTAGATCATAAATATTGTCTAACTATAAATGATTTATCTAAACATCAAAATATATTAATACTTGGGGCATTCTTGTACCAATAATCTCTCTCTTTTTTATGTTTGACAATCATTTAAGTTAGGTCTTAAAATATGCAATAAAGGCACAATATAAATCTAACTTAAATTTTCTCTTCTCCCCTTTGACACACATCAAAAAGAGAAGGAAAAATATCAAATAAAGACATTTATGAATAAGATTGTTGATGCCTTGGACTAAGGTATAGAATATACTTAAAACTCTCCCTTAATCCAAGACATATTTTATCATGTATGAATAGCATGTTGAGCAAAGCATAAAAAAATATGAGTAATAGAAATTTCTAGCCTTGCACCAACAATAAACTATATGCATATAGGTTTTGGGTTTAGAAAGATATCATAGGAAATCTCCCCCAAAACCAATGCATCAATTAGCCTTATTCCCCTAATTGTTATCATTACATTGCTGCACTAATCATAACACATGGTAGAGGGGGTCTAGAAGTGGTTTTAGATGCTGAAGTAAAGCTTATGGACCAAAACCCAGTCATACCAGTCGACTATTAGAATCGCCAGTCGACTGAATTCTGCATTAGTCAATTGTCATTTGCTGAAATTTGCAGACTAGATTTTCAGATAGAATTCCAACAAAAATTTGTGAAAGTTTACATATACATTTTCAAGTCATTTTCTATCAAGGAAAAATAATTTTAAAAATAAATATTTTTCAGATTTTGAAATTGATACAAACTTTAAAACTAGCAAAAGCTCTAAGGGGTTTCCAAAACTTTGTAGCACTTTTGCTTAGCAAGTAAAAACTATTTTTCAAATATGATAAACATAGTTTAAAAAATATTTTTTTGATATTTCCAACCATGTTCTTAGATCTATGTACACATCAATTGTACATAAGTCTTTCCAATGATTGGTCCAATTACAGATTAATGTATCTAGATGTCACTTTGATTAATAGTAATGCATCATAACAAGTATGATGAACCAAGTGCATCTTCCTAACATCTCACATGATGTCTAGGTGGCTCAATACAAAAAATCATAGATTCTTAGGTGTTTTGTGAGATACCTTGATGTATAGTCCTAGAATTTTCTATAGAATAATGCAAACCTATACCACTACTCAACAAAACACATTTCAAGCTCTCTCCTTAGTGATGTAAATTCCACTTCGAGGAGAGTCTTGGTGAAATTGTCAGCAAGGTTAGACTTGGATTCAATGTAATTAAGTTCAATGTCTCCTCTTGTCACATAATCCCTAATGAAATGATGCTTCACTTCAATGTGCTTGGTCCTAGATTGATGTACCGAATTTTTGGTCAAATTAATGGTACTCACATTATCATAATAAACCTTAACTTTGGAGTAGTTAGCTCATAATCCTCTAGAGTATGTCTTATCCAAAGTAATTGAGCTACACAACCACCTGTGGCCACATACTGGCCTCGGTTGTGGATAGAGCAATACAAGGTTGCTTCCTACTACTCAAATTCACTAGGGAGGATCCAAGAAATTGGCATCCACCACTAGTGCTCTTCCGATCTAATTTGCAACCCGCATAATTGGAATTGGTGTACCCAATCAAATCAAAAGTTTGAGTCCTAGGGTACCATAAGTCTACATTAAGAGTTGTTGGTGCAATCGACCCAGGTCACGATTGACCAGACTTGAGTTTGACTCGAGCGATATTTTGATATTTGACATGAAGGTTTGACATTGATGTCTGATAATGTTTTGGGGAAATTATTGGTGCAATCGACCCGGATCATGATTGATCGGACTCGAGTTTGACTCGAGGGGGATTTTAATGGTTGATTGGAGTTGACCATGTCATGGAAAGTCCAAGTCTTGAGTACTTGGCATGTAAAGTCCAAGCATGGGTCTTGGCATGGAAAGTCCAACATGGGTTGGCAAGGGAAAGTCCAAGGGGTTTGATATTGGCGGCGTAAAGTCCAAGGGTGAAGTCTTGACAGCATAAGTTCAATGGTTGGTGGTGTAAAGTCCAAGCGGAGTCTTGGCAGCATAAGTCTAATGTGCCTTGGCGGTGTAGACACCGTTAGCATGACATAGCCGATGGAAGCACCTGAAGGCTAGCGTATGGATGAACAAGTCATGGATGACTTGGAGGGATACAATAGACATGAGGCTGACAGAGGTGGCTAGAAGGCTTAGGTCTAGGCTATGGGTGGTCTAGCAAGTATGGGGGCACCATGTTTGAGGTTAAAACATCATATTTGAGGTTAAAACCTCATGTTTGAATTGGTACCATGTGACGATCGGTGTCGATCAACTAGGGTTTAAGCTGCGGGAGTGCCCTAGCGATCATTGTTGAGCAGCGATCGGATTTTGTGATCAGTCGACTGGTGCTCGGTATTTTGAGCACAGAATAGAGTCTGACTCGACTGTTGGGGTTAGCAGTCAAGTGAAGGCTCGATCAGTTGACTGATGGACATGATCAGTCGACTGATGTCCTATCCATTGGATTTTTTCAGCGTGTATTTCACCGTTGTCTCACAGCAACAGTGTCATCAATCGACTGATGGTCCCGATCAATCGACTGATAGGCGAAATCTAGCCCAGGTAGCATCTATAAAGGAAGCTCGTGGAGGAGGATTTTGTAATCAGTTCTTGAGGAGTTTTGGGGCGATTTGCTGCTGCAAATCAGAGTCTCCAAGTGCATTTCAAGCAACCATCAAGCAAGCAATCAAAAGAGCAATTGTAAAGTGTTATTTTCTTTACTTGTTGTGTATTTCATTTGTATCTTGCTTGTATTTGTTTCTTACTGTTGTAAGAGCTATTGTACGAGGTTTCTCCACCTCCGGATTGTTCCGAGAAGGAGTTTATTATTTTAGTGGTGTTTGTGACATCGCTAGAGCTCTTTAGAGCTCGATCCGTGGAGTAGGAACCATTCAGTTCCGAACCACATTATATTATTGTGTAGTGTTTGTGATTGTGTATCGTGTTATAGTTTTTATTATTATTCCACTGCGCACTAAAACAATTTGTAGACGCAATCGCGAATAAATTTCATCGACGCATTGATAACTGTCATTTTGTTGTATTATTTTGGTCCTTAATATCACTGTTTTTATCCTCTCTAATGATTTATTATTGATTATTTGCATGTTTTATGAGTTTGGATTCATTTTGGACCTTTTTGTAAATTCTCCTATATTTTGACTTATTTGCGAATTTTATCTTTATTTGTAGGAGATCGAGATGAGCCACTGGACTAGACTCAAGTTAGATCAAATATGGCTTCATCTGGGTCATAATGGACATTTCAAAATGATTTAATCTGAGCCCTTCATTCAGATCAGAAAGCAAATTAAATCAAGGGTTCAGATCTGAGCATTATAGACCGTCCGAGGAAAGTGATTAATTCTGAGCCATTCATCTAGATCTGGAGCGATCCGGCCCGTACATTAAGATCTACACGTCTTGGCCGTTCATCCGGACCGTTGGATCGTGATTATACCTTCAGATGGATCAGATCCGTCCATTGCAAATCAGACTAATTTCAGCCATTGGATGGAGCAGCCTAATTAAGCAGTTAATATATCATCAAGCCCTAGCTTCAAATGGACGGCTGAGATCATGGGAGAAGTGATCGGACGGTTCACAAATTTCATTTAATAAGTCTTCTTCCTCCGGGGCGACTTCTTCACGCGGCCGTGCGGCCGTCGGCGGGATTACCTGGCGGCCGTGATGGCGCAGAAGGAAGGTCCTTCCATTTGCGATGGCGGCAACTTTCGAGCCGAGGCGTTTTTCCCATTTCCACGGCGCAGTCTTCTTCCCCACGTCCGGTGCGACGGTCAGACATCCCATTCCGGCGACCTCCTTCCGAGATCCGTGGTAATCCCATCCGACCCTCGACGGCAGATCTGAATCTGGCTTGGTTGCGGTGATCCGAGCGAAGGCGGCGGATTCCGATGATTCCCTTCCGTGAATCCACTCCATTCCGGAATAGGCCGTTCCATTCGCCGAGTCATCCACTATTGTGCCGGTTGGGCAGTTCCATCACCATCGCGGTGAAGATTCCCTTCCTGTCCGGTGAATCGATTCTTGAAGCGATGATCGATTCGATCGTATGTCGTCCTTCTACTTTGCTTGGTTGGCGACTCGCATTCACCGTCGGAGAGGGTTGTTCGGGTTATTGCGCCATCGTGGGGTTACCGATTACTTATATTTGCATTGATCCATTTAATTGGATATTTGTTTTGCTATGTTTGTTTGTTTACTTGCAATGCTATTTCTATAGGTTTGATTGTTGTTTAGTTGGTTAATTTTGTTCGTGCATTTGTAGTTTAGTTTAATTTCTTGTTCTATACTAACCCCATCAATTAAAATTATCCAATCCAAGCATCGTATAGTGACAGTGCGGTGGTTGGTTGGAGTGCTTTCATCATTAGCTTAGATTTCATTTACATTCGTCCAGTTGTCGTATTATAGTGTGCGGTCGATGCTGGTTGAATTGCTTTCGTTTATTGTATTTCATTTATTGTAATTTTTAGTGACTGTTTGACTACTGTGTCGTATAGTAGTGACGCGGTACATGGTTAAGTTGTTCACATTTGTTTCGTGATCATTATGCAGTATATAGTGACGATCGGTGCGTGATTACTTACTTTTGTGCATTAGTTAGATTTACTTCCTGCAGATTTAATTTCCATGTTGGTTTGTTTACCAGAATTGTTTGACCATTGCATCGTATAGTGACAGTGCAGTGCAAGGTTGAATCGTTCTTGCATTAGGTTAGCTTTGAATAATTGTTTTGAAATAAAAACCCGGTTTACCTCTGTTTAAAAACAAGCGTTCACCATTAGGTTCGTTGGGAGATGACCCAGTCGATCCTATCGCATTAGTGTAGTTAGGGGGTTCGGTAAATAATTTGGGAACGGTATTGCGACAATTCATTAACTGTTCTATCAAATTTTGGCGCCGTTGCCGGGGAATTCTAATGGGTTCGTTTGTCTTTAAACCGTAGTTTGTTTGATTGTTTTCTTTTTCTTTTGTTATTATTGTCTTTCTTATTATCTATATTTGTTGCTCATTTTATTTGTTTGTGTGGATGACTAGGTCTTCAGGCGATAATCTACTTGAGTTTTATGTGAGTTTTCTCTTCCCTCGGAGGCCCAAATTTAGGAAGGGGGTTGTTGAAGAAAAGGCTAGGGAAGCAGATTCCCAATTATGCCGAGGTTTTGTTTCATGAGAAGTTGTACTCTTTCTATGGAGGTAGGAGATACTGTAGTTCGGTTTAGTATTTTGGACGCTCTGAGGTACCCGATGGAGGATCATTATATTCTTAGCGTGGTTATAGCTGATGAGTTGGACTGCATGAACTTTATTTCTTAGTCTGTTTTTCATTTGGATATCTCTGCACCTTCTACATTTTGTTGTGATTTTATTGATTCTGATGTTGATAATGATTTGTTGTTATGACCTATCTGTGGGCCCTCTTTATGTAGACAGGGATATGGATTGTGTAGGGACTAACGCTCTTCAGGCGACGCCCCAAGGATCACTTCCATCAGATGTTTGTGAGAAATGTTATTTCATGGTCGAGCATGGGATAGTCTTAGGTCATATCTTCTCTGTGTATGGTATTGAAGTAGATCCTGCTAAAATTCATGTTATATCTTCTTTATCTTACCCCGCTTCTGTGCGGGAAGTTTGTGCTTTTCTAGGTCATGCAGGTTTCTACAGACATTTTATCAGAGACTTTAGTTTGCCCTACCCTTGACCACTTTGTTGCAGAAGGAAGTGGTATTTCAGCTTGACTAGGATTGTGATGGAGATCAAGCCCACTCCTATAGCAGATTCTTTTCCAGATGAGTAGTTTTTTTTCACTTGTAGGGTAAGACACCATGGTATGCAGATCTTGCTATTTATTTAGTTGTCGTGTTGTACCTTCACATTTTACTCATGCACAAGTCCAGAAATTGAAAAGTGATGCCAAGTATTATGTATGGGATGATCTTTATCATTGAAAATTTTGTAATGATCAGATTATTAGATGATGTGTACTTGATTATGAGTTTCATTCCATATGTATTTACTTTTTGTTATTCTCTGACTTGTGGGGGGTATTTTGGACCCCAAAGAACTGCTAGGAAAGTTTTAGAGTTTGATTTGTATTGGCCCACCTTATTTCATGATGTCTCTGAATTCTACAAGTCTTGTGAGCGATGTCAACGAACAGGGAACATAGGATGTAGAAATGAAATGCCTCAACAACTTTTGTTATTCTGTGAGATTTTCGATATTTGGGGTATTGATTTTGGAGTACGTGTCTGTATCTTTTGGATTTTCATATATTCTTTTGGCATATGATTATGTTTCTAAATGGGTGGAGGCCATCCCCACCAGGACTGATGATTCTCTAGTTGTGGATTTTGTTAGGTCTCACATATTTTGCAGATTTTGAGTTCCCAGGGCGATCATTAGCGATCAAGGGTCTCACTTTTGCAACAGACTCATGAAGTGTCGAGCAAAGAGATTAAGTCTATACTGGAGAATACGGTGGGGCTAGACATGATGATGCTTCTTCTCCGACATGAAAGGGGAGTGTGTTCTTTTATTTACTGCATTTATTTTCTTCCTTTCATGTTCAGAATAAATTGTATGGGTTGTGTGTTTGTTTGCCTGTTTACCTAGGTTTGTTTGTCTATTGTTGAGTCAAATAATATTCTCTATGCATGCCTTAGTATCATTTCAGATGTGGTAAAAATTAGTTAAGTTTGATCATCAAATTATGGATTTTTGTGTATGATAGGAGACTTCACTTGCATGCAGTCACTTGTTATGATGGTGAACTTTTTATTGATAGTTTAAGCTTGATGTTTATTCACCTAGTGAGGTTACAAGCCATTCTTATCATCTACCCACTTTTGTGTGATAACACATGTGATTCTTGTTACTCTAGAACTTGCTTTGAGTCTTTTCAAAACTGCAGTAACATTTACTTGCATGAATATGATGAAGGATTTCATTCTTTGACTCTTTTCCTGACTTGGTTTGATTGTCTAATCCACTTGATACTTCCATCTTCCATGTCTTACTTGTCATATCTCTTCATTTGCTATCCATTGTCTTTGTATCTTTGTGGATTATCTTTTTCATATCTATTGCTTTCCATGTTGGAGGAATAGTTCGATGAGTTGTATTGTCCGAGACGGACAAAATTTTAAGTGTGGGGGAGGAGCTATATTATTTTTGTTGGAAATATGATATGGAAGATATAGTTTTCAGAGGTCATTGGTTCTGAGATATATTTGTCTGTTAGTACTTGATTTTCTGCGAAAAAAAAAAAGGAAAAAAAAAATGGCGCCATTGATGTTTCTTTTGTAAAAAAAAAAAAAAAAAAAAAATTGTGCAATTGTAATGCAGGCAAATGAGATTGTAATGTGTTGGATAGAGTCATTTGATCCTGAATCTAATTCTAAAGTTTCCAATTATCCTAGCCTCTTCCCATATTCTTTGAGTTCTTGAGTATTTCACAGAGCAACTCATCAGGTTTATTTCTCCAATTCTTCTCTTGTTCCCTATTCATTTGTACCTTTGTCTTGTACTTCTCTTTGCATACTTTATCTGCACTCTACTTTTGATCTTATTCTGATTCATGTTAAATCCTTTTGATTCATGTATGAGATGTATTGATAGCAGTAGAGAAGTAGATGATAAGCAAGCATATGGTAGTACAAAATTGCATGTTGTTTGAGGCGCCCCACTCCTATGTTATTATGTGAGCATCACATATATCCATTTTGGGAGGTTTTGTATCGGCTTAGTCTATTTGATTTGATTGTAAATCATCATACATGTTGATTGTTGTAGAGTCGGATCTTTTGAATACCCTAGATCTGATGAATTTGGTGATCCTAAGTAACTTATTTTTGTCTCGAATTATTGATCTAGGTATTGCTAGGGAATGAGTTAGGGTGTTAGTGTTTCTTTATTTTCATTATTGCTCGACGCGCAAAAATAAGTGTGGGGAAGTGATAAGCTCGCCATTTTGTTGTATTATTTTGGTCCTTAATATCACTGTTTTTATCCTCTCTAATGATTTATTATTGATTATTTGCATGTTTTATGAGTTTGGATTCATTTTGGACCTTTTTTGTAAATTCTCCTATATTTTGACTTATTTGTGAATTTTATCTTTATTTGTAGGAGATCGAGATGAGCCACTGGACTAGACTCAAGTTAGATCAAATATGGCTTCATCTGGGTCATAATGGACATTTCAAAATGATTTAATCTGAGCCCTTCATTCAGATCAGAAAGCAAATTAAATCAAGGGTTCAGATCGAGCATTATAGACCGTCAGGAAAGTGATTGATTACGAGCCATTCACGGATGCGGCGATCCGCCCGTACATTAAGATCTACACGTCTTGGCGTTCATCCGGACCGTTGGATCGTGATTATACCTTGGATGGATCGGATCAGTCCATTGCAAATCGACTAATTTGGTAGTTGGATGGAGCAGCCTAATTAAGCAGTTAATATATCATCAAGCCCTAGCTTCAAATGGACGGCTGAGATCGTGGGAGAAGTGATCGGACGGTTCACAAATTTCATTTAATAAAGCCTTACCTCATCGAACAGAAGGCAGAATCGGCAGAAGGAGCTCGACAGAACTCGTTGCGCGGCGGCGGTCTTCTTCCTCGCGAGCGGCAGCCGGCGGCTTCTTCGGCCGTCGCGGCCGACGGAGGATTGACAGCTGGCGGCACGCAGCGCAGAAGGAGGTCCTTCCATTTCGCGACGAGCAGCAGCAACTCGAGCCGAGGCATTTTTTTTCCCCATTTCCACGCGCGGCAGAGTCTTCTTCCCCACGTCCGGCGGCGACAGTCCGGCATCCCATTCCGGCGACCTCCCTTCCGAGATCCGGCGGTAATCCCATCCGACCCTCGACGGCGAATCTGAGATCTGTTGCGGCGGTGATCCGATCCGGCGGGCGAGGCAGATTCCGGTGATTCCCTTTTCCAAGCGAATCCACTCCATTCCGGCTGGAATAGGCCGTTCCATTTCGCCGGAGTCATCCACTAGCTGTGCCGGTTGGACAGTTCCATCACCATCGCCGGTGAAGATTCCCTTCATTGTCCGGTGAATCAGTTCAGGAAGCGATGATCGCGTTGATCGTATGTCAGATGTCCGCCCTTCTGCTTTGTCTTTGGTCTCGCATTCACCGTCGGAGAGGGTTGTTCGGGTTATTATCGCCATCGTAAGGGTTCAGATTACTTATATTTGCATTGATCCATTTAATTGGATATTTGTTTTGCTATGTTTGTTTGTTTACTTGCAATGCTATTTCTATAGGTTTGATTGTTGTTTAGTTGGTTAATTTTGTTCGTTGTGCATTTGTAGTTTAGTTTAATTTCTTGTTGCTGATATACTAACCCCATCAATTAAAATTGTCCAATCCAAGCATCGTATAGTGACAGTGCGGTGTTTGGTTGGAGTGCTTTCATCATTAGCTTAGATTTCATTTACATTCGTCCAGGTTGTCGTATAGTGGTCGATGCACAGGTCGAATTGCTTTCGTTTATTGTATTTCATTTATTGCAATTTTTAGTGACTGTTTGACTACTGTGTCGTATAGTGACAGTGCGGTACATGGTTAAGTTTTTCACATTTGTTTCGTGACCATTGTACCGTATAGTGACAGTGCGGTGCGTGATTACTTACTTTTGTGCATTAGTTAGATTTACTTCCTGCAGATTTAATTTCCATGTTGGTTTGTTTACCAGAATTGTTTGACCATTGCATCGTATAGTGACAGTGCGGTGCAAGGTTGAATCGTTCTTGCATTAGGTTAGCTTTGAATAATTGTTTTGAAAATTGTAAAAACCCCCAGTGTTTACCTCTGTTTAAAAACAAACGTTCAGCCATTAGGTTCATTGGGAGATGACCCGAGTCAGTCCTATACTGCATTAGTGTAGTTAGGGGGTTCGGTAAATAATTTGGGAACGGTATTGCGACACTAAAAATCGTTCGATCACGCATCCACGATGCTATTCACCCCCCTCTAGCGGTCACCGAATCCTCTTCAAGAGTTCCCTTGATATACCTTAAAATCATTTTGACCGCCATCAAGTGGGACTCTTTAGCACAAGATTGGCATCTTACACATATACCTATCGCAAATAGAACATGAGTTTACTAGTGGTTAGGTATAATAGGCTACCAATTATACTCCTATAAAGTTTTGAATCAATCAATTTTCCATCTTGATCATTGTCTATCTTAGTATTGGTTGTCATGGGAGTAGACACTACCTTAGCATTATCTAAACCAAATTTTTTAATGATTTCTTTAGTATATTTGGTTTGATAGACATGAGTTCCTTCACTAGCAAGTTTTTTTTTTTTACTTGTAAGCCTAAGAAAAAGGTCAACTCTCCTACTAGACTCATTTCAAATTCATTTTCTATATTTTTAATGAAGTTTTAGAGAAGTTCATTATTTGTTGACTCAAAAATAATGTCATCAACATATACTTGGGCAACAAAAATATCTTTTTCTTTTGACTTTAAAAATAAGGTTTGGTCAACTTGGCCTCTTCTAAAGTCCTTAGAGATGAGGAATGATGAGAATATCTCATA
Source organism: Wurfbainia villosa (assembly GCA_025175895.1). Taxonomy (NCBI): domain Eukaryota; kingdom Viridiplantae; phylum Streptophyta; class Magnoliopsida; order Zingiberales; family Zingiberaceae; genus Wurfbainia; species Wurfbainia villosa. The sequence goes on along the minus strand of CM045995.1, from coordinate 5,096,850 downwards.
CCAAGCCCAGAGAGCTTGTTTTAAACCATATAAAGCTTTCTTAAGCTTACAAACATCCTTAATGAACTCATTTAGGAATGCCGATTTCACATCCATTTAATAGAGTTAAAAACTCATGTGAGCGGCATACCCTAATAGGATTCAAATAGACTTTAATCTAGCAACCGGAGCATAAATATCATCATAATCAAGTCCTTCAACTTGATTAAATCCTCGGGCCACTAACCTAGCTTTGTTCCTAGTGATTTTTTCTTAATCATCCAATTTGTTTTTAAAGATCCATCTTGTGGTAACAATGGTGCTATCATTGGGCCTAGGAACTAGTTCTCATACTTGACTTCTCTCAAATTGAGCTAACTTATCTTGCATTGCTAATATCCAATCCGGATCAATCAAGACATCATTAATTAATTTTGATTTAATTTGGGAGATAAGGGCAACTTGACTAGTAGGAGCTCTATAGAAGGATATAATCCTTACTCCTTGTGATAATTCTCCTACTACTTGGTCTAGAGGATGATTTTGATGAATCCTTAAGGTCCTAGGAGGTGAATCATATTGATTTTGATTATCATCATTCTTTTTCCTTTCATCATCAGAATCTCCTCTTCCTCCCCCTTGATCATTACCCTTTGAATTTAGATTTTGAAGTATTTGGGTAATGTCTTGATCTTTGTCATTGATATCCTTATCAATGAGGGATTTCCTAGGGTAGGTACTAGTAGACTCATCAAATTCAACATTAGAGAATTCCTCAATCTTTTGAGTCCTCTTATTGTATACTTTATAACCTCTACTAGTGGATGAATATCCAATTAGGATTTCTTCATCCGCCTTAGATTCAAATTTTCCTAGATTGTCTTTGGTATTTAAAATATAGACTTTGCATCCAAAGACCTTAAAGTAGTGAATTGTAGGAATTGTGTCATTCCATAATTCAAAATGTGTTTTGCCTAAAAACCTATGGATTAAGACATGGTTTTGGATATAGCAAGCGGTGTTAACTGCTTTCGCCTACAAGTAGCTAGGTAAAGAATATGCATTAAAGATGCCTCTTGTAGGGTACGATTTCTCCTTTCTACCACCCCATTTTGTTGGGGTGTTCTAGGATAAGAGAACTCATGCTTGTACCCTTGTTCTAAGAAATATTTTGAAAAGTTAGAATTCTCAAATTCTCTACCATGATCACTATGAATCCAATTGATTTGAGATTCCTTTCATTTTCAACACTTTTGCTAAAACCTATGATTATTTCTAAGGTATCATCCTTATGTGTCATAAAATAAACCCAAGTATACCTAGAAAAATCATCAATTATAACTAAACAATATTTATTACCATTTAATGAAGGAGTGTTATGACAATCAAATAAATCTAAATGCAATAATTCTAATGGTAATGAAGTGTTAGTTAGAGTTTTACCCTTGTATTATGATTTTGATTGATTTCCTTCTTGACATGCATCACACAATTTGTGCTTGACATATTTCACTTTTGGTTGCACCTTCACTAACTCCAATTTGGCTACCTTAGCTATGTTTCATATTGATGTGCTCAAGCCTTCTATGTCATAGCCAACCTTCCTCTTCTTTTGACATGAAACACTTAGTAGAGATGTTAAAAGCATAGGATAAATCAACATAATAGATATTCGATTTCCTATATCCAACTAACATGCAATCTTCTAGGTTTTTTTGTCTAATCAAACATTTAGAGGATTTAAACTCAACATTATAACCGGCATCATAAAGTTGACTAACACTGAGTAAAATAACTTCATGCTCTTAACTAGTAAAACTTTGTAAATGATGATTTTAGGGGTTACCTCAATTATACCTCTACCTAAGATCTTGAGTTTTCCACTATTGTCAAAGGACACGGTTCCCTTCTTAATATACTCGATTGTGGAGAACTTGCTCATATCCTTGGTTATGTGTCTTGAGCAACTGCTATCCACAATCCACATACTTGGTTCACCTACCTAAACATCATAAAAAAATAAACTCCTTTGGTACCCAAATATTTGGACTGAAAATATCAATCAAAAATTTCCTTGGGACCCAAGCTTTCTTCACCTTACTCCCAATTGTTGTTTTTCTATTAATTAGGGAGATATAAGCTACTTCCTTATCCTTAGGTTTGTATCCTATGTCGGCCTTGTTATAAATGACCCTTTGATCTTTAAGGATCATGTCAAGATATTTTGAGCCAATAGAAAATTTCTCTAAGCCTATCCTTTATTCATAAACCTCATTCTTAAGTTTTTCATTTTCTTCTCTAAGCATGCATGAATCATCACATAAAGATTCTTCATTCCTAATTGCTTTTATTTCTACCTTCAAATTCTTAACCTAAGATTTTGATCTATCCAATACATTCTTAAGGTAAGCAATAGTCTTATATAATAATTCTACTTGAGGTGAGTCTTTTTCCTCATCGTCACTAGATGATGATTCGTCATTAGAGGAGGCTTCTTCTTGGCTTGATATGTCAAAGTCATTCCCCAATGCCATGAGTACCACATGACATGTGATGTGGCAAAGCTCATCATTGTCGGATGAGTCCTCCATACTTTGAGTGTCCCAAGTTGTTTGAGCCACCATTGCTTCCTCCTTCTTCTCCTTCTTGTCCTTCTTCTTCTTTTATTTTTCTTTCTTCTTCTTGAGCTCCAGGTAATTTGGCTTGGTATGCCCCTTCTTGTTGCATCCATAGCAAATGACATTAGTATTAAAATTCAAATTACCACTAGATTTACCTCTTGTAGATTGGAACATCTATTGGATCGAAGCGAATCGCTAGAGGGGGGGGGTGAATAGCGATAAACCTTTTTTTTTCTTTTCTTTCGGTAGACGATTCAAAAACACTTATACGTAGCGGAAATGTAAATGTAAAGTAAAAAGAGACAAGGAAATTTTACTTGGTTCATAGCCTTCGGCTACTACTCCAAGGCCCTAGCGGTCCTTGACCACGTATGGAGGGCAAAAACACTAAAGAACTCCTCCCCGTTAGAGGTAGGAGTTTAATCGATACAAGTGAAGCACAAAGCTTGAGGTAGAGGGACACTCCCCCTCTCCTCGTTACGATAAAAGCTCCGAGAAATGAAAGTACTAAACTGAAATAAAAACTTTAACCGACGTAATAAAATGAAAACAAATAAACCTAGACGTCGGAGAAGAAGCACTTCGTTGTCGGAAGGTTGTAGCTTGGAGGAGGCTTTTGGAAGCTTAGAATTGATGATGAAACTCTTGGATTGACCCTCCTTTTATAGCCTTTGAGCCCCTTTTCGAGAGGAACTTCACCCAATAGAGTTTTGGCACATGGCTCCTTGAAAAATGGTGATCCTTGACCATCAGTCGACTGATGGCCATCATCAGTCGACTGATGGCCATCATCAGTCGACTGATGGTAGCATCAGTCGAATGCTAACCTCCGATAATCGACTGTTGGATGACAGTCGAGTCCTCCAAGCTGGCAGTCGACTGATGCTAGCTGCAAGGCAAAGTTAGCTTAACAAAAACATTATTTTGACGGCCTCCGACCGTCCGATCTCGACCTAGACCACCTATAAGATGTCTTTGGTCGGATCTACGCTTAAGATCATCCCCGTAAAGAGGATACGACCTTACTTACGCTCGCACACACGAGCTTACCTCGATACTTACTGTGTTGCTTTTGCTTTCGGCCTTCCACTCGATTCCTTCGGCTCCCTCCGAAGTCACTCGAGTGTCGCCCGACCACCGCGGCTTCCTCCGGGTGTCGCTAGCCTTCAGCTCCAGCTATAACAATTTTCTGCACACTCGATTCAGCTCGTGAGATAACGACATAAGCTTAACTTTGTATCGTTTGCTATAATCAAAACTCAGGTTCGACTTAGGTGCCTACTGCACCAACAATCTCCTCCTTTTTGATTTATGACAAACCCACATACAAAGTTAAGAACATAGCATGCATGAAGAATAAAAATAGCATGCATGAAGGATAAAAATAGCATGCATGAAGAATAATAGTGCGCATAAAATATCATGCATGAAAAATAATAATGTGCATGAAAAACAAAAGATTAAGTTGGAGTAGTAAGAATTTTCTTCAAGTACTCCCCCTTGAGGAAACCTCCCCCTTGACCGAGGGTGAGTCTTGAAAGAAGACCTTAGTCCTCCCCCTTTTGCCATAAATCGAAAAGTGAAAGGGTGTGTGGAAAATAAGTATTAAATTTAAAGTCCAAGCATGTTTCACATTATTTTGAAAATAATATACTGAAAATAAGCTCATCTATAAAATGTTTGACTCATATTTCGCTTGATTGATATGAAAGATCAACCAGTCCTGGTCAGAGTCGGTTAGTATGTATGATTATACTCCGTGGTTCATGGCGATGCACTAGCTCTATATCTGGAACCAGGAGTAAGGTCCTAACATCTCACGCCCATCTACGTGGCTAAGTACACAAACACATTAGTCTATGTGTTGTGAGATGTATTGGCTCCTTAAATCTATAGGTGCATGATATCTAAGGTAAGTCCTATACTAGTTCCATGAAAAATGAAAAGTAAGAAATAGTAGTAATAAAATCTAATTTGAAAGTTCCTATTCTACTATGCACATGCCCAATTTTCGTCTTAATAGACTAAATTCGACTTCGGGTAGGGGTTTAGTAAATAGGTCTACCAAGTTAGACTTCGATTCGACGTATTCGAGTTGTATGGCTCCGTTGGCCACATGTTCTCGAATGAAATGGTGTTTGACCTCTATATGTTTGGTTCTAGAGTGACATATTAGATTCTTAGTAAGATTAATTGAACTAATGTTATCTACGTGAAGTTTAGTATTTGTAAAGTCTAACTTAAAGTCGCGAAGAGTGTGCTTCATCCAAAGAAGCTGAGTGACACACTCACCCATCGCGATGTATTCGGCTTCGGTGGTAGATAAGGCAACACAGTGTTGCTTCCTACTGCACCAACTCACTAGACTTGAGCCGAGAAGTTGACAACAACCACTCGTACTCTTTCTATCGAGCTTACTACCGACATAGTCCGAATCGGAGTAGCCGATTAGTTCGAACTCAGTAGATCTAGGGTACCAAATACCGACATTAAGTGTACCCTTTAGATATCTAAGGATATGCTTGACTAGAGTTAGGTGAGACTCCTTGGCACAGGTTTGGAACCTTGCGCACATACTTACTACAAATAGGATATCAGGTCGGCTCGCAGTTAAGTAAAGGAGACTCCCTATTATGCTCCTATAGTATTTTAAATCAATTGAGTTTCTGATTAAATCTTCTTCTATATTCACATTAGTTGCCATTGGGGTATTAATAATTTTAGCGTCTTGCATTCCAAAGCGTTTGATTAATTCCCTAGTATATTTACGTTGATGTAGGTATATTCCATCTTTAGTTTGTTTAATTTGTAGACCTAAGAAGAAACTCAACTCTCCTACTAAATTCATTTCAAATTCACTTTCCATAAGTGAAATGAACTCATTTAGTAGGATTGAGTTGGTGGTTTCGAAAATAATATCATCTACGTAGATTTGGGCTATGAATATGTCTTTACCTAAGGTTTTTACGAAAAGGGTTAGGTCAACTACACCTTGGTTAAATCCTTTGGACTTGAGATAAATCGAAAGTCTCTCGTACCAAGCTCGAGGAGCTTGTTTAAGTCCATAGAGATCTTTCTTTAACCTAAGGACATGGTCAGGTTTGTCTAAACTTTCGAAACCGGGGGTTGACTAACATAAACCTCTTCTTTAATGTATCCATTCAAGAACGCAGATTTCACATCCATTTGAAACAACTTAAATCCTCGATGTGCAGCATATGTTAATAGCATTCGAATGGACTCTAATCTAGCTACTGGGGCATAGGTCTCGTCGTAATCTAAACCTTCGACTTGACTAAATCCTTTAGCGACTAGTCTAGCTTTATTTCTAACCACTTCACCTTTATCATCAAGTTTATTTCTAAACACCCACCTTGTTCCAATGATTGTTTTATCTTTAGGTGGTGGTACTAACTCCCATACTTCATTCCTAGTGAATTGAGCCAACTCTTCTTGCATTGCAATAATCCAATCGGGATCAAGAAGAGCTTGGTCAATAGTCTTGGGTTCAATTTTGGAAATTAAGGAGATTTGAATAAGGTTTCTGTATGAGGCTCTAGTTCGAACTCCTAGACTTGGATCACCTATCACTTGGTCGATAGGATGATTCGTTTGAGTCCTAGTTGGATTTGGGTTTGAGTCTACAACTTGATCAATAGGATGACTCGTTTGAGTTCTAGTTTGGTTAGAGTCATCTATCACTTGGTCATTAGAGTGACTTGGTTGACTTAGGTTAGAGTTAACACTAGACATGATCTCCGGATCAGAGTTAGGTCTAGTATGAATCGGCTCGCTAATTGGGGTTGCCGGGGGATTTGTAGGTTCATGTCCTTTATCAAATACTACATTGATAGTCTCCTCGACTCTAAGAGTGTCATGGTTATATACTCTATAAGTTCTACTTGTAGTCGAGTATCCTAGAAAGATTCCGGTCGTGGTTTTGGATGTAAATTTCCCTAGGTAATCCTTAGTGTTTAGGATATGTACCTTACACCCAAATACCCTAAAGTACTTTATGTTAGGTATTTTATCGTGATAAATCTCGTATGAAGTCTTAAGGTGTCTCTTTACCATAAGGATCCTATTTTGGACATAGCACGCCGTACTCACGACTTCCGCCCAAAACCTATCGGGTAGGTTATACTCATTTAACATTGTCCTAGCGGCTTCTTGTAGGATTCTATTTTTGCGTTCTACTAGGCCATTTTGTTGTGGAGTTCTAGGGCAAGAGAACTCATGGTGGTATCCATTTAGGTTACAGAATTTTGTAAACCTATGGTTCTCGAATTCACCACCATGATCAGTCCTAAGTCTTTTGATTTTAATGCTTTGTTGATTTTCTATTAATTTAAATAGATTGATTAATTGATCTAGGGTATCACTTTTGTGTTTGATGAACCTAACCCAAGTAAATCTAGAATAGTCATCAATTATGACTAAGCATAATTTACTTCCATTAAGTGACTTAGCTCCGTGTGAATCAAATAGATCCATGTGTAAGAGCTCAAGCACACTTTTGGTTCGTTCTTGATTAGTTAGTTGATGTTGTGTACTAGATTGTTTACCTTGTTGACAAGCATTACATATTTTATTATCCAAGTTATTGAGGTTAGGCAAACCTCTGACTAAGTCACTCTGACTCATCTTGTGGATGAGTCTTGGGTGTGAGTGACCGAGTCATCGGTACCACAACCATGATTCCTCTTGCCGTGTCATAAGACACTTAGTTGAGGATTTAGTTAAGTTAATAGTGTAAATATTATTATTTCTAGTTCCCTTAAGAATTATTTTAGAAGTTTCATTTGTATTAATTACGCATTCATTTTCTAGAAATATGACCTAATAGTTATTATCACACAATTGGCTTACACTAAGTAAATTATATTGAAAATTTTCTACTAATAAAACATTTTGAATAACAAAATTTGAGTTAAGCTCAATATCACCTGATCCGATGATTTTGAGCTTGCCGTTATTTCTGAAGGCTACTGATCCTTGTCGTTTGAATCGAAGCTTCGAAAATTTGAGTTGATCCCTGATCATGTGTCAGGAGCAACCACTGTCCAACATCCATTGATCCTACACGCAAGGTAGTTGGATCGGATATTGGATTTATTAAAGATTGGCTGAAAATTATTAACCTAAATCATCTCACCCATGTCTACATGATCAAACACGTTAACCCTATATGTTCTTGTGAGATGACTTCCAATTTTACTTGATTTAAATTTATTGACTTAAACACTTGTCAACCTTGCGTTAGATTTAGATTTGACCTTAGGCTTATCAAGTCACCTTTTCAAGATCATGGCTTCCAGGTCGTGGCGAGGCACAGAGGCCTTCTTTGATCGGAACAACGACCATTTCCTTAGACAAAGCCATTTTCAAGAAAATAGAGACTTGACTTACCTAAGACCACTTCCTAGTCTAACTAGTCTAGGATACGGCGAGGTAGCTTCAGCTAGTTCCACTCGGTCAAGTGCACCGAACTAGATACGCCTTATCTAGCCCGAATACACAAGACTCCGCTTTCCTAGCGTACTATCATCTCGCTGCGTCCTGGTACTATGTTATCAAGTATTGATGAGTTATAGTCCTATCTAACCATTCTAAAAAGGAAAATCAAACTAAATAAAAACCTAAGCATGCAATTTCTAGGTTAAAACACAAACAAGTTTCGTACTAGCTCCCCCTGGACCGTTGAATCGATTCGGTCTCTCCACATAGTGGATTTGGTCCTTGGGAACCCAGTACTGGTTCGATCCTAAGTTTGAAATTAAGGTGGTCTTAGGGACCCATACTTGGACATGTTTTTTATGTCGACTTACAATCGACATATACGACTTGTTGGTCGTATTTGAGCTAAACCCTAGCCCGACCTTGTTGTACACGGCCCTTTGTGATCCAAGTAGGAGGTCAAGTCCTTTGGATCCCAAAGTAAACCTTTCCAACGTATTCCTAAGATCTTCGACTTGACTCTTCAAGAGTGAGTTCTCAACTTCGAGTTTTTCAACCCGAGTTGAGTCCTCCTCTTGAACTCGACTAGTCGAAGAGGTTAGGGAGACCTCGTGTTTGAGGAGTTTAACTTCCTCAACCAGGGTCTCGACCTTGAACTCGGACTTAGCTAACTTTCTAGTTAAAAACTTAATTACACTATAAAGTATACTAATGAGAGACTGACTTATCTTGAGTGTATCTTTTGAACCGGATGCGTATCCGTGGCTTGTCTTGAATAGTGCTTCGCAGTCCGACTCATCTTCGGTTTTCGATTCATGTTCCGGTTCCGACTCCGTCTCCAATTCCACCGGTTTAGCCATGAGAACACGATCATTATCTTCTTCCTCGGATGCTTCTTCCCAAGTAGCGTTGAGTGCCTTTTTGTGTTTTGGTGCTTTGCTCTTGAGTTTTGGGCATTCGGACTTGATATGTCCAAACCTGTTGCATTCATAACATCTAATATTTAAACTTTTAGGCTTACCTTCGTTGGGTCGAGTGACGGTTTGTTTTCGACCCTTGACTATCCTCTGAACTAGGTTGACTAGTTCGGCCTCCATTTTCGAGTCGACCTCCGAATCGGACTCATCCTCTTCTTCCTTCGGGGGTGGCTTGCTTGCGGTTTTCTTCCTTGAACCTGCAAAAAGTGCTATACCCTTCTCGGGTTCCGAGTTAGACTGCTCATGAAGTTCAAAATCAGAAAATAGTTCATCTAACCTAAGTTTCGAAAGATCCTTGGAGACCTTGTAGGCATCGACCATGGATGCCCACAAGGTAGTCCTCGGAAAGGAGTTTAGGACATACCTTATAAGGTCGCGGTTTTCGACCTTTTGCCCGATCGCGTGTAGATTGTTGACTATGTCTTGGACGCGGGCGTGAAGTTGCATCGCGGACTCGTGTTCCTGCATTTTTAGATTATATAGTTTATTAAATAAAAGATCACGCTTACATACCTTGGCTTCATCGGTCCCTTCGTGTAGCTCCACTAGCTTTGTCCAAAGGTCCTTTGCGTTTATGAAGGGGCCGACGCGATTTAATTCCTCCTTAGACAAGCTGCATTGAAGGATTTGAGTTGCCTTGGCGTCGACTTCGACTTGTCGTTTTGTCACAATGGTCCATTGGTCATAATCCAAGGATTCACCCACTTCGTTAGTCGGAAGTGTGAATCCCGTTTGGATTATGATCCACATCTCGATTTGGGTTTTAAGAAAGCACTCCATCCGACCTTTCCAGTAACGGAAATCATCTCCATTGTAAAATGGAGGTCGGACGGTGCTAAAACCCTCAAGATGGGCCATTTGGAAGGGAAACCTTGCACAAAAAAATACCAAAAAAAAAACACGAAAAAGGTTCCAAGACTTCGCCTTGGATTAGTAATGTAGGAAATGAAAAGAAACAAAAGGAATAAACGAGAAATAACCAACTAAAATAAAAGATGAGCACTTACAACCTTCGATGTCCCGGAAATGGTACTAAACGATGGTTTTTGGGGATGAAGATAGCTTATTACGAGGGTTTACCCTCGTAAGAAGTGTAGATCTCTCCGAGAGCTTCGTTTTGGTAGGTAGACCGTTTCGTGGTCAACTTGTACGAAAAGTTATGCCCGTTTTATCGTCGGCTACTCCAAAAGTGAATACTTGTAAAACAAAACCAAACGAAGAGTACCAAGACTTCATCTTGGATTAGTAGTGCGAGAGAAAAATTTAAACGAACGAAAAACAAATCTGTAAAAAATGCTAGATTGGTGGTTTCACCAAATCTATGCGCCCCCGGCTCTGATACCAATTGTTGGATCGAAGCGAATCGCTAGAGGGGGGGTGAATAGCGATAAACCTTGTTTTTTCTTTTCTTTCGGTAGACGATTCAAAAACACTTATACGCAGCGGAAATGTAAATGTAAAGTAAAAAGAGACAAGGAAATTTTACTTGGTTCATAGCCTTTGGCTACTACTCCAAGGCCCTAGCGGTCCTTGACCACGTACAGAGGGCAAAAACACTAAAGAACTCCTCCCCGTTAGAGGTAGAAGTTTAATCAATACAAGTGAAGCACAAAGCTTGAGGTAGAGGGACACTCCCCCTCTCCTCGTTACGATAAAAGCTCCGAGAATGAAAGTACTAAACTGAAATAAAAACTTTAACCGACGTAATAAAATGAAAACAAATAAACCTAGACGTCGGAGAAGAAGCACTTCGTTGTCGGAAGGTTGTAGCTTGGTGGAGGCTTTTGGAAGCTTAGAATTGATGATGAAACCCTAGGATTGGCCCTCCTTTTATAGCCTTTGAGCCCCTTTTCGAGAGGAACTTCACCCAATAGAGTTTTGGCACATGGCTCCTTGAAAAATGGTGATAAGGCTTGACTCCTCGAGGCTGATCCTTGACCATCAGTCGACTGATGGCCATCATCAGTCGACTGATGGTAGCATCAGTCGAATGCTAACCTCCGTGATCGACTATTGCTGACGATCGAGTCCTCCAAGCGGCAATGATCGATGCCACCGCAAGGCAAAGTTAGCTTAACAAAAACATTATTTTGACGGCCTCCGACCATCCGATCTCGACCTAGACCACTTATAGGATGTCTTTGGTCGGATCTACGCTTAAGATCATCCCCGTAAAGAGGATACGACCTTACTTACGCTCGCACACACGAGCTTACCTCGATACTTACTGTGTTGCTTTTGCTTCCGGCCTTCCACTCGATTCCTTCGGCTCCCTCTGAAGTCACTCGAGTGTCGCTCGACCACCGTGGCTTCTTCCGGGTGTCGCTAGCCTTCAGCTCCAGCTATAGCAATTTTTTGCACACTCGATTCAGCTCGTGAGATAATGACATGAGCTTAACTTTGTATCGTTTGCTATAATCAAAACTCAGGTTCGACTTAGGTGCCTACTGCACCAGCAACATCTTCTTCACATCCCCTTTTGTAATTCTTCTTGATATTCCCCCAAACTTCTTGACATAGTGGGCTACTATTTCATTTGTCGATAATCCTTCATCGCTACTTGATGGTTCATCCTCCGATTTGGATGAATATGATTCCTCCTTCTTCTCCTTCTTCTTTTTCTCCTTCTTTTCTATAAAGAGAGCTAAACCTTTTTCCTTGGAAGACATGTTAGTTTGCTCGTGTAATTCAAATTCACAAAATAATTCATCAATTTTAACTAAAGAAAGGTCTCTAGAAACCTTAATAGCATCCACCATTGATGCCCATAAGGTGGTTCTAGGAAAAGTGTGAAGTACATATCTTACCAAGTATCGGTTGTCTAATTTCTCACCTATGACATGGAGTCCATTAACGATCTCTTTAAACCTCCCATGCATTTGACTTACGGTTTCATGGGTCTTCATGGCAAAAGTTTGGAGTTGTCCAATCAATAAATCTATCTTGGCTCTCTTTGATTCTTTGGATCCTTCATTTAGCTCAATGAGCTTCTCCCATAGGGCCTTGGCGGATCTGAAAGGCCCGACCTTGTTGAGTTGCTCCATCGAGAGGCCACATTGGAATATGGTTATGGCATTTACATTTGCTTGAGCCTTCCTAGCCATTTCTCTTGTCCAATCCTTGGTTGGGAGAGGTGCTCCATCTTCATCCATCAGTTTCTCGAAACCATCTACAACACTAAACCAAAGCTCAATATCATTCATTAAATAGTACTCCATCCTACCTTTCCAATATGCGAAGTGATTGTCGTCAAAAAGTGGTGGTTTAGCAGTGTTATATCCCTCTTGAAGTGCCATCTTGCTTCAGTTGATGATTAGATCTTCAGATGTGATCCAGACTCTGATATCAATTGTTGAGTGATCTTTGGATGGCTAAAGGGGGGTGAATAGCCTCTTTTTTGTTTTCTACAACAATCATTAGTGGAAGTAAAACAAAAACACAATTGAAAATAAAAAACAATAAGAACAATGCTAACAAAGGTGTTTAACGTGATTCGGATATGACGTTCCTACTCCATGGCAATCCATAAGGTGGATGACTCTTAGCAAGCTTTTGTAGGAATGTCGGTGACCACTAGAGGGGGTGAATAGCACATTCTCATCGTTTGACGGAATTCATTCATGCTTGCGTGCTTGCCTACAATTCTTGTTAATATGTGCAGCGAAAATAATAATGAAGCATAACAAAATATACAAACACACAATATACAAGAACACGATGATATAACGTGGTTCAGAATCTTAAGGTTCCTACTCCATGGATTGAGCTCAAATGAGCTCTAGAAATGCAAATATCACCACTAATCAAAAGACTCATTCTCGACAACAAGTCGGAGGTGGAGAAACCTCGTACAAAGATCTTACAACAATAAGAATGAAATACAAGCTAATACAAGTAAACTACACAAATACAAGTAAAGAAAAACTTTACAAATGTGAATTTGAATGCTTGCTTTTGGTTGCTTGAGAAGAGTCTTGAAGGTCTGGATTGCAGCAGTAAATCCCCTCTAAATCACCTCAAAAAACCATAGTGGAAATCCTCTCCAAGCTCCTCCTTTTATGCTTGTCTTGGATTGATTCTGCGCCTAGCAATCGACTGCTCCTATAGCCGTTGTCTCACAATAACTTAATTAACATTGGACAAGTTCCAATGGATAGACCATCAGTCAACTGATTATACCCATAAGTCGATTGATCATGCCTCCACTCGACTGCCAAACCCTAGCAGTCAACTCGGAAACATTCTGTGCCCGTGTCCTCGACCATCAGTTGACTGACCTCCATGGCAGTCGACTGATCAAGTCATCAGTCGACTGTCAAGGTCACATGATCGCAATCGAACGCCAGTCAACTCCCTGACAGTCGACTAGTCATAATCCCAGTCGACTCATCTGCCAAGTGTCAAAACACTTGACCAATCGACTGATCTATGATCCTAGTCAACTGACAAACCTCAAACATGAGGTTTAACCCCAAGTATGATGCCCTCATACTTGCTAGACCACCCTTAGCCTAGACCTAAGCCTTCCAGCCACTTCCATCAGCCTCACACCTATTGGATTCCTCCAAGTCTTCCATGACTTGTTCATCCATACGCTAGCCTTTAGGCGCTTCCATCGAGTATTATCATGCTAAGCTAGTCTACACTACCAAGGCACATTGGGCTTACGCTGTCAAGACACACGCTTGGACTTTACACTGTAAACCTTTGGACTTATGCTGCCAAGACTCCACCTTGGACTTTATGCTGCCAATATCAACCCTTGGACTTCCCTTGCCAACCCATGTTGGACTTTCCATTTGCTAAGAATCAAGCTTGGACTTTCCCTTGCTAAGACTCATGCTTGGACTTTCCATGCCAAGTACCCAAGACTTGGACTTTACCATTTCCAAGACCCATGCTTAGACTTTCCATGCCAAGACACTTGCTTGGACATTCCATGCCAAGTGTCCCACTTAGACTTCACCATCATATGGTCAACCCCATGTCAACCATATAGTCAACCCATTGTCAAACAATGGTCAATTCATTGTCAAACATCAAAACACAAATATCAAACCACTACTCGAGTCAAACTTTAGTCTGGTCAATCGTGACCTAGGTCGATTGCACCAACAACTTTCACTAAAGTCTCCTTTTGATGAATACACTAAGGTGGAGAAGCCTTCTTTACAAGCACACTCTTCTTCTTACAAGATGATTGAGTTAAGCTAAAGAAGAAGAGATTAAAGAACTTGAAAAGCTTGGAGGAAGGCTTGAAGAGCTTAGTATGGACTTTAGAATTAAAGCACTAGCCATCTCCAAGCTCCCCAAGCTTATCTTTATAAATTTGAGTTGTTTTTGCCCATTGAGCTCGACTCCAGTCGACTAGTGCATATCAACAATCAACTGCTACAACTGTTGATTGAATCCAATGGCTTCTGACGAAATTTGATCGTGATTGTCAAAGCTTAACGACCACTCGATCAGTCGACTGCTCATAACAGCAGTCAACTACCCAAGTCACTAGTCAACTAATTCCAGCATACAGTAGACTGCCAAACAATTTCTGTCCTGGCCACTGAAGTCTAGTAAACTACTAGACACTAGCAGTCGATTGACTAAGGCTAGTTGACTTTCAGAGCTTCTGTTCAGCAGCCGACCCATAGTTGATTACCTAACCAGTTGACTGAGTCATAACCCCAGTCGACTGATCAAGTCTTCTAGACCCTTGAGTGTTGAACACTTGAGACCAGTCTGGTCTAAGCTTTCAGTCGGCTAGTATAACTCAAGTATGACTAATTCATACTTGAAAACACACCCTAAGCCTAGACTAAACCTTCTAGCTTCTCCATCGGCCTTGTGCCTCCAGGATCCCTCCGAGTCCATGACTCCTTCATCATTTGCACTTGCCTTCAAAAGCTTTCTTCGATTTCATCATGCTTTGGGTTCCTCCTTTGCTAAGGTTCGCTTGGACTTTATGCCGCCAAGACTGCATACTTGGACTTATGCTGCCAAGACCTCACCTTTGGACTTCATTGCCAAGATCCACTTGGACTTATGCCTCTAAGACTACATGCTTGGACTTATGCCGCCAAGTCCACATTCTTGGACTTCTCTTGCCAAGGCTTCACCCTTGGACTTTCCTCAAGTCTTCACACTTGGACTTCCTTTGCCAAGATTCACACTTGGACTTTCCTGTCAATTAAACATTCATGTTAGATCACAAATATTTCCTAACTACAAATGATTTATCCAAACATCAAAACACATTAATACTTAAGGCATTCTTGCACCAATAGATACTTCTTACAATTAGTAAAATGTTACAAGAACAGCTCACACAAGTCTTTAAAAGAAGCCAAAGAGTTTGGTCTTAATAGCTAGAACCACCTTTGTGCTGAGCCAACCAAGATAGTGACAAACACTTTGCATTTGATAGCATCCAAGTATTGATGTAGTAGAGTTGTATTCTTAAACTTATAGATGTGCTCTTCTTGATCCGTTGAGCCATCATACTCTTCTAGATGAGGGGAATAAAAGTTGGAGGGAAGTGCCTCTAGTATAATTTTGTCATTGAAAGGAGTGGGTCTCCGCTATACTCTATATACCACTGAATGACTCTTCTCCTACTCCTCACTAATCAAACGTGGAGCTATTCATGTCGGTGTTCGATCCCTCCCAGATCCATTAGTCTCTTGAACCTCCTTCCCCTTCCTATTGTCCAGAGCTGGAGGAACAGGGGAAATATGTTCTCTCAAGTAAGGTTGGCCCCTCCTTCATCTTGTGGATTGAGTGGAGGATGACTGATCTTCCCATTTCCATGGACCAGTGCCTCCTCCACTACTTTCTAAATGATGACTGACAATGAGTTAGGGTTATGGGGGTCTCCTCTGAAGTGGAGACCGAGGAAGGAACTTCATGCGATTGCATCCTCAATGTCTTCGCTCAGTTCCCACAGACGACGCCAATGATGCGGTTAGCTTTTGGCCCTCTTTCTTTGAGACTGGGTCCGAATCGACCATAGCAGTATCGTGTCCAATATCAACATAGGTCAGAGGGTGTCGATGCTCTAGCGACACCCCTCTGAAGTTTAAGTCAGACGAGAAAAAAATGTAAGAAGAATGGAATGTAAGATATAATTAATAGAGAAAAGAGGAAAATCATTACAGAGAATCTCCACCTAGTTTGCCATGTATTTTGGAGTTATCATAGGGCGATGTTGTTAGGATACTAGATGTGATAGCTATTGAGAAGCATCTCATATGTGATCCCTGGGTTCTCGACTTTAGGTGCTCCCAATTCGTCCTGCCATTGACTCTTTATGCTCCCGACTCCTACATACTCCCAACTCCTTCAACTCTTGACTTCTTGAGTTGTCGATCTTTAGACTCTTTCGACTCCCGACTTTTTGAGTTGTTGAGCTCCTAACTCCTTCGACTCTTGACTTTTCAAGTTGTTGAGCTCCCAACTCCTAAGCTCTCGACTTCGGATCTCCTAACTTTCCATGCTCCCGACTCCCATGCTTCCAACTCCCAAGTTCTACACTTTTGAGCTCCCGACCTCCCATGCTCCAAACTTCTGAGGCCCTAAGTACCTAAGCTACTCATTCTCAAGCTCCTACTGAGCCCCATGGGCCTCGTTCCTTTCCTCCCCTATTCCTATTCTCTAAGTCCACAAGTATCTAGTCGAGGATTCATTTTCAACAGTATCATTAATGCACTCCCATAAAAATAGATACATGTACTCGGAAGCATGTGTGGCTTTTTAGGATAGGTGGTACCACACACATTGTCGTATTATAATTTCTGATGGTGGAATCACTACATTATTGATTCCACCGTCAATGTTGACATTGAGCACTATATATATTGCCACTTCTATATCATGTAAATGTGCTTGAAGGATCCTCGCAAGGCAAGATGCTCACACAATCTTTTAAATATTTATGATTCAATTTCTAATCATGATATATTTAGGACATATTTCTCTAGTGGAATAAAAAACTTAGATATTGGGTTGTTGGGTTGCACACAACGAGCACTTTTAGATTTACCCTATTGGTCGATGATTCATTGGTTGAGTGAGAAATTTAAATGAATCAAGGAGGACTAGACACTTAGCATGGAAAGTAAAAAAAAATAAATGGGTCATAAATGAACAAACACTTGGCACAAAATGAGAAGTGAAACTCAAGTGGATCATGACAAATTGAACACTTGACACAAAATGGGTAAAGTTCAATAGATCTTGGTGAATTGGACACTTGACATGTGATGTAATTCTTAATAGGCCACAGAGAATTGAATGTTAGATACATAGATAAAATCCCTAACAGATCAAGAAAGATTTGATATCAGGTGTGAGATGGAAAATCTAAACATGTCAATGAGAAGCAGATGTTCGCAATAGTGAAGTCGTAACAAATTAAAATTGGTCGAATGCTTGACACGGGAAGAGAAGTCCAAACAAATCAAAGAGGATCGAATATTTCATAATGATGAAGTTTTAGTCAGTCAAGATTAATTGGATGTTAGGTGAGTGAAACCTTAATAAATCAAAGATGGTTAGATGCTAAGTGAGAGAAGCCTTATACATTATGACCAATTCAATACTAAGTAATGTGAGATTTCAAAATTACAAATATGAAATAGGAGTATTAGTCAACTGATGAACCAAAAACCTCAAGATCGAGAGTTAAGAGGGTTTATGGGAATTTTAGCCGTAAGTAATAGATTATTAGGTATTAGCGACAACTTAACCAATCAAGTGGTGCATTCAACTGATGTTACTGTTTAAGGGAACACCAAATTTGGCACTCAACTATCTAACTTGATCGAACGTTATTAGTCGGTTACTAGAGATTAACAAGTGATTGCTGTCATTGTTAGAGCAAATAAAATATTTAACAATAGACTATAGGACTCAACCATTTAGGTAGCAGTTAATTAAAAGTAACGAGCAGTCGACTAATATAGTCAAAGTTGAGAGGGAAAGCCTTATTCTACAGATATAATGTTTGAATTTATAGTAGAGTAATCGTCTAATGGACACAAGCAACCAACTAATAGGCAAAAATCAATTGCTACTTGAAGTCTATAAAGGAAAAGTTTGTGGAGGATTTTGCAACTAGTCCTTCGAAATTTTGAAGGAGATTTTTACTATATTTATAGATCTCAAAAGGCAATCCAAATGCCACAAACAATGATCAAAACTAAATTCATTTGTGTAAACATATTATTTTGATTTCTTTTTATTTCTTGTATACATTTGTATTTAGATTGTATTGTTTGTAAGAATAGATATTGTAAGATGTTTCTCTATCTCCAAAAGGTATTCAAGAAAGAGAAAGCAAATATAGTGATTATCGATAGGACTAGACCTTAGAATATTAATCGGGTGTTCCGAACGAAGTAAAATCGATTTGTGTTTGTGTTTGTTTCTTGTTATTTTGTTCTTATTTCCACTACAAGTTAATTCCTCATCAACTAGCATAACAATGAAAGAATTGAAAATTATTATTCATCTTTTTCTAGTGATGTAAATGGTCCCAACACCTATGACATTCGATGATAATGCACTTGTTATGGATGAATATACACACATATGCACATGCATACTTAGCTTGCTTGCTTACAAATTTGCTAGATTTGATCAGCCAATTAATCTACCCTCTCGAACAAGTCCAATGGACATGTTGGATTGCCACCTAGTGTGCCATATTCATCCAACCCAACCCTTCAGTTGGATATATATACTCCATTTGACTTTGCTTGCCTAACTTGATTGACCACACATTTGGTTCAATTACTCTATCCAATTGACCTAACTTGCTCTTCTAGTTAAACTAGATCAAATGGCTTCTAGATTGAACCAAGTCATTAACACATTTGTTGGTGGTGGGCTTACATGTGATTATTGTAACCGTCTAATTGTGTCGTATTGATTCGAACCTGATTAAGTGATCTACTTATTAGTTTGTGGGTTTCGATTATTTGATGTGGGGTTTAATGTGTAGAACTCGTTATATCATGGATCCATTATTGATGATGGGTCGATAACGGATCTGACCCGCTCGCTATATATTGGGCATGGTCCCCATAAGGGTTGGCATTCTAATAAAACTTTGGTATCTTATTGGCTAGGATTTACGACGTCATCGCTCCAAAACCTTATGAAAGATCTGCTCTTTGCTTCTTCGTAGGAACGATGGCTTGGATCTTAAGGAAGAGGAACGATGGCCGCTCCACTACAATCAGATTCCTTTGTTTATGCTATCGTTTCATTTTTATGCTTTTGTTGCCATAGAAATTCGATAAAACTAGATCTACTCCACAAATTGTACTATATTATATTTGGTTTACTTGTATACATACTTAGATTCGAGGATATCCATCAATTGGTATCATAGCTTTGGTCATTTTATCGATTTCTATGGCGTTAGGTTGTAGTTTTCATTGTTTTTCATCGATTTTGTGCAAGATTTAGATCTTATGTCACAAAACAATGGTTATTTGATGAAAACATAAGTAAGAAACCTAATTTTAGGTGTTAGATCTAAGGTTTTGTATTTTTCCATGAAGAACACGAAGAACGGCGGTGTTACTATTGTCATTCATGGAGAAATTGTTGTGTTTGCCCTAGAAAATTGCGCTCAGTCATCAATCAGTCAACTGATACCTTTCACCAGTGGACTGATTCCAAGCATCAGTCGACTGTTGCACCTAAAATTGAACTTGACTGCATATACCAGTCGACTGTTGTGCTCAAACTCGAGCATATAACCTTTCTTATTTGACTAGACAGCCGACTGATGAACATAAGTCGACTGCTATAAGGCATTAGTCGATTGATGTGGCCAAGGTTGTCCACAGAATGTATTTTAGTCAACTGGAGCAATGAAGCAATCGACTGATTTGATTAGTCGACTGCTATCAAGCACCAGTCGACTGGTGCTCTTGAAATCGCCCACAGAAGGTATTCTAGTCAACTGAAGTAGTCAATTGATGTATGTTAGTCAACTATCATCACTCTCAGTCAACTGGCAATGAGTGCGGATGAGTTAGATCACATTTTGACGTAGGAAACTTCCGGAGGCCATAACTTTTTGCTCGGGATGAGTTTTGAGGTATTTTTAGTTGCGTTTCGAAGCTCATTCAAAGCTCTATGTTTGTTATAGGGGTAAAACCCCATAACACCCTGTTTAAGACCTTTAAAAATGTCTTTTAGTCTTTTTTCAAAGGCTCTAAAGTTTTTAGTCCGATGTTATGGTTGTTTTTTCTACATCATTAGACTACTAAAGTACAATTAAGTTTACTAATTTTTTTGAAGTATTTATTTACGCATATGATTCTATTCCAAACTAATAATTATCACCAAAGTGAGAACTATTAGAGAGGTTTAGGATATACTATGTAGATAGATGTATGTATATGCTAAATGTAATTGGCCCAAAGGAAAATTATGTTTATGTCAGACATATGTTAGGAATGGTTTACATATAAAGAACAGATTTTATTGATCATGCACACAAGATGTCAGCCCAAAGGAATACATTTTGTGTGGTAGATCAATAGCTTAATAAATTATGTTGATCATGTGCACAAGGTGTCGGTCCAAAAGAAGACATTTTGCGTGATAGATTAATAGTTTGATAAATTTTGTTATACATCATGCGCATAGGGTGTCAACCCAAAGGAAGGCATTTTATGTAGTAGATCAAGGGTTTGTAAACCATAGACTCAGACAGATATAGCTCATATAAGGAATAATTTAGTTATGCATATCATGTGTCGGGTCAAAGGAAGGCACATGATGTTGCCAATGAAAATTATCATGAGCTATAATTTAGAGAGTACCATTAATAAGTTACACTACAGTCCAAAGACTAAGTGTAATGTTATACTTGAAATCTCATTTAGTCGATACATATTTATCCGTGTATTATACACATTATTTATTATTATCTCTTTATGTTCTTGGCATGATATGATGTTATATTCTTGTGTTTTCTTTCTTATTCAGTGAACTCAGTAACTACCCACGTAGCAAACATTCCTATATTCACTGACACTAACTTTAACTAGTGGAAAGAATACATAATAATGATTTTGGGATGCATGGGATTAGACTATGCATTGAGATATGATCGTCCTGCACCTCTGACTAGTTCTAGCACGATAGAGCAGAGGACTCAGTTTGAACGGTGGGAGCACTCTAATCATATGAGTCTAAGCATTATGAAGCTATCCATCCCAGAAGCTATTAGAGGCTCTTTAACTGAGAAAGTATATGCCAAGGTTTTCCTAAGTCAATTAGCATATTGATTCACTTCAAGTGAAAAGGTCAAAACAATCACACTCTCATCAAAGCTTGTTACTATGAGATATAAAGGAAAGAAAAATGTCAGAGAGTACATTATGGAGATGTCAAACATTGCCACAAGACTTAAAGAACTAAAGCTGAAAATGTATGAAAGCATGTTAGTGCATTTTGTCTTATTGTCTCTACCTGCACAATTCACTCTCTTCAAGATAAGTTACAACACTTAGAAGGAGCAGTGGACATTAAATCAGCTTATAGCTCAATGTGTGTAAGAAGAGGAGAGACTAAAGCGGGAGACATCGGAGAGTGATAATCTGGCATTCAATTCTCAAGGTACCAACAATAAAAGGAAGAGGAACAATTCCAAGGGGAAAGTAAAGAAAACTGCAAACACAGCGACAATCGATCAAAATGGGCAAAAGAAACAAGATAAGGTGACTACTTGCTACTGATATGTGCAAAACATATAGGGTTTTATGAGTAGTTTTGGCATACATCTCATTGTATTATATATATATTCTTCCTTGTTTTGTATTCATTTCTTATTTCCTAGTTCAGAGATCTGCTCTTACTATTTTTATGTGTAGGATGACATTTTGGGAGATAAAATAATGCATAATGGAAGCCAAAGGAAGGCAAGCATGCTCTGGCCGTGTTCCCCTGAAACACGGGCAAGCTCCAAACCAAAAGACGACATTCACATGGTGATTCAAAGGAAGACACGACCGATCATGTGAATTTCACACGATCGTTCCCAACCCCAAAGCCAGATTCAGGGCAGAATTTCCAACGTGCCACACAGTTGGCCATGTGGAATCCACATGGTCGTATGACGTTAGCCCAATTTAATACAGATTAGGGCTTCGCAGGGATTTAAGGAAAGTCGACTTCTCTTCCATAAATAGGAAGGCATGCCCAAACCCTAGGGAAGAGGCACAATGACTAGGATGGTAATAAGGTGCCCTAAGAAGCACTAGAAGCTCGCAACGGGGAGAGAGGAAGTCACTCAAGAACCGAAATCTATGCTACAACACCTAAGGAGAATGACCACGAGTATTACATTTATTCTTGAACATCTTTGCATTGTAATGATTCTCTTTATAATGCCTTGTGTTTATTCTCCTCTATTTATGGAGTAGATACTTCGATTCTAGGATTAAGGAGTAGCTTGTGCATGTGGACATGCTAGTTCAAATAGCTATTCATCTCCTTTGAATCTATTTACAATTTATGTTATTTAGATCGATGAGAATTATGTCTTGATTCTATTTCTACTACATATAGCCGATACAAGGTGTTAGGATCGATGACCCGGCTAGAAGGGGGGATGAATAGCCTTTTTTTTATTTGACTACAAGATTGTTAGCGGAAGCGCAAATAAAGGAAAGCTAAAACAAAATTAAAGAAGCAATGAAAACACAAATCTTTTAACGTGGTTCATGACCTCTTGTCGCTAGTCCATGACAATCCGTTAGGTCGATCACTCCTTCAACCCTTCCACTATTTTCTCCTTTAGCTCAAACAAGGTGGAGAAAACCTTCTTACAACACACTCCTCTTCTCACAAGATAATAAGAGTAGAATTAGAGAAGAAAGGAGTAAAAACACTTAGAAACTATATGAGCCTTTAGAATATGATTAGGAGTGTAAGCATTAGCCACCCTAAGGCTTCCAAGCCCTCCTTTTATAAAGAAGAGGGCTTTTTTCTCGTTGGGCATGGAACAATCGACTGTTGTATGCCAGCAGTCGACTGTCGTTGTAATGGACCGACTCCAACGGCTTCTGACCAAGCCTGATCCGCAGTCATCATAGCTCAATGGTAACCTAAGCAGTCGACTAATCAACCATTAGTCTGACTGCTCAATTGGCTACGAAAAGTTCTATGCCTGAGTCCACTTATAACAATCAAACACAATTGATAGCCTAAGCAATCAACTGCCATGGATGGCAGTCGACTACTGGATGAGTTTACGAGCACAGAATGCTCGGTAGCTAACTAGGCAGTTGGCTACGGCGTTGGTAGTCGACTGATGATGTTGGCAGTTGACTACCAATTGATCCGTTAAAGTTTTTCCAGCATGGATCAAGCCGTTGTCTCACAACGGCTACAGGAGTAGTCGACTAATGGTCTCGATCATTTGACTGCTAGGCGGAATACAGCCTGAGTTGTAGGTTTAAAAGGAGCACGAAGGGAGAGATTTGGCAGCGATTTCTTGAGCATCTTTGAGGCGATTTGCTGGTGTAAATCAGGGTCTTCAAGCACGGTTCAAGTAATCAACAAGAAAGCATTCCAAAGCAATAGTTGTAAAGTTTTCTTTACGTTGTTTTATATATTCATCTTGTATTTATTTGTTTTACCTTGTATTACTTGTTGTAATCTCTTGTAAGAGGTTTCTCCGCCTCCGACTTATTGTCGAGAAGGAGTATTTGATTGGTGGTGTTGTTCACATAGCTAAAGCTCATTTGAGCTCAATTTGTGGAGTAGGAACCTTGAGGTTCCGAACCACATTACATCTTGGTGTATTTGTATTTGTCTTTATTTTTGTTTTTGCTATTATATATATTCCGCTACACATAACAAGTTTTGTAGAGATGAACACGAACGAATTCCATCGATGTACGACATCGCTATTCACCCCCCCCCTCTAGCGGGCGCATAGGTCCTAAAATGTACAACTTAAACACACATCAAAAGCATAGACATCCTAACTTAAACTCTTTGACACACACATCAAAATAATGATCATACTCGGGTTGATTGCTCTAACAATCTCTCCCTTTTTGATGAGCAGCAATATGTTTAAGTTAGGTAAAAATACTTAAAGAAAAAATGAGCATGAATATAAAGCATGAATATCAAGCTCCCCCTTAATACATGCAAACTCCCCCTTAACACATGCTCTAAAGTGTTTAACTTAAACCTTAACATTTCTCTCCCTTTGGCACCAGCAAAAAGATCATACAAATGCTTATACAATGTGGTATCATGAATTAAGGGAATACAAAATACTTAAGACAGATTTGAAACTCAAAAACAAGTTGTTGTGCTCATGCACAGTGTCATCAGTTGACTGGTATAATCACTAGTCGACTAGTGTCTGATAATGTCGAATTCTGATTTCTGAAGTCAACTTCAAAAATGCATTAAAAATTCATAAAATTTTGAAAAATCATGAAATTTTGTGAACACATTTCTTATGAGTTAATCTATCAGGGAAAAATGATTTTTCATTAAAATACATATAATTCTCAAAAGTTGGACAAAAAAATTCAAAAGTTCTAAAATTCTCAAATTTTGTATCAACTTGGAAAACTAGTTTTTCCTTCAAATGTTTCAAAGCATTAACTCAAGGTTTTCAAAACATGAAATGTTTTTAAATTATAAAAAATATCCAACTATGCTCTTTGGACAAGATGTTCATGAGTTAAACATTTTCTTTCTTCATAGTTGGTCAATGATTGTTATATCATGATACATCTAATAACTCACCAAAATGCCATAAGCATTAGTGAATCATTTGTATCAACCTAACATCTCACCCATGGCTAGGGTTATCAATCAAGTTATCCTTATAGTGGGTTGTGAGATATAACTAAAGTATTTCTACTTAACCAAAAATTTCATGCAATGCTATCCAAGGTTAAGTATTATCCAAAATCACTACTCATCATGATCATAAGTCAAGTATCACCCATCATAATCATAAGCCAACCATTTAGTAAGATATGACATAAATTCAATTATGGTTGACTATCCTAAGCTTTCTAACCCTTAAGAATTGACTTGGTATCCAATATAGATTCTTTGCAATAGAGTTTATCAAGTATTCTTTGGGGATCCATTTTCTGACTACCATAGTTGTTTTTGATTGTCCCCTAGCAATTAGGCAATGATATGATTTCTTATTCCTTGATTTCTCATATCCTAATCCTTTCTTATTGAAACTTGCCCTTTGACTCCCTATAATCATTTTCAAGGTATTAGAGCCTATGGTAAATTTTTCAAGGGTCTTACTAAAGTATTCTACTTTTTCCCTTAAAATCCTATTTTCTTCTAAGCATGCATCAATTCTACAAGAAGAAATAACATCATCATGTGAACATGCATTCTTTAGCTTTTCTTCTGGAGTTCTAATATCATTTTGCATGCATTTATTTTTCTTCTTAGTTCTAAATAAATCCCTAGTTAAATTTGAAATCATATGACTTACATCTTGAGTAGGGAGATTCTTTACCTCACTTACCCAATCTTCTTCCAATTCCGAAGATTGTGCTCCCCCTACACTTGAGCTCTCCTTCTCACTTGTGCTTCCTTCTTCTCATTCGGATGAGGTGGAGGCTACATCATCTGCTCCCATGAGTGTAAAGTGTGAGATGGCATCTATTTCTTCTTCTGATGAGGATGAGTCCCATGTAGCTTTTATGTTTTGGGATTTTGACTTCTCCTTTCCCTTTAACTTCTTCTCTTCTTTCTTATTGCTTTCTTTCTTCTGGTCATTCTTCTTCTTTTCTTCCTTGTTTTTGTTCAAAAGAGGACACTCATCCCTCATGTGTCCTTCTCTTTGGCAATTGTAGCAAATGATCTTCCTTGTTCTTCTCCTATCATGTGATTTGTTAAATTTAAAGCCTTTTAATGCACGCCTTACCCTTCTTACCATGTACGCCTCTTCATCGCTATCCATTGAAGAATGTGAATCGTCATCCGATGAAGAGGGTGAGGACTTCTTCTTCTTTTCTTTGCTTGCTACAAGTGCTACTCCTCTTGATTGTTTGATTGGTTCTTTAACTATTCCTTCAAGACAAGTTTCGTGAAGTTTCATAGTAGAGAAAAATTCTTCTAAGGTACTTACCTCTAGATTCCTTGAGATATAGAAGGAATCCACCATGGAACTCCACTTTGAAGATCAGGGGGCATCAATGGCTTTCATTATTATGTCCCGATTTGATAGCTTTTCCCCTATACTTAACAAGCCATTTATTATTTCTTTAAACCTAAAATGTAAAGACAATACCTTTTCTCCTTTGTCCAATTTGATGTTATTTAGTTGTGATCAGAGAAGGTCTCGTCTTTCTAATTTGGCTTCGGATGTTCTCTCATGAAGCTCAATTAGCTTCTCCCACATCTCCTTGGCGCTTGAGCATTCTCCAATCCAATTGATCTCTTGTTGAGGAAGCACGTTGAAGAGATGATGCTTGGCTTTAGAATTTGCTAGATGCTCCTCCTTTTGCTTCTTTGTCCATCTTGACTTTTCGATTGCTTTGTTTTCTTCATCCTTGGGTACCTCAAAACCATTTTCCATTATAATCATTATATCAAAATCGGTTTCGAAAAATACCTTCATTCTCTTCTTCCACCATGAAAAATCTCCTTCGAACTTCGGTGGATGGATGTTCATGTCGGTTATTTGATTTGCTTATCGTGGCGGCGAGTCCGATGGTAAGCTCCTCGCTCTGATACCGCTTGAGAGGATCGATGGTCTGGCTAGAAGGGGGATGAATAGCCTTTCTTTGATTTGACTATAAGATTGTTAGCAGAAGCGCAAATAAAAGAAAGCTAAAATAAAATTAAAGAAGAAATGCAAACACAAATCTTTTAACGTGGTTCACGACCTCTTATCACTAGTCCATGATAATCTGTTAGGTGGATCACTCCTTTAACCCTTCCACTATTTTCTCCTTTAGCTCAAACAAGGTGGAGAAAACCTTCCTACAACACACTCCTCTTCTCACTAGATAATAAGAGTAGAATTAGAGAAGAAATGAGTAAAAACACTTAGAAACCATGGGAGCCTTTAGAGTATGATTAGGAGTGTAAGCATTAGCCACCCTAAGGCTCCCAATCCCTTCTTTTATAGAGAAGAGGGCCTTTTCCCATTGGGCATGTAGCAGTCGACTGCTACATGCCAGCAGTTGACTGCCACTGTAACAGACCAACTCCAATGACTTCTGACCAAGCCTGATCCGTGGTCGTCACAGCTCAACGGTAACCTGAGCAGTCGACTAATTACACTGACAGTCGACTGATCAACCATCAATCTGACTGCTTAGTTGGCTATGAGAAGTTTTGTGCATGAGTTCACTTATAACAATTGACTGCCTTCTATGACAGTCGACTGATAGTGGACCAGTCGACTACCAAACCCTAGAAGTCGATTGGTGGGCCACAAACCCTCAGCCAACTTCAGTCAACTACTGTTGACTTGTACCAGTCTACTGATACCTATATCTATTGACTGCTATCAAGTAAAACCTCAAGCACAAGTGTTTGAGCATTCGACACTTGACCTTAGCCATTTGGCCAAGTTCACCTAAGTTGAACTACCCCGTCCGGATTACAATCGCTCAACTCTCATCTCCCCACACAGTACACCATTGAAGCTCTCTTCCTTCGGCCTGCATCTGTCAGATGCACTAAGCTCATGGCTTCTCCCCGTGCCATCCTTTATGTCTTTCCCTGAAGTCTGCTTCCTTTGGCTCAACTCCATTGATCCTCATCTGGTGGTCCCTCGGATGCACTAAACTTGCAGCTTCTCCCTATGCCATCCTTCACCAACTCAAGGACCCGAGCCATGAGATGATGAACTTGCCAATGCTTCATCAATCCACTCATGTGTGATTCACTAAGTCCTGCACAACTTAAACACACATCAAAAGCATAGACATCCTAACTTAAACTCTTTGGCACACACATCAAGACCATGATCATACTTGGGTTGATTGCCCTAACACAAGTATGGAAAGCCTTTGTATCAAAAACCTAGAAAAACCAAGGAGGAACCTTGTGGTCATCCTCCCTCCCATAATCGTCGAAAGTAGAATGTGATAGAGTAGGATATGAAATATGAATCGTCTCTTCATAGGAATTATTAGGACATCCTCATACCTTAATAATCTATCTTAGAAAAAGGCCCAAAGTAGGAGACATCAACTCTAGAAGGGTTGAGTGACCTTAGTGACAGAGGGCTCCCAACGGTATCAACTCCCTGAGCTGTGATGATTTGAAAGGGAAACTTGCTTAGGAATAGGTAGTTCCCAGTAGAAGCAAAAGTTCATCGGGCAAATACATAATGGTCCTCCTACAAGATCATAATTATAGATCCTAAAAGAATTAAATTGATAACATGTTCAACAACGCACAAGTGAAATCGAAACCCTAGAATCCTTTTAGGAACTTTGAGACCACCTTCGCTTTCTCTGAGTGACACCATAATTGAGTTAGAACTATCATCGACCTCGCAAACCTTACTCTCAGAAGATTCACTCCGAACAACGATATCCACTGGATAAATGATATCTCAATCTCAATCTCTGTGGGATTGATACTTAAATTATAATTTGACGACAACTATGCACTTGCGGGCGTTAAGCACAAGCACACGCATCGAATCCTTGGCGATCCTCGTCAGAGATTTGAGGTCGTGCTCGCGTGCATCAAGTTTTTGGCACCATTGTTGTGGACTATAGATTTGATATTAGATCAAAAGTTGATAGTTTGGATCACACCAAGATTAGATTTACTTTCTTATTTTTACTTCATTTCAGTTTATTTAGTTTTGGATTTCTATTATTTATACTCAATCTAGATTGATTCTATTAGTCGTGTTACATTTAGCCTCAGTTCAATTTTTAGGTTTTTTTTTGGGTTGATTGCTTTTAGGTTATTCAATTTCCTCTCAATAAGTAGTATATATACTCCTTGGGTTAATTGCTGTAGGTTATTCATTGCATAGTTTGGTTCATCATATGCATAGATGCTTAGGATCAGAAAATCTGCTTTTGATTGACCTAGAAATAGAAAGAACCTACCACCGAATGAGGGTTGAACAGAGAGATATGGAGGAACATGACACCTCTCTTGCAAATATAGGTAGCCGACCTCTACAGGATATGAAGCCCCTAGTGCTAGAGGGTATAGGCCTAGTATAGCTGGACCGTCTATCACAGCTAATAATTTTGAATTGAAGCATGCACTTATACACATGGTCCAACAGAGCTAATTCAGAGGAGCTGCAATTGATGACCTAAACTAACACCTAAAGACGTTCTTAGAGATATGCTCGACCTTGAAATTCAATGGAGTACCCACCGATGCGATTCGTCTGAGCTTATTCTCGTTCTTGCAGAGGGACAAGATGAAGATGTGGCTACACTCCCTTCCTTCATGAAGCATCACCACATGGGAGCAGTGCGAGCAACAATTCATGAATAAATTCTTTCCACCAAGTAAGATTGCTCACATGCGTCACTTGATTACTAGCTTCTGCCAGAAAGAAAGATAGTCCCTTTTTGAAGCCTAGGACCGCTACAAAATACTGCTATATCAGTGCCCCCATCACGGTCTCGAGAGGTGGCTGGCGATCCACATATTCTATAATGGAATCACATACACCACGAAAGTTTTCCTAGATTTCACTGCAGGAGGAGTGTTGATGAACAAGACCATCGAGGAAGCAGAGGAGTTGATTGAGGAGGTGTCTCAGAACCACTACTAATGAGCTTCCGAGCATAGTCACCCAGCACCTGCAACCAGTAGATATGTCATTAACTTCATTGATCATCTGGCATCAAGAATGGGCATATTAAGTAGATGGTTTGACTCCCTGACCCCTGCTTCTATATATGCAGCTGATTCCTTTGGTGGCGGAGTAGCAGGATATTGGAAAGATTTCTATGGAGGGCAGAGTGACTCTGAGGAGTAGGTTGAGCATGTCAATGCAGTGGGCGAGTATAATCAGAGGCCTAACAATTCATATTCTAGTATGTATAATCCTAGATGAAAGAACCACTAGAATTTTTCCTATAAGAATAATTCAGGGAATTTCCAACAATCTGGAGGATATGGGCAATAGGGCAGTGAGCAGCAACAACCACCTAAATCCAGACTTGAGCTAATGATTGAAGGATTCATTTCTACCCAGAAAAAGGCTAATGCGAATTTCCAATAGCATCATCAAAGAACCGAAGAGGCACTGAGGGAGTTGAAAGCCTCTGTCGATGGACTCACAAGGCACACTAAAATGATAGAAACATACGTAGCCCAAATAGCCAAGATTGCATCGCAACCCATGGATAGTCCTCCCCTACCATCCGAGCAAAACCTAGTTAAGGGGGATAGAGCGTACAATGAATTAGTGGGCCAGAAAAATAAAATCACTAAGGGGTGCGTAGGCATGATTTCAACTTTGCCAAATCAAGAAAAAATTGAAGACAAGATTCCACCCAAGCTTGATGACCCTGGTGATTTTGTCATACCCTACACAATATATGGGGAGAGCTTCAACAAAGCATTATGTGACCTAGGATCGTCTGTTAGCGTGATGCCCTATGCAATCTATAGGGAGATGGGACTAAGTGGGTTATAACCGACTGGCCTGGCTATTCATAGGGTGGATGACATGATCAGGGAACCAGTTGGCATGCTAGAGGACATACCTATTGTAATAGAAAGTTTTGTGATACCCACAGACTTTATTATATTAGACACAGGACCAAACCCTCAAAACCCAATCATCTTAGGGAGACCTTTTCTGGCAACTGCAGAAGCATGCATAGATATGAAGGAACACAAAGTCTCCTTGGAAGTGGACGATGAGATTATCATGTTTAACTTATTGAGGTGCAATGATCCATTCTGGACGGGTATACTTCCTACAGGATAGCAGAGGCACCACTGGAAGATAAGAATTCTGACAAGGATGGATGGAGGTTCACAGAGCCACCAGAGCCGAGCTGAAGCAAAAGAGTATGGTCAAGCTAAAGACCTTAAACAAGCTCTTCTTGGGAGGCAACCCAAGTTTTATTTTCTTGGTTTTTTACATTCATGCATGCCAAGTTTAGATATGAATTATTGTCCATTAGAATTTTCACAAGTAGTTTAGGGTCAGATAGAAATTGCTAGGTAGAACGGGTGGGGGTGCCTTTTTAAAACCCTAAAAGGGAGCATGGGCAGTTTTGTGAATTTCATACGAGCGTGCCCAACGGTCAATAGGGCACACGACAGGGTGTGTGGAAAGGCTCAGACTGTATTGCACTCTGGGAAAAATCCATAATCGCACACGATCGGTCGTGTGAATTTCACACAGTCATGCCAAATCCCAAACCTTTTCTAAAGCAACAGAGCCTGGCACGGCTAAGCATGTAGATTCCACACGATCGTGTCACGTCCCTTTAAAAGGGACATGAGTCATGTAATTTGCCCTAAATCAGACATGCGACTCAAATCTCCGACCCTAGCTCGTGCAAAATCATCTTCTCCAAGAGCCCACCTAGTCCACGCCACGATCCTACACCTACACCGCCTTTTTTTCTACTTTTGAGCAAGATGCAAGTACGTCAGCCTATGACTTCTCCAAGTTTTGATCGTGCCTCGATGACATTTATGCTGAGCAGCAGACACAGGGGCAGCGATGGGAGGAGCATAGGAATCATATGCAGGCGGAGTTTCAGGGCCTCCGAGAGTATTTCCAATGGGTTGAGGAGTTCTACGATCAGACCCGTGCCTATTTTGAAGAGGAGGTTGTCTATAGCCAAGAGATTCGGCAGCTCATGCGCGATATATGATCATAGTGGGCCAGGGAGGAGGAGCACAGAGTCGTCGCTGCATCTGCCAGTTTTCAGATTGACCACATGTACATGTGGCACCAGCAGCTGAGCACACGATTCTCCCAGGAGCCCGACATGCCAAGACTGCCAGAATTCCCACCTCGACCGCCACGCTAGAGGTATGGTTTCATGTAAGTCTAGGGGGGACCCAATTTTGATATGCTCTTCTACCATTGTTAGTTTCTCTTTGGCATCTAGGTTTAGTTTATTTGCATTTATTTGGTCATGCATATAGTGTTTAGGTTCATTCCAACACTTAGTTGATAGTCACTTTAAGTTGCCTCAGTGATGTTTTCAAACTTTTTCATGACCTATTTCCATACAATAGATAGCTTAACTTCCTTTATCTTGTGGTATTTTATTTTTAGATGCTTTGATGAATGTTCTAGATTTTCACTTGTTAGCTTTTATCTTTCACCTACACTTCCAGGAGGCCTGTCAACATCCTCTTCCAGGAGGCCTTTGGACAGATGCAGCTGGGAAATGCCCAGCTAGAAGATGTGGTCACACCCCTCTTCGGGTTCACGGGGCATGTGGTCCACCCCATAGGGCAGATTTCATTGCCCCTAACTCTAGGCGCAAAGCCCAGCAAAAAAACCAGTATAGTCCCTTTCTCATCGTGGACGCTCCGTCCACTTATAATTCCATTCTTGGTCACCCTTTCCTTGCCATTTTTCAGGCGGTGGATTCCCCGTACCACCAGAAGGTGAAATTCCCAATTAAACAGTTGGTGGGAGAAGTCCGAGGCGAACAGAAAGCCGCCAGGAGCTGTTATGTGCAGATGGTTCGGGATGACTAGAAGAAGGCCCGAACCGATGATCTCAAAGGAAAAGCCATCATCATTTCTGATGTCTGCGTCCTGGAAGAATCTCCCCCCAGAGCAGACAAGATAGAGGAAGGGGAGCTGGTGGAAATAGCTCCGGGAAAGACCACACGGGTGGCACAGCAGCTGGAGGCCAAGGAGGAGCTGGTGGCCTGCTTGAAGAAGAACGAAGACATCTTTGCATGAAAATGTGCACGATCTCATGAGGATTAACCCTCGTGTGGCTGAACACCATCTCAACATAACCAGAGGAGTCCAACCCGTCCAACAGAAGCGGCGACACTTTGGACCTGAGAAGGACAAGGTCATAGCCGAGGAAGTGGACAAATTGTTAAAAGCGGGACATGTGAAGGAAATCCAATTTCCCGAGTGGGTCTCCAATGTAGTCCTGGTCCCCAAGCCTTCTGGGCAGTGGAGAATGTGTATTGACTTTCGTGATTTGAATAAAGCATGCCCTAAAGACTGCTACCCCTTGCCTCGTATTGATCAGTTGGTAGATTCTACTGTAGGATATGAAGTAGTGTCCTTAATGGATGCATACCATGTTGGGATTTCCCGAGCCGCAAAAACCGCTTTTTGCGTTGCGAAAACCTCGGAAGCCCTGGCCACGGATCCGTGCGAAGTATAAAAAATTATAATTACATGTATGTGCTTACAGAAATCCTAGATCTACTTTAGATCTAAGAGGTTAGAACGTTACCCTCGTAGCGACGCCCTTCGCTTATCCCGCTCGTCCAAAAGTTCGCCGGAACTCGAGAGTGTCAAGTGCACACTCCTCTATGGTATCCACACAAGCAATAGGTGGAGAAAAACTCAACCTTGAGTGTGCTAGCACTCCTTGGTTGGTTCGGCCAAAGAGAGGGATGGGAGAGGGAGAGCTTGAGAGAAAAAGTTCCAAGGAAGAAGATGAAGTTAAGAGTGTAACTCACCAAATGAATTTCACCACCCATAACCCCCAAAGTGGCCGGCCACTTCATGGAAGGGGGGTTACATGCATGCATGTAACTCCCATGACCCTTGGTCTCCCTCATGATGTGGCACCAATTGACCAAGTCAATGATGATGTGGAGCATCATCATTGGCCGACCATGCCTAGTCATCATCATGACATGACATTTGGTCAAGTCAAACTTGACCTTTCATCTTCCCTCTCAAGTCAAGTCAAACTTGACCTCTAATCTCCCATGGTTGATCAAATCTAACCACTTGACTCAAGTCAATTTAATATAATGAATCTCTATTCATTAATTTAAATTGATTTGATGAATCAAATCTCAATTAGACTCATTCAACACTTGAATCAACTTGAGTCTAACTCAATTAGTCTAATTTGGATTACTCTTAATCCAATTTGGTTCATCCCATGAACCTAATCCTCATGGTTCATCATATGAACCTAATCTCCATCTAATTGCTCTTATGTGTGTGACCCTATAGGTTCTTGTATAGCGTTGGCAATGTCCCTAAACCGATTTAGGAACATAAGCAATGAGCGGTATCTAGCAACACATCATTGCTACCCAAGTTACAAGAATGTTGAGCTCCAACATCACCTTTGTGACTACTAATTGTGACTCTCACAATATGTGACAATATCCCTCTATCCTTGACATCTAGATTGACCAATCGAGGCATAGACCGTGTCATCCTTAATCTAAATCTTGATCTCAGTAGACTCACTCTAATCAAATGAGCTCAATATCTCATATTGACTCATTTGGGCATGGCCATGCACTTCGTGGTCTCACTCTATCAAGAATATCGATGTCACTCCCGTCATATAGGAGGGATAGATCCCATCTACATCACTCACATCCCTCTGCATAATTTGTTACATACCCAGTAATCGCCTTTATAGTCCACCCATTTATGGGTGACGTTTGACGAAGCCAAAGTATGCAACTCATTATGTAGGGAACCATGGTGACTTCAGGTCTAAGGACTAATAGTCATACTAATAGCCACATGAGAAAGTATATGACACTCATATAACGATCCATGATACTTTCTCATGGCGGGTCATTCAGTATACATTCTCCAATGCATACCCATGTGTCAACTTGATATCTCATATCCATGACTTGTGAGATCAAGTCATCTTGTTGACCTACATGCTAGTCTCTACGCATTAACATTGTCCCTGAATGTTAATACTCGACTAGGAATGATTAAGAGTAGTGTTCTCTATATCATCTCATTATCGATTCAACCAATCGATTGATATAGATAAGAACCAACTACTCAAGGACATTATTATATTTAGTTATTTGGCACCAATACAAGTAAATATAATAACCATGCCTTTATAAATAGGAATATGATACAATAAAGTCCATACAACAATCATCATATGATTGGCTCTAGGGCTTTCACTAACATACCAAGGATACCATCAAATACCCTTGGCTAAGGAAGATCAGAAGAGGGTTAGCTTTATGACGGCAGGAGGGTTGTACGCTTATGTGGTAATGCCCTTCGACCTAAAAAATGCAGAGGCCACCTACCAACGACTCATGGATAAGATTTTCGCGGAGCAGAAAGGGAAAAATGTGGAAGTTTACGTGGACGATATCCTAGTCAAATCAAAAATCACTCGGGATTTGGTCAAGGATCTAAATGAAACCTTCACTACACTGAGACGGTATAATATGAAGTTGAACCCTAAAAAATACCTGTTCAGGGTAAAAAGTGGCAAATTCTTGGGGTATATAGTGACTGAGAAAGGGTTGCAGGCTAACCCCGAGAAGGTGCAAGCACTGTGCAATATGAAGTCACCCACTAACTTGTGAGAGACTCAAAAGTTAGTGGGCAAGATTGTTTCCTTATCCCGATTCATAGCCAGATCAGCAGACAAAGGGTTACCTTTCTTCAAGATTCTGCGTAAAGCTACCAAATTTCAATGGGACGATCAATGTGAGCAGGCTTTCCAAGAGTTGAAGAAATATTTAGCTGGGCTTCCACTGTTAGCCAAGCCAGTGGCCGGAGAACCATTGTGGATGTATTTGGTCGTCTCAGAGGGAGCTATCAGTTCGATTTTGCTGAAACAAGAAGGTTCTCATCAGCAACCTATTTATTATACCAGTCATATTCTAAAGGGGGTTGAATCCCGTTATACCGAGCTAGAAAAGATGGCCTATATTTTGGTCCTGACCGCCCGCAAATTGAGACCGTACTTTCTGGCTCATCCTATCACTGTTTTAACTCACAGTGAATTGGGTAAGGTCGTCACTAAGCCCAACTTCTCCAGAAGATTGGAAAAATGGGTGGTAGAATTAAGTGAATATGACATTCACTACCAACCCCGAACCATTATCAAGGCCCAGGCGCTTGCTGACTTTTTGGCGGAAGTACCTTTTGGCTCGGAAGATGGCTCGTCAACAAAAGAGGAAGAATCAGATGCATGGAACATATTTGTGGACGGTTCTTCAGGATCTACAGGTAGCGGCGTTGGTGTTTTGTTAATTTCCCCTAATAAAGAGGAGACTCGCATAGCCGTATGCCTGGGGTATCAGGCATCCAATAATGAGGTGGAGTATGAAGCCATTCTAGCGAGATTGCAGGCTGCCAAAGCTGTAGGGGCTTCCTCAATTATAATCCACTCGGATTCCCAGCTGGCGATATCATAACTTCAAGGTTCTTTCACGGTTCAGGAAGAAAGGTTGCAAAAGTATTGGAAACTTTTGGGAAAGAAAAAGCTCAGTTTCAGCAAGTCCTCTTGAAGCAAATTCCAAGGGAGAATAACGGGAAGGCAGACAAATTGGCTCGGGTGGCTAGCGCTATGGAAGGAGTGAAATCATTAGAAACGGTCTGTGTGGAAATCCCTACTTCCCTAGCGATATGCAATATGGAGGAGGCGGCACCTGAACCAGACCCAATCCTTGATTGGAGGACCGACATCATAGCTTATTTACAGCATGGAAAGGTTCCCGAAGAAAAAGGAGCGGCATCTGCTTTAATGTGCAGAGCCAGATGATTCACCCTCTTAAACGGAGACTTATACATGATATCTTTCGGACGACCCTTATTGAAGTGTTTAGGAAGTGAAGATGCTGAATGGGTACTCCGGGAGATTCATGAAGGTTGCTGCAGAAATCATCTGGGGGGAGAGCTTTAGCAAGGAAGGCCCTGTTAATAGGATATTTTTAGTCTACCCTCCAACAAGATGCCGCTCATATAGTGCAAACTTGCCCAGCTTGTCAAAAGCATAGCAATCGGTCCGAACGGTCGGCTGAATTAATGAAAGCTATGGTCGCTTCATGCCCTTTTGATCAGTGGGGAATGGATATAGTGGGTCCGATGCCTGTGGCACCTTTGCAGAAGAAATTTTTATTGGTGGCCGTAGATTACTTCTCCAAGTGGGTGGAAGCAGAGCCTCTTGCCAAAATTACTAAGAATGTTGTAATACAATTCCTATGGCAGAATATGGTTTGTCGATATGGTATTCCTCGGAGGATAGTTAGTGATAATGGACGACAATTCCAGGGCAAGAAAATTAAAGAATGGTGCCAAAGTCTCAATATCCAGCAAGCTTTTACTTCAGTAGCCCATCCTCAAGCCAACGGGCAAGTTGAAGTCACTAATAAAATTCTCATTCAAGGGTTGAAGACCAAATTGGGGGCTCAGAGGGGGAACTGGGTAGAAGAGCTGCCTGGAATCCTGTGGGCCTATTGAACCACACCAAAAACTACAACGGGAGAAACTCCGTTCAGTTTGGTATATGAGACGAAAGTCGTTATTCCGGTCGAAGCCCTCTTAAGTAGTGCCCGAATAGAAGTGTACGAGTCGGAGCAGAACCAAATTATTCGAAGCACTGAGTTGGACTTGGTGGAAGAAAAGAGGGAGACGGCGCGAAGACGAGCGGAGTTTTACAAGTGGAGAGTACAGCAAGCCTTTAATAAGAAGGTGATGCCCCGAAGATTTCAGGAGGGAGATTGGGTTCTGCGTAAAGTTAATCCTGCGGGAGATCCAGGGAAAGTTAGCTCCAAATTGAGAAAGGCCCTATGAAGTGACGCGTCGCGTAGCGGGGTCGGCGTATTATCTAAAGGACGATCAGGGCAAGGAATTTCCACGACCGTGGAACGCTATTCACTTGAAACCTTTCCACACTGTATAAGAAAGGATGGATAAGAGAAAAGGAGTTGAAGGGTCTTTGAGGGTATGTATTTGATAATTTATTGTATTAATTAGATATGAAGCACATCTGAGTTTGATTGATTCACAATAATGTTGTAGTCCTTATAGCGAACTATGAAGAAGAAAAGAAGATAACAAAGGGATTATGTCCCAGAGCAATACATCATATTACAACTTAAACTGATCGAGGGGATAATGTCGGAAGCTGGCCTCCCAATTTAAGGAAAAAGTAGGATGGTTCACCGGGGGAACCCCTTGATCGGCGTACTGTTGAACCACCTCGTTAAATCCGTCTTGATAAGTGGCGCATAACAGGATGACTAGCCGCTCCTGCCGGTTCGGGCGGTCAGGGCTCCGATCCCGATGAAGCCTGTGACATTTCTCTTGTTGCTCCCGAAGGGTTCGACGTATGTCACTATAACGCCGGGATACTTCAATAAAAGCATCTGCCAGGACGGAGATATCATCGGCTCAGGAAGTCTGATCTTGCTAGATAAGGTTAGTCATGTCCATCATATTCTGGCGCATTGAGGCTGAAATCCCCTCTAGCGCCTCGGAGTAGGATCTGGTGCGGGTAAGCTCAGTGCCCAGCCTCTGGAGGGAGGTTTCTTGCCCGCGTATACGGGCGTGAGCATGCGCCCTAGAAGTTATGAGGGAGGAGTTTTCTTGTACCTCCTTGCATAGGCGAGTGTGGAGGTCCCCTATTTTATCCTCTGCTTTCTGGTGCTGAACTCGCAGGCGGGCGATGATGTCCGAGTCTCGTTGCTTCCCTTGAAGGAGCTCTGCTACCTACTCTCGAAGACTTATTAATTCTTGAGAAGAGGAAGTCGCCCTGTCAAGTTGTGCCGGCTGGACATCCTGCCGGAGTGAGGGTGATTCCATGCCAGCTTGCAGCTGTTCTTGTAATGCCGCTATAGTTGTGGCATCTTTTTGAAGTCGGTAGTGAGCTTCTATGTTAAATACTGAAAAAAAGTTAAAATATTAAATTAAATGGCCAAAGAGTTAAGGAAAATAATCCTGGAAATTTTTCGAGATTTTTTAAAGAATTTTTCTGGATTTAAACGGAGGTCGTACGAGATAATCAAGGGGATAGGGAAAATAGGCTGTTAAAGGGGCCTGTTTAGATAAGTAAATAGGATAAATTATATTTTTCTATTTTTCCCCGTCGCGACTTTTTCTTTCGTCCTTCGGCAGCTCCACGCACCCGACGCCAATTCCCTCTGCGGTTCCCTCTCTCGCCCAACTCCGCCCTTCTACGCCGACGACTAGGCAGGGTTCACCTTCGCCGGCGCCGGCCTCCTCGCTCTGACCGCCGCAACCTTCTCCTCTTGCACCGAATACCTTCCTCACAATCAACTCCTCCGTGCGACCCTCCTCTCTTCCGAGACGCTGCCGAGCACTCTTCCTTCCCGCGACTGGCGGCGGCGACTGGATCGTCCTCGATGATCCCTGCGGACGAGTGGCAGCAGGGAGTCTTCCTGCGGCTGACGGCGGCGACTGGATCATCCTCGACGATCCCTGCGGACGAGACAGCAAGGAGCCTCCTCGCGGCAGTCGGCACTCGCGGCAGTCGGCACTCGCGGCAGTTAACGGCTAGGGAGGTTGTGTCGGTGGCAGCTCCACCGTGTCCTCGTCGGTGTCTACAGTCATGGCGACAACGAGCAGGCGCTAGGTTGTGCGGTCGCAAGGGGGGGTTGTCTGATTTGGGGATTTTTCTGCCGGTATTGTGGATTTCACTGTGCCGGTAGTCATCGGAGCAAGGTGAGGTTTTGTTTTCCCTGATTTTTGGATGAGTTCTAAACCTAGCTGTGGATTTCTTGTTTGAGCTTGATCTGTTGATAGGGCAGAGGTGGTTGAGTGCGAATTTGCTCCGAGGAACTTCTAAGGAAGGTAAGAGGTATTTACAGCTTTATTTTGAGTACTGTTGAATTTAATTGCTGTTGTGTGTGGATGTTTGTGATGAGATTGGTGTTTGGGGGTCAGGTGTGTTGATGTCGACTGTGAATTGGAGGTTTGCGTAGCTGTGAGTGAGAGAGGAAGGTTTGGTTGAGCTGTGTATATGTCACCTAGGGTTAGGTTAGATTTGTACTTCTGATCGGTGAGATGTTCCGTATATTGTTGTGGATCATATTTATTGGTTGAGTTTGGTCTGTATTTTGGGCAGTTTACCTAGGGTCGACGAACAGAGGAATTGGGGATATTGGTTGCCGGTGGTATCCTAGGGCTGGTAAGCACTATTTTTGGTGTTTTTCAGTTGATATTGAATGGTTGGATGAGTGTTGGT
This sequence comes from Wurfbainia villosa, assembly GCA_025175895.1. NCBI lineage: Eukaryota > Viridiplantae > Streptophyta > Magnoliopsida > Zingiberales > Zingiberaceae > Wurfbainia > Wurfbainia villosa. The sequence continues at coordinate 5,056,672 of CM045995.1, read as the reverse complement.
TAATTTCGGATACATTCTGGGTTATGAGATGAATAATATTTTCATATGATGAGTATTGATCATGGTGAGATTAATTGCAAGGATATGTTCTGGGATTGAAGAGTTAATCACAATTTGTGACCTACGGGTTGAGGGTTTACTTGGTGATACATAGTAGTATTTAGCACGTTGTCTTGTGCTTGGATTGGATGGATTTACTTTGGATTAATTGGTTATGGAAGGAATCGATTATGTATTCGATTTGTCGGTGAATGATATTTTGTGCTTAATAATAGTTATGCGTTATGCAGGTTTCGGTCACGAGACAGGATCACGGTCGTGACGATCTGGTTCTCCTTGCGGATATTTGGCAGGCGGGTATTTTGACTTATCTCCTAGATATAGTCAAATGTTGATATGCTAGTTAGGATAGCTTACAATAATTTTTCATGTTTATATGCCTAGTATGCTTTTGGTGCCTACTTGATACATGCATGTGATAGGATATGATTATATCTCCCTGTTTGACTTGGATCATAGTTATTTGGATTATGGATATGTACATATTGATTGTACATATTATTCGGATAGGTATTTTGAGTAGGATTTACATGCTTTAGTATCATGCACCATTTTTGCATGATTGCATGCTGGTTTGACAGGGTTCCTTTATTGTTGAGCCCGCAGCCAGTTACATGGCCTGCACACACTGCCACTCATGGGTTAGTGGTACATCAGGAGGGTGTGTGCAGTTGCTCTATCAGGCTCCGCTGGTCCGCTCATGGGTAGCGATGAGGCAGCATGGTAGCGGGCAGGGATCCCTCCTCTGGTCTATGACACCGGGAGATGAGAGCTTAGCTCCCCCACTATGTTTGGGGCAAGAGGATAGGTGTACTCCGACAGCATCCTGTCCACTCGGTCACTCAGGAGCAGTGATGGCAGAGTGCACAATTGTCATAGCCCTACCCACTCGGCTTCACCATCGCGTGTGAGGCGGCTGACTGGCATCAGGGGTGACCATGTCATTGGCACGGCATGCATTTTGCATGGATAGCATTTGTATTGTGTTTGCTGCATTTTTATTGCTGCCTTGGATGTGCATATGATTGTCATGCATACAGGATACATATTTATATATATGGTGAGGACTTTATTACTTCTAGTCAGGCACATGCTCCTATATCAGGGTAAGAGGTTCAGGTGAGTACAGTCCTTTTGCATTTATTTCTTGCTTACCCTATTGGTGAGACTATACTGGCATGATTTTTTATTGTTAGCTAGATCTTACTTGCATATCGACTATATCCGCTAAGTTCTTTGAACTTACCCCGTTGATTTATATTTATTTCAGGATGAAGCTGACAGGAGAGTCCAGCTGCCAAACCCCACTCGTCGTGAAAGTTTTGATTGGTTATTTGTTTCTATGGTTTGGATATTTTGGTTAGAGGACATGTTTAGTATTGGAGTTCGATATTTGTATTTATGGATTTTTGGTGTCCTTATGGACTTTATTCGGAGTCTTATTCTGGATTGGGTTTCGGTTGAGTATTCCTGCTCAGATGGCAGAAGGGGTAAGTATAGTTGTGATAGATATTTATCATTTATCTTGGTAAATGGCCTGAGGCCAAATTATATAATTGCGTGTGTGTTTGGATTCTGGTCGTGTTGACAGATGTATTGTGGTAGGCCTTGTATGTAAATTGGGAATTGTCACCCATACAGGGGAGATGCTGCCGGATTTTCGTCTGACAGGGTCTCCTTCGGGGCGTGACAATTTATTTGGTATCAGAGAGCTTAGGTTTTCGAGTTCCTAGGGATTTTTTGATTTTTCGGAGTTCGCCATGTTTGGCAGGTTTTACGAGGCAATCTGGAAATTTTGGATTGGTATGGATTTCCAATGATTATTATGTTTCAAAAATTCGAGGATTTTTGACGAGGTCAATTTGGGGTTTTGGCGGCGACGGGACCTCTCCTGCGGCAAAATAGGTATGATGAAAATTTTATATATTTTTACTTCTAGTAACATCTGTTCTAGTAACATCTGTAATAATTTAACAGATATGAGATGAGGTGAGCGTGCTCTTGCTTCGAGACGTGGTGCAGTGCAGCCACGCAAGAGGACAGTGAGATCTCTGGCTAAGGAGTTGCCAGAAGGGTTTATAGAGTTTTGACTCATGTGCAGACTCGTAGTAGGGGTCGCCCACCAAGGTGACCAGCTGGAGTTGTCGTAGTGTTTATACTCCTGGTTAGATTGGTTATGTGTTTAGTGGATAACAAAAAAAAATAACATTTAGTGTGTTGGTCACTATTAGTAATCGTAGATGGAGTTGACCACGTGAATAACCGATTCAGGCTGTGAGTCTTGAGGGCTGACTGATACCGAATCAGAAAGTAGGGGTCAAGTCGTTATATTTGTTGTGGAAATCAAGGACTACAGTGTTAGGGATTTTCACTGATTATGCTAGGCAGATTATTACTCTGTGGAGCAATGGACAAGGAATGTATACTATTGTTGATACAGTCCTTGGAGGTTTAAGTTACGAAGTTCCATAGGGATTTTGATCCTTGAGCGGCTTGAGCCTTAGATTGATAACATTGAAGGTACTATTAAGTACCTAACTGGTATTTATATAGGAGTGGAGATAGTTTCTTACTATAACAATGATCAAGTTGTTACTTGGTGGAATATGTAGAAGAAATTTATTTGGGGAAATAACCCATTACGGGATCACGGGTTCAGGATGTTTTAGAGAGACAGTATTTCTCCAGGTTATTTTGTATGACTCATTGTTGAGGGATTCTTGAGTCTTAAGTTGAGTGATCAATTGTTAATGGAGTTCACTATAGAGTTTACCCCCACTTAACGGCTCAAGTTAGTGATTGAGTTGTTTTCGATCACCATGATTTATTGGCTTACCTTTGGATTAGGATAGTTGGATCTTCCATCAGTTCCTATCGGGAGGCATTAGGGTGAGTCATATTTATAAAAATGACTGCAATAAGTGTCTCGAGAGAATAGTGTAGTCAATCTATGTGATAATAACCTACACTTCGGATAAGGCAACGGTAGAAGTCGTGAACGTGCTCTTCTAGCTAAATTCACGTGGAATTATTTCGTTTCCACATTGTTGCTCGATATTGATTATGTCTGTTGCTAGAGGTGGTAACTTGATGTTGATGATGGAAGTTTACAATCTCTTGAGTGATTGAGGGTTTAGTTGGAATTTTAGTTTATTTTAGGTGGTGATTAAGGCTCTATCCTGGGAATGAAAGATTGATGAAACACCTCGTTTCCCCACGAAAAACAGGAATATGGATTAAAGCTTTCTCCTCAGATTAATGTGGCTATCAGAAATGGTTTGTGCACTTGTGGAGATATGAGGCTAGTTGTATGGTTCTTGAAGATAATGATAGGAAGAGGTGTATACACCTAGATTCATACAGTTACCGAATTCTTATTCTAGGTCACTGTGAAATAGGGAATTTGTTAAGAGCAGAACTTGGATGAGTTTGCATCTTTATTTGAAAGGAATTGTAGATGGTTGAAGGATTGATCATTGAGGTATTACTATAGTTTACCTTACTTGATGATATATTGAGAGATACAGGTGTTTACGGATATCTGTGGTTAAAAACATGTACAGATAGGATTAAAAGGATTTTTATGTTTGGATCATGTGGATTAATAGTGTTTCCACCGATAGGTGAAATGTTGAGATGATTACTATGATGATTATCAGAGGGGTATGAAAATGATTTTGGATGTTTAGAGGTTGATTGATGGAAATGTTATATTATGGTGAGAGAGTTGACTTAATTGTTTTATAGTTGACTTGGTTGATATGATGTGGATATCTGAATATTAACTTGGAGGTTATGCTTGTGACATGATGGTATAAGAATGTCTCTCGGATGCATGTATAATTCGAGAGCAATCAGATGTAGTGTCGGATGAACTTCTAGGCTTGCCGTTGTATAGGCAAGTAGAGTAGGCGATCGGAATGATTTCGGAAATAGTTTCGACATCGAAGATCCCCTACTAGGTGATAGTTTATTTGGTACTGAGGTAATGATATTTTACGAGCCAAAAGTTTATATTTATGGTGCTTTGGCTGAGGGCTAGTGTAAAGCGCACAAGGTTGTTGAAGCTCGTGATATACTCCAGGCAATGTCATCCAAATTGGCTGAGCGCCAAATCGAGTTGCTTAGATACCGTCATCGATCGGTTTTTCAAAGTTGGCAAGGTTGATGATACGGAGAGGTATTTGTTGGAAAGATGATTTTTCAGGGGATAATTTAGTTGGTATCAGTGTTGCTTAACACTATAGGAATTGGAAGAATCTAAGTTCCAATTAAAGGAGGTGTTGGATGGGATATTTATTTATCCCAGTATTTCATTTCTTGAGGAGCTCTGGAACTCGTTGTTCAATGAGAGATGAACCTTTGAGGTTATACATCGATTATCGATGATGGAATGTGGTAGTGGTAGAAGGAAATGAATATCTTTCAGGGTGGATTGAGGATCTATTTAGATCAGCTATAAGACACCTGTGTATACTCTAGGATTGATTTATGATAGGTTTGTTGATATTGTAGTGACAGGATGTCATACAATTATCAAAGTCGTAGGGATGATTAATATATCATCAGCCTAGAGTAAAGAGGATGCGGGTGTATAGTGGTGACAATCTCATACTTGGTATGAATTACATGAGGTTTGATTATCTTGTTTGACTTATGACGACTTTGTCGTCCAGGGATTTGGGAAATCGTGTATTCTGGACACGATTGGATCATTTATGATGGTGGCAGTTGGAGTTGAGCACTCGACCACCGTAGATGATGATTTTCTGGTATCGATTTAATTATTACCATAGATATGGATAGGATGCTCTAGTGGTACTACACCGCTGAAAGGTGATGGAATTTACTTGGTCTAAAGCTTGTGAAACTAGTTTCACAGCTCCGACGATGGTTGATTGTTACACCAGAGTTGTTTGATCATTCTCGGGTGAAAGGAAGGTTAATTTATATGCGGATGCGATGTTTCATAGAATGGAGTGTTTCTGATTTAGTTGATCAAGACGTATCCCATGTTTACGTCAAATGAGGAACTACGAGATGGGTCGACATATATATGACGTGAACATAGCAGATGTTATGTTGTTTTGTAGAAGTGAGGAGCAGGAATGCTTATGAGGTTTTAGCTAGCTACTGGGTAGCTGCACAGAGTTGTTAGAACACGGATAGTTGCAACTGGAGAGATTGGTCAGTAAAGTTTTTCAGTCACCTTCTGTTCTGTGTGATAGAATGGATTTTTGATAGTAGATGACTCTTGTGAGGAAATATTTCTCCGTCTCCGAGAGGAATGGTGGGTTACATAGTTACATTCGGATTTAGGAAGAGTTACTTTTGATTCAGGATAGCAGATAGATCCCTATTGGGATGATAGAGAGCATCTACCATAGAGTTGTACTCTTGCTCTACCGGTTCGGAGTAAGTGATAGTGGAATTTGTATGTCGTAGGTGGCAAGATAGCTACCTGACATCTTGACTGGCTACGAGTCCTGGTCGTGGTAGCATGTCGTTGCCCGTAAGTCGTGCCTTTTGTATTACCTCGAGAGCCACGAGGCTTTATCATGATATTTTGATAAGTATTGCTGAAAATTGCAATAGGTTCTATATGTTGCAGATGTATAGGATTGTATCTGGAAAATAGTAAGTATTGAAACATTCTCCGTGGTGGAACGACATGTGGAACATAGTTGATTTGGAAGTCTGGTGTTCAGTGTGTCAACTAGTAAAAGTGGTATATAAATAATCAGCAAGGTTTTGTACCGAAATGGATGAGAAAGCCTAGTATGATGGACAGTGTTGGTAGATTATTTAGAATTCGGAAAGGACTTAGTATGATTAGCTAAGTCTGCTCATTTTCATTCGATCCATACGATGAGTTTGTTGGATCGCTGGATAGATTCTATTGTGGTGATTTCCAGTTCGTGGAGGATCTTTGAGTATCGTATGCGATAACGATTCAGGATTTACCTTAGGATTATGGTAAAGTCTTTAACAGGTCACGGATATAGAGCTCCACTCGGGTACAGTTAGGTACTTATGATAGGTGGTGGATATGAAGATACAATTCATATTTTGGAAGGGCTGCTAGAAGCAGGTGTGATTTGATTTAATGTTAAGGGATATCAGTAACCCCACTTAGTCACTTGAGGAGTGACTTGTCTCCAGATGCTTGAGATGATTGTTGGGACATCTCGTACTAATATACGAGTAGGAAATTTGGGGACCAAATTTTTATTAGTGAGGGAGAATGTTAAATACTGAAAAAAAGTTAAAATATTAAATTAAATGGCCAAAGAGTTAAGGAAAATAATCCTGGAAATTTTTCGGGATTTTTTTAAGAATTTTTCTGGATTTAAATGGAGGTCGTACGAGATAATCACGGGGATAGGAAAAACATGTTGTTAAAGGGGCCTGTTTAGATAAGTAAATAGGATAAATTATATTTTTCTATTTTCTATTTTTTCCCCATCGTGACTTTTTCTTTCGTCCTTCGGCAGTTCCACGCGCCCGACGTCGATTCCCTCTGCGGTTCCCTCTCTCGCCCAACTCCACCCTTCTCCACCGACGACTAGGCAGGGTTCACCTTCACCGGCACCGGCCTCCTCGCTCTGACCGCCGCAACCTTCTCCTCTCGCACCGAATACCTTCCTCGCGATCAACTCCTCCGTACGACCCTCCTCTCTTCCGAGACGCTGTCGAGCACTCTTCCTTCCCGCGGTGGCGACGACGGCGATCGGATCATCTCGGCGATCCTGCGCGACGAGTGGCGCGCCAGGAGTCTTCCGCGCCGACGGCGGGCGATCGGATCGTCCTCGACGATCCCTGCGGACGAGACAGCAAGGAGCCTCCTCGCGGTAGTCGGCACTCGCAGCAGTCGACGGCTAGGGAGGTTGTGTCGGTGGCAGCTCCACCGTGTCCTCGTCGGTGTCTACAGTCGTGGCAACAACGAGCAGGCACTAGGTTGTGCGATCGCGAGGGGGGGTTGTCTGATTTCGTGATTTTTCTGCCGGTATTGTGGATTTCACTGCGCCGGTGGTCATCGGAGCAAGGTGAGGTTTTGTTTTCCCTGATTTTTGGATGAGTTCTAAACCTAGCTGTGGATTTCTTGTTTGAGCTTGATCTGTTGATAGGGCAGCGGTGGTTGAGTGTGAATTTGCTCCGAGGAACTTCTAAGGAAGGTAAGAGGTATTTACAGCTTTATTTTGAGTACTGTTGAATTTAATTGTTGTTGTGTGTGGATGTTTGTGATGAGATTAGTGTTTGGGGGTCAGGTGTGTTGATGTCGACTGTGAATTGGAGGTTTGCGTAGCTGTGAGTGAGAGAGGAAGGTTTGGTTAAGCTGTATATATGTCACCTAGGGTTAGGTTGGATTTGTACTTCTGATCGGTGAGATGTTCCGTATATTGTTGTGGATCATATTTATTGGTTGAGTTCGGTCTGTATTTTGGGCAGTTTACCTAGGGTCGACGAACAGAGGAATTGGGGATATTGGTTGCCGGTGGGATCCTAGGGCTGGTAAGCACTATTTTTGGTGTTTTTCGGTTGATATTGGATGGTTGGATGAGTGTTGGTTAATTTCGGATACATTCTGGGTTCTGAGATGAATAATATTTTCATATGATGAGTATTGATCATGGTGAGATTAATTGCAAGGATATGTTCTGGGATTGAAGAGTTAATCACAATTTGTGACCTACGGGTTGAGGGTTTACTTGGTGATACATAGTAGTATCTAGCACGTTGTCTTGTGCTTGGATTGGATGGATTTACTTTGGATTAATTGGTTATGGAAGGAATCGATTATGTATTCGATTTGTCGGTGAATGATATTTTGTGCTTAATAATAGTTATGCGTTATGCAGGTTTCGGTCACGAGGCAGGATCACGGTCGTGACGATCTGGTTCTCCTTACGGATATTTGGCAAGCGGGTATTTTGACTTATCTCCTAGATATAGTCAAATGTTGATATGCTAGTTAGGATAGCTTACAATAATTTTTCATGTTTATATGCCTAGTATGCTTTTGGTGCCTACTTGATACATGCATGTGATAGGATATGATTATATCTCCCTGTTTGACTTGGATCATAGTTATTTGGATTATGGATATGTACATATTGATTGTACATATTATTCGGATAGGTATTTTGAGTAGGATTTACATGCTTTAGTATCATGCACCATTTTTGCATGATTGCATGCTGGCTGGACGGGGTTCCATTATTGTTGAGCCCGCAGCCAGTTACATGGCCTGCACACACTGCCACTCATGGGTTAGTGGTACATCAGAAGGGTGTGTGCAGTTGCTCTGTCAGGCTCCGTTGGTCCGCTCATGGGTAGCGATGAGGCAGCATGGTAGCGGGCAGGGATCCCTCCTCTGGTCTATGACTCGAGAGATGAGAGCTTAGCTCCCCCACTATGTTTGGGGCAGGAGGATAGGTGTACTCTGACAGCATCCTGTCCACTCGGTCACTCAGGAGCAGTGATGGCAGAGTGCACAGTTGTCATAGCCCTACCCACTCGGCTTCACCATCGTGCAGAGGTGAGTCGGGTGACCATGTCATTGGCACGGCATGCATTTTGCATGGATAGCATTTGTATTGTGTTTGCTGCATTTTTATTGCTGCCTTGGATGTGCATATGATTGTCATGCATACAGGATACATATTTATATATATGGTGAGGACTTTATTACTTCTAGTCAGGCACATGCTCCTATATCAGGGTAGGAGGTTCAGGTGAGTACAGTCCTTTTGCATTTATTTCTTGCTTACCCTATTGGTGAGACTGTACTGGCATGATTTTTTATTGTTAGCTAGATCTTACTTGCATATCGACTATATTCTCTAAGTTCTTTGAACTTACCCCGTTGATTTATATTTATTTCAAGATGAAGCTGACAGGAGAGTCCAGCTGCCAAACCCCACTCGTCGTGAAAGTTTTGATTGGTTATTTGTTTCTATGGTTTGGATATTTTAGTTAGAGGACATGTTTAGTATTGGAGTTCGATATTTGTATTTGTGGATTTTTGGTTTCCTTATGGACTTTATTCGGAGTCTTATTCTGGATTGGGTTTCGGTTGAGTATTCCTGCTCAGATGGTAGAAGGGGTAAGTATAGTTGTGATAGATATTTATTATTTATCTTGGTAGATGGCCTGAGGCCAAATTATATAATTGCGTGTGTGTTTGGATTCCGGTCGTGTTGACCGATGTATTGTGGCCGTGTAGGCCTTGTATGTAAATTGGGAATTGTCACCCGTGACAGGAGACGCCGGATTTTTAAATGCAGCGAGTCTCCTTGAGCGTGACATTACATCGATCGCTCGACATTCTTTGCGATTGTTGTGATAGGAGGTGCTCTGATTTAGAAGCGTACTTGAGATCCTCCTATTCTTTGTTCTAACTTCAGAGATTGGGCTTGATATTGTTGGAGGGAGCGATCCAATTCTTGGTAGTTTGTCAGGGCCTGTAAGCCATTTGTTGAAAGGAAGTTATTCAGTAAGGGAAATTAGAGAAGCTGATTAGAGAGACATATCAATTCTTAAGCGTGGCGCAGGCCTTCCATTCTGGGAATCAACTCCTTCAAATTTAAGATTCGAAGGCCTCGGGGAGAGGAAGAAGAAGAGGGGATGGATGACACCCGCAATGGAGGTTCACTCATAAGAGGAAGAATAGGGGTGGTAGCCATAGGCTGCGACAGAAGTTCTAAGGGAAAAGAAGAAGGAGGAGCATTGGTCGGGAGGCTCAAAGGGGTAGAAGTTAGGGGTAAAGAATCAAGAGCCAGAGGGGGAAGGTGTGTGATGGTTGGTTGTGAGGTGGGCACATCAAAAGTGGCAGAAGGGGATTGTTTCGGTGAAGAATCTGGAGAGGATGGTATAGAGAGCATTAGAATGGAAAGCTCTTCGTTGGGTAGGTGAGAAAAGGAGGGGTCGGGGCTAGTGCCCATAAAAGGTGAGGGGTTCTCCAAGTGATGAGCAGAAGGGGAGATGGGCAGTGGAGGAATATCAATTACCATGGGTTCAGGGGCGGCGCCAGATTTTGGGGACAGAGAAGGCGTGGATGCAGAAGCATCCGTAGTCGATGGGTGTGAATGCACTATTTTCCTGAATTCATCTTCAGGTTGTGATGAAAAAGGGGGCGACTTCCGAATGCCTAAGGCTGAGGGGGAGAAGATGGGAGAGTTAGGGTTTGTAGGTAACAGAGGAGATGAGGAGGGGTTGGTTACTCCGGTTTCCTCTGGTACGGAGGTAACAAGGGTTTCAGACGGAGGCGAAGAAGAAAGGCGAGACGGGGCAGGTGTGGTGGCAGTAGGGGAAGGTGAAGGAGAAGATGAAGCTGGCGCCTGGCCATCACCCCATTTGATGAGGGGGTAATGGCTTGCTATTTCTTGGAAGAAAGAGGAATGTATCCTGCCCGTCAGAGAAAGAAGAAAAGTGCTGAGGTAGGGGATTGAGGCACCGAAGGATGGCGGCGGAAAGAAGAACAAACGAAGAAGAAGGAGACGAAAAGGCGGAAGGAATGAAGGTAACAAAAGAAAGGAAGATGAAGCATCCCCTATAAAAGGAGGAAAGAATGGGCTTGTAACGGCTATTAGGCTCCTAGTTTATCGAAAAGGAGGCCCTAAGCGGAAGGGTAACGAGGATTTATTTCTCTGATGGCCCATTATGTACTAAAACCCTCGCTTTCATAGGATGGAATGGATGGAGGTGCTCCCCTTCGAGATGAAGGTAGGAAGAATAGTAGTGTGAAAGCATCGCAATCTTTATGCTGAAGGCCTTTGGGCAAGATATATTATTTTATCCCCGTGCGGTGGTGGAACGGAAGAACTGAGGTCTCCTCGGTTATATATTATTTTATCCTCGTGTGGTGGTGGAATGGAAGAACTTAGATCTCCTCAGTTATCAATCATTTTTATCCCCATGAAACGGAAGAGTTGAGCTTACTTCTCAACTATATATTATTTAATCCCCGTGTTGTGGTGGAACGGAAGAACTGAGATCTCCTCAGTTATTTATCATTTTTATCCCCGTGAAACGGAAAAGTTGAGTTTACTTCTCAACTATATATTATTTTATCCTCGTGCGGTGGTGGAACGGAAGAACTGAGGTCTCCTCAATTATATATTATTTTATCCCCGTGTGGTGGTGGAACGGAAGAACTGAGATCTCCTCAATTATCTATCATTTTTATCCCCGTAAAATGGAAGAGTTAAGTTTACTTCTCAATTATATATTATTTTATCCCCGTGCAGTGGTGAATCGGAAGAACTGAGGTCTCCTCAGTTATCTATCATTTTTATCCCCGTGAAACGGAAGAGTTAAGCTTACTTCTCAACTATATATTATTTTATCCCCGTGCGGTGGTGGAACGGAAGAACTGAGGTCTCCTCAGTTATATATTATTTTATCCCCGTGTGGTGGTGGAACGGAAAAACTGAGATCTCCTCAATTATCTATCATTTTTATCCCCGTGAAACGGAAGAGTTGAGCTTACTTCTCAACTATACATTATTTTATCCCCGTGTGGTGGTGGACGGAAGAAATGAGATCTCCTCAGTTATCTATCATTTTTATCCCCGTGAAACGGAAGAGTTGAGCTTACTTCTCAACTATATATTATTTTATCCCCGTGCGGTGGTGGAACGGAAGAACTGAGGTCTCCTCAGTTATATATTATTTTGTCCCCGTGTGGTGGTGGAACGGAAGAATTGAGATCTCCTCAGTTATCTATCATTTTTATCCCCGTGAAACGGAAGTGTTGAGCTTACTTCTCAACTATACATTATTTTATCCCCGTGTGGTGGTGGAATGGAAGAACTGAGATCTCCTCAGTTATCTATCATTTTTATCCCCGTGAAACGGAAGAGTTGAGCTTACTTCCCAACTATATATTATTTTATCCCCGTGCGGTGGTGGAACGGAAGAACTGAGGTCTCCTCATTTATATATTATTTTATCCCCGTGTGGTGGTGGAAAGGAAGAGTTGAGGTATCCTCAGTTATATATTATTTTATCCCCGTGTGGTGGTGGAATGGAAGAACTGAGATCTCCTTAGTTATCTATCATTTTTATCCCCGTGAAGCAGAAGAGTTGAGCTTACTTCTCAACTATATGTTATTTTATCCTCGTGCGGTGGTGGAACGGAAGAACTGAGGTCTCATCAGTTATATATTTTTTTATCCCCGTGTGGTGGTGGAACGGAAGAACTGAGGTCTCCTCAGTTATATATCATTTTTATCCCCGTGAAGCGGAAGAGTTGAGCTTACTTCTCAACTATATATTATTTTATCTCCGTGTGGTGGTGAAACGGAAGAACTGAGGTCTCCTCAGTTATATATCATTTTTATCCCCGTAAAACGAAGAGTTTAGCTTACTTCTCGACTATATATTATTCTATCCCTGTGCGCCGGCAGAGCGGAAGAGCTGAGTATTCCCTCAGCTATATTGCATTTTATTTTTTCGTGCAAAGAATATATATGCATGGTCCCTGCACACTGAAAGGGGAAAGAGGCGGTGCATTTATTTGAGTTCCATATGAAGAAGATGGGGTTTGACATAGCTCGAGAAATGTTAGAAGAAAAGATAAGCGAGGAAAATATAGGCGAAAGTCATTTTCATAGAAAGTTCCTTATTTCAGAAAGATTGCATGTTACAACTCCTCCCTGGGGAGAGGATAGAAAAATAAACCCTTATGTAAAGGGCATTACAGTTCTTTGTTGGGAGGAACTGACAGAGTTTCTTTGCGCGGCTGGGGTTGGCACAATAGTTGTCAAAGATAAGATTGTTGCAGGAAGATTTGCTTGGATAGTTCCTTTTGTGACCCGGCCAATTGCTGACGCAAAGAGTGGTTATTGGCGGAAGCTTCCCTCAATCGTTGCTGCAAGTATCTCACTTGTTCCTCCAAATTAGCAATATAACGTTGCTCGTCAACCTTTTCTTCAGCAGGAGGGGAATTGCTGCCCTGGTCAGACACTTTATCCATGGCGAGGAGAAGAGAAAGAAAAAGATGGGAGTTATAGGGCAAGGGTTGGAGGTCCTTATAACGATGAAGGGGGAGGGTGCATTTATTCGCAGAGGAAATAAGGATAATAAATGCTAGTAAAGAAGGGGAAGCGTAAAGACAGTAGTTGAAAAGTCACTAGTACAGTAATTATGAGGGGAAGGGTCCGAATCCCATGGAAATGGTAAGAAAAAGTACGTTCAGGCGAGATTGCAGTTTTTCTGATGACCGAAACTTTACATCCATAGGAAAATGACCAGAGTGGATACCAATTTCTTCCTTTCTTTTTTATTAACATACTTACAAATGATTACATTATTTAATCTAGGAATACTTTTTATGATTACTCTTAACAGGAGAGTTGTTAGGAGGCTTCTCGGGGGGGAGGCGCCAAGATGACTCGGTAGAGCTCGCCTTGAGCAGAAGGTATCACTGGTGGAGCTTCATCAAAAGGAGGTGGATGGATCCTCGCCGGGGAGGCCGGAACGAAAGCCAGGGCCGGTGGAAGTGGAGGAAGTTCAGCAGAGGCCTGGGGATCTCCCACTGTGTACTCCCATGTTAAGGGAGGGTTCCACACCCAATTACGGAAGGAGGGGAAGGGTGCTCGAAAAGACCTCCCTGTCGGGGGGGGAGGGAGCTGTGGTGTGAGGTGGAAAAGGAAGGGGGCGAAAAGCCGAGGTAGCTGTCGAGCGGGTCTCAGAATCTTCAGTATCTCCGGTAAGCCAGTCCCACAGCTCGAAAGATTCAGAATCCGAAGAAATCTCAATAGGGTGTTCCGCCGAAGCCATGAGAGTGAGATGGAAGGACGAAGACATGGAGGGTGATAATTTATAGTTGAGGAGAAAGGAACTGCAGTAGTTCTTGGGAAGGGGAAGAAGGTGAAGAGATTGATATCGTAATGGCAGCAGCATAGGTACTTATCAAGATATTATTTCCGAAGCAGTAAGGTAGACAAAGAAGATCAACAGGCGAAAGTAATTTAATTTTTAGCCGAGCCAAAATTGGGTCGGATATGAATAAGATCATCCGGGACCTTCTGAGTGAGTTCACGAACAAAGGAGGCGGTTGCGCCATGCGACACGGGAAAAGAAACGTAATTGTAAAAAGGAAAAACACAGAATTAGTTTAGAATTCCCGACTCGCAATAAGGCGTACAAAAAGAACAATGAAAATCTATGCTAATATAATCATTCTTCAACATTAAGAAAGGGGTCATTACAGGGAGTAGGATATTAGAAGTTACAGTTCAAACAGTTCGAGGGGACACTTAGATAATGCATCTACAGGATTTATGAAACTAGTGTCCGTACCGGGGGTGTATATCCCCGTTCAGCATTTAGAGTTGAAGACCCGTCAAAGCCCAGTATAAATAGATCCACTCCTATCTTGACGTATCGCCCCTTTAGGTCAGCTTCCTGCTCCTTCAGCTGGGACTGACAACTGGTTAGTTGAGCCTGACAATCGGCCAGCTGGGTTTGACTTTCGGTTAGCTGGGCTACCAAGGCATCTTTCTCAGTTGCTGCTTTTATGGCTTGCTGACCCAGAGCCGAAAGGGCCATGGAGTAATCTTGATGAAGGTCAGATTGTTGCCGAGACGCTGCTGACAGGGCTTGAGGAAGAGCAGCCACCATGGAAGAGAGCTCTTGACACTTCTCTATGAAAGATTTTTTAGTGGCCTCCCACGCTTGGCATTCTAGTCGAAGCCGTTGACGTTCTTGCTGAAGCTGTTGGATGGCGGTAGAAGAATCAGCATCTTTAATAATGGCGTCCCCAAGCTGTCCCTTATACTCTTTTAATTCACGGGTAAGGAGATCCACTTGCTGAAGTTCGCTGGACTGGAGGAAGACTTGCTGTTCGAGGTCTTCATTTTTTCGTTGAAGCTCCTCCTTTTCACTTTGAACCAAGGCCAACTGTGTCATGGCATCTTCACATTGGCCCTTCAGGTCGGATTCCTTCTGTTCTTTCTCGCTTAATTACCGAGCGAGTTATTTTTGTTGCGCTAAAGAGGCAAAGTGGTGCGCCTCTACGCTGGACTGAAATTGGGCTAGGTTAGTTACCATCTTGTTGTGCTTGGCCGAGCCCTGAAGGAAAGAAAGCGCCATCATCAGACGTTGACATACAGTGGTATGCACATGTATGAATACATTGAAGATTAGAAGGGGACAGTAGTTACCTCCGCCAGCAATTTGCCCACCTGGTCGCAGGGGCCTTGTATGCCTGATTGATTGAAGAATTTCACCTCCGAAAGGTGACGGATCTGCAGTAGCGACCCCAATGTAGCCCTGGAGGGGGTCGGGAGGGGAAGGTCTTCTCCCTCAGACGGAGGATTGAGTCCAATACATTGAATAGGGGTGGGTGAGGTAAGTGTGTCTGAAGGGATAGGGGCGAAGATAAATTCAGTTCGGGAAGGCAAGGGAGAATCATGTGGAAGGGAGGATGAAGCAGGAGAGTGAGAAGGGGAATCTCCTCCTTGGGGAGACGAGGATGGGACGGATAAGGTGGTGTCCTTCCTCCTCGGTTCATAGATGGTTAAAGATTGCGAACCATGCTGACCAGAAGAAGAAGGAGGAAGAGCTGATGAACTAGGAGCTCCTTTCTTAATGAGCCGTAATTTCTTCCGAGGGGAAGAAGGGGTTGCCACCGACTTACCCCTCTTTGTTGAGGTCTTCTTCTTCTTGGCAACCTCAACCTCTTCTCCTTTCACTAAAGCATCCTGCATTAGATTATTTGCAAAATGTGTTGATAAGAAAGATGAATGATGTAGATAAAAAGTTATATTGAAGGGTAAGTGTCATCCTACCTATGGCAGCTGAGGTCGTTGAAGGGAAGGGGGATAGTCCGAAGTGACTTAAGAGGGGAGTTTTCATTAGGTGATCCAAACAATAATGTGATTCTCCCAGTACTCTATAAACTTCTGAGAAAGGGCATTGGGTCCTCATTTCCCAGAAGGAAGGTAGTTCAGGAAGTTCTAACTTCCAGGTGTCCGAGTGGGGTAAAGGTACCGGAAGTTGTACAAAGAAGTACAATTCTTCCCATCCTTTATGAGAAGTAGGCATATTCACTAGGAATTGGCAGTCTGGACGGCTGGACAGGTAAAAAAGGCCTACTTTTAAAGATTTTAATTGAAAGAAACAGTGGAATATTTGAGGAGATAGAGAAAGATTTAGGTGTTGGAACACTATAGAAGCCCCTGACAGAATGTGAAAGGAATTGGGGGTAAATTGGTTTAAAGGTAGTCTGTAAAAGTCTAAAATTTCTAGATAGGTGGAAGGTGCTGGTAGAGACAAGCCATTGAGGAACTGTTCGGAAAAGAAGCAAGTTAAACCAGGAGGAGGACGGTGTGGTCGGTGCATCTTGGTCGTAAAACAGCATTTCATGGAAGGGCCTATAAACCTATCTTTAAGGTTAAAGAAGTAATGGTTGCAGTCTAGTTGGGTTACGGTGTGCTCATACCACGCAGGTGAAGGGATGGTCCTAGGGACCATAGGTATAAAACAGGACAGAATACTTACTTGGGGGTTAGAGGAGAAGCGTGTAAGAAAGGAAGGGTTGGGTCGCTGAAACACCGCCGGTGAAAATCGCAGGAGGGAAGAAGTGGAAGAGACGGGATTGCTAAGCATGCTAAGTAATACCTAAAAGGAAAAAAGTAGAGATTTATATAGGGTTTTTGTGATGGTTCGACTATATAAGAGAAAAGGAAAAGCGGAGCCCATGGGTTCATTAGGCCACTTCAAGTATATAGGGGGGAGCTATAAGAGAAGAGTGAATTTGAATTAATGAGCCAAGGACAGAGTAGGAACCTTATATAGTTGGAAAGTCAAGCTTATAACTTTGCTTGACTATTTTTTGGGGTTGACTAATGATACTGCTGTTACCTCTTTTCTATGAACCAGATTGGAGGGCTCACATGTAAGGCGTTATCCGAACCAAATAATTGGTTCGGTGGAGAAAGAGGAGAGGAACGGTTCGGGTGCAAGCGCCTGAAATAATTGGCACGGGAGAGCTAGTGAAGGTAATCGACATGGCAAAGCGGAGGCGGGGGGATCCGCTTCGCTAGGAAATAAGCAAGAATCGATTCGGCTAGATAGGCCTAGAAGCAGACGGGATGGATAAGAATCGACTCGGCCTAGTTAGTCCGAAGGTAGTTCGGCGGGGGAAGAAGGGAAGTTAGTTAGGGCTGGTGAGGAGCCCAAGGGCTATGCCACCCGTGAGCTATAGACCTAAGTTAGTTTCACCAAAAGCGGATGGTTGAAGGGGACAGGCTAACCTAGTTTCCCGAAATATAGATAAAGAGGTGTTATGTAACAGAAGGAGGGGTCCCCACATAATATTCCGAGGAGCCTTCGCTCCTCGTATCTGTAACAAAATTATTCTCCAGGTGGACGTGGTGGCCACGTGTACGATGGAGATAGCCCACGAAGTAATGCTAGATCAGAGAAGGAGGATAAAAGGGAGGAGGAAGGTAGAAGGTAGGGGATCCGCATTATTCTAACTAGCAAGAAACGAAGACGCATTAGGAGAAGGAGAGCTACCACCACGCCGGAGAAGGAGAGTAGCGATCTTTGCTTTCACATTGCGTGTACTCTTTCTTGTATTGTGATTTAACTGTAAGAGGTTTTCTCCTCCACCTCCAAAAGTTTCCTTTCCGTGAAGGAGGGCATTCATAGTTGAAAGTGCTTTGGCACTGCATCCGGTGAGAGAGCTCACCTCCGTGGAGTAGGAATACTTATTTCGAACCACGTTACATCTTGTGTCTTAGTTTCATTGTCTGTGTTGGTCTGCGTTTCTCTGCTTCACTTTCTCATCTTTACTGTTGCGGCCTGTGAGAACCCTCTCAAAGCTCCCTTCGTGCTTCATCGCATCGAAAGGAGGTGAACAAATCTTCCTCGCCGCATCAGTTGGCGCTGTCTGTGGGAAACATTTAAGCTAGACGTCGAGATGCAGCCAGAAGAGATACAACACCCAGGTGCCTCCACAGTGGAGGAGAATCCCATTACCATATTGCCATCACAACTGAAGGCTCTAGTTGACGACGTTGTAACTGAGGCCCTCGCTAGAGAAAGAAGAAGGACAGGATACCTACATCCTCACTCTGGTGAGCCTTCTTCTCGAGGCCCACCCCCAGAAATGCCTCCCCCACCTCGTGCAACCATTAATATTGAAGTAGTTCCTGGAGAGGGGCCTGGAGGGCAAGCACCTCAGAATAATATACCCTTAACCCAGACTCGACGGGAAGAACAGGGTGAAAGTCGGTCGACCCGGGCTTCAGAGGTTTATGAGCCCAGTCCTTTTACCATGGACATCCTCTCTGAAATCCCCCCATTATACTTCCAGAATCCCCAAGTAGATAAGTACGATGGCTCAACGGATCCCAAAGAACATCTATCACAGTTCGATGGAGCGGCCTCGCTCCACTGCTATACCGACGCCCTCAAGTGCCGAGTCTTCTGGACCACCTTAACCGGTTCGGCACAAAAATGGTTTAATACCCTGCCCCCGGGGTCTATTACCTGTTTTGCTGATTTTCAGGGGATGTTTAGCCGGGAGTTCGCCAGCTATAAGGCGTATAAGCATGATGCCTCTATCCTGATGCACATTACGTAGGGGCCCTCAGAATCACTCAGAGGGTATCTTCACCGGTTCACCTCTGCAGCTAGGGGTATTCCTTCCGCAAGATCAAAATCTTTCAGAGTTGCTATTCCGCACGGGCTGAAGGAGGGCCCCTTCCTTAGTTCCCTTTTGAGGAAGCCTGCTAACAGTTACGAGGAGCTGCTAAGCCGTGCGGAAAAATTCATCCACGAGGAGGAAGGACTGAAAGTGCGGAGAGCCGAACGCGCTGCCGCAGCAGCCCCAGTCGAAAGAACTCACCCCGTCGCCCCTCCAGCACCCCCTCGTCGGGGATATGCACGACCCCTTCTACTGGAGGCTCCTAGGCCTCAGTTATTGTTACAGGGCGCTCGCCCTATGCCACCATTACAAATTATGGTCGTCGATGCACCTCCTCCCGCTAGGACTTGGAAGGAGCGGGAGATGGAATTCTATGATCAACAGGGTCTGCTATAGCGACCCTCAGGATATAGGGGGGTACCACGTAACCCCCTCCCCCCTCCCATTTTTCTACCAATATCATATAGAGTACGGCCACACCAGTGGCCAATGTTTCAAGCTATAGGAGGAGCTAGAGCGCCTTCGAGCCGCATACCCGCAATTGCGGTTTCAGACGGGAGGACCAGCACGGCAAGAGCAACGACCCAATATGGTTCACTCAAGACCGTATAACCAACCATCACAAGTTACTTTCCCCCAAACACCATCCCACGAGGTTGTTCCTCAAGAAGGCCCATCAGGTGAGGGCCCCTCATCTAATACGAATAACGCTCCCACACGGGGGGTTATTCATGTCATTGCAGGAGGACCCACTGACGGGGACTCTAACTGGGCGCGGAAGTCATACGCCCGCCTCATGGAGAGTCTGGCCATCATCACTGACCAGACTGTTCAAACCGCGCTTCCCGTTTCATTCGGGCCGAAAGATCTCCAAGGTGTCTTGCTGCCCCACACTGACGCCTTAGTTATCCGTATATCCCTGGCCAATTACAAAGTAGCGGTCTTTGGTCGACTCGGGAAGCTCACAACATCCTCTTCAGAGGCCTTTGATGAGATCTGGTGGAAATGCCTAGAAGATGTGGCCACACCCCTCTTCGGGTTCGCGGGGCATGTGGTCCACCCCATAGGGCAGATTTCATTGCCCCTGACTCTGGGCGCAAAGCCCAGCCAAAAAACTGGTATAGTTCCTTTCCTCATCATGGACACTCAGTCCACTTATAATGCCATTCTTGGTCGCCCTTTCCTTGCCATTTCTTAGGCGGTGGCTTCCTCGTACCACCAGAAGGTGAAATTCCCAGTTGGACAGTTGGTGGGAAAAGTCCGAGGCGAACAGAAAGCCGCCAGGAGTTGTTATGTACAGATGGTTCGGGATGACCAGAAGAAGGCCCGAACCGACGATCTCAAAGGAAAAGCCGTCATCATTTCTGATGTCTGTGTCCTGGAAGAATCTCCCCCCAGAGCAGACAAGATAGAGGAAGGGGAGCTGGTGGAAATAGCTCCGGGAAAGGCCACATGGGTGGCACAGCAGCTGGAGGCCAAGGAGGAGTAGTGGCTCGCCAAGAAGAACGAAGACATCTTTGCAGGAGATGTGCACGATCTCACGGGGATTAACCCTCGTGTGGCTGAACACCATCTCAACATAACCAGAGGAGTCCGACCCATCCAACAGAAGAGGCGACACTTTGGACCTGAGAAGGACAAGGTCATAGCCGAGGAAGTGGACAAATTGTTAAAAGCGGGTCATGTGAAGGAAGTCCAATTTCCCGAGTGGGTCTCCAATGTAGTCCTGGTCCCCAAGCCTTCTGGGCAGTGGAGAATGTGTATTGACTTTCGTGATTTGAATAAAGCGTGTCCTAAAGACTGCTACCCCTTGCCTCGTATTGATCAGTTAGTAGATTCTACTGTAGGGTATGAAGTGGTGTCCTTAATGGATGCATACCAAGGATACCATCAAATACCCTTGGCTAAGGAAGATCAGAAGAGGGTTAGCTTTGTGACGGCAGGAGGGTTGTACGCTTATGTGGTAATGCCCTTCGGCCTAAAAAATGCAGGGGCCACCTACCAACGACTCATGGATAAGATTTTCGCGGAGCAGAAAGGGAAAAATGTGGAAGTTTACGTGGACGATATCCTAGTCAAATCAAAAACCACTCGAGATTTGGTCAAGGATCTAAATGAAACCTTCACTACACTGAGACGGTATAATATGAAGCTGAACCCTAAAAAATACCTGTTCGGGGTAAAAAGCGACAAATTCTTAGGGTATATAGTGACTGAGAAAGGGTTGCAGGCTAACCCCGAGAAGGTGCAAGCACTGTGCAATATGAAGTCACCCACTAACTTGCGAGAGACTCAAAAGTTAGTGGGCAGGATTGTTTCCTTATCCCGATTCATAGCCAGATAGGCGGACAAAGGGTTACCTTTCTTCAAGATTTTGCATAAAGCTACCAAATTTCAATGGGATGATCAATGTGAGCAGGCTTTCCAAGAGTTGAAGAAATATTTAGCTGGGCTTCCACTGTTAGCCAAGCCAGTGGCCGAAGAACCATTTTGGATGTATTTGGCCATCTTGGAGGGAGCTATCAGTTTGGTTTTGCTGAAACAAGAAGGTTCTCATCAGCCGCCTATTTATTATACCAGCCATATTCTGAAAGGGGCTGAATCCCGTTATACCGAGCTAGAAAAGTTGGCCTATATTTTGGTCCTGACCGCCCGCAAATTGAGACTATACTTTCTGGCTCATCCTATCACTGTTTTAACTCATAGTGAATTGGGTAAGGTCGTCACTAAGCCCAACTTCTCCGTAAGATTGGCTAAATGGGTGGTAGAATTAAGTGAATATGACATTCACTACTAACCCCGAACCGTTATCAAGGCCCAGGCGCTTGTTGACTTTTTGGCGGAAGTACCTTTTGGCTCGGAAGATGGCTCGTCAACAAAAGAGGAAGAATCATATGCATGGAACATATTTATGGATGGTTCTTCAGGATCTACAGGTAGCGGCGTTGGTGTTTTATTAATTTCCCCTGATAAAGAGGAGACTCGCATAGTCGTACACCTAGGGTATCGGGCATCCAATAATTAGGCGGAGTATGAAGCCATTCTAGCGGGATTGCAGGCTGCCAAAGCTGTAGGGGCTTCCTCAATTATAATCCACTCGGATTCCCAGCTGGCGATATCACAACTTCAAGGTTCTTTCGCGGTTTGGGAAGAAAGGTTGCAAAAGTATTGGAAAGCTTTCGAGAAAGAAAAAGCTCAGTTTCAGCAAGTCCTCTTGAAGCAAATTCCAAGGGAGAATAACGGGAAGGCAGACGAATTGGCTCGGGTGGCTAGCGCTATGGAAGGAGTGAAATCATTGGAAACGGTCTGTGTGGAAATCCCTACTTCCCTAGCGATATGCAATGTGGAGGAGGCGGCGCCCGAACCAGACCCAATCCTTGATTGGAGGACCGACATCATAGCTTATTTACAGCATGGAAAGGTCCCCGAAGAAAAAGGAGCGGCATCTGCTTTAATGTGCAGAGCCAGACGATTCACCCTCTTAAACGGAGACTTATACAAGATATCTTTCGGACGACCCTTATTGAAGTGTTTAGGAAGTGAAGATGCTGAATGGGTACTCCGGGAGATTCATGAAGGTTGCTATAGTAATCATCTGGGGGGGAGAGCTTTAGCAAGGAAGGCCCTGTTAGCAGGATATTTTTGGCCTACCCTCCAACAAGATAGCAAACTTCCTCAGCTTGTCAAAAGCATAGCAATCGGTCCGAACGGCCGGCTGAATTAATGAAAGTTGTGGTCACTTCATGCCCTTTTGATCAGTGGGGAATGGATATAGTGGATCCGATGCCTGTGGCACCTTTGTAGAAGAAATTTTTATTGGTGGTCGTAGATTACTTCTCCAAGTGGGTGGAAGCAGAGCCTCTTGCCAAAATTACTGAGAATGTTGTAATACAATTCCTATGGAAGAATATCGTTTGTCGATATGGTATTCCTCAGAGGATAGTTAGTGATAATGGACGACAATTCTAGGGCAAGAAAATTAAAGAATGGTGCCAAAGTCTCAATATCCAACAAGCTTTTACTTCAGTAGCCCATCCTCAAGCCAACGGGCAAGTTGAAGTCACTAATAGAATTCTCATTCAAGGGTTGAAGACCAAATTGGGGGCTCAGAGGGGGAACTGGGTAGAAGAGCTGCCTGGAATCCTGTGGGCCTACCGAACCACACCAAAAACTGAAACAGGAGAAACTCCGTTCAGTTTGGTATATGGGACGGAAGTCATTATTCCGGTCAAAACCCTCTTAAGTAGCGCCCGAATAGAAGTGTACGAGCTAGAGCAGAACCAAATTTTTTGAAGCACTGAGTTGGACTTGATGGAAGAAAAGAGGGAGACGGAGCGAAGACGAGCGGAGTTTTACAAGTGGAGAGTACAGTAAGTCTTTAATAAGAAGGTGATGCCCTGAAGATTTCAGGAGGGAGATTAGGTTCTACGTAAAGTTAATCCTGCAGGAGATCCAGGAAAGTTAGCTCTAAATTGTGAAGGGCCCTATGAAGTGACGCGTCGCGTAGCGGGGTCGGCGTATTATCTAAAGGATGACCAGGGCAAGGAATTTCCACGACCGTGGAACGCTATTCACTTGAAACCTTTCCACACTGTATAAGAAAGGATGGATAAGAGAAAAGGAGTTGAAGGGTCTTCGAGGGGATGTACTTGATAATTTGTTGTATTAATTAGATATGAAGCGCATCTAAGTTTGATTGATTCACAATAATGTTGTAGTCCTTATAGCGAACTATGAAGAAGAAAAGAAGATAACAAAGGGATTATGTCCCGGAGCAATACATCATATTACAATTTAAATCGATCGGGGGGATAACGTCGGAAGTCGGCCTCCCAATTTAAGGAAAAAGTAGGATGGTTCACCGGGGGAAGCCTTGATCGGCGTACTATCGAACCGCCTCGTTAAATCCATCTTGATAAGTGGCGCATAACAGGATGACTAGCCGCTCCTGTCGGTTCGGGCGGTCAGGGTTCCGATCCCGATGAAGCCTGTGACATTTCTCTTGTTGCTCCCGAAGGGTTCAGCGTATGTCACTATAACGTCGGGATACTTCCATAATAGCATCTTCCAGGACGAAGATATCATCGGCTCGGGATGTCTGATCTTGCTGGATAAGGTTAGTCATGTCCATCATATTCTGGCACATTGAGGCTGAAATCCCCTCTACCGCCTCGGAGTAGGATCTGGTGCGGGTAAGCTCAGTGCCCAGCCTCTGGAGGGAAGTTTCTTGCCTGCGTATATGGGCGTGAGCATGTGCCCTGGAAGTTATGAGGGAGGAGTTTTCTTGTACCTCCTTGCACAGGCGAGTGCGGAGGTCCCCTATTTTATCCTCTGCTTTCTGGTGCTGAACTCGCAAGCGGGCGATGATGTCCGAGTCTCATTTCTTCCCTTGAAGGAGCTCTGCTACCTGCTCTCGAAGACTTATTAATTCTTGAGAAGAGGAAGCCGCCCTGTCAAGCTGTGTCGGCTGGACATCCTGTTGGATCGATGCGGTTCGCTAGAGGGGGGGTGAATAGCGATAAAAACTTTTTCTCGTTTCTTTCGTTAAAACTCGAGAGAAAATTAATTGCAGCGGAAATGTAAAGTAAATAGAGACAAATAGGTTTTACTTGGTTCGTAGCCTTCGGCTACTACTCCAAGGCCCTAATGGTCCTTGACCACGCACGGAGGGCAAATACTAAACGAACTCCCTCTCGATGGAGATAGGAGTTAAACGAATACAAAAACTCGAGAAAGACTCAAGGTAGAGGGACACTCCCCCTCTCCTTGATATGATTTAAAGCTTGAAATAAAAACAACTTATACAAATTTAAAGATTATACCGATGACTTCAAAGATTGGAGGTTGAAGCTCTAGTCGTCGTCTCGGCAGCGCTTCGTCGTAGGGATGTCGGAGAGTCGGAGCGTATCGAAAGCACTTGGAAGCTTTTGAATTGATGAAAAAAACCTAGGTTTGGCCCTCCTTTTATAGCCTTTAAGCCCCTCATCGAATGGGTCTTTAGCCAATCACAAATGGGCACAAATCCCCTTGAAAAATGGTGATAACTCTTGACTGCTCGAGGCTGATCCTTTGACCAGCAGTCGACTGATGGCCATCACCAGTCGACTGATGGCAGCATCAGTCGAGTGCTAGCCGTAGTCACTCGGTGATGGGCGGCGATCGAGTCCTTGAGTTAGCGATCGGGATCTTGGTGAAGTTATCTTTAGGAAAATATTATTTGACCATCTATAAGAAGTCTTTGGTCGGATCTATGCTTAAGATCATCCCCGTAAAGAGGATACGACCTTACTTACGCTCGCACACACGAGCTTACCTCAGTACTTACGTGTTGCTTCCGGCCTTCCACTCAATTCCTTCGGCTCCCTCCGAAGTCTCTTGAGTGTCGTCCGACCACCGCGGCTTCCTCCGGGTGTCGCTAGCCTTCAGCTCCAGCGTTGAGACTTTTCTGCACACTTGATTTAGCTCATGAGATAACAATATATGCTTAACTTTGTATCATTTGCTATAATCAAAACTTAGGTTCGACTTAGGTGCCTACTGCACCAACAATCTCCCCCTTTTTGATTTATGGCAAACCCACATACAAAGTTAAGTAAATAGCAAGCATGAAGAGTAATAATGTGCATGAGAAACAAAAAATATGAAGATTAAGTTGGAGTAGTAAGGATTTTCTTCAAGTACTCCCCCTTGAGGAAACCTCCCCCTTGACCGAGGGTGAGTCTTGAAGAAAGACCTTAATCCTCCCCCTTGAGGGTTGCTTTAAGTAATTAACATTACTTAAAGGTGGCCTTAGTAAAACGTTTTAGTTAAGCCCTTTCTCCCCCTTAAGTAAAACATTAACGACATAAAGTTTTTTTTAAAAAATAAGTTTAAGTAAAACTTAGACGGCACAAATAAGTTTAAGAATTCTTTGGCCTTTTGGTAAAAGTTAACTAAGTTTTAACTTTTGGTTTAAATATGAAGTAAGAGTTAAGTTATCAAAAATTTTGACCCCTTAACTTTGGCCTTTTCTCCCCCTTTTGTCAGTATATCGAAAAGAGTGTGTGTGGAAAACAAAAAGTGTTAAATTTAAAGTCCAAGCATGTTCCCCATTTTTATATATAAAAAATAATATACTGAAAATAAGCTCATCTATAAAATGTTCGATTCATATTTGGCTTGATTGATATGTAAGATCAACTAGTCTGGTCAGAGTCGGTTAGTATGTATGATTATACTCCGTGGTTCATAGCGATGCACTAGCTCTACATATCTGGAACCGTGAGTAAGGTCCTAACATCTCACGCCCCATCTGGCTAAGTACACAAACACATTAGTCCTATGTGTTGTGGGATGTACTGGCTCCTTAAATCTATAGGTGCATGATATCTAAGGTATGTCCTATGCTAGTTCCATAAAAATGAAATTAAAGAAATAGTAGTAAGAACATATAATTTGCATGTACCAATTCTATTACGACATGCCCAATTTTCGTCTTAATAGACTAAATTCGGCCGGGTAGGGGTTTAGTAAATAGATCCGCCAAGTTAGACTTGATTCGACGTATTCGAGGTGTATGGCTCCGTTACATGTTCTCGAATGAAATGGTGTTTGACCTCTATATGTTTGGTCCTAGAGTGACATATCGAATTCTTTGTAAGATTAATTGAACTAATGTTATCTACGTGAAGTTTAGTATTCGTAAAGTCTAACTTAAAGTCGCGGAGAGTGTGCTTCATCCAAAGAAGCTGCATGACACACTCACCGATCGTGATGTATTCGCCGGTGGTAGATAAAGCAACATAGTGTTGTTTCCATCGCATGAACTCACTAGACTCGGCCGTAGAAGTTGACAACAACCACTCATGCTCTTTCTATCGAGCTTACTACCTGGCATAATCCGAATCGAGTAGCGATTAGTTCGAACTCCGTAGATCTAGGGTACCAAATACCAACGTTAAGTGTGCCCTTAAGATATCTAATGATACACTTAACTAGGGTTAGGTGTGACTCCTTATCACAGGTTTGAAACATGGCGCACATACTTACTGCGAATAGGATGTCGTCGACTCATGAGCTAAGTATAGGAGACTCCCTATTACGCTCCTATAGTATTTTAAGTCAATGGACTTACTTTCTAGGTCTTCTCCTATGTTAACATTTATCGCCATTGGGGTGTTTATTACCTTAGCGTCTTGCATTCCAAATCTTTTAATTAACTCCTTAGTGTATTTTTGTTGATATAGGTATATACCATCCTTAGTTTGTTTAATTTGTAGACCTAAAAAGAAACTTAACTCACCTACCAAGTTCATTTCGAACTCACTTTCCATGAGCGAAACGAACTCGTTTAGTAAGGCTGAGTTAGAGGTTCCAAAAATTATATCGTCTACGTAAATTTGAGCTATGAATATTTCTTTACCTAAGGTTTTTACAAAGAGAGTTGGGTCAACTAAGCCTTGGTTAAACCTTTTTGACTTAAGATGGATTGAAAGTCTCTCGTACCAAGCTCGAGGAGCTTGTTTAAGTCCATAGAGAGCTTTCTTAAGTTTTAGAACATGGTCGGGTTTATCTAGATTTTCGAATCCTGGGGGTTGGCTGACATAAACTTCTTCTTTAATGTATCCATTTAGGAATGCCGACTTAACATCCATTTGAAACAGCTTAAATTCTCGATGTGCGGCATAAGCTAGCAACATTCGAATGGATTCGAGTCTAGCTACTGGGGCATAGGTTTCGTCGTAATCTAAGCCTTCGACTTGGCTAAACCCTTTGGCGACTAACCTAGCCTTGTTTCTAACTACTTCACCTTTATCATCAAGCTTATTTCGAAACACCCACCTTGTTCCAATTATCGTTTTGTCTTTAGGTGGTGGTACTAACTCCCACACTTCATTCCTAGTAAATTGGGCTAGCTCTTCTTGCATTGCAATAATCCAATCGGGATCAAGAAGAGCTTGTTCAATTGATTTGGGTTCTATCTTTGAAATTAAGGAAATTTGACTAAGGTTCCTATAGGATGCTCTAGTTCGAACTCCTAGATTAGGATCTCCTATCACTTGATCGATAGGGTGGTTAGTTTGAATCCTAGATTGGATTGGGTTTGTGTCACCTAATGCTTGATCAATGGGGTGACTTGGTTGAACACTAGTTTGGTTGGAGTCATCTATCACTTGATCAATAGAGTGACTTGGTTGACTTAGGTTAGGATTAACACTAGACTTGATCTCGGGATCATAGTTAGGTCTAGTATGAATCGGCTCGCTAATTGGGGTTGTCGGGGGTTTTGTAGGTTCGTGTCCTTCATCGAACACTACATTAATGGTTTCCTCGACTCTAAGGGTGTCGTGGTTATATACTCTATAAGTTCTACTTGTAGTCGAGTATCCTAGAAAGATTCCGGTCGTGGTTTTGGATGTAAATTTCCCTAGGTAATCCTTAGTGTTTAGGATATGTACCTTACACCCAAATACCCTAAAGTACTTGATGTTGGGTACTTTATCGTGATAAATCTCGTATGAGGTCTTAAGGTGTCTTTTTACCATAAGGATCCTATTTTGGACATAGCATGCCGTACTCACGGCTTCTGCCCAAAACCTATCGGGTAGGTCGTATTCGTTCAACATGGTCCTAGAGGCTTCTTGTAGAGTTCGGTTTTTCCGTTCCACTAGGCCATTTTGCTGAGGGGTCCTAGGGCAAGAGAATTCATGGTGGTATCCGTTTAGGTTACAGAAGTCGGTGAACCTTTGATTTTCGAATTCACCACCATGATCGCTTCTAAGTCTTTTAACCTTAAGGTCTTTTTGATTCTCGATTAATTTGAATAGATTGATTAATTGATCTAGGGTATCATTTTTATATTTGATGAACCTAACCCAGGTAAACCTGGAGTAGTCGTCAATTATGACTAAGCAATATTGACTTCTATTGAGTGACTTGGCTCCATGTGAATCGAATAGATCCATATGCAGGAGCTCAAGTACATTTGAGGTTCGTTCTTGGTTAGTTAACTTGTGTTGTGTCCTAGGTTGTTTTCCTTGTTGACAAGCATTACAGATTTTATTAACCAAGTTGTTGAGGTTGGGTAAGCCTCTGACTAAGCCACTCTGACTCATCTTGTGGACGAGTCTTGGGTGCGAGTGACCGAGTCGTCGGTGCCACAACCATGATTCCTCTTCCTGTGTCATAAGACATTTGGCTGAGGAATTGATTAAGTTAATTGTATAAATGTTATTTGTCCTAGTTCCTTTGAGTATTGTTTTAATTGTTTTATTTGTTTTAATTACACATTCATTTTCTAAAAGTACGACCTTATAGTTATTGTCACATAATTGGCTTACGCTAAGCAGGTTATATTCAAAATTCTTTACAAGTAATACATTTTTAATAACAAAATTCGAGTTAAGCTCGATATCACCTGATCCGATGATTTTGAGCTTGCCGTTATTCCCAAAGGCTACCGATCCTTGTCGTTTGAATCGAAGCTTTGTGAATTTGAGTTGATCCCCGGTCATGTATCGGGAGCAACCGCTGTCCAACATCCATTGATCCTACACACAAGGTGGTTGGATTGGATGTTAGATTTTTTTTTAAATTGGTTGTAAGTTGTTAAACCTAGGTCATCTCACCTGTGTCTATATGATCAATCATGTTATACTTATGTGTTTTGTGTGAGATGACTTCCAATTAAGTTGATTAAGTGTATTTAGGTTCAAGTAATTTTATGTTAGATTTGGATTTAAACCTAGGCTTGTCAAGTTTACCTTTTCAAGATCATGGCTTCCAGGTCGTGGCGAGGCACAGGGGCCTTCTTTTATCGGATCATCGACCACTTCCTTAGACAAAGCCATTTTCAAGAAAATGATGACTTGACTCACCTAAGACTATCTCCTAGTCTAACTGGTTATTTTTGAAAAGAGGCTCCCCGAGGCTCAATCTTTTCGAAGAATTTTAGTTGGTTATGTTTTTGAAAAGAGGCTCCCCGAGGCTCAATCTTTTCGAAGTTGATTATGTTCATGTTCTAAGTGAGTTCACAAGTTTTAAAGTACAAACTTTCTAAGTTAAAGCATGCAATTTCTAAGTTAAAGCACAAACATTCTAAGTTAAAACATGCAATTTCTAAGTTAAAGCACAAACATGTTTTGTACTGGCTCCCCTAGACCGTTGAATCGGTTCGGTCTATCCACATAGTGGATTTGGTCCTTGGGAACCCAGTACGGGTTGGATCCTAGAGTTGAAATCAAAAAGTTCTTAGGGACCCATGCTTGGACATGTTTCCTATGTCGACTTACAATCGACATATACAACTTATTAGTCGTGTTTGAGTTAAACCCTAGTCCATCCTTGTTGTACACGGACCTTTGAGATCCAAGTAGGAGGTCAAGTCCTTTGGATCCCGAAGTGAACCTTTCCAACGTGTTCCTAAGATCTTCGACTTGACTTTTCAAGAGAGAGTTCTCAACTTCGAGCTTTTCAACTCGAGTTGAGTCCTTCTCTTGAACTCGACTAGTCGAAGAGGTTAGGGAGACCTCGTGTTTGAGGAGTTTAACCTCCTCAACAAGGGTCTCGACCTTGGACTCGGACTTAGCTAACTTCCTAGACAAAAACCTAACCGTATTATGTAAAGTATTAAATAAAGTTCGACTTACTTTAAGGGTATCTTTTGAAGCGGATCGTATCCGTGGCTTGACTTGAAGGTAAGCCGTGTCCGAGTCATCCTCAGTGTTCGACTCAAGTTCGTGCTCGGTCTCGTGTCCGACTCAATTGATTTCGCTATGAAGACGTGGTCTTCGTCTTCTTCGGATGACGCTTCTTCCCATGTCGCGTTGAGGGCCTTCTTGTGCTTAGGTGCTTGGTGGTTGAGCTTGGGGCACTCGGACTTGATATGTCCAAACCTGTTGCACTCATAACACCTAATATTGGAACTTTTAGGCTTACCTTGGTTGGGTCGAGTCGTGGTTCACTTTCGTCCCTTGGCTATCCTTTGAGCTAGGTTCATTAGTTCGGCAGTCAACTCCGGGTCAACTTCTTCTTCGGACTCGTCTTCCTCCTCGGTTGGTGGTGGCTTGCTTGCGATTTTCTTCTTCTTTGAACCTGCAAACAAGGCTATACCCCTCTCGGGCTCCGAGTTAGACTGCTCATGAAGTTCAAAATCCGAAAAGAGTTCATCTAACCTAATTTTAGAAAGGTCCTTGGAGACCTTATAGGCATCGACCATGGATGCCCATAAGGTAGTCCTCGGAAAAGAGTTTAGGACATACCTTATAAGGTCGCGGTTTTCGACCTTTTGCCCGATTGTGTGTAGATTGTTGACTATGTCCTGGACTCGAGCGTGAAGTTGTGTCGCGGACTCGTGTTCCTGCATTTTTAGATTATACAATTTATTGAACAAAAGGTCGCGCTTACATACCTTGGCTTCATCGGTCCCTTCGTGTAGCTCCACTAGTTTTGTCCAAAAATCTTTTGCGCTTATGAAGGGGCCGACGCGATTTAGCTCCTCCTTGGATAGGCCGCATTGAAGGATTTGCGTTGCCTTAGCGTCGGCTTCGACTTGTTTTTTTGTCGCAATGGTCCATTGGTCATAATCCAAGGAGTCACCCACTTCATTAGTCGGAAGTGTGAAACCCGTTTGGATTATGATCCACATCTCGATTTGGGTTTTAAGAAAGCATTCCATCCGACCCTTCCAATAACGGAAGTCATCTCCGTTGTAAAATGGAGGTCGGACGGTGCTAAACCCTTCGAGATGGGCCATTAGAACAAAGAACACAAGGAGACGAAGGAAAAAAAACTAGCAACGACAAAAACACACAAAAAGTACCAAGACTCGCGTCTTGGATTAGTAGTGCGGGAGTAAATTTAACAAAGCGAAATAAATCTGAAATAAACAGAAATAAAAGAAAAATAAATCTGTGAAAAATGGCTAGATTGGTGGTTTCACCAAATCTTAGCAACCCCCGGCTCTGATACCAATTGTTGGATCGATGCGGTTAGCGATAAAAACTTTTTCTCGTTTCTTTCGTTAAAACTCGAGAGAAAATTAATTGCAGTGGAAATGTAAAGTAAATAGAGACAAATAGGTTTTACTTGGTTCGTAGCCTTCGGCTACTACTCCAAGGCCCTAATGGTCCTTGACCACGCACGGAGGGCAAATACTAAACGAACTCCCTCTCGATGGAGATAGGAGTTAAACGAATACAAAAACTCGAGAAAGACTCAAGGTAGAGGGACACTCCCCCTCTCCTTGATATGATTTAAAGCTTGAAATAAAAACAACTTATACAAATTTAAAGATTATACCGACGACTTCAAAGATTGGAGGTTGAAGCTCTAGTCGTCGTCTCGGCAGCGCTTCGTCGTAGGGATGTCGGAGAGTCGGAGCGTATCGAAAGCACTTGGAAGCTTTTGAATTGATGAAAAAAACCTAGGTTTGGCCCTCCTTTTATAGCCTTTAAGCCCCTCATCGAATGGGTCTTTAGCCAATCACAAATGGGCACAAATCCCCTTGAAAAATGGTGATAACTCTTGACTGCTCGAGGCTGATCCTTTGACCAGCAGTCGACTGATGGCCATCACCAGTCGACTGATGGCAGCATCAGTCGAGTGCTAGCCGTAGTCACTCGACTGATGGACGGCAGTCGAGTCCTTCAGTTAGCGGCGATCGATCGTCGTAAGGCAAAGTTAGCTTAAGGAAAACATTATTTCGACGGTCGTCGACCGTCCGATCTCGACCTAGACCATCTATAAGAAGTCTTTGGTCGGATCTACGCTTAAGATCATCCCCGTAAAGAGGATACGACCTTACTTACGCTCGCACACACGAGCTTACCTCAGTACTTACGTGTTGCTTCCGGCCTTCCACTCAATTCCTTCGGCTCCCTCCGAAGTCTCTTGAGTGTCGCCCGACCACCGCGGCTTCCTCCGGGTGTCGCTAGCCTTCAGCTCCAACGTTGAGACTTTTCTGCACACTTGATTTAGCTCATGAGATAACAATATATGCTTAACTTTGTATCGTTTGCTATAATCAAAACTTAGGTTCGACTTAGGTGCCTACTGCACCAACACATCCTGCCGGAGTGAGGGTGATCCATGCCAGCTTGCTGTTGTTCTTGTAATGTCGCTATAGTTGCGGCATCTTTTTGAAGTCGGTGGTGAGCTTCTGTCAGTCTCTCCTGACATTGCTGCAGTTGTTGTGATAGAAGGTGCTTTCGATTTAGAGCAGCCGCCAGATCCTCCCGTTGTTGTTGTTCTAACTTCAGAGATTGGGCTCGATATTATTGGAGGGAGCGATCCAATTCTTGGTAGTTTGTCAGGGCATGTAAGCCATTTGTTGAAAGGAAGTTATTCAGTAAGGGAAATTAGAGAAGTTGATTAGAGAGACATACCAATTCTAAAGCATGGCGCAGGTCCTTATAACGATGAAGGGGGGGTGCATTTATTCGCAGAGGTCCTTATAACGATGGGCGTTATAAAAAAATGGGCGTTATACGGCAAGGGTTGGAGGTCCTTATAACGATGAAGGGGGAAGGTGCATTTATTCGCAGAGGAAATAAGGATAATAAATGCTAGTAAAGAAGGGGAAGCATAAAGACAGTAGTTGAAAAGTCACTGGTACAGTAATTATGAGGGGAAGGGTCCGAATCCCATGGAAATGGTAAGAAAAAGTATGTTCAGGCGAGATTGCAGTTTTTCTAATGACCGAAACTTTACATCCATAAGAAAATGACTAGAGTGGATACCAATTTCTTCCTTTCTTTTTTATTAACATACTTACGAATGATTACATTATTTAATCTAGGAAGACTTTTTATGATTACTCTTAACAGGAGAGTTATTAGGAGGCTCCTCGGGGGGGGGGGGAGGCGCCAAGATGACTCGGTAGAGCTCGCCTTGAGCAGAAGGTATCACTAGGGGAGCTTCATCAAAAGGAGGCGGACGGATCCTCGCCGGAGCCAGGAACGAGCCGTGGCAGTGGAAGTGGGAAGTTCAAGAGGCAGGATCTCCCACTCATGTGTACTCCCATGTTAAGGGAGGGTTCCACACCCGATTGCGAAAGGAGGGGAAGGGTGCTCGAAAAGACCTCCCTGTCGGGGGGAGGGAGTCGTGGTGTGAGGTGGAAAAGGAAGGGGGCGAAAAGTCGAGGTAGCTATCGAGCGGGTCTCAGAATCTTCAGTATCTCCAATAAGCCAGTCCCACAGCTTGAAAGATTCAGAATCCAAAGAAATCTCAATAGGGTGTTCCGCCGAAGCCATGAGAGTGAGATGGAAGGACGAAGACATGGAGGGTGATAATTTATAGTTGAGGAGAAAGGAACTGCAGTAGTTCTTGGGAAGGGGAAGAAGGTGAAGAGATTGATATCGTAATGGCAACAGCATAGGTACTTATCAAGATATTGTTTCCGAAGAAGTAAGGTAGACAAAGAAGATCAACAGGCGGAAGTAATTTAATTTTTAGCCGAGCCAAAATTGGGTCGGATATGAATAAGATCATCCGGGACCTTCTGAGTGAGTTCCCGAACAAAGGAGGCGATTGCGCCATGCGACACGGGAAAAGAAACGTAATTGTAAAAAGGAAAAAAGCACAGAATTAGTTTAGAATTCCCGACTCGCAATGAGGCATACAAAATGAACAATGAAAAGCTATGCTAATATAAGCATTCTTCAACATTAAGAAAGGGGTCATTACAGGGAGTAGGATATTAGAAGTTACAGTTCAAACAGTTCGGGGGGACACTTAGATAATGCATCTACAGGATTTAAGTAACTAGTGTCCGTACCGAGGGTGGATATCCCGTCAAAGATTTAGAGTCAAGACCCGTCAAAGCCCGATATAACAGATCCACTCCTTTCTTGGCTATCACCCCTTTAGGTCAACTTCCCTGCTCCTTGGTCGCAAGTTAGTTGAGCCCGACAATCGCCAATCTGGTTTGACACTTTCTAGTGGCTACCAAGGCATCTTTCTCAGTTGCTGCTTTTATGGCTTGCTGACCCAGAGCCGAAAGGGCCTTAGAGTACTCTTGATGAAGGTTAGATTGTTGTCGAGTCGCTGCTGACAGGGCTTGAGGAAGAGCAGCCACCATGGAAGAGAGCTCTTGACACTTCTCTATGCAAGATTTTTTAGTGGCTTCCCACACTTGGCGTTCTAGTCAAAGTCGTTGACGTTCTTGCTGAAGCTATTGGATGGCGGTAGAAGAATCAGCATCTTTAATAATGGCGTTCCCAAGTTGTCCCTTATACTCTTTTAATTCACGGGTAAGGAGATCCACCTGCTGAAGTTCACTGGACTGGAGGAAGACTTGATGTTCGAGGTCTTCATTTTTTCGTTGATGCTCCTCCTTTTCACTTTGAACCAAGGCCAACTGTGTCATGGCATCTTCACATTGGTCCTTCAGGTCGGATTCCTTCTGTTCTTTCTCGCTTAATTGTCGAGCGAGTTGTTTTTGCTGCGCTAAAGAGGCAAAGTGGCGCGCCTCTACGCTGGACTGAAATTGGGCTAGGTTAGTTACTATCTTGCTGTGCTTGGCCGAGGCCTGAAGGAAAGAAATCATCATCATCAGACGTTGACATACAGTGGTATGCACATGTATGAATACATTGAAGATTGGAAGGGGACAGTAGTTACCTCCGCCAGCAATTTGCCCACCTGGTCGCAGGGGCCTTGTATGCCTGATTGATTGAAGAATTTCACCTCCGAAAGGTGACGGATCTGTAGCAGCGACCCCAATGTAGCCCTGGAGGGGGTCAAGAGGGGAAGGTCTTCTCCCTCAGACGGAGGATTGGGTCCGATACGTTGAATAGGGGTGGGAGAGGTAAGTGTGTCTGAAGGGATAGGGGTGGAGATGGATTCAGTTCGGGAAGGCAAGGGAGAATCATGTGGAAGGGAGGATGAAACAGAAGAGTGAGAAGGGGAATCTCCTCCTTGGGAAGACGAGGATGGGACGGATAAGGTGGTGTCCTTCCTCCTCGGTTCATAGATGATTAAAGATTGCGAACCATGCTGACCAGAAGAAGAAGGAGGAAGAGCTGATGAACTAGGAGCTTCTTTCTTAATGAGCCGTAATTTCTTCCGAGGGGAAGAAGGGGTTGCCACCGACTTAACCCTCTTTGTTGAGGTCTTCTTTTTCTTGGCAGCCTCAACCTCTTCTCCTTTCACTAAAGCGTCTTGCATTAGATTATCTGCAAAATGCATTGATAAGAAAGATGAATGATGCAGATAAAAAGTTATATTGAAGGGTAAGTGTCATCCTACCTATGGCAGCTGAGGTCGTTGAAGGGAAGGGGGATAGTTCGAAGTGACTCAAGAGGGGAGTTTTCATTAGGTGATCCGAATAATAATGTGATTCTCCCAGTACTCTATAAACTTCTGAGAAAGGGCATTGGGTCCTCATTTCCCGGAAGGAAGGTAGTTCGGGAAGTTCTAACTTCCAGGTGTCCGAGTGGGCTAAAGGTACCGGAAGCTGTACAAAGAAGTACAATTCTTCCCATCCTTTATGGGAAGTAGACATATTCACTAGGAATTTGCAGTCTGGACGGCTGGACAGGTAAAAAAGGCCTGCTTTGAAAGATTTTAATTGAAAGAAACACTATAGAAGCCCCTGACAGAATGCGAAAGGAATTGAAGGTAAATTGGTTTAAAGGTAGTCCGTAAAAGTCTAAAATTTATAAATAGGTGGAAGGTGCTGGTAGAGACAAGTCATTAAGGAACTGTTCGAAAAAGAAGCATGTTAAACCAGGAGGAGGACGGTGTGGTCGGTGCATCTTAATCGTAAAACAGCATTTCATGGAAGGGTCTATAAACCTATCTTTAAGGTTAAAGAAGTAATGGTTGCAGTCTAGTTGAGTTACCGTGTGCTCATACCACGCAGGTGAAGGGATGGTCCTTGGGGCCATAGGTATAAAATAGGACAGAATACTTACTTGGGGGTTAGAGGAGAAGCGTGTAAGAAAGGAAGGGTTGGGTCGCTGAAACTCCGCCGGTGAAAATCGCAGGAGGGAAGAAGTGGAAGAGACGGGATTGCTAAGCACGCTAAGTAATACCTAAAAGGAAAAAAGAAGAGATTTATATAGGGTTTTTGTGATGGTTCGACTATATAAGAGAAAAGGAAAAGCGGGGCCTATGGGCCCATTAGGCCACTTCAAGTATATAGGGGGGAGTTATAAGAGAAGAGTGAATTTGAATTAATGAGCCAAGGACGGACTAGGAACCTTATATAGTTGGAAAGTCAAGCTTATAACTTCGCTTGACTATTTTTTGGGGTTGACTAATGATACTGTTGTTACCTCTTTTCTATGAACCAGATAGGAGGACTCACATGTAAGGTGTTACCCGAACCAAATAATTGGTTCGGTGGAGAAAGAGGAGAGGAACGGTTCGGGCGCAAGCGCCTGAAATAATTGGCACGGAAGAGTTAGTGAAGGTAATCGACATGGCAAAGCGGATACGGGGGGAGGCGCTTCGCTAGGAAATAATCAAGAATCGATTCGGCTAGATAGGCCTAGAAGCAGACGGAATGGATAAGAATCGACTCGGCCTAGTTAGTCTAAAGGTAGTTCGGCGGGGGAAGAAGGGAAGTTAGTTAGGGCTGGTAAGGAGCCCAAGGGTTATGCCACCCGTGACCTATAGACCTAAGTTAGTTTCGCCAAAAGCGGATGGTTGAAGGGGACAGGCTAACCTAATTTCCAGAAATATAGATAAAGAGGTGTTATGTAACAGAAGGAGGGGTCCCCACATAATATTCCGAGGAGCCTTCGCTCCTCGTATCTGTAACAGAATTATTCTCCAGGTGGACATGGTGGCCACGTGTATGATGGAGATAGCCCGCGAAGTAACACTAGATCAAAGAAGGAGGATAAAAGGGAGGAGGAAGGCAGAAGGCAGGGGATCCGCATTATTCCAACTAGCAAGAAACGAAGACGCATCAGGAGAAGGAGAGCTACCACCACGCCGGAGAAGGAGAGTAGCGATCTTTGCTTTCACATTGTGTGTACTCTTTCTTATATTGTGATTTAACTGTAAGAGGTTTTCTCCTCCACCTCCGGAAGTTTCCTTTCGGTGAAGGAGGGAGTTCATAGTTGAAAGTGCTTTGGCACTGCATCCGGTGAGAGAGCTCATATCTGTAGAGTAGGAATACTTATTCCGAACCACGTTACATTCTGTGTCTTAGTTTCATTGCTTGTGTTGGTTTGCGTTTCTCTGCTTCACTTTCTCATCTTTACTGTTGCGGCCTGTGAAAACCCTCTCAAAGCTCCCTTCGTACTTCATCGCATCGAAAGGAGGTGAACAAATCTTCCTCGCCGCATCACTATTGTTTCATTTTTATGCTTTTGTTGTCATAGAAATTCAATAAAACTAGATTTACTCCACGAATCATCCTGTTTTGTATTTGGTTTTCTTATATACATGCTTAGATTCTAGGATATCCATCAACATTAACATATTTGTTTGGTAGTTAGGACTACTCAATCCACTTGGTTTGTCTAATTCGCTTAATAGTTCTCCTTAACCAACTTGTTCAACTAACTAAATTGACATGCTATCAACCGTTCTCACAAACCATTATATATTTTTTCTCCTCTACTTCACATTCTCCCCATGCAAATCCTTCCACCAAAGGACATTCCCTAGCTTTTAAGACTACAATCGACTTGATTTGGTTCACATATATGTATGTTTCAACTACGACGACAACAACAAATGAAAGTACATGCGTACAATTGGGATGACCTTTTCTCTTTGGCTGACAAAACTCGTAAAACAGCAGTTTTTTTTTGTTCCCGTTTTGCCAAAGCAGTGGGCAATTGACAAACCGGTGTATGCAATTAATCATATGTTTTACGTGGTCAAATGATGCATCCCCTTGAGAAAGCAATGGGTTCGCTGAATTAGATATGCCATCTACATACACATGTTTAATTAGTTGAGTTAATCATTTTATCTGTAAAATAGCAAAACCCTATCAGAATTTGAGGTGAGTCGGAATTGTTGACCTGGAAACGCAGAGCTGGAAGTGAAGCAGTCAAGTCTGCTGCTTGCTGTCTCATTCGAAGAGATTTGCACGAGAGAAACTCTGCGGGCATCGCTGTCTGGCTGTCTGATTAAGAAGAGCAAGCGCTGATTCAAACAGGAAGGAGAGGCAAAGTCAATTCATGTCTGTGCAATTCCACGTTTAAGAATTTGGCGAGTTGACAGATTCATCGATCGATCGATGCAAACAAAGAAAGAAAAAATGCAAAACCACTTCATTCTCTAGAATTTAAATCTGGCCTCTTTCATATATATTTTTAATTGTTTTATTTTGCCATATATACTGGACGCGAGAGTAGTATCTATCTATCTTATTAAAAGCGATGATTTATCAAAAGGTGCATTTTAAATTTGAAATTGTTTAAACACAGTCTCATGATTTTATATTTATCAAAGAGCGTATCTCATTCCTTTTTTACCCCTCCCGTTAAACGTAGATTTAATGCTCAGATATTACATGTATCCGAGCCACAACTAAAAATCCCGAACCATCTAAAAGATGGTACTGAGAATTATATTCCCAGCAACATAGTAGTCCTGGGATTTAAATTCTCAATATCACATGGCATGAGACTTAATTTTTTATATATGGTTATGGACACCTAATAAAATCTAGATTATTAGAAATTTTGGACACGGATACACAGAGGGACACTTTCCAAACCCAATTGACTTGGATTGGATAGAAGAAAATGTGAGTAGGGTCAACAATGAATTTTGATCGAAACTCATTAATAAATCTAGAGGAGTCTAATTTATGAAATCTTGACATAGACAAAAATATCTTACAGCATAAATTATTGATGTGTCGAGGAAATTTGATTCTGATTCTCCTACCTTTCAGTTTTAGTCGCGTGTCACGTGGCATGTGACTTGATTTTTGAAATATGGCTGTGGATACCTAATAAAACCTTGAATATCAAAATTTTTTGGCATCGATATACAGAGGGACACTTCCCAAATCCAATAGACTTAGATTCGATCGAAGAAGAAGTGAATAGAGTCATCAATAGATTTTGATCGAAACTCATTGATGGACGTATAGGAGTCTAAATTTTGAAATCTTGACTTGGACTAAAAGATCTTACAATATGAATTATTGATTTGTCGAGGAAACTTAGTTCTGATCCTCCTACCTCCCAGTTTTGACTACATGCCACGTATAAATTCAAGCTGAGTGAGAAAAAAAGTGGTGTTGAAAATTATATTCTGAAGAACACAGTGATTCTGAGATTTAAATCTCAGGAACATAGTAGTCCTGAGATTTAAATTTCCAGCAACACGTCCAATTTCAAATTAGCTGAGAAAAAAGATAGTGCTGAAAATTATATTCTCAGGAATACAATGGTCCTGGAATTTAAAATCCCAACACTATATAATATCAAACTGGTCGAGAGAAAAAGTAGTGTCGAAAATTATATTCTCAGGAATATAGTGGTCTTGAGATTTAAATTCCTAGTATCACGTACAATTTCAAACTGACCGAGACAAAAGGTGGTGTTGGAAATTATATTACCATGAATATAGTAGTGTTGGGATTTAAATTCCTAGCATCACGTACAATACCAAGATGACCAAAAAAGATTGTGCTGAGAATTATATTATCAGGAATATAGTGATGTTGGGATTTAAATTCTTACTACCACGTACAATATTAAACCTTTAAAAATAAATACTGGTAATTATATTATCGTGAACATAATGACGCCGAAATTTAAATTTTCAAAGACTACGCATAAATATCGAAGCGACGCTAGATCGACTAAATTTTCGATCGCAATACATACAAAATTTCAGTATTAATTGTATATTTATTTGACGGGAAGGATAAAAAGAAAATGAAATGTATATTTTGATAAATATGAAATTGTATAACTGTATTTGAACAATTCTAAATTTAGAGTGCGCTATTCGATAAATTATCGTATTAAAAGCGCGACAAAGAAAACATTCAAACTTGTACAAGAGTAATCAGCGCGGTTTTTAATTAAGTCAGCGGGACACGAAGTCAATCGAGCGGATAGAAGCAGATCTCTCCCAGTGCTAAAGCTTTCATTCCACGTATTTGATGGAACTTAGGGCACGGGCAAAGCCATAGAACCACAGGCATCGCAACACGTCCCTAGCTCCTTGAGCTGTCTCTTTAAAACAATCCAAACACATCATCTACTTCCTAAATTCCTCCAATCTCTCTCTTTCTCTCTCTCTCTCTCTCTCGCTTTAAAGCTAAACAAAATTGTCTTCACTGGCGATGCAGCTGTCACAAGCTTTCTGCAAAGGGACACCTTATCATGCATGTCCTCCTCCAGAATCAAATGCATCAGCTCTGAGTTGCGTGGCCTCTTTTGATATGCATTTTTTTTCTCTGGATGCTTGTTTCCTATTCTCCTCTTCAAACTAAACAACAGCTAACATCTGGCCCCACCTTGCACGCATCTATCTAGTCATTGCCAGGGAATCCAGTCACTTCCTCACTCCTATTCATGCTCTTTGATTAAAGTAGAGCGAGTGCAATGTTTCAGTGTCACTAAGCTGGACAACATCGATTGTCCCTGAGCTGGACAAGATTACAAGAGAAAAGCCAGGGGGAAAGATCATTTCTCTCAGTGGCAATGGACAAGATTACAAGAGAAAAGCCAGGGGGAAAGATCATTTCTCTCAGTTGCAACGATATTGCTGCCTCTGTTGTTGGGGCGATAACATATGTATCCAACAGAGATTAAAAAAAAGAGAAAAAAGAGAATTGAAGTGCAAAAGATAAAATAACGACGATTTATCAAACAACGCTTCCGAAATTTAGAATTGTCAAAAAAATATATCATAGTTTCAGATTTACCAAATAACGTACTTAATTTCCTTTTTATTCTTCAGAAATAGTACATTTAATTTCCGAACATGGTGCTGGACATTTAAATTCCAACACCACTGTGGTGCTGGGATTTGAATTCCCAACACCACGATGACGGAATCAGATCACCAGTGTCGAAAAATTAAATCCCAACATCACGTGACGGGATTTGAATTCTCGATCAGATCGTGTGATTTCAATTTACGACACGGCCGTGTGTGTTGAATTGCACCACCACCGTGGTGGTCGAATTCCACCATCATCGTGGTGTGGAAAATGAAATCCCAAAGCACCACGGTGTTGAATTTTAAATTCAGCACTACATGGTGATCGGGATTGCATTATCATCAGTGGTGCCGAGAAATTCAAATCTCAAAGACCACACAGATTAAATTGAATTTTCAAAGACCACGCTCAAAATTAAATGCGCTATTTCTGAAGGGTAAAAAGAGAATTAAGTGCACTATTTGATAAATCTAAAATTATGGTGTGCTTTTTAAGCAATTCTAAACTTCAGAAATGTTGTTCGATAAATTACCGATAAAATAATATTTTCTCTTGATAGGTCGAATGGATTGGCACCATCATATTCTTAGAAAAGATGCCATAAATAATAAAGATTCAAAAATCAAAATAAATAAATAAAAAGCATGGTACTTTTGTTCGGAGCCTCTTCCTTCCCCATTCTCTCAAACTAGTTGCTCTTCCTTTTATCTCCCCACTTCGTGTTTGATGCAAAGCTTGTTGCGACCTTGAGTGATGCATGGAGAACACACAATGACTCTCGTGTATATCTTATTTCGCGTTTATAAGGATCTAGCTAATGATGATACAAAGCTATATATATCTTCAAAAAATAAAATAAATATTGTATTTTTTTTATTTCCCAAAAGATTGGAATAGCCAACCGCGGCCTCCCTCAGCCTATCTTTAAGGAAATAAATCGTGGAGGGTCTTTGGTCTTGATGCGATTGGTCAGGACAAAGAAAAATCATCTAAGCTCAGAGAGAAATTTTAGTCTCTAATTGATTCGTACTCATTTCGCAAATGTCATCCTTTCTCAACCAATGCGTTATCCCAATAGGAACTTATATTTTTTTTATTGCAAGTGTTGTTGTTTGTCAATTTTACTTATTAAATTAATTTTCACCATAGAATTTTGTACAAGTATAATTTCAAACATTTGACTCGGCATTATCTTCGACTAAAGATCATCATCTAAATAACCAAAAAGTTGAGTCGTTGACATGCTTGATGCATGGTATAAGTTCCAATGGAGGTACGTGGATATTGATTACATGGAAATTTAATTTAGGTTTAGTAAAACGATGTTGCATTTTAAGTCGATCATAATTCATGAATTGTCAACGTTGGACAATTTCTCCTTCTACATCTTATATTCCCTTTTATGTTTAATTCTAATACTTGAATGTATACATTTAAACACATGTCCCAATTTGCTCTACGAATGCACAATTCAATAATAACAGATTGAGAGCAACATTAAAAAAATACTCTTTTCTAACCTTCTCACTTATATTTAGGCCAAAAATATATTACAAAAGTCCACTAGGTTTATTACATGATCAGTCTCGAACACGAATCAGGCAACTTAGACTCGGTTAGAATGGAGCTTGCCCAAACTAGGCCTAAATTAATTGAAGTGGGTGGGATCAATGG
Source organism: Wurfbainia villosa (assembly GCA_025175895.1). Classification (NCBI taxonomy): domain Eukaryota; kingdom Viridiplantae; phylum Streptophyta; class Magnoliopsida; order Zingiberales; family Zingiberaceae; genus Wurfbainia; species Wurfbainia villosa. Next base: position 5,013,419 of record CM045995.1, on the reverse strand, counting down.
CAAAAAAAAAACCGTTACAAGTGATCCCGCCAAGCGAAATTTAGTTTAGTTTATGGATATGGTAATGGGAATCTAGTGGAATTCAATTGGGATGATTTGAACTTTAGAAAGCTAATGGAAGAAAGAAGGGTTAGAAGAGAAAAGTTGTTTGTTTTGTGAAACCATCTGGACCTTCCCTTATGATAACTTTAGCCAACCTTTTATATATGAGCCATGGATTGAGGGTACACCAAAGTTAAGAGTCTGCCACATGGTGAAGCCTCATTAATATGTTGGGCCTCTCTTACAACGTTGTTGACCAACCTAAGATATATGTCAAGGTTTTATTGGTTAGATTTGATGAACATGGATTGGTCAATATTCACATCGAAAATTAGACATGTGGTAGACCCTAATTGAGACATAAAAGGATACACATAGACTTTCAACTTATTGGTGATGAGCATATAATTACTTAGTTTTTTCCCCCCTAGAGTGTGAATTTTCTAAGATCTTGTCTAAAAAAATGCTTAAGGTTTTAAAGTTTGAATAAAAGGGCATTGTCCTCTTCCAGTTTGGAAGATCTAACAGGAGGGAGACATCTTTTTCAAACGAAAGACATTAACACATTAGAGAACCTAGCTAGCTAGTTTCAAGCATGTGTTCAAAAATACGACAATGGAGTACTCTTGGTTAGTTCAATTTGTCAGCATAAATGAAGAAATGACTCTTGCCTTTACTTGTAGCCTTAGAAAAATAAAAAGAGTGTTGAAATGGCTTAACATATTGGTCCGCTGTAACTTCTTCGCGACTAATTATTATTGTCTTTTCCTTTTCACAAATTATTCTTTAATATCATCCGATGACCACTTGGTGTATCTTTCCTTTTACAATGATTTAAAAATAGATATATTATGGTTAAACGCATGAATAGGGGAGAATGGACTATTTCTTTTTCCTATCATGGTGGATTTTGATTGTTCAGGATTAGACATGTTTAACGAACCGATTTGATCCGGAATCGAATATAAATTAATTCGTTAAATTTGAAATTGTAATTGATTTAGATGAATCGAATCGGAACCATTCCGATTCTGATTTGGTTCGGTTAAATCGATTTCGGAATCGGTTTGGAACCGTTTCGGAATTGGTTCAGAACCAGTTCTGATTCTAGTTACTAATTTAAAGGTGAAAACTCTTAGCATGCTAATATATCTATAAGATTATTTTATAATAGAAAAAAGAATAGGATCACCGGCGCGATAGATGAATTTGGAAGCTCAAGTTCGAGAAAGATAGTCCGGAACCGTTTCGGAATCAGTTCAAAATCATTTCGAAATTGATTCGGAATCGGTCTGGAATCGTTTCAAAATCGGTGCGGGACTGGTCCAAATTGAATTGGTTTCAAAGTTAAAACTTTGGAATTGGAATCGGAACCGGTTCCAACGTCGATCGATCCTAAATCGATTAGAATTGAATTAGAACCGAGGAACTGATAAGCATGCCTATTCGGGATGATCAAACACTTTTTACTGAAAAGTGATTGATAGACAAAAAAAACACTTCAAATTAGACATCTAAGAGTATGTGTTGATTGTAGGCAACAATTCTTTCGAGACGGTTCGATAGCTAGAGTAACGTAGATACTACAAATGAATAGGAGTTGAATTTTAATGTGAGATCTAAAATTCTCATTTGGATTTAGAAATCCTCTGTTGTTTCTGATTATCGGATTAAGGGACACAGCCTCCCATGATTTACCTTCTATCACTATCATCAAAAAATTGACGATGAGAAAAATTAAGGGGGAACATAATCATTTTTTTGCTACATAGTGTAGGCAACATTCAAAACTCACTTGTAGCTTTAAATGTCTAATTTTTAAGTGTTTAGGATTATCAAAGATTTTTTTTTAAAAAAAAAATGTATGATGGACAAAAACACTTTAAATTTGGAATTTGAGATCTTCTATAAATTATAAGGAACATTCTAGACTTATTGATGGTCTTAGATGTCTAATTTAGAGTATTTATTTAAAGTCATTAAATAGTTTTAGCTAAAAGTATTCAATAGATAAAAATGTTTTAAATTGGACATCTCAAATTACCTATGGATTCTTAGTAACATTTTAGATTTACTAGTGTCCTTAATGTCTAATTTGGAGTGTTTGGAATTTTCGGTTAAAATTGTTTGATAGACAAAAATACTTGAAATCGAACATTTAAGAACTTTTAAGCATCGAATTAAATTCATGGGTCACCTTAAGTGTCGAATTTAAATTTATAGTGTTTGGGGCCATAATTAATTGTGAGCAAAACACTCTAAATTGAATATCTAAGGCCATCTATGGATTGTAGACAACATTTTAGATTCATTAATGACCTTGATTTTCAATTTAGGCCGGTTAAGATCATCAAAAGATTTTGATCAAAAGTGTTTCGATGAACAAAAATACCTCAAATTGAACATCTAACACAATAGAGGGATCATTGAAGGTATTCTAAGATAAGCCTCATATGATGATTTTGGATAGTTTGTGACCTACGAGGTGTTCTAGAGTTTCTAAGGCTTTACCAATTACCACCCCAAGGTTGAGAATTAATGACATTGCAAAAATAACAAAAAATATAAGGTAAAATCATTAGAGTTTTTGGAAATTTAACACAATAAGTGAAACTTAAGGTTTTCAGAAGATCAGGAAAGAGGCTTAGTGCTTCGACAGTCGAAGAGTGATTTAGCTTGGAAATAAGTTAGACAACTTAATAAAGAGGAGAAGTATTTTAGAGAACTCGTCATGGCAAAGTGCCCCTTTTGTAAATACCAAACTATATTTCACGATTTTGTGAATCACAAAAGTTAAATGGAATCCTTTTCTAGAATACAAACATCAATTCAAAATGATTAATATTCTCCCCTTGAATTCAATCATGTTACCTTTCCTTGAATCATTCAGTTAAATAGAATTCGCCAAAAGTAGTTTCTTGGCGAGTTCTCGGTAGGGAGACATTAGAGATCACATCCATCCACCCTGTTGATTTTTGTGGCTAAACAAAATCTAGATTGGATACTCTGTGCATGGCAAGTCAAGGCAATCATGGAGCTTAAACTAAAGACTTTGATGGACATTGTGGACCATATCAACATGTGTGTGGTTTAAACTTCAAACACCTATAGCTTAAAATAAGGCCAACAAAAGGTTGGCTTGGGACCAAAAAACCACAAACTAAGAATGATCTTTACCTCTACCTGTAACATCTTTATGAATTTTCCTTTTTCTTGTCTAATCTTTATGATTTTTCTTGGTTGAGAAATGTTTGCTCAAGTCAATGCTTGAAAAATCAAAATAGACTGCTTTTTTGACAAGTAGTTTGTTGATGGGAAATTATTGGACTGTAATAATTTGTATGATCAGTTTGAAAAATCTATGATCTGTTAAATATAGTTTTTTTTTAAACAAAGAAAAGTCTCAGACCTGTTCAAATCAATTTCATGCAAGTATATTAAAAAAAGTTACATATGAGTCTCTTAGATAAATATTATAAAAAAATTACGTTGGACGATGAGTTAAAGTCTTTTATATATATATATATATAATTGAATTATAGAGTAATCTTTCAGTCTAATTTGTGATACTCTCTAGATGGCTTACTAAATAATGAGATGGATGTTCATATCGATAATACTAGAGTGCATTTGATTCAAGTTATTATACATGATCTTGGTTATGTGATTATCAAATAATCACATAATCAAGATTATGGAGAATAAAATATAACTTATGTCCTTTAGTTCAATTCAAAGTAATACAATATAAAATTATTTGTTTAGAGATTTTAAAGTATAATCTATTTTAATATTTTACTATATTATCTTTGGTCCAATTATAAGGTTCCGTTTAATCTGAAACCTGTTTGCTTATGGTTGTATTGATCGGGACGATCGTCGTTGCCCAGTGAGATGGCAATGGTCAGCCATTGTCTATTGACAAATACGACAGCTGCGTTGACAATCAATGGCGACGGCGGTGATCGACAATCGGCGATGGTGGTTGGCAACCGGTGATGGTCATCGATGATAGGTGACGACGACCGACAATTGGTAACAGCGATAGCCGATGACTGACGGTCGATGATCGGTGGCGACGACGATCGATAGTGGATGGTGGCGACTGGTAGCCGACGACGACGACGACGACCGACAACTAGTGGCATTGGCGACAGTCAACAACGATGTTGGTCGACGATCGACGACGGTGACGACGATGATTGACGGTCGGTGACAGCAACGACCCGCGACCATAGGCGATCAACTTGATTATAATAAGAATTTATGTACGGATCAATAATGTCATTTGATAAATTATTAGGGGGTATTTTTATTCCAAAGGGTAAAAATCAAAGGATAATTTTGAAAAAAAAATCATTAACTCTATAATTAAAAAAAACCTAACTTTTCTAAGGTTTTTCTATTTTCGAATTATATACTCCTTTTTTACTGACGTATTAGATTTTATCATGATTCAATAATCATTCAAATTTTAAACCAAATAAATTTTTTATTGATATTCATAAATAAATAATCAAGATTATCAATAAATACTCCGAACCAAACACATCTTTTAAAATCCTTTAAAATGTAAAGAAAACAACATGAAATCTTCATGAGAGATTTAAATGTGCTTATAAAATAAGAAAAATCTTCATGAAATGTTGATACTTCTCTATTGTTGTTTTCTTCATTGATCCCTCTATATCTAAAAGATTTTATGTTTATTTTCTCAGATATAAACAAGGGAAGAAAGAGAAAGGTTCATCAAGTTGCATATGAAGGAACCGGCCAAAATAAACATTTATATATGGTGTATAAGATTGGAATCGATCTAATGATCAATCTATTTTGAATTATCATAAGAGAGATAAATAACAATAGATCTTTAATCTTTAAGACTAGTAATCAATGCATAAAAAGATGATATCCTCGTATTTATGAGAGATTAATCTATTGTCATATAATACAACGTCTATATATATTAACCACTAAATCCTTTCTGCGGGGACAAGATAAACATATATAGTAGTACTAAAATATAGCCAATCTAGTCCGTCCCTAGAAGTTTGGAAGGATCTCATTTTGCAATTTGGAATTAATAGAAGTTTTGTGTGTTATGTTATGTTTACTTGAAGGGAAGGAAATAGAAATAAAATGAAATTGTTTAAGTGAAGAGAAACAAAAGGAAATATAACTTGTTTTATCTTATGTTCGCTATCCAGAATTTAAAAAAACAGATGTAGTTTCACCTTCACCTTGCTAATTCTTCTGCACATGAAATGTGCAAATTTTATTGTCCTTTTTTTAAAACTTAATTTGCACAGTTTCACCTCTCTTTCTCTAATTCTTTCCAACTAAATAAGAGGAAATAATCATTTTATTTTAATTCATTTCGACACGTGTCAGCTATTATAGTAAGTGTTGGAAGATTGATTTTCATAACTAATAAATTGAATAGGGATAAAATGATTATTTTGTGAGTGAATCATGGTAAATCAATTTCTTAAGTGGATGGAAAAATAATGTCTTAAATTATTTGAATAATAAAGAGTTGATCTAGTATGATCGAATAAATTTTTTAACTCTCACTCGAATAGAATTCATGGATGTGATTATACGGTGTATGAAATCGAAATTAATTTCTGTAATTTGATTTTAAAATAATAGAAATTAACCAGTTGATTATGAATTAATTAATTGAAAAAAATATTTGATTAATTAAAAAGATTAATGATTTGATATGATATGCAACGTTGATTAATTGAATAATTAATACATGGATATTGATTAAAAGATATATATATAGAGAGAAGAAACACGGAGTCACTCTTCAGAATCACTTTTCATATTTAATCTCACTCTTTCTTCTTAACTCAACTCTCAACTTAATATTCAATTCGATTTCAAATTGTGAAATTAAATCTCGTCCTTTCTTTCTCTTTTCTCCTAAAAGTTTCAAGACTTTAAAAGTTTAAGAGGGCTCGAAATTTAGAGTACTTCTATTTTAAAACTTAGATCGTTATATCTTAAGAGGCAATTATCGATAAATTGTCAGCATCTAGACAGGACAATATCATCTTAAGAAAAAAAGTCTCGTTTTCACCTCGACTTTAATACTCTTATCCATAGGAATAAGCTTACTCAAAAGAGCGTGTTGATATCCGAAAGAATAATTCGATGATTGACGAGATTAAGTCGGTTATGATACCAAGAAGGATATATCTATTACCTGAAGAGGTGTCTCAATAATCAAAAAGTATATCAAGAACATAAACGGAACAAGATCCATCTCGCCATATAAAGCTCTATCAATTTTCAAGTTGTCAACTACTCATTGAGCTGACTGATCAAATCCAACTGTTGGATCAACACTTCCAACCTCTATCCAAATAACAATCTTAAGGTGATATTTATGATCATGGCGACTGTGGATCCCACTCCTATAGAAAAAACAAAGAAATTCATTGTAACTTTCTTCGAGTGATGACAATAAAATAAACTATATTACTTAAAGGAAATATACCTCATAAGGTTACTATCAAAGATGCCCCCAGTGCATCTAAAGGTGATCCTTAAGCGATGAGAGAGTTATTCGCAAGGAAAAATAGATGCTTTCGATGCGATAACCATGATTTAAAAGGTTGGATGACAAAATTATACATCGGGTATAGTGTAACAATGATGGTCAAGGCTTTGTGAGGGTTATTAAACTAAAATTACTAAGTTGAAGAAAGTGAACTTAAATATCCAAAAGGAGGTACCAATTAAAGGCTTCAAATAAGACGTTTATGTCCATTTGGCTAAAGCTAAATTTGAATCTAATTCAATAAATCTAAGTGAAGGTAAAAAAAAATGAGTTAGAAGGATTGCATTGCATATATTGCAATTAACTAAGAGATCAAGTCTAATTTATGCTATATCAAGGCAAAAAGTGTCTCTTGAAAATTAAATGCAATCCTGGTTAGAGCTTTAATCTTTAACTAAATATGATTGCCCAATCTCCTTCCAATCACCCGAATCTTGACATGGCAAAATACTATGAATCTCGATATATGTTTTCAAGATAAGTTTTATTACATAATTCTGTATTTAGATTTGATCTGGATTTTGAGTTCAATGGCCTGGACCTTCGAACACTTGGATCTGATAAAGGCACCCGGTTCCTTTTTATCTGTTTAACCTAATAATTGAGTACCTAATTTTTTGTATCATAGAGTTAGCAACATAAGATATCTATACAACAACGCAATTATCTTACCCTTGACTTGCATCAGGATGACACCTAACCCAAAGTCTATTCTAGTCCTATAAATAATAACTTCCTCGCTATCTTTTGAAACAGAAGATCTCTCTTGATCTCATTTTGCTTGGGACCTCTAGAACTTATCTTGTCTAAACCTCCAGGTCTTTCTTGATGACTTGACCACCTTGCCAGAATTTATATCTTTTAGGCACATTTAGACTTTACCTGCCTACCCACCGGGTCTTCCTTGCTCACCTAACCATCTTTCTTGAAAATATTTCTAGACTTTACCTACCAAGTTCTTGCACATACACACTTGACAGACCTAGTGAGAATATAATATATCCTAACTTTAAAACTTTATTCCATATATCAAAACACAAGTTCAATTCTATGGTACCCCCGACACTAACATCAACTAAGTAAGATCATCTATGGTGATCGAGAAAGAGAATATAGGATATTGTTGGAGGAGTCTTTCTAAAAAAAGAGCTTCATTCATGAATCAAATATATATATCCTACTCACCTAAATTCAATGATATTACGGACTGTGAGAACCACATATCAAAGAGATGATAAAGACTATGTTAATAAGTCTTGGTTTATTGCAAAAATTATTACGGGAAGTTGTCCTCTCAAAAACCACAAGCTCTAGTGAGATAGAAATGAAAAATCTCTATAAATAATTGAAAGGTCATGAACCTTTGAATGAAACCAATAAATATAGGCGTAAACTAATAAATGTGAGGGTATTAGCTTAGATAGAAGTACCCAAATTGGGGTTAAAAGAATTGATTGCATGAAATGCATCAATATATGCCATAATAATCTATAGTAGTTAATAAGAAGCTACAAGAAGGGCATTGTGTAAAATGAAAAGTTTTGAAATAATTAATTATCAAAGACTTAATATCATTACAATAGTAGATCTTTAATGGTAAGACTTCCATTGACTAAGAGAATTGTACATATCCATCAGTTAAACTGTAAAATACCACAAAGAAAAAAAAATGTTGGGTAATTAGGAGAATACCCTATAAAATTTTTTCAGGAATTTTTAGGAATTTTTCTGGACTCGAATGGGGATTTTTTTTTTAGACCCTCTTTGCTAGAGGGGGGTTAAAGGGCTTAACGAGTCTGAAATTTGACCCGTTTACCTACCCGTTCCATTAACAAAACCGTTTCCGCGCCGCTAACGTTTACTCTTCGTGAGCATTTCCCAGCCGCGATAATTACTGCCTTTTTAATGCTTCCACCTCGCGACGAACCCCCACCGAGCCCTTCCTTTCCTTCCCTGCGGATCGCCTATCCGACTCCTCTTCTTCGGCGATTTCCTTTCCACCGGCCGGAGCATGTTCTTCTCCCCCAAAGCAAACCGCGATTGACCTCTCTCTCTCTCTGCCTCGCGCGTTCTCGTCTTCTCTGAAGCGGCTGACTGCCGAGCTTTCTCCCTCTTTCTCTCGGTATCTACCTCGCGGCAAGAGGCAACCAACGACCTCACGGGCGAGCAGGAGGAGTGGGCGAGCAAAGGCCGGCGACCTCGACAGCCTCCCTGGGACGACTAGAAGCTTCGATTTGGCGATTTACCGACGGTAGGCGGTCGGACGATTTCTTATCTCTACCGTCCGTTCGTCGCCAGAGTGAGGTAAGGGATGTCTGTTACCTTGTTTTCCCTCGATTTCAAAGGGGATCCGGTGTGTGAATGAACTCTTGCAGTAGCTTCCTTCGTTGAGCTGACCTAATCGAGGACTTGGGCAGAACCGGTGAACAAGGGAACAGGAGAGGTTGGCTGCCGGTTTGGGGATTGTTCTGCTGGTGAAGACTCCAATCGTTGGTAAGCATAAATTCCCTCCCTTTTGTTCAGTAAATTTCATTCGATGATGATGGTTGTTTGAGTTTGGGCAGTGGTCTCGAGCAGTTGAACAGGGCAGCTTGATGTTTGGGTATCGTTCAAGGTTTCCCCTGGAATTATCTAGTTAACTATGGAAGGTGTAAGTGCATTGGCTGTGAATGGATGTAAGGGCAGTGAGATAAAGTGGTGGCATAAGGATCCTTTTGTTTATTCGTTGCAAGGCCTTGGGGTTTCGTGAATAGCTGATACGTTAACGAAAGGAAAGGGTAATGTATGGTTGACGGGGAATTATCAGATATATGGTTGGGTAATTGAATTTAGAAAATAAGGTGACTTATGATGTCTTGAGGGTCTAATGTGAAGGTTGGTTATAGTAAATCGACCTTGGATAATTTAGGAGATTTTCCTAAGTAGTAAGTCGATAAAAGAATGCGACTATAAGAACGATATAGTAATTAATTCATATTTTGTAGTCTGCTTGTACTAAAATGTAATTGATGTTATTTGCAGGACGTGGATACGAGACAGATCCGCGACCGTGAGGATTTCATTACTACGAGCATTTACAGCAGGTGGGTAATTCCTACCCTGGTCAGGTAGTTAATGCATACAGATTTAGATGCATGATCACCTTAAATGATCATGTTACCTTGACCCTGTTCTATTTATCTTATGCTTGATACTTTATCCGTTAGTTATTAACTCCTTTGTTGTTATCATGTTTATTTTACCATGATTAGGAGTTACACATATAGATGATGTAAATAACTTGGAATTTATTTAAGTTAAGTACAAGTAGTAAAGTCCGGATGACAACCTGATTGTAAATTGGGCAAAAGGTCATCCGTAGGTAGATAATGTCTTGAACCTAGGGTTAATTTTAGTACCCATAGATTGCATGTTTACTACCGACCATACATTATGTAAATGGTCAGGAGAATGATATTTAGGGTGTCACTACGGACCGGTGGTCCTAGCCTGATACGATCAGTTGAGTACGACTCTCTACAGGGTAGAGAGTGCGTGATCTGGTTAGCATGACCCTCTGTAGAATAGAGAGTCTATGGTGGATGTCTGTTTATGAGACCTTACATTCATGTCATTTGCATGCACGCTGGCGACGATGTCTCCCTTGTGGTCGAGAGTGTCGCCAGTCATCTTGCTTCCACGGTTACTCATAGGAGGAGTAACCGGTGTGAGGGCAGAGTATTGTGGTGCCGCACTCTATCATTACAGATGGTGATAGTTGGATTTACGTGTCGTAGTCCTGCGTGTGTGGCACTCAACCACTCATGGGTAGTGACTGTCGGAGTGGCCAACAACAGGGACCCCCATCGTGTAGCTTGCTCTTTACGCTTATATGCTACTCGATCATACTGCCCACTCGGCCACTCGAGAGTAGTGGTTGGTGTTGAGTTGGGACAGTTGTCATGCTCGAGCCACCGAGGCCACACTGGGGTCGTGGTAGCTTTAGGGTGAGCCGAAATGACCATGCATACTGCATTGCCGACTTATGACTTTTTTGCATATTACCATATATATACATATATGCATGTATATATATATATATGGATGATTGTGATTAGCATACATATATAGATGCAGTATATATATATATATATATGCTTATTGTGATGCTGCATTTGTATGTACTATGCTTGTTGCATTTGTTTGTACATATTCATACATGTTATTACATTTTCTGTATGGTAGTAGGCCATCACTTGTATACTGGTTAGTTATTCACTGTGATACCCTTGACCCATAGCAGGATGTAGTATGAGTTAGTTCTATTCTTTATACCATATGTTGTGTATATGTGCTCAGGTTGGATAGGTGTAGCGTAGCAGACGGTATGTCTTTTTGGTTAGATGGTATATACATGGATATATTATCATGCTAGTGATACCTGTAGATTTTCTGTCAAAATACATGTGATATTAATGTACATGTTTATCTATTACCTGCTGAGTTTTACTCACCACCCCAACGGACCCTGGGTTTTTTTGTCGCCCAGGTAACAGGTAGAAGTCTTCGTGACGACTTGGAGCTGCGCCGGCGATCCATCCCATCTCCACATTTTGAGTCTCCCGAGGATTTGTGATTTGTATTTGTGTTATGGATTTTGTTCTATGTATGGACTTCGTCGTTATGTTGTGGACTTTATTTTGTGTCGATGTTTTATGTACGGTTTTAGTACTGTGGTCTTGTCAGGTGGTGTACACCTGTATATTTTGGTATATTTTGTTGTGGGTATGTGCTTATGTTTCCGCTGTGTGTTTGATATACTTATATCTATTTATTATGTTGTTGTTGTGGGCCTACGAGCCTTGTATTAACCCGAGATGTTGCCACGTACAGGGGAGATGCCGTCCGTTTGATTTTCGGCACGACATACTCTCGGGGCGTGACAACTTTATTGGTATCAGAGCCGAAGGTTCTGCGATGCCATACAATGATTTTGTTTTCGAGTCTTGGATTCTCGGGAGTCGGTATATTTTTCGGTTTTGGTTTTTGTGAGATGGGATTGACAGCGGCATAAGCTCCGGGCAACACGAAGTAAGTATTCCTGATAATTTATACTTTAGTTAGATGCTTATCTAGACTTGTTCAACAGGTGAATACTGTCAGAGTTATGCCACCTGTTCAGACTCGTGGTCGAGTCGTCCATCCGTCGGCGGCGGGGAGGAGGAGGGCGAGATACCATTGAGGCCGAGCACGCTACTCAAGCACCACCTCGGAAACCCCTATTGGTGATTGAGCCTCGAGAATCCGGATACACACCATCGACTACGGAGCCAGAGTCTAGTAGGCTCGATGATAAGTCACGATACTCGTGTTAGCACGATCACCAAGGAGAAGTTCACCTTATTTTGAGGAGTCGACCATGGATTGCCCGATCTTGGTGGAAAATATGGAAGACACCTTCGAGTATATGAACCGCATGATGTGGAGAAGGTGGGCCTTGCTGCATATCATCTCAGAGATCAGGCTTTCACTTGGTGGAAATTGCAGAAGACTCTATATGGGGAGCGTGGGATTACTTGGGCGGCTTTTGAGAGGCGCTTTACGAGGCGTGACTTTCCTTCGGCGTTTTCTCGACGTCGTCGGGAGTTTCTAAGCAAGCAAGGTGATCGTTACATTTATGAGTCTGCGAGTTTACGGACTATCGAGTTCTACTCATCTGGTAGCACAGGATTCAGACCGGATGTACCAATTCACCCAGGGCCTAGCAGCTTATATCAGAGCGAGGATGTCAGGATCTAGCATTACCTCCTACAGGGAGGCATTGGACCGTGCCCTCTTTATCGAGATGACTTCCCAACAAATCTCAAGGAGAAAGATATCGAGAAAGCAGATGACTAGAGCAGCGTGCAGAACTAGGGTTACGGCTCGGGGACTCGGAAGAAAGGAGCAAAAGGAACTACGAGGTGCTGGCGGAGGACTAGATCGCAAAGGGAAGCGTCCGACATCGAGTTCTCTGGAGGTCTCAAGAACCGTAAGAGTCGAGCGAATGGATGTTATAAATGCGGATCCGAGTCATAGAGCTCGAGTGTCCTTTGGAGCAGCCGGTTTGCTATTATTGCAAGCAACCCAGACATACTAGCCGAGAGTGTACGTTGAGAGCACGATTGGAGTTTCGATAGCTCTAATAAGGAAAAGGCAGTCCAACGGCGGCGACATCGAGGACAACACTGATGCGATCTCTTATGACGAGCGGCCAGTACCCCACCGCACTTATATCGGGCGAGGCGCCTCTGATGATGCGCGATCCGATATCCTGCATCTTGGTGATCTACTACCCAGGTATCTGCACCGCCCGTCGTTACGGCCAGCTCTCGGGGTTACCTTATGCCACGCACGATTGGCTCGATCTTGGCACCTCGAGTCGGACTCTCGGCCGAGTGGAGGCACACTACTTCTTTCGAGATGCGGTACAAATACCGAGACTGGATGAGTTTTTGCCATCACCAGAGATGAGGCCACGATGGTGGTGAGGATCGATCATTCGGGTATGGTTTTGATTTATTCCATATATCGATACTTTGATTGATACCTGGTAGTTCTCACTCATTCATTATCTAGAATATTTTAGGTAGAGTCGGAAGGATCCCAATGGTTCGTTCTTGTGGGTTAGCGATATCCTTGCCGTCGGGACAAGAAATCAAGGGTTTCCCATTAGACTTTGACGGGCATATCCTTACAGTGGGCCTTCAGGTGTTGGAAATGATAGAGTTCGATATTATTCTCGGTATGGACTAGTTGGCCGCTTATCACGCTACAGTGGATTGTAGAGCAAGAGTGGTGACTTTCCGACCACCAGATCAACCAGTTTGGGAATTTGTTGGTACTAGAGACGATGGATTATCCATTATATCATCTTTACAGGCTCAGAAGTTATTGGCCCAGGGTTGTCAAGGTTATTTGCTATCTCTGGTCAAAGTTGAGAACGAAGGACTACCATCCCTCTCTGATGTGCGAGTAGTCTGAGAGTATCCAGATGTATTTCCCGATGAACTTCCAGGCTTGCCACCTCCTAGGCAGGCAAGTTGAATTTGCGATAGAGGTGATTCCAGGAACTGCGCCTATATCGAAACCTCCTTATTGGATGGCGCCAAAGGAGTTGAATGAACTTAAAGTTCAACTGTAGGAATTGCTAGATAATGGATTCATCCGACCTAGTGTTTCACCATGGGGAGCACCGGTATTCTTTGTCAAGAAGAAGGATGGATCGTTGCGGTTATGTATTGACTATCGACAACTGAATGCAGTCACAGTTAAGAACAAATATCCACTGCCGAGGATAGAAGATTTGTTCGATCAGCTTAAGGATACATGTGTGTATTCTAAAATTGATCTGAGCTCAGGATATCATCAGCTTCGGATAAGAGATGAGGATGTTCAGAAAATAGCTTTCCGCACCCGTTATGGACATTACGAGTTTCTAGTGATGTCGTTCGGTCTCACGAATGCCCCAGCTGCATTTATGGACTTAATGAACCGGGTATTCCTGAGGTATATAGATCAGTTCGTAATAGTGTTCATCGACGATATATTGATTTATTCTCGATCCGAGGAAGAGCATGAACAACATCTGCGGATAGTATTGGAGATATTGCGGCGAGGCGGTTGTATGCCAAGTTTAGCAAATGTGCGTTCTGGTTATCCTCAGTGGGTTTCCTTGGACATGTGGTGTCCAACAGAGGTATTCCTGTAGATCCCCAGAAGATTGAGGCGATTACCAGTTGGGAGTAGCCAAAATCAGTTCAGGAGGTCCGTAGTTTCCTTGGTTTGGCCGGGTATTATCGGAGATTCGTGGAGGGATTCTCGAGTATCGCCATGCCACTCACTACTTTGACTTCGGAAAGTCAAGTTCACTGGTTAGAGGCACTGTGAAACTAGCTTCCGGGAGCTTAGCGGCGGCTAGTTTCTGCACCAATCTTAGTGATTCCTTTTGGTGTTGATGGGATGGTTCTCTATCACGGATGCTTCTATCCAAGGGTTGGAGTGCGATCGATGCGATCAACTGTGTGGTATCTTATGCCTCCCGTCAACTAAAAGATCACGAGAGAAATTACCCAGTGCACGATCTAGAGTTAGCCGCCATTATTTTCGCATTGAAGATATGGAGGCACTACTTGTATGGGATTAACTTTGAGATCTAGACAGACCATAAAAGTCTGAAGTACCTATTCACACAGAAAGAGCTGAATCTGAGACAGAGACGGTGGATGGAATATCTGAAAGATTACGACTGCACCATCCAGTATCATTCGGGAAAAACTAATGTGGTAGTGGATGCGCTGAGCAGGAAGTCTCGTGGAGTTACGGCGATCATCGGCGGCGATTCTTGATCCGTTCGGAGTTCTCGAGTTGGGATTGTCGGAACACGGTCAAACATCCCGGGGGATATTAGTATCTATGGTTGCCCAGTCTGCCATTGCTGAGAGGATCAAGGAAGCACAAGTCAGTGACCAGCATATGCAGTTCTTGAGCAGCACTATAGACTTAGAACATCAGATGGACTTCTCGAGTGACGAGAATGGTGTACTTCATTTCCGAGGACGACTATGTGTTCCGGACACACACCCAGTTAAGGAAGAACTGCTACAGGAAGCACATCAGTCGAGATTTGCTATACATCACGGTGGTACTCGGATGTGTCTTGAGATTTGAAGCGCTTATCTTTGGTGGAAGCGGTATGAAAGCGAGATATTGCGGACTTTGTCGCACGATGCCTAGTATATGCCCAAGTGAAGGCGAACATCGAAACCTGCGGGTTACTTGAGAAAATCCCGATCCGGAATGGAAGTGGGAGCATATCACGATGGACCGTTCAGGATTACAAGAACCCGTAAAGGACATCTGCGATTTGGGTGATCGTGGATCGATTAACCAAATCAGCTCACTTCCTTCCGTCGTGAGACGGACTCATTGGATCGTCTAGCGGAATTTATCGCCAGAGATCATCAGATTACATGGTGTACCATTGAGTATTATATCTGATAGAGATCCGCACTTTACTTTCTGATTCTGGCAGAGTCTGCGGCAGACCATGGGCACAAAGCTTCGACTCAGTACAGCCTTTCATCCGCAGACAGACGGACAGTCTGAACGTACCATTCAGACTCTGGAGGATCTATTGAGATCTTGCGTCATGGATTTCGGTGGCAGTTGGGAGGATCACATTCCTTTAGTAGAGTTTGCCTACAACAACAGCTACCACTCTTCTATCCAGATGGCTCCTTTCGAGGCATTATACGGCAGACCCTGCAGATCTTCTGTGTTATGGGAGGAAGTTGGGAAACGACAGATATTGGGGCCTCAGAGTATTCAGCATGATACAGAGTTGGTACGAGTGATTAGACGACGGTTATCTGAGGCACAGGATCGGCAGAAAAGTTATACGGACCGGAGGCGAAGGCCTTTGGAATTTTCAGTCGGGGACCATGTATTCCTACGAGTGTCACCCACCAAAGGAGTCAAGAGATTTGGGCTAAAAGGAAAATTAGCTCCACGTTACATTGGTCCATTTGAGATATTAGAGCGGATTGGAGGTGTAGCTTATCGGTTGGCTTTACCTCCGACACTTGCGGGTGTTCACAACGTATTCCATGTATCTATGCTGAGGAAATACGAGCCGCGATCTGACCATGTTCTGAAAGAAGTTTCGATACCACTCCAGGCAAATGCGACTTATGAGGAGACTCGGTCAATTCTTGGTCGCGAGGCGGCGGTGAACAAAACCATCCGACTTGTAAAGGTGGGATGGCAAGACATCATCTGAGATGAGGAGGCTACATGAGTGGAAGATACTATCCGAGCTCGATACCCTCATCTATTTACCTGAGGTATATGGTTATTTCGGAATATGCTTAAATTAATTTTTGCATTTAAGTATGAAATTTGGGGACCAAATTTTAATAAGTGGGGGAGAATGTAAAATACCACAAAGGAAAAAAAAAATAAATGTTGGGTAATTAGGAGAATACCCTATAAATTTTTTCCAGAAATTTTTAGGATTTTTTCTGGACTCGAATGGAGATTTTTTTTTTTAGACCCTCTTTGCTAGAGGGGGGTTAAAGGGCTTAACGGGTCTGAAATTCGACCCGTTTACCTACCCGTTCCATTAACAAAACCGTTTCCGCGCCGCTAACGTTTACTCCTCGCGAGCGTTTCCCAGCCGCGATAATTACTGCCTTTTTAATGCTTCCACCTCGCGACGAACCCCCACCGAGCCCTTCCTTTCCTTCCCTGCGGATCGCCTCTCCGAATCCTCTTCTTCGGCGATTTCCTTTCCACCAGCTGGAGCATGTTCTTCTCCCCCAAAGAAAACCGCGATTGACCTCTCTCTCTCTCTGCCTCGCGCGTTCTCGTCTTCTCCGAAGCGACCGACTGCCGAGCTTTCTCCCTCTTTCTCTCGGTATCTACCTCGCGGCAAGAGGCAACCAACGACCTCACGGGCGAGCAGGAGGAGTGGGCGAGCAAAGGCCGGCGACCTCGACAGCCTCCCTGGGATGACTAGAAGCTTCGATTTGGCGATTTACCGACGGTAGGCGGTCGGGCGATTTCTTATCTCTATCGTCCGTTCGTCGCGAGAGCGAGGTAAGGGTTGTCTGTTACCTTGTTTTCTCTCGATTTCAAAGGGGATCCGGTGTGTGAATGAACTCTTGCAGTAGCTTCCTTCGTTGAGCTGTCCTAATCGAGGACTTGGGCAGAACCGGTGAACAAGGGAACAGGAGAGGTTGGCTGTCGGTTTGGGGATTGTTCTGCTGGTGAAGACTCCAATCGTTGGTAAGCACAAATTCTCTCCCTTTTGTTCAGTAAATTTCATTCGGTGATGATGGTTGTTTGAGTTTGGGCAGTGGTCTCGAGCAGTTGAATAGGGCAGCTTGATGTTTGGGTATCGTTCAAGGTTTCCCCTGGAATTATCTAGTTAACTGTGGAAGGTGTAAGTGCATTGGCTATGAATGGATGTAAGGGCAGTGAGATAAAGTAGTGGCATAAGGATCCTTTTGTTTATTCGTTGCAAGGCCTTGGGGTTTCGTGAATAGATGATACGTTAACGAAAGGATAGGGTAATGTATGGTTGACGGGGAATTATCAAATATATGGTTGGGTAATTGAATTTAGAAAATAAGGTGACTTATGATGTCTTGAGGGTCTAATGTGAAGGTTGGTTATAGTAAATCGACCTTGGATAATTTAGGAGATTTTCCTATGTAGTAAGTCGATAAAAGAATGCGACTATAAGAACGATATAGTAATTAATTCATATTTTATAGTCTGCTTGTACTAAAATGTAATTGATGCTATTTGCAGGACGTGGATACGAGACAGGTCCGCGACCGTGAGGATTTCATTGCTACGAGCATTTACAGCAGGTGGGTAATTCCTACCCTGGTCAGGTAGTTAATGCATACAGATTTAGATTCATGATCATCTTAAATGATCATGTTACCTTGACCCTGTTCTATTTATCTTATGCTTGATACTTTATCCGTTGGTTATTAACTCCTTTGCTGCTGTCATGTTTATTTTACCATGATTAGGAGTTACACATATAGATGATGTAAATAACTTGGAATTTATTTAAGTTAAGTACAAGTAGTAAAGTCCGGATGACAACCTGATTGTAAATTGGGCAAAAGGTCATACGTAGGTGGATAATGTCTTGAACCTAGGGTTAATTTTAGTACCCATAGATTGCATGTTTACTACCGACCATACATTATGTAAACGGTCAGGAGAATGGTATTTAGGGTGTCGCTACGGACCGGTGGTCCTAGCACGTCTGATCGATTGAGTACGACTCTCTACAGGGTAGAGAGTGCGTGATCTGGTTAGCATGGCCCTCTGTAGAATAGAGAGTCTATGGTGGATGTCTGTTTATGAGACCTTACATTCATGTCATTTGCATGCACGCTGGCGACGATGTCTCCCTTGTGGTCGAGAGTGTCGCCAGTCATCCTGCCTCCACGGTTACTCATAGGAGGAGTAACCGGTGTGAGGGCAGAGCATTATGGTGCCGCACTCTATCACTACAGACGGTGATAGTTGGATTTGCGTGCCGTAGTCCTGCGTGTGTGGCACTCAACCACTCATGGGTAGTGACTGTCGGAGTGGCCAACAGCAGGGACCCCCATCGTGTAGCTTGCTCTTTACGCTTATATGCTACTCGATCATACTGCCCACTCGGCCACTCGAGAGTAGTGGTTGGTGTTGAGTTGGGACAGTTGTCATGCTTGAGCCACCGAGGCCACACTGGGGTCGTGGTAGCTTTAGGGTGAGCCGACATGACCATGCATACTGCATTGTCGACTTATGGCATTTTTGCATATTACCATATATATACATATATGCATGTATATATATATATGGATGATTGTGATTAGCATACATATATAGATGCAGTCTATATATATATATGCTTATTGTGATGCTGCATTTGTATGTACTATGCTTGTTGCATTTGTTTGTACATATTCATACATGTTATTACATTTTCTGTATGGTAGTAGGCCATCACTTGTATACTGGTTAGTTATTCACTGTGATACCCTTGACCCATAGCAGGATGTAGTATGAGTTAGTTCTATTCTTTATACCATATGTTGTGTATATGTGCTCAGGTTGGATAGGTGTAGCGTAGCAGACGTTGTATATGTCCGTTAGCTCATATTGACTTTTGGTTAGATGGTATATACATGGATATATTATCATGCTAGTGATACCTGTAGATTTTCTGTCGAAATACATGTGATATTAATGTACATGTTTATCTATTACCTGCTGAGTTTTACTCACCACCCCAACGGACCTTGGGTTTTTCTGTCGCCCAGGTAACAGGTAGAAGTCTTCGTGACGACTTGGAGCTGCACCGGCGATCCATCCCATCTCCACATTTTGAGTCTCCCGAGGATTTGTGATTTGTGTTTGTGTTATGGATTTTGTTCTATGTATGGACTTCATCGTTATGTTGTGGACTTTATTTTGTGTCAATGTTTTATGTACGGTTTTAGTACTGTGGTCTTGTCAGGTGGTGTACACCTGTATATTTTGGTATATTTTGTTGTGGGTATGTGCTTATGTTTCCGCTGTGTGTTTGATATACTTATATCTGTTTATTATGTTGTTGTTGTGGGCCTACGGGCCTTGTATTAACCCGAGATGTTGCCACGTACAGGGGAGATGCCGTCCGTTTGATTTTCGGCACGACATACTCTCGGGGCGTGACATAAACAACCCTATTGAGAGATCAAATATATTAATTACATGTTTAGGAAAATGAATCTAAAATCAAATATTTGAATTAAATAGTGGTAACCTAATAATGTTGACAGAAGATTCCAAGATGGTTCAAAAGAGACAACTAAATTATAAGATTTGAAGCACCTAGGAGTAATTACTCCAAATTATTCTTGGGACAAAAACTGTGACCTACAAAATAGGTAAAGGATGAGTAAAAATTCTTAATGATTCCTATTTTATACTACAGAGGGTATAATAGGGTATTACAAAATACTCTTAATAGAAAATCACTTATATGAGTGTGAAGACGGATCACTTCACTGAAACACTTATGAATCCCAAGCATTGTTAATGGCCAAATTAAAACGAACACGATAGAGAATCATTAGAAGCCTGGAGGGATATTGTGTGGGTATAATTATCTTGGTTTACACCAATGGTTGAACAATTCAAGATGTATATAGTTTATTAGGTATCCAAGTAAATCGGATTGAATTCCACTACGGAAGGTTAAAAGCAACAAACTACTTATCCTGATGTAGAAAGTTGTTACACCTTACATAGCTGCTCGTAGAGCGATCAATGTTAAAAAAAGTTGTTATACCTAACTTAGTTGCTCCTTTAATGATACATAATCATTCTCTGAATAATATATAGTCATTCTCCAGGTGACACACAATCGGTCTCCTGGATTCATCTATGTCTTACTATTTATCCAGATTAAATAATCTTTATTTACATCAATATGAACATCTTTAATTCTTCATAATGACTATCATGTCAAAAGCATGTTACATATTCAATATTCACAATCATTTCTATACATAACAAAAATGTGTTGACCAGTGGATAACATCAAAAGATGTAAATCTATTTAATTTTCCTTTTTAGCTCGAATCCATTCATTTTAATCAATAAATTACCTAGTTATGTTCCATAGACTGAATCATCCATAGTCAATAGGTTTACATGATAAAGTAGTAGACCCTGATTAAAACTTCAAGTAGATAATTAAACAGTCACTCAGGACAAATGCTAAGATTAATATATAATCTCAAAGGACTCACATAGTAGAGAAGCAGAGATCCATTCTCCTACT
This sequence comes from Wurfbainia villosa, assembly GCA_025175895.1. Lineage (NCBI taxonomy): Eukaryota > Viridiplantae > Streptophyta > Magnoliopsida > Zingiberales > Zingiberaceae > Wurfbainia > Wurfbainia villosa. The sequence goes on along the minus strand of CM045995.1, from coordinate 4,992,444 downwards.
ATCCTTATTGCCGTCATAGCACATGTGGTATGAATCATATGCATATTATGATGTTACTCTCTTTACCAATAAAGAGCGCATGTTTTTCTCAAATCAATATCATACAGATTTTAATCTACACATTCCCAAAGCTTAATCCTGAATTCAACATATGAATTCTAATCTAACTCCAAACATGTATAGTAAATAGTGGGTGCATTTACTTCGATTATCAATTTCCAAATGATCTCAACTTTAACCAAATATTAAGACGACCCCAGTTTATAGGTATGTCTATATATACATATAGTTTCACAAGTTATTCTATAAGAAATAGCCTTAGCTCTATCTGTACTTAACAAATAGAGATGATTGTCCATGTGAAAGAATCAATCACTCTGCCAACATGCTCATTGAGATCTTATCATCAAAATATAACATTTCACATATACTGAATAGATTATGACATTTTATACAATCAAATCACAATATCTGATTGTCAATTACAACATCGATACATTCTTCGAAGTCCCATAGACTTTACGTGCTCATTGAATGCCTCTCTAATCATTGACTTAGTAAAAGGATCTGCAAAGCATAACATGTGTAGGGATATACTTAAGAATCACTTTCTTTTTAGCAACAATATCTCTCACAAAGTTGTACTTTATAGCTATGTGTTTATCCTTGTTGTGATATTTGAGATCATTTGAAAAAGTTATAGTAGCTTAACTGTCACAATAGACAATAACCAAACTCCCACTGTCCTCAGTAATTTTTAGATGCTTCAGAAATCTTCTTAACCAGATTGCTTCTTACACAACTGTTGAACATGTCACATATTTAGTTTCCATATTTCACAAGGCTATACAAGTCTATTTCTTGTTGTTCCAGGAAATGACACCACCATTCGACAAGAATGCATAGCTAGATATGAATTTTCTACCATTTAGATCCCCAACCAATCTGTATTTGAATAACCCTTCAGACTTATATCTGATCATTGAAAATAGAAATAATAATCTATTGTCACTTTCAGATATCTAAATATCTTCTTCACCTCCATCCAGTATCTCGGTCCTGGGTTTGATTAGAACCGACTGACTAAGCCTACAACATAGTTGATATCAAGACGAGTACACAACATAATGTACATCAAACTACCAATAGCACTGGTATATGATTTTTATTCATCTCGACTATTTTCTCAGGAATCTTGGGACTCATACTCTTGCTCAGAACAGTACCTTTCACAATACATGTATATTCACCATTATAATCAGACATACTGATATGTTGTAACATCTTACTTATATAAGACTCTTGAGACATATCCAAAAGTCTTTTAGATTGATTTCTCTCGATCTTTACTCCTAAGATGTATTTAGCTTCTCCCATATCTATTATGTCAAACTGTGATGAAAGTCACTCTTTGAATTCTATCACAAACCCTATATCATTTCCTGCTATCAGTATATCATCAACATATAATGATAAAATGATATACTTTCCTTTTTTCCTTTTCAGGAAAATACAACGTTCCTCATTGATCATGTTGAAACTATAAGATAAAATGATTTCGTTAAATCTTATGTTCCATTTTCTCGACGTTTGCTTTAGCCCATATATAGACTTTTTAAGTCTACATACTTTTTCCTCTTGGCCTTCAGAAATGAAGCCTTCTGGATGAACCATATAGATTTCCTCTCAGGCTCACCGTTAAGAAAACTGATTTTTACATCCATATGATGTAATTCTAAGTCATAATGCACCACAAAAGTCAAAATAACTTAGATTGACATAAACTTCACTACAAGAGAAAATGTCTCTTCATAGTCAATACCCTCCAGTTGGGTAAATCCTTTGGCAATCAAACGAGCTTTGTATCGATTAATCGATCCATCTGCTTTTCTTTTTTATTTTGAGAATCCACTTATTCCAAATAGCCCTTCAGCTAGGAGAAAAATCGACTAAATTCCAAACTTAATTCTGAATCAATGACTTCATCTCTTCAACCATTACTGCTTTCCACTTTTCTCTAACTCTACATCCCAATGCTTCATCGATAGATTAAGGTTCATCGTCGTCAACTGGGAGTGTCATTAATGCCTCTTTCTCAATATCAAACCTCTTTTTAGGTTTGATCTTATGAACACTTCTTCGTAAGTTGAGCTCTTGAGAAGTCACTTCATGACTTGGCAAAGCACTTCCACGTGGTTGACTAGCTTCAGGTATCCCACCTGACACCTGTCTTATTGATAATGACTCATCTTCCTCAAATAGAGAAACTGTCTTACCAATCTCACCTCTAGTTGGGAACTCAGTTTCGAGAAAAGTAGCATCTCTCGAATCCAATTCGGAGATAGTTTAATCTTATTGCTCACCTATGGAAACATAACCTTTGGAGGTCTCATAATATCTTATAAAGATATATTTATTACCTTTAGGTTTTAGTTTTCCATACTTATGAGAACTATCATAAACACAGGCAGCTGACCCCCAGGGTCTCAGATTGCTCAAATCTAATTTTCTGCTTGTCCAACGCTCATATGGAGTTGATGCAACTGACTTTGAAGGCACTTTGTTAAGTATATATGACACAACTAATAATGCATCTCCCCAATAGAAGATCGACAAATTATCCTACGCCATCATAGACCTAACTATTTCTAGAAGAGTCTTATTTCTTCTTTCAGCAACCCCATTTTGCTATGGAGTTCTAGGGATTATCAGTTGTCTAATAATCTCTCTATCATTATATATTATCTTGAATATATCAGACAAATATTCCCTCTTATGGTCAGTGTGTAAAGTTTTAACCTTATATTCTGTTTAATTCTCAACTTCGTTCATATAATGAATCAAGCAATCCAATGCTTCAGATTTATGAGAAATTAAATACACATGACCGAAATGAGAGAAATCATCAATAAATGTAATGAAATAGGAAGCTCCATATCTAGCCTTCACATTCATTGGACCATAAATATCTGAATGAATTAATTGCAATAGTGACTCAAACCTAATAGCCTTATCAAATGGTTTCTTAATTGCTTTTCCAACATGACAATGCTCACATATAGACAAACTAATCTTAGCCCAAGAGCCTAGTAAACCCTCTTTAGCTAATCGATCCATGCGATCTTGTCCTTTATGTCCTAATCTAGCATGTCAAATCTCATCAGTTATATCTGCATCATTAGTAAGAGCAATATTCGAAAAACAACCATCAATAACAGAATTGACATATGGTTCTACATCAAGAATCATAAAATCATTCGTTAAAAAACCATACCTGATTGAAACTGAGTCAATCTTAAGTTATACACACTGATTGTAAAAATTAATACAATATCCTAAATCAAGAAGATAAGTTACAAAAATAAGATTCCTTCGAATCTCAAGAGCATATAGAACATCATGTAGAAACAAAGTATTTCCACCACAAAGGTTAAGTTTGCAAGTGTTGACTCCTTTGACTTCAACTCTTGCATTGTTTTCTACATAGATCAATTTGTTACCAGCTAATACCTAGCAGTACTCCACATATGTAACCCGCTCTTGAGCTATATGGTTGGTTGCTCCCGAATATATAATTCACAAAGGATAAGAATCAACTAATAACATTGAACTAGCAACAAAATACTTAGGAAAAGAAGACAAACTCAAAATTATCTTTTTGGCTTAGTATATTCCCGAGTGAAGTGACCCATCTTACCACAGTTAAAGCAATTCATCTTGCTTTTAGGTTTCTAATTCCCATCTTCTTTCTCTTCTTCTTGATTGAGCCTTGTTCTACTTTCGCAGTAGCAACTTCCTTCTTTTTTCCCTTTATCTTCTTGAACCATTTCTTTTTCTTGGATCCAGATGATCTAGCAGAACTGAAAGCCACATAGGCTTGTCTATAAATCCTCGTGGATTCGACTCTCTCCACCTCTAGTTCCATATGCGCGTGATACATCAGTGAAAGTCTTGATATTCTCACTGTGAGTCAGGGTCTACTTTATAGTCTCCCAAGAATCTGAAAGGGAACAAATAACTGTTTGAACATGTTGTTTATCGGCCAACTCATGACTAGCAATTTTAAGCTCCCAAATCATGTTTGACATCTCCCTAAGGTGTTGAATCATAATGATATTCGAGCGCTTTTTGTAGTTGTCGAACTTGATCGTCAGCTACCAAAGCTTGCTTAGACTAACTCCACTATATCTATCCCTAAGGGCTACCCAGACTGCATAAGTCTTAGGATATGACTTGTACTCATAAACTAGGTTATCTATCATTGAACCTATCAATATGCCCTTAGCAATGGAGTCCTTTTTCTTCCATGTCTTATAGGCATCAAGATTTCGTCTGTGTTGTGCATTGGGACTCTCAACATGTTCTACCATAACCTGATGTACTCTAAAACTTCTTATTCCTCAAGTACATACTGTATCTTGAGGTGCTAGATCTTGTAATTATCCCCATTCAATTTCTCACCCTTATTCAATTTAGCTATGATATTTTTTGTTGTCGTAACCTACCATAAATAAATAAATTATTCGATATTCATTGTATGTTCTATGTATATAATCTCTGATTGACTCAATGTAAATCTGAATAGGTTTATAAAATCAAGTGATAACTACATTCTCACTCATCATTTGTATGTATCAATCTGACTTACATTGATCTATTCTATTACATATATCCAATCTAATGAACTTAATCACTATACAATCATGATATTTAGTATTAAATGAGTTGATCATTTATAATAATGAACTAATCAAAGAGTATATTGTAATAAACAAATATCATGCATCCTGTAGAGTAAATGACATAAAATGAATAAATCATTTGAATGAACATATATCATTAACATAAACATGATGTACATTGTTAATACATAACAAACTCTACTAAGAATGTCACATATAACATTCTTACTACTCATAACCAAAACAACTCTAATAAACTAGATAGACAATTACTACTCCCACTAGGACAAACACTAGCGCAGTAGTAATCCAAACATGACCTACTTTTTAGGCTCAACTAAGATACTCTCAGCTAGGACACTCTCAAGTTGTGGATGATACCAAGTCACAGACTCTTGTAAAGAACTCACACAAAAGTTCTCTTTAGATTCTTCTTTTGGATCTTCTTCACACTTTATATAGTGAAGTAACTCTATGCACAATTGTGTATATGTGATGCGTCCCTCGTAGCGCCCCCATATTTGGTGCAACATCACTTAGGTTTTCTTGCAATGAATGAACCAATGGCCAAATCCTATAGTTATTCAGAATCAAAAGCTCCTGCATCTCGAATCTCGAGAATAGATGATCCTGTCTCTCCATGTGTCCACCGACTCCATAAGCAAAGTCATACTCTATCTCCTGGATAACTTCCCTCAGCTTGTTCTGTAGCAAATCACGATGAGTTATGGTGGTAATCATCCGGGACATCTGAAAATTGAAATTAAATAAGTCAGTATAAAATCGACTTGTCACGCCCCGGGGGAGTCCCTGCCAGACGAAAATCCGGCATCATCTCCCCTGTACGGGTGACAATACCAAACTTATATACAAGGCTTACACGACCACTATACATCGGTCAATACAACCGAAATCCAAACAACACACGTAGGTAATAAAATAGGCCTCAGGCCATCAATCAAAGCAAATAGTAAACCGTCTATAACAACTAGGCTTACCCCTTCTGCCATCTGGGTAGGAATACCCAACCAAAATCAATCAAAATAAAATCCGAATAAAGGTCCATAAGGACACCAAAAATCCCCGAGTACATAAATCCAACTCCAGTCCTAAATATATCTTCTAATCCAAATATCCAAAACCATAAAATGAATAATTATTAAACTTTTGCGATGAGGGGGTTTGGCAGCTGGACTCTCCTGACAGCTTCATCCTGAAATAGATAAAAATCAACGGGGTAAGTTCAAAGAACTCAGCGGTTATAGTCGATATGCAAGGTAAGAAATAGCTAACAATAACAATCATGCCAGTACAGTCTCATATATATAGGGTATGCAAGAAAGAAATACAAAAGAACTGTACTTACCTAAATCTCCTACCCTGATATAGGAGCATATGCCCTACTAGAAGAAATAAAGTCATCACCATATACAAATATGTATCCTGTATGCATGACAATCATATGCAACAACCAAGGCATCAATAAAAATGCATCAAACACAATACAAATGCTATCCATACAAAATGCATGTCGTGCAAATGACATGGTCATCCCTGACGCCAGTCAGCCGCCTCACACGCGATGGCGAAGCCGAGTGGGTAGGGCTATGACAACTGTGCACTCTGCCATCACTGCTCCTGAGTGACCGAGTGGACAGGATGCTGTCGGAGTACACCTATCCTCCTGCTGCAAACAGAGTGGGGGAGCTAAGCTCTCATCTCCCGGTGTTATAGACCAGAGGAGGGATCTCTGCTCGCTACCACGTTGCCTCATCGCTACCCATGAGCGGACCAGCAGAGCCTGACAGAGCAACTGCACACACCCTCCTGATGTACCACTAACCCATGAGTGGCAGCGTGTGCATGCCATGTAACTGGCTGCGGGCTCAACTATAAAGGAATCCCGTCCAGCCAGCATGCAATAATGCAAGATGGTGCATGATACTAAAGCATGTAAATCCAACTAAAATGCATAACCGAATAATATGCACAACCAATAAATACATATCCATGATCCGAGTAAAACAGGAAAAGTATAACCATAACTGATCAAATGCATGTATCAAGTAGGCACAAAAACATACTAAGCATATAAACATGAAAATTATTGCAAGCTATCCTAACTAGCATATCAACATGACTATATCTAGGAGATAAGTCAAAATACCCACCTGCTATAATGATCGAAATCATGAACTCTTCACCCCCGTAGACCGGTCTCGTGATCGAAACCTGTATAAAACATAATTATCATCAAATCCAAACACACACAACGTGCTAAATTACTACTATACAGTTTCTATATTCGCATTCTTTTATCGATTACGAATTAGAAACTCTCACTTGTACATCTAACCAAATCCCATTAGGATTTCCATATTAACTCACCTTCCATATTAGCAACTCCCTAACTCATATACCATAATCAACACCCCTTTTAGCCTTCACAATCGTTTACAACCATTTCTAGATTACCCATTTCCATCCTAAACCTCATAGCCAACAATCCCACTCCACAAAACACGCACAGCCGTTCACATGCTTAACCGGAACCTCACAGTCGACTCCATCGACGGTAAACTCCAATCACAGCCGGAGTTTCCCCCAATCTGCTTGGTTCGCCGGAACACCCACGCCAGCTGCTGCCCTAACTCACAATTGGCTCCAACGCCCCCCCTTCCTTGATCACAAAATCCCTAGAAACATTGGACAGAAAAGAACAAGGGAAAAAATGAGATATTTACTAAAACTCCAACCTCATCGGCGGAACTTCCCTTCCAACAGCTCTATTCGCTGGAAGAATTTGTCGCTGCCCTTGCTTTGGCGACCACCGGCAGTCCTTCCCTTGTCCTCTATTTGCCAGCGCAACTCAACACCGAATCCTCTGCTCCAACAAAGGACTCGTGGCTTCGACAAAACCATACGCGGACGTCGTCGGCGCAAGCTTCCAGCCACTCACTCACCGTCAGCTCGAGCCAAAGCAGCGCCGTCGATGGCAAAGGAGGAGGCGATCGCAAGGGCGGGCGGCGGCGGTGGCGACTGCAGCTGCGACGTCGGGTTTGGCACGTCGTAGAGGTTGGGAGAGGGACGGTGGGCGGCTACAGCTTGAGCTCGCGAAAAGGGCGAAGGTGCCGGCGGTGTTGTGGGTGGCGACGCGAGGAAGAACTCGGGAAAAGGGAATGCCACGCGCGAGGAGAAAACCGTAAGGAAGAGGGCATCGGACACAGAGGGGAAAGAAAAATCGAGGAAATTCGGAAGTTAAAAACCTAGATTTATAACCTAGGTTAATTAACCCCATTAACTAGTCTAAACAAGCCCCTTTAAAAGTCTATTTTTCTTATCCCTGTAATTATCTCGTACATGTCCCGTTTAATTCCAGAAAAATTCCAAAAATTCTCCAAAAATCCAACAATAATTCCTAGGATTATTTTTCCTAAAATTTGACCATTAAATTTAGTATTTTACATTTTTTCTGTATTTAACACGACCAGCCAATACAAAAACAACTTAATTCAATTTATACAGACATAGAATTAATACAGTAAATCAAGAAAAAAGCAAATCTTCTTGATTGTTAGGAGTCTTAGTCGACTGACTCATTTACCAGTCGATCGACATTTTCCTCAGTCGACTCTAACATCATTCAGTCGACTGACACTAATCAATAGTCTATCAATCGACTATCAACTTATATCAGTCAACTAGAACTATGAAACTCAACTCTGCAGTGTTCCGTGAGAATCCGAACACCACAATTTGTTGCGAGTACCCCAGGCACTCGAGCACCATGCGTGGTGTTCTGTCTTCTCAACATCCCTAGCTAGCCGTCAACCCTAATTTACTTAATCTATTTTGAGTTGTTTTCCGAGTACAAGTTGTTCCAACAACTACTCGACAATCAAGTTATGAGTTTAGTTAACCATTGTCAACTTAAGCAAGTTAGTCAATGTTGACTTTGTTACTCAAACTCGAGAATAGCATTGATATTCCGAGCACCTCTACTTGACATCCTGATCACCACATGCTTTTTTTCGAGTGCTTTTGAGTACAAAGCATTGTGCTCACTCAACTGAGTATGAACATTATGCTCACTTATTCTAAGCACAGAGCATACAACCTAAATACCAAGCACATAGCTTGAGCGCTTTGTGCTCTGTCCGAGCACCTAATGCTTTGACTGAGCACCAATGTGCTCTGCTCGAGCACCCAGTGCTTTGGCCGAACACCCTGGGGTGCCGAGCACGATTACCTTGGACGATTAGCTGAGCACAAATGCTTTGTGCTAAGCACCACAGTGCGATGTCTCTCCGTGCCGAGCACAAAGCTCGAGCGTTGAGGTTTCAAACATCGTAGCACGGTTCGCTTCTGTCGCCCGACTACCACATTCCTAGCTTGAGCATTGCACATTTCACTATTGAGCTGAGTGTCGAGCACTTTTGCCCGGTGCCCAAGTACTCTCGAGCGTTTATCCCGAGAGCTTCATAGTTCAACTTACGGTGTTGAGCACCCTGTAGTGGTGTCGAGCACTGCATGCTCAAGTACCACTTGCTCGGGTATTACAATTTTTCCGCAGTGCTGAGAAGCCAATGCTTAACCACTACGTGCTTGAGTACTGTGTGCTCGGGCGTTGTGCGCTTGATGTGATGTCGAGCACCCAATGCTCGAGCACCACACGCCTGATTTGTTCTCGTCGAGTGACCCAAGCGGCGATTGGTTTTCCATTTGGCAAATGCAACGACAATCAGTTTTCCGCTCAGGGATTGTCGCTCGACCATTGAGAAATCACCGAGCACTTCGCGCTCCTTGTCCCAAGCACATAAAATGCTTGTGTAACTGCATTTCCTAGTCAACCTTCACTCGATAATTTTCACTATTCATTGCGATGAACTGTGAAATTTATAGTCTATACAAATAAATTCATAAAAATCAGATACAAACCTATGTTTGCATTGATACTAATGTAGCAATTACTGCATCTTATACGAGTTGTGTTAATTTAAAATGCTCGGTAAATACAATATCATAAATACTGAACTTATAATGATTCGTCAGATTTTTCGCGTTTCCGAAGATGAACAATTCCAAGAAGAGATCTCTTGAATTGTCGGCGATGATCTGTTCCTTAGATCTAAGTTTATCGTCTGAAGGATGATCACGATTCATAGAATTGAAAAATTCCTACTATTCCACGAACTAAGATCCGACTGCTCCTTGACATTTTTAAGACTCTTCGATCACTCTTTTCTTCGGCAGTCTGATAACACTCTTACCAACCCCTTTGCTCTCTCAAAGCTTGCTTAAATGCACACCCTTTTAAAAGATTTACTGCAGCACACGAAATGAGTGCATTTAGTGCGCACATGGCAACGTGTGTGCAGTGAAAAAACTGCCTGCATATGTGAATATAGAACTTAGTCTTGTTCATGTCTCTTGTATTTCTGATTGGCAGTGGATGCTTAAACTACCTAATCCATTTAATGCATCCAAACAGTCCATTCTGTACCCTGTCATGAAAAAAAATACTATGAAAAACTTAAAACTTTTTTATTTAATTTAATGCTCCAGTACTATTCCATTCATTAACTAACTGGTTCTAATCAGTCCACGAACTTGATTAGTTCACCTTGTATGATTTCGAGCTGAGCTAGAGAGCATAACTTTATATCGAGCTTGCAGACCTTCCAAGTTCCCTGAGGATAAGCACTTCCAGGTACCCCCAAAATATTCCTTATCTGAAATGGAAAGGAGTAATAATTCAATGGTCAAAAACTTTGATGGACAGGATATAGGACAAGAAAAGGCACTGTCATCTTCAGTGAATAAAAATCATGTATTTTGATTGGTCATTACTCTACAAAGACTTCAGAATACCACTTTTAGTCCATTCCTGCCAAGAGTCATAAGCTGCATTTAGAATAAACAGGTGTGTCTCTAATCCATGAGCCATGTATTGTGGGAAAAAAAACACTGTATGTCTGAATTATCAGTAGCGAAAAGAAAACAGGTTTGCAATGCATAGCTACTTCAGAGCTACTTGCCAGTCCAGGTTTTATTGTTGAAGAATGAAGAGCAGCGAGGCAAATTCTTTGTTATGAAAGTCATAAACTAAAGTACTTTGGAATTTACATATTGAGCACGGAATTTGACTAGGAGAAAAAGCTGAAGCATTTAGAATGCTTGTGTAGAGGCAATTGCATCATATTCATACACGAAATGTAACCAAATCATTATAGAAGGGTGCATGTGTTCAGTTCCAGTAACATCCTTCCTGTCAAATGGTACAACTAACGAACTTTGCGCTAAACTTGCAGAGTAAATATTTGATCGGTGCATTCTTTAATTTAAGAAGAATGCACAGCTTACGCATTAATGAAATAACGACCATCTGAAATTGAATACTATGTATAGCCCCAAATGGGGCGTTAACCATGCCAATGTCAGGAGACCTTTTTAGGTTTATCGCAAATATCGACCAAGAAAGCCTGAATTCCCAACACCAAGAGGTGCTACTTTTAAGTGACCAAAGGCCAATTCAACTTTGATATAGGCTCAATGGATGTATGCGAATTAGGAGGAGGTGCTCATATTTTCTACCCACTCCTACTCACTAAATTTATTAAAAGTTAAAACATTATAAAATTTTTGCAAAACTAATGACCTCTATCAATCTGTTTCAGGATCAGTGTGAGAGAGGTAAATCGTAAACAGTCTTTTGATCTCAATGTGATTGAAAAGACAGTGAAAGATCATTCTGAACTCCGAAGAAGAATTTTAGATCTTCCATCGAAAATTGACTCGTGCTCATTCTATAACTACCACACTTTACTAATGCATTATCCCCATGGAAACCAAAATATAACATATTTGCATTGAGATTATGTGTGCGCTATGTTATGTTAATATGTGATACCGTGGAAATTCGATGCCAAGTTGGATGCTGAGGTGAGTGTTGAGAGTTGACTAGACTGTCCGTAGGTCGGGCACCGAGGTAAGGATTGGATCCAACTTGCACTTACAAAGGCACATGTCAGAGGGCCGGTGCACAAGTCAGAAGGCGTCGGAGTTGTTTTTGGCGAGACTCCTGCGATGCAAGTACACTTAGCTGTCGTGGAAATGAAAGCAGAGTAGAAAATGAGAGAAAAAGAGATCGTGACCTTGCAAATGATAGGAATACCCTTGTATATTTATAGGTGCGCAAAGGAGAGAAACCAGCGACAGCGAGATTATGACCACAGTCTGTAGGAAAATAGGGGTTGTTCTGTCATTTTAACCATCTCTACTGTTACTCCCGATTTAATTGTAGCGATTCCGACCGTTCAACTGCTCCTAGCCAGAGATGGCAATCATGGAGGTACTATCACATCATCCTCGGAACATCGTTGAGCAGAGAACTTAGAAAACTGAGCGCTCTGGAAAAACCCTGGGTGGAATGCTGAGTGGGATAGTTTAGACCTGAATTTGCACAAAGAGCTAGAGAAACTAAGCTAGAAGGAGAGTTCAGGGACCAAGTTAGATAGGTAGCTCAAGTGATCAAGTTGGACAAGGAACTCGGGACCCAAGCTAAATGGGAGTACAGGGCACTAAACCGAATGAGTAACTCAGTGGTCCAAGTTAGATGGGGAGCTTAGGAAATCGAATTGCATGGGGAGTTGAACGTCCTTTACTATAACCAAACTTTCTACTTGTGTTGACTTTTCGGCCTCTTAGGAGCAGCCTGACTAACACGGAATATAGTCTGAAAAATAAAATTGTAATGAGCTCAATTTGATATATTTGTCGAGATAGTTTAATGAAATGGTCCATCTCATAATGGAAAGTGTGATATTCATCATCAATATAGGAATAAAAATATCGATTCTGTAGTAAGGTAGTTTCTTTAAAATAGATTCGTCAATTCTAACGATACTATGAGATGACAAAAGATATTTATTTTCCAATATAAAATGACGAAATAACTAATACAATCTAACACAGATTATTATGACGACTTAAATCGATATCTGAATGTGATTATGAGATTAGCCAAGTGAAGGATAGCTTGGTACAATGAAAGAGAAAACTTAAAAAATGAGTTCACTCAGTTTATTTTCTTCTTGGCATGACGAAGAAATTGGAAGAATGAGTATATTTCTTTCTTCCACTCTCTCATGCATTTCTTCTTCCTAACATGAAAGATAAGGTTTTGTTTATATCCCTCTCTTCTCCTTTCCATTTCTTTATAAAGAAGATTTAAGTTCTTATTTTTTTATTGACACTAAGGTATTTAAATTTTCAATTCGACTAATCTCTGAGAATGGTCAATTCTATCCCACGGATCTTCGGGACGTCTTGTCAACAGTTAAGTCGGATAAAACTGGAATCCAAGTGATCTTCATCGGCTACCAAAGATAAATCAGAGAAGTGCTCACAACTTTTTCATAATTTAATCCGAACTTTATAATTGCACAATCTCTGAACGATAGTCCAATATCGAAATCATATTTCATGAAAGATTTAAACTCTTGTGATTATATGTCACATCCATGAATCGCATGCAGTGACATCATCTTTTAGCATGCAAGACATATAAATGTCCATGTGACTTGGGCATATCATATGCTCAAAGCATGCATAATGTGGCACATGATGTGACACCAAATTTGGTTTTGATGTGCTTTAATTTTTATGGGCTTTTGGTCTTAATGATTATGGATTATAAACCATAGGCTTAAATCGCAATGTAGATGCATCATGAACCATATACTTCCAAGAAGAAGAAGCAAGGAGTATTATGATAAATACTAGTTAATCTATATGATCGATCAAATTTCTAATATGTTAGAAATGACTGAATATTAGACATGAGATAAGAAGATCAAATATGTCGAGAAGGACTTGATGTTTCACAATGATGAAGTTTTGATAGGTTAAGATTGACCAAATATTTTGCATGAGAAATGAAAGTTTAAACAGGTCAAGAAGGATAAAATATTTAATAATGGTGAAATTTCAGTAGGTTAAGATTGACAGGATACTTGATACGAGAAGTAAAGTCTAGACAAGTCAAGGAAAATTAAATGTTTAGTAAGAATGAAGTTATGGTAAATCAAGATTGATTAGATATTAGATGAGTAAAGTTCTAGTATGTCAAAGTTAATCGGATGCAAGATGAGTAAAATTTTGACAGGTCAAGAATAACTGAATACTAAGTGGTAGAAGTCCTAATAAATTATGGTCAATCAAATATTAGATAAAGTGAGGTTTCAATCTTGAAAAGGCAAAAATGGCAGTACCAATCAATTACTATGGAATAACAATCGATTGATGAATTGTAAACCTTGAGGTCTAGGATTTAAGGAGGTTTACAGGGGTTTCGAATGTGATTAATCGACTATTGAGATTAGTAGTTGATTGACTGTTAGAGCGAACAAAGATTATAGAACTTGAATGATAATGATCAGTCGACTGCTATAGAATAACAATCGACTAAATTTATTATTCGAGTGATCAAAGAGTTTTGAAGTTGACTATTTAACTCGATTTATCATCATTAATTAGTCAATTGATGAAGAGGAACATTCGATTGATAGCACCGTAGCAACATAAAAGGTTTGGCAGTCGATCGAAAAACTTGACTATTTGAGCATCAGTCAACTGATATGGTCAAAGCTGAATTGGAAGGGTTGTTATGTAAGCACAATGCTCAGATCAATAGTAGAGCAATCAAATGAATGTAGGATCCTTTGGAATGGCTAGAGGGGGTGAATAGTCTCTTTCGTCGACTTCTACACAAAGTTGTTAGCGGAAGCAAAAACAATATAGAAACTAGAAATGAAATCAACACAAACAAGATTAACACAATTGTTTAATATGGTTAAGAGATGACGCTCCAACTACACGGTAATCCGTAAGGTGGATCACTTTTAGCAAGCTTTCATTAACATCTCATTTTGATGAGAACACTAAGGTGGAGAAGCTTTCTTTACAAGCACACTATTTTTCTGGCAAGATGTTTGAATTAAGCTAGAGAAGAAGGGGTTAGAAACACTTGAAATCTTAAGGAAGGCTTGGAGAGCTTAGGATGAATGTTTAGAATGAAGCATTAGCCTACTCCAAGCTTCCCTGGCTTCCGTTTATAGATTGAGGCCAATTTTGTCCATTAAGTTCGACACCAATTGACTGTTGCATATTAGCAGTTGACTGATGCCATTGTTGATCAGATCCAACGACTTTTGACAAAGCCTGATTGCTATCATCACAACTCAATGTTCACTTGATCAATCGACTACTCTTACCATCAGTCGACTGATATCAACCTAATCGACTGAGCAGTCAGGTATCAACCATTTTGTGCCCACGATAGTCAACTACACAAAAGATCAGTTGACTGACAAACCTTGACTCGACTTCCCAACTCAAGTTCAAGTCTACCAAGTGTTGAGCACCTAGTGTCTTTGCCGAGCCACACATTGACTAGTCGATTGGTGTTAGACACTAATCGACTGCCAAAGCTTATGTTCGGCAACCAACCCGTAGTCGACTACTTGACCAGTCGACATGTTAAATACGAAAAATTTAAAATACTAAATTAAATGGCCAAAGAATTAAGAAAATAATCTTGGAAATTTTCGAGATTTTTAGGGAATTTTAGGAATTTTTTTGGAATTTTTTTGGATTTAAACGGAGTTCTTATGATATTATATATGGAAAGAGTTAACAGACTTTTACAAGGCATGTTTGATTTATCTGTATTGAGGGGTTAATAACTTTTATTAACCTAAAGTTTTAAATAGAAAACCTAAGTTTTTCTATTTCCCCTTTTCCTCGCTGCGCCCGATGCCTCTTCCTCTCGCGACCTTGAGGTTTCTCTCTCGCGACACCTCCTCCGCGCGACCCTTCCCTCTTCCTCCTCTCGCCCTTTTCTCCTCGCGGCAGACAGTGACAACTGAACCTCCCTCTGCCGCTGCTCGCCCTTCCCTGTGCCCAGGCCACCGTTCTTCTCCGCCACTCCGCAGCGCTCGGCTCCTCTGCCACTGACGCTGCTGATCGAGCCTGCGATCACCTTCTCCACTCGCCTCCATCGCCGTAGCTTTCTCCTCCGCGCGAATTGATCAGCAACGGTGGTCGCCGGAGCAAGATCAGTTCGGTTTTCGATTCTCAAGGTTCTCGTCGACCCCTTCTATGAGGGCCGATTGGGGTGTTATGGCTGTGTCAAGGGGTTTGGGCTGATCGACAGAGGATTAGGGGTGGTATGAAGTCGGGAGGGTTTTCCTAGCGCAGGTATATCTTGGTTGTTGAATTTTGTTCAATTTCTATTGTTTGATCTTGAGGATTGCTGAAAGATTTTGAACTGGGGATGGATTGTTCCGTCAGTGGAGCAAGTTGGACAGTGTTCGGTGTGGAGTTTTGGGCTGTGAGTGTGGTGTGACGGTTAGGATAAGTAAAGAAGACATGGGTGAGTTGTGTAAGGGTTGTGGACGCTATGAATAAGCAGTAGATGGGATGTGAAAAGGGGCTAGATAAATTAGTGAAATTAGGAGTTGATTTGGGAAGGAATTATATTTTGATACGGCAGTGTGTGATCGTTTAGGTGGATAGTTTAGTCCATTAGGTTTTGGACTTGATATTAGGGCTGACTATATAATCTGATTATATTATGTTTTATGCAGGTTTCGGTTACGAGACAGGTCCACGGGCATGAAGATTTTGCAGTATTTCGAGCATTTTATCAGGTGGGTATTTTGACTTATCTTTTAGATAATGTCATATTGATATGCTTCATTGGTTATAGCTTGTAATAATTTTTATGTTTAACTGCCTTGTATGTTATTGTGCCTACTTGATACATGCATTTGCTCAGCTTTTAGTTATACCTTCCCTGTTTTACTTAGGTCATTGATATGTACTTATTTCTTGTGCATATTATTCGGATACATAGTTTAGTTGGTGTTACATGCTTTAATGTCATGCACCATCTTGCGTGATTGCATGCTAGATGGACGTGTAAAATACTGAAAATTTTAAAATATTAAATTAAATGGCCAAAGAATTAAGAAAATAATCTTGGAAATTTTTCGAGATTTTTAGGAATTTTTTCGGAATTTTTCTGGATTTAAACGGAGTCCATACGAGATAATTACGGGGTTAAAATAAATAGGTTTTAGGTGGAGGCCTATTTAAGGGGTTTAATACGCGATGAAAACCTAAATTTCTATTTTCTTTTTCTTTTCCCCCGCCGCGACACCTTTTCCTTCGGCAGTTTCTTCCGCCCGTTCCTTCACGCGCCCGACGCCATCCTTTCTTCTCCGCCGGCGACCTCTTCTCCGCCAACAACGAGGCCGTCGCCACCCACAACACTGTCCGTGCCTCGCTCTCTTCTTCCCCCTCCCTTCCCACGTACGCGCCTGCAGCCTCGCCGTCGCCCCTTTCCTCGTTGCGGTCGGTAGCCCTTCGCCGCCCGACGCCGCGCTGTGCTCCCCTTCGCCGGCGACGCCCTTCTTCCCGAGCTTTGCGGTCGCCGATTTCTCCGCAAGAGCCGACGCCGTCGTCTCCTCCTCTGTGCCGCCGCGAGCTTTCTCTTCTCGGCTCATGCCCGACCTCGCGTTAGCGATCGACCAAACCGCCTAGTGCGTCGTCGACACCACCGAGTGTGATTTCTAGCCGGAGGTTGTCGGAGCAGACTATTAGGGCATTGGCAGGTTCTCGTTCCGGCGAACCGAGCGGTTTGGGGGAAATTCCATCGTAGGTATAACATGAACTAGTTTCTTCTTTGCCTGTCGGTTGTTTGATTTGTTGATTGGTCACTGTGTTCTGTCGGTGGAGGTTATTAGGGGTTGTAACGAAGGTATGGTAGGGTGTGTGTTGTTGTGCGGCTGTAAAAAATTGAGAGGTTACTGTTGAAGGAGTCGTTTGTGGGGTTCTTGACCACGTAGTGGGCTGCGAGTTGGGAGTATCGGTTGTCGATGGGATCCTAGGGCTGGTAAATATGATTTTGGTATTATTCGGTTGATCATATTGTATTCGGAGGATATGGGATGGTTGGGTGATATTGTTTGATCTTGAGAATTTTTGTAAGTGATGAATTAGGTTAATTGATTAGGAATTAATTGGGTAAATTGATTGGTACAATTATTGGATAAATTAAAAGCCATTAAGTTTTATTTATTTGGCTTAGGTTGTTAAAATGCTGGTTAATCCAGGTTTAATTGATTAATTAGCTTATCATTAATTAATCAAAATTTTTATCAATTGATTTAGTGAGCTAAATTAATTGTATGGATATTTGTGGTAGGAAAAGATTAATAAGATGGTTGGAAAATTAGTGACAATTGGAAATAGTTTGGGTTAATTAGGTTATGAAGGAAATCGAATAAGTATTCGATTTTTCAGTGAATTGCATTTTTGTGCTTAACTATAGTTATGCTATATGCAGGTTTCGGTCATGAGGCAGGTCCCCGGTCGTGACGTTTTCATTCTTACGGATATTTATATTCACGTGGGTATTTTGACTTATCTCCTAGATATAGTCATGTTGATATGCTAGTTAGGATAACATGCAATAATTTTCATATTTATATGCCTAGTATATTGTTGGTGCCTGCTTGATCCATGCATGTGATAGGTTATGATTTTATCTTCCCTGTTTTATTTGGATCATAGTTACTTGGATTATGGATATGTACATATTGATTGTACATATTATTCGGATAGGTATTTTGAGTAGGATTTACATGCTTTAGTATCATGCACCATTTTTGCATGATTGCATGCTGGCTGGACGGGGTTCCATTATTGTTGAGCCCGCGGCTAGTTACATGGCCTGCACACACTGTCACTCATAGGTTAGTGGTACATCAGGAGGGTGTGTGCAGTTGCTCTGTCAGGCTCCGCTGGTCCGCTCATGGGTAGCGATGAGACAGCGTGGTAGCGGGCAGGGATCCCTCCTCTGGTCTATGACACCGGGAGATGAGAGCTTAGCTCCCCCACTCTGTTTGGGGCAGGAGGATAGGTGTACTCCGACAGCATCCTGTCCACTCGGTCACTCAGGAGCAGTGATGGCAGAGTGCACAGTTGTCATAGCCCTACCCACTCGGCTTCACCATCGCATGTGAGGCGGCTGACTGACGTCAGGGGTGACCATGTCATTGGCACGACATGCACTTTGCACGTATCGCATTTGTATTGTGTTTGCTGCATTTTTTATTGATGCCTTGGATGTGCATATGATTGTCATGCATACAGGATACATATTTATATATATGGTGAGGACTTTATTACTTCTAGTCAGGCACATGCTCCTATATCAGGGTAGGAAATTGGTAAGTCTGATCCTTTTGTATTTCTTGCTTGCATACCCTATTTATGTGAGACTGTACTGGCATGATTTTTATTGTTAGCTATACCTTACTTTGCATATCTACTATACCCGCTGAGTTCTTTGAACTTACCCCGTTGATTTATATCTATTTCAGGATGAAATATCGGAGAGTCTGTTTGCCAAACCCCACTCGTGAGAGTTTTTATTTGTTATTTGGGTCTATAGTTTGGACATTTTGATTAGAGGACATGTTTAGGTTTGGAGATTGATATTTGTATTTCGTGGATTTTTGGTGTCCTTATGGACCTTTATTCGGTTTTGTTTGGATTGGTTTTGGTTGAGTATTCCTGCCCAGATGGCAGAAGGGGTAAGTCTAGTTGTGATAGATGTTACTCATTTATTTTGGTTGATGGCCAGAGGCCTATTTTTATTATTTTCGTGTGTTTTTGGATTTCGGTTGTGTTGACCGATGTATAGTGGTCGTGTAGGCCTTGTATGTAAATTGGCATTGTCACCCGTACAGGGGAGATGTTGCCGGATTTTTGTCTGGCGGGGTCTCCTTTGGGGCGTGACAGGACGGGGTTCCTTTGTAGTTGAGCCCGCAACCAGTTACATGGTCTGCACACGCTGCCACTCATGGGTTAGTGGTACATCAGGAGGGTGTGTGTAGTAGCTCTGTCAGGCTCTGCTGGTCCGCTCATGGGTAGTGATGAGGCAGCGTAGTAGCGGGCAGGGATCCCTCCTCTGGTCTATGGCACCGGGAGATGAGACCATTGCTCCCCCACTCTGTTTGGGGCAGGAGGATAGGTGTACTCCAACAGCTTTCTGTCCACTCAGTCACTCAGGAGCAGTGATGATAGAGTGCACAGTTGTCATAGCCCTACCCACTCGGCTTCACCATCGCGTGTGAGGCGGCTGACTGGCGTCAGGGGTGACCATGTCATTTGCATCGCATGCATTTTGCATGGATGACATTTATATTGTGTTTGATGCATTTTGGTTGCTGCCTTGGATGTTGCATATGATTGACATGCTTACAGGATACATTTTTGTATTTGGTTTGACGACTTTATTTCTGCTAGTATGACACATGCTTCTATGTCAGGATAGAAGATGCAGGTAAGTACATTTTTTCCACATTTCTCTTTTATGCATTTCCTATATATGATTGGGAGGACTGTACTGGCATGATTATTATTGTTAGTTATATCTTACTATGCATATCGACTATTATCCGTTGAGTTCATTGAACTTACCCCGTTGCTTTATATCTATTTCAGGATGAAGCTGTCAGGAGAGTCCAGCTGCCAAACCCCCTCGTCATGATAGTTTTCTTGTTATTTGATTTATGGTTTTGGTATTGACTAGAAGATATGTTTAGGACTAGCGTTTGATTTATGTACTCGTGGATGTTTTGGTGATATTTAGTATGTCCTTATAGACTTCTTTTTGGATTTTTATTCGATTGGATTAGGTTGTGTATTCCTGCCCAGATGGCAGAAGGGGTAAGTCTAGATATGATAGACTTGTTGTTATTTACTTTGAGTGTTGGCCTGAGGATTATATATATTTTGCGTGTGTAGTTTTTGTTCCGGTCGTGTTGACCGATATATAGTAGGCCGTGTGGGCCTTGTATGTAAGTTTTGTATTGTCACCCGTACAAGGGAGATGCTGCCGGATTTTTGTCTGGCGAGGACTCCCTCGGGGCGTGACAATTTATTTGGTATCAGAGCCCTATTTTTTCGAGTTCCTAGGGGTTTTTGGGATTTTCGGAGTTCGCCACGTTTGGCAGATTTTTGCGAGCCAATTTGGGAATTTTTGGATTGGTACAGATTTCCGACGATTTTATTATGTTTTGGAAATTCGAGGTATTATTGACGAGGTCAATTTGGGGTTTTGGTGACGACGAGACCTCTCCTGACGGCAAAATAGGTATGATGAATAATTTTATATGTTTTTACTTGTAGTAACATCTGGTAATAATTTAACAGATATGAGACGAGGTGGGCATGCTCCTGCGCCGAGACGTGGTGCGGGGCAGCCACGCCAGAGGACATTGAGATCTTTGGCGACGGAGTTGCCAGAAAGATCTACTGAGGGTGAGCATGTTGATCAGGGTCAGCTTCCACATGGTGCCGCGGGTGTCGTGGATCCTCAGTCCTCGGCGATTCCTCCTCCAGAGATACCCACTTCTGGGGTATCCGATGTACCATCGGGAGACCCTGCTGCTACAAACCATACACCCCCGCCAAGAGGGCTCGCTGGCCAGACGACAGTCCATCGATGGTCTTGCGCCTCACTCGATATCTTCCCTGCGTGCGGCGGCACCATCTGATGAGTTCCGCGGCTTCTCTCGGCGACCTCTACTCATCCTACTGATGTGGCTGCGGCACGAGCTCAGATTCCTGGTTTAGCAAAGTCGATGAAAAGTCGGTTCACATTATTCTGCGGAGAGACTAATCCGAGCGTGGCTCAGTCTTGGATCGAGACTATGAAGCGTACTTTCCTCTATATGGTTTGCTCCGAGTGGGAGAAGGCAGAGTTGGCAACCTTCCATTTACGAGGCGAGGCCGAGATCTGGTGGGACACGGAACGTTCGATTATCGGCGAGCAGTAGATTTCCTGGGTGAGATTCAGGGAGGCCTTTGAGAGTCAGTACTTCCCACGGTCATATCAGATGATGCGCCGTCAGGATTTTCTGAGTCTTCGACAGAATAATCGCACAGTGATGGAGTATAATGCAGAATTTAATCGGTTAGCCAGATTTTATCCAGAGTTAGTCGCTGAGGACAGGTCGCGCATGATACAATTTGTTTAGGGACTAGATGGGCATCTTCAGGTCAAGATGGCAGGCTTTGACAGTTCTTCCTACCGAGAGGCATTGGATAGAGCTCTGTTGATTGAGTCGGCTCAATAGAGAGCTAATACTGACAGGAAGAGGAAACAGATAGAACAAACCACAGGATATACCCAGCAGCCACAAACTACTGGACAGTAGCAAAGTGGCCGCAGTCAGTCGGGTCAGAGTCACTCTGGGGCATCTAGCCGATCTAAGAAATCAGAACGATCTTCAGCTGGACCCTCCCGGTCTTCTCAGCAGAACTGGAGGCCGCCCACTAGTGACACTTACTGTACTCGATGTGGGTCGAGAGAGCATACCATCTCAGCCTGCACCCTGGGACAGTCAGTTTGCTATTATTGCAAACTGCCTGGACACCTGAGCCGAGATTGTTCGTTGAAGGCTCAGCATGTGGCTTCCGGGGTTTCTATCCAGGGAGGGCCAGTTTAAATCGATCTGGGACTCGAGAGAGGGGCATACTGACCAAACCTTCACAACGCCAATGAGAGGACACTTCCCTATAGTAAGTTGCATATGGCATGCATGTGAGTACTCTAGTGCCCGTCACGATGTCACAGGTTCTGTTTTAGGACATTAGTAGTATCGTGACCCGACCACTAATACAAGATCGCAATGCGGCCGCGGCCGCGATTCGATGTCAGCCCCCGCCACTAGTTCAGGACTAGCCACAACTACTTGTACAGTACCAGTCGCAGCCTTCGTATCATCCTTCGTATCAGCCTTTGTATCAGCCTTCATATCAGTCTCAGGCCCAGACATAGCCACCTCTGGCAGTGCTACCACCTCCACCTCCACCGGAGATTGGGCGGATTCATGCGGTTACTAGAGAGGATGCGCTGTGAGCCAGCGAATCCATTTTTCGCGGTATGATTTTACTTTATGCATTTTCAGCTATTGTGCTAATTGATACTGGCAGTTCGCATTCCTTTATTTCTCGTGCATTTATGAGGGAGATTGGTAGACTACCTACTATTAGATCACAGCGATTAACTGTCTCCCTACCATCCGGTGATACGTTGGACGTTACCCAGGAGGTCCGAGGTTGTCCATTAGATTTCGGTAACATTATACTCACTGTAGATTTATTGGTACTAGACATGGTCGAGTTCGACATTATCCTTGGCATGGATTGGCTGTCAGCATATCATGCCACAGTTGATTGCCAAACAAGGGTGGTCACATTCCGACCTCCAAACCAACCCTCGTGGGATTTCACTGGCATTCGGGACGACGACATATCGACCATTTTTGCGATTCAGGCTCAGAAGCTTTTATTACACAGTTGCCAGGGTTTTCTATTATCTATGATCAATGTAAAAGACAATGGTGACTCTCAGATCGCTGACATTCCTATTGTCCAGGAATATCCGGATGTCTTTCCAGAGGAGTTACCGGGCTTGCCTCCCTGAAGGCAAGTGGAGTTCACGATTTAGTTAATTCCTGGGACGTCGCCAGCATCGAAAGCTCCTTATCGTATGACCCCGAGAGAGTTGGACGAGTTAAAGGTCCAACTCCAGGAGCTTTTGGGCAGAGATTTTATTTGCCCTAGCGTATCTCCCTGGGGTTCTCCGGTTCTCTTCGTAAAGAAGAAAGACGGTTCGATGAGATTGTGCATCGACTACAGGCAATTGAACGCCGTCACCATCAAGAATAAATATCCCCTGCCACGTATTGAGTACTTGTTTGATCAGCTCAGAGGTACATCAGTATATTCTAAGATTGATCTACGATCCGGATATCATCAACTGAGGGTTAGAGACTCAGATATTCAGAAGACAGCGTTCCGTACTAGATATAGACACTATGAGTTTTTGGTAATGCCATTTGGGCTTACCAATGCTCCAGCGGTATTCATGGATTTGATGAACCATGAATTTATGGATTTCCTAGATCGGTTCGTCATTGTCTTTATTGACGACATTCTGGTCTATTCTCGTTCTGAAGAGGAACATGCGCAGCATCTTCGCCTTGTTTTGGATAGACTCCGACAGAAGCGACTATATGCGAAGTTCAGTAAATGCGCATTCTGGTTATCCTCAGTCGGTTTTCTGGGACATGTGGTTTCTAGTAGAGGCATTTTAGTTGACTCTCAGAAGATCGAGGTTGTCACCAGTTGAGAACAACCGAAATCAGTTCAGGAGGTTCACAGTTTCTTAGGCTTGGTCAGTTATTACAGATGGTTCATTGAGGGTTTCTCGAGCATTGCTATGTCGTTGACACGCCTTACCAGGAAGGGCGTGAAGTTCATGTGGTCA
Organism: Wurfbainia villosa; assembly: GCA_025175895.1. NCBI lineage: Eukaryota > Viridiplantae > Streptophyta > Magnoliopsida > Zingiberales > Zingiberaceae > Wurfbainia > Wurfbainia villosa. Next base: position 4,968,351 of record CM045995.1, on the reverse strand, counting down.
GAGGCGTGCGAGACTAGTTTCCAGGAGTTGAAGAAGAGACTGGTATCAGCACCGATTCTATTATTGCCATCAGGGGACGACGGTTTCGTCCTTTATACCGATGCGTCTCTCCAGGGTTTAGGCGCAGTACTGATGCATCACAGCAGGGTGGTCTCTTATGCTTCTCGTCAGTTGAAGGAGCATGAGAAAAACTACCCAATACATGATCTAGAGTTAGCTGCCATTATCTTTGCCTTGAAGATTTGGAGGCATCATTTGTATGGTATTACATTTGAGATTCTTACTGATCCTAAGAGTCTCAAATATCTATTTACACAGAAGGAACTCAATCTCCGATAGAGGAGATGGATGGAGTTCCTGAAGGATTATGACTGTACCATTAGCTACCACCCAGGGAAAGCCAATGTGGTTGTCGATGCACTTAGCTGGAAGTCCCGAGGGACTTTAGCTTCCTACCGAGTTTTAGTCACGGATTTGATTCAGGGTTTCTCTAAGTTGGGCCTTGAGGAGCAGGGACCGATAGAGCAGGGCATTCTTGTTACCATGGTTGCTCAGTCATCTATCTGGATGAGAGTCCGGGAGGCTCAGGCCAGTGATCAACACTTACAGTTCATTGGCAGTCAGATAACCTCTGGACAGCAGACTGAGTTCACCCGAGATGATGAAGGTATTATTTATTTCTGGGGCAGATTTTACGTACCTCAGTCTCACCCGGTCATGGAGGAGTTACTTCAGGAGGCTCATCGCTCTCGATTTGCGATCCACCCAGGCGGAACCCACATGTATCAAGATTTAAGGCATTTGTATTGGTGGAACGACATGAAGAAAGACATCGCAGATTTTGTTGCTAGATGTCTAGTTTGTCAGCAGGTGAAGGCTGAACACCAGAGACCAGCCGGACTACTTTAGAGGATTCCTATTCCTGAGTGGAAGTGGGATCACATTACCATAGATTTTGTGGTAGGGTTGCCTAGGACACGTCAAGGCTATGACGCGATTTGGGTAGTCGTTGACTGACTAACCAAATTTGCTCACTTCTTAGCGATTCGGAAGAACGACTCTTTGGATCGTTTAGTAGAGTTATATTGTCGGGAGATCATCATATTGCATGGTGTTTCTTTGAGCATTATATCAGATAGAGATCCCCGGTTCATGTCCCGGTTCTGGCAGAGTCTGCAGCAGGCCTTAGGCACGCAACTTCGTTTTAGTACTGCATTTCATCCGCAGACAGATGGACAGTCTGAGCGGACCATTCAGACATTAGAGGACTTGCTGAGGTCCCGTGTTATGGATTTCGGGGGCAACTGGGAGGACCACTTGCCATTAGTGGAATTCGCCTATAATAATAGCTATCGTTCGACTATCCAAATGGCCCCGTTTGAAGCATTGTATGGTAGATAGTGTCGTACACCCACCCTCTGAGAGGAGGTTGGGGAGGCCCAGTTGCTAGGACCCCAGAGAGCTCAGCATGAGACAGAATTGGTCCGTACTATCAGACATAGGATGGCAGAGGCGTAGGATCGTCAGAAGAGTTATGCAGATCGGAGATGGAGACCTCTGGAGTTCTCTATTGGTGATCATGTATTCCTGCGAGTCTCACCCATGAAAGGGGTGAAGAGATTTGGCCTCCGTGGTAAGCTAGCTCCTAGGTACATTGGGTCGTTTGAGGTTTTGGAGAGGATCGGAGCAGTCACTTACTGCCTAGCGCTACCACCTTCTTTGACGGGTATTTATGATGTGTTCCATGTGCCCATGCTGAGGAAGTATGTGCCAGACTCTACACATATTCTGTCAGATGTGGCAGGTTCCATTCAACCTGATGCTACTTGCGCAAAGGTTCTGGTACGGATTCTGGATCACAAGGAATGACAGTTGCAGAACAAGATTGTGCGACTTGTCAAGGTCGGGTGGAGTCACCACACCGATGAGGAGGCTACTTGGGAGCTTGAAGAAAAGATCAGAGCTCAATACCCTCACCTGTTTACTTAAGGTACGTGAGATATATTTTCAGTACTTATGGTATTTCTTACTTGTTATGCATATGAGTAGGAAATTTGGGGACTAAATTTTTATTAGTGGGAGAGAATGTTAAATACGGGAAATCTAAAATGGAAAATTTAAAATACTAAATTAAATTTCCAAAGAATTAAGAAAATAATCTTGGAAATTTTTGGGATTTTTAGGGAATTTTACAATTTTTTTCAAAATTTTTCTGGATTTAAACGGAGTTCTTATGATATTATATATGAAAAGAGTTAACAGGCTTTTACAAGGTCTGTTTGGTTTATCTGTATTGAGGGGTTAATAAATTTTATTAACCTAAAGTTTTAAATAGAAAACCTAAGTTTTTCTATTTCCCCTTTTCCCCGCCGCGCCCGATGCCTCTTCCTCTCGCGACCTTGCAATTTCTCTCTCGCGACACCTCCTCCGCGCGACCCTTCCCTCTTCCTCCTCTCACCCTTTTCTCCTCGAGGCAGACGGCGACGACTGAACCTCCCTCTGTCGCTGCTCGTCCTTCCCTGTGCCCAGGCCATCGCTCTTCTCCGCCACTCCACAGTGCCCAGCTCCTCTGCCACTGACGCCGCTGATCGAGCCTGCGGCCGCCTTCTCCACTCGCCCTCGTCGCCGTAGCTTTCTCCTCCGTGCGAATTGATCAACAACGGTGGTCGCCAGAGCAAGGTCAGTTCGGTTTTCGATTCTCAGGGTTCTACGAGGGCCGATTGGGGTGTTATGGTTGTGTCAAGGGGTTTGGGCTGATCGACAGAGGATTAGGGGTGGTATGCAGTAGGGAGGGTTTTCCTAGCTCAGGTATATTTTGGTTGTTGAATTTTGTTCAATTTCTATTGTTTGATCTTGAGGATTGCTGAAAGATTTTGAACTGGGGATGGGTTGTTCCGTCGGTGGAGCAAGTTGGACAGTGTTCGGTGTGGAGTTTTGGGGTGTGAGTGTGGTGTGACGGTTAGGGTAAGTAAAGAAGACATGGGTGAGTTGTGTAAGGGTTGTGAACGCTATGAATAAGCGGTAGATGGGCTGTGAAAAGGGGCTAGATAAATTAGTGAAATTAGGAGTTGATTTGGGAAGGAATTATATTTTGATACGGCAGTGTGTGATCATTTAGGTGAATAGTTTAGTCCATTAGGTTTTGGACTTGATATTAGGGTTGGCTATATAATCTGATTATATTATGTTTTATGCTGGTTTCGATCATGAGATAGGTCCACGGGCATGAAGATTTTACAGTATTTCGAGCATTTTATCAGACGAGTATTTTGACTTATCTTTTAGATAATGTCATATTGATATGCTTAGTTGGTTATAGCTTGCAATAATTTTTATGATTAATTGCCTTGTATGATATTGTGCCTACTTGATACATGCATTTTCTCAGCTTTTAGTTATACTTTCCCTGTTTTACTTAGGTCATTGATATGTACCTATTTGTTGTGCATATTATTGGGATATGTATTTTAGTTGGTGTTACATGCTTTAGTGTTATGCACCATCTTGCATGATTGCATGCTGGCTGGACGGGGTTCCTTTGTAGTTGAGCCCGCAACCAGTTACATGGTCTGCACACGCTGCCACTCATGGGTTAGTGGTACATCAGGAGGGTGTGTAGGTAGCTCAGCTCGGTCCGCTCATGGGTAGCGATGAGGCGTGAGTGGTAGTAGCAGGATCCCTCCTCCGGTCTCATGACGGAGATGATGAGCATTGCTCCCCACTGCTTGGGGGCGTGAGGATAGGTGTACTCCAACCATTCACTCATCACTCGGGAAGAGCAAAGTGATGATAGAGTGCATAGTTGTCATAGCCCTACCCACTCGGCTTCACCATCGCGTGTGAGGCGGCTGACTGGCGTCAGGGGTGACCATGTCATTTGCATCGCATGCATTTTGCATGGATGACATTTGTATTGTGTTTGCTGCATTTCGGTTGCTGCCTTGGATGTTGCATATGATTGACATGCATACAGGATACATTTTTGTATTTGGTTTGACGACTTTATTTCTGCTAGTATGGCACATGCTTCTATGTCAGGATAGGAGATGCAGGTAAGTATAGTTTTTCCGCATTTCTCTTTTATGCATTTCCTATATATGATTGGGAGGACTGTACTGGCATGATTATTATTATTAGTTATATCTTACTATGTATATCGACTATTATCCGCTGAGTTCATTGAACTTACCCCGTTGCTTTATATCTCTTTCAAGATGAAGCTGTCAGGAGAGTCCAGCTGCCAAACCCCCTCATCATGATAGTTTTCTTGTTATTTGATTTATGGTTTTGGTATTGACTAGAGGATATGTTTAGGACTGGCGTTTGATTTATGTACTCGTGGATGTTTTGGTGATATTTGGTATGTCCTTATGGACTTCTTTTTGGATTTTTATTCGATTGGATTAGGTTGTGTATTCCTGCCCAGATGACAGAAGGGGTAAGTCTAGATATGATAGACTCGTTGTTATTTACTTTGAGTGTTGGCCTGAGTCCAATATATGTTTTGCGTGTGTGGTTTTTGTTCCAGTCGTGTTGACTGATGTATAGTAGGCCATGTGGGCCTTGTATGTAAGTTTCGTATTGTCACCCGTACATGGGAGATGCTGTCGGATTTTTGTCTGGCGGGGACTCCCTCGGGGCATGACACGACAGGTCATAACCCCAATCGACTGCTCAAGTCTTCTGAACTTTCAAGTATTGAACACTCGAGACTAGTCGATTGGTCTAATATGTTAGTCGACTGCCACACCTTAAGTATGACTAAGTCATACTTTAGAACACACCCTAAGCCTAGACTAAATCTTCTAGCTTCTCCATCAACCTTGTACCTCCAGGATCCCTCCGAATCTATGACTCTTTCATCCTTGCGCTTGCCTTCAAAAGCTTCCTTCGATTTCGTCATGTTTTGGGTTTCTTCTTTGCCAAGGTCAGCTTCGACTTTACGCCGTCAAGACTACATTCTTCGACTTATGCTGGCAAGACTCATCTTTGGACTTCTTTGCCAAGATCCACTTGGACTTACACCACCAAGACTATAAGTTTGAACTTATGCCGCCAAGTCCACATTCTTGGACTTCTCTTGCCAAGGCTTCACCCTTGGTCTTTCCTTGCCAAGGCTTCACACTTGGACTTCCTTTGTCAAGATTCACACTTGGACTTTCCTATTACTTAAACATCATTGTTAGATCACAATTATTGTCTAACTTAAATGATTATCCAGACATCAAAATATATTAATACTTAGGGCACTATTGCACCAACACTGAAGTGTTTCACCAGTTGACTATTAAGCGAAAATTAGCCTCGATCTATAGCTCATTAAAAAAATCTTCGAGGATATTTGAAGGAGCCTATTATTAGAGAGTTGAAAAGAAAGTGCTACTACTTTTCACACCTTTAGGGAGTATTTCAAAGCAACCAAACAAGCAAAGATAATATTTATAAGTTAGTGTTTCCATTATATTTCATATTTCATTTGTATCATTCGATTTATACTTACATTTAGTTGTAAAAGAACAGATTATAAACTGTTTCTCTACCTCCATAAGGTATTCGAACAAAAAGAAAAGATAGTGGTGCTCTAGGCCATGGAGAAAAAATCGAAAGTTTTGAATTACGTAAAATCTCAATTTGTTGTGTACTTATATTTTATTTTATATTTTTCTTTTTATTATATACTAATCATTTATAGATGAGCACATGGAATTCAATGCTCAATGAGAATCACTATTCACCCCTAGAGATGCAATGGTTCTTAAAAGTAGTACGAGAGCAAAGTTTGCTCTTGGAATGACTCATTTGTTGATACAATTGGCCCAGGTCACGATTGACCGAACTCGAGTTTGACTCGAGTGATGTTTTGATATTTGACATGGGATTTGACATTGATGTCTGATAATATTTTAGGGAGATTGTTGGCACAATCGATCTGGGTCATGATTAACCAGACTCGAGTTTGACTTGAGGAGGATTTTGATGGTTGACTGGAGTTGACCATGTCATGGAAAGTCCAAGTCTTGAGTACTTGGCATGTAAAGTCCAAGCATGGGTCTTGGCAAGGAAAAGTCCAAGCATGGGTCTTGGTATGGAAAGTCCAACATGGGTTGGCAAGGGAAAGTCCAAGCTTGAGTCTTGGCATTTGAGAAGTCCAAGGGGTTTGATATTGGTGATGTAAAGTCCAAGCAGGAGTCTTGGCAATATAAGTTCAATAGTTGGCGGCGTAAAGTCCAAGCAGAGTCTTGGCAGCATAAGTCCAATGTGCCTTGGCAGTGTAGACACCGTTAGCATGACATAGCCGATGGAAGCACCTGAAGGCTAGCGTATGGATGAATAAGTCATGGATGACTTGGAGGGATCCGATAGGTGTGAGGCTGACGGAGGTGGCTAGAAGGCTTAGGTTTAGGCTATGGGTGGTCTAGCAAGTATGGGTGCACCATACTTGGGTTAAATCTCATGTTTGAGATTAAAACCTCATGTTTGAGGTGTATCAGTCAACTGGTGACATGTGGCAGTCGACTGACATGAGTCAACTAGGGTTTGACTATGAGAATTAGCCCAGCAGTCGACTGCCAGCCTTTGGCAGTTGATTGATTGGCCGAGTAGTCGACTGATCATGTGATCAGTTGATTGGTGCTCGAGAATTCGGGCACAAAATGGAGTCTGACTTGACTGTTGGGGTTAGAAGTCGAGTGAAGGCTCGATCAGTCAACTAATGGACATGATCAGTCGACTAATATCCTATCCATTGGATTTTTCAAGCGTGGATTACACCGTTGTCTCACAGCAACAGTGTCATCAGTCGACTGATGGTCCCGATCAGTCGACTGATAGGTGATTTCCAGCTCAGGCAGCAGTTTTAAATGGAGCTCGTAGAGGAGGTTTGGAGCAGCGATTTCTTGAGAGCTTTTGGGGTAATTTGTTGCTGCAAATCTGGGTCTCTAAGTGCAAATCAAGCAACCACAAAGCAAGCATCCAAAAGCGCAATTGTAAAGTGTTTTTCTTTACGTGTATTGCATTTCATTAGTGTAATTGCTTGTATTTGTTGTATTACTTAGTGTAATCATTTGTACGAGGTTTCTCCACCTCCGACTTGTGTCGAGAAGGAGTTTACTTATTAGTAGTGTGTGATTTGCATCGCTAGGGCTCTTTAGAGCTCGATCCATGGAGTAGGAACCAATCAGTTCCGAACCACGTTACATACTTGTGTATTGGTGTATTTGTATTTGCCTTCACTTTCATTATTGCTATTATTTCTATTTCCGCTGCGCTAACGATATTTGTAAACGAACACAAAATGAATTCCATCCGGCATCGAAACGAGCTATTCATCCCTTTCTAGCGGTCACCGTTTCCTCTACAATTGGTATCAGAGCTAGGAGCTCTTCTACGGATTAACACCCGGGAGCAACACCGCTAGAGGAAGAAGATGGAGATTCAAGAGACGTTGGTATGGGATATCAACACGCCGGTCCCTCATGCCCTATATGGACGTGAAGGCTTCAATTCTTGGAAGAGAAGAATTGAAGATTTCATCATGATGAGAGACTTTGAGAAATGGTCTATTTTGATGGAAGGATTTGAATATCCAAAAGGACCAAAGGGAGGATTCCTCAAGAAAAAAAGATGGAGTGAGGAACAACTTGAAAGATTCGAGAAAAACACTTAGGTAATAAAGTTCTTGATTGATTTAATACCTAACAATATCTTGTGTATGTTAGGTAATTATATAGATGCCAAAGAGCTATGAAGTCAAGTGACTAAGCTCCATGAAGACCCATCACCGACTCAAGAAGAGGAGGCCGAAGATTAATCCTCATCCTCACAAACGAGTGAGGATTCAGAAGCTGACGGGGAGTCAACCTCCGAATCGGTGGAAAAAGAGGAAGAATTGGAGGAGACCTCCACCTCTAGGATTGAGGGGGAGGAGATTAGGGCATCCTCAACACCGGAACAACAAGAAGAAGCATCTACATTCGGTCGAGAGGAAGAGCAAGCTCAAGAGATCCTCACCACCACCCTAGGTAACTCAAACATGTGTCAATAATAAAATGCATATAATATGTTTTGAGTGTAGGGAATGTGGGCATTACAAGAGTAAGTGCCCAAAGAAGGTCAAGAAGCCTCCACCGGCACCAAAGATCAAGGATGTCGGTCCCCCCAACAATCAAAAGTAAGGAGCAAGTGATTTACTTCAAATGTCGACTACCGGGTCATTACCGGAGTCAATGCCCAAATGGGGAGAAAATGGTTAAAAAGGGAGCATCACATGTAGGGGGAGCTAAGGCTAACCCTAAGGTACATTTTAGTAATGCTCCTTCTAATTTAAATTCCAAAAAGCATGCTAGGAATTTTAATTCTCTTGCAATTTATCATGATAATGTTGGTGCAGTAGGCGCCTAAGTCGAACCTGAGTTTTGATTATAGCAAACGATACAAAGTTAAGCTCATGTCATTATCTCACGAGCTGAATCGAGTGTGCAGTAAATTGCTATAGCTGGAGCTGAAGGCTAGCGACACCCGGAGGAAGCCGCGGTGGTCGGGTGACACTCGAGTGACTTCGGAGGGAGCCGAAGGAATCGAGTGGAAGGCCGGAAGCAAAAGCAACACGTAAGTATCGAGGTAAGCTCGTGTGTGCGAGCGTAAGTGAGGTCGTATCCTCCTTACGGGGATGATCTTAAGCGTAGATCCGACCAGAGACATCCCATCGATGGTCCAGGTCGAGATCGGACGGTCGAAGGCCGTCGAAATAATGTTTTCTTTGAGCTAACTTTGCCTTGCAGCTAGCATCGATCGCCCGGCTTGGAGGACTCATTGCCCTTCATCGATCGTATCTCATCGGCGACTTGATGCTACCATCGATCGATGATGGCCATCGATCCGATCGATGGTCAATGATCGCCGAGGAGTCAAGGCTTATCACCCCATTTCAAGGAGGTTTTGTGTCCATTTGTGATTGGTTGAAGACCCATTCGATGAGGGGCTCAAAGGCTATAAAAGGAGGGCTTGTCTTAGGGTTTTATCAATTAAAAGCTTCCAAGTGCTTCCGAGACATCCCTACGACGGGCTACGCGAGACGACGAAGAGCTTCAACCTCCATCCTTTGAAGTCGCTTTGAACGAAATTTTGAATCATATTTCATTTTATAAGTTGTTTTTATTTCGAGCTTTAAATCATATCAAGGAGAGGGGGAGTGTCCCTCTACCTTGAGCTTTTATCATCTTGTGTATTCGTCTAACTCCTACCTCCAACGAGGAGGAGCTTTTTAGTAGTTTGCCCTCCGTACGTGGTCAAGGACCACTAGGGCCTTGGAGTAGTAGCCTTCGGCTACGAACCAAGTAAAACCTTTGTGTCTATTGTCTCTATTTTTGTTTTTATCTTCCACTGTGTCTACTCGCATTTTAACGAAAAAATTTCTATCGCTATTCTCCCCCCCCTCTAGCGATCCAATCGATCCAACAATTTGTATCAGAGTCGGGGGCGCTCAGATTCGGTGCAACCACCAATCGAGCAATTTTCTTTTCGTATTTATTGTTTTAAGATTTCTCCCACAATACTAATCCAAGACCAAGTATTGGTACATAGTTTTTGGTTGTGTTTTTTGCAAGTACTAATCACCTTCGGAGTACCTCACGATCAAACGAGCATAACTTTTGCTACAAGGGGACTCACGAAACGATCTACCCACCAAATCGAAGCTCTCTGAGAGATCTCTTACGGGGGTTTACCCCCGTAACAAGCTATTTTCATCCTCAAAAATTGACGTTTAGTATCCTTTCGAGGACATCGAAGGTTGTGAGTACTTACTTTTTATTTAGTTTCTTATTTCTTTGCTTAACTTTCTATTTCTCGTTTGTTTCTTTTTATTTCCCGCACCACTAATCCAAGGTGAAGTCTTGGAACCCTTTTTCGTGTTTTTTTCTATTTTTTTGTGCAAGGTTTTCCTTCCAAATGGCCCATCTTGAGGGTTTTAGCACCGTCCGACCTCCGTTTTACAACGGAGATGACTTCCGTTATTGGAAGGGTCGGATGGAATGCTTTCTTAAAACCCAAATCGAGATGTGGATCATAATCCAAACGGGATTCACACTTCCGACTAACAAAGTGGGTGAATCCTTGGATTATGACCAATGGACCATTGCGACAAAAGAGTCGACGCTAAGGCAACTCAAATCCTTCAATGCGGCCTATCCAAGGAGGAGCTAAATCGCGTCGGCCCCTTCATAAGCGCAAAGGATCTTTGGATAAAACTAGTGGAGCTACACGAAGGGACCGATGAAGCCAAGGTATGTAAGCGTGATCTTCTTTTCAATAAACTATATAACCTAAAAATGCAGGAACACGAGTCCGCGACGCAACTCCACGCCCGTGTCCAAGACATAGTCAATAACCTACACGCAATCGGGCAAAAGGTCGAAAACCGTGACCTTATAAGGTATGTTCTAAACTCTTTTCCGAGGACTACCTTGTGGGCATCCATGGTCGATGCCTACAAGGTCTCCAAGGATCTTTCTAAAATTAGGTTAGATGAACTCTTTTCTGATTTCGAATTACATGAGCAGTCCAACTCGGAACCCGAGAGGGGTATAACCTTGTTTGCAGGTTCAAAGAATAAGAAAATCGCAAGCAAGCCACCACCAACCGAGGAGGAAGACGAGTCCGAAGAAGAAGTTGACCCGGAGTTGACTGCCGAACTAATGAACCTAGCCCGAAGGATAGCCAAGGGACGAAAGCGAACCACGACTCGACCCAACCAAGGTAGGCCTAAAAGTTCTAATATTAGGTGTTATGAGTGTAACAGGTTTAGACATATCAAGTCCGAGTGCCCCAAGCTCAACCACCAAGCACCTAAGCACAAGAAGGCCCTCAACGCGACATGGGAAGAAGCGTCACCCGAAGAAGATGAAGACCACGTCTTCATGGCAAAATCGATTGAGTCAGACACGGAGACCGAACCTGAACTTGAGTCAGAACCTGAGGATGACTCGGACTACGAAGCTACCTTCAAATCAAGCCACGGATACGCATCCGGTTCAAAAGATACCCTTAAAGTGAGTCAAACTTTATTTAATACTTTACATAATACGGTTAGGTTTTTGTCTAGGAAATTAGTTAAGTCCGAGTCCAAGGTCGAGACCCTGGTTGAGGAGGTCAAACTCCTCAAACACAAGGTCTCCCTAACCTCTTCGACTAGTCAAGTTCGAGAAGAGGACCCTCGAAAAGCTCGAAGTTGAGAACTCTCTCTTGAAAAGTCAAGTTGAAGATCTTAGGAACACGTTGGAAAGGTTCACTTCGGGATCCAAAGGGCTTGACCTCCTACTTGGATCTCAAAGGGCCGTGTACAACAAGGCTGGACTAGGGTTTAACTCTAACACGACTAATAGGTCGTATATGTCGATTGTAAGTCGACATAGGAAACATGTCCAAGCATGGGTCCCTAAGAACTTTTTGATTTCAACTCTAGGATCCAACCCGTACTGGGTTCCCAAGGACCAAATCCACTATGTGGATAGACCGAACCGATTCAACGGTCTAGGGGGAGCCAGTACAAAACATGTTTGTGCTTTAACTTAGAAATTGCATGCTTAGAATTTTTTTTCTTTTTAAAACTTGTGAACTCACTTAGAACACGTACATAACCAACTAAAATCCTTCGAAAAGATTAAACCTCGGGGAGCCTCTTTTCAAAAATAACTAGTTAGACTAGGAAATAGTCTTAGGTGAGTCAAGTCATCATTTTCTTGAAAATGGCTTTGTCTAAGGAAGTGGTCGATGATCCGATAAAAGAAGGCCCCTGTGCCTCGCCACGACCTGGAAGCCATGATCTTGAAAAGGTAAACTTGACAAGCCTAGGGTCAAATCCAAATCTAACATAAAATTACTTGAACCTAAATACACTTAATCAACTTAATTGGAAGTCATCTCACAAAAAACACATAAGTATAACATGCTTGATCATATAGACACAGGATCAATGGATGTTGGGCAGCGGTTGCTCCCGACACATGACCGGGGATCAACTCAAATTCACGAAGCTTCGATTCAAACGATAAGGATCGGTAGCCTTTGGGAATAACGGCAAGCTCAAAATCATCGGATCAGGTGATATCGAGCTTAACTCGAATTTTGTTATTAAAAATGTATTACTTGTAGAGAATTTGAATATAACCTGCTTAGCGTAAGCCAATTATGTGACAATAACTATAAGGTCGTATTTTTAGAAAATGAATGTGTAATTAAAACAAATAAAACAGCTAAAACAATACTCAAAGGAACTAGGACAAATAACATTTATACAATCAAATCCTCAGCCAAATGTCTTATGACACAGGAAGAGGAATCATGGTTGTGGCACCGACGACTCGGTCACTCGCACCCAAGACTCGTCCACAAGATGAGTCAGAGTGGCTTAGTCAGAGGCTTACCCAACCTTAACAATTTGGTTAATAAAATCTGTAATGCTTGTCAACAAGGAAAACAACTTAGGACACAACACAAGTTAACTAACCAAGAACGAACCTCAAGTGTACTTGAGCTCCTGCATATGGATCTATTCGATTCACATGGAGCCAAGTCACTCAATAGAAGTCAATATTGCTTAGTCATAATTGACGACTACTCCAGGTTTACCTGGGTTAGGTTCATCAAACATAAAAATGATACCCTAGATCAATTAATCAATCTATTCAAATTAATCGAGAATCAAAAAAACCTTAAGGTTAAAAGACTCAGAAGCGATCATGGTGGTGAATTCGAAAATCAAAGGTTCACCGACTTCTGTAACCTAAACGGGTACCACCATGAATTCTCTTGCCCTAGGACCCCTCAACAAAATGGCCTAGTGGAGCGGAAAAACCGAACTCTACAAGAAGCCGCTAGGACCATGTTGAACGAATACGACCTACCTGATAGGTTTTGGGCAGAAGCCGTTAGCACGGCTTGCTATGTCCAGAATAGGATCCTTATGGTAAAAAGGCACCTTAAGACCTCGTACGAGATTTATCACAATAAAGTACCCAACATCAAGTACTTTAGGGTATTTGGATGTAAAGTACATATCTTAAACACTAAGAACCACCTAGGGAAATTCAAATCCAAAACCTCCACCAGAATCTTCTTAGGATACTCAACCACGAGTAGGGCCTATAGGGTATATAACCACGATACCCTTAAAGTCGAAGAGACTATTAATGTAGTGTTCGATGAAGTACCCGAACCTACAAAACCCTTAATGACCCCAAGTGTTGAGCCCACTGATACCAAACTCGTCTCCGACCCTGAGATCGAGTCTAATCCACATCAACCAACTACTCTTGTCGACCAAGTGACAAGTGATCCGAGTCAAACTAGTGTTCAACCAAGTCACCCCATTGATCAAGCATTAGGTGACACAAACCCAACCCAATCTAGGATTCAGACTAACCACCCTATCGATCAAGTGATAGGAGATCCTAATCTAGGAGTTCGAACTAGAGCATCCTATAGGAACCTTAGTCAAATTTCCTTAATTTCAAAGATAGAACCCAAATCAATTGAACAAGCTCTTCTTGATCCCGATTGGATTATTGCAATGCAAGAAGAGCTAGCTCAATTTACTAGGAATGAAGTGTGTACCACCACCTAAAGACAAAGCGATAATTGGAACAAGGTGGGTGTTTGAAATAAAGATGATAAAGGTGAAGGAGTTAGAAACAAGGCTAGGTTAGTCGCCAAAGGGTTTAGTCAAGTCGAAGGCTTAGATTACGACGAAACCTATGCCCCAGTAGCTAGACTCGAATCCATTCGAATGTTGCTAGCTTATGCCGCACATCGAGGATTTAAGCTATTTCAAATGGATGTTAAGTCGGCATTCCTAAATGGATACATTAAAGAAGAAGTTTATGTTAGCCAACCCCCCGAATTCGAAAATCTAGATAAACCCGACCATGTTCTAAAACTTAAGAAAGCTCTCTATGGACTTAAACAAGCTCCTCGAGCTTGGTACGAGAGACTTTCAATCCATCTTAAGTCAAAAGGGTTTAACCAAGGCTTAGTTGACCCAACTCTCTTCGTAAAAACCTTAGGTAAAGAAATATTCATAGCTCAAATTTACGTAGATGATATAATTTTTGGAACCTCTAACTCAGCCTTACTAAACGAGTTCGTTTCACTCATGGAAAGTGAGTTTGAAATGAACTTGGTAGGCGAGTTAAGTTTCTTTTTAGGTCTACAAATTAAACAAACTAAGGATGGTATATACCTATATCAACAAAAATACACTAAGGAGTTAATTAAAAGATTTGGAATGCAAGACGCTAAGATAATAAACACCCCAATGGCGATTAATGTTAACATAGGAGAAGACCTAGAAAGTAAGTCCATTGACTTAAAGTACTATAGGAGCGCGATAGGAAGTCTCCTATACTTAACTGCGAGTCGACCCGACATCCTATTCACAGTAAGTATGTGCGCCAGGTTTCAAACCTGTGCTAAGGAGTCTCACCTAACCCTAGTTAAGCGTATCCTTAGATATCTTAAGGGTACACTTAACGTTGGTATTTGGTACCCTAGATCTACGGAGTTCGAACTAATCGGCTACTCCGATTCGGATTATGCCGGTAGTAAACTCGATAGAAAGAGCACGAGTGGTTGTTGTCAACTACTCGGCTCGAGTCTAGTGAGTTGGTGCAGTAGGAAGCAACACTGTGTTGCTTTATCTACCACCGAAGCCGAATACATCGCGATGGGTGAGTGTGTCTCGCAGCTTCTTTGGATGAAGCACACTCTCCGCGACTTTAAGATAGACTTTACGAATACTAAACTTCACGTAGATAACATTAGCTCAATTAATCTTACAAAGAATCTGATATGTCACTCTAGGACCAAACATATAGAGGTCAAACACCATTTCATTCGAGAACATGTGGGCAACGGAGCCATACAACTCGAATACGTCAAATCAAAGTCTAACTTAGCAGACCTATTTACTAAACCCCTACCCGAAGCCGAATTTAGTCTATTAAGACGAAAATTGGGCATGTGCGTAGTAGAATAGGAACTTGCAAATTATATTTTCTTACTACTATTTCTTAACTTTCATTTTTTATGGAACTAGTATAAGACATACCTTAGATATGATGCACCTATAGATTTAAGGAGCTAATACATCTCACAACACATAGGACTAATGTGTTTGTGTACTTAGCCACGTAGATGGGCGTGAGATGTTAGGACCTTACTCCTGGTTCCAGATGTAGAGCTAGTGCATCGCCATGAACCATGAAGTATAATCATACATACTAACCGACTCTGACCAGGACTGGTTGATCTTTCATATCAATCAAGCCAAATATGAGTCGAACATTTTATAGATGAACTTATTTTCAGTATATTATTTTCAAAATAATGTTGAACATGCTTGGACTTTAAAAGTAAAACTTATTTTTTATTATTATTCCACACACGCTCTCACTCTTTTCGATATATGGCAAAAGGGGGAGAAAAAGGCCAAAGTTAAGGGATCAATATTTTTTTCTTGCCAAGACTTACTCAAACTTTAGTTAACTTGTTAACAGAAAGTAATTTATTTAACTTTAAGTTAACTTGTTAACAAAATGGAAGTAAAGGCCAAGGTTAAGAAATCAATTTTTTGATTTCTTAACTTAAAACTTATTTTAAACACTATGGCCAATATTAGGTAATTTCGGTTACTTAATTCCTTTTTAGTAGAAAATATCAAGGGGGAGAGTTAAAACTCTTTCTCAAGTACTCACCCTCGGTCAAGGGGGGGGGTTTCCTCAAGGGGGAGCACTTGAAAAAGAGTTTTTATACTCCTAAACATTCATGCATATCTCATACTGTTTTTGCTTAAATGCACTTAATTTATTTTTCTTAACCTTGTATGTGGGTTTGCCATAAATCAAAAAGGGGGAGATTGTTAGTGCAGTAGGCGCCTAAGTCGAACCTGAGTTTTGATTATAGCAAACGATACAAAGTTAAGCTCATGTCATTATCTCACGAGCTGAATCGAGTGTGCAGTAAATTGCTATAGCTGGAGCTGAAGGCTAGCGACACCCGGAGGAAGCTGCGGTGGTCGGGCGACACTCGAGTGACTTCGGAGGGAGCCGAAGGAATCGAGTGGAAGGTCGGAAGCAAAAGCAACACGTAAGTATCGAGGTAAGCTCGTGTGTGCGAGCGTAAGTGAGGTCGTATCCTCCTTACGGGGATGATCTTAAGCGTAGATCCGACCAGAGACATCCCATCGATGGTCCAGGTCGAGATCGGACGGTCGAAGGCCATCGAAATAATGTTTTCTTTGAGCTAACTTTGCCTTGCAGCTAGCATCAGTCGACTGCTAGCTTGGAGGACTCGACTGCCCTTCATCACCGGTCGCATCTCTGTCGATCGATCGATGCTACCATCGATCACGATGATGATCAGCTTCGAGGAGTCAAGGCTTATCACCCCATTTCAAGGAGGTTTTGTGTCCATTTGTGATTGGTTGAAGACCCATTCGATGAGGGGCTCAAAGGCTATAAAAGGAGGGCTTGTCTTAGGGTTTTTCATCAATTAAAAAGCTTCCAAGTGCTTCTGATACGCTCCGACTCTCCGATATCCCTACGACGAAGCGCTGCCGAGACGATGACTAGAGCTTCAACCTCCATCCTTTGAAGTCGTCGATAATGAAAGTTTGAATCATATTTCATTTTATAAGTTGTTTTTATTTCGAGCTTTAAATCATATCAAAGAGAGGGGGAGTGTCCCTCTACCTTGAGCTTTTATCATCTTGTGTATTCGTCTAACTCCTACCTCCAACGAGGAGGAGCTTTTTAGTAGTTTGCCCTCCGTACGTGGTCAAGGACCACTAGGGCCTTGGAGTAGTAGCCTTCGGCTACGAACCAAGTAAAACCTTTGTGTCTATTGTCTCTATTTTTGTTTTTATCTTCCGCTGTGTCTACTCGCGTTTTAACGAAAAAATTTCTATCGCTATTCTCCCCCCCCTCTAGTGATCCGATCGATCCAACAGATAAGCATGCTAGGAACAATAAATATTTTTTTTTAGGAGCTAAGAATGTCCACTTTTCAAATAGGGAGAAATTTGGGACTAATGTCCCTAGAAAAACCTTACCTAGGGAATCTATTAGAAAAATTGAAGACCACCTAGGCTTAAACCCTAAATGGACTAGGCATATGCCTAGGAAAAACAATGCCCAAAGACTAAACAAAAAATTAAAAATTGGGCAATTAGAATTGGAAAACCAAGCCTTGAGGTCAAGGCTTGAGAAACTTGAAAAGACCCTTGCAAAAATGACAAATCAAATGCAAAGGTCAAATGGTCAAACCATAGGGTCTAGAAGTCAAAGTCAACACCTAGGGCCTAAGAGACAAAAGTCAACCAAGGATAAGAAAGGTTTGGGTCACAAACCTAAGTCTAAGGTGACTTATCATAGTGTTCCTTTTGATTATGGAATACAAACTAGGTCTAGGAAGACCAAGGTTACTAGGGAAGTTATCCCTAAGGGTAACCAAGGTGTATGCCTAGTGGCTAGGGCTTCTAAGAAACCTAGGGTGGCCACTAAGAAGGTTACAAGGGGAGTCACCCCTAGAGTTAACCTAGGCAAGACCCAAATGACCAAGGCTAACAAGCCTAGAAGGGTCATTAGGAAGGTATCTAGGGAGGTCATCCCTAAGGAATACCTAGTAAATCCTAGGAGCTCAAATATGTTTTGGGTTCTTAAGAGCGTGATCGATTCACGCTAGATGAGTTTAGGGTGTGCCAACTTTAAATGGAAGGGTAGCTAACCTAACTATGATAAAGGTGGTACTTTAGGTTATTTTCAAGGTTATGGATACCTTGGAAATAGGTTTGATCTTTGATCCTAAAAGATTTTAGGATGTGCCAATATATTGTCGGGATTATGAAAAATCAATTAAATTGACACAATTTAGGTTTAGTAGTCATAGTGTGCCACTTTGGGTTTTTGGCACACTTGAGAGATTAGTGATAATATGACAAAATATACTTAATTATATCAAATGGCAATTAATACTAAGTTTTAGGTATTATTATACCTATACATTTTATGTGCCATGCTTTGTTTGCCATATAACATGTCATGACATCATATTTATTTTTAATCATTTAATATGTCACGATCATGTTTAGGATTAAGGTTTAATGTCATGTGTTTTTAGATTATATCATATGCCATAACATCATGATCATTAGTCATGCTTAATTATTGCTATCATTTATGCCATGATCATACTTCATGCATTTAAATTAATGAAAATTTGATTTAAGGACAATGACATGACTTGGAGTCCCACTTATAAGGGAATCAAGTAGTGTTGCCTTAGAGAATGCATGAAACCCTAGATTAGGAGAACAAAACTCACATCTCACATTACATTGACATGTATGTGTATTTATACACCCTAGATACATGTGAGATGCTAGAATATGAGTTAAGTTCAAGGTGCATAGTTTTTGCATCTAGATGAACTAAAACTCATCTTTAATTAAAGGTGGATCATTGGGAAAGCTTGTGTACAAGTCATGCACATTAAGCCCAAGGAATATAATCCAATATAGGTTTTCAAAAACATTTTAAAATCCTTTTAGAAAACCTTGGTGAAGTCTATCTTTTGATAGCAATCACCATTGATGAAGTTGATACAAAGTGAGCTAAAACATTGAAGTTTTTCTTCACTATTGAATTTTGTATCAATTTCGATATTTTATGGGTAAAATATTTTTCTATCATTTTTCACCCATTGTATGTGTTATAAGTATTATACGTATGAGTTTTCATGTTTTTTCGATATACGTATAATTATTTATGAATTTTTAAAATTCATTTATGATAACTGAAATTCTGATATTTCAGTTATCAGTCAACTTCCCTTGGTGGCAGTTGACTGATGGACACGACAATCGACTGATTTCTGAGAGACTCGACTGCCGGGCTGATTTCAAGAAAAACAAGGTTGTTTAGCCCGTGTTCAGCTACGGTAAAGTTTCCTAATCACTCCTAACCCTAGGATATGCTTTGGGAAGTATTACAAAGGGTGAAAATTCATTGGATATGGATTAGGAGAGGTATTAGGGTGATGTATCAAATTTAAGGATGGGAAAGTTCAATGTTGAACTTTGAACCTTATTTTTGATGGTTTAGAGTTCCTATTGGCTTAGGGACTTTCCAAGGACATTGTTGGTGCAATGGTCAAGGGGGGAGCGAGCCTTTAGGGGGAGGTATCCATCATGGGATGATGGATGGTATTTTTCCTCATGAGGGGGAAAAATGGAATTAAGAGATACCCAATTTGGAAATTGGGAGAGTCTATAGGATTGCCTCTCTCGAGTGATATGAGAATTATCACTAGGAATATGGTGGGCATCCTAGGTATTTTTGGACCAAGGGAGAGATTGTAAGATCTCGTTGGGACATGAGACATTGACCTCCTTGGATAGAACCTTTTTGATGTATGTCAAAAAGGGGGAGAAAGTGAAATTACCAATTTGGGATAATTGGTAAGGGAATTTGAGTTAGTGTTCTAACTCAAAGGTATGTATTTTTGTCAAACATTAAAAAGGGAGAGATTGTTGGTGTAATCGGCCCAGGTCACGATTGATCGGACTCAAGTTTGACTCGAGTGATGTTTTGATGTTTGATATGGGATTTGACATTGATGTCTGATAATGTTTTGGGGAGATTGTTGGCACAATCGACCCGGGTCATGATTGACCGGACTCGAGTTTGACTCGAGGGGAATTTTGATGGTTGACTAGAGTTGATCATGTCATGGAAAGTCCAAGTCTTGAGTACTTGGCATGCAAAGTCCAAGCATGGGTCTTGGCAAGGAAAAGTCCAAGCATGGGTCTTGGTATGGAAAGTCCAACATGGGTTGGCAAGGGAAAGTCCAAGTTTGAGTCTTGGCATTTGAGAAGTTCAAGGGGTTTGATATTGGTGGCGTAAAGTCCAAGCGGGAGTTTTGGCAGCATAAGTCCAATGGTTGGCGGCGTAAAGTCCAAGCGGAGTCTTGGCAGCGTAAGTCCAATGTGCCTTGGCGGTGTAGACACCGTTAGCATGACATAGCTGATGGAATCACCTGAAGACTAGCATATGGATGAACAAGTCATGGATGACTTGGAGGGATCCGATAGGCGCGAGGCTGACGGAGGTGGCTAGAAGGCTTAGGTCTAGACTACGGGTGGTCTAGCAAGTATGGGAGCACTATACTTGGGTTAAACCTCATGTTTGAAGTTAAAACCTCATGTTTGAGGTGTATCAGTCGACTGGTGTCATGTGGCAGTCGACTGGCGTGAGTCAACTAGGGTTTGACTGAGAGAATTGGCCCAACAATTGACTGACAGCCTTTGGCAGCCGACTGATCGTGTGATCAGTCGATTGGTGCTCGAGAATTCGGGCACAGAATGGAGTTTGACTCAACTCTTAGGGTTAGCAGTCGAGTGAAGGTTCGATCAGTCGACTGATGGACATGATCAATCGACTGATGTCCTATCCGTTGGATTTTTCCAGTGTGGATTACACTGTTGTCTCACAGCAATAGTGTCATCAGTTTATTGATGGTCTCGATCAGTCGACTGATAGGCGATTTCCAGCCCAGGCAGCAGCTTTAAATGGAGCTCGTGGAGGAGGTTTGGAGCAGCAGTTTCTTGAGAGCTTTTGGGGTGATTTGTTGCTGCAAATCAGGGTCTCCAAGTGCAATTTAAGCAACCACAAAACAAGCATCCAAAAGCGCAATTGTAAAGTATTTTTCTTTACTTGTATTGCATTTCATTAGTGTAATTGCTTGTATTTGTTGTATAACTTAGTGTAATCATTTGTACAAGGTTTCTCTACCTCCGACTTGTGTTGAGAAGGAGTTTACTTAGTAGTGGTGTGTGATTTGCATCGCTAGGTCTCTTTAGAGCTCGATCCATGGAGTAGAAACCATTCGGTTCTGAACCACGTTACATACTTATGTATTGGTGTATTTGTATTTGCCTTCACTTTCATTATTGCTATTATTTCTATTTCTGCTGCGCTAACGAGATTTGTAGACGAACATGAAACGAATTCCATCGGGCATCGAAACGAACTATTCACCCCCCTCTTGCGGTCACCGTTTCCTCTACATCATTGCCTTAAAAGTAATTAGAGGAAGATGAAAGGTGATTATGAGCTCTCTAAAACTTAACAAATGGTATCAAAGCAAGGCATTCTTCATCAGACTGACCATCAAGAGAGTACAAGCAAGAGGAAGAAGGGAGACCTATGATAAGGAAGTCAAATGGAGTTTGAAGATCGATTCAAATTTGACACTCACTTTTCACCATCCTACGGATTAGGAGGGTTTGCTTAATGAAAGGAAAAAATTGAAATGTACTTCCTAATGAATATACAAAAGTGGTTTGTCCTAATAGAGGAATATGAAACTCCGAAATACAAGAAGAAAAAACCTCTTCAGAAGAGCAAATTGATCGAGGAGCAACTCATGAGATTCAAGACAAATGATAAGATGATATAATTTTTGGTCAATTTGATACCAATTGAAGTCATGTGTAAATTAGAAAAATACAAGGATGCCATAGATTTATAGAGCAAGTTGGCTAAGCTTCATAAAAGTCTATCATCATCCTCACGGGATGGACAGTTGGCTAGAGCAGCACAGAAGCTGCTACAATGGACAAGGGTCAAATCTCGACGTGGGGTCTAAAACCCTCACTCGGGCTCAGAAGCCCTCTGTTGTTCCGGCCAATGGCTCAAGGGACATAGTTCCCTCATCATTTATCTCCTTCATTTTAGCTGTGAGAGCGGCTAGCGAGGGCGCTAGGAGCGAGCGAATCGCCTTTTGCTGTAATAAAAGTCCATCATCAACACTAGATGAGATTGAGTCTATGAAGGAAAACTAATTAGCTCAAGAGCATGAATATTTAGAAGTTGAGAGGTGCTCAACATCCAATATGAAGGATGTTCAATAAGTCTCTACCTCCAAGATTGAGGGGGAGGATAGAACATCGATACCGAAACAAAAGAACCCCTTAACATTCGAAGCCAATGAAGAGGAAACTTGTGTCACCTGTATTATAATAGGAGGTATGATGTCGTACGTATTTTCTGTCTCTTCAGAATGAAGGTGTTGAAGAGGCTTGGGGTCCTCTCTGGCCGCAATAGTAGATAAGATGATGATGATAAGAGATTTAGCGTGGTTCAGAATTCAGATTTCTACTCCACGGGTGAGCTCTAGAGTGAGCTTCGGCGTTATACACCTTTATTATAATCTCTCCTTCTCAGAAGTATTCAGGAGGCGGAGAAACCTCTTATAGATAAGAGCTTATATAAAGTAAAGTAAATAACACTCAGATAGTTCTCCCTCCTTCTCCCTCCGTCGAGGATGTTCCTTCTCCTTCTCAGTTCCCCTTTTGATCCTCCTTCTCCCTGTTTCCCCAGACGAAAGAGGAGATAGAAGAAGAACAACCCCCAAGCACATCGGCGTTCTCCTCGAAGTAGCAAGTCTTGATTGAAAAAACTGATCAGTGCACCTCTTCTTCCATCTTCCTTTCCTTTCATCATTGTCGCTCCTGAGACCAGCTATCGCGTAACAAACCATCTGGATCATCGTTCACGTGGATGACTATGCAGGTTTAAGAAATCATATTGTCATACTGTCGGCGAGAATGCACTATTGGGAGCCTTCTATGGGACCACACGAGGTGCTCTAGGTGGTTATAAGATATAACAAACTTCCTATGGATTATGGGGTCCTCCCTTTCTTTCGTTTTACCTATATATCATTCCCTCAATCAACCCTTCTTGCTATTTTTCCAACTCCATCCTTCTCCCCGAGTCACCCTTTTTCTAGTTTGGCTCATTTTCCCGAGTTGCTATCCGACACCATCTAGCCATCAAGTCGATGTGCTCGACTTGGCTCCCCGAGTTACTATTCGATACTATTCTAGCCATCCAGCCGATACGCTTATAACTCAGATCGACTCTCCAAGTTGTAATCCCCTCAACTCGGTCTAACATTCCGAGCTAAGCCTTGCTTGACTCAGGTATATATCCCGAATTTTGGTCTTATTTATCTAATTCTACCTTCCAATCTTAGCCCTCCATTCTTTCTTCCTTTATTCCCTAAATTGAGTTATAATAGTATCATTAGCTACCCCCCTAAAATAGTCAGACTAATCCTTTGGTCTGACTCTTGAGATTATTAGTTTCCCTTCATCGTAATTCCTTGGCAACAACCTAGTCACCCTCTGACTCCTTACTGGTTTTACCTAGTTTAATTGGGTCAGGATATCTCTCTTCATTACCCCTTTTTAAGTGTATTAATCACCCTGTCGGGCTAATGGACCCCGCTTCCCCGTCTTAAGAGGGTGTTTAAAAGCTAAAATTTGTCGAAGCCCTACTTCTGCACAACAACTTCTTCTTCCCTAATCATGACTCTTCATTCTCCTTTCGGTAATTCTCGACAGTGACTGTTTCAAGCCTAGACCTTCAACATCTAGAAGTCTTCTTTTTTCCAACAACTATTTCCTCTCAGCTGCAAGCAAGTGCCACCTCGACTCTTTTTCTATGGCTCCTTCGAAAAACCCTAGCGTAACCCCTTGGTATGAAACTGTGGCTTCCCACATAGACAACCAACATTACTTCCGCGATGTCAAAGATTTGTTCATGGACTCAACCCTGAAGTGCCACCTTGCTTCTCCTCCTTACCGGCCCCATCTCCCTCCTCCTCACCATTACTGTTTCTTTCTAGGGCAACTAGAAAATGGCCTTTGCCTTCCGACCCCTCCCATTTAATTTGAACTACTGTATTTTTATAAGATAGCTATTAACCAACTGACCCCTAATACCTTCTGCCTATTAGCAAGCACCATGATAATTTTTAAACATTTAGGTCTTTCCCTATCTTCTATCCTATTCCATTGCTTATTTCAACTGAAATCTTCCAAAATAGGTATTTTTTACTTCACCAGCCACCTTGACTGTCAATTCCTTACCAACAAACCCTCCTCCCGTAAGGGTTGGAGGGAACTATACTTCTTTGCTAGACTTCCCAATCCTCTTCCATATTCTGAAGTATGGGGAACCACCCTTCCCGATCTGCCTCACTTCCAAGACTGCTGGCTCCGATGCCCTTTTGCGGAAGTGCATAGGGTGCTGCAGGATCTCCACTATGATTCAGATATTTTGTTGAACCCTAATCTTCTGAGTCACTTCGGCTTGTCTCCTTTCCACTTAGACAATCCCGTGGTCATAGGTAAGATGCTGCTCAATATCCTTTAATGATATAAACTCTTATTATTGCTTATCATTTTATTGACTTTTTATATGGTTATCTTGTTATTTTGTATATGCTATATTGTAGATGATATTATGCAGAGAGCCATGGTGAGTGCCAAAAAGGCCATAGCAGAGAAGGCAAAGGGGAAGCGCAATAGGGGAAAATCTCCTGTTCCCTCCTCTTCTTCACCTCAGACACTCCGCCAACACAGGGGAGGTCCTACCACCTCCGCAACTCTCCCTCTTACTCCCCCTCTCAATCTCCTAGCCCTCTTCCTCTTCAGCCTCACCGATGCAGATACCTTCTCCGTCCTGATCCCACTGAGGAGGAGGACCTCAACCCTTTTGACAATTCTCCCCTTGTACCGGAAGGGAATTCTCCAAGTCTACCTTCTTCTCCAATTCCCTCCTCCTCATGATGGGGATTGCTCTTTCTACATCTTCTCCACCCCCCCCCCCTCGACTGCACCCACGGAACTACCCCATACTACTTCCCCACCTCCCAACTCTATTCCACTCGAGCCTTCCTCCCTCGGGGATGAGCCTTTTCTTCCCATGGGGGATATCCTTCCCTTTAGCCCTCCGACTACCATGCTAAGGTCGGTTCTAGGTTTCGTACTCCCTAGGAAGTGAAAATATTCAACCAATCGGGAGTACAAGGCCCCTTTGAATGCTTCCGGATGAAACTAGCAAAGGTACTATCCTTTATCCTTACCCTCTCCTAATATTTTCTCTAAGGTGTGTCTTTCTCTTGCACAGGCAGCGACCAACTACAACGAGGTAGCCCAACATTTGGCTGATTATCAGTTGACTATGGTAGCTCTCCATATTGCCTCTGAAATTAAATTGAAACAAATGTCCCAGTAGATAGTTGAGGGCAAGCAACGGGAAGCTACTCTAGCCACCTCCGAGAAGAGCTTAAAAGCTTATTCTGAGGAGTTAAAAGCTAAGTTGATGGCCACAGGGCATGACAAAGAAAAGGCTCTAGGGGAAGTTGTCACCCTACGCGCTCAACTACTCCTCCAAACTACCCAAATTCAAAATGTCAATGCCTTGGCCCAAGAACTGGCAGTGTGCCAAGTCCAACTGCAGGAGACCCGTGCTAGGAGGTTAGAATCATTTGCCGAGTTGATACAGACACAATCTACTATCAAGATCCTAGAGTCTTCTCATGCCTCAACTTTAGCCCGGCTGGATCGTCTTTCCTCTGAGATATCAACCCTTCCTATAGAACTCTCAGTGATAACCCTCCAAATGTAGGCACTGTAGTTAGAGCAGACTCAAGCCATCAACTCCTTGGGTCAACACGCTTTATCCATCGCTAGGGAAAGAGACGTACTGAAGGTTGCTCTTTCCGCCTAAATAGTTATAGAGGAGGCTTGTTAGAAAGAGAGGGAGCAAGAGCTAATGATAAAATTTGGTGAAAAAATGGCTAAACTATTTATGTGGCCTTTAAAGGATCGAACATGAAATTTTCCAGCAAAGGGTATCCTCCCCCAGGGGTAGACACCAGTTTCTTAAATGTGGAGGCGACCATAGATGATTACTCTGATTTTGTCTTTGATATGTAAATGGATTCACCTTATGTAAAGGGAATGTCTGGACAAGAAATATTTCCATAAATGCTATATATGAACAATTTAGCTTATTTCTAAGTTTGCTAAAATGGCAATGTCCTTTTATTTATACCTTAACTCTATTGTGGTTTACCTCTCCATAACTAAATAAACCCTACTCAAAGCCTTCTTAGCGCTAGTCGACTAGCACTTTCTTGTAAGGTGCATTCCTCTTGAAAAGATTTTTTACCACACTTCACTGTACCACAATCAAATTATATTCGATAAATATTTGCCTCTTTTGTGGGATATGATCGGTCACCTCTCCATTAATGCATTGACCATTCCCAACACTACCCCTTTCTTCCCCATATCTTATCAACCCCTACTTTCCTTCTTTTCCAAGAGAATGAATTAATGCTCCCTTCTCTTCTATAAAAACTTCCTATAATGTCTTTTGCTCCTATACTCCATCCTTCTACCTTCTAAATGGCTAACCCTTCGGAGCAAGAAGATAGACCCCTTTCCCCTGAACCTCTTACGACATACCAGTAGTGAATACTGGAACTGGAAAACTTGGTGAGAGATCTAAGGGGTCGTCTGCAGTTATCTTCCACTCACACCTACTCTCTATGCCAAGAACTAGCAGTAACTCAACAAGCCCTCTCAAGACTTAAGTTTATTAACTGGTCTCACGTTAGACAACTTCTTGCAATGTTAACTCGCTGCACGACTCCTGTCGATCCACCTCTACCCTCAAAGAGGGTTATTCATGAAGCCCCCTAGTTTTTACTCTACGATAGTGTATTTTACTTTTTATCTTAGGAAGGGAGTAGAACTAGGTTTGTTCTTCAGAAATGTAATTTATTTTTGGGGATTGATAAAGTGTACCTTTTCCAAAGTCTTGATCCCTTCTTCATTTTCTTAAGCAATCTTTATGACTCATTGAGAAACACTTCTTTAGTATATGCAAGATACCCTAACATCACCCTCTAGGAAAGAATAAGCAATAGGTAGGTTAGAGCAGCAAGCTCTCCAACCAAGGGCCTTAGGAAATCATTAGTCCCATGTTGATGCCCCACTCTTTCTCTCGGGTGTCTGAAGGTTGTTGTGATGCTTGAGTAAATATGCTCTGTTGTTCCGTTAGGCCAGCTAGAAAAGAGTGCCCACACTATTCTCCCAAAATGATTGTCCCACTTACATCTGTTTTCTCGTTTCTTCAAAAATGACTTCTGATTGAGGCACAACTCCTCCCTTCCTCCACCTTAGGGGGGGGGGATTCATAGCATTGGCTAGCAGTCGAGCATTATAGAATAGGGAAGCAATCTTGACTAAGGACAAGACTTGAGGACTTACAAATCACCTCAGTCAGTCACAGAAATACTCCTCCACTTCTTACCTGAATGAATTTTAACCCAACTTCTCCCATCCACCACCGTAGGAGGATAACAACTTCGGCAAACTCCAAGCCATAAAAATAATGATGATCTAACCCAGGGCTTTCACCAGGTCAGATAGGAATGAATCTTTTACTTCCATCATCTTCCATAGTGAATCTATCTTGAACCCAACTCCTCCAATCCGCCATTGCACAGGGATAATAGCTTCGATTGAGGCCAAGCTATGCAAATAGTGACGATCTGATCAAGGGCTTCACCTTGTTAGATCGGAATGAATTTTTTACTTCTATCATCTTCCATAGTGAATCTACGTTGAACCAAGCTCCTCCAATCTGCCACCGTACAGAGATAATAGCTTCAGCTAAGGCGAAGTTGTAAAAAATAGTGACGATCTAATCAAGGGCTTCGTCTTGTCAGATCGGAATAAATTTTTTACTTCCGTCATCTTCAACAGTTAATCTACCTTGAACTCAACTCCTCCGATCATCCACCACATGGGGATAATGACTTTGGTTGAGGTGAAGCTGTAAAAATAGTGATGATCTGATCAAGGGCTTCACCTTGTCATATCGAAATGAATTTTTTTACTTTCGTGATCTTCAACAGTGAATCTACCTTGAACCCAACTCCTCTAATCCGCTATCGTGTTGGAGGATCGTGGCTCAGCTAGAAGGGAGGTTGAATAACCCGATGTCGTAGATGGAAATTGCTCGTGCCTTAATCGTCTACAAGAGTAATTAGCACAGCGAAATATGCTAAAACAAAAACAATTAAGACTAAAGACAAAGATTAAGAGATGCAAACGCTAACACAATTATGTAACGTGGTTCACGGCCCTTGCCACTAGTTCACGGAGGATTCGTAAGGCAAATCACTCCCAACTCAAATCACTAATCTCTCCTTTAGCTTAAGAAAGGTGGAGGTAACCTCTCTACAATGATTTCTCCTTCTTATAATAAGATAGTGCTAAGAACAAGGAAGAGTACAGAAAACACGTTTAGGGCACTTGGGAGAATGAATATGAGTGAAGCATTAATCTTCCAAAGGCACCCAAGCCCTCTTTTTATAGAGAAGAGGGCTTTCTTCCCATTGGGCATGCAGCAGTCGACTGCTGCATGCCATCAGTCGACTGTCGCTCTAATGGTTAACTCCCAACGACTTCTAACTTGCCATCGTTACCATCCAACAGTAGCCTTGGCAGTTGACTGCTGCTTGCGTAACCGACTGATCAGTCGACTACAAGCGATTCTGTGCCTGTATTCACCCACATCAATCGACTATCATTCTTTGGCAGTCAACTGATGGTGCAGCAATCGACTATCAAACCCTTGTAGTTGACTGCTGGGCCAGAATCACTTTAGTTGAACACCAGCCGACAATCAGTTGACTTGAAGCAGTTAACTGCTATCTATAGTAGTTGATTGGTATCGGATAAAATCTCAAACAAACACTTTTGAGCATCCGACGATCGGATAAACCTCAAACCACCTGTTTGAGCATCCGACACTTTCATTCGTCGAGTAGAAACTTCAAACTCATGTTTGAGCATTCGACTTATCCAATTGTCGAGTAAAACCTCAAACACAAGTTTGAGCATCCGGCTTGTCGGGTAAAACCTCAAACCTAAGTTTGAGCGTCTGACACTTGACTTAGCCATTTGGCCAAGCTCACCTATGAGCTACCTCGTCCCGGGTTACAATCGTTCAATCTCTCATCTTCCCATGGAGTCCCTCACCGAAGCTCTCTTTGTCCGGCCACGTCCCTCAGATGCACTAAGCCCGTGGCTCCTCTAGTGTCATCCTTCGTGTCTTTCCCTGAAGTCTTCTTCCTTTGGCTTCACTCCAATGCTCCTCGTCTGGTGGTCCCTTGGATGCACAAAGTACACGACTTCCACAATGTCATCCTTCACCGACTCAAGGACCCGAGCCATGAGATGGTGAACTCGTCAATGCTTTCATCAAGTTGACCATGTGTGATTCACTTAAGTCCTACACAACTTAAACACACACATTAAATCACATAAACAACCTAACTTAAATCCTTTTCCACACACATCAAAACCAAACCATACTTGGGTTGATTACCCTAACAATCTCCCCCTTTTTGATGTGTGGCAACATGTTTAAGTTAGGTAAAACATTAACAAAATACTAAGGCAAGGAAAGAATGTAAACATAACATGAGTATTAAAACACTCCCCCTTAATACATGCAACTCCCCCCTTAACACATGCTAATTTTCCCCCTAGCATGATTAACTTAAACTCTCATATTTATCCCCCTTTGGCATCATAAAAAATATCATACAAATGTTATACAACATGACATCAATATCTGAGGGAATAAAACCATCAAAAATCAGATTTGAAAACATAAAAACCCAGTTTTTGCATGTAGCAGTTGACTGGTAGTTGAAAATTCTGAATTCTAATTTCTGAAGCCAACTTAAAAAATGCATTAAAAAATCCAAAAAATTTGAAAAATCATGAAATTCGGGGAACATAGTTCTTATGAGTCCTTTTATCAAGGAAAAATGATTTTTCATGAAAATTCAATCACTTTTCGAAAGTAAGGTAAAATCTCAAAAGTTTGAAAATCACTAAAGTTTGTATCAACTTGAAAACCTTGTTTTGCCTTAGAATGTTTCAATGCATGAACTCTAAGTTTTTGAAATATGAAATGGTTTTAAATCATTAAAAATATTCAACCATGATATTTGGGCAATATGTCTATGATTACTATGTCATGATACTCTAAGTGACCCATCTAAATGCCATAAGCATTAGTGAAACACTTGTATCAACCTAACATCTCACCCATTGCTATGTTTTCAATCAAGTTAGCCTTATAGTGGGTTGTGAGATGTAACTAAAGGTAATTATACTTACCAAAATTTCATGCAATTCTACCCAAGGTTAAGTATCATCCATAAAAACCCATCATGATCATAAAACAAGGATTATCCATAATTGCACATCATGATCATAACTCAAGTATATCATCCAAAATCATAAGTCAAAAACTATCACCCACATCATCATAAGTCAACCAAATAATATGATATGAAATAAGTCCACTTATGGTTGACTATCCTAGATTTCTCTAACCCTTAAGGATTGACTTGGGAACCCAATATAGATTCTTTTCAATAGGGTTCACCAAGTACTCGTTTGGAATCCATTTCCTAGCTACCATTGTTGATTTAGATTGTCCTCTAGCAATTAAACAATGGTAAGCTTTCTCATTCTTTGATCCCTCATAACCTAAGTTCTTTTTGTTAAAACTTGCCCTTTGACTCCCAATGATCATATTTAGAGTATTTGAGCCAATGGTAAATTTCTCAAGGGCTTTGGTGAGGTATTCTACCTTTTCTCTTAAAATCCTATTTTCTTCAATCCATGCATCATTTGTCATAGAAGAAGAAGCATTATCATTTAAACATGCATTTTCTAGCTTTTCTTCTAATTTCCTAATTTCATCAAGCATGCATTTGTTTTTCTTCTTAGCTCTAAATAAATCCCTAGTTAAACTAGAAATCATGGAAATAACCTTTTGAGAGGGTAGTTTCTTTACCTCACTCATCCAATCCTCTTCTTCCGAATCCGAGGTAGACGCTCCCCCTTCACTTGAGCTCTCCTCCTCACTTGAGCTTGCTTCTTCTCTTTCGGAGGAGGTGGAGGCTACATCTTCAATCCCCATTAATGCAAGATGTGTGAAGATTTCTTCTTCCTCTGATGAGGATGGATCATCCCACATAGCCTTTAAATTATGCATTTTTGCCTTCCCCTTTTCTTTTGATTTCTTTTCTTCTTTCTTCTTCCCTTCTCTCTTCTTGTCTTTCTTCTTGTCTTCCTATTCTCTCCTTGGTAATTGTAGCAAATCACCTTCCTAGTCCTTCTTCTCCTATCATAAGATTTGTTAAATTTAAAAGTTTTTAATGCACATCTTGTTGGTGCAGGGGCACCAGATAATCGAACCTGTGTTTTGATTATGATAAAGACACAAAGTTAAGTTTACATCGTTATCTCACGAGCTAAATCGAGTATGCAGAAAAGTACTAAAGCTAGAGCTGAAGGCTAGCGACACCTGGAGAAAGCCGTGGTGGTCGGGCGACACTCGAGTGACTTCGGAGGGAGCCGAAAGAATCGAGTGGAAGGCCAGAAGCGAGAGCTACAAGGTAAGTATCGAGGAAAGCTCGTGTGAGTGAGAGATTGTAAGGTCGTGTCCTCTTTACGGGGATGATTGTAGGCGGCAATCCGACTAAGACTTCCTGTGGAAGGTCTAGGTCGAGATCGGACAGTTAGAAACCGTCGCATTTATCATTTTTTGAGCTAACCTCTTCTTTGCAGGAAGTGGCGGTGATCGATCATTAGCGGCCATTGGGCAATCGTGATGCTCATCGGTCGTGATGGGAGTCATCGATCGTGATGGCGGCAATCGACCTTTGCGCTAGGTCAAATGGATAAGGTTTGGCGACCGCCAGCGATAAAAATTATACAACTTCATGATCTGTTTCGAAAAAAGAGGAGACATATTCAGAGGGCAAAATCTATAAAAGGAGGGGTGGATTCCAACTCCAAATATTATCAAGTTTATTCATCAAGTGCTTCTACAATGCCAATGCTCCAACACCATCATAACGCCGACGCGACAACAAGTTCAGATCTCCTTCGTCGGCAGCAGCATCTGGTAATATATTTTGATATTGTATTCGTTATTTTTATTCATAACGAGGTGAGGTAGGCTTGTTGCCTCATCCTCGTACATTCAGTTTTGTGATCGTTGTCTCCTACCTCCAACGAGGAGGAGACGTTATAGTGTTTTGCCCTCCGTACGCGGTCTAGGACCGATAGGGCCTTGGAGTAGCAACCGCTGGGTTGTGAACCAAGTAAAAATAAACGTGTCTTTTTATTTTCCGCTGCTCTTACTCATTTAATTATCTACTCGAATGAAACATCGAAAAGATTTACGATCACTATTCACCCCCCCTCTAGCGATGCTTCCCGATCCAACAATTGGTATCAGAGCGGGGACGCTAAGATTTGGTGAAATCACCGATCTAGCACGTTTTGGTTTTCTGTTCGTATTTTTTGATTCATATTTTTTTAAGTCTTTTTCCTCCCACACTACTAATCCAAGACGAAGTCTTAGTACGTTTCTTTTGGTTGTGTGCTTGCAAGTATTCTCTCTTGGAGTAGCTGACGGTAAAACGGCCATAACTTTTCGCACAAGTGGACTCACATAACGATCTACCAACCAAATCGAAGCTCTCTGAGAGATCTACATTTCTTACAAGGGTTTACCCTCGTAACAAGCTATTTCCAGACCCAAAATCCAACGTCTAGTACCCTTTCGGGGACATCGAAGGTCGTAAGTTGTTAGTTTCTTATTTTTCTCATTTAATTCTGTTTATTTCCTATTTATTTCCCGCATTACTAATCCAAGACCAAGTCTTGGAATTCCCTTTGGTTTTTATTCATGTTTTGCAAGATACTTAATGGCTCACATTGAGGGGTATAGCACCACCCGACCTCCGTTCTTTAACGGAGATGATTTCCGTTATTGGAAAGGTCAGATGGAGTGTTTCTTGAAAACACAAGTCGAGACTTAGATAATAATCCAAACTGGCTTTACTCTACCCACCAATGATCAAGGAGAGCCCTTGGATTTCAACAAGTGGACTAACGCAACCAAGAGGCAAATTGAAGTCGATGCAAGAGTAACTCAAATATTGCAATGCGGGTTGTCCAAAGAGGAACTCAACCGCATCGGACCATTCATTAGCGCCAAGGACCTATGGAACAAATTAATCGAGCTACACGAAGGAACGTCCGATGCTAAGGTATGTAAACGTGACCTTCTTTTCAATAAGTTGTATAACCTTAAGATGCAGGAACATGAGACGGTGACGCAACTACACGCCCGCGTCCAGGACATTGTCAACGACCTGCACACCATCGGACACAAGGTCGAAAACCGCGACCTACTAAGGTACGTTCTTAATTCATTTCCTAGGACTACCTTGTGGGCATCCATGGTCGATGCCTACAAGGTCTCTAAGGACCTTTCGAAGCTTAGGTTAGACGAATTATTTTCCGAGTTTGAACTTCACGAGCAAACTAACGTGGTCCGGGCTGAGAGAGGTATTGCTCTACTCGCAGGACAAAGAAGCAAGCCACCTACTAGCCAAGAAGATGGACTCGAACCCGAAGACGAATCAGAGTCCGAATCCGAAAAGGTGGAAGCAATAGTGAACGTAGTGCGGAAGATCGTTCGGAGGGAAAGGAGGCTACTAAAGAATCAAAAGAGGGCACAATTCAAATCAAATCAAAATAAGGCTTTTCATGGGACAACGAAGAAGGCGGTGGCATAGCATGCATGGCAAGACCCGAAGAGTCTGAGTCAGAGTCTGAATCCGAATCCAATTACAACACTGACTCCGAACTCGAGGACTACTTCGAGAAGCAACTCAAAGCCGGACCAAAAGAGAAAATTAATGTTAGCCGCTCACTAATTCATACGCTTTACAATATAATTAAAATGCTTAATAAGAAATTAACTAAGTCCGAGTCTAGGGTTGAGTCGTTACTTGAGGAGGTTGAAACCCTCAAGAAAGAGGCTACTCTAACCTCTTCAACTAGTCAAGTTCAAAAGGGAAACTCAACCCAAATTAAAAAACTTGAGGAGGAGAATTCTCTCTTGAAAGACCGAGTTCAAGAGGTTGAGGCTACGTTAGAAAGGTTCACGTTGGGATCTAAGAATCTTAACCGACTACTTGGAACCCAAAGAGCCATGTATAACAAAGCCGGACTCAAATTTAGGTCAACGACTACGAATAGGTCATATATGTCTATCGTAAATCATAGTCATCAAAGAGTCCAAGCATGGGTCCCAAAGGTTTTATTGAATTCACATATAAGGACTAATAAGTTTTGGATTCCCCAGGATCAAATTCATTATTTGAATAGACCATATTGGTTCAATGGTCCAGGGGGAGCTAACACTAAAATAGTATACCCGCTTACTTAGTAAAACCATTGAATATTTTACTTTAATTTGTAGAACGACTAGATAGGGAAAATAGTTAGTCAACTGTTGACAACATAGTATCAGGACGCGGCGAGATGATAGTACGTTAGGGAAACAAAGTCTCGTGTATTCGAACTAGATAAGACGTATCTAGCTTGGTGCACTTGACCGAGTGGAACTAGCTGAAGCTACCTCGCCGTATCCTAAACTTGTTAGACCAGGAAGTAACCCTAAGTGACTTAAGTGATATTTTCTTGAATTTGACTTTGTCTAGGGAAGTGGTCGTTGTTCCGATCAAAGAAGGCCCCTATGCCTCGCCACGACCTGGAAACCAATTTCTCGAAAAGTTACTTAACGATCTAAAGGTTAAATCCGAATCTAACCCAAGGTTGACTATCTTTAATTAATTTAAAATCATCTCACAAAATATATAAGGTGAACAAATTATGAGACACATAGAATGGGTGAGATGTTAAGGATAATTGAAATATAACCTCTTCAAAATACTACTTATTTTCTCAACTATTGTACTTAACAACTCTTAGGCCAAAGTTTAGCGCCCCCTACATCTCTTATAACTCATATATTTGACTAAGGGGGAGAGCAAACTAACCCTAAGGGTTATATTACAAACCTTTAGATTATTGGTGCAGAGGGACACACCTCGAACCAATCTATCTAATTACTGCTAGACGCATGCTTGGACTTGTAGTTGATTTATCTTGATGCATGCATATACCATATTGTTTTTAACCCCCTATTTTATATAACAAACTTTAATTTTACATAACAAACCCCAACATTTGTTGATTTATGGCAAAAGGGGGAGAAGAGAGAAAGTTAAGGGGGAGTAACACAAAATTTATTTAATTTTGAAAACTAAAGTATCTCTTTCAAAACTCACCTAGGGTTAAGGGGGAGTTTTTGAAAATGACATTCATCATTTACTATACTTGTTTTATGCTTTAATTTCTCTTAACTTTGTGTTGGTTTGCCATAGATCAAAAAGGGGGAGATTGTTGGTGCAGGGGCACCAGATAATCGAACCTGTATTTTGATTATGGAAAAGACACAAAGTTAAGTTTACATCGTTATCTCACGAGCTAAATCGAGTATGCAGAAAAGTACTAAAGCTAGAGCTGAAGGCTAGCGACACCCGGAGGAAGCCGTGGTGGTCGGGCGACACTCGAGTGACTTCGGAGGGAGCCGAAGGAATCGAGTGGAAGGCCGGAAGCGAGAACTACAAGGTAAGTATCGAGGAAAGCTCGTGTGAGTGAGAGATTGTAAGGTCGTGTCCTCTTTACGGGGATGACTGTAGGCGGCAATCCGACTAAGACTTCTTGTGGAAAGTCTAGATCGAGATCGGACGGTTAGAAACCGTCGCATTTATCATTTTTCGAGCTAACCTCTTACTGCAGGGAAGTGGCCAGGCTGGTAGTCGACTGCTGGCCATTGGGCAGTCGACTGATGCTCATCAGTCGACTGATGGCGACGAATCAGCCTTTGCGCTAGGTTAAAATGGATAAGGTTTGACGCGGCCACTTCGCGATAAAAATTATACAACTTCGTGATCTGTTTCGAAAAAAGAGGAGACATATTCAGAGGGAAAAATCTATAAAAGGAGGGGTGGATTCCAACTCCAAATATTATCAAGTTTATTCATCAAGTGCTCCTACAATGCCAACGCTCCAACACCGTCATAACGCCGATGCGATAACAAGTTCAGATCTCCTTCGTTGGCAGCAACATCTAGTAATATATTTTGATATTGTATTCGTTGTTTTTATTCGTAACGAGGTGAGGTAGGCTTGTTGCCTCATCCTCGTACATTCGGTTTTGTGATCGTTGTCTCCTACCTCCAACGAGGAGGAGACGTTATAGTGCTTTGCCCTCCGTACATGGTCTAGGACCGATAGGGCCTTGGAGTAGCAACCGCTGGGTTGTGAACCAAGTAAAAATAAATATGTCTCTTTATTTTTCGCTGCTCTTACTCATTTAATTATCTACTCGAACGAAACGTCGAAAAGATTTACGATCGCTATTCACCCCCCCCCCTCTAGCGACGCTTCCCGATCCAACACATCTCACATTTCTTACCATATAAGCCTCTTCATCGGTGTTCATGGAGGAAGATGAGTCGTCATCCGATGAAGTGGGTGGAGTCTTCTTCTTCTTCTTCTTTCCTTTGTCGACCATTAATGCTACTCCCTTTAATTGCCTGATTGTATCTTCAACTATTCTTTCAAGCCTAGTTTCATGTAATTCCATGGTAGAAAAAAAAATCTTCTAGAGTACTTACCTCTAGATTTCTTGAAATGTAGAATGAATCTACCATTGAGCTCCATTTTAATGAATGAGGGAAGACGTCTATGGCTTTCATTATCATGTCTCTATTTGAAAGCTTCTCCCCTACACTAGATAAACCGGTGATTATTTCCTTAAACCTAGAATGCAAAGATAATACATTTTCTCCTTTTTCTAGCTTGATGTTGCTTAATTACGATCGGAGAAGGTCCCGTCTTGCAAGCTTGGCTTCGGAGGTGCCTTCATGAAGCTCCACTAGCTTCTCTCACATTTCTTTAGTGCTTGAGCACTCTCCAATCCGGTTGATTTCTTATTGAAGGAGCACATTGTAGAGATAATGCTTGACTTTCGAATTTGCAAGGTG
Organism: Wurfbainia villosa; assembly: GCA_025175895.1. Classification (NCBI taxonomy): domain Eukaryota; kingdom Viridiplantae; phylum Streptophyta; class Magnoliopsida; order Zingiberales; family Zingiberaceae; genus Wurfbainia; species Wurfbainia villosa. The sequence continues at coordinate 4,931,427 of CM045995.1, read as the reverse complement.
CTCCTCTCTTTGCTTCTTAGTCCATCTTGATTTTTCAATTGGCTTCCCTTCTTCATCCCTAGGTATCTTGAAATCGGTTTCCATAATAATCATAATATCAAAGTCCGTTTCGAAAAATACCTCCATTTGCTTTTTCCACCAAGTGAAGTTGCCTTCGAATTTGGGTGGATGAATGTTCGAGCTGACCATTTTGTTGTCATTCTTGTTTTGGCAATGAGTCTGTCGACAAGCTCCTCGCTCTGATACCACTTGTTGGAAGATCGTGGCCCGGCTAGAAGGGAAGTTGAATAGCCCGATGTCGTAGATGGAAATTGCTCGCGTCTTAATCGTCTACAAGAGTAATTAGCGCAACGGAATATGCTAAAACAAAAACAATTAAGACTAAAGACAAAGATTAAGAGATGCAAACGCTAACACAATTATGTAACGTGGTTCACGACCCTTGTCGCTAGTCCATAGATGATTCATAAAGAAAAGCACTCCCAACTCAAATCACTAATCTCTCCTTTAGCTTAAACAAGGTGGAGATAACCTCTTTACAACAATTTCTCCCTCTTACAATAAGATAGAGCTAAGAACAAGAAAGAGGAGAGAAAGGACATTTAGGGCACTTGGGAGTATGAATATGAGTGAAGCATTAACCCTCCAAAGGCACCCAAGCTCTCTTTTTATAGAGAAGAGGGATTTCTTCCTGTTGGGCATGCAACAGTTGACTGTTGCATGCCATCAGTTGACTGCTGCTCTAACGGTCGACTCCCAATGGCTTCTGACTTGTCGTTGTCACCGTCTAATGGTAGCCTTGGCAGTCGACTACTGATATCAGCAATCGACTTCTATCTAGGTAGTCGACTGATCAGTTGGCTACGAGTGATTCTGTGCCCATATTCACCCACATCAGTCGACTGTTGTCCCTTGGCAGTTGACTGTCAAACCCTTGCAGTTGATTACTGGGATAGAATCACTTTAGTCAAACACCAATCGATAATTAATCGACTTGGAGCAGTCGACTACTATCTATAACAGTCGACTGGTGTCGGGTAAAACCTCAAACAAATACTTGTTTGAGAATTTGATGGTCGGATAAATCTCAAACCACCTGTTTGAGCATCCGACACTTCCATTTATCGGGTAGAAATCTCAAACTCATGTTCGAGCATCCAACTTATCCAATTGTCGGTAAAGCCTAAACACAAGTTTGAGTGTCCGACTTGTCAGGTAAAATCTCAAACCTAAGTTTGAGCGTCCGACACTTGACTTAGCCATTCAGCCAAGTTCACCTATGAGCTACCCTATCCCGAGTTACAATCGCTTAATCTCTCATCTTCACATGAAGTCCCTCATCGAAGCTCTCTTCGTTTGGCTACATCCCTCGGATGCACTAAGCCCCGCGACTCCTCCAATGATATTCTTCGCGTCTTGCCCTAAAGTCTGCTTCCTTTGGCTTCATTCTAATGCTCCTCGTCCGGTGGTCCCTCAAATGCACCAAGTGCACGACTTTCGCAATGTCATCCTTCACCGACTCAAGGACCTGAGCCATGAGATGGTGAACTCGCCAATGCTTTCATCAAGTCGACCATTTGTGATTCACTTAAGTCCTGCACAACTTAAACACCCACATCAAATCACATAAACAACCTAACTTAAACTCTTTGCCACACATATCAAAACCAAACCATACTTAGGTTGATTGCCCTAACATATTGCATAGGGATAATAGCTTCAGATGAGGTGAAGCTGTAAAAATAGTGACAATCTGATCAAGGGCTTCACTTTGTAAGATCGGAATGAATTTTTTTACTTCTGTCATCTTCAACAGTCAATCTATCGTAAACCCAACTCCTCTGATCCGCCACCACACGAAGATAATAGTTTCGGCTGAGGTGAAGCTGTAAAAATAGTGACGATCTGATCAAGGGTTTCATCTTGTCAGTTCGAAATGAATTTTTTACTTTCGTCATCTTCAATAGTGAATTTACCTTGAACTCAACTCCTCTGATTTGCTAACACATGGGGATAATAGCTTCGACTGAGGCTAAGCTATAAAAATAGTGACAATATGATTTAGGGATTTACCTTGTCAGATCGGAATGATTTTTTTACTTTCGTCATCTTCCAGAGTGAACTTGCTTAAACTCAGACCCTTCGATCTACCACCGCATGGGGATAATAGCATTGGTTGAGGCGAAGTTGTAAAAATAGTGACAATATGATCAAGGGCTTCACCTTGTCATATCAGAATGAATTTTTTATTTCCATCATCTTCAACAGTTAATCTACCTTGAACCCAACTCCTTCGATCAGCCACCATATGGGGATAATGGCTTTGGTTGACGCGAAGCTGTGAAAATAGTGACGATCTGATCAAGGGCTTCACCTTATCAGATCGAAATGAATTTTTTACTTCCGTCATCTTCAAGAGTGAATCTACCTTGAACCCAAATCCTCTAATCCATTATCGCATGGGGATAATAGCTTTGGATGAGGAAAAGCTATAAGAATAGTGACAATCTGATCAAGGGCTTCACTTTGTCAGATCGGAATGAATTTTTTACTTCCATCATCTTCAACCGTCAATCTACCGTGAACCCAACTCCTCCGATCCGCCACTTACGGGGATAATAGTTTCGGCTAAGGCAAAGCTATAAAAATAGTGACGATCTGATCAAGGGCTTCACCTTGTCAGATCAGAATGAATTTTTTTACTTTCGTCATCTTCTAGAGTGAACTTACCTTGAGCCCAACTCCTCCTCCCCGCTTCATCCTTCTCCTATACTGCGCATATCATACATAGAATTATTGACCCCTTCCTTTTCTTAGGCCTGGCCCTAGGCCTCATTTATGGCTCATCACAGTAGTTGAAAAACTCATTGGTTCCTTCGATAAAACATGTGTTGCTACTTTAAATATGGTTTATGAGTTTTCTCCCTTCAATCTTTTTCCTTCCTCAACTTCGAAGTTGTTCTGGTCACGACCCGCCGTTGCAAGGATTCCTTCTCCTCTTTCGTTACCATACTTTTCCTCCTACTTTGATAATGAAGGCACTCCTAAAAAATGGCACCCGTTGAAGGCTTCAAGAGCAACAGGTTGAAGCCACCGGAGGGTTTGTTACCTCATCATCCTCCCTCCCGATACTAACCATCACCAATTCCCCTTCCGCCACTTCCTCCTCTGCCCCTATCTCCTTTTCATCATTTTCCACATTGGTTCCACCTTCCAAACAACCTTCTGACCTTACTCCCTTCTGCGTAGCGATGTCCACTCTACGTACCAATCCACCTATGATGAACCCTAGCCTCTCCTCTTCTCCCCCTTTGCTTCCTGCTCTTCCCCTTTCACCCTCTTCGCGTCTAAAGTCATGGTGAGAGGATTCACCCGTCGTAAAATACAAGAAGAAGGTACTGTCGCCACCGCCCATCCCTCCCTATTCATCAGAGGGACCATTGCCGAACCTTCTTCCCCCTTTCCTCCTCTTGCCTCCATTTCTCCACAGCGAATGGTGTTGTCACCTTCATCTTTAAATACTACCTCCTTTATCATTCAACTATCAACTTCTTATCCCCTTCCTCTACCACTGAGCCTCCCCTTCATATCTTCAACCCCTGTTTGCTCCAAAGGAACCTTTTTGGCCACAACCTTCTTCTCAAGAACCTCTACATCCTCCTTACAATCGACATTCCTATTTCCCTACCACCTGTGACCTCCCTCCTTTCCCTTTCTTCTTCCCCTTCATCTTCATAACCTATGATTACCCCTTCTTCATGCCCAAACCCTAACCCCTACTTCTTATTATCATTTCTCTCCTTTTTCTTTTGAAACTCCCTCCTCCCTCTCTCTCTCTCCATCCTGAGGTAGTAAAGAGCTCCTACGCGATACCTCATCCTTCACCAATCATGAGCGAAACAACTCCCCTTGTTGCTTCTTCTCCTTCTTCACCATTAGCGAGAGATTCCCGCATTTTCAATTTGAATGAGCTAATATCGCGGATGGGAAGTTTTCATCATGTTCTGGAGCTGGTAAGCCTTTCTAAGTCATTTTCGTATAATTTTAAGAGTACCCCTTTTTTCTAACTTGTTGTGCTCAGGTTATAACAAATTATCAAGAGTTGAAGCGCTCCTTCTCATACTAACAAGTACAACTTCAACAACAAACTCTGCAGCACTCCATCACTGACTCAGTAGCCCAAGAAAAATTCAAATAGAGAGAAGGTTCTTTACTCCAAGAATTGGCCTTGTGTCATGCTCAGCTATCAAAGGCTCAATTGCAACAACAAAGAGATACTGAGACCATAGCCACCCTACGAGCCCAAGTAAGTAGGGAGATTTACCATAATTCGACTTTACTATCATAGAGGAATCGGGCCCTTTCTCAAGTACATCATCATGAAGTTTCCTTACAGCAAGTGAGATATGAAGTTGCCTGAACCAGGGCCCATACTGTAGCTATTAGAGAAGGTTCGGCCTCAATGTGGCGAGATTTGGTGTGCATGTTGAGAATCATTCAACAAGACTATGCTTCTAAATCTCAGGGTATGCATATCCTTACTGATACCATTGCTCAGACATCACGCTAGTCTCGTCGAATTCGACAAGACTTTTTAGAGCACCGAGAGCACTGTATAAAATTTCGTCAAGATGTACATGCTATTGATAAACGTCGACAAGAATGCTTGAAGCCCTTGATGCAGACCACATTCCAGGATGGTTTTAACGAAGTAGTCAGACAATATGCCGCTTAAGGATTCCCTCCAGCTCAATAATCAACTCCTTTCTTAAACTAGGAAACTAGTTTCAGATGTCATCCCCTGATCATTTTAGGCTATAACTTTTCAATTTTTCTTCTTCCTTCAATTGTAAACAATTGCTTGTTGCAATCATATTAAGATATATTCAAGTTACACCCTTCCTTTTTATAGCTAATATAAAAGATAGCTTTCTCTATTGAAGTTTCCTATTTACATTGTATGAAAATGATTTAAATGCACTGCATTCCAAGGCCTAGGAAACTCCTTGCCTTGGGTGTCTCGAAGGTAGTACGCTGATCCAACAACTCGACAAACTATCGTATATGGTCCCTCCCAATTAGGGGCCAACTTCTCAGGATTCCCAGCGGGATTTGTTGGGAGTATAGGGAATACAATCAAAGTATCACATTGGTAAGACATTGAAAATATCATGTGCTTATAAGATAAAAAGATATCTTCATTGGCATGAGGCCTTTTGGGTAAAACCCAAAAATAAAACCATGAGGGTTTATGCCCATAGTGAACAATATCATGTCATTGTGGAGATATATGAATCTTATAGACACTAACAATTGGTATCAGAGTCATAGTCCATGTCAAGCTATAAACCTCGAACGAAGGAAGTGGAGCTCTCATATCCGGATCAAGAGAACTAAACACCAGGCAGGAAGTCCAGTTGGGTCGAGAGGACTGAACAACTAGCAAGAAGTCTAGTTGAGCCAGAAGGGTTGGACAACTGCCAAGAAGTCCAATTGGGTCAAAAGGACTAGACAGTTGGCAGGAAGTCCTGGTGGATTGAGGATCGGACATCAAGCAGAGGAAGTCCTTCAAGGATGGATAGGCTTGAGTGAGGCTCAATGTGGTCCTTTGTTTGAGGGGGATTATTGGGAGTATAGGGAATACAATCAAAGTCCCACATTGGTAAGACATGAAAAAGTTCATGTGCTTATAAAATAAAAAGATATCTTCATTGGCATGAGATCTTTATGGTAAAGCCCAAAAATAAAATCATGAGGGTTTAGGCCCATAGTGGACAATATCATGTCATTGTGAAGATATATGAATCTTATAGGCACTAACAGGATTGACTTTTTGTAAAACCAAGTCAACCTCTTGAAATCTCCGTGGTATAACCTTCTTATTAAAGACTTGTTGTATTCTTTGCTTGTATGCTTCAACTCAAATATGAGCCTGCTCTCGTCTTTCTTCCAGCAAGTCTAATTCAGTGCCTCTCAACATTTGGTTTTGCTCCAGCTCATAAGCTTTAACTCGAGCACTATTCAGAATAGTCTCCACGGGGATGACTATCTCCGTCCCATATACCAAACTGAAAGGAGTCTCTCTAGTTACTAGCTTAGGTGTAGTGCGATAAGCCCACAGTATCCCTGGCAGCTCGTCTACCCAATTTCCTCGCTTAGCTCCTAATTTAATTTTCACCCCTTGGATAAGAATCCTGTTGACTGTTGGTGCAATCGGCCCAGGTCACGATTGACCAAGACTCGAGTTGGCTCGAGTGATGTTTTGATATTTCGACAAAAACATATGACAATGTAATTGTCATGGGAAAGTCCAAGTCTTGTGTACTTGGCATGGAAAGTCCAAGTGGAACACTTGGCATTTGGTAAAGTCCAAGTCTTGAGTACTTGGCATGTAAAAGTCCAAGCATGGGTCTTGGCAATGTAAAAGTCCAACATGGGTTGGCAAGGGAAAGTCCAAGCATGGTCTTGGCATTTGAGAAGTCCAACATGGGTTGGCAAGGGAAAAGTCCAAGCATGGGTCTTGGCAATGTAAAAGTCCAACATGGGTTGGCAAGGGAAAGTCCAAGCTTGAGTCTTGGCATGAGAAGTCCAAGGGGTTTGATATTGGCTGCGTAAAGTCCAAGCGGGAGTCTTGGCAGCATAAGTCCAATGGTTGGCGGCGTAAAGTCCAAGCGGAGTCTTGGCGGCGTAAGTCCAATGTGCCTTGGCGGTGTAGACACCGTTAGCATGACATAGCCGACGGAAGCACCTAGAGGCTAGCGCGATGGATGAACAAGTCATGGATGACTTGGAGGGATCCGAGAGGCGTGAGGCTGATGGAGGTGGCTAGAAGGCTTAGGTCTAGGCTAAGGGTGGTCTAGCAAGTATGGGGGCACCATACTTGGGTTAAAACCTCATTGTTGAGGTTGGCAGTCGACTGGCATTATGGCCGGTTCGACTGCCGTGAGTCGACTTGAGTTCATTGCCGATTTAGAGTTGAAATGCTTTGGCGATCAGCTCATTGGAGCGATCGGCGCCAGTCAAGATTATTGCCGATCCAATGTCGAGCACGAAACGCTCCGTAGCGGTAGCGATCGGCTCTGAGCGCGCGATCGGCGCCAATGTTGGCAGTCGACTGCCAAGAGTCCCGTTGGAACTTGTCCGACGTGGATTGAGCCGTTGTCTCACGACAACAGTGGCATCAGTCGACTGGGGACTTATGGCAGTCGACTGATAGGCGGAAATCCAGCCCGATGCAGGTCAAAAAGAGGAGCTCGTGGAGGATTTCATAATCAGTTCTTTGGGGGCTTTGGTGAGGCGATTTGAAGGCGATTTGCAGGTGCATTTCAGGGTCCTTCAAGCTCATCCAAGCAACCGACAAGCAAGCGCTCAAAACCCTAGTTTGTAAAGTGTTCTTTACATTTTCACTTGTATTTGCTTGTATTTCTTTCGTTTATTGTTGTAAACGTTTGTACGAGGTTTCTCCGCCTCCGACTTGTTGTCGAGAAGGAGTTTATTGATTAGTGATTGCATTGGCGTCGCTAGAGCTCGTTAGAGCTCAATCCGTGGAGTAGGAACCGTTCGGTTCCGAACCACGTTATATCCTTGTGTTCGTGATTGTATCTTTTCGTTATTGCTTTTATTATTTCTATTCCGCTGCGCATAACGAGTTTTGTAGAGACGATCGCGAACGAATTCCATCTACGTACGATCAAACGCTATTCACCCCCCCTCTAGCGGCCTCAATTCTCCAACAAGTGGTATCAGAGCCCGGGGCTCTTCTACGGACTAACCGTCGGGAGCTAAGACAAAGAGGCTAGAGGGTGAAGATGGAAGAACCATTGGGATGGGACATCAACACCCCAATTCCCTATTCCTTCTATGGACGAGAAGGTTTCAATTCTTGGAAGGCGAGAATTGAAGATTTTTTGATGATGAGAGACCTTGAGGAGTGGTCCGCGTTGATGGAAGGATTTGAATATCCTAAGGGACCAAAGGAAGGGTTTCTCAAGAAGAAGAAGTGGAGTGAGGAGCAACTCCAACAATTCGAGAAAAATAAGAAGGTAATCAAATTCATCTTTGATTTAATTCCTAATGACCTCTTGTGTAGTCTAGGTGACTATGTGGATGCCAAGGAGCTATGGAGCGATTTGGCCAAGCTCCATGAAAACTCTCAACTGGTCCAAGAAGAAGAAGAAGATGTAAAATGCTCATCGGTTCAATCGGAAGAGGCCGAAGAAGCAAGCTCCTCCTCACAAGCAAGTGAGGATTCAGAAGTTGAAGAAGAGTCAACATCCGGGGCAAGAGGAGAGTGTGAAGAATTGGAGGTTGAGAGGCCATCAATCTCCAAGGAGGTGGAGGAAGTGGAAGAAGCATCCACCTCAAGGATTGAGGGAGAGGAGATAACTTCCACACCGGAACATCAAGAAGAAGCTTCGACATCCGGTCAAGATGAAGAAGCCCAAAGTCCAATTCCGGTCTCCATTAACCTAGGTAACACAAACATATGTGTTAATAATAAAATGCATATAATATGTTTTGAGTGTAGGGAAACCGGACACTATAAAAGCAAGTGCCCAAAGAAGAATAGGAAAACTCTACCGGCTCCAAAGGTCAAGGATGTCGGTCCCTCAACGCAAAAGAGCAAAGAACAAGTAATTTGCTTCAAGTGCCGACAACCGGGACATTACCGGAGTCAATGTCCTAGGGGGAGCAAAAAGACCCAAGAAGGAGCTATACATGTAGGGGGAGCCTCCAAGGAAAACACTAAGGTATATTTCAATAATGCACCTTCTAGATTTAATAGTCAAAAGCATGCTAGGAATTTTAATTCCCTTGCAATTCATAAAGAGCATGCTAGAAGTAAGGAATTTTGCTTAGGTGCTAAAAATGTTTACCTTAGGAGTAAGGAGAAATTTGGGACTAATGTCCCTAAAAACAATTTACCTAAGGACAAACCTAGGTCAAATAACTCAAGATCAATTTTACCTAGGGAGACAATTAGAAAGGTGCAAGAGCACCTAGGTCTAAACCCTAAATGGACTAGGCATATGCCTAGAAAGTCCCATGCCCAAGAATTTAATCAAAAATCAATTGGGCAATTGGAATTATAAAACCAAGCCTTGAGGTCAAGGCTTGAGAAACTAGAAAAGACCCTTAGGAATATACAAAACCAATTTAAGGGGTCTAATGGTCAAAGTCAAAGGTCCAAAAGTCAAAGTCAACACATAGGACCTAAGAGTCAAAAGTCAACAAAGGGCAAGCAAGGTTTGGGTCACAAACCTAAGCCTAAAGTGGCTTATCATAGTGTCCCATTTGACTATGGAACATAAACTAGGTCTAGGAAGACCAAGGTCAATAGGGAAGTCATCCCTAAGGTTGACCAAAGGTTGTGCCTAGTGGCTAGGGTTTCTAGGAAACCTAGGGTGGCCACTAAGAAGGTTGCAAGGGGAGTTACCCCTAGAGTCAACCTAGGTAAGACCCAAATGACCAAGGCTAACAAGCCTAGGAGGGTCATTAGGAAGGTATCTAGGGAGGTTATCCCTAAGGAATACCTAAATAATCCTAGGAGCTCAAATCGGTTTTGGGTTCCTAAGAGCGTGATTGATTCATGCTAGATGGGTTTAGGGTGTGCCAACCTTGATTGGATGGGTAGTTAACTCAACCATGGTAAAGGTGGCACTTTAGGATATTTTCAAGGTTATGGTTACCTTGGAAATAGATTTGAATCAATATCCTAAAAGATTTTAGGATATGCCAATGCACTTTTGAAATTAAGAAAAATCAATTAAATTGGCACAATTTAGGTTTAGAGGTTAGTGTGCCATTTTGGGTTTTTGGCACACTAGGGAGATTAGGTTAATATGGCAAAATATGATTAATCCCAATAAATGGCAATTAATATTAAAATTTAGGTAGTATTATACCTATATATTTTATATGTCATGCTTTGTTTGTCATATAACATGCCATGACATCATGCTTACTTTTAATCATTTTATATGTCATGTTCATGTTTTAGGATTAAGGTTTTAAATGTCATGTGTTTTTAGTTTTCATCTTATGCCATGACATCATGATTATGAGCATATGCTTATTTATATCATTTCTAATGCCATAATCATTCATGCATTTAAGACAATTGGTTGAAATTGATTTAAGGACTATGGCATGACTTGAAGTCCCATTTATAAGGGAATCAAGTAGGGTTGCCTAGGAAATGCATGAAACCCTAGTTTTAAATGAACCAAAACCCACATCTCACATCCAATTGACATGTATGTGTATTTATACACCCTAGATACATGTGAGATGCTAGAATATGAGTTAAGTTCAAGGTGCATAGTTCTTGCACCTAGATGAACTAAAACTCATCTAATTTCAATTTGTGGATCATTAGGAAAGCTTGTGTACAAGTCATGTGCATAGAGCCCAAGGAATATGATCCAAAACATGGTTTTGAAATCATTTTAAAATCAATTTAGAAAACCTTGGTGAAGTCTATCTTTTGATAGCAATCACCATTGATGAAGTTGATACAAAATAGGGCCAAAACATTGAAAATCTCAATGGTTTTGAGTTTTGTATCAAACTCACTATTTTATGGGTAAAATAATTTTCAAATATTTTTCACCCATTGTAATGACTATAAGTAATATACGTATCAAATTTTATGATTTTTCAAATTACGTATAATTACTTATGCTTTTCCAAATCTCGATTCTGATAGCTGAAATTCGAAAATTTCAGCTATCAGTCGACTGCCCTGGGTGGAAGTCGACTGATATGGGTGGCAGTCGACTGATTACTATCAGTAGTTGACTGCCAGGTCTAATTTCGGGTTAACAAGGTTTGTTTAGCCCGTGTTCAGCTATGGAAAATGTTCCTAATCACTCTTAACCCTAGGATATGCTTTAGGAAGCATTATAAAGGGTGAAAATCCATTGGATATGGATTAGGAGCTGTGTTAGGTCAAAGTATCAAATTTAGGGTGAGTGAAAGTTCTATGTTGAACTTAGAACCTTAATTTTGATGGCTTAGGGGCTTTCCAAGGACATTGTTGGTGCAATGGTCAAAGGGAAGCAAGCCTTTAGGGGAGGTATCCATCTTGGGATGATGGATGTGTTTTTCTCCTTGAAGAGGAAAAGTTATTGGGAGAGTATCATCAATTGGGAAATTGATGATACCCAATTTGGAAATTGGGAGAGTATAGGATTGCCTCTCTTGAGTGATATGTGAATTATCACTAGGAAGATGGTAGGCATCCTAGGTATTTATTTTTGGATCAAGGGGGAGATTGTAAGATCTCATTGGAACATGAGACATTGACCTCCTTGGAGAGAAAACCTTTTTGATGTTAGTCAAAAAGGGGGAGAATGTTTGGGGAAGAACATTTGGAAAGTGTTTACCAATTTGGGATAATTGGTAAGGGATTTGAGAGAGTGGTCTAACTCAAATGTTTTGTTTGGTTTTTGTCAAACATCAAAAAGGGGGAGATTGTTGGTGCAATCGGCCCAGGTCACGATTGACCAAGACTCGAGTTTGACTCGAGTGATGTTTTGATGTTTCGACAAAAATATATGACAATGTAATTGTCATGGGAAAGTCCAAGTCTTGTGTACTTAGCATGGAAAGTCCAAGTGGAACACTTGACATTTGGTAAAGTCCAAGTCTTGAGTACTTGGCATGTAAAAGTCCAAGCATGGGTCTTGGCAATGTAAAAGTCCAACATGGGTTGGCAAGGGAAAGTCTAAGCATGGTCTTGGCATTTGAGAAGTCCAACATGGGTTGGCAAGGGAAAAGTCCAAGCATGGGTCTTGGCAATGTAAAAGTCCAACATGGGTTGGCAAGGGAAAGTCCAAGCTTGAGTCTTGGCATGAGAAGTCCAAGGGGTTTGATATTGGCTGCGTAAAGTCCAAGCGGGAGTCTTGGTAGCATAAGTCCAATGGTTGGCGGCGTAAAGTTCAAGAGGAGTCTTGGCGGCGTAAGTCTAATGTTCCTTGGCGGTGTAGACACCGTTAGCATGACATAGCCGACGGAAGCACCTAGAGGCTAGCGCGATGGATGAACAAGTCATGGATGACTTGGAGGGATCCGAGAGGCGTGAGGCTGATGTAGGTGGCTAGAAGGCTTAGATCTAGGCTAAGGGTGGTCTAGCAAGTATGGGGGCACCATACTTGGGTTAAAACCTCATTTTTGAGGTTGGCAGTCGACTGACATTATGGCCGGTTCGACTGCCGTGAGTCTACTTGAGTTCGACTGCCAGTTTAGAGCTGGAAATGCTTTGGCGATCATTACTCGATAGGCGATCGGTAGTGTCGACAGCGATCGTGCCAAAGTCGTGATCATTGCCGATCAATGTCGAGCGCAGAGCGCTCCGTAGCCGGTAGCGATCGGCTATATATAAGCGATCGGCCCCCGCCAATGTTGGCGATCGTGCCAAGAGTCGCGTTTGTACATGTCCAACGTGGATTGAGCCGGTGTCTCACGACAGCGATGACATCGATTATTTGAGGACTTATGGCGATGTCGGTGATGGAAATCTAGCCCGATGCAGGTAAAAAAGAGGAGCTCATGGAGGATTTCACAATCAGTTCTTTGGGGGCTTTGGTGGGGCGATTTGAAGGTGATTTGCAGGTGTATTTCAGGGTCCTTCAAGCTCATCCAAGCAACTGACAAGCAAGCGCTCAAAACCCTAGTTTGTAAAGTGTTCTTTACATTTTCACTTGTATTTGCTTGTATTTCTTTCGTTTATTGTTGTAAACGTTTGTACGAGGTTTCTCCGCCTCCGACTTGTTGTCAAGAAGGAGTTTATTGATTAGTGATTGCATTGGCATCGCTAGAGCTCGTTAGAGCTCAATCCGTGGAGTAGGAACCGTTCGGTTCCGAACCACGTTATATCCTTGTGTTCGTGATTGTATCTTTTCGTTATTGCTTTTATTATTTCTATTCCGCTGCGCATAACGAGTTTTGTAGAGATGATCGCGAATGAATTCCATCTACGTACGGTCAAACACTATTCACCCCCCCTCTAGCGGCCTCAATTCTCCAACATTGACCACCTCCACTTGTCCATTCACTTGCAGGTGAGCTACTGAAGTGAAAGTCTGCTGAATATTAAGGCTTCGACACCACCCTTGAATTTTCTGACTCTAGAATTGACGTCCATAATCATTGACTAACTTCCTTGGGATTCCATATCTGTACACAATATTCTTCCATAAAAATTATATTACCGCTCCTTCTGTGATCTTAGGTAAAGGTTTTGCCTCCACCCATTTAGAGAAATAATTCACTATCACTAATAAGAACTTCTTCTATGAGGAAGCTACAGACATTAAACCCACTATATCCATCCCCCATTGATCAAAGAGGCAAGAAGTGATCACATCTTTCATCAACTCAGTTGGTCAGTCTGACCGGTTGCTATGCTTTTGGAAGGCTTGGCAAGTCTTGACTAGTTGCACAGCATCTTGATGAAGGGTCAACCAAAAGTAACCGATTAATGACACCTTTCGAGTCAAAGCTCGTCCTCCTAGATGGTTACTACAACACCCTTCATGTATTTCCCTGAGTACCTATTCAGAATCTTCTTTCCTGAGATACTTCAACAGAGGTTGCCCAAAAGATGTCTTGTATAAAACCCCAACAATAATTATGAACCTCTTCACTCGCCTCAATAAAGATGATGCCTCTTATGGGTTGGAAGGAATACTTCCTTGCTGTAAGTAGACCATAATATTTGTCCTTCATGTTGGTGCAATTGACCCAAGTCACGATTGACCAGACTCGAGTGGGACTCAAGTAGGGTTTTGATGTTCGATAATGATTTACAATATGGTTTGACCATATGACTAGTGGATAGTATGAGACATCCAAGGTCATATGAGGGAGATTATTGGAGAAATCCAAATCGATCAAGGTTGACCAGACACTTGGTGTGGAGAAGTCCAAGTATGGTGACTTGGCAAGGAAAAGTTGAAGTATGGATACTTTACAAGGGAAAATCTAAGTTGGTCAAGGGAGACCAGACACTTGGTGTTGGAAAGACCAATGGGGAGTTGGCGAGGGAAGCCCCAGTAGGTCTGGGAGATTGTGCTTGTAAGTGAAGTCCCAAACGATGAGTCTTGAGAGTGAAGTCCCGAAGGTGTGGCCTCTTGGCAGTGAAGTCTCGGATGAGGAGTCTTGGCAAGGGAAGACCCGATTGATCAGGGAGATCGAGCTTGGAAAAGGGGGAAGTCCCGAAGGTGAGACCTCTTGGCAAATATAGACCCTAGAGCATGACAATAGATGATGGAAGCACTTGAAGGCTAGTGCAAGGATGAAGAGTCATGGACTCAAGGGATCCAAGAGGCGTGAGACTGATGGAAGTGGGTTGAAGGCTTAGGTCTAGGCCTAGGGTGAGTATCAAGTATAAAGGAATCATACTTGGGAGTGTTAAACCTCAGTGTTGAGGTATAACAATCGACTGTCAGTTCAGTTCAATAGATTGGGCTTCGTTTGTAGGCAAACAGAAGCAAGGTGACCTCAACCAATGCCTCGACTGGGTTGTAGTTGAGGCGACACCTCGACTGGTGAGTTGGAGTCGGGCAGTGAGATTTGGGAAGTTAGATAGTGTTATGGAAGCACTTGACCAGCGGCTCGACTAGAGTCTAGTCGAGGTGGCACCTCAACTCGACCACTTGACTCGCGCCTCGACTGGTCGTTCTGATGGAGCCATAGAAGCAAGGTGTACTCGACTGGCGCCTCAACTATAAGCTAGTTGAGGTGGTGCCTCGACTGGTGCCTTGATTGGTTCCAACACATGTATGAAAATGGCCGATCAAAAGCAAGACAAACTCGACTAACGCCTCGATTGGGGTATCAATTGAGGTGGCGCCTCGACTGACGAGGCGACCATTGTGCTGCAATGTTCAAAATCACGAGCACCGATAGGAGACGTTGAAGGCTTCGAAGGGGCTTATAAGAAGGAGGCTTATGGACATTTTTAGGCGTCGGTTCTTGGAGGAAAAGAGGGCAAAGTGTTGTTGCATTCCAACCTTCTAAGGTTTCTCCAACACAACCAAAACAAGCAATCAAGCAAAGACATTTGTGTAAAGTGTTCTTGTTTCTTCATTTCAATTACATCTTGTATTTGGTTGTTATTGTTGCTAGATTTATTGTAAGAGATTTCTCCATCTCTAAATTATTTTTGAGAAGGAGAAGATTTAGTGGTAGTGTACATCACTAGAGCTCGCTAGGGCTCGACCATGGAGTAGGAACTAGGGTTCCGAACCATGTAAAATCTGTGTGTCGTGGTGTGTTGTGTGCATTGTATTTGTATTTATATTTCTGCTGTGTACTAATGAATGTAGACAAGCATGATGAATTCCATCAATGAAATCGACGAATTGTTATTCACCCCCCTCTCTAGCGATGCCAACGATCCTACAAGTGGTATTAGTGTCAGGTTGGCTCTTCATTTGGACTAACTGCCAAGGATCTAAATCTAGAGGCGATGGAGTTTGAAGACGGATTTGGGCATGACATTCGATTTCCACCACCCTATGGATTTAGAGGATTTGCTCAATGGAAGACAATGACTGAATTTTTCTTCCAAATGAACATTGAGGAGTGGTTTGCATTGATGGAAGGTTTCAAGACTCCAACGGACAAGAAGGGGAGAACTCTCAATCGGAGTAAATGGATTGAGGGAGAAGTCCAAAGATTCGAGGCTAATGATAAGTAATGAAGATTTTAGTTAATTTAATACCTAATAACTTTTTGTGCAAATTAGAGAAGTTCAAGGATGCTAAGGAATTATGGAGCAAACTTGCTAAGCTCCATGATGAATCTTCAATGATTCAAGATGATGACAAGTCCAAAGGAGAAGAATGTTCATCATCCCAAGCTCGTGATGATTCGGAGGTTGAGAAGTGTTCAACTTCTGAGATTGAAGAAATTGTAGAAGTCTCTACGTCAAGGATTAAGAGGGAGGTTTGATCTTCAATCTCGGAACAAGAGCAAGAGGAGGAGTCATCTACCTCCGAACGTGAAGAAGAAAGTCAAAATTCACCTACCTTTCAAAAAGGTAACTCAAATGCAATTGTTAAAAATAAAAATCATATAACATGCTTTGAGTTAGAGAAGTAGGACATTATAAAAGTAAATGCCCAGAAGAGTCAAAAAGGCTCAACTGGCACCAAGGGCCAAAGAAAAGTCAAAGAAAGTCGGAGCCCCAATTCGCAAGAGTAAGGAGCATATAGTATGCTTTAAGTGCAACAAAAGAGGACATTACCGGAGTCAATGTCCTAAGGGGAGTCACTCTCAGAAGGGTAAAGGAGAGAACTCAAATGTAGGGGGAGCTAAGGCAAATCCTAAGGTAAATTTTAATAATGCTCGTAATTTATGCAATGATAGAAAGAATGATAGGAATGGTTTTAATTTACTTGCAATTGTTGATGATTATAAGAAGCATGCTAGTAGTAAGCCTGAGGATCAATCTAAAAATAAGTATTTTTGTTTAGGTGCCAAACATTGTAATCTTAGGGATAAGGTTGAGACCCCATCTAATAACCTTAAGAAATTTAGGCATGTGCCTAGGAAGAAAAATATCACAAGAAACAATGGAAATTAAAAAATTGAGGTATTAGAAAAGGAAAATCAAGTTTTGAGGTCAAATCTTGAGAAAAATGAAGAAGACCCTAAGGAAGATAGAAAACATGATTATAGGGTTAAATGGACAAAACTTAGGTGTTGGAAGAAAAGATTTAGTTAAGGGCAAGGAAGATTTGGGTCACAAGTCTAAGCCCAAGAAGACCATACAAACCTACCACAATGTTCCATTTAATTATGGAACTAGTACTAGGTCTAGGAAAATCAAGGTCACAAAGGAAGTCATCCCTAGAGTTGACCATGGTAAGTGTCTAGTGGCTAAGGTTTCAATGAAACTTAGGAAAGCCACTAACAAGGTTACAAGGGAAGCAATCCCTAGGGTTAACCTTGACAAGACCACAATGACCAAGGCTTCTAAGCCTAGGAGGGTCATTAAGAAGATATTAAGAGAAGTTATCCCTAGTGAGTACCTAGGAAACCCAAGGAGCTCTAATAGGTATTGAGTTTCTAGGAGTGTGATACCCTCATGCTAGATGAGTTTAGGGTGTGCCAACCTTGAATGGATAGGTAGTTAATCTAACCATGATAATGGTGGCACTTTAAGACATTTTCAAGGTTTTGGAATTCCTTGTAAATGAGGTTGAATTATGTCCTAAAAGATTTTAGGATGTGCCAATGAATTTTATGGAAGTTAAAAAATTAATCAAAATTGACACAATTAAGTTAAGGGTCAATAGTGTGTCATTTTTAGATTTTTGGCACATTTGGGAGACTTGGTTTATCATGGCAAAATGGGGTTTAAATCTAGAAAATGGAAATTTAATTCAAATCTTGGGTATTTTATACATTTATATATTTGTCATATTTTACTTTCCATAGATGTCATGTCATGACATGATATCATGCTTCATATGATCATTTTAAATGTCATGATAATACTTAGGTTAATTTATGTCATGCTTACACTTAAGTTATTTTTTATTCCATGACATCATGATTATTGACAAATACTTTTAAATTATGCACATTATTATGTCATGATCATCATTCATGCATTTAGGATAATTAAAATCAATTTAAGGACAATGGCATGATTTGAAGTCCCAAGTATAAAGGAATCAAATAGTGTTACCTAGAAAAAAATGCATGAAACCTTAAGAATCTGAACTCACATCTCACAAGAATATTAGATTGACATGTGCGTGTATAGATACACCCTAGATGCATGTGAGGTGTTAGGAAAATGAGTTAAGTTCAATGTGCATAGATGTTGCATCTAGATGAACTCAAACTCATCTCAATTATAGGTATGAATCATGAGGAATGCTAATACACAAGTCATGTATACTTAGCCCATAGACCACACTACAAAAAAACATGAAATTGGTGACGAATTTTGGCAACGAAAAAAATTCGTTGCAAATCTGCAATGAATTTTGCGACGAATTTTATGTTTCGTCGCAAATTTGTAACGAAATTTCTGACAAAAAAAAATTGTTACAAAAATTTTAAATTTTCCAACATTTAATTTTCATTGCAAAATTAGTCCAAATTGGTGACGAAAATCATTTTTCGTGGCCAATTTGCAACAAAAAAATATTTTCGTTGCAGATGTCTGTGACGAATTTTGAATTCGTTACAGAATCTACAATGATTTTTTTTCATTGCAGATGTCTACAACGAATTTATTTTTTCGTTGCAAAATTCTGCAACGAATTGTTTTTCGTTACAGAATTCTGCAATGATTTTTTTTTTTCGTTGCAGATTCTGCAACAAATTTTGAATTCGTTGCAGAATCTGCAATGATTTTTTTTTCTATTGCAGATGTCTATAACGAATTTATTTTTTCATTGCAGAATTCCGCAACGAATTGTTTTTCGTTGCAGAATATGCAACAAATTTTAATTCGTTACAGAATTCTGCAACGAATTTATTTTTTCAGAATTCAGCAATGAATTGTTTTTCGTTGCAGAATCTGCAATGAATTTTAATTCGTTGCAGAATTCTGCAACGAATTTATTTTTTCGTTACAGATTCTACAATAAATATAGGATTCTTCTCCAAATTGGCGACGAATAAATTAGCGACGAATATAGGATTCGTCGCCAATTTGGCGACGAAATTAGCGACGAAAAAATATTCGTCGCTAAATTTCCCCTAATCATCCCACCGCACCCAATTTCTCTCCATTTCCTCCGCTCGATCGCGCTCGTCTTCCTCCCGCCACCCCGTCCGTACGTCTCCCTTCTCTCCCTCCCTTCCTCCCTTCGGCAGCCGTCGAGCAGGCGGCTTGATGATGCGCTCGTGTCGGTGGCCTCGGCCTTCGCGGTAGGCCGCCA
This sequence comes from Wurfbainia villosa, assembly GCA_025175895.1. Lineage (NCBI taxonomy): Eukaryota > Viridiplantae > Streptophyta > Magnoliopsida > Zingiberales > Zingiberaceae > Wurfbainia > Wurfbainia villosa. Next base: position 4,912,516 of record CM045995.1, on the reverse strand, counting down.
CCCGTATCGTGCGTACGCGGTAGAGGTGTTGCCGCGCATACGCTGAGGTGTTGCGCGCATACATGCGGCGGTGTTGCCGTGTGCTGCGGCGCCGCGAGCTCGCGCGACGATCTGCCTCGCTCAAGCTCGGCATCGACCGTGCGAGCTCGCGGCGACTGGTGCTACGCGCGTACATCGCGAGTTCTGGTGAGAAGTCAGTGACGCGTGCTCGTGGTGGCGGCGCTCCCGCACACACGGTCGCGGCAGCGTCACCGCGTGTGCTTGCGGCAGCCGCACGTATGCCCTAGCGCGACGACATTATACGTAGCCATCGTACACTGCCTGTCCACGCGGGTGCGGGCACAAGTGGCCTTGCGGTCGCCGCATGCTTTCCCGCGCACGTGTCCTCCATCGCTGCAGTGCCCTTGCTCGCGCTTATTGTAGCTAAGTCACACCTTACGTACTTACTGCGCATTGCGCGTGCTTGGCAGTTGTCGCGCGTGATCGATTTCGATCGTGAATTCAAATGTTATATATATATATATATATATATATATATATATATATATATATATATATATAGAATTTAGATCACCCGCGCGACTATCCCTCCGCGCCCGTCCCGCGATGAAAGCCGTCATTGCCGCCGTCGTGCCGCCTCCGGTCATCGCCCGGCCCGGGCCGCGCGATTGATGCCAACTTCGCGGCGGTCCGTGAGTGACGGTTTCCGGCGGATAGCGGCCGTCCGCCGGCGCGATCCGGCCGAAACGACCGCCGATCGCGGTCGGCGATGCGCCGATCGCCCGGCCGCGATCGGGCCGGTCCGGCCGTGCGGCCGGAATCCGGCAGACGGACCGGCGTCGCCGGTCCGTCGGCCCGCGCCGGATTCGGCCGATCATTCGGCCGGAATCCGCCGCATGCGGCCGAATCGGCCGCCCGATTCTGGCGCGATTTCGGCCGCGATTCGCGCCGGCGGCCGGATGGCGGCGACGACCGCCGACGGACGGCGCGACGCTGTCCGTCGGCGGCGCAAAGTCGGCGCCGATCGGCCGCCGGCGAATCGCGGCCAAATCGGGCCGCGACCGAGGCGGTGATTTCGGCCGCGTGGCCGGCGCCGATTCGGCCGCCGGTCGGCGAATCCGGCCCGGTGGCGGCGGCGATGGCGGCGCCGCTGCGGGCCGCGATTCGGCGGAATCGCGGCCGAGTGCGCCGACTTCTAGCGCAATATATATATATATATATATATATATATATATATATATATATATATATATATATATATATATATATATATATATATATATATATATAAAATACTGTGTCGTAATCTAAATACAATAATTTTTTTCATAGGTTGTTCTACTTTGAAGGAGTTCGTCAAGTGTGTTCATCTAGCCGTGAGCTCATCCGCACGTTGTTTCCATTTGGACAGGTACACGTAAAAATATTGTTTATAACATTAATTATAGTATTATTAATTCTGTTATAATTTTTATTCTTAATGTTTGATTTTAATTAAGTAATTGAATTACTGTTAATAGATCATGATTGTTCGAAATAATGATATTATAATTTGCAATTAAATATCACACAAAATCATATTTAGTATTAGAAAAATTTAATTAATGTTAAGTATAAATTTATGGTTAGATTGATATATATATGGATGAAGTTAATTTGGAAGAAATGAAAATTAATCGTTGTTGATATAATTTCGAATACAGGATCGATGAAGAGAGAACGAAGTTGAATGTATAAAAAAAATTTATCAGAACGTCGTGGTTTAACCGATGAATTTATAATTGGGTTGGAATTTTTTTTTAGATTTGCTAATAATAATGTTGAATTTATGGATGGGAATAAATTAAGGTGTCCGTGCAAAAAATGTGTCACGCCCCGAGAGTATGCCGTGCCGAAAAGCAAACGGACGACATCTCCCCTGTACGTGGCAACATATCGGGTTAATACAAGGCCCGTAGGCCCACAACAACGATATAATATGAAGATATCAACATACCAAACACAGCGGAAACATACTACAGATAAAACAAGATACAAAGACCCAACTGTGCACTCCGGAGTGACTTGACACAACAAGAATCATAATAGAAACCACAACAACGGCCAAATACATACAATACGTCCATATATCACAAATACGGAAACAATACAGGCTAAAACCCAAAACAACAATACGGAATACATCAATCCACAAGAATACAACAAATCGTAAATAAACCTCCATCTATTTGGTGTGAGATGGGATCAGCTGGCGGAGCTCCGAACGTCCAAGGAATCCTCTACCTGTTACTTGGGCGACAGGAAGCCTAGGGTCCCGGGGTAGTGAGTATAAACTCAGGGGTAATATGTAGAGAGTGCATGAACATATAGGGTAAAGAGATCTACAAGTATACATGTGAAGATCTACAGGTATACAATATGAGTCCAATAGACATACAATCCTATCCAAATTTAATAATGAGTAACCACAGTATAGTTATACTCAATGTATATACTAAACTGATCAACTGAACATGAAGTAATGTACCAACGTACCTGACGGTCTGCAACACCATAAGCTATATCATCCTAAACAGATTTACAATAACATAACCCATATAACGTACCAAGTCAATCCCATACCTGACCAATACTCAGACATACGAACATTATATAACCACCTGTAATAACATCCTGGTCCATACCACACTATGACATGACGCTAATCAAATGCATACATCAGTCTGGACCAACACATATATCATGCTCAACACATAGCAGTATAAAATATGCAAATGACATGTATCATGATGTACAACCATATGCAATAATCAAATGCAACATCTCACAGGCATATGTAAAACATATATCAAATACATGCATACATATATATCAGCAATGCATATGCATGGTCACTATCTGCGGACCCGTCCAACCACGACCCCAGAGTGGCCAGGGTGGCACGACAATGACAACTATCCCGACTCCAACTACCACTACTCTCGAGTGGCTGAGTTGGGTAGTATGACTGGTAGCTAGCCGCCATAGAGCTATATGCTACCCTAGGGGCCCCTATTGCAAGCGACTCTAGCTACCACTACCCATGAGTGGTCGAGTGCTGCACGTCAGGACAAACTGCACGCCACTCTAGCTACCACTGTCTATAGTGGCCGAGTGCGACACATCTAATGCTCTGCCCTCAACCCTGCTACCACTACCCCGAGTGGTCAGGGAGGCAGGATAACTGACGACCCGTCTCAACCACAAGGGAGACCCAGTCAACAGTATGCATGAAAGGTAATGATGCATAGTTCCATACATGTATCCTCGCCACACTCCCTATCCCACGGGGTGTAAAATATGAAAAAAAAAATTATATGGATTAATCCTTTTAATTAATTGGGTTTAATTGGTGGGTAAATTGGGCTTAATCAAGGACTTTTTTTAAGAAGTGGGCTTGGACTATCTAGTTGGGTTGAGTTCATTGGGCTGATTTTGTTGGGCCCAAATTTCTGGGCTTAAATTGGCTGAATCGGTTGAACTGAACCAAATTGATGTGGGTTTAATTGAGTTAGCTAGAACCGGATTGAGTTGGATTCGGTTTGGCTCGAACCAAACCGAAGGAACGATGTTTAAAACAGAGATGAACCGATCGCGAGCTCATCCCTTCCCGACTTTCACTCGCAACCTGTTTCCTTTTCTCTCTCGGTTCTTCTCGCTGTCTTCTTCTCCGCGCGATCGCATCTTCCCCTTCAGCTCGTCGGCGATCCGAGGAGAGCAGCTCGACAACGCCGCCGCCCTAGCTGATCTCTGACCGGAGGTCAGTAGGTTCTCAGCTTTAGGGATTTCAACTGTTTCTTCGCTCGGTGGATCGGTGATGTTGTCATCGCGGCGGTGAGCTACTGTCATAGGTAAGGGTCAATCCTCTTCCTCTTTTGAGATGAAATCTGTAGCTAGTTGTGGGTTTTCGGGTTGAGCTTAGATCTATGGTTTTTGGGCAGTGTTTGGAGATTGGATTGCTCGGTGAATAGGAGACAAGAAAGGGCTGCCGGAGGTGATCTGATCGGTAAGTTTTGGGTATGCCTATTGCTTCATCTATAATTCCTATGTGTTGTGGTATGCCGGTAGTGATTGGTCCAATAAGCCTTGATACCCTCTTTCAGTTTCAATGTTAATTGCTGATTTTTCCTTTTGAGGTTGATGTTGTGATTGTCGGTGTGGTTGAGATCGGATGTGTTTTCTGTTAATGGATCACGGCTGGGGTTGAGAGTGTGCTCGACTGTGAGTGAGTGGAGAATTGATGGAGCTATGTGTTTCATCTAGGATGTAGTTAGGTCCTTAAATCTATGTGTGAATTGTTGGTTGTATTGATTGATGATTCTGTACAGATTTCTTATAATTATAGATGATAAGGGATTTTGTTCTGATTGCAGATTGAGGTATTGGTGCATGATTTATCAATATAGCTGATTTGATATGGAGTTGTTCTGTTATATTGACTATTCGGATTGGTGATGTTGTTAGTGCCGATTAGGTTGAAGCTGAGGAGTTCAGTTGACAAGTTAATAGGTATAATGAATTCGGTGTTGTAAATGTGCCCAATTGATCTACTCGGTGGATGTATTGAATGGATTAGTTGGGGTAGACTGATCTTGTGGTAAGCCTCTATTACAACCCTATTTTGAGTATTGTTAGATCTATATATATATTGATCTTGTTGATGTGGGAGCGAGTCTGATTATGGTGTATCAGATTTGGGTAATCGGGATTTCTATCTCGGAGACGAGGAAATGATGCGAACATAGAAACGAAGTAGTGTTTAGTTCGTATACTTGTATGGTGCTTGTACTTAACTATAGTTTGTTATTATTGTGCAGGTTTGGGATACGAAGCAGGTCCACGATCGTGAGGATTATTCGAGCTTCGTATCAGGTGGGTAATATCTACCTGGTCCGGTAGTTTTGATCAAATTCTAGTGCATGAATTTGGATATATGTTTATACCTGTTTACCTTAAATCCACTCTTATTTAATCATATGCTTGTACTGCCTTGACCTTTGAGATATATACTCTGGTACTTCATTGATTATCTAGCTCGGATAGGAACTATAAACCCTATTATGTATTAACTGATGGATGTTCAGTAAGTACAGGTGGTTAGGGTTATCTTTGTGACCTCAGATTGGGTTACTGTGTTACATCACTAGGGTTAGGTGATGAATTGGATTATGGAGTCGATTGTTGTATCGTACACATATTAGTTGTGCATCTATGGTGGATTTAGTCGTCTGTGCATAGATAAATGTGTGTGGTTGTCAGTATGTGGTTACGGACTAGAGGTCCTAGCATGATTGTATATCCATTATGGATCGTATATCTGAGTATGATTATATGGATGGTCGATAGTATCTCGCTACTGACTAGAGGTCTTAGTGTGGTTGACTGTCAGATGAGTATGACTCTTTGAACGATAGAGAGAGTCTTGTGGATTGTAGTCCATGCATAGTTGACTTTTGGTTGACCATGACTCCCCGTGAGATAGGGAGTGTTGCGAGGATACTTGTGTGGATCTATGCATCATTACATTTGCATGCATGCTATTGACTGGGTCTCCCTTGTGGTTGAGACAAGTCATCAGTCATCCTGCCTCCCCGGCCACTCGGGGTAGTGGTAGCAGGGTTAAGGGCAGAGCATTGGATGTGCCGCGCTCGGCCACTATGGATGGTGGTGGTGGTGAGATGACCGCCATCGCTGCAAAGTGTGTGTTAGCACTCGCCACTATAGACGGTGGTTGTGTGACGTCAGCGATTATCTGTGTCTGCGGCGTTGTCTACTCATGGGTAGGACAACGTGGCTTGCGCGAGGGCCCCTAGGAGTAGTTAGCTTTTTTCGCTTATATGCTACTCAGTCACACTACCCAACTCGGTCGCTCGAGAGTGGTGGCGGCTGGAGTCGGGCTAGTTGTCATGTCGTGCCACCACAGCCACTGGGGTCGTGGTTGGGACGGGTCCATGACGATGACCATGCATATGCATTGCTGATATATATGTATGCATGTATTTGATATATGTTTTACATATGCCTGTGAGATGCTGCATTTGATTGAGCTATGATTGTTGCACATGCTTGTACATCATGATACATGCCATTTGCATTTTATTTACTGCTATGTGTTGAGCATGATACATGCATTGTTTCAGACTGTTATATGCATTTGATTAGCATCATGTCATTGTGTGTATGAGGCCGGGTTGTTATTACGGTGATCATATATCGTTCATATGTTGGAGTATTGGTGGGTATGGGATTGACCTGGTACATTATAAGGGGTATGTTATTGTATATCTGTCAGGATGATATAGCTTATGGTGTTGCAGACCGTCAGGTACGTTGGTACATTACTTTATGTTCAGTTGATCAGTTTAGTATATACATTGAGTATGACTTTACTGTAGTTACTTGTTATTAGATTTGGATATGACTGTATGTCTATTGGACTCATGCTGTATACCTGTAGATCTTCACATGTATACTTGTAGATTTCTTTACCCTATATGTTCATGCACTTTCTATATATTACCCTTGAGTTTATACTCACCACCCCTGGACCCTGGGCTTCCTGTCGCCCAGATAACAGGTAGAAGATTCCTTGGACGTTCGGAGCTCCGCCAGCTGATCCCATCTCACACCGGACGGATGAATATGTTTTCCGTATTGTTGTATTACTATGGAGTATTGTTTTGGGGTCTTTACCCTATATGGTTTCCGTATTTGTGATATACGGATGTGTTGTATATATTTGGTCTTCGATTTGATTTCTGTTATGATTCTTGTCATGTCAAGTCACTCCGGAGTGCACAGTTGGACTTTGTATCTTGTTTATCTATTTGTATTGTTTCCACTGTGTTTAGTATAATTAGATATATTGATATCTTTATATATTGTGTTGTTGTTGGGCCTATGGGCCTTGTATTAACCCGATATATTGCCACATACAGGGGAGATGCCGTCCGTTTACTTTTCGGTACGGCATACTCTCGGGGCATGACAATTTTATTGGTATCAGAGCCCTAGGTTGCGAAGTCCATTTTCGGATTTTATTTCGTTCGGACATCGAGTTTTGCTTTACTCGGTTTTGATTTTGTGAGTTCTGGGATCTGGCTGTTGCGGACATCTCCGAGCTACAAGGATTAAGGTATGTTAACTGTTATTACATATCCTTCTGTTGGCTATGCATTTAGTTGCTTATAACAGTGCATGACTTGTAGTATGTTAGTCACTATTCGTAACCATAGTGAGTTGACCACGGGAACGACATGTGGAGGTTATTAGATATGTACCTGCTGTCGAAAAGGTGAATTACCTTTGAGAGCCGACTGATACCGAGTCGGATAGCAGGGGTTAGAAGTCACATCTCTTATGGAGATCAAGGATTACGGTCCTAAGATTTTCACTAATTATGGTAGTCAGATCATTACCTATGGGGTAATGGACTAAGCGAGTATACTATTACTGATTCAGATAGTAGAAAATTAGTATATGATATTCATGGGGATTTTGATCCCCGGACGGGTCGTTCTAGGTTGTATAACGTTGAGGGTACTTTTGAGTACTTAACTCGTGTTATACAGAGGAAGCTAAGTTAGCTGCATACCATTATCCGGATTTAGCCAAGATTTAAGATATAGGAAATAACCTATGGAAAATAACGTATCACTTAGTCACGATTCGGTGATGTTGTGAGATAGTATTTTCTCGCCATCTTCTTTGACTCATTGTCGTGAATTCTTGGGCATCGAGTAGGGTGATCGTTTGGTTCACGAAGGTACCATGCGTGCAGTCGCTAGACTTGTGAGGGTTACGACCACCTAATAACTCGAGAATGTGATCGATATGTCTTAAGCCACCTACGGTTTACCGGTTGACATCTTGATCAGGATGTTTGGATCTCCTACCAGATTCTACCGGAAGTGCATAGACCGAGTCATGTGTATAGAAATGACTCCGTAGCAAGTGTTTTAAGAGTTGGAGATTTGATAAGCATATATTGCAAGTCAAATTATTGGAATTAGAAGTCTCCGAATGTTGGATAAAAGGAGCAAGATTAAAGTCATGAGTCACGAGCGACTATTGGAGAGTTTTTCGATCATAGAAGACCGATTGCAGATTGTCAACAACTTCTCATGTTTATCAGCGAACTCAGAGGAAAGACTCCGAAAGGAGATTATGTGTGTCTGCATCACGGGTTCTGACGAGACACGAGCAGTTATCCGATGGACCATTGTATCTGTTTCTCATGTGCGTCGGTATCTACGAGGAGAGTATGTACTTTGAAGACTCAGTGGAAGACTATGGATGATGCTTTCGAGCGGACGATCCACAACCTCGAAAGCTGAGATCATTACAGAAGATTGGGTTATCACATCAGCAGCGATTTACTACCTCAGATATAGTTGGAGCTCTTTGATACTTTCATCCGGAAGAAGTAAGTTACTCAGCAGTATCAGCAGAAGACATCTCAGAAGACTCAGACGTTCAGACAACAACGGTTACTTATCCAGATGCCAGCAATTGTTACCTTCCCAGGCGGGATTATGATTTGTTCAGAGGAGAGAGATTTTACGACGATAGTCGTATCTATGCAGTATTCTCCAGTTGCAGCTATACCTTTCACAGAGATGGAGCGTGCTATGATGTTTACAGTTCTTCAGTATTATGCAGCCGGATGTGTATCTTTTGCCAGTACAACAGTGTTTACCATCTCCATTGCAGTTGTTTCAGTTGTACCTCTGTTCCAACAGTTGATTTTAGTTCTTCCATGATAGTCTTTGCATCTACATGAGCTCAGCCGTCCAGAACAGATGTTGGACAAGTTTACATGATTACTCGAGAAGAAGTATAGAAGACCGAAGGATAGGTCCTTCGGGGTATTACTTTAGGTTATACTATTTGCAGATATATCGAGAGATACTGGTAGTTTACAGGTATCTTTGTCTAGAACATTCTTGGATAGGGTTCGAAGGGTTCCTATCGACTGGTGGTTGGTGATTTTCTCTACCATTTGGTGAGATGTTGATCAACAACCAAGAAGGCAAGGGATACCCTTAGCCTTTGCTAGACATACCTCCACTATAGACATATCCTTACGGATAGTTGGATTGTTGGAGCGTTGGTATACTAGGACTCTCGGATGTACGTATAATCTGAGAGTATTCGGATATAGTTTCGGATGAACTCCCGGGCTTGCCACTGCATGGGCAAGTAGGAATATGCGATTGGAGGGTGATTTCGAAAATAGTTCCGATATTGAGACCTCATACCGGGAGATGATTTTACGGGTATCAGTGTTGCTAAACACTATGGGAGATTTATTTGGCTTGAGATTTCTCTTGAGAGGATCCAGAACTCTTTATTAAAAGAGAGATGAACCTTTGGGGTTATATATCGATTATCGATGATTGGAATGCATTAGTTGAGAATGAGTATCCTTCGTTAGGGATAAATGATTTGTTTAGATCAGCTAAATGACACCTGTGTATATCCTAGGGATGGTCTACGACTGGAGGTTTGATATTGTAGTGACTTAGTGTCATACAATTATCATTGTCGGTGTGATGATTGAGTTATCATTAGCATAGAGTAAAAGGATGCAGGTGTATAGAGCTGATTGATAATGTTGTTAGACTTATCGATGATTTAGTCGTTCATGGATTTGAGGAATCAAGTACTCTTGAAGTATTTGGGATCGATTGTCATCATATCTATGGATGATATATTTTTGGGATATATTCACGATTTTAAGGGAAGTTATGTTTCCCTAGATTGATTTGGTGTTTACCAGAGATGAGAATAGAATGTTTTAGCGATACTATATCGCTGACTTGTTGGACTAAGATACTATACCGCTGATTTGTTGGACCAAGAAGGTGATGGAAATCACCTGGTCGGATGTTTGTGAAGCTAGGTTTTAGGGCCTGGAAGGTGGTTGACTTTTGTGTCAGTGTTAGTTAATCCGTCCGATATGGATGGAAGGGTATTATACGCAGATGCATCATTTCAGGGATTAGAAGCGATCCCGATGTAGTTGAATGAGACGTATATTATGTGTATACTGGTTGAGAAACTAGCGAGATTAATCATTATAGTCTTCCAGTTACTTTCAGTTCGGGGTGACATAGTGAATTTTGGACATTAGATTAATTTCTCTTGTGAGAATAAATCTCCGTCTCTGGGAAGGATGGTGGTTCCCAGAGTTGCATTCGCTTTAGGAAGAGTTGTTTCAGGAGACTCTTCATTCGAGAGGAATGATTTATTCGGAGTGTATCCGAAAATAGTGAGTATTGAGACGTTCCAGTTGGTGGAACGGTATGTGGGGCATGGATGATTCCGTAGGTTGATGTTGGGTGTGCCAACAAGCAAAGGTGGAATATTGTGATCGGTAGGGTTACGTACCGTGAAGAAGTGAGAGTCTAGTACGTTAGACTGTGTTGGGGGATTATCTAGAATTCGGAAAGGACTTGATCGGATTTGGGTAGTCGATGATCGATTAGCTAGGTCCGCTCATTTTCTACCGAGTCGTAAGATGGATTTCGTTGGATCGCTTGATGGAATTATATCTATGGAGTAGCCTTGGGTATCATTTTTTATAGTGATTCATAATTCACCTTACAATTCTGGCAAAGTTTTCCATCGGTTACAATTATAGAGATCTACTTTGGTACACTTATTTACCTTGTAATAGGTTGGCTGAGAGCGTATAAGAGCTAGAATATAATATTCGAGCTCAGTACTCCACTTAGTCACTTGAGGTGTGACTTTGCTCTGGATATTTGAGATGGTTGTTGTGACATCTCGTACTCGTACGTGAGTCGGAAATTTGGGGACCAAATTTTTATAAGTGGGGGAGAATGTAAAATACGAAAAAAAAATTATATAGATTAATCCTTTTAATTAATTGGGTTTAATTGGTGGGTAAATTGGGCTTAATCAAGGAATTTTTTTAAGAAGTGGGCTTGGACTATCTAGTTGGGCTGAGTTCATTGGGCTGATTTTGTTGGGCCCAAATTTCTGGGCTTAAATTGGCTGAATCGGTTGAACTGAACCGAATTGATGTGGGTTTAATTGAGTTAGCTAGAACCGGATTGAGTTGGATTTGGTTTGGCTCGAACCAAACCGAAGGAACGACGTTTAAAACAGAGATGAACCGATCGTGAGCTCATCCCTTCCCAACTTTCACTCGCAACCTGTTTCCTTTACTCTCTCGGTTCTTCTCGTTGTCTTCTTCTCCGCGCGATCGCGTCTTCCCCTTTAGCTCGTGGGTGATCCGAGGAGACCAGCTCGACAACGCCGCCGCCCTAGCTGATCTCTGACCGGAGGTCAGTAGGTTCTCAGCTTTAGGGATTTCAGCGGTTTCTTCGCTCGGTGGATCGATGATGTTGTCATCGCGGCGGTGAGCTGCTGTCATAGGTAAGGGTCAATCCTCTTCCTCTTTTGAGATGAAATCTGCAACTAGTTGTGGGTTTTCGGGTTGAGCTTAGATCTATGGTTTTTGGGCAGTGTTTGGAGATTGGATTGCTCGGTGAATAGGAGACGAGAAAGGGCTGCCGGAGGTGATCTGATCGGTAAGTTTTGGGTATACCTATTGCTTCATCTATAATTGCTATGTGTTGTGGTATGCCGGTAGTGATTGGTCCGGTAAGCCTTGATACCCTCTTTCAGTTTCAATATTAATTGTTGATTTTTCCTTTTGAGGTTGATGTTGTGATTGTCGGTGTGGTTGAGATCGGATGTGTTTTCTGTTAATGGATCACGGCTGGGGTTGAGAGTGTGCTCGACTGTGAGTGAGTGGAGAATTGATGGAGCTATGTGTTTCATCTAGGATGTAGTTAGGTCCTTAAATCTGTGTGTGAATTGTTGGTTGTATTGATTGATGATTTTGTACAGATTTCTTGTAATTATAGATGATAAGGGATTTTGTTCTGATTGCAGATTGAGGTATTGGTGCATGATTTGTCAATATAGCTGATTTGATATGGAGTTGTTCTGTTATATTGACTGTTCGGATTGGTGATGTTGTTAGTGTCGATTGGGTTGAAGCTGAGGAGTTCAGTTGACAAGTGAATAGGTATAATGAATTCGGTGTTGTAAATGTGTCCAATTGATCTACTCGGTGGATGTATTGAATGGATTAGTTGGGGTAGACTGATCTTGTGGTAAGCCTCTATTACAACCCTGTTTTGAGTATTGTTAGATCTATATATATATTGATCTTGTTGATGTGGGAGCGAGTCTGATTATGGTGTATCAGATTTGGGTAATCGGGATTTCTATCTCGGAGACGAGGAAATGATGCGAACATAGAAACGAAGTAGTGTTTAGTTCGTATACTTGTATGGTGCTTGTACTTAACTATAGTTTGTTATTATTGTGCAGGTTTGGGATACGAAGCAGGTCCACGATCGTGAGGATCATTCGAGCTTCGTATCAGGTGGGTAATATCTACCTGGTCCGGTAGTTTTGATCAAATTCTAGTGCATGAATTTGGATATATGTTTATACCTGTTTACCTTAAATCCACTCTTATTTAATCATATGCTTGTACTGCCTTGACCTTTGAGATATATACTCTGGTACTTCATTGATTATCTAGCTCGGATAGGAACTATAAACCCTATTATGTATTAGCTGATGGATGTTCAGTAAGTACAGGTGGTTAGGGTTATCTTTGTGACCTCAGATTGGGTTACTGTGTTACATCACTAGGGTTAGGTGATGAATTGGATTATGGAGTCGATTGTTGTATCGTACACATATTAGTTGTGCATTTATGGTGGATTTAGTTGTCTGTGCATAGATAAATGTGTGTAGTTGTCAGTATGTGGTTACGGACTAGAGGTCCTAGCATGATTGTATATCCATTATGGATCGTATATCTGGGTATGATTATATGGATGATCGATAGTATCTCGCTACTGACTAGAGGTCTTAGTGTGGTTGACTGTCAGATGAGTATGACTCTTTGTACGATAGAGAGAGTCTTGTGGATTGTAGTCCTTGTATAGTTGACTTTTGGTTGACCAGGACTCCCCGTGAGATAGGGAGTGTTGCGAGGATACTTGTGTGGATCTATGCATCATTACATTTGCATGCATGCTATTGACTGGGTCTCCCTTGTGGTTGAGACAAGTCATCACCATCCCTGCCTCCCGACCACTCGGGGTAGTGGTAGCAGGTTGAGGGCGAGCATTGGATGTGCCGCTCGGACACTATGGATGGTGGTAGTGGAGATGCACACCGCCTGTGCGAGTGGTGTTAGCACTCGCCCACTATAGACGGTGGTTGTGTGACGTGCAGTTATCCTGTGTGCGGCGTTTGTCTACTCATGGGTAGGGACAGCGTGGCTTGCAGCAGGGGCCCCTAGGAGTAGTTAGCTTTTTACGCTTATACGCTACTCACCATACTACCAACTCGGTCACTCGAGAGTGGTGGCGGTGAGTCGGGCTAGTTGTCATTTATGTCGTGCCACCACAGCCACTCTGGGTCGTGGTTGGGCCGGGTCATGACGATGACCATGCATATGCATTGCTGATATATATGTATGCATGTATTTGATATATGTTTTACATATGCCTGTGAGATGCTGCATTTGATTGAGCTATGATTGTTGCACATGCTTGTACATCATGATACATGTCATTTGCATTTTATTTACTGCTATGTGTTGAGCATGATACATGCGTTGATTCAGACTGTTATATGCATTTGATTAGCATCATGTCATTGTGTGGTACAGACCGGGTTGTTATTACAGGTGATCATATACTGTTCATATGTTGGAGTATTGGTCAGGTATGGGATTGACCTGGTACATTATAGGGGGTATGTTATTGTATATCTGTCAGGATGATATAGCTTATGGTGTTGCAGACCGTCAGGTACGTTGGTACATTACTTTATGTTCAGTTGATCAGTTTAGTATATACATTGAGTATGACTTTACTGTGTAGGGGATCGGTATGGCCGGCTAGAGGGGGGTGAATAGCCCTCGTACGTTGGACGTCGTAAATTGCTCGTCTACAAAAACGTTAGCGCAAGCGGAAGCAATCAACTAAGACAAGCAATAAATGAAAATACAAACGCTAACAAAGAATGTAACGTGGTTCACGGCTACGCCGCTAATCCACGGTCCCTGATTCGTCCTCGGTGAATCACTCCGTTAAACCAATCCACTAAATGGTCTCTCCTTTGCACCAAGCTAGGTGGAGGTAACCTTTACAAATCAAGCACACTCTTCTTACAAATAGAATGATTGATGTTTGTAGAAATGGTTGCATGCTATATTGGGGAGATAATGCAGATTTAGAGACTTGCAAATTCTGTAGTCAATGCAGGTACAAGAGTACCACGAGATCAAATCATAATAAGCGATTAAAATCATTCAGACAAATGTTCTATTTGCCTTTAACTCCTAGATTGCAAAGACTTTATGCTTCGAAGGTGACTGCTGAACACATGACTTGGCATGCAAATCATGAAACAGAGAATGGGCTAATGTGTCATCCATCTGATGCAGAGGCGTGGAAAAATTTTGATCGAACATATCCTGAGTTTGCAAATGAGACCCGAAATATCAGGTTGGGCCTATGTGCTAATGGATTTGCTCCATTTGGCAAATCAGGAAGAACGTATTCTTGCTGGCCAATTATCGTAACTCCGTACAATCTTCCTCCTAGTATGTGTATGAAAACACCTTATGTGTTTTTAACATTGATTGTGCCTAGTCCTCATAATCCGAAGAAGTTAATAGATATTTACATGCAACCGTTGATTACTGAGTTGATCCAACTATGGGACGTGGGTGTTTCCACGTATGATGTCCATACTAATCAGCTGTTCACAATGAGAGTTGCACTTCTTTGGACCATAAATGATTTTCCTGCTTATGGGATGTTATCGGGTTGGAGTATTGCGGGAATTTTAGGATGTCCAATATGTATGGAGAGATCAAAGTCATTCAGATTGAAACACGGAAAAAAACCGAGTTATTTTGATTGTCATAGACAATTTTTACTGCCAAATCATAAATTCAGAAGAAATAAAGAAGAATTACTAATAATAGAATTGAAAGAACACCTCCACCATTGAGATTCACCGGTCAAATTTTATGGCAAAGAGTGCTTAACTTTCCATCTGTTATTGAAGACCCAAATGTCACAACATATGACTATGGAATTACGCATAAACGGACAAAACGGAGTATCTTTTAGGATTTACCGTATTGGCAGAGTAATTTGATTCGTCACAATCTTGATTTAATGCATATTGAGAAGAATGTTTTTGAAAATCTGATAAATACAGTGATGGATATAACTGGAAAAACAAAAGACAATCTGAATGCAAGAAAAGATTTGCATCTCATATGTAAACGAGCCACCCTTGATGTTGATGCAAATAGTAGGGGACCAAAACCGAAAGCAGTGTATACATTGAATAAGGATCAGAAACACATTGTTTGTGAATGGTTGAAATCATTGAGATTTCCTTATGGTTATGTCTCAAATCTTGGTAGATGCGTTGATTTGAAGGAATGCAAATTTATGGGTTTTAAAAGTCATGACTGTCATATATTCATGGAAAGATTAATTCCTATTGCTTTGAAGGAACTATTACCAAATTTTGTCTGGGGTGCAATTACGGAATTAAGCATTTTCTTTCATGATATTTGCTCGACAGTACTGAGTCATTCACACATGGAGACATTAGAGAGAGACATTCCGATTATTATGTGTAACTTAGAAAGGATATTTCCACCGGCATTTTTTGATTCAATGGAACATCTTTTGGTTCACTTGCCATATGAGGCTAAAGTTGGAGGTCCTGTTCAATTTCGATGGATGTATCCGTTTGAAAGGTGATTTTTTTTACTTTTTTCTCATTGTTATTTCATTTGGTCAAATCTAGTCTAATTTATTTGCTAATAAATTTTATTTTATTACTCTTAGATTCCTCTATCACTTGAAAAAAAAGTGAAAAATAAGACTCATGTTGAAGCTTCTATTGTTAATGCATATATTGTAGAGGAAGTTACAACTTTTGCATCATATTACTTTGAACCTCACGTTCAATGCAAGAGTCGGAAAGCAGGAAGAAACGATGAGGGTCCTATTGATCCAAATTTGAGGGCATTCTCAATTTTTAATTACCTTGGTCGACCAAGTGGATCTTGTACAAGTAGATACCTAACTAGTCCGGAGTGGCGAGCAGCCCATACATATATTTTATTGAACTGTCCAGAAGTAACGCCGTATTTTGAGTAAGTATATAATAGTTATATTAAACATTTTGTATATCATAAAATATTATTCATTTTTTATTTAATTATATTGTAGGATTTTTCAAACTCTATATTCGGAGCTTCCGGAGCATGAGTTTAATAATTTCTGTGATGAAGAATTTGCACAATGGTTGAAAAATTATGTAAGTATTATATGATAGTAAATTTGATAAATCTTGTCTGATGACACATATTTATTTTACTTTAGGTTCTTAATAATCACGGTCACATTGAGCAAGACCTAATAAACAATCTGTCATGGGGTTCAAATTAAATGGTTAAAACTTAGCCCGTATATTTCATAAACGGATATAATTTTTATACTCAAGCTTATGGAACTGGGAAAACTACAATGAATAGCGGAGTTTGTGTTCAGTCATCTATTGATGGGGGTGCAAGGAATGAATTTTACGGTTTACTAGATGAAATTTTAGAGGTAGCGTATCGAGGCTCAGATTTGCGAGTTATTTTATTTATGTGTCGTTGGTTTGACCCTATCAAAGGCATGAGGGTGCATCCACAGTTTAATTTGGTTGAAATTAACTAAAAATATATACAAGAGGTACGAACCATTTGTATTAGAACAACAATCGATTCAAGTATTTTATGCTTTATATCCTAGTCTGAGACGAGACAAAAGTGATTGATGGGCAGTTTGTAAAACAAAGCACGTAATAAAATTGAGGAACATTGGGAGGATATAGCATATCAACAAGATGAAGTTGTCAATACATTTCATATCGAAGAGTATAATATTTCAATGTTACGAGATCCCAGTGGCATAGTAATAAACGTTGATGCAAGTGAACTGAATGAGTATAAAGATAAAGATTTCAATGATGAGGATGAGGATGATGATGATGATGACGATGACGATGATGATTAGATGCATTATCAGGCCAAAAATTTTATTGCAGACTTCGATTTCTAATTATTGGTAATTTACCTTTTAATTTATTGAATACCAATTATGTTTTAATTGACTGTGTTATTTGAAATTCCATATATTTGATATTCTAATGAACTTTTTTTTTATTTAGGGTCATCCAGTTGATATGAATATGGTAATATTTTCATATTTTTCCTATTAATAGTTTGATATGCAACTATATTTTTTTCCCTGTAATATTATTTTAATAATCATGATTGTTAGTTTCGACGTGACGGTCATAAATGTAGTAGTGATAGAAGATCATAGTCTTCCTCTACTTCAGCACCCGCACATTCTGATGCTCTTGCAGAAAATATACCCTCCACCTCTTCCCCAGTTGCAGGATCCTCTGATTCTCAACATATACCTGCTAATGTTTCTTCCCCGATATAACAATCACTCGTGGAGAGAGAAGATACGAGAGAGTTTATATCTCCGCACGGAGATTCATAAGTATTCAAGTTTTAGAATATCTATATTTAAATTTTAATACAATATGTTTTTTTTTAAGTATACAATGGGGTTTGTTTTTGGTTTATGTTAGATTTACAAATTCTGTACATGTTATTCACGAGGTGAATAAAATAGTGAATAACCATTGGGTCAGCGCTTCTATGAGTTATACAAGCACACCGGAAGAAATTAAAGTTCTGTGGTGGAATGAGTTTAAGGTAACTTATTTCAATCATTTAGTATATGAAATTGCAGTTAATATAATCAATTTTTATTTTCCTCTACTATAGCGGGTATTTATTTGGGAGGAGAGTGAAACACTAGAGATTAGGAGGATTTTTAAGAAAAAGTGTGATGATCATATTAGAAACATATTAAATCATGCCAAAACTAGAAATAAGAAATCACACACTGTATAACTGAGGAGAATTGGAATAAAATTGTCGCGCATTGGGGATCAGATGAAAGTAAGCGGAGGAGTGAACAGAATAAGCAAAATCAGAATTATAACTCCGGCGTTATGTCTGCCATGTATGCGGGAGGATCCATAAATATTGATGAGCATAGACATCGATTGGTGAGTATTTTCAATTTATGGTTTTGTAATCTAATACTCACTAATTTATAAATATTAACTGTTTAATTTATTTTGGCCAAGGAGATGGGAACTGAGCTATTATTTATTGACACTTTCACCCGTACATTCCAAAAAAAGGATAAAACATGGAGTGGGGAAAGAGCTAGAACAATAAAGGTGTGTGATTGTAAAATTTTAATTTCTTATGTTACTATTTAATTTTTTTCTCTTTCACAATAGGAGAAATACAATGAACTTTCACAAAGAAATTCGGGAGCAAGTGATGATGGAGTCGAATCGGAGCCATCTGTTAGCAATATAAATTTATGGCTCGAAGCATCTGGAGGACCGAAAAGTGGAAGAATACTTGAACTCGGCTCTTTGAGCCGATCCTATAGAGTCCCTGGTGCTTCTTCTTCATCCTCTCCAGCATCAAAAGCCCAAGTTATTCAATTAACCGAAGAGGTTAATCATTTGAGAGAGTTACTAGCGCAGAAGAAAACTGAATCGAGAAAGAACGCTCAGAAAGTTCAAGACTTAAATGAAAAGATGAACAAATTTCAAAGGCAACAAATGTTTATTATGCAACATCTTTAGTTAATGTCTAGCTCAAAACGACTTCCTCCTTCTGGCTCTGCTCCTCCTCCGCCTGATCCCTGTGATGGAGACAATGATGATATATTTTTTGATGACGATGGTGATGATGGTGGTTATCTTTGACTGTATTGGTAAAAGTTTAATTGTTAACTACTTGACTTATGACATATACGATATTTATGTTTTTATAAATTTGTTGTATTTAAATGTTACCAGATGATAATGGTACGGTAGACCTTTGGATGTATTTGTTATATGTATAAATTTGTTTGATGTCCATATTATTGTTTGTTGTATAAGTGTGTTAATATTGTTGTGTGTTTGTTGTAAAACACCAAAAAAAGATTAATTTAAAATATATTTTTTTCATTTTTCTCCAGATTTGCAATGAAAATATATTTTTCGTTGCAAAATTATATGTATCAGTCGACTGATACGTGAGAAACTGTGCAATCTAAAATTATTTTGGGCATCCCGATCGTAAACATTATCTGATCGATGCAATCAGAAGAAGCATGCGGTTCGAGCCGATCGACCGGCCGATTCATCGAACTCGATAATGATCGATGGATATGATTAGTCGATCGTGTCATCAGTAGCAAATCACAGCGCCCGTAGTCGATCGTCGGGTCGATCGGTAGACGATTCGATCGATGAATACATTAGTCGACTGATAGTGAAATTTTTTGCGATGAATTTTTATTTTCGTCGCCAAATTTAATTTTATTTGTTAATCCCATTCATCCGATTTTGGCGACGAATATTTTTTTCATTGCAAATTCTGCAACGAAAATAAAAATTCATCGCAAAATTTGCGACGAAAAATATATTCGTCGCCAAATTTCATTGTATTGGGGTTAAGATGCATGCGAGAGTTTGCGACGAATAAATATTTCGTCGCAAATTTGGTGATGAAAAAATTTATTCGTCGCTAATTTGGCGTCGAAAGTATAATTCGTCGCCGAATTCGATGACGAAAATAATTATTCATCGCGGAATTTAGCGACGAAAATAATTATTCGTCGCCGAATTCGGCGACAAAAAATATTATTTGTCGCAAAAATTTGCGACGAATCTTATTTTCGTCGCCAAATTGCCGACGAAACATTTATTCGTCGCCAAATTTGGCGACGAATTTTGCAACGAAATAATTATTCATTTCAATTTGGCGACGAATTTTATTTTTTCGTTGCAGAATTTAGCGACGAATTATTTGCAACAAAAAAATTTTCGTTGCAAAAAAATGTTGCAACGAATTTTTTTGCAAATTTCGTTGCAAAATTCGCCACCAAAAATTAGTTTTTTTGTAGTGCCATGATTGAAATTAAGGTTTTAAAAACATTTTAAAATCATTTTGAAAAATCTTGGTGAAGCCTATCTTTTGATAGCAATCACCATTGAGAATATTCAAATAAAGTTGGCTAAAAACATTTAAGGTTTCAATGCTTTTGAACTTTGTATCATTATTTGTATTTAAAAGTTATCTTTACAAAAAATTATTTTCCCCTATAGTGTTTGGCATAAGTAATGTGGGGTTGAAATTTCATGATTTTTTGAATTTTTTAGAATTATTTATGCATTTCTGAAGTTCATTTGAAAATTCGATTTCAAAAAATTCAGAAACCAGTCGAGACGCCGCCTCCACTGGAGATGTTGACACTCGACTGGAGCTTTCTCAGTCAATTGTTAGCACTGTTTATGGCTTACTAATATTGGTTTAAGTCATCTGACCATAACCCTAGGCTAGATAACTACTCCTATACCTCTAATATGCTTAAACAAGCATTGAAAGGGTGAGATATTCATTGGAAATGAATTGGAGAGTTAAGTAGGGTAAAAATCAGATTTTGAGGGAGTTAAAGTTCAAGTTTGAACTTTTATCCTTATTTTTTATTGTTTAAGGTTCCTATAGTCTTAGGAACTCTCCAAGGACATTGTTGGTGCAATGGTCAAGGGGGAGTAAGTCTTTAGTGGGAGATTATCCATCTAGGTATAATGGATGATGGTTTATATAAAGGGGGGAAAAATAGAAGATTGCTTTTCATTTAGTGATAGATCACTAAGGAGAATGAAGGCATTCAAGATGATTTTTGACAAGGGGGAGAATGAAGAATCTCATTGAAAATGAGATATGGTAAACCTTGACAGACTTTTTGATGTATGTCAACAAGGGGGAGAAATGGAAGGGGATAAGTTGGGATCAACCCTAATATACACTAAACCCCAAAATTTTTAAAAATTTAAAATTCTGAATTGGAAACACTTCGTTATGCTTTGGCATAAGAAGAGACAAGTTGAGTCATGGGATAACCTAACTTAACGGTATTGTCAAACATCAAAAAGGGGGAGATTGTTGGTACAATTGACCCAGGTCACGATTGACCAGACTCGAGTAGGATTTTGATGTTCGACAGTGGTTTACAATATGGTTTGATCATATGAATAGTGGATGATATGGGACATCCAAGGTCATATGAGGGACATTATTGGAGAAATCCAAGTTGGTCAAGGTTGACTGAACACTTAGTGTGGAGAAGTCCAAGTATGGTGACTGGACAAGGAAAAGTCCAAGTATGGATACTTGGCAAGGAAAAATCTAAGTCGATCAAGGGAGACCGGACACTTGGTGTTGGAAAGACCAATGGAGAGTTGGCAAGAGAAGTCCCGTCAGGTCTAGGAGACCATGCTTGGCAGTGAGGTCCCGAACGATGAGTCTTGGCAGTGAAATCTCGGAGGCGTGACCTCTTGGCAGTGAAGTCTTGGACGAGGAGTCTTAGCAAGGGAAGACCAGGCTGATCAGGGAGATCAAGCTTGGCAAAGGGAGAAGTCCCGGAGGCGAGGCCTCTTGGCAAAGGTAGACCCTAGAGCATGACAATAGCTGATGGAAGTACTTGAAGGGTAGCACAAGGATGAAGAGTCACGGACTTGAGGGACCTGAGAGGCGTGAAACTGATGGAAGTGGGTTGAAGGCATAAGTATAGGCCTAGGGTGAGTATCAAGTATGAAGGGATCATACTTGGAGGTGTTAAACCTTAGTGTTGAGGTATAGCAGTCAACTGCTAGTTCGGTTTAGTTGATTGGGCTTCGTTTGTAGGCAAACAGAAGCAAGGTGACCTCGACCAATGCCTCGATTGGGGTGTAGTCGAGTCAGCACCTCGACTGGTGAGTTGGAGTCGAGCGGTGAGACTTGGAAAGTCGAGATAGTGCTATGGAAGTACTCAATCAACGCCTCGACTAGAGTCTAGTCGAGGTGGCACCTCGACTGGTCGTTCTGATGGAGGCACAGAAGTAAGGTGCACTCGACTAGCGCCTCAACTAGGAGGTAGTTGAGATGGCTCCTCGACTGGATCACTCGACTGGCGCTTCGACTAGTTCCAACACACGTATGAAAACAGTCGATCAGAAGCAAGGTAGACTCGACCAGCACCTCGACTAGGGTATCGGTTGAGGTGGCGCCTCAACTGGCGAGGCGACCATTGTGCTGCAATGTTCAGAATCATGAGCGTCGACAGGGGACGTTGAAGGCTTCGAAGGGGCTTATAAGAAGGCTTATGGAAGTTGTTGGGCATCGGTTCTTGGAGGAAAAGAGGGCAAAGTGTTGTTGCATTCCAACCTTCTAGGGTTTCTCCAACACAACCAAAATAAGCAATCAAGCAAAGACATTTGTGTAAAGTGTTCTTATTTCTACATTTCATTTACATCTTGTATTTGGTTGTTATTGTTGTTAGCTCTATTGTAAGAGGTTTCTCCATCTCCAGATTGTTTCTGAGAAGGATAAGATTTAGTGGTGGTGTGCATCACTAGAGCTCGCTAGGGCTTGGTCGTGAAGTAGGAACTAGGGTTCCAAACCACGTAAAATCCGTGTGCCGTGATGTGTTGTGTGCATTGTATTTATACTTGTATTTCCGCTGCGTACTAATAAATGTAGACAAGCACAACGAATTCCATCAACGAAATCGACGAATTGTTATTCACCCCCCCCCCTCTAGCGACGCCAACGGTCTTACACTCCAATCGGGTATTTTATTGCCTTCCACCGTTGCCTCCTCTACGTTGCATACCTCTAGAGAATGAGGAATCTCCAAAGATAAAGGATCTCAAGATCCCCATTCAGTCAAGGTACTTGCCAACCACGCTAGTTCATCTGCCTTGGTACTTTGCTCCCTCAGAATCTACTATAATTGTACCTCTTAGAAATGAGCCTTCAACTTCTTAAAACTCTCAGTATACTTCAATAGTCTCTCTTCCCAAGTAGCAAAGACACCCTGCAATTATGACACTGTCAACTGAGAATCTGAATACACTACAACTGAGGCAGCACCTATCGCCCGAGTGGCTTGTAACCCTGCTAGAATGCTTTCATATTATGCTTCATTGTTTGATGCCTTGTACCCCAATCAAATGGCTAAATAGGTCTCTTCTTTAAAGGGAGATATGAGGACTAATCCCATTCCACTCCCACAAACTCTCGAAGATCCATCCACGAAGATTTTCCACATTTTCTCCTTCTCCTCCTTGTGCCAAACTATTTTTCAGACCCACCATCACCTCGGCTAGAAAATCAGCCAACAATTGAGCCATAATTGCAATTCGAGCATAATAATGCACATCATATTCACTCAACTCCATTGCCCATTTGGCTAACCTTCTCAAGAAATTAGGGCCACCCGATCCAACTCACTATTTGTTAGCACATTCACCAGATAAGCTAGAAAATAAGGCCTCAACTTACGAGTAGTTAGATTAGAATGTATGCTAGATTTACTAACTCAGTGCATCGCCCCTCCAATATATGGTTGGTGTAATAAATTAGATGTTGCTGAGAACCTTCATGTCTTAATAAAACGAAACTTATTGCTCCTTTTGAGACAGCTAGATAGACCCACAATGGTTCCTTGGAAATGAGATTGGCTAATAGAGGGAGTCCAACTAAATACTTCTTTAATTCCTGAAAAGCTTATTCGCATTGTTTATCTCACTGAAACTAAGTGGCCTTCCTAAGAATTCTAAAGAAAGGTAATCCCTTATCCGCCGACCTCGCTATAAATCGAGACAGAGAGACTATCCTTTCTATTAATTTTTGGGCTTCCTGTAAATTGGTAGATGATTTCATATTGCATAGTGTCTGTACCTTCTCAGGATTAGCTTGCAGCCCCTTCTCTATTACAATATATCTCAAGAACTTCCCACTCTATACCCCAAACAAACACTTCTTTGGATTTAATTTCATGTTGTACCGATTGAGAGTAGCAAACGTCTCCTTAAGATCTTGCACTAGATCCCGAGCAAACCTTGACTTTACTAGGATATCATCAACACATAATTCCACATTATTGTCCTTCTGGTCAGCAAATATCTTGTCTATGATCCTCTGGTAAGTAGATCTCGCATTCTTCGACCTGAAGGGTATTACCACATAAGCATATAACCCTCATGCAGTTACGAAGCTAACCCTCTTTTGATCCTCCTGTGCTAATGGGATTTGGTGGTACTCCTGATAAATATCCATGAGTGATACCACTTCATACCCCACAGTATAATCCACTAATTAATCAATATGAGGCAAGGGGTAGAAGTGTTTAGGGCAGACTTTATTTAAATCACAAAAATCAATACACATCTTTCATTGCCCCGAAGGCTTGAGAACCAAAACTACATTTGAAACTCACTCAGGGAATTAAATTTCTTTAATGTGACCAGCCTGCAACAACTTATCTACTTCTTCAGCAATAACCTTGTCTTTTTTCGATCTGAAGTGCCGCCTCTTCTGTTGAACCGGTCGAACTCCTCAAACAATGTTTAGATGGCGCTCGACAATTCGGGGATCAATCCTCGTCAGGTCATGTATGTCCTTGGCGAAGATATCTTCGTTCCTTTGCAAGCAATCAATGAGTTCTTCCTTCACCTCTAGCTGTTGTGTTATCCGAGTCACTTTCCTATGAGCTATCTCTACAGACTTGCCTTCTTCTATCTTCTCTTCTTTAGGTAGGGTTTCCTCCAGCACATATACTCCCGATGTAGCAGCGGCTTTACCTTTAGGATCATCCACTCAGGCTTTTTTCTTGTCGTCTCGCACCATCTGGATATAACAGCTTCGAGTTTCCTTCTACTCTCCTCGGACTTCTCCAATGAGCTGGCCTATAGGGAACTTAATCTTCTGATGGTAGGGAGAAGTCACTGTGTGAAAGATTGGTAAAAAGGGCGACCCAAGATAGCATTATAAGTGAAAGGAGCATCCACCACCAGGAAAGGAATCATATTAGTTTTTTGTCTTGGTTTTGTTCCCAAGGTAAAAGGTAGAGATATTTACCCTACAGGATGTACCATGTGTCCGACAAACCCAAATATAGGAGTTGCGACATCTTTTAACTACACATTCCTGAGTTGCATTTGTTCGAAAGCTTTCTGAAAGAGAATGTTAATAGAACTTTGTGAATCCACTAGTACTCAAGCCATCTCATAATTTGCAAGTGAGACCCTAATTACCAAGGCATCGATATGAGGCATGAGAATACCTTGAAGGTCCTTAGGTCCAAAGTACATCCGGGGTGTGTTCTGGATGGCCCGGTCTTCTCCAATAGCCAAACTTTCCATCATGCGAGCTTAAGACTTTTGGACTCTATTGGAGTCTCCATCAATATGTCCTCCTATGATAGCATTAATAAACCCCCAAGTGGGGGTGTCACCCAGAGAAGCTAATGCTCCCTCACTGGTCGATCCTTCTTAAGAGATGCCTTCGGGATTGGGTTGCACTGACCCCAATGGGGGAAGAGCTTGGGGTCTTCTTTTATAAGGCCTAGGACAAACAACATTAAGTGAGCACCCTCTCCCTACCCGTCCCCCAAACTTTAGTTGTAGGTGAGGGTAACGGGCTCTAATACGCTCTAGCTCGCTTTGCAACTTGAAGCATTGGTCACTAGTATGCTCATACTCTGTATGGTATTGACAGAAGAACGAAGTTGGGGGATCACGAGAAATCCCTCTATATCCGACGGGGCACTGAAGGATGCTTTGCTGATCATATACTTTCATTTCCCACTCTTTCAATGTTTGTGGGAGGGGTAATGCCTCAGTGGACATAACTCAGAGGGGAGGATGAGGGTGAACTCCCAACATCAGGGGTCATGGACAAGGCACTTCAAGAAGAAAGGGTCTATTATATTCTCTTTTAGGAGGTCCCCGTTGAATAGGAGGATGGTTTCTTTCCGCAAGAGTAGAAGTATTCTTCTTTTTAGCTCTTTTTACCCTTAACCCTTCCTCCTCGTTAATGTATTCTTCAGCGCGACCCAGTAATTCTTCATAATTGGTAGCTGGATTTCTCAGCAAGGAACTAAAGAACGGTCCCTCCTTCAACCCATGAGGGATAGCAACTTTTAAGAAGTCAAGTATTGCGGAGGGTATCTCCCTAGTAGTGACAGTGAAGTGGTGTATATAACTCCTTAAGGATTCTGATGGCTCTTGCTTCAAATGAAGCAGAATAGGGGCATCATGCTTATATGTTTTACAACTAGCAAACTGCTGAAGAAAAACTCCCTTCAAATAAAAAAAATATGTAATAGAACCAGGAGGTAAAGATTTAAACCATCTTTGAGCGGAAGATGCCAAGGTGATGCGGAAAGCTCGACACTTAAGGGCGTCAGTATTACAATAAAGGGAAGTTGCACCTTCAAACTAAGATAGTTGATATTCTGGATTGGAAGTGTCATCATACATCCCCATCTGGGGGGCACAAAAGTGTGTCGACGGTCGCTCTAGCACTATCTTCAGTAAAAGGATGACTCATAAGGCTCCGGTGCCCTTGTGGAGTGACTCTCCCCTAGTCCTCCCACCTCGTTGGCACCACCATGAAAGGATACTGATACGCCCCCCTGTTGATACTTCCCTTGGCAATATCTCAGTTTCTTGGAGGCCAAGCGAAGGAATATGAGAAGGTCCTTCTAGTGGGGGCTCCCTCTGAGAAGGCTCACGAGAATGAGGATGGAGATATCCCGTCCTCTTCCTTTCCCTCACCAAAGCTTCAGATACCACCGTGTCCACCATGGCCTTTAATTGGGACAACAACAAAGTGATATGGGTTTCTTCTGTGGAAGAAACTACAAGAGGAGGGGTTTCTTATAGATGCATCTCAATGTCTTGTTCAGCCAAAAACGTTTCCCACAGACGACACCAACTGATGCCGCACGGATTTTCTGCCTCTTCGGAACGAAGGGGTCGAAGAGGCTTGGGGTCCTCTCCGACCGCAATAATAGATAAGAAGATGATAATAAGAGATTTAACGTGGTTCAGAATTCAGATTTCTACTCCACGAGTGAGCTCTAGAGTGAGCTCCGGCGCTATATACCTTTACTATAATCCCTCCTTCTTGGAAGTATTTTCGGAGGTGAAGAAACCCTTTACAGATAAGAGCTTACACAAAGTAAAGTAAATAACACCCAGATAGTTCTCCCTCCTTCTTGCTCAATCGAGGATGTTCCTTCTCCTTCTCAGTTCCCCTTTCGATCCTCCTTCTCCCTATTTTCCCGGACGAAGAGGAGATAGAAGAAGAACAACCCCCGGCACGCCAACGCTCTCCTCCTTGAAGTAGCAAGTCTTGATTGAAAAAGCTGATTGACGCCCCTCTTCTTCCGTCTTTCTTTCGTTTTATCCTTGTCGCTCATAAGGTCAACTGTCGTGTAACAAACCATTTGAATCATCGTCCACATGGAGGGCTATACAGATTCAAGGAATCATAATGTTATGTTGTTAGCGAGAATGTGCTATCGGGAGCTTTCTGTGGGACCACACGAGGTGCTCTAGGTGGTTATAAAATATAACAAACTTCCTACGGATTGTGGGGTCCTCCCTTTCTTTCGGAGGACGACCGAAAATGGTCGCGATTGCGGCCACCAGTGGTCGTGGTACTGGCGGTCGTGGTCCGGTCGAAATCTGACCGTGATCTGGTCAGACTCCGGTGCCGATCGAATCGCGACCGAATTAGAATCAGTCGCCAATGAATCGGCGGCTACAACGGTGAAATTGCACACGCGAGAAAAAATATAATATATTTTTCATTCGTGATCGATTGGACGGACGGACGAGATCTCGTCCACGAGGGTGTGGAAGTGAGTCTCGTTACGTATCGAGGATCCGCTGCTCCCACGGTAGCTCACCTTCTCCATACGCCAAAGGGAACCTGTTAAAAATGGCAGGTGTACAATCTCATACTTGGAGATCCCACAGGATTGCACATGTGTAATTGGGTTACACTCAGATTCATTGTTGCAATAGAGGGCTGCTCGAACATGATAGAACCTTTCATAAGTTTGTAGAAGAAGGATATTGTTGGTCAGGCAAGGCCAGATTTTTTGGCGTTGTTTTCCTAAGGTATGGTAACGTAACAACCGGTGTGGTTGCCAACGGGGGACAACCAACTGGCTTGGAGATAGCGTGCAGAATCAGGCATTTTTGGCAGCACAACCTTTTCCTTTATTCAACAATCCAAATGCAATTGCAATCTCCGCTACCGCTGGTGCCTAGTGTCCTTGAAGTCACCCTCAACAAGGAGCCAGAGAGTCTGCAAATAATCAGAATTAAACTGAGGTAGTAGAATATGGAATTGGCTGACTATTGAGCAATTTCAAAACAGTTCGGGAAACCTCCAGTTGAGGCCGCCACAGGAAGACGATCGCTCCGCCAAGCGTTGAACGGTATCGGATCGGAAAGGCGGTGGAAGCTATCGCCCTGCCAGTCTCAGCAGCATTCCGACACCTCCATGAGTTTTCTATAAGCTCGCTCGTCTCCGAGGACGTCAAGGACACCGCCGGCGCCGACAATGGCATCTCCGAATAGCCGCTGGTGATCGTCAGGGGGTCGCATCGCCACATGTGACCTCTGATCTGGCCAGGTCCTCTGTTTTGACCTCGACGCCTCATTTTCCTCTTCCTCCGCCCGAATGGGACTCTAGGATCTCTGCTGGGTCCACTCCAACTCCTAGCTTTTGGCCGTGATCTATGCCCTGTCACTTCTTGACCTTTGGGACACTGTCAATGGCTGTTTCCTGTGGCAGTTGTCCTTCTCACCCGTACTGAGGTTCATCCTCCTTGCAACCTTCCCGACCACTGCCGCATGGACTCGGCAAGTTTATAGACTCGGTGCCAGATCCCGATTACGATCCGTTGTACTGCGCTCATGTCGATGAGAAGCTTTCCAGCGAGCGCTGGATTCTCCTCCGTAATGACAGGAAGCTTCGCGAAAAATCTCATAGTACCCCTCTGGTCGGGCGGTCATGATGTTGAATTACCTGGCTAGCACAAGTACATAACGATTAAGCTACCCCATTTAGTTTCGGTTGCTTTCTGATGATAATTTCAGGAAGCTCCTTGCTTGTATTTAGCGTTTTTGTGAGCACCACTATCACAGGCTACTGGGAGAATGTTATGGTCATCAATCTGTATAATCGGATTTTCTCTCGTCTTGCGGACCCAAGCAAGAAACGAAGATGGATTAGTTTTGGTTTCTAATGGGGCTGCTGAAATCCTTGCTGCGACTCTTCCTCATGTGAGGAACAAAGAAGGATGCTTAGCCTCTTCAGTGAATAGAGTGATACTGAAGTGCTCACATGTAAGGCACTATCCAAACCAAATAATCAGTTCGATGAAGAAAGAAAAGAAGAATGGTTCGGACGCGATTGTCTGTGACAGTTGGGATGGGAGAACCAATTGAGGTCTTGGCACGGCGAAGCGAAGGCGGAGATCGCTTCGCTAGGAGATGAACGAAAGTCGGTTTGGCCTAGAAGGCCTAGAAGCAGATGAGACGGATGAGAATCAACTCGGCATAGCTAGTCCGGAAATAGCTTGGTGCGGAAAGAAGAGTTGGTTCGGGCTGCTGAGAAGAGCCCGAGGACTATGTCACACGTGAGTTATAGGTCTAGATTAGTTTCATCGAAGGCAAATGGTTGAGAGGGACATGCTAGCCTAGTTCCCAAAATATAGATGAGAAAGTGTTATACAACAGAAGGGTGGCCCCCACACAATATTCCAAGGAGCCTTCGCTCCTCGTATCTGTAACAGAATGATTCTTCAGGTGGACGTGGTGGTCACGCGTACAATGGGGAAAGCTTGCGATAGAACCACTGATCAAAGGAGAGGAATAAAAGGGAGGAGCAGGACAAATGAAAGGAGATCCGTATTATTCCAACCAGCAAGAAACGAAGACGCATTGGGAGAAGGAGAGCTACCACCTCGCCGAAGAAGGAGAGTGGTGATCTTCACCTTTCGTGTACTTTTTCTTGTATCCTGACTTGCCTATAAGAGATTTTCTCCTCCACCTCCGGAAGTTCTTTTCCGCGAAGGAGGACGTTCATAGTGAAAGTGTTTTGGCACTGCATCCGGTGAGAGAGCTCACCTCCGTGGAGTAGGAATCCTTATTCCAAACCACGTTACATCCTGTGTCTTGGTTTGTTGTCTGTGTTGGCTTGCGTGTCTTTGCTTGGCATTTTCATTTTTAATGTTACGGCCGGAGAGAACCCCCTAAACTTCCTTCGCGCTCCATCGCATCGAGAGGAAGTCTACAGATCTTCTTCCCCGTCACCGCATCAGTTGGCGCCGTCTGTGGGAAACATTTGAGCGAGACATAGAGATGCAGCCAGAAGAGATACAACATCTTGTTGCCTCTGCAATGGAGGAAAACCCCATTACGATACTACCATCACAACTGAGAGTCATGGTGGACAACGTCGTGGCTGAGGCCCTCGGCAGAGAAAGGAGAAGGACATGATATCTTCATCCTCATTCTGGTGAACCTTCTTCTCGCAGACCACCACTCGAGGTGCCCCCACCCCGTGTAACCACTAACATTGAAGCATTACCTAGAGAGGGGTTGGGAGGGCGAGTACCCCAGAACACTCTGCCATTAACCCAGAACTGGCGAGAAGAACAGGGCGAAAGTCGGTCGACTAGGGCTCCGGAGGTTTATGAGCCTAGTCCTTTTACCATGGATATCCTTTCAGAAGTCCCACCATCATACTTCCGGAATCTCCAAGTAGAAAAGTACGACGGTTCAACAGATCCGGAAGAACACCTATCACAATTTGCTGGAGCAACCTCGATCCACTGTTATACCGACGCCCTTAAGTGCCGAGTCTTCCGGACCACCTTAACCGGTTCGGCACAAAAATGGTTCAACACCCTGCCCCCGGGGTCTATCACTTGTTTTGCTGATTTTCAGGGGATGTTCCGCCAAGGGTTCGCCAGTTGTAAGGCGTATAAACACGACACCTCTATCCTGCTGCATATTACGCAAAGACCTTCAGAATCACTCAGAGGGTATCTTCATCGGTTCACCTCCGCCGCCAGAAGCATCCCTTCCATGAGGTCGGAGGCTTTCAGAGTAGTCATCCCTCACGGGCTGAGGGAGGGCCCCTTCCTCAGTTCCCTTTTGAGAAAGCCCGCTAACAGCTACGAGGAGCTGTTAAGTCGTGCGGAAAAATTCATCAACGAGGAAGAAGGACTGAAAGTGCGGAGGGTCGAACGCGCTGCCGCAGCAGTCCCTGCCGAAAGAAATTGCCCCGCCGCCTCTCAAGCGCCTCCCCGACGGGGATATGCGCGACCTCTTTTACTGGAGGCTCCCAGGCCTTGCTATTGCCTAGGCCGCACGCCGCCTGCGAGCCATTACAGACATGGTGAGGACTTGGAAGGAGCGGGAGATAGAATTCTACGACCAGCAAGGTCTATTACAGTGACTCATGGGGTATAGGGGAGTACCTCGCAATCCTCCCGCCCCGTTCTTCTGCCAGTACCACATGGAGTATGCCCACGCTAGTGGCCGATGTTTTAAATTACAAGAGGAGCTAGAGCACCTCCGAGCCGCTTACCCGCAACTGCGGCCTCAGACAGGAGGGCCGGCACGGCGGGGACAACGACCCAATGTTGCTCGTCCAGGGCCATATAACCAACCACCGCAAGTCACTTTCCCTCCATACCCCAAACTTCGTCCCAGGGGGCTATTTCTCAAGGAGGCCCATCAGGTGAGGGCCCATCATCCGATCCAAATAACGCCCCCACACGGGGAGTTATTCATGTCATTGCAGGAGGACCCACTGACGGAGACTCCAATCGAGCGCAGAAGTCATACGCCCACCTCATGGAAAGCCTAGCCATCATCACCAACCAGACTTTCTAAACCGCGCCGCCGGTCTCGTTCGGGCCAGAAGATCTCCGAGGCATCTTGCTGCCCCACACGGATGCCTTGGTGATCCGTATTTCCCTGGCCAACTACTAAGTGGCCAGGGTATTAGTTGATTCGGGAAGCTCTGTCAACATCCTCTTCCAGGAGGCCTTTGGACAGATGCATCTGGAAAACGCCTAGCTAGAAGATGTGGCCACACCCCTCTTCGGGTTCGCGGGATACGTGGTCCACCCTATAGGGCAGATTTCATTGCCCCTAACTCTGGGCACAAAGCCCAGCCAAAAAACCAGTATAGTTCCTTTCCTCATTGTGGACGCTCCGTCCACTTATAATGCAATTCTTGGTCGTCCTTTCCTTGCCATTTTTCAGGCGGTGGCTTCCCTGTACCACCAGAAGGTGAAATTCCCAGTCGGACAGTTAGTGGGAGAAGTCCGAGGCAAGTAGAAAGCCGCTAGGAGCTGTTATGTGCAAATGCTCCGGGATGATCAGAAGAAGGCCCGAACCGATGACCTCAAAGGGAAGGCTATCGTCATTTCTGATGTCTGCGTCCTCGAAGAATCTCCTCCCAAGGCAGACAAGATAGAGGAAGGAGAGCTGGTAGAGATAGCTCCCGGAAAGGCCACGCAGGTGGCACAGCAGCTGGAGGCTAAGGAGGAGTTGGTGGCATGTCTGAGGAAGAACGAAGACATCTTCGCGGGAGATGTGCATGACCTCACGGGAATTGATCCTCGTGTTGCTGAACATCACCTCAACATCACCAGAGGAGTCCGACTCGTCCAACAGAAGCGGCGACACTTTGGACCTGAGAAGGACAAGGTGATGGCTGAAGAAGTAGAAAAACTGTTAAAAGCGGGTCATGTGAAAGAAATTCAATTCCCCGAGTGGGTCTCCAGTGTAGTCTTAGTCCCCAAGCCTTCTGGGCAGTGGAGGATGTGTATTGACTTCCGTGATTTGAATAAAGCATGCCCTAAAGACTGCTACCCCTTGTCTCGCATTGATCAGTTGGTGGATTCTACAGTAGGATATGAAGTAGTGTCCTTAATGGATGCCTACCAGGGATATCATCAAATACCCCTGGCTAAAGAAGATCAGAAGAGGGTTAGTTTTGTAACGGTAGGAGGGTTATATGCTTATGTGGTGATGCCCTTCGGCCTAAAAAATGCGGGAGCCACCTACCAACGGCTCATGGATAAGATATTCGCATAGCAAAAAGGGAAAAATATGGAAGTTTATGTGGACGATATCCTAGTCAAATCAAAGACCACTCGGGATTTGGTTAAGGATTTAAATAAAACTTTTGCTACATTGAGATAGTATAATATGAAGCTGAACCCTAAAAAATGCTTGTTCGGGATGAAGAGCAGGAAATTATTAGGATATATAGTAACTGAGAAGGGATTGCAGGCTAACCCAGAGAAAGTGCAAGCGCTATGCAATATGAAGTCACTCACTAATTTGCGAGAGACTCAAAAGCTAGTGGGGAGGATTGTTTCCTTATCTTGATTTATAGCCAGATTGGCAGACAAAGGGCTACATTTCTTCAAAATTCTGTGCAAATCTACCAAGTTTCAATGGGATGATCAGTGCGAGCAGACTTTCCAAGAGCTGAAGAAGTATCTAGCCAAACTTTCGTTACTAACCAAGCCAATGGTAGGAGAGCCCTTGTGGATGTACTTGGTCGTCTCAGAGGGAGCTATTAGCTCAGTTTTGTTGAAGCAAGAAGGTTCTCATCAACAACCTATTTATTATACTAGCCATATTCTGAAGGGGGCTGAATCCCGTTACACAGAGCTAGAGAAGTTGGCATATATTCTAGTCTTGATAGCCCGTAAATTGAGGTCATACTTTCTGGCTCATCCTATCACTGTTTTGACTCATAGTGAATTGGGTAAGGTGGTCACCAAGCCTAATTTTTCCGGGAGATTGGCTAAATGGGTGGTAGAACTAAGCGAATATGACATTCATTACCAACCCCAAATCGTTATCAAGGCTCAGGCGCTTGCTGATTTTCTGGCTGAAGTACCTGTTGGTTCGAAAAATAGCTCGTCAATAAAAGAAGATGGGTCAGATACATGGAATGTATTTGTGAACGGTTCTTCGGGATCCACGGGTAGCGGAGTTGGAGTCTTGTTAATTTCCCCTGATAAAGAGGAGATGCGTATAGCCGTACGCCTGGGATATCGGACATCTAATAATGAAGCAGAGTATGAAGCTATTCTAGCGGGGCTACAGGCTGCCAAAGCTGTAGGGGCCACCTCAATTATAATCCACTCGAATTCCCAGTTGGCGGTATCACAACTTCAAGGCTCTTTCACGGCTCGAGAAGAAAGATTGCACAAATACTTAAAGGCTTTTGAGAAAGAAAAGGATCATTTTCGTCAGGTCCTGTTGAAGCAAATTCCAAGGAAGAACAATGAGAAGGCGGATGAATTGGCTCGGTTGGCTAGCGCAATGGAAGGGGTGAAGCCATTTGAGACGGTCTGAGTAGAAATCCCTACTTTTCTAATGATAGGCAATGTGGAGGAGGTCGTACCTGAACCTGATCTGATTCCTGATTGGAGGACCGATATCATAACTTATCTCTAGCATGGAAAGGTCCCCGAAGAAAAAGGGGCGGCATCTATTTTAATGAGCAGAGCCAAACGATTCACCCTCTTAAACGGAGATTTATACAAAACATCTTTTGGATGACCCCTGCTAAAGTGTTTGTGAAAGGAGGATGCTAAATGGGTACTTCGGGAGATCCACGAAGGTTATTGCAGTAATCATTTGGGAGGGAGAGCTTTGGCGAGGAAGGCCTTGTTAGCGGGATATTTTTGGCCCACCCTCCAACAAGATGCAACTCATATAGTGCAAACCTGCTCAACTTGTCAAAAGCATAGTAACCGGTCTGAGCGACCGGTTGAATTAATGAAAGTCGTTATTGCTTCATACCCTTTTGATCAGTGGGGAATGGATATCGTAGGTCCTATGCCTCTGGCACCATTACAGAAAAAATTTCTATTGGTGGTTGTGGATTATTTCTCCAAGTGGGTGGAAGCAGAATCCCTTGCCAAAATTACTGATAATGTTGTGATACAATTTCTGTGGAAAAATATTGTCTGCCGGTATGGTGTTCCCCGAAGGCTAGTCAGTGATAATGGGCGGCAGTTCCAGGGCAAAAAGATCAAGGAATGGTGTCAAAGTCTTAATATCCAACAAGCATTTACTTCGGTAGCCCATCCTCAAGCTAATGGGCAGGTCAAGGTCACTAATAGAATCCTTATTCAAGGACTGAAGACCAAATTGGGGGCTCAAAGAGGAAACTGGGTGGAAGAATTGCCTGGAATATTGTGGGCCTATCGAACCATACCAAAAACTACAACGGGAGAAACTCCTTTCAGCCTGGTATACGGGACGGAGGTCATTATTCCGGTGGAAGCCCTTTTAAGTAGCGCCCGAGTGGAAGTTTACGAGCCGGAGCAGAACCAAATTATTCGAAGCACTGAGTTGGACTTGGTGGAAGAAAAGAGGGAAGTGGCACGGAGACGAGCGGAGTTTTATAAGCGGAGAGTGCATCAAGCCTTTAACAAAAAGGTGATGCCCCGAAGATTTCAAGAGGGGGATTTGGTTCTACGCAAAGTTAATTCCGCTGGAGATCTCGGAAAGTTAGCTCCGAACTGGGAAGGGTCATATGAAGTGACGCATCGCATAGCCGGGTCAGTGTATTATCTAAAGGATGACCAGGGCAAGGAATTTCCTCGACCCTGGAATGCTATCCACTTAAAATGTTTTCATACTGTATAAGGGGTGATGGACAAAGAAAAAGGGGGGTTCCCGAAGGAATATACTTGACAATTTGTTATATTGATTAGATGTGTGGTGAACTCAAGTTTGATTGATGAATCATTTACATTAATGCTATATTCCTTGTGGCAAGCTATGAAAAGAAAAGAAGATAAAAGGGAGTCGTGTCCCAAAGCAGTGTATCAAGTTACAATGTAAAACGATCGGGCGGATAGCATCGAAAGCCGGCTTCCCAATGCAAGGAGAAAGCAGAATGGTTCGCAGGGGGAAGTCCTTGGTCAGCGTACTGCCAAACCGCCTCATTAAACCCGTCTTGATAAGTGGCACGCATTAGAATTATTAATCGCTCTTGTCGGTTTGGATGGTCAGGACTTCAGTTTCGATGGAGCCTGTGACACTTCTCTTGTTGCTCCCGGAGGGCTCGGCGCATGTCACTATAACGCCGGGATATTTCCATAATGGCATCCGCCATGACCGAGATGTCATCTGCTCGAGAAGTTTGGCCCTGCTGAAGGAGGCTCATCATATCCACCATATTCTGGCGCATTGAAGTTGAAATTCCCTCTACCGCCTTTGTGTAGGATTTGGTGCGGACTAGCTCATTGCCCAGCCTCTGGAGGGAAGTTTCTTGCCTACGTATACGGGCATGAGCATGCGCCCTAGAAGTTATTAGGGAGGAGTTTTCTTGTACCTCCTTACACAGGCATGTGCGGAGGTTCCCTATTTTGTCCTCCGCTTGCTGATATTGAACCCTCAGGTTGGCGATGATATCAGAATCCTTTTGCTTCTCCTGAAGGAGTTCTACTACCTGCTCTTGAAGGTTTATTAATTCTTGAGAAGGGGAAGTCTCTTGGTCAGACTGCGCCGGCTGAACATCCCGTCGGATGGATAGTGATTCTGTATGAGCCCGCTGCTGTTCTCGCAATGCCGCTATAGTTTCAGCATCTTTTCGATGTTGGCGGTGAGCTTCTATCAGTTGATCATGACACTGCTGTAGTTGCTGCGATAAGATGCACTCTCGATTCTGAGCAGCCATCAGATCCTCCCGTTGTTGCTGCTCCCATTTCATAGATTGAACTCGATACTGTCGAAGGGAGCGATCCAATTCTTGGTAATTGGTAAGGGCATGTAAGCCATTTGTTGGAAAGAAGTCATTCAATGAGGAAAATTAAAGAATTTGATTCAAGAAACATACCAATTCTAAAGCATGGCGCAGGCCTTCCATCCGGGGGACCAGTTCCTCCAAATTTAAGATCCGTAAGCCCCGGGGAGAAGAAGAAGAAGAAGGGACGAATGACACCAGGGGCGAAGGCTCACTCATGATGGGGGAAGGAAAGATGAGAAAAGGAGGTTGCGTTGGAGATTCAGATGGGAAAGAAGAAGGAGCCCCTGTAAGGAGGGCCAACGAGATAGGGGCCGAGGGAGGAGAAGCAGAAGAGGGGGGAGACTTAGTGTGGTTGGTTGTGAGACGGGTATAGAAGAATCAGTGGAAGGGGATTGGTCCGGTGAGGAGTTTGGGGAGGAAGATATAGAGAGCACTGGGATGGAAAATTCTTCGCTAGGGGGGGGAGGGGGTAAGAAGTAGAAGGACCCTGATCTGTGTTCAAAGGGGGTGAAAGGTCCTCTAAGTTATGAACGACGGAGGAAATTGGCAATGGGGGAATATCAATTATCATGGGTTCAGGTATGGGAGAATGCTCCGGTGGGAGAGAAGGGGCAGATGTAGAAGCGTTTGTCGTCGATAGGCGTGGACGCACCACCTCTCTGTGCTCATCTTCGGGTTGCAAGGAGAGAGGAGGCGATTTTCGGATACCTATGGCGGAGGGGGAAAAACAGGAGAGTTAGGGTTTATAAGTAACATTGGAGATGAGGATGAACTGGATACCCTAGTCTCATCTGGAGCGGATGGGACAAGGGTTTCAGGCGAAAGTGGAGGAGAAGGGAGAGATGAAATAGGTGTGATGGTAATGGACGGAGGTGAGGGCGAAGTCAATGCTGGCGGCTGACCCTCACCCCGTTTGATTTGTGAGTAACAGCTTGCTATTTATCGGTAGAAAAAGGAATGCATCCTTCTTGCTGGAGAAAGAAGAGAAACACTGGTGCTAGTGATTAGGGCACCGGAGGATGGCGGCGTAAAGAAGAACGGACGAAGAAGAAGGAGATGAAAAGGCAGAAGGAATGATGGTAACAGAAGAGAGGAAAGACGAAGCTTCCCCTATAAAAGGAGGGGGGAATGGGCTTGCAGTGGTGGTTGGCCTCTTAACTTACAAAAAGGGTCCTAAGAAGGAGAAAAATGATGAATTACTCCTCTGATGGGTCGTCATCTGCTAGAACCTTTGTTTTCATATGATGGGATGGATGAAGATATTCAACTTCCCAACGAATGAAGAGACAATGGCGGTATAAAGAATTGGAGGTCAAGTCAGTGCACTCTTTATATAGAAGGCTTTGGTCGCTATTATTTTATCCCTGTGCAGTGGCAGAACGGAAGAGTTGAGTTCATTCCTCAACTATATATTATTTTATCCCCGTCCGGTGGCGGAACGGAAGAGTTGAGTCTCCTCTCAACTATATATTATTTTATCCCCGTGCGGTGGCAGAACGGAAGAGTTGAGTCTCCACTCAACTGTATATTATTTCTATCCCCATGTGATGGTGGAACGGAAGAGTTGAGTTCATTTCTCAACTATATATTATTTTATCCCCGTGTGGTGGTGGAACGGAAGAGTTGAGTTCATTTCTTAACTATATATTATTTTATCCCCGTATGGTGGTGGAACAGAAGAGTTGAGTTCATTCCTCAACTATATATTATTTTATCCCCATGTGGTGGTGGAATGGAAGAGTTGAGTTTATTCCTCAACTATATATTATTTTATTCTCGTGTGGTAGTAGAACGAAAGAGTTGAGTTCATTTCTCAACTATATATTATTTTATCCCCTTGTGCTGGTGGAACGGAAGAGTTGAGCTTATTCCTCAACTATATATTATTTTATCCCCGTGCGGTGGCAGAACGGAAAAGTTGAGTTCATTTCTCAACTATATATTATTTTATCCCCGTGTGGTGGTGGAACGGAAGAGTTGAGTTCATTTCTTAACTATATATTATTTTATCCCCGTGTGGTGGTGGAACGGAAGAGTTGAGTTTATTCCTCAACTATATATTATTTTATCCTCGTGTGGTGGTGGAACGGAAGAGTTGAGTTCATTCCTCAACTATATATTATTTTATCCCCGTGTGGTGGTGGAACGGAAGAGTTGAGTTCATTCCTTAACTATATATTATTTTATCCCCGTACGGTGGTGGAACGGAAGAGTTGAGTCTCCACTCAACTGTATATTATTTTTATCCCTGTGTGGTGGCGGAACGGAAGAGTTGAGGTCACTCCTCAACTGCATATTGTTTTATCCCAGTGAAACGGAAGAGTTGAGTTCATTCCTCAACTATATATTATTTTATCCCTGTGCGGTGGTGGAACGGAAGATTTGAGTCTCCACTCAACTGTATATTATTTCTATCCCCGTGTGATGGCGGAACGGAAGATTTGAGGTCACTTCTCAACTGCATATTATTTTATCCCCGTGGAACGGAAGAGTTGAGTTCATTCCTCAACTATATATTATTTTATCCCCGTGCGGTGGCGGAATGGAAGAGTTGAGTCTCCACTCAACTGTATATTATTTCTATCCCCGTGTGGTGGCGGAACGGAAGGGTTGAGGTCACTCCTCAACTGCATATTATTTTATCCCCGTGAAACGGAAGAGTTGAGTTCATTCCTCAACTATATATTATTTTATCCCCGTGCGATGGCGGAATGGAAGAGTTGAGTCTCCACTCAATTGTATATTATTTTTATCCCCGTGTGGTGGTGGAACGGAAGAGTTGAGGTCACTTCTCAACTGCATATTGTTTTATCCCCATGAAACGGGAGAGTTGAGTTCATTCCTCAACTATATATTATTCTATCCCCGTGTGGTGGCAGAACGGAAGAGCTGAGTATTCTTTCAGTTATATGTCATTTTATCTTCGTACGAAGAAAGTGTATGCGTGATCCCTGCGTAAATGAAAGGGTGAAGAGGCGGTACGTCTAGTTGATTTCCATAAGAGGAATATAGAATTTGACATAGCCAGAGAAATGCCGGAAGAAGAAGATAAGTGGGGAAAGATAGAGGCGAAGGGTTACATTGCAGAAAGTTCATTACTTTGAAAAGATGACATATTACAATTCCCCCACAAGAAGAAAATAGCAAAAGAAACCCTTATTTATAGGGTATTACAGTTCTTTGTTGGGAGGTACCGACGGAGCTTCTTTGCGTGGCTGGGGTTGACGCCATAGCTACCGAAGGTAAGATTGTTGTATGAAGATGTGCTTAGATAGATCCTTCTGGGACACTGCTAGTTGCTGGCGCAAGGAGTAATTGTTGGTGGAAGCTTCCCTCAAGTGTCGTTGCAGATATACCACTTGTTCCTCCAAGTTAGCGATATAGCACTGTTCTTCGGTCTTTTCCTCGGAAGGAAAAGAACTGCTGCCCTGTTCAGAAGTTTCTTCCATGACGAGGAGAAGAGAAAAGAGAAGATGGATGTTGCGCAGTGATGGTTGGAGGTCCTTATAACAATGAAGGAGGAAGGTGCATTTATTTGCAGAAAAGATAAAAATAATAAATGCTAATAAAGAAGAGGAAACATAAAGACAGTAGGTGAAAAGTTACTAGTACAGTAACTATGAGAGAGATGGTCCGAACTCCATGGAAGCAGTAAGGGGAAATATGTTCAGATAAGATTGCAGTCTTTTCTAATGGCAGATGCCCTACCTTTACAAGAAAACGAAAAGAATGGACATCAATTCCTTTCTTCCTTTTTATTAACATACTTGAGAGTAGTTACATCATTTAAACTACTTAGGCTTTTTATGATTATTCTTAATAGGAGGATTGTTAGGAGGCTCCTCCGACGGGGAAGGCGCCAAGATGACTCTGTAGAGATCGCCTTGAGCAGAAGGTATCGCTGGTGGAGCTTCATCAAAAGAGGGCGGACGAATCGTCGCTGGAGAGACTAGAACAAAAGCTAGGGCCGGCGGAAGTGGAGGAAGTCCAGCAGAGGCCCGGGGATCTCCTATTGTATATTCCCACGTCAGAGAAGGGTTTCATACCCGATTGTGAAAGGAAGGGAAGGGTGCTCGGAAGGACCTCCCTGCCGGAGGGGATGGAACAGTGGTTAAAGATGGAAAAGGGAGGGGGTGAAAGGCCGAAGTTGCAATCGAATGGGTCTCAGACTCTTCAGTGCCTTCAGTAGACCAGTCCTGTAACTTAAACGAGTCAGAATCTGAGGAAATCTCAATAGGGTGTTCCGCATAAGCCATGAGAGTGAGATGGAAGGACGAAGACATGGGGGATGATAATTTATAGTCGAGGGAAGGAGAACTGCATTCGTTCTCTGGAAGGAGAAGAAGATAAAGAGACTAATATCATAATGGCATCAGCATGGATACTTATCAAGATACCGTTTTCGAAGCAGCAAGGTAGATGAAGAAGATCAAGAGACCGAAGTAACTTAATCTTTAGCCGAGCCAAAATTGGGTCAGACATGAAGAAGATCATCCGGGACCTTCCGAGTGGGTTCCCGAGCGAAGAATGTAATCGCTCCTGCAAGACGGAAAATGGGGCATAATTGTAAAAGAAGCACAGAATCAACCTAAAATTCTCGACCC
This sequence comes from Wurfbainia villosa, assembly GCA_025175895.1. Lineage (NCBI taxonomy): Eukaryota > Viridiplantae > Streptophyta > Magnoliopsida > Zingiberales > Zingiberaceae > Wurfbainia > Wurfbainia villosa. Next base: position 4,870,987 of record CM045995.1, on the reverse strand, counting down.
GTACCAAGACGTACACGAAGAACAACAAAAAGCCATGCCAATATAAACATTCTTCAACAACGAAAAAATAGTCATTACAAGGAGCGAGATATGACGAATTACAATTCAAAGAGCTCTGGGGGGCATTTAGATAACGCATCAACAGGGTTAAGATAGCTAGTGTCCGTGCTGGGAGGTGGATATCTTCGTTCAGCATTTAAAGCCGAGGACCCGTCAAATCCAAGTATAAATAAATCCACCCCTTTCTTGACATAACGCCCCTTCAGGTCGGCCTCTTGCTCCTTCAGTTGAGACTGACAACTAGCTAGTTGAGCTTGACACGTGGCTAGCTGGGCCTGACTTTCGGCTAGTTGGCCTGCCAGGGCATCTTTTTCAGTTGTTGCTTTCATGGCTCGCTGACCCAGAGCCGAAAGAGCCTCGGAGTATTCTCGATGAAGTTCTGTTTGCTACCGAGCCACTGCCGACAGGGCTTGAGGAAGGATAGCCACCATTGAAGAGAGTTCTTGACACTTCTCTAGACAAGACTTTTGGGTGGCCTCCCACGCTGGGCGTTCTTGCCGAAGCTGCTGAATTGTAGTTGAAGAATCAGCAGCTTGAATAATTACATCCCCAAGCTGTCTTTTATACCCTGTTAATTCATGAGTGAGAAGATCCACCTGTTGAAGTTGGCTGGATTGCAAGAAAATTTGTTGTTCAAGGTCTTGATTCTTCCGCTGAAGCTCTTCATTCTCGCTTTGGGCCAGGGCCAGTCCGGGTCATGGAATCTTCACATTGGCCAATCAAGTCAGATTCCTTTTGCTCCTTTTCGCTCAACTGTTGGGTGAGCTGTTTTTGGTGCACCAGGGAGGCAAAATGGTGCGTCTCCACATTGGACTGGAATTGAGCTATGTGAGATATCATCTTGTTGTGCTTGGCCGAGACCTGAAGGAAAGAGAATGCAAATGTCAAGCGTCGGCATATAGTTGTATATATATGTATATATCCATGCCTAAGGTGAAGAGGGAAAATAATTACCTCGGCCAGCAGTTTGCTCACTTGGTCGCAGGGGCCCTGTATCCTTGATTGGTTGAAAAACTTTACCTCTGAGAGATGACGAATTTTCAGAAGGGACCCCAAGGTAACCAGTGAAGGGTTCGGGGAAAGAATATTTTCCCCCTCCAAAGGGGGAGGGGGACCTGATCTCTAGAGGGGAGCGGGAGAGGTATGTGTTTCTAAGGGAATAGGGATTGAGACAGATTCAGTTTGGGAAGGTGTGGGAGAATCACGATGAAGGGAGGATGAAACAGGAGAATGGGAAGGAGAATCTCCCCCTTGGGAAGAAGAGGATGGGGCGGATAAGGTGGTATCCCTCGTCCTCGGTTCGTAGATGGTTAGAGGCAGGGATTCATGTTGATCAGAAGAGGATGAAGGAGAAAATGATGAGCTGGGGCTCATTCCTTAATCAGCCGCAATCTCTTCCGAGGGGAAGAAGGGACTGCCACGAGCTTACCTCGCTTTGTGGAGGTTTTCTTCTTCTTGGCGGCCTCGATATCTTCTCCCTTTACTAGAGCGTCATGCATTAGGTTATCTGCAAAATTCGTTGATAAGAAAGATGGTCAATACAAATAAGAAGTTATATTAAAGTGTGAATGTCATCCTACCTATCGCGGTCGGGGCCGTTGGAGGGAAAGGGGACAGCCTGAAGTGACTAAGGAGAGGGGTTTTCATTAGGTGGTTTGAGCAATAGTGGGATTCTCCCAGTACTTTATAAACCTCCGCGAAAGGACATTGGATCCTCATTTCGCGGAAGGGAGGTAGTTCAGGGAGTTCTAGCTTCCAGGTGTCCGAGTGGGGTAGAGGTGTTGGAAGCTCAACAAAGAAATACAACTCTTCCCATCCTTTATGAGAAGTAGACATATTCATTAAGAACTGGCAATCCGTGCAGCTAGAAAGGTAAAAAAAGGCCTACCTTGGAGGATTTTAATTGGAAGAAACAGTGGAATATTTGAAGGGATAAAGGGAGATGTAGGTGTTGAAATACTATAATATCCCCCGATAAAATGTGAAAGGAGTTGGGGGTAAATTAGTTTAGAGGCAGCCCATAGAAATCTAAGATTTCTAAATAGGGGGAGGGCGCAGGTAGAAACAAGCCATTAAGGAACTGTTCGGAAAAGAAGCAGGTTAGACGGGGAGGAGGACGGTGTGGTCGGTGAGTCTTACTAGTGAAACAACATTTTATGGAAGGATCTATGAACCAGTCTTTAAGGTTAAAGAAATAATGATCACAGTTTAGTTGTGTGACGGTGTGCTCGTACCAAGGAGGCGAGGTCAGGGTCTTAGGGGCCATGGATATAAGACATGGTAGAGCACTTACTTGAGGGTTGAAGGAGGAACGTGTGGGAAAGAAAAGGCTAGGTCGCTGAAACGCCACCGGAGAAAACCGCTGGAGGGAAGAAGTGGAAAGGACAAGATTGTTAGGCACGCTAAGTCATGCATAAAAGGAAGGGGCAAAGATTTATATAGGGTTTTGTGTGACGGTTCGACTATATGAGAGAAAAGGAGAAGCGGGGCTCATGAGCCCATTAAGCCGCCTCAAATATATGGGGTGGGGCTGTAAGAGGAGAGTGAATTTGAATTGGTGAGTAAAGGGTGGAGTAGAGACTTTATACATTTAGAAAGTCAAGATTATAACTTCGCTTGACTATTTTTGGGGTTGACTAATAATACTGTTGTTACCTCTTTTCTATGAACCGGGTAAAAGTGCTCACATGTAAGACACTATCCGAACCAAATAATCGGTTCGGCAAAGAAATAAAGGAAGAATGGTTCGGGCGTGATTGTCTGGGATAGTTGGGATGGGAGAACCAGTTGAGGTCTTGGCACGGCGAAGCGAAGGTGGAGATCGCTTCGCTAGGAGATGAACGAAAGTCGGTTCAACCTAGAAGGCCTAGAAGCAGATGGGACGGATGAGAATCGACTCGGCATAGCTAGTCCGAAAATAGCTTGGTGTGGAAAGAAGGAGAGTTGGTTCGGGCTGCTGAGAAGAGCCCGAGGACTATGCCACACGTGAGTTATAGGTCTAGATTAGTTTCACCGAAGGTAAATGGTTGAGAGGGACAGGCTAGCCTAGTTCCCAAAATGTAGATGAGAAGGTGTTATACAACAGAAGGGGGATCCCCACACAATATTCCAAGGATCCTTCGCTCCTCGTATCTGTAGGAGAATGATTCTCCAGGTGGACATGGTGGCCACGTGTACGATGGAGATAGCTTGCGATGGAACCACTGATCAAAGGAGAGAATAAAAGGGAGGAGCAGAACAAATGAAAGGAGATCCGCATTATTCCAACTAGCAAGAAACGAAGACGCATTGGGAGAAGACGCAATAGCCTGGGACGATTGGCACGGGAGAGCCAGTTGAGGCAGTTGACACGACAAAGCGGAGGCGGAGGGCGCCTCATTAGGAAATAAAAGAGAATCGATTTGGCTTGATAGGCCTAGGAGCAGATGGGACGGATACGAATTGACTCGACTCAGTTCGTCTGGAAGTAGTTTGGGGCGGAAAGGAGAGAAGCTGGTTCAGGCCGCTGAAGAGCCCAAAAGTTATGTCACGCTTGAGCTACAGGTCTAGGTTAGTTTTATCAAAAGAAAATGATTGAGAGGGACAGGATAACCTAGTTCCCAGAGATGTAGATGAAGAGGTGTTATGTAACAGAAAGGGGTCCATAATATTCGAGGAGCCTTAGCTCTCGTATCCAGATGTAATTATTCTCCAGGTGAACGTGGTGGTCACGTGTACAATGGGGACAGCCTGCGAGGCAACGAGGGATCAGAGGAGGAGGATAAAAAGGAGAAGGAGGACAGAAGGAGGGGGACCCCACATCATTCCAACCAGCAAGAAACGAAGACGCATTGGGGAGAAGGAGAGCTATCACTTCACCGGAGAAGGAGAGGGGTGATCTTCGCCTTTCGTGTATTCTTTCTTGTATCGTGATTTGACTGTGAGAGGTTTTCTCCTCCACCTCCGGAAGTTTCTTTTTCCGTGAAGGAGGACGTTCATAGTGAAAGTGCTTTGGGCACAGCATCCGGTAAAAGAGCTCACCTCCGTGGAGTAGGAATCCTTATTCCGAACCACGTTATATCCTGTGTCTTGGTTTTGTCGCCTGTGTTGGTTTTGCGTTTCTCTGCTTTACTCTTTCATCTTTACTGTTGTGGCCGGAGAGAACCCCCCAAAGCTCCCTTTGTGCTCCATCGCATCGGAAGGAAGCGAACGAATCTTCTTCGCCGCAGCAGTTGGCGCCGTCTATGGGAACTATTTGATCGAGACGTAGAGATGCAGCCAGAAGAGATACAACACCCAGTTGCCTCCGTAGTGGAGGAAAATCCCATTACAATACTACCATCGCAACTTAAAGCCATGGTGGACAACGCCGTAGCAGAAGCCCTCGTCAGAGAGAGGAGAAGGACGGGGTATCTTCACCCTCGTTCCGGTGAACCTTCTTCTCGTTGACCCCCACCAGACATGCATCCTCCACCTCGTACCACCACCAACATTGAAGTATTGCCTGGAGAGGGACTGGGAGGTCGAGCACATCAGAACACTATACCATTAACACAGAATCGACGAGAAGAACAAGGTGAAAGTAGATCCACCAGGGCCCCGGAGGTTTACGAGCCCAGCCCTTTTACCATGGATATTCTCTCAGAAGTCTCACCATCATACTTCCAGAATCCCCAAGTAGAAAAGTACAACGGTTCAACGGATCCGGAAGAACATCTATCACAATTTGCTGGAGCGGCTTCACTCCACTGCTATTATGATGCTCTCAAGTGCCGAGTCTTCCGAACCACTTTGGTCGGCTCGGCACAGAAATGGTTCAACACCCTATCCCCGGGGTCCATCACCTGTTTCGCTGATTTTCAAGGGATGTTTAGCCGAGAATTTGCCAGTTGTAAGGCGTACAAGCATGACACCTCCATCCTGCTGCACCTTACGCAAGGGCCCTCTGAATCACTCAGAGGGTATCTTCATCGATTCACCTCCACCGCCCGAGGCATCCCTTCGGCAAGGTCAGATGCTTTTAAGGTAGCCATCCCACACGGACTGAGGGAAGGTCCCTTCCTCAGTTCCCTTTTGAGGAAGCCCACTAACAGCTATGAGGAGTTGTTAGGTCGTGCGGAGAAATATATCAACGAAGAAGAAGGGCTGAAAGTGCGGAGGACCGAACGAACCTCCGCCATAGTCCCCGTTGAAAGGAACCACCTCACCTCACAAGCTCATCCCAGTGATACGACCTCTTTACCAGCTCCTGTGCCTCTTGTTATTACAATTTTCGGCCCTGCACCGCCATTGCAAATTATGGTGGCAGATGCAGTTCCTCCCCCGCGGACTTGGAAGGAGTGGGAAATGGAATTTTATAATCAAGGTCTCTACACACCCTCAGATCTGTGGAGAGACCACGTAACCCTCTCGCCCCATTTTTTTCCGCCAATATTGAGAGTACACACCCGTGGCCGATGTTTCAAGCTTTAGGAGGAGTTGGAGCGCCTCCGAGCCACCTACCCACAATTGCCGCCTCAGACGGGAGGGCCGGCACGGCGAGGACAACGACCCAACGCGACTCGTCCCGGGCTGTATAACCAACCACCGCAAGTTACTTTCCCTCCGGACCCCCAAACGCCGTCTCAAAAGGTTATTTCTCAGGGAGGCCCATCAGGTGAGGGCCCATCATCTAATCCAAATAACGCCCCCACACGGGGGGTTATTCATGTCATCGCAGGAGAACGCACAGACGAGGACTCTAATCGGGCGCGGAAGTCATACGCCCACCTCATGGAAATTCTGGCCATCGTTACCAACCAGGCTGTCCAAACTGCGCCGTCGGTCTCGTTCGGGCCGGAAGATCTCCGAGGCGTCCTGCTGCCCCACACGGATGCCTTAGTGATCCGCATCTCCATGGCCAACTACGAAGTGGCCAGAGTATTGGTGACTCCGAAAGTTCTGTCAACATCCTCTTCCAATAGGCCTTTGGACAGATGTAGTTGGGAAATACCCAGCTGGAAGATGTGGCAACACCTCTCTTCGGGTTTGCGGGACATGTGGTCCATCCCATAGGGCAGATTTCATTGCCCCTGACTCTGGGCACAAAGCCCAGCTAAAAAACCAGTATGGTTCCTTTCCTCATTGTGGATGCTCCGTCCACATATAATGCCATTCTTGGCCATCCTTTCCTGGCCATTTTTCAGGCGGTGGCTTCCCCGTACCATCAAAAGGTAAAATTCCCAATTAGACAATTGGTGGGAGAAGTCCGAGGCGAACAGAAAGCTGCTAGAAGCTGTTACGTGCAGATGGTCCGGGACGATCAGAAAAAGGCCCGAACCGATGATCCCAAAGGAAAGGCCATTTTCATCTCTGATGTCTGCGTCCTGGAAGAGTCTCCTCCCAAAGCAGACAAGATAGAGGAAGGGGAACTGGTGGAAATAGCCCCGGGAAAGGCTACTCGAGTGGCATAGCAGCTGGAGGCCAAGGAGGAGTTGGTGGCCTGCCTGAAGAAGAATGAAGACATCTTTGCAGAAGACATGCATGACCTTATGGGGATCGATCCTCGCGTTGCTGAACACCATCTCAACATTAATAGAGGAGTCCGACCCATCCAACAGAAGCGACGACACTTTGGACCTGAGAAGGACAAAGTTATAGCTGAGGAAGTAGATAAATTGTTAAAAGCTGGTCATGTGAAGGAAATCCAATTTCCCGAGTGGGTCTCCAATGTAGTCTTGGTCCCCAAGCCTTCTGGGCAGTGGAGGATGTGTATCGACTTTCGCGATTTGAATAAAGCGTGGCCTAAAGACTGCTGCCCCTTGCCTCGTATTGATCAGTTGGTGGATTCCACTTTAGGATATGAATTGGTGTCCTTAATGGATGCATACCAGGGATACCATCAAATACCCTTGGCTAAGGGAGATCAGAAGAGGGTTAGCTTTGTGACGGCAGGGGAGTTGTACGCTTATGTGGTAATGCCCTTCGGCCTAAAAAATACGGGGGCCACCTACCAACGGCTCATGGATAAGATCTTCGTGGAGCAAAAAGGGAAAAATGTAGAAGTCTATGTGGACGATATCCTAGTGAAATCAAAAACCACTCGGGATTTGGTTAAGGATATAAATGAAACTTTCGCTACATTGAGGCGGTATAATATGAAGTTGAACCCTAAAAAATGCCTGTTTGGGGTGAAAAGCGGTAAATTCTTAGGGTATATAGTGACTGAGAAGGGGTTACAGGCTAACCCAGAGAAGGTGCAAGCACTGTGCAATATGAAGTCACCCACTAATCTGCGAGAGACTCAAAAGTTAGTGGGGAGGATTGTTTCCTTATCTCGATTCATAGCCAGATCGACGGACAAAGGATTACCTTTCTTCAAAATCCTGCGTAAAGCTACTAAGTTTCAATGGGATAATCAGTGTGAGCAGGCTTTCCAAAAGTTAAAGAAGTATCTAGTCGGACTTCCATTACTGGCTAAGCCGATGGCGGGAGAACCATTGTGAATGTATTTGGTCGTCTCAGAGGGAGCCATCAGTTCAGTTTTGCTGAAGCAAGAGGGTTCTCATCAACATCCTATTTATTATACCAGCCATATTCTGAAGGGGGTTGAATCCCGTTATACTGAGCTAGAGAAGTTGGCATATATTCTAGTCTTGATCGCCCGCAAATTGAGGCCATACTTTCTAGCTCATCCTATCACTGTCCTGACTCATAGTGAATTGAGTAAGGTGGTCACCAAGCCTAATTTTTCTGGGAGATTGGCTAAGTGGGTGGTAGAACTAAGCGAATATGACATTCGCTACCAACCCCGAACTGTTATCAAAGCTTAGGCGCTTGCTGACTTTCTGGCTGAAGTATCTATTGGTTCGGAAGATCGTTCATCAACAAAAGAGGAAGGACTAGATACATGGAACGCATTTGTGGACGGCTCTTCGGGATCTACAGGTAGCGAGGTAGGAGTCTTGCTAATTTCTTCTGATAAAGAGGAGATGCACATAGTCGTACGCCTAGGGTATCGAGCATCTAATAATGAATCAGAGTATGAAGCCATTCTCACGGGATTACAGGCTGCCAAAGTCGTAGGGGCTTCTTCGATTATAATCCACTCTGATTCCCAGCTGGCGGTATCACAACTCCAAGGCTCTTTCACGGTTCGGGTAGAGAGATTGCAGAAATATTTGAAGGCTTTTGAGAAGGAAAAGGCCCATTTCCGGCAGGTCCTTTTGAAGCAAATTCTAAGGGAGAACAACGGGAAAGCGGATGAATTGGCTCGGGTGGCTAGCGCTATGGAGGGAGTAAAATCATTCGAAACGGTCCGCGTGGAAATCCCTACCTCTCTGGCGATATGCAGTGTGGAGGAGGTTGCACCCGAGCCGGATCCAATCCTTGATTGGAGGACTTACATCATAGCTTATCTACAGCATGGAAAGGTTCCCGAAGAAAAAGGGGCAGCATCTGCTTTAATGTGCAGAGCCAAACGATTCACCCTCTTAAATGGAAACTTATACAAGACATCTTTTGGACGGCCCCTGCTAAAGTGTTTGGGAAAGGAGGATGCTGAGTGGGTACTTCGGGAGATCCATGAAGGTTGTTGTAGTAATCATTTGGGGGGGAGAGCTTTGGCAAGGAAGACCTTGTTGGCGGGATACTTTTGGCTTACCCTCCAGTAAGACGCTGCCCATATAGTGCAAACTTGTTCAGCCTGTCAAAGGCATAGTAACCGGTCTGAATGACCGGCGGAATTAATGAAAGTTGTGGTTACTTCATGCCCTTTTGATCAGTGGGGAATGGATATAGTGGGTCCTATGTCTGTGGCACCATTGCAGAAAAAATTCCTATTGGTGGCTGTGGATTATTTCTCCAAGTGGGTAGAAGCAGAGCCCTTTGCCAAAATTACGGAGAATGCTGTCATACAATTCCTGTGGAAGAAAATTGTCTGTCGGTATGGTATTCCCCGGAGGATAGTCAGTGATAATGGACGACAATTCCAGGGCAAGAAAATCAAAGAATGGTGCCAAAGTCTCAATATCCAGCAAGATTTTACATCGGTGGCCCACCCTCAAGCTAACGGGCAAGCTGAAGTCACTAATAGAATTCTTATTCAAGGGTTGAAGACTAAATTGGGAACTCAGAGGGGGAACTGGATGGAAGAATTGACTGGATTCTTATGGGCCTACCGAACCACACCAAAAACTGCAACAGGGAAAACTCTTTTCAGCCTAGTATACGGGACGAAGGCCATTATTCCGGTGGAAGCTCTCTTAAGTAGCGCCCGGGTGGAAATTTATGAGCTGGAGCAAAACCAAATTATTCGAAGCACTGAGTTGGACTTGGTGGAAGAAAGGAGGGAGACGACAAGGAGGCGAGCAGAGTTTTACAAACGGAGAGTGCAGCAAGCCTTTAATAAAAAGGTGATGCCCCGGAGATTCCAAGAGAGGGATTTGGTTCTGCGTAAAGTTAATCCTGCTGGAGATCCTTGAAAGTTAGCTCTAAACTGGGAGGGGCCCTATGAAGTGACGCGTCGCGTAGCAGGGTTTGCGTACTATCTAAAGGATGAACAAGGCAAGGAATTTCCTCGACCCTAGAACGCTATCCACTTGAAGCCTTTTCACAATGTATAAGGAGTGATCGATAAAAGAAAAGGAGTTGAGGGGCTCCCGAAGAGATGTACTTGATAATATGTTGTATTGATTAGATGTATAGCGAGTCCGAGTTTGATTGATGAATTATTTACAATAGTATTATTGTCCTCGTAGTGAACTACGAAAAGGAAAAGAAGATAAAAAGGGAGCAATGTCCCGAAGCAGTACATCACATTATAACTTAAACCGATCGGGAGGATAACGTCGAAAGTCGGCCTCCCAATTTAAGGAGAGAGTGGGATGGTTCGCAGGGGGAAGTCCTTGATCAGCATACTGCCGAATCGCCTCATTAAACTCGTCTTGATAAGTGACGCACAGCAGGATGACTAACCGCTCTTGTCGTTTTGGGCGGTCAGGAATCCGGTTCCGATGGAGCCTATGACACTTCTCTTGTTGCTCCCGAAGGGCTCGACGCATGTTACTATAGCGCCGGGATATTTCCATAATGGCATCCGCCAAGGCCGAGATATCATCGTCTCGGGAAGTTTGGTCATGCTGGAAGAGGTTCGTCATATCCACCATATTCTGGCGCATTGAAGCTGAAATTCCCTCTACCGCTTCAGTGTAGGATCTGGTGCGGATGAGCTCATTGCCCAGCCTCTGGAGGGAAGTTTCTTGCCTGCGTATACGGGCATGAGCATGCACCCTAGAAGTTATGAGGGAGGATTTTTCTTGTACCTCCTTGCACAGGTGAGTGCAGAGGTCCCCTATTTTGTCCTCTGCTTTCTGATGCTGAACCCGCAGATGAGCGATGATGTCGGAGTTTTGTTGCTTCTCTTGAAGGAGCTCTGTTACCTGCTCTCGAAGACTTATCAATTCTTGAGAGGGGGAGGCCTCCTTGTCAAGTTGTCTATTGAACATCCCACCGGATTGAGGGTGATTCTGTGTAAGCCCGCTGTTGTTCTTGCAATGCCGCTATAGTCTCGGTATCTTTTTGGTGTCGGTAGCGAGCTTCTGTCAGTTTCTCCTGACATTACTGTAGTTATTGCGATAAGAGGTGCTTTCGATTTTGAGCAGCTATCAGATCCTCCCGTTGTTGTTGTTCCAACTTCAGAGATTGAGCTCGATATTGTTGGAGGGAGCGATCCAATTCTTGATAGTTGGTAAGGGCCTGTAAGATGTTTATCGGAAAGAAGTCATTCAGTCAGGAAAGCTAAAGAAGTTGATTGGAGAAACATACTAATTCTAAAGCATGGCGCAGGCCTTCTATTCGGAGAACCAGTTCTTCTAAGTTCAAGATTCGAAGACCCCGGGGAGAAACGGAAGAATATGGGACGGACGATATCGAAGGTGGAGGTTCACTTATAAGAGGAAGAATAGGGGTAGTAGCCATAGGTTGTGACAGAGGTTCGAAGGGAAAATAAGAAGGAGCACTGGTCAGGAGGCTCAAAGGGGTAGAAGTCGGGGGCAAAGAATCAAGAGCCTGAGGGGGAAAGTGTACTATGGTTGGCTATGAGGTGGGCACGCCAGAAGTTGCGGAAGGGGATTGGTTTGGCGAGGAATCTGGAGAGGATGGTATAATGAGCATCGGACTGGAGAAATCTTCGCTGGGAAGGCGAGAAATGGAAGGGCTTGGGCTAGTGACCATAGGAGGTGAGGGGCTCTCCAAGCGCTGAGCAGAGAGGGAGATAGGCAGTGGAGGAATATCAACTACCATGGGTTCAGGGGTGGTGTCATATTTCAGAGAAAGAGAAGGCGGGGATGCAGAAGCATCTGTAGTCGATTGGCATGGACGCACTACCTCCCTGAATTCATCTTCAGGTTGTGATGAAAGAGGGGGCGACTTCCGAATATCCAAGGCGGAGGGGGAGAAAATGGGAGAGTTAGGGTTTGTAAGTAACAGGGGAGATGAGAAGGGGCTGGTTACTCCGATTTCATCTGGGGAGGATGTAAGAAGGGTTTCAGGCGGAGGCGGAGAAGAAGGGAGAGATGGGGCAGGTGGGATGGTAATAGATGAGGAAGAGGGCGAAGATGAAGCTGGCGGCTGGCCCTCACCCCGTTTGATGTGTGAGTAATGACTTGCTATTTCTCGAAAGAAAGAGGAATGTATCCTGCCCGTTGGAGAAAGAAGAAAAGTGCTGAGGTAGGTGACTGGGGCACCGGAGGATGGCGGCAGAAAGAAGAATAGACGAAGAAAAAGGAGACGAAAAGGCGGAAGGAATGAAGGTAACACAAGAAAGGAAGACGAAGAATCCCCTATAAAAGGAGGGGGGAATGGGCTTGTAACGGCTATTGGGCTCCTAGTTTATGGAAAAGGAGGCCCTAAGCAGAAGGGAAATGGTGATTTATTTCTCTGATGGCCCATTATGTACTAAAACCTTTGCTTTCATAGGAGGGGATGGATGAAGGTGTTCACCTTCAAGATGAAAGAAGGAAGAATAGCAGTGTGGAAGCAGCGCACTCTTTATTCTGAAGGCCTTTGGTCACTATATATTATTTTATCCCCGTGTGGTAGTGGAACAGAAGAACTGAGGTCTCCTCAGTTATCTATCATTTTTATCCCTGTGAAACGGAAGAGTTGAGCTTACTTCTCAACTATATATTATTTTATCCCCGTGTGGTGGTGGAACGGAAGAGCTGAGGTTTCCTCAATTATCTATCATTTTTATCCCCGTGAAACGGAAGAGTTGAGCTTAATTCTCAACTGTATATTATTTTATCCTCATGTGGTGGTGGAACGGAAGAGCTGAGGTTTCCTCAGTTATCTATCATTTTTATCCCCGTGAAGCGAAAGAGTTGAGCTTACTTCTCAACCATATATTATTTTATCCCCGTGTGGTGGTGGAACGGAAGAACTGAGGTCTCCTCAGTTATCTATCATTTTTATCCCCCTGAAACGGAAGAGTTGAGCTTACTTCTCAACTATATATTATTTTATCCCCGTGTGGTGGTGGAACGGAAGAGCTGAGGTTTCCTCAATTATCTATCATTTTTATCTCCGTGAAACGGAAGAGTTGAACTTACTTCTCAACTATATATTATTTTATCCCCGTGTAGTGGTGGAACGGAAGAACTGAGGTCTCCTCAGTTATCTATCATTTTTATCCCCGTGAAATGGAAGAGTTGAGCTTACTACTTAACTATATATTATTTTATCCCCGTGTGGTGGTGGAACGGAAGAACTGAGGTCTCCTCAGTTATCTATCATTTTTATCCCCGTTAAACAGAAGAGTTGAGCTTACTTCTCAACTATATATTATTTTATCCCCGTGTGGTGGTGGAACGGAAGAGCTGAGATTTCCTCAGTTATCTATCATTTTTATCCCCGTGAAATGGAAGAGTTGAGCTTACTTCTCAACTATATATTATTTTATCCCTGTGTGGTGGTGGAATGGAAGAGCTAAGGTTTCCTCAGTTATCTATCATTTTTATCCTCGTGAAACGGAAGAGTTGAGCTTACTTCTCAACTATATATTATTTTATCCTCGTGTGGTGGTGGAACGGAAGAGCTGAGGTTTCCTCAATTATCTATCATTTTTATCCTCGTGAAACGGAAGAGTTGAGCTTACTCCTCAACTATATATTATTATATTCCCCGTATGGTAAAGGGGCAAAGGAGCCGAAGTATTCCCTCAGCTATATGTCATTTTATCTTGGTACAGAGAAGGTATATGCGTGATCCCTACGCAATGAAAGGGTGAAGGAACGGTGTATCCATTGGATTTTCATACGAGGAAGATAAAATGTGGCACAACTTAAGAAATGTTGGAAGAAGAAGACAAGTGGGAAAAGTAGGGGTGAAGGCTTACATTACAAGGAAGATTAATTGTTTCAGAAAGATTACATATTCCAGTTCCCTCACAAGGAGAAAATAGCAAAAGAAACCCTTATATATATGGTATTATAGTTCTTTGTTGGGAGGAACTGATAGAGTTTCTTTGCGCGGCTGGGGTTGGCACAATAGTTGTCGAAGGTAAGATTGTTTCAGGAAGATTTGCTTAGATAGTTCCTTCTGGGACCCAGCTAGTTGTTGATGCAAAGAGTAGTTATCGGCAGAAACTTCCCCCAATCGCCGCTATAGGTATCTCACCTGTTCCTCCAAATTAGCGATATAGCGTTGTTCGTCGACCTTTTCTTCATAAGGAGGAGAACTGCTGCCCTGTTCAGATGTTTTTTCCATGGCGAGGAGAAGAGAAAAGAGAAGATGGATGTTGTACAGCAATGGTTAGAGGTCCTTATAACGATAAAGAAGGAGGGTGCATTTATTCACAGAGAAAATAAGGATAATGAATGCTAGTAAAGAAGGGGAAGCGTAAAGACAGTAGGTGAAAAGTCGCTAGTACAGTAATTATGAGGGAAAGGGTCCGAATCCAATGGAAATGGTAAGAGAAAGTATGTTCAGACGAGATTACAGTTTTTCTAATGGCAGAAACTTTACCTTCACAGGAAAACGACAAGAATGGATACCAATTCCTTTCTTCATTTTTATTAACATACTTGAGAATGATTACATCATTTAATCTATGTAGGCTTTTTATGATTACTCTTAATAGGAGAATTGTTGGGAGGCTCCTCGGAGGGGGAAGGCGCTAAGATGACTCTGTAGAGATCACCTTGAGCGGGAGGCATCGCTGGTGGAGCTTCATCAACAGAGGGCGGATGAATCCTCGCCGGAGAGACTGGAATAAATGCCAGTGCCGGCAGGAGTGGAGGAAGTTCAGCAGAGGCTCGTGGGTCTCCTATTGTGCACTCCCACGTTAGAGGAGGGTTCCATACCCGATTGCAGAAGGAGGGAAAGGGCGCTCGGAAAGACCTCCCTGCTGAAGGGGATGGAGTTGTGGTTTGAGGTGGAAACGGAAGGGGGAGAAATGTCGAGTAGCTGTCGAGCGGGTCTCGAAATCTTCAGTGTCTCTAGTAGACCAGTCCCGTAGCTCAAAAGATTCAGAATCTGAGGAAATCTCAATAGGGTATTCCGCCGAAGCCATGAGAGTGAGATGGAAGGATGAAGACATGGGGGGTGATAATTTATAGTTGAGGGGAAAGGAACTGTAGTAGTTCTCGGGAAGAAGAAGAAGGTGAAGAGACTAATATCATAATGGCAGCAGCGTAGGTACTTATCAAGATATCGTTTCCGAAGCAGCAAGGTAGACGAAGAAGATCAAAAGACTGAAATAATTTAATCTTTAGCCGAGCTAAAAGTTGGTTCGGGTCGGAGGAAGATCATCCGGGGTATTCCGAACGGTCTCCCGAACGAAAAGCATCATCTGGACAGCAATTACAAAAAGAAGGAAGCACAGAATCAACTTAAAATCCCCAACTCGTACCAAAGAATACATGAAGAATGACGAGATGTCATGCCAATATAAACATTCTTCAACATCGAGAAAAGAGTCATTACAGGGAGTAAGATATTATGGGTTACAATTCAAAGAGCTCTGGGGCACACTTAGACAATGCATCTACAGGATTCAAATAACTAGTGTCCGTGCCAGGAGGTGGATATCCTCGTTCAGCATTCAGAGCTGAAGATCCGTCAAAGCCAAGTATGAATAGATCCACTCCCTTTTTGACATACCGCCCCTTTAGGTCAGCCTCCTGCTTCTTCAGCTGAGACTGACAACTGGTTAGTTGAGCCTGACAATCGGCCAGCTGGGCTTGACTTTCGGTTAGTTGGGCTGTCAGGGCATCTTTCTCGGTTGATGCTTTTATGGCTTGCTGACCCAAAGCCAAAAGATTCTTGGAGTATTCTCGATGAAGGTTTGATTGCTGCCGAGCCGCTGCTGATAGGGCTTGAGGAAGGGCAGCCACCATGGAAGAGAGCTCTTGACACTTCTCTATACAAGATTTTTTAGTGGCTTCCCACGCTTGGCGTTCTAGTCATTTTGGCGTTCTTCTTGAAGGCTGCTTTGAATGTAGTAGAAGCATCAGCAGCTTGAATTATGGCATCTCCAAGCTGTCTTTTGTACCCTGTTAATTCATGGGTGAGAAGATCCACCTGCTGAAGCTCGCTAGATTGCAGGAAGAGTTGTTGTTCAAGGTCTTCATTTTTTCGTTGAAGTTCCTCCTTCTCACTCTGAACTAGGGCCAATTGCGTCATGGAGTCCTCATATTGGCCCCTCAGCTTTGATTCTATTTGCTCCTTCTCACCCAGTTGTCGAGTGAGTTGCTTTTGGTGCACTAGGGAAGCAAAATGGTGCGTCTCCACATTGGATTGAAATTGGGCTATGTGAGATATCATTTTGCTATGCTTGACCGAGGCCTGAAGGAAAGAAAATGCAATCGTCAGACATTGACATATAGTGGCATGTATATGTATGAATACATTAAAGGTGGGAAGGGAAAAGTAGTTACCTCAGCCAGCAATTTGCCCACCTGGACGCAAGGGCCTTGTATGCCCGATTGGTTGAAGAATTTCACCTCCGAAAGGTGACGGATCTGCAGCCGCGACCCCAAAGTAGTCATTGAGGGGGTCGAGAGGGGAAGATCGCCCCCCTCAGAAGGAAGATTGGGTCCGACACGTTGAAGAGGGGCGAGAGAATTAAGTGTTTCTGAGGGGATAGGGGCGGAGATGGATTCGGTTCGGGAAGGTAGGGGAGAATCATGAGGAAGGGAGGATGAATCAGGAGAGTGGGAAAGGGAATCTCCTCCTTGGGGAGAAGAGGAGGGGGCGGAGAAGGTGGTGTCTCTCATCCTCGGTTCGTAGACGGTTAGAGATCGGGAGTCATGTTGACGGAAGAAGGGAGGAGGCCCGTGGAGGGCTCCTTCTTTAGTGGGTGTAATCTTTTGAGAAGAAGAAGGGCGCACGGACTTGCCTCTCTTTGTTGAGGTCTTCTTCTTCTTGGCAGCCTCAATCTCTTCTCCTTTCACTAGAGCGTCCTGCATTAGATTATCTACAAAATGTGTTGATAAGAAAGATGGTTGATGTAAATAAGAAGTTATATTGAAGGGTAAATGTCATCCTACTTATGTCGGTCGAGGCCGTTGAAGGGAAGGGGGACAACCCGAAGTGACTCAGGAGGAGAGTTTTCATTAGGTGGTTTGAACAATAGTGGGATTCTCCCAGTGCTTTATAAACCTCCGAGAAAGGGCATTGGGTCCTCATTTCACGGAAAGAAGGTAGTTCAGGGAGTTCTAACTTCCAAGTGTCCGAGTGGGGTAGAGGTACCGGAAGCTGAACAAAGAAGTATAATTCTTCCCATCCTTTATGGGAAGTAGACATATTCATTAGAAATTGGCAGTCCGTGCGGCTAGACAGGTAAAAGAGGCCTGCCTTGGAAGATTTTAACTGGAAGAAGCAGTGGAATATTTGAGGAGATAGAGGAAGATTTAGGTGTTGAAATACTATAGAGGCCCCCGATAGAATGCGAAAGGAATCGAGGGTAAATTGGTTTAAAGGTAGTCTGTAAAAGTCTAAGATTTCTAGATAAATGGAGGGTACTGATAGAAACAGGTCATTAAGGAACTGTTCGGAAAAGAAGCAAGTCAAACCGGGAGGAGGACGGTGTGGTCGGTGCATTTTGGTTGTGAAACAACATTTTATGGAAGGATCTATGAACCTATCTTTAACGTTAAAGAAGTAATGGTCACAGTCTAGTTGGGTTACGGTGTGCTCATACCACGCAGGTGAGGGGGTGGTCTTAGGGGCCATAGGTATAAAACAGGGCAGAACACTTACTTGAGGGTTGGAGGAGAAGCGTGTAGAAAAGGAAGGGCTGGGTCGTTGAAGCGCCGCCGGAGAAAACCACTAGAGGGAAGAAGCAGAAAGGACGGGATTGTTAGGCACACTAAGTCATGCATAAAAGGAAAGAGTGGAGATTTATATAGGGTTTTTCGCGACGGTTCAACTATACAAGAGAAAAAGAGAAGCGGGACCCATGGGCCCATTAGGCCGCCTCGGGTATATAGGGTGGGGTTGTAAGAGAAGAATGAATTTGAATTAGTAAGGAAAGGATGAAGTAGATACTTTATATATTTGGAAAGTCAAGCTTATAACTTCGCTTGACTATTTTTTTGGGTTGACTAATCATACTGCTGTTACCTCTTCTCTATGAACCGGATAAGAGGGCTCGCAGGAAGGACACCATCCGAACCAGATAATTGGTTCAGCGAAGAAAGAAATGAAGAACAGTTCGGACGCAATAGTCTGGGACGATTGGCACGGGAGAGCCAGTTGAGGTAGTTGGCACGGCAAAGCGGAGGCGGAGGCGGAGGGCTCCTCATTAGGAAATAAAAGAGAATCGGTTTGGCTTGATAGGCCTAGGAGTAGATGGGACGGATACGAATTGACTCGACTCAGTTCGTCCGGAAGTAGTTTGGGGCGGAAAGGAGGGAAGCTGGTTCAGGCCGCTAAAGAGCCCAAAAGCTATGCCACGCGTGAGCTACAGGTCTAGGTTAGTTTTACCAAAAGCAAATGATTGAGAGGGACAGGCTAACCTAGTTTCCAGAGATGTAGATGAAGAGGTGTTATGTAACATAAAGAGGGGGTGGGTCCCCCCATAATATTTCGAGGAGCCTTCGTTCCTCGTATCTGTAACAGAATTATTCTCCAGGTGAACGTGGTGGCCACGTGTACAATGGGGACAGCCTGTGAGACAACGAGGGATCAGAGGAGGAAAATAAAAAGAAGAAGGAGGACAGAAGGAGGGGGGGCCCGCATCATTCCAACCAGCAAGAAACGAAGACACATTGGGGAGAAGGAGAGCTATCACTTCGCCGGAGAAGGAAAGGGGTGATCTTCGTCTTTCGTGTATTTTTTTTTGTATCGTAATTTGACTGTGAGAGGTTTTCTCCTCCACCTCTGGAAGTTTCTTTTTCCGTGAAGGAGGACGTTCATAGTGAAAGTGCTTTGGGCACAACATCCAGTGAGAGAGCTCACCTCCGTGAAGTAGGAATCCTTATTCCGAACCACGTTATATCCTGTGTCTTGATTTTGTCGCCTGTGTTGGTTTTGCGTTTCTCTGCTTTACTCTTTCATCTTTACTGTTGCGGCCGGAGAGAACCCCCAAAGCTCCTTTCGTACTCCATCGCATCGGAAGGAAGCGAACGAATCTTCTTCGCCGCATCAGGCTGCCCTACGATTTTGAATTGAGTTTGCACCTCTTCGAATAATCAGTTTTTCTTCCTTGACTCTTTTTTATAAGTTTTTGTTAATTCTACGCTTATGAGAATTGTCGATTTGCTACTTTCTTTGATTGCTTTTTGAAATCTTAAGATATTTATATCTCTTCTTGACCAGCGAGTATTTGGAATAGAGTTATTTGGCCCCTTAGCGTCAATGATTCACTTAAGTGCTAAGGGTAACTTGGTTATGCTCTATCCAGTTCCGCTGGCTTCCCGAGTCGAAGGATCCAATTATTCAATGTTATCTCTCTTCAACTTTGTTGATTTTTCTATAAAAATAGAGACCATCAATCTAATGGTTTCCGTCGATTTATTTCATAGTTATTATGAGAGAGATAAATTATGAAGGATCCTATAAATTTTGACATGATAATCAAAATATATGAAAATTATTTGAATCGAGAAAAAATATTATTTTTTTCAGATGATTTTTCGAGGTGAGAAGTATTCTCTATTATCTCTCCTCGGCTTTATTGATTTTCCGAGCCAAGATCAAAGTTGTCTTCTATATTATCTCTTCTCCACTTTATTGGTTTTTAAAACCAAGAGATTAAGGTAGTCTTTTATGTTATCTCTTCTTAGTTTTGTTGGTATTCCAAGCTAAGAGATTCAAAGTGGTCTTCTACGTTATTTCTCTTCAGCTTCGTTAGTTTCCGAGGTAAGATTGAGGTGATCTCCTATATTATCTCTTCTATCTCTTCTTTGCTTCGATGGACATTCGAGCTAGCCGAAGGATCAAGGTGGTTTGCTCCGTTATTTTTTTCTCATCTCCGTGGGTATTTTGGAGTTACAAGATTAAGTCTATCATTCTCACTCCACGAGTATTCACACTACAAAAATATATACTTTTGACGATACATTTTGCAATAAATTTTGAATAAAAATTTATTGCAAAAATTTTTTGCAACAAAATATTGTAAGTTGTAAATAATTCGTCACAAAATTTTGTAATAAAAAATAAAAATTTATTGCAAAAATTACAACGAATAGAATAAAATTTTTGTTGCAAAATTTATTGCTAATTAGCGATAAAAATAACAACAAAAATAACTCGTCACCAAATTTGACGACGAAACAAATGTCATCGCTAAATTTGGTGACGAATAATAATTTTTATCGCCAAATCTGCGATAAAAAAATACTGCATCGCAAAAGACTAATAACTTTATTTACTATATTTTCATGAAAACTTTACGACGAAAATAAATTTTGTCGCAAAATTTGCCACGAATTGAATTTTCGTTGCAAAATATTCAAGATCAGTTGACTGAAGAATACTACCAGTCCACTGCTCAGTCGACTACCAGAGTTTCTGTAAAGTGCTACAGTAAAGCAATCGATTGACGATTTTGATCAGTCGACTGGATAACTATCAGTCGATTAGGCAGTCTAGGCAATTGGCTACGAGAGATTCTGTAAGGTGCTACAATATAACAGTCGACTGATAATGATAATTTGTGAAAAAATTTTTTCGTCGCAATCAAGCATTTATCAGTCGACTGATGGTGGGCGTCAATTGACTGGTAGTGGAGAAGCAAGTCACAGAATGTGTTTTAGTCGACTAACTAGTTGACTGGTAGTATACCAATTGACTGTTGCTTCTATTTTTGCAACGATTTTTTTTGTTGCAAAATTTGCAACGAAAAATAATGTTTTGTCGCAAATCTAGGAAAATTAAAAAAATATATCATGACAAATTTTACTTATTTTTCCCTATTTTACAACAAACACATACAGCAATATAAACTAATTCACATATCGAATTTCATAATCATCTAATAAATGAAAATAGTTTAATACCAAATCAATATCTACATAACAAACATAAACATAACTTACAAGACATGAATATCGAATGTGATAAGTGTCACGCCCCGAGAGTATACCATGCCGAAAATTAAACGGACGACATCTCCCCTGTACGTGACAATATTTCGGGTTAATACAAGGCCCGTAGGCCCACAACAACAACATAATATAACATAAATAACAACAGCGGAAATAACAACCACATACCCACAACATACATACCAAAAACATACAGGTGTACACCTGACAAATCCACAATCATAAAACCGTAAATAAAACGACTACACAAATAGAATCCACGACATCACGACAAAATCCATAATAACAACAAGTCCATACATATCAAAGTCCAAGACATAACCAAAAACGAACTCCTCGGGAGACTCGGAAAACGGAGATGGGATGGATCGGTCGGCGCAGCTCCAAGTCGTCACAAAGGCGTCTACCTGTTACCTGGGCGACAGAAAAATCCAGGGTCGGTGGTGGTGAGTAAAACTCAGTAGGTAATCAGAGAAAACATGTAAATATATGTATCAATATTACATGTCATTCAACAGTTTAAATCTACTCGAACAATGGGTATACATCAGCATAACAAGTATATATGCATGCATACACTAAATAAACTGAACAACAACGATGCTGACATACCTGACAGTCAGCTACTCTATCCTGATCCAACCTGGGCATATAACCACATCATAGGGTATAAAAGAAAAGTACTAACTCACACAATATTCTGAATATGATCCAAGGGTATCACCGTGAATAACCAACAGGTATACAAGTACCAGCCTACTACCATACAGGAAATGCAGTAGCATGTATGAATATGTACAAACAAATGCAACAAGCATAGTACATACAAATGCATCATCAAAGTGAGTGTACATATAGACTGTATCTGTATGTATACTAATCACCATCATCCATATATATATATATACAAGCAGGTATGTATATATATATAACCATATGCAAAACACCGTATGATACAGCAATGCAGCATGCATGGTCATGCCTGCTCACCCCTACTCGCTACCACGACCCCAGTGTGGCCTAGGTGGCACGACATGACAACTGTCCCAACTCACACCAACCACTGCTATAGAGTGGTCGAGTGGGCAGTATGATCAAGTAGCATATGAGCGTAAAGAGCTCGCTACGCAACGGGGGTCCCTGCTGCTGGCTACTCTGACTGACACTACAAATGAGTGGTCAAGTGTCACGCAACTCCAACTACCATCGTCTATAATGGTAGAGTGCGGCACAACAAATGTTATGCCCTCACACCAGTTACTCCTCGGGGAGTAACACGAGGAAGCGATGATGTTGACGACTCTCTCTCTCAACCCCGAGGAGGCGAGGTCGTCGGTATGCATTACAATGACATGAGTCTTGTCTCACATACAGGACATCTACCATAGACTCTGCTCTGTTCAGCGAGTCATACCCAATTGATCAATACACTCTCTATCCTGTAGAGAGTCATACTCATCTGATCATGACAAGCTAGGACCATCGGTCCGTAGCGACACACTGTCCATGACTCACCTGACCATTTACACAACCCGTGGTTGGTAAATAAATGTGCAACATACAGGTATGGAATGAGTCCTACATTTAGGGTTATACTTCTCCACAGAGGACCTTTTTACCAAATTTACAACTTAGGTCATCCTCCGTACTCTAACATCTACACCCTATTAAACAGTTAGACCTACTTACATCACATCTGTAACTCCTAGATCATGATAGGGAATATGTGATATCAATAATCGAGCACACATATATATCAACGATAAGTTCAAGCATACGATAAACAGAGCAGGATCAAGATAATATGAACACCTAGCATGCTCATATCTATGTCTAAATCTGAAAGTCACTACATCTACCCGACCGGTAGGAAATTACCTACCTGATAAGAAGCTCGTGATAATAATCTTCATGCCTGTGGACCTGCCCCGTAACCAAGTCCTGCACACAACATAAACCATCATTAAATCCCAACACATGACAACAATTTAAATCAAACCCTACATCCTTTCGTATTCACTCAATCTACCGAATACGAAATAAAATCTTGATCGCCCACCCTTCGTAACCCCGACTATATCTCAATGAGTACAACATGCTAAAACTCATTCGAGTCTTACACTAATTCACATTTCATATCAGTAATCATCCCTTAGCTCACACTCGAAATATTTGCCACTTCAACTAATCTTAACACTCAACCCATCGTCCACAGCTTCACCACAAGCACAAACAGAACACCACAACTCCTTCCATACATCACCTTCATCAGCCATTACAGCTCACAACCGCGCCCAAAATACAGTTCCTTCCCCAAAAAAATAAATCAATCCACAGCCAAGAGCAGATCAATCCCATAGCCAATCAATACACACGAATTCAAAGATCTATCCAACCCTAAGTTGGAATCCTCAGCTCCACCCAGCTCCATCCTTCTTCTCCACTCACTCATAGCCGACACCACTCCAACAACTGCCTCCATACAATTTGATCCCTCGATTGAAAACCCATCATATCTAAAAGCATCCACACACCACAGAATGCAACAATTACAGATGAAAAGAAAAGGGTAATCAAAGCTTACCGACCTTAGAACTCCACCGGCAGTAACCTTCCCTTATCCCTTGTTCGCCTACAGCAACTCCTGCCCAAATCACAAAGATCCAATTCAACGAAAGAAGGTTACAGCTCCAACACTCAGTGGCAGGACCGATTACCGGCGATAAATGTGAAACTGGTCTCGACGACGATCCGAATGGACGATGACCGTCGCAATATCAAAGGAACTCCAAGGAGATCGGCTCATTGAGGTTGTCGTGGTGGCGAGGCTAATCGGTGGCGGCGCGTAGGGAAGAGGAGAGACGGCCAAGCGGTCTTTGGAGTAGCGTCGAATCCGGTGGCGATGGTGGCCAGCGGCGAGTTTAGCCGTGATGGCGGCGAGTTAGGCTCGATGGCGTGCGCGATGGCGGCGCGGCGAGGAGACAGCCTATTTCTCCTCTCGGTCTCGAGATCTCCTTGGGAGATACCAACGGTCGTTAGAGGTGCTCACTGTCGGCGATGTGCTTCTTCACGCCGCCGGTCGCGAGGAGAAGGTTGGCGAAGAAATCGGGAGAGAAGAAGTTGTGATCGGCTGCTGCTGCCGGCGTTCGATGGGCACCTCCAGCAGGGTTGGCACCCAACACGCCTCTCCGGCGACGCTCGAGGGAAAGAGGAGAGGAGTCTCAGTTGCGTATTGCCATCTTTGTGTTTTTGGGCTCGATTTGAGAAATTAGAGGCTATGTAATTTAGTGGGGTCCTATGGAGATGACCTAGTCCTAACTCATGAATAATTCACCCACAATTTGATCTAATGTGGTTGAGTTAGCCTAGATCAAATCTGAGTTAATCCAACTTGACCCAACACCCATTTAGGCTTTAATCTTCCTCCAAACGGTCATACAAATCCCCTTTTAATTTCAGAAAAATTTCTGAAAATTTCCACAAGATAATTCCCAATTGGAAAGGATTTTTTTTCTCCGGTATTTTACATTCTCCCCCACTTATAAAAATTTGGTCCTCAAATTTCGTACTAACAAGCAAAATTACTTCAAGCAAGTTTCCGAAAGGACCACATACTTTCCTCAAGTGGACAGATGAGACTATCGAGCTCGGATAGTATCTTCCAGCTCCCACATAGCCTCCTCATCGGTATGATGCTGTCATCCAACCTTTACGAGTCGGATGGTTTTCGTCCCACTACTGTCGCTCCTTGCGACCCAGGCTCCACCCTGGAATCACTTCGTAAGTCGCATTAGATTGAGGTAGAATTTTGAACCTCTTTCAGAACATAATCAACATGCGACATGTATTTCCTCAGTATAACAACAGGAAATACGTTGTGAGCACCCGCAAGTGTCGGAGGTAAAGCCAACCGATAAGCTACACCTCCATAATCCACGACACAAGATATGAATAGATCCTTCAACATTTGAATGTCATGCTCAGACAGTCCATTAGTCCGCGGATGAAACGTTGCACTAAGCCGAAGCTCTGTGCCCATAGTCTGGTGCAGACTCTATCAAAATCGCGAGGTAAATCGCGAATCTCTATCCGATTTGGTACTTAAAAGTACCCCACGCAATCTGATAATCTTTCGGTAATACAACTCTACCGAATGATCCAACAAGTACGACCCATGAATATGAAGGAAATGAGCTGATTTGGTCAGTCGATCCACAATCACCCAAATCGTATCACGTCCTTTATGGGTTCTAGGCAATCCCGTAACATAATCAATCATGATATGCTCCCACTTCCATTCCATAATCGGAATTTTCTAGAGCAATCCAGCGGGTTTCTGATGTTCAGCTTTCACCTGCTGGCATACTAAACATCGAGCAGCAACATCTGCTATAACCCTCTTCATACCGTTCCACCAGTATAAACGTCTCATATCCCGGTACATCCGAGTACCACCAGGATGCATAGCAAATCTCAAATGATGTGTCTCCGGTAGCAACTCTATCTTAAGTGGATGCGTGTCCAGAACACATCCATATTAGAGAAGGAAAATTATCTTCTCACAAGATAAGTCCATCTACCGTCCAAGATCCACTCCACCACACACTCTGTAAGTGCATGGGAGACTATAACGCCCAATCTCGCAAGTTGCAACCGTTCGCGTTCCAGCAACTCTATTGTAGCTATCGAGTAGCTAGTTAAATTCAATGAGCACTTCTGCTCTATACATCTACAAATCCAAATAATAACTACTAAAGACACATCATGTATATAACAGCCTATCTCATAGTTTCTTAAATGTCTTAAGCATAATGTACGCCTCATTCAACTGCATCGGAATCGCTCCGATCCCTGAAACGATGCATCTGTGTACAACCTCCTTTTTATCCACTCCGGAAGGATTAACCAATACTTGCGTAAAAGTTAACCGCCATCTAGGTCACATAGTGGTTTCACCGACAGCTAAATGATTTACAACATCATCTTTGTCAAACAAGTCTGTGGTATAGTAATGCTAAGACTTCTATCCACATCTACAGTACTAACCAAAACATACAAGGAAAACCACCATCTACGGTGGTCGAGTGCGCAACTCCATCTACCACAATCAACAGTGGTCAGATTACGCAACTCCAACAACTACACAAGGATCCTATCGTGTTCAGGATACACGATTCTCAAATCCCGTGACGACTAAATCGTTAATTAGTCTAGCAACTTAATCAAAATTCATACAACTCATACTAAGTATGAAATTGTCGTCCTCCATACACCTGCATCTTGCTTACTCTAAGTTGATGATATATCAATCATCACAACGACTATGATAATTGTATGACACCGTGTCACTACAATATCAACACTCTAGTCGTAACCCAATCCTAGAGTATACACAGGTGTCTTTAACTGATCTAAATAGATCATTTATCCACAACGAAGGATATTCATTTACAACAACTACTGTATTCATCATCGATAATCGATGCATAATCTCAAATGTCCATCTCTCTTTCAACAAAGAGTTATGGATCTTCACAAGGAGAGATACTGGGATAGATAAATATCCCCTCCAACATCTCCTATAGTCACAATTTATATTCTTCCAATTCCTATAATGTTTAACAACACTGATACCAACAAAACTATCACTCGGTATGTGATCTTCGATTCCAGAACTATTTCTGTAATCATTTCGATCGCCTACTCCACTTGCCTAAGCAACGACAAGGCTAGGAGTTCATCCGCAACTACATCCGAAGGCTCTCGGATTATACGCACATCCGAGAGACATACTATACCATAATCTTAACAATTTGACCATCCGTAAGGATATGTCTACAGTAAAGATATGTCTATCAGAGTCTAAGGGCATCCCTTGACTTCTTAATTGTTGATCCTCATCTCACCTGACGGTAGAGATACCACCGACCCACAAGTCAATGTAAAGGACCCTTCTAATCCAACTGAGAATGTTCTAGATGCAGATACCTGTAACTACAAGCATCTCTCAACATATTAATCCCAAGAGTAAACTAAAGTAATACCCTGACCAATCCATTATCTGTCGATCCGATCCAAAGGCTCTACGCAGTTCTCGGCCTTTCTCCGAAGAGAACACAATCAGATCCAACAATCCGCGACAATTCGATCGCATTTCTACGACGAATAATCCAGAGATTTTCCTAGATCATCTGATCCCATCACTAAATCCTACGAGATGCAACTGTAGAATACTGAATAGATACGACCTTCATCGTATACTCTCTCCTCTGTACTAAGCAAATTATATCTGGGGGTAACTGTTGTTGTCTGCATGAGTCTTCCACGATGTCTTCTGCAGATACTCCTGCATAAGTCACTTCCTCTGAAGGAAAGTATCAAAGAACTCCAACCACGCCTGAGGTAGTAGGTTGCTGCTGATGAGATAACCCAATCTTCTGTGCTGATCTCTACTGTCGAGACGGAGCATCATCCTCCTGGAATACCATCGATAGTCTTCAACTGAGTCTTCAAAGTATAACTCCTCAAATGTACTGGTTGCCTACAATAGCAACAGCTGAACTGATCCAATGGATATTCTGACTTCGCGTGTCTTCGTGATCTACATTGCACGCCCACAATCCATTCAGAGTCTTTGTTCTGATTTTGCTGATATCCACGAGAACATCCTGATGATCCGTGGCTGGTCTTCTATAATCGAAAAGTAGCTCAAGGCCTGTGACCCTGATCTTACTCCTTTTATCCAACAGTTGGAGACTTCTGACTCTATTAAGTTGACCTGCATTATTTGTTTATCGGTCTTCAACTCTTAAACCCTTGTACGGAGTTATTTCTAAACTCCTGTCTCAATCCAACGTCTTCCGACAAGATCTAGTAGAAGATCCCGTCATCTTAATCCAACAGTAAGTCAACAATCGTAGGTGGCTTAAAATATCCATTCATCTTCTTGAGCTATTAGGTGGTCGTAACATCTGCAAGTCTCATGACTCTGCACAGTACACTATTACTAACTAATCACCCTTTTTCTTGAAGCTCAAGAATTCCTTACAATGTGTCACTAAAAGTGACACGGGGAAATACACTCTTTCAACATCACTAAACCATGATCAAGTGATATATTATTTTCCGAAGATTATTTTCTGCATTTAACACCAAATACCAGCTTGATCCCGATAATGGTATGCAAACAATTCTTCTTTCTCGGTATAACATGAGTTAAGTACTCTCAAAGTTATACAACTCAGTATGAATAACTCAGGGATAAAAATCCCTATGAAACACCGTAACCTAGCCTTCCGCTATCTGCATCAACAATAGTCTACAAGTCTGTTCATTACCCACAGGTAATGATCCGACTAACATTAGTAAATCTCTGGGTAGTCTCTGATTTCCATAATAAATGTGACGACTTGGCCCCTATTTTCTGACTCGGTATCAGTCGGCTCTTAGAGGTAAATCACCTCCTTGACACAGGTTCAAGACTCACAGACTCAACAGGTCGTTCCCGTGGTCAACTCATACCACGGTTACGAATAATAACCAACACACTACAGGTTATTCTCTGGTATAAGAATCTAAATGCATAGCCAACATAACCGAGAGTATAAACCCTAAAGGTCACTCCGGTTGGTCGCCTCGGTGGACGACCCCTACTACAAGTCTGCACAGGTGTCATAACTCTATTGTATACACTTACTGATCAAGTTTAGATAAATATCTACTAAACCATAAGCTTTTCAGGAATTCTTACCTCATGCTGCTTGGAGCTCAGGCCGCTGTCCATCTCATCTCAGAAAACCAAAACCGAATAAATCGACTCCCGAGAATCCAAGACTCGACTCAAAAATAACATTGTATGGCATTGTAGAAACTTGGGCTCTGATACCACTAAAGTTGTCACGCCCCGAGAGTATACCGTGCCAAAAATCAAACGGACGACATCTCCCCTATACGTGGCAACATTTTGGGTTAATACAAGGCCCGTAGGCCCACAACAACAACATAATATAACATAAATAACAACAGCGGAAATAACAACCACATACCCACAACATACATACCAAAAACATACAGGTGTACACCACCTGACAAATCCACAATCATAAAACCGTAAATAAAACGACTACACAAATAGAATCCACGATATCACGACAAAATCCATAATAACAACAAGTCCATACATATCAAAGCCCAAGACATAACCAAAAACGAACTCCTCGGGAGACTCGGAAAACGGAGATGGGATGGATCGGTCGGCACAGCTCCAAGTCGTCACAAAGGCATCTACATTACTGGGTGTGAAAAACCAGTGGTCGGTGGTGGTGAGTAAAACTCGAGTGTCAGATAAAACATGTAAATATATGTATCAATATTACATGTCATTCAACAGTTTAAATCTACTCGAACAATGGGTATACATCAGCATAACAGGTATATATGCATGCATACACTAAATAAACTGAACAACAACGATGCTGACATACCTGACAGTCAGCTACTCTATCCTGATCCAACCTGGGCATATAACCACATCATAGGGTATAAAAGAATAGTACTAACTCACACAATATCCTGAATATGATCCAAGGGTATCACCGTGAATAACCAACAGGTATACAAGTACCAGCCTACTACCATACAGGAAATGCAGTAGCATGTATGAATATGTACAAACAAATGCAACAAGCATAGTACATACAAATGCATCATCAAAGTGAGTGTACATATAGACTGTATCTGTATGTATACTAATCACCATCATCCATATATATATATATATATATATATATATATATATATATATATATATATATATATAACCATATGCAAAACACCGTATGATACGGCAATGCAGCATGCATGGTCATGCCTGCTCACCCCTACTCGCTACCACGACCCCAGTGTGGCCTAGGTGGCACGACATGACAACTGTCCCAACTCACACCAACCACTGCTATAGAGTGGCCGAGTGGGCAGTATGATCAAGTAGCATATGAGCGTAAAGAGCTCGCTACGCAACGGGGGTCCCTGCTGCTGGCTACTCCGACTGACACTACAAATGAGTGGTCGAGTGCCACGCACCCAGGACATCTGCACGCAACTCCAACTACCATCGTCTATAATGGTAGAGTGCGACACAACAAATGCTATGCCCTCACACCAGTTACTCCTCTGGGAGTAACCTGGGAGGCAGGATGACTGACGACTCTCTCTCAACCCCAAGGGGAGACGAGGTCGTCAGTATACATGCAATGACATGAGGGTACTGTCTCACATACAGACATCTACCATAGACTCTCTGTTCAACAGAGAGTCACACCCAATTGATCAGTACACTCTCTATCCTGTAGAGAGTCATACTCATCTGATCATGACAAGCTAGGACCATCGGTCCGTAGCGACACACTGTCCACGACTCACCTGATCATTTACACAACCCGTGGTTGGTAAATAAATGTGCAACATACATGTATGGAATGAGTCCTACATTTAGAGCCATACTTATCCACAGAGGACCGTTTTTCCAAATTTACAACTTAGGTCATCCTCCGTACTCTAATATCTACACCCTACTAAACAGTTAGACCTACTTACATCACATCTGTAACTCCTAGATCATGATAGGGAATATGTGATATCAATAATCGAGCACACATATATATATCAACGATAAGTTCAAGCATACGATAAATAGAGCAGGATCAAGATAATATGAACACCTAGCATGCTCATATCTATGTCTAAATCTGAAAGTCATTACATCTACCCAACCGGTAGGAAATTACCTACCTGATAAGAAGCTCGTGATAATAATCTTCATGCCCGTGGACCTGCCTCGTAACCAAGTCCTGCACACAACATAAACCATCATTAAATCCCAACACATGACAACAATTTAAATCAAACCCTACATCCTTTCGTATTCACTCAATCTACCGAATACGAAATAAAATCTTGATCACCCACCCTTCGTAACCCCGACTATATCTCAATGAGTACAACATGCTAAAACCCATTCGAGTCTTACACTGATTCACATTTCAGATCAGTAATCATCCCTTAGCTCACACTCAAAATATTTGCCACTTCAACTAATCTTAACACTCAACCCATCGTCCACAGCTTCACCACAAGCACAAACAGAACACCACAACTCCTTCCATACATCACCTTCATCAGCCATTACAGCTCACAATTGTGCCCAAAACACAGTTCCTTCCCCAACAAAATAGAGCAATCCACAGCCAAGAGCATATCAATCCCATATCCAATCAATACACACGAATTCAAAGATCTATCCAACCCTAAGTTGGAATCCTCAGCTCCACCCAGCTCCATCCTTCTTCTCCACTCACTCACAGCCGACACCACTCGAACAACTGCCTCCATACAATGTGATCCCTCGATCGAAAACCCATCATATCTAAAAGCATCCACACACCACAGAATGCAACAATTACAGATGAAAAGAAAAGGGTAATCAAAGCTTACCGACCTTAGAACTCCACCGGCAGTAACCTTCCCTTATCCCTTGTTCGCCTACAGCAACTCCTGCCCAAATCACAAAGATCCAATTCAACGAAAGAAGGTTATAGCTCCAACACTCAGTGGCAGGACCGATTACCGGCGATAAATGTGAAACTGGTCTCGGCGGTGATTCGAATGGACGATGACCGTCGCAATATCAGAGGAACTCCAAGGAGGTCGACTGCCGAGGTTGTCCGTGGTGGCCAGAGGCTAATCGACTGGCGGCGACAATAGGGGAAGAGGGAGGACGATCGACGGTGCTGGAGAAGCGTCCAGATCCAGTGGCGATGAGTGGCCAAGCGACAGAGTTTAGCCGTGACGGCGGCAACAGGTTAGGGCTCGGTGGCGTGCGCAGTGAGCGGTGGTGAGGAGACGACCTATTTCTCCTCTCGGTCTCGAGATCTCCTCGGGAGATGCCGACGGTTGCTGGAGGTGCTCACTATCGGCGATGTGCTTCATCACGCCGTCGGTCGTGAGGAGAAGGTTGGCGAAGAAATCGGGAGAGAAGAAGTTGCGATCGGCTGCTACTGCCGGCATTCGATGGGCACCTCCGGCAGGGATGGCGACCAACACGCCTCTCCGGCGACGCTCGAGGGAAAGAGGAGAGGAGTCGGGATCGAGAACGAGGAATCGGGGAGGAAAGTGATCGGGCACGGTTTGGGGAGGAGAAGAGGTCAACGCGATCAGGAAAACGGAAGAAAACGGCTCGCTCGCGTTAGAGACGAGTGGGTTTTTAATGCTATGTGGTTGAGTTAGCCTAGATCAAATCTGAGTTAATCCAACTTGACCCAACACCCATTTAGGCTTTAATCTTCCTCCAAACGGTCATACAAATCCCCTTTTAATTTCAGAAAAATTCCACAAGATAATTCCCAATTGGAAAGGATTTTTTTTCTCCGGTATTTTACAATAAGTCAAGTAATATTTAAATACAACAAATTCAAATGTAACCACCATCATCAACAAAAAATAAATCATCATTGTCATTACATGGATCAGCAGGAGGACCAGATCGAGGAGGAGGAAGTTGACTTGAACTAGATGTTAATTGGAGATGTTACATAATTAACATCTATTACCTCCGAAATTCATTCATTTGTTCATTTAATTCCTTTACTTCCTGATCTTTTTGTCTCGATTCATTTTCTTTTTGCGCTAGTAACTCTTCAAATGACTAACCACTTCGGTCAATTGATTTATTTCTGCTCTTACTGTTGGTGAGGATGAAGAAGAAGCACTAGAGACTTTATAGGATCGGCTCAAAGAACCGAGATCAATTATTCTTCCACTTTTCGCCTCTTTAGTTGCTTCGAGCCATAAATTGATATTGTTAATAGAAGGCTCAGATTCGTCTACATCATCACTTGCACCTGAATTTATTTGTGCAAGTTCATTGTATTTCTTCTATTTTGAAAAAAAAAAGTTAAATAATAATAAAAGATAGCAAAACTTTTTACAAACCTTCATTATTCTAGCTCTCTCTCCACTCCACGTCTTATCTTTCTTTTGAAATGTACGGATGAAAGTGTCTATGAATAATGACTCAGTCTCTGTCTCCTGGGCCTAAACAAATATCTTTATAATTTATAAATTAGTTAGTATTAGATTACAAAATTAGGATTTGAAAAAACTCACCAATCGATATTTATGCTCATCGATATTGATTGAGCCTCCCGTATACGTAGCAAACATAGCGCCGAAATTACAATGTTAATTTTTCTTATTCTGTTCACTCCTCCATTTGGTATCCTCAGATCTCCAATATGCAATAATTTTATTCCAATTTTTCTCAGTTATACAGTGTGACTTTTTATTTCTGATTTTCGCATGATTGAGTATGTTTCTGATATGGTCACCACACTTTTTCTTGAAAATCCTCATAATCTCTAGTGTTTCACTCTCCTCCCAAGTAAATAACCACTGCAGAAGAGAAAAATTGAATTGCTTATATTAACTACAATTTTATATACAAAATGATTTAAATAACTTACTTTGAACTCATTCCACCACAAACTTTTTATTTCTTCCGACGTGCTCGTATAAGTCATAGAAGCTCCGACCCAATAGTTATTCACTATTTTATTCATCTCGTGAATAACATGTACAGAATTTATAAATCTAACATAAAATAAAAACAAACCATATTAGATACTTATAAAAATACATATCGTATTAAAAATATCGATAATTTAAAACTTGAATACTTACAAATCTCCGCGCGGAGATATCAACTCTCGTGTATCTTTCCTCTCAACAAATGATTGTTGTACTAGGAAAGATACAGTAGTAGGTATCTATTGAGAACCAGAAGATCCTACAACCAGAGAAGAGGTGGAGAGCACATTTCCTGCAAGAGCATCAGACTGTGCAGGGGCTAAAGTAGAGGAAGACTGTGATCTTCTATCGCTACTTCGTCTATGACCGCCACGTTGAAACTAACAATCATAATTATTAGAAGAATATAAAAGTAAAAAATAATTACATTTGCATATCGAATTTATAATATGAACAATACGAAAAAATTACCGTATCTGAAGCAACTGGATAACCTATAAAAAAAGACCGTTCATTAATATATCAAATATATGAAATTTAGAATTAGACAGTAAATAAGAACATAATTGGTACCGAATAAAAGTTACCCATAATTATAAATCAAAGTTCGCATTATGATTTTAATCCTGCTCATATGTCTATTCGATCTCATCATCGTCATCATCATCGTAATCGTCATCGTCATCGTCATCATCATCGTCATCCTCTAAATTAAATTTCTCATCTTCATCCTCATTCATTTCACTTGCATCAACGGCTATTACTACGCCGCTGGGTCTCATAACGTTGAAATATTATATTCTTCAATATGAAATGTATTGACAACTTCATCTTATTGATATGCTATGTCTTCTCAATGTTTCTCAATTTTTTTACGTGCTTTTATTTTACAAACAACCCATCGGTCACTTTTGTCTCGTCTTAGACTATGATATGAAGCATAAAATACTTGAATCACTTGTTGTGCTAATACAAATAGTTCATACCTCTTGTATAATTTTTTGTAATTTATTTCAACCAAATTAAACTGTGGATGCACCCTCATGCCTTTGATAGAGTAAAACCAACAACACATAAATAAAATAACTCGCAAATCTGAGTTTGGGTACTCTACCTCTAAAATTTCATCTAGCAAGCCATAAAAATCATTCCTTGCACCTCCATCATTATATGACTGAACACAAACCCAACTATTCATTGTAGCTTTCCCAGTTACATATTCTTGAGTATGAAAATTATATCCGTTTATGAAATATGTCGGTCAAGTTTTCACCACTGAGTTTGGACCCCATAACAGATGCTTTACTAATTCTTACTCAATGTGAGCATGATTATCAAGAACCTAAAGTCAAATAAATATGTGTTAAAGTCAAGATTTATCCAATTTATTATCATAGACTACTTACATATTTTTTGAACCATGGTGCAAATTTTTCATCGCAGAAACGATCAAACTCATGCTCTGGAAGCTTAGAATATAGGGTTTGAAAAATCCTACCATAAAAATAAATATAACACGAACAATAATTTATGATATATGAAATATATAATATAACATTTATATACTCACTCTAAATATGACGTTACTTTTGGACAGTTCAGTAAAATATATATATGGGTTGCTCGCCACTCTTGACTAATTAAGTCTACTTGTACAAGATTCACTCGGTCGACCAAGGTAGTTAAAAATTGAGAATGACTTCAAATTGGGATCAATAGGACCCTCATCATTACTTCTTACTCTTCGACTTTTGCATTGAACCTGAGGTTCAAAATAATATAATGCAAAAGTTGTAACTTCCTCTACAATATATGCATTAACAAAAGAAGCCTCAACATGAGCCTTATTTTTCACCTTTTTTTTTCAAGTGATAGAGGAATCTAATAGTAATAAAACAAAATGTATTAGAAATTAATTTATACTAAAAATAATCAAATGCATGAAAAATGATAAAAAAAAAGAAAAAAAAATCACCTTTCAAACGGATACATCCATCGAAATTGAACAGTCCCTCCAACTTTAGCCTCATATGACAAGTGAACTAAAAGATGTTCCATAGAATCAAAAAATACCGATGGAAATATTCTTTCTAAGTTATACAAAATGATTGGAATGTTTCTCTCTAATGTCTCTATGTGTGAATGACTCAATACTGTCGAGCAAATATCATGAAGAAAAATGCTTAATTCCGTAATTGCACTCCATACAAAATTTGGTAACATTTCTTTAAAAGCAATAGGAATTAGTCTTTCCATGAATATATGATAGTCACGACTTTTCAAACCAATCAATTTGTATTCCTTCAAATAGACACATCTGTCAATATTAGAGACATAACCATCAGAAAATCTCAATGATTTCAATTATTCACAAATAATTCGTCTCTGATCCTTATTCAATGTATAAACTACTTTTGATTTTGGTCACCTACTATTTTCATCAATATCAAGGGCGAGTTGTTTACAGATGATATGCATATCTTTTCTTGCATTCATATTGTCTTTTATTTTTCCAATAATATCCATCACCGTATTTATCATATTATCAAAAATATTCTTCTCAATATGCATTACATCAAGATTGTGATGAATCAAATTACTCTACTAATATAGTAAATCCCAAAATATACTCTGTTTAGTCCATTTATGCGTAATTCTATAGTCATATGTTGTTACATTTGGTTATTCAATAATAGATGGAAAGTTAAACACTATGTTATAAGAATTGACCGATGAATTTCAATGGTAGAGGTGTTATTTCAATTCTATTCTTAGTGAATTCTTCTTTATTTCTTCTAAATTTATGATTTGGTGATAAAAATTATCTATGACAATCAAAATAACTCGATTTTTTTTCATGTTTCAATCTGAATGACTTTGATCTCTCCATACATATTGGACATCCTAAAATCCCAGCAGTACTCCATCCCGATAACATACCATAAATAGAAAAATCATTTACAGTCTAAAGAAACGTAACTCTCATTATGAACATCTGATTAGTATGAACATCATATGTAGAAACACCCTCATCCCATAATTGTTTCAGCTCTGCAATCAGTGGTTCCATGTAAACATGTATTAACTTCTTGGGATTATGAGGGTTAGGCACAATCAATGTTAAAAATATATACGGTGTTTTCATACACATACTGGGTGGAAGATTATACGGAGTTAAGATAATTGGCCAGCAAGAATAAGTTCTTCTTTATTTGCCAAATGGAGCAAATCCTGAAGGTGGAATCGAAGCTTCGCTTCCCGTTTCGGTTGCTTATGCATGAAGATCCTATCTACGTCCCCGGATTAAAAAATTAATCCTTAACGAAGACGGATTACCCAAACAACCGATCCATCATCGTGTTATTCAATTAGAGTGGCCGCTTGAACAAACTTGTTGTTCAAGCAACCTAACTCTTTCCCTCGATTAGTCACGGAATAGATGATGTACGGATCGCCAATTTTTATGTTTATCTTCAGGGTCCAAGTAAATTAGCCACATGCATTATACAAAAGAACTAAATAAAAAAAAACAAGATTATACCTCTTGTATACCTCTTGATCTTCTATTGTATAATCTATCCTCCTCTTGAACGTTGTGTGGGCAACGATTCTCCAAGAGTTGAAACTTCCTAGATCGTGTTCTTCCCTTCCTTGCTCGCTCCGAACAAAGGGAAGAATATCAGACACTTCTTCTCCTATCTAGTGCCGATCACCAAGCCACCAACTTGGTTGTTGCCGCCGGCCAAGGAGAGGAAGAAGGAGATGGTGTGGGCGCCGGCCAAGAGCTCCAAGGGAAGAAACCCTAACACTTGTTGCCTCTGGCCAAGGAGAAGAAGGAGAGATATGGGCACTGGCCAAGAGAGAAAGAAGAAGAGGGGCGCCGGCTAAACCTTAGGAAGAGAGGAAAAACTTCTACTTGTTGCTACCCAAAAAACTTCTCCAAACCCTAGCCGCCCAACCCTTTGAAGCAAACCCTAATCTCCAATGATTAGTTGCCACCCAAGCCAAGGAGCAAACCCTAGAATTCCAATTCTATTTTGCCGCCCAAGCCAAGCCTCCTATATTTATAGATTTCGCCCAAGCCTCCTTTTAATCGTGTCCGTTGGATCTAGGTTTCATGAGGGTTTTAATATGCTACAATAGGGACCATGAGGAGGAGTTGGATCTTGGCCACCCAATGGATCTGACCAACATAAAATCCGATCCATTAATGATAATTCATTCCACTAGATGATTATTATTGATCTACTCACCAACCTCCATAAATAAATATGGGCTCCATATATTAATTGTATAAATATCTCCCCGTGTTTAAGATATCGAATGTCCCTAAATTAATTAATTTACTAACGATTAATTAATCAATATCTAACTCTATGAATAGTACTACTCAACTTTATCATCATGCCGGACCAAGTCCACCTACAGGGTTTACATGATGATCCTTATGAGCTCCTCAAGGGGACATCATTATTCTAATACATAGGACACAGTTTCCTCCTATAATCAACGGCATACCATGTAAATAATATCATTTTCTAACTTACCGAGCCTATCGATTTAATCTATAAATCTCTCTCATTGGTAAATCAAAGAAATAAATACTAAGTACATGTGTCCGTTATTATATCAGGATTAAGAGCATGTACACCATAATATCTGAGGTCCGATTCAATTATGTAGTCAGCAATAAATTGAATCACCTCTAAGTCAGTCCTACTCAATACACACAAAGTGTACTAGTGTAATTCTATGGTCAAGACAAACCAATACCAAATTACACTACAACCATACCAATGATTTGTGCAAAACCATCTCGGTTGTGAGTCTCTACTTATACTCTACAAGGAACTGATAACATGATCTTCCGTGTGACACCACATACCATGTTATCTACAATGTAATATATCAGACAATATGCATAACCATAAATATGCAAACAATGATCATGTGATTCTTATTTTAAAAATAAAGATGTTCATATAAAGGATAGACTTTTCAGTATACATCCCAACAGATCCATCAGCACATAGATCAAACCTGATGTTTCGAGTCTTATTCGTAAACTCAGGATATGTTCTATCAAAAATTTTCCACATCTCTGCATCTGATAGAGGACACATTAGCCCCTCCTCTGTTTCATGATTTGCATGCCAAGTCATATGTTCAGTAATGACCTTTGATGCATAAAGCCTTTGCAATCTAGGAGTTAAAGGCAAATAGAACATTTGTATGTATGATTTACATTACTTATTACGATTCAATCTCTTGGTACTCTTATACCTACATTGATTACAGAATTTACAAATATCTAAATCTGTATTATCTCCCCAATATAGCATACAACCATCTCTGCAAACATCAATTCTTTGTACCGGAAGACCTAAATCTTTCACAAGTTTTTTCATACCGTAAAAATTGTTGGGAATTATGTGATCATGCGACAATACTTCTCCAATAACTTGAGCGAAATTATTAAAATAATATTCGAACACATTATGCTCAATTTTAACATTCAACAATCTTGCGGGGCGAGATAATTTAGTGTGACTATCACAACCAGATCATACGAGTTCATCTGTAGCTCTCAACACTTCTTAAAATTTGAGATATGGTTCATTGTATATATTTTCATGAACACCTGTTACTTCTACCTCCTCCAACAGTGATGAATAACTAGTATACATGTGTTCAAATATTTGAGGATAACTAGAACTTGTAGCGTTCGATTCGATATTCAAATTATGATCAACTGCAACAACTATCATCCTCTGATATGGATTAAATTGATCATAATATCTTTGATCTCCACTAACTGCCCTTTATATGTTTCGTCCAACCTCTTCATCAGATATGAACGGTTCACCATTACATGTCCAATTATAATAATTTTGAGTAAAACTAAATCTACAAAGATGTTCTCGAACTTTGTCACACTCAAAATATTTACCATTATGATATTTTTGCACGGACACCTTAATTTATTCTCATCCATGAACTCAACATTGCTACCAGTAAAATTCAAAAATTATTTCAACCTAATAATAAATTCATCAGTTAACTCATAACGTTCTAGTAAATTCTTTTTATACATCCAACTTCTTTCTCTATCCATTTGTCCTGTTTCCAAATTTATATCAAGGATTAATTCTATTTTTTCATATTCCATCCATATTAATTTAACAATAAATTTATATTCAAAATAAATTCTTCTAGTGCTTACTTATTTTTTGTATGATATTGAATTACAAACTATAATATATCGAACAAATAATACATATTTACAGAAAAAATACATAAAATGAAACATTAATTATATATATTATATAATGATAATGCTATAAATTTTTGAATATACAATATACCTACCCTGGTGGAAGCAACGGATTAGCTCACAGCAGAAGACTTAACGAACATACGGATCACCTGAAGGATGAAATACGACAAACCTTTGAAAAATAAAACATTAGTTTTGTATTTATATTACACATTATTGATTTAATTTTAATAACATGTTAACTTTGTTGTGACCGAGTACAAGATGTGGAGGGATAGAGTCGCCACAATAGTTGTGCGCGATCCAGGGGTGACGATGAACCATCCAACTGGGGCACGACGGAGCCTGGAACAAATGCTCCAGCTGGGGAGGCGATGAACCACTCAAGTGCGCGATCCAGAGGATTGCGAACCCCCCTATCGTGTCGTGCCCCTGCGGCGTGCTCGTGCCTCTACCGCGTGCTCGCGGCAGGCCCTGATGTGTGTTTGCGATGGCAACCCACAAGCACATGCGTGCACGGTGCTCAGGCCAGCAACAGTCGCAAGCATGTGAGCAGTGCTCGCGCCAGTGGCTACTGCGAGCACGACGTGTGCTCGTGGTAGCACGGGTCAGCTGCCACGAGCACGACGTGTGCTCGCGGCAGCTGCCGCGAGGTCGCGACACTTGCCCGCAGTAGCTGTCGTGAGAGATCGTGGCACCTACCCGCAAGCTCGCGGCAGTTGCCGTGATCTCGCCTCGTGACAGCTGTCGTACACAACGACGCCACTGCTCTAGCAGTGGAAGAGGATGGAATTGGAGATTGAGGCGTATCGAGATCGATCGAGCGGGGAGAAGCGTGTGAGGAGGGAGGAAAGGAGAAGGGGATGCTAATTAGGGGAAATCGGCGACGATTTATAATTCATTGCAGAGTTGGCGATGAATATTATATTGGTCACAAAATTGGCGGCGAATACAGTATTCGTCACCAATAAAAAATTCCAACAAAAAATTTTTGTCGCTAAATTTATCACAAAATTTGCAACGAATAATTCAATCGTTTCAAATTCTGCGACGAATTCATATTTCGTCGCAAAATTCTGTGACAAATTTTATTGTTCATTCTAAAATTGGCGATGAAAATTAAATTTGTTGCAAAATTAGCGACGAATATTAAATTCATCGTAAATTTCTTAATTCTCGTCACCGTCTCTTTCGCTAAAATATTGAAAATGTTTGATGAAAATATTTCGTCGCTAAATTTGTCAGAATATTTGCAATGAATTTTCATATTCATCGTAAATTTTGCAACGAAAATAGATTTCGTTACAGAGTTTACATCGGATCCCAATTTCATTGCAAATTCTACAATGAATTTATATTTTATTGCAAAAGTTTGCAACGAAATCGATTTTTCGTTGCAAATTTACGATGAAAAATCAAATTTGTTGTAAAACTATGACGATATTTGCAACGAAATTTAATTTGTTACAAATATTTTTATGTTTGCAACAAAAAAGTTTTTGTTGGAAATTTCATTACTAATTTGCGACGAATTTAATAATTCGTCGCAAAGTTTGTTGTAAATTTACAATAAATTATTTTCGTTGCT
The DNA here is from genome assembly GCA_025175895.1 of Wurfbainia villosa. Lineage (NCBI taxonomy): Eukaryota > Viridiplantae > Streptophyta > Magnoliopsida > Zingiberales > Zingiberaceae > Wurfbainia > Wurfbainia villosa. The sequence goes on along the minus strand of CM045995.1, from coordinate 4,829,970 downwards.
AAAATTCGTCGATATTTTGATGTATTTTTGTAATGTCACGAATCTAAGGAACGAACTCATTATTCTTTCATAGGCTCCATAGATCTTTGGGGATCATGGGATTGAACTTATCATCCTCTCCACAACTTTATTGATCTTTGGAAATCAAGGATCGAGTTTTTTCACTCCTAGATAGTAGAAGGTTACCCTCGAGATTTAGGGATCGAGTCATTCTCCCTCATCTTGACTTGGTCATGGATTGAGCATTTCCCTTTTCTCAGAAAAAGACACTCCAGAATTTTTTTCTCTTTCTTAAAAAGGGTGGTCTCAACTTTTCCTCTGTATGAGATAGAGTCATCTTAAATATTTCTTTCATCAAAGATGAGTCACCTCCTAATATTTCTTCTGTTTGAGATAGAGTCATTTTACTTTTTTTTTTACATTTTTCCTTCGTCGACGATCAAGTCACCTCCTAATATTTCTTTTGTCTAGGATAGAGTCGAGGACGAAATTGTTTCCTAATATTTTCTCAGTCCAAGACAAAATCAGCTTATATATATCCTTCAACAGGGATAGAGTTGCCTCCAATTTTTTTCTTTCTCGGATAAGGTCACCTCAATAGCATCCTCTCCCTTATCGAAAATGACTCTACTAGTAGTTGACCTCGTTAGCTCAGTCTATTTCACTAATTCCACCCTATCAGTTCAAATACTCAAGATCACTTTAACATCCTGCTAACCTAAATACTCTAATCAAATCTCACACACTACAACTCCTTGACTCAACTGGGAGGGAGGATTTATGATACCGTAGGTATTTGACTCATATTGGATCATCAGGGATACACCTATGAAACCCGACCTAAACTTCCTAGCTAGCCAACCTTCTGAGCTACTAAGCTAGCTCAGTCATCATACAAAGTCGAGGAGCTGCCCAAGCATCGAAGAGCCAAGAGGATTCGGGTGAGCTCGGGTATCCAATGTTAACCATTGAAATATTATAAAGAAAAATAACTTGAATCGATAAAAAAATAGACAAGCCCAATTGTCAAACATTAAATGAGGGTGTCAAGTTGGAGTTGAATTTGGTTTGAATAGAATCCATCGCATAGGTACGAAGATAAGGATCATGTAAATTCTAATCGGGCCTCCAGAGGCACAGTGCAGACGTAAAGTGGAGCGACGTCTCATAGATTAGTATAGTTTGATCTTCTATTGAAATAAATTTGATTGTAAATTTCGAAAAAATTTAAGCAAGCGACCCTGAGTCAAGTGTGGATCGGGAGTTTATTTTTTCAGACGAAGTCTATCTTCGATGTTAAACCTATCTTACAGGAATGATGCAACCGTATCGTAGAGCTTAACTGTTAAGCCACGAACACTTTTCTGATTTAATTATTCTGATGGTCGGTGGAGCATATTCTCATAAGAGTTATTTAGCCTTCCGTTAACAAATCGTGAAGTCGAATCAATCATCTTCAAGAGTAATCAAGTTGAATAATTAGATATCCGTTGTTAATAAAAAAATATAAATTCTAATTGAGAGTAATTTGAATTTAATTTGATGAAGTGACAACCGAATCAAATTTAAATGGATTAAATCGGTTAAATCGATTTAAAACGAATTTGAGTACTGAGAGAATCTTCGGAAGCATTTAGTTTGTGGAGAATTTTTTATTTTTTATTTTTTATTTTATTTTTCTAGAAAATATTTTTTTATTTTTTTAGAAAATGAAAATGAAAATAGAAAATAATTTTTTTTATGTTTTCTAATTTTTCAAAAAAGACTTCTTTATTTTTTAGAAAACGAAAATGAAAAATATCAATTAAATATATTTTTTTATTTTTTTCAAAAAATAAAAATGAAAAAAAAAATCGTATACTAAACACTCCCTTCTCTTTCCTCATTTTCTTTTTTTTTCCCCTCTCCCGTGTACACAGCCCCATAGTAGCCCCCACCACGTTTTATTTTCCCTCTTCCTTTGTATTTTCTTTTTCCTCACAAGCACAGCTGTAGCTTCCACTGTTCCACAGCACTCCTCGTGTTTTATTCCTCTCCAACGAGAGCAGCAACGCCCTTTGCTTCTCCCAGTCAAAAAAAAAAAAAACCCTCCCTCTTTTTTCCTTTTCTCCTTTCTTTATTGTCTTTCTGGGATTGTTGTTTCCACAGCAAAAACAGGCTTGTTTTACCTTTCCTTTGCTCTCTTTGTATCACAGCAACATTGCCAGAGTTTGTCGGAACTAACCGAGGCCAATAATAGAAAATAAAGAAGGTTCTTCTCCCTTCCAACATCAAAAACCTAATTGCTCCAACTATTTTCTTCTCTTTTTCCTAAATTCCATCGATTTTATTTTCCAACAATCACGGTAGCTTTCAGGGACTGTGTGGTTGTTGTTCACTGCAGCAAGCATTGCTATTTATCGTCATTCGCTATTAGAGTTGAAGGCGAGAGCCGCTTGCCCTTTTATTGTCGAACCGTGGAGGACCATTTGCACAAGGAGGATCATAGGTTTTTCTCATTTCTGAATTGTTTGTTATTCTCATTACGGAAATTATTATCGACGATTTATCAAACAATATATGTAAAATTTAGAATTACTTAAATAGTATCTCATATTTTCATATTTATCAAATAACACATTTAATTCTCTTTTTATCCCTCCGACATGCATCACTGTAATACTAGAATTTACAATTTCAATATCAAATCTCGATCTGTAGTGGTAAGAATCACAAGACTACCATCGCTACAAATTTGTAATTCGATCGATCATGATGGTGTTGGATTACAATTCAAAGTGATCAAATTCAATTCTCGATCTACGGTGGTGATTGGGATCATGCACACAATGTGATCTAGAATTTGAATTCTCGCGATCACAATCTGGGATTGCAATATACAATTATAGTGCTGAGATTTGAATTCCCAACATCATATTCGGAATTTTCACTGTGGTGCAGATCTGTTTGACGGGAGGTATAAAAAGGAAATTAAATATGTTATTTGGTAAATATAAAAATATGGAGTACTGTTTAGATAATTCTAAACTTCAACATATGCTCTTTGATAAATTACTGAATTATTATTATTGGTACGAAGATCGGTTGAGGGTTCGATTGGGCAAAACGTATTTGTATCAATCCATTATTTTATCGACTAAGGAAGGTTATAGTACTGTGTTTATTTTATCAGCATTCTATTTAGGCTGGCTAAATAATATAGTTATTCAATTATAATAGTAGGTCTCGTATGAAAATATATGGACGCAGTGGAATCAAGATTAATTTGATTCATCAATTTTAAACTTTGGTCAATATTTATTTTTTGGTATTATTATATCCTTATTGGATATTAATGCAAGTTTTTGAGTCATTTTCATGTTATATTTGCAAATACGAGTTTAAAGGTTAGAAATTTTATTGTAAATAGAGGTGAATTCTATTTGGCTCATTGTACATTTCTTTACACATAAATAAAGATAAACGGATTAATTATACTTGTATAACTAATTTCAAAGTGGGAGTAAAATAATATTTAAAATAATGAAATGAGTTTTAAAATAATTAATCATTGGAAGATATATAATTGATATGATTTTATGTTTATACGTAAATTTCATGAGAGAATTAAGATGAAAAAAGTTATTTTAAAATTAAAATGAATATTCTGTATTACTTTTCTATTGGTATCTCTCTTTATATTTGTTTAACATTTCATATTGTTGATATTTTTTATTATTCATACTTGTAATTTTATATTATATAATTTGTTGGTGCAATTGGTCCAGGTCACGATTGATCAAATTCGAGTTTGACTCGAGTAGTGTTTTAATGTTTGACGATAAGTTGACCATTGTTTGACAATGGATTAACTATATAATTGACATGAAGTTGATCATATAATGGAGAAGTCCAAGTGGGACACTTGAAATAGAAAGTCTAAGCATGAGTCTTGACAATGGTAAATTAAGTCCAAGTCTTGGGTAGGCAATGGAAAGTACAAGCATGAGTCTTGACATTTGTCCCCACGGGGATGGCGGGTTGGTTAAGGCAGAGGGTGCTTGCAGATGAGGCCAGGGTTCGATCCCTGGGGTGGTAGGATTAATCCTCCCCCCAGTCGTAGCAGAACCTCCCCTCTGCTGGTACCAGCCCGTCAAAGGCCATAGGCCTGCCCCGTGATTTACCCCTTCGCGATTTCCTCTTGGGACGGGGGGCCGGAGGCTGCTAGGTTGGCAGTTCCAACCTTTGCAGATGAGTCTTGATATTTGGAAAGTCCAACATGAAATTGGCATGGGAAGTCCAAGGGTGTAGTCTTAGCCACGTAAGTCCAAATGTATAGTCTTGGCGATGAAAGTCCAAGTCATGAGTACTTAGCAATTGGAAAGTCCAAGGGTATAATCTTGGCCACGTAAATCCAAGTGTGTAGTCTTGACGGTGAAAGTTCAAGTCATGGGTACTTGGCAATTGAGAAGTCCAAGGGTTGAGGTTGGCGGCGTAAAGTCCAAGGGTGGAGTCTTGGCAGCATAAGTCCAATGGTTGACAGCTTAAAGTCCTAGCGTGTGTCTTGCTAGCATAAGCTCAAATGTATCTTGGCGGTGTAGACTAGCTTAACATGATAATAACCGATGGAAGCACCTGAAAGTTAGCATATGAATGAACAAGTCAAAGATAACTTGGAGGGATCCGATAGACGTGATATTGTGGAGGTAGCTAGAAGGCTTAGGTTTAAGCTAAAGGTGGCCTAACAAGTATGAGGGCATCATACTTGGGGTAAACCTTATGGTTGAGACATAACAGTCGACTGAGGCTATGAATCAGTCGATTGGTCAAGTGTTTTAACACTTGGCAACGAAGTCGACATTGAGCAATCGACTAAGATTATGATCAGTCGACTGGTGTTCGACTGTAGTCGAGTTGTGGCCACAGACGCAAGGTGACTCACTGGAGTCCCAATCGAGGCAGTGCCTCGGCTGCCCTTGAGCAATTGACTGCCATGGAGGGCAGTCGACTGCCCTTGAGTTTGGCCGTGAGCATGGAAAGCTCGGTAGCCGACCGAGCAGTTGCCTACGGGCTTGACAGTCGATTGCTGGTAATGGCAGTCGACTGCCAGTATATCCGTTGGCTTAAATGTCAACGTGGATTAAGCCCCTTGTGAGACAACGACACTGTTGGCAGTCGACTGAGGTCTTATGATAGTCGACTGCTAGGTGCGGAATCAGTCCGATGCAGGGATAAAAGGAGCATCTCGTGGAGGATTCCACTAATGGTTTCTTGGGAAGTTGTTGATGTGATTTGAAGGCGAAGTGCAGGTGCATTTCAGGGTCTTTCAAGCTCATCCAAGCAACTAACAAGCAAAATATTCAAAACCCTAATTTGTAAAGTGTTCTTTACATTTCAATTGTATTTCTTTGTATTTGCTCGTATATCTTGTTTATTGTTGTAAACACTTGTACAAGATTTCTTCACCTCCGGTGTGTCACCGAGAAGGAGATTTATTAGTGGTGTGTGCATCACTAGAGCTCGTTGAGCTCGTCCCGTGGAGTAGGAATCCTAAGGTTTCGAACCACATATATTTTGTGTATTGTGTATTTGTAGTGTGTTTTTGTTTCTATTATTATATATTCTGCTGTGTATACTAACAATTGTAGCAAGCACGCGATCGAATTCCATCTACGTCAATGAGACGTTATTCACCTCCCTCTAGTGATCATATGATCCCAACAAGTGGTATCAGAGCTCAATGACTCTCAAAAGAAAAAGACGCTCTGATACCAACAAGTGGTATCAGAGCGAGACCACTCTTCAAGGTTTAACAACTAAGGGAGCACCGCTAGAGGGAAGAAAGAAGATGGAGTTTGAAGAAAAATTGGTATGAGACATCAATATGCCAATTCCATACACTCTCTATGGACGAGAAAACTTCAATCAATGGAAGACAAGGATTGAAGAATTCATAATGATGAGGGACTTCGAAGATTGGGTCATCTTAATGGAAGGATTCAAATATCCAAGAGGTCCAAAGGGAGGATTCTTTAAGATAAAGAAGTGGACCAAGGAACAACTTCAAGAATTCGAGAAAAATAAGAAGGTAATAAAATTCTTAGTTGATTTAATTTCTAATGATATTTTGTATAGTTTAGGTGAATATAAGTACGCCAAAGAGCTTTGGAGCGAATTGACAAAATTTCATGAGAAACCCCAATCCGTCCAAGGGGATAAGGAAGAAGAGGAGTGCTCATCCTCCCAAGCTCAAGAAGAAAGCACATCATCATCCTCACAAGAGCTTGAGGAATCGGAGGTTGAAAGGCCATCAACATCCGAGGAAGTGGAAGAATCGGAGGAAGGAGATTATGTCATCTTCAATACCGGAGCAACAAGAAGAAACATCTACCTCCGAGAGCCATAAAGAATTGGACCAAATTCTTCCTACCACCACCCTAGGTAACTCAAGCATTTCAATTAAAAATAAAAATCATATTGTATGCTTTAAGTGTAGGGAAGCCGGACACTACAAGAGCAAGTGTCTGAAACGGGTTAAGAAAATAACACAGGTTGTGCCAAAGGTCAAGGAACCCAGTGCCCCAACAATTAAGAGTAAGGAGCACGTGGTGCGCTTCAAATGCCAACAACAGGGACACTATCGAAATCAATGCCCTAGGGGAGAAAGCAAACCAATGGACAAGAAGGAGCATCACGTGTAGGGGAAGCTTCTAAAGCAAATCCTAAGATAAAATTTAGTAATGCACCTTTTCCTAATGAAAAGCATGGTTTCAATACTCTTGCAATTGTGCATAATCATAAGGAGCATGCTAGACATAATAGGTTCTATTGTTTAGGTGTTAAATATTGTAATCTTAGAGTTAAAGATAAATCTAGAAATAATAACCTTAGAACAATTCTATTTAAGGAAGCAATTAGGAAGGTAGAAGATCATCTAGGCATTAATCCTAAGAACCATAGGCATATGCCTAAAAATAAGAACCATTCCCAAAGAAAGAATGAAAATTCAAAATTAAGAAAATTAGAGTTAGAGAACCAAACCCTGAGATTAAGTCTTGAGAAATTGAAAAAACCCTTAGAAAGATGCAAAATTAAATGCAAGGGTCAAATGGTCAAAATTTAGGATCAAGGAGTCAAAACCTAGAGTCTGAGAAGCAAGGTCCACCTAAGGGTAAGAAAGGATTGGGTCACAAACCTAATCCCAAAGAGACCTACCATAGTGTTTCATTCGATTATGGAATCATTCATAGGTCTAGAAAGACCAAGGTTACTAGGAAAGTCATCCCTAAGGGTAACCATGGTAAGTGCCTAGTGGCCAAGGTTTTCATGAAACCTAAGGAGGCCACTAAGAAGATTACAAGGGGAGTTACCCCTAGAGTTAATTTTGGTAAGACCCAAATGACTAAGGCTTCAAAGCCTAGGAGGGTCACTATGAGGGTATCTAGGGAGGTTATCTCTAGTGAATACCTAGTTAACCCAAAGAGCTCCAATAGATATTGGATTCCTAGGAGCGTAATTCCCTTACGCTAAATGAGTTAGGGTGTGTCAATCCTAAAGTGGATAGGTAGTTAACCTAACATAATAGTGTTGACACTTTAGGCCACTTCCAAGGTAATTGGATACCTTGGAAATAAATTTGAATTTTATCCTAAAGGAGTTTAGGATGTACCAATAAAATTCAATAAGTTTGAAAAGATAAATCAAATTGACACAATTAGATTTAGATGTCATAGTGTGTCATTTTGAGTTTTTGGCACACTATGGAGACAAGTAGTAATATGACAAAATGAACTTAATCCCATCAAATGACAACTAATGTTAAAACTTAGGTATTCTTATACCTTTATATTTTATTTGTTATGATTTGTTTGTCATATGTCATATCATGACATCATCTCTCATCTTAATCATCTAAATGTCATGATAATGCTTAGGGTTAATTTTTATGTCATGTTCATGTTTGGATTGTATTCATATGTCATGATATCATGATTATTGACACATTCTTATTTATACAATCATTATATGTCATAATCATCATTCATGCATTAATTAAAATTGATTTAAGGACTATGACATGATTTAAATTCCTATGAATAAGGGAATCAAATAGAGTTGCTTAGAAAAATACATGAGACCCTAGATTAGGATGAATAAAATCCGTATCTCATATCAAATTGACATGTGTGTGTATTGATACACCCTAGACACATGTGGGATGTTAGGAAATGAGTTAAGTTCAAGGTGCATAGTTCTTGCATCTAGATGAACTCAAACTCATCCTATATCATATATGAATCATGAGGAAAGTTTATGTACAAGTCATGTGCATTAAGCCCATAGACCATGGTTCAATATAAGGTTTTAAAATTATTTTGAAAAATCTTGGTGTGATCTATCTTTTCACCGCCAAAGTTCACTTGGATTTTACACCGTCAAGACTATACACTTGAACTTTTGCCGCTAAGACTATACATTTGGACTTTTCATTGTCAAGACCTATGCTTGAACTTTCCAATTATCATGCAAGTACCTATGACTTGGACTTTACCATTGCTAAGACCCATGCTTGGACTTTCCTTGCCAAATACCTAAGACTTGGACTTTCCATGTCAAGTATCCAAACTTGGACTTTCCCTCGAGTCTCACTCTAGCTAGGTTAACCTTGATTTGGGATTGATTACTTCACCAATCTCCCCATAAAGTTATCTCCTCATATGGTCAAACCCATATCAACCATATGATCAACCCATTGTTAAACAATGGTCAAACCATTTGTTAAACATCAAAACATTACTCTAGTCCTACTCGAGTCTGGTCAATCATGACCTAAGTCGATTGTACCAACAATCTCCCCTTTTTTGATGTTTGACAAAACCTTTGAGTAAGGCTACTTAACTCAAGCCATCAATTCTCCCCCTTTTTAACATAAATCAAAAAGTCTTCTCTAAGGATATCCATATCTCATATCCCAATGAGATAACTCAATCTCCCTCTTGTTCCAAAATCATCATTAATGCCTTCATTTTCCTTAGTGATACCTCCTTATCACTAAATGCAATCCATTTTCTCCATTCTCTAACTCTCCCCCTTTGAGAAAAAATTCATCCATCATACCTTGATGGATAACTCCCCCCTAAATGCTTATTCCCCCTTGATCATTGCACCAACAATGTCTTTAGAAAGTTCATGAGTCAATAGGAATACTAGACTATCAAAATTAAGGGTAAATGTTCAAACTTAAACTTTCACACACCTTTAAAATTTGATACTCAACCCTAAACACCTCTCATCATAATCATTTTCAATGATTTTTTTATCCTTCCAATACTTTTCAAAGTATATCATAGGGTTAGGAGATGTTAAAGTCCACAAGGTTTGAAGATACATAGCTGAACAACCCTTGTTCAACCGAAATCAAACATACCAGTCGACTGAAATAAGAAATCAATCGACTAGTCTACTACCAGTCGAATGCCCCCATGCGATAGTCGACTGATTTCTACAAATACAGAAATCAAAAATGGATTTTTGAAATTCATAAGTAAATATATGTAATTAAAAAAATAATAAAATTTCATACGTATAATACTTATGTCAATCATTATGGGTGAAAAATATTTTTATATGAAAATACCCATTAAAGTGTGAGATTGATACAAAGTTCAAAACCAATGATAACTTCAATATCTTGAGCCTACTTTGTATCAACTTCATTAATGGTGATAACTATCAAAAGATAGACTTCACCAAGGTTTTTCAAAGTGATTTTAAAATGATTTTAAAACTTTAATTTCAATCATGGTCTATGGGCTAAGTATACATGACTTGTATGTTAGCTTTTCTCATGATTTATACCTATGATTGAGATGAATTTGAGTTCATTTAGATGCAACATCTATGCACCTTGAACTTAACTTATTTTCCTAACATCTCACATATGTCTAGGGTGTATCAATACACACACATGTCAATCTAATATTCTTATGAGATGTAGGTTTAGGTTCTTAGGATTTCATATATTTTTCTAGGCAACTGTATTTGATTCTCTTATACTTAGGACTTCAAATCATGTTATTGTTCTTAAATCAATTTTAATTAATCTAAATGCATGAATGATGATCATGATATATAAGATAGCATAATTAAGCATATGTCAATAATCATGATGTCATGACATAAAGATAAACCTAAACATAAGTATGATACAACTTTATCTTATGTACAAACATAACATTAAAATTAAACCTAAACATTATCATGACATTTTAAATAATTATATGAAGCATGATGTCATGAAATGTATTATGACAAACAAAGTATGACAAAAATATAATATACAAAGGTATATAATACCTAAGTCTTAAGATTAATTTCCATTTCTCAGAATTAAATCCAATTTTACCATAAATAGATCAATTTTTTGAGTGTGCCAAAAATTTAAAATGACACACTATGACTCTAAAATCTAATTGTGTTGATTTTGATCAATTTTTTCATACTTCTTAAATTTTATTGGCACACCCTAAACTCCTTTAGGATCAAATATCATATTATTTCCAAGGTATCTCATAACCTTGAAAATGTCCTAAAGTGTCAACTTAACAATGATTAGATTAACTATCTTACCAATTCAAGTTGATACACCCTAACCCATCTAGCGTGAGGGAATCACGCTCCTAGGAATCCAAAATCTATTGGAGCTCTTTGGGTTTACTAGGTACTCACTAGGGATAACTTCTCTTAGTACCTTCCTAATAACCCTCTTAGGCCTTGAAGCCTTAGTCATTATTGTCTTCTTTAGGCTAACTCTAGGGATGACTTCCCTTGTAGCTTTGTTAGTTACTTTCCTAGATTTCTTTGAAATCTTAGTCACTAAGCACATATCATGGTTAACTCTAGGGATGACCTCCCTTGTGACCTTGACTTTCCTAGACTTAGTACTAGTTCCATAATTTAATGGAATATTGTGATAGGTTTGTATGGTCTTCTTGGGCTTAGGCTTGTGACCCAATCCTTCCCCCTTAACTAAATCTTTCCTACTAACACCTAAATTTTGTCCATTTGGCCCCATAATCATGTTTTCTATCTTCCTTATGGTCTTCTTCATTTTCTCAAGCTTTGACCTCGAAGTTTCGTTCTCTAATTATAATTGTTCAATTTTTAAATTTTCAGTCATTCTTTCGGCATTACCTTTTATTCTAGGCATATGTATACCATTTTTAGGGTTAATACCTAGATTCTCCTCTATCTTCCTATTGTAATTCTAGGATTATTTGTTCTAGATTTGTCCTTAGATTTAATCTCATAATTCTCAGCACATAAAAAAAAATATTTATTACTACTAGCATGCTTTTTATGATCATTATGAACAATAGCAAGAACATTAAAATTATTCCTAGCATGCTTCTTGATACTAAAATTTAAAGGTGTATTAATAAATGATACCTTAGGATTTGCTTTAGAAGATCCCCCTACATGTGATGCTCCTCCTTTGTCCTTGGTTTGCTTCCTCTCCCTAGAGCATTGAGTTCTATAGTGACCCCTTTGATTGCATTTGAAGCAAATAATATGCTCCTTGTTTTTAATTGTTGGGGCTCTGACATCCTTAGGCTTTTCATTGACTTTTGGTGTCGGTTTATCCTTCTTGACTCTTTTTGAACATTTACTCTTGTAGTATCCTACTTTCCTACACTCAAAACACGTTATATGATTTTTATTATTAATGCATGTATTTGAGTTACCTAAGTCGGTAAGGAAATTTTGGTCTTATCCTTGGCTCTCGGAGGTGGATGGCTCATCTTCTTGCTTTGACATTAAGGATGGTCTCTCCTTCATCTCAATTATAAAGGTGGAGGCTTCCTCCAATTCTTCCACCTTTTCCTTGGATGTTGAACATCTCTCAACTTCCGATTCCTCAAGCTCTTGTGAGGATGATGTATTTTTTCCTTGAGCTTGAGAGGATGAACACTTCTCTTCCTCATTTGATTTATCCTTGTTATCTTGGACCGGTGAGGGATCTTCATGAAGCTTAGCTAGCTTACTCTATAGTTCCTTAGCATCCTTAAACTCACCTAACTTTGCCAAAATATCATTAGGTAACAAATTAATTAATATTCTCGTTACCTTATTGTTTATTTTTAAATATCGGATTTGCTCCTTGCTCCACTTCTTCTTCTTGAGTATTCTCCCCTTTTTATCATTCAGAACATCGAACCCAACTATAATGGTAATCCAATTATCATAATCATACATAAGAAAATACATCATTCTACCTTTCAAAATTTTCGCAGTCGAAGGAAGGCGGAACCGTGACGTCATCACCCAATTTTTCTTGAAACTCCATCTTCTCGTCTAGCACTTTGCTTTCTTGGTGGTCAGTCTGTAGAAGAGATCTTTGATACCAATTGTAGGGTATCAGAGTGACTTGTTTTTTTTAGAGCCTTGGGCTTTGATACTAATTGTGGGGACCGATATATCTGCTAGAGGGGGGTAAATAGCAGTTTCTTCGCTTCGATGGATTGCGTGCGCGTTCGTCTACAAATCTTGTTATGCGCAGCAAAAACAAATAGCAATAACAAAATACGATAAACACTCACACAAGGCAAGCGATATAACATGGTTCAGAACTTAGGGTTCCTACTCCATAGGTCGAGCTCAAGTGAACTCTAGTAATACACACCACCACTATCAAACTTCTCCTTCTCGGTGACATACTAGAGGTGGAGAAATCTCTTACAATGGTTCTTACAACAATAAGAAAGAAATACAAGAAAATACAAAGACAAAATGAAATACAAATAAAAATTTTTTTACAAAAGATTGCTTTGAATGCTTTGCTTGTATGTTGCTTAGACGAGTTTAAAGGACCCTGAAATGCACCAGCACTTCGCTTCAAATCGCCCCTAGAACCGTTGCCAAAATCCTCTTTGTCGAGCTCCTTTTATGCCTCCGTGCAACCTAGATTTCTGCTTAGCAGTCGATTGCCAAAAGACACCAGTTGCCTACCTACAGTGTCGTTGTCTCACAATGGACTTAATCCACGTTGACATTCCAGCCAATGGCTATACCAACAATCAACTGCCCTTATCAATAATCGACTGCTGCCCGGTAGTCGACTACTAGAGCTTTTATACTCGTGACCACTTAAATCAGTCGACTGTCATCCATGGTAGTTGATTGCTCAAGGCCAGTCGACTGCCTACAATGGCAGTTGATTGCCAGAGCTTCACTCGAGCAGTTGAAGCTCAGTTGACTACTTGATCAATCGACTGATCATAATCTTAGTTGATTGATCCAAGTTGACTAGACTGCCAAGTGTCAAATACTCGGTTAGTCAACTAGTCCATAACCCTAGTCGACTGATAAACCTCAAACATTAGATTTAGCTCAAGTATGATTCTCTCATACTTGATAGACCACTCTTAGCCTAGACCTAAACCTTCTAGTCACCTCCATTAGCCTCATGTCTATCATATCCCTCCGTGTCCTCCATGACTCGTTCATCCATACGCTAGTCTTCAAATTCTTCCATCGGCTATTGTTATGCTAATCGGGTCTACCTTGCCAAGGTACATTTGGACTTATGCTGCAAAGACAAACGCTTGGACTTTATGCCGCCAAACATTAAACTTATACCGCAAAGACTACAGCTTGGATTTTACGCCGTTAATATCACACCCTTGTACTTTCTAATTGCTAAGTACCCATGACTTGAAGTACTTTCACTGTCAAAGTTCACTTGGACTTATGTCATCAAGACTACACACTTGGACTTATATCGTCAAGACTACACACTTGGACTTATGCTGCCAATACTATAACTTTGGACTTTCCATTGCTAAGACCCATGCTTGGACTTTCTAATTGCAAAGTACCCATGACTTGGATTTTACCATTGCCAAGACCTATGCTTGGACTTTCTATGCCAAGTACCCAAGACTTGGAATTTCCATGCCAAGTATCCAAACTTGGACTTTTCCTCGAGTCTCACTCGAGCTAGATCAACCTTAACCTGAGGTCGATTGCTTCATCAATTTCCCATAGAGTTATCTCTTCATCAAATCCATGTCAACCATATGATCAATTCATTGTTAAATAATGGTCAAATCGTTTGCCAAACATCAAAACACTATTCGAGTCTCACTTGAGTCTGGTTAATTGTGATATGGATCGATTGCACCAACAATCAATTATTTATTTACTGATTAAAAATTATTTATTATTACTGTTCAAACAATTAGAAATTATTTATTTACAAATTAAATGATTAGAAATTATTAATTTCCTATTTACTAATTAAATAATTGTAATTATTTATCTGTCAATTATTTAGTAGTTTAGGATTTATATTATTTGAAAATTAAATCCAACTATTCAATTAATTTATTTTTAAATAATAATTAATTAATTAATTATTTTAAATTTTAAATGTAATTTCATAATCTATTTAACGTAAATAATTTATTAGATTTTATTTATTCCGATAAATAAATGATTATTGAGGAAATTAATTTATTAATTTAATAACTCAATCAAAGGTATGTATTAATTATATTCTTAGCAGAATGCCAAGTTTATTAAATTATATAAATTTAGTTACATAAGCTAATTAGTAACTTATTAAAAAATTTCTTAGTCATTAGTCAATTTTTAATCTTTATATATGTTTTACTTAGAGTATTTTCGAATTTTTAGCTCAATAATATTTTAAACATCTTTAATCAAAAGTGTTTGACGAACCTTAAAACTTTAAAATCATACAAAATAACATTATTCAATCTGTTAAAATTATATTGCGTCAATTATGATTAAGCAATAACCAGTTGAGTAAAACAAATTGGGTATTTGGAAAATAAATGTCATTTGATAAATTTTAAAATGAAGTATACTTTTTTATATTTTCAATAAAATTAGGTACATCTAAATTGTCAAAAAAAAAAAAAGTTTAACCGAAAAATAAACAAAAGTAGAAAAGTGCTTCTTCTTCTTTTTTTTTTTTTTAAAAAAAAAACAAAAGCCAAAAAGTGCTTTAGCAGGGAAAAAAATAAAAGGAAAAAGTGTTTTAACTGAAAAGGCAATGTCAACAAAAATAAATTGTTAAATAATATTAAGAAAAATAATATCTGTTTATTCAAAATAAAAAAGGTTGGATGGATTAATGATTCCACTGGTTCATTCTTGTGATCGGATTAGCTTAAAATTTAGTTCAATTGAATTCGTCCATTAGTTTAACTCTTCATTAATAGTCGAATTTGATTAGCAATTTTTGTGTTGTTCTTTGTACTGATTTTTGTTATATGATTTATGTTGATATTTTGTTCGTCACTTTATTAAATAATTGTCGTTATGTTATTGATAAATGTTTGCATCGTTTATATATGTCACCTTGGTAATCACACACTTATGGTGATGAGTATAGCGATTATGTCTACACTCTACATCTAAGGAAACACTTTTTTATTATTGTTTATAGTAACATGTGTAACATATATATAAAGAATTTGAATAGCGCACACATAAAGCTCTGATTTAATGAGGCCGAATTTAATTTTGTTTAATAAAATAAGTAATGGAGATTTTAAAAATCTGACAACTTTAGGCCATAGAGTATTGATGTGTTATTGTTGCAATCATGGAGATTATATCCTTGATGATTTAGTATCTTGGAACGACTAGTGAAGCTTTGAAATAAAGAGGACTCTAACATCAAGTATTAAGTAGTAGACTCATAAGCTTGGGGCGAACTTGATGCATTTGATGCCTTGACAATGTTGAATTAGGTGGATTGATTGCATGAAGCTTTGGTCAAATCACACAAAGTGAGCACAATGAATTTTGGTTGTGTTCGATGTGTTGGCGACCTAAATTGAGAAGGTTGAGACCAAAAAACATAATGATGTATAATAGCATTGTAAATGATGTATAATAGCGAGACGTGCTACCTAATATATTTAATTATAAAGTCTTCTACAAGAAAATTATTTGTCTCCATTCATAATTTAATCTTGGTTCTTTGAGTATTGATTGTGAACTAAATCAAAAGTTCAATCGAATAGTTAATTAGAACATTTTGATCAATGGTGAAGTTGACTGAATACAAGTGTAACGTGAATAAAATATTTCGACGACATATTAGTTCTAAGATACCTTAGTCCTACTGTGGGATAGACTAGTATTATATAAAGAGTTTAGTATGTAGGTTATCAATATGGAATGACCCAATGAATGTTTATTTCAAAGATCAGCATGAGAAGACGCATAGTCAACCTTTAAGACATACCTCTCAACCATCTACAAGTACTACTTAATTTAATCAATATTTTAATTTATTAGTTGTATTTTGAGTTATTAATATTTTTAAACCCAAGTGGAACTTAACGAAGGCTTTGCAAAAATAAATTAAATATTATGACTTGCTTGCTCCGATCGAAAAGTACTCCACTCGTGCACTAATTGGGCCATTAATATCTATAGAAAGTAACATAAAAAAATAGAATAAGATTAAGATTATTAAACTATAAGGAAAAAAAATACCATTATTTTGAGGAGGGTCTACGTGGAAACCGTTTTTGCCATCTTTATTTTTGTAGAAACTTTAACAATTTTATCGGGAACCTCTTTGATTTATCTTCAAATTTGGAAAATTTCCAGCTGATTTCGAGGACCAAGCCGACGATATGTTCGGATTTATGGGAGATCCAGCCGATAAATTCCCGACAGAATCTTTTTTGCACGCCTCGATTGGTGACATTGCCACGTGATTTATTTGAAAGAGAGGCAGATTGGGAGCGCCAACGGTAACTGGTTCAAGCGCCGCCTTCAGGATTTGACGGCAACTGGCGGCGGAGATCGAGGTGTTCGATGGAGGTGGAGGCGATCGAGCTCCTTCTCGGCTGTTACAAGTTCAAGGACCGCTTGCTGGTGGAGGAGGCCTTCACCCACTCCTCCGTCGATGGCCAGCCCTCGTACCAGCGTCTCGAGTTCATCGGCGACGCCGCGCTCGGCCTCGCCGTCACCAATTTCGTGTTCCTCACCAACCCCACCCTCGGCCCTGGCCCCCTCACGCTCCTCCGCGCCGCCAACATCTCCACTGAGAAGCTCGCCCGCGCCGCCGTCCGCCACGGCCTCTACCGCTTCCTCCGCCACAACTCCGCGACCCTCGACCACTTGGTTCGTGAACGAACCCTTTGTTTCCCGTTTTCCTTTGTGTGACGGCGCTAACCCTAATTTACTTCGTCTCCGATCAGGTGGAGGAGTTCACGGCGATGGTGATGAAGGAAGAGATGGAGGACGTGGGGAGGTTGCAGCACGGCGGCTCCATCAAGGCCCCCAAAGTGCTCGCCGACATCGTCGAGTCCTTCGCCGCCGCCGTCTACATCGATTGCCATTACAACCTCGAGACCTTCTGGGGGGTAAAAACTCGACAAGAAAAAAAAAAAATAAAACCCTTTTTTCTCTCCCCTAATCTCCGCTGACTTCTCCAAAATTCGGAAAATCAGGTTTTCCGGAGGATACTGGAACCCATAATCACCGAGGAGACCGTGGTGGAGCAGCCGGTGGCCGCCCTCTACATGTTCTGCCAAAAGCACGGCCAAAGGGTCGGCATCAAGCACCAGATAGAGGGCTCTTTAAACATCGTCTCCGTTCTCGTGGACGAACAGCTCGTCTGCACGGCGTCCTCGGAGCAAAAAGCAATGGCTAAGATCAACGCCGCGCGGACGGCGCTGCCACTGTTGTCGGCCTCGCCGGTGGCTGACTCGTGCCCTGCAGCAACAGGAAATGAAGCAGCAGGGAAGAAAGACGATGAATGCAAGCAGAGACTTCACAGTTTGTGTGGAAAAAACCATTGGGGGCATCCTGTATACAGGTCTGCAATCCAAAATCCTCCCTTTCTCAGCTAACTTAACAACTGCATGAATCCTGCAGGATTGTGAAGGAGGAGGGTCCTGCACATAAGAAACAATACGTATGCTCTGTTCAGGTCGAGATAGACGATGACACCGTCCTTGTTGGCTTCGGGGATCCAAAGCTGAGAGTGAAGGATTCAGAGAAGTCAGCGGCAGTGAAGTTGCTATCGGATCCGTTGATTGAGGGAGAAGAAGAGGATCATGCTTCTTTACAGTTGAAATGCAGAAGCGAGATAGGTCATGCTTGCATGACAATTAGGAATAGGGAGGAGGGTAATTGCAGCAGTTTATTATTGTAGTTAATTTACAGCATAGTAATAAATTTATCCCTTTGATAAGATTTAGCCAATTAATTTTATTAATCTAGTATAGCAATTACTTAATTAGTGGTTTCAATCGGATTATGCTCGAGTCTGAAGGTTTATGTTGTGTCGGTGCGACTGACGTGGTTAATAATAAGGTATGCTCGGCGTGGCCCAGGGTGGCCCATGTCGCGGCCCACATGAGCTTGTGGCATGATTGACGTTATGCCCGAGTTGGCTCTAAGCTTGTTGGTCAGGCTCCATATATTTTAAAAAACAATTAAAAACTAAACAAAAATAAGAAATTTTACTAATTAAAATTTTGACATTTACATATTTACATCTAATGTTTGGTATGACAAATTTAAATTTGGTACAGTATTAATATTCTATAAATAATTATTGAAATGGAAATAAAAGATAAATATATATTGGATAGGCACGGGCCTTTTAGCTTTTTTACAAAGTGTCTATTTTTCTTCATCATCTCATCATCAATTTGGAAGTTGATTGAATATTTCAATGATCTTAACTTCACTTCACTTACACTCTCGTAAACCTCGTAAAGTTCAAGATTAATTTTGATAGCGACTATAATTCGAGCTTAGTGTTCCTTGGTTGAAGTCATTAAATAAGTTAATTAGGTAACTATTACCTTGTTTATCCATATCATACTCTAATCATATTGCCAAAAGCATACACTATAAATTATAATTCATATATAATCTCTCGTAACTCAGGCAACTTTCAAATCTTAAACTTCTTGCATTGCTTAAAAACATCTTTATTTCTAAGTCTTCAATTGTTGACCCAAAGACTACTAGTTCTAAGAACGACGAGTTACCAAACAGCGCACGTAAAATTTAAAAATGTCCAAACAGTGTCTCATACTTTTATATTTATTAAATAGCGTACTTAATTCCCTTTTTACTCCATCCGCTAAAAAAATCTGCACCACTGTGATGCTGAAATTACAAATTTCAGTACCATTGTGGTGTTGAAATTTGAATTTTCAGTACACAGTGATGGTACAATCCCAGCACCACTACCATGGTGATGAAATTTGCAATTCCAGCACTACAGTGGTGCTGGAAGTTACAATTCCAGCACCATTGTGGTGTTGGGATTTGAATTCCCAGCACCAGTGCTGGGATTGTAAATTCCAGTACCACGGTGGTAGTGCTGGGATTGCAATATAACTGTGGTGCTGTGATTTGAATTCTCAACACCACGTTCGAGAATTTCACTGTGCTGCAGGTCTGTTTGGCGGGAGGGATAAAAAGGGAATTAAGTGCGCTATTTGATAAATATGAAAGTATGGAGTACTGTTTGAGCAATTATAAACTTCACGTGCGTTTTTTGATAAATTGCCGTTCTAAGAATCCTTATGCCTAAAGATTTCTGGCTTGTAAATCTTTAACATTGTATCCAAAGACTCTTTATCTCTAGATATTCAATAGTTTGTCCAAAGGTTTTCTGCTCAAAAGTCCTCTCATTGTAAAATGTTGATCATTTGAATGTTTTATATCATCCTTCACTCATGCCCCCACCTTATTGTTAGTGAAAGCCTTAGAGCCAATCATGTGATGATTGTTGTATGGACTTTATTGTATCATATTCCTATTTATAAAGGCATGGTTATTATATTTACTTGTATTGGTGCCAAATAACTAAATATAATAATGTCCTTGAGTAGTAGGTTCTTATCTATATCAATCGATTGGTTGAATCGATAATGAGATGATATAGAGAACACTATTCTTAATCATTCCTAGTCGAGTATTAACATTTAGGGAGAATATAAATGCGTAGAGACTAGCATGTAGGTCAACACGATGACTTGATTTCACAAGTCATGGATATGAGATATCAAGTTGACACATGGGTATGCATTGGAGAATGTATACTGAATGACCCGCCATGAGAAAGTATCTGTTGGGTTTTTCCGAGCCGCAAAAACCGCTTTTTGCGTTGCGGAAACCTCGGAAGCCCCCGGCCACGGATCCGTGCAAAGTATAAAAATTATAATTACATGTATGTGCTTACAGAAATCCTAGATCTACCTTAGATCTAAGAGGTTAGAACGTTACCCTCGTAGCGACGCCTTTCGCTTATCCCGCTCGTCCAAAAGTTCGCCGGAACTCGAGAGTGTCAAGTGCACACTCCTCTATGGTATCCACACAAGCAATAGGTGGAGAGAAATGCCTTAGAGTGTGCTAGCACTCCCTTAGGAATTTCGGCCAAAGAGAGGGATGGGAGAGGGAGAGCTTGAGAGGAAAGGTTCCAAGGTTGAAGATGAAGTAATGAGAGTAACTCATCAAATGAATTCACCACATGAAACCCCTAAAGTGGCCGGCCACTTCATGGAGGGGGGGTTATATGCATGCATGTAACTCCCATGACCCTTGGTCTCCCTCATGATGTGGCACCAATTGACCAAGTCAATGATGATGTGGAGCACCATCATTGGCCGGCCATGCCTAGTCATCATCATGACATGACATTTGGTCAAGTCAAACTTGACCTTTCATCTTCCCTCTCAAGTCAAGTCAAACTTGACCTCTAATCTCCCATGGTTGATCAAATCTAACCACTTGACTCAAGTCAATTTAATTTAATGAATCTCTATTTATTAATTTAAATTGATTTGATGAATCAAATCTCAATTAGACTCATTCAACACTTGAATCAACTTGAGTCTAACTCAATTAGTCTAATTTGGATTACTCTTAATCCAATTTGGTTCATCCCATGAACCTAATCCTCATGGTTCATCATATGAACCTAATCTCCATCTAATTGCTCTTATGTGTGTGACCCTATAGGTTCTTGTAACGTTGGCAATGTCCCTAAACCGATTTAGAAACATAAGCAATGAGCGGTATCTAGCAACACATCATTGCTACCCAAGTTACAAGAATGTTGAGCTCCAACATCACCTTTGTGACTACTAATTGTGACTCTCACAATATGTGACAATGTCCCTCTATCCTTGACATCTAGATTGACCAATCGAGGCATAGACCGTGTCATCCCGTACAATCTAAATCTTGAACTCAAGTAGACTCACTCTAATCAAATGAGCTCAATATCTCATATTGACTCATTTGGGCGTAACCATGCACTTCGTGGTCTCACTCTATCAAGAATATCGATGTCACCCCGTCATATAGGAGGGATAGATCCCATCTACATCACTCATCCTCCGCATAATTCGTTACATACCCAAGAATCGCCTTTATAGTCCACCCATTTACGGGTGACGTTTGACGGCCAAAGTATGCAACTCCTTATGTAGGGAACCATGGTGACTTCAGGTCTAAGGACTAATAGTCATACTAATAGCCACATGAGAAAGTATATGACACTCATATAACGATCCATGATACTTTCTCATGGCGGGTCATTCAAGATACATTCTCCAATGCATACCCATGTGTCAACTTGATATCTCATATCCATGACTTGTGAGATCAAGTCATCTTGTTGACCTACATGCTAGTCTCTATGCATTAACATTGTCCCCGAATGTTAATACTCGACTAGGAATGATTAAGAGTAGTGTTCTCTATATCATCTCATTATCGATTCAACCAATCGATTGATATAGATAAGAACCTACTACTCAAGGACATTATTATATTTAGTTATTTGGCACCAATACAAGTAAATATAATAACCATGCCTTTATAAATAGGAATATGATACAATAAAGTCCATACAACAATCATCACATGATTGGCTCTAGGGCTTTCACTAACAATCTCCCACTAGCACTAGTGCCAATCATCGTAGTATCTAATACCCAATGACCTAGTGTGACCATCATGCTTTTTCTGTTCCAAAGCCTTGGTCAAGGGATCTGCGATGTTAGCCTCTGTGGGTACTCTGCAAATCTTCACATCTCCTCGATCGACAATCTCACGAATGAGATGGAAGCACCGATATATTCGGCCTCTGTTGTAGAATCAATAACTGTGTCCTGCTTGGAACTCTTCCAGCTCACAGTGCTACCTATTCAAGCAAAACACGAACCCTGACTGCGATCTATAATCATCCTGGTCAGTTTGGAAGCTGGCATCGCTGTAACCCTTTACAGCTAGCTCCTCATCGCCTCCAAATATCAAGAAATATTCTTTAGTCCTTCTCAAGTACTTAAGAATATTCTTGATCGCTATCGATGGACGCTCACTGGATCTCGATGTATCTACTCATGCTCAAAGCATACGAGACATCGGAGACAGTACATAGCATGGCGCATATGATAGATCCTATAGCGGATCGTAAGGGATCTTATCCATGCGGTCTCTCTCCTCTCTAGAAGAGGGACTTTGAGTCTTGAAAGACTCACACCATGTGACATCAAGTCCTTTCTTGGAATTCTGCATGAAACAGTATCTGAAGTGATGTATGTACTCGTACTCGACTTAGGCCAAGCAATCTCTTAGATCTATCTCTATAGATCTTTATGCCTAGAATACGCCGCTTCACCTAAGTCCTTCATTGAGCCCTCGACCAAGTCTTCTGCATTAGCGAAGGGATGTCATTCCCAATGAGTAGTATGTCATCCACATACAATACAAGGAAGACAACTGTGTTCCCATTAACCCTCTTGTAGACACAGGGTTCATCTTCATTCTTGATGAAACCAAACTGTTTGATCGCATCATCGAATCGAAGATTCCAGCTCCGAGAAGCTTGCTTTAGCCCATAAATGGACCTTTGCAGCTTGCATACCTTCCCAGTATGCTGTGGATCTACAAAACCCTCAGGTTGTGTCATGTACACATCCTCGAGTAAGTTTCCATTCAGAAACGCGGTTTTGACATCCATCTGCCAGATCTCATAATCGTGGTATGCTGCAATAGCAAGCAAGATCCGAATGGACTTAAACATCGCCACTGGAGAAAAGGTTTCATCATAGTCAATACCATGAATTTGCTTGAAACCTTTAGCCACCAATCGGCCCTTATAGGTATGCATAAGTCCATCCATGTCAGTCTTTCTCCTAAAGACCCACTTACACCCAATGGGTTTGACCCCTTCAGATGGATCAACCAAAGTCCATACTTGGTTAGTGTACATGGATTCCATCTCGGATCTCATGGCTTCTAGCCATTTCTCAGAATCTGGGCTCATCACAGCTTCCTGATAGGAGGTAGGCTCATTCTCAATGAGCATAACGTCATCATGGTCAGACAAGAGAAATGAGTATCTCTCAGGCTGACGACGTACCCTATCAGACCTGCGAAGAGGTAGATCTACTTGAACAGGTGGTTGTTCCACAACTCTTTGTGCAACAACCTCATCACTCACAACACTTTGTGGTTCCTGTTTAACCTCCATCAAGGTCTCAGTGCTATGGTCCTTATCTTGAATTTCTTCAAGATCGAAGGTACTCCCACTAGTTTTTCTAGAAACAAAATCCCTTTCTAGAAAAACCCTGGCCTTTGCCACAAACACTTTGTGCTGACTGGGAATGTAGAAGTAATATCCCTTAGTATCCTTGGGATATCCAACAAAATAGCACCTATCGGATTTGGGTCCCAGTTTGTCTGAGACTTGACGTCGAACGTAAGCCTCACAACCCCAAATCCTCATAAAAGACATCTTGGGATTTTTCCCTGTCCATATCGTATATGGTGTCTTTACCACAGCCTTGGATGGTACACGGTTAAGGGTAAAGGCTGCTGTGTCCAGAGCATATCCCCAAAAGGATATAGGAAGATCTGTGTGACTCATCATAGATCGTACCATATCCAATAGGGTACGATTCCTCCTTTCGGATACACCATTCCACTGTGGTGTTCCAGGAGGAGTGAGTTGGGATAGAATTCCACACTCAGCTAGATAGTCACGAAACTCATGGCTAAGGTATTCACCACCTCGATCTGATCGAAGTATCTTAATACTCTTGCCAAGCTGGTTTTGTACTTCATTCTTGAATTCTTTGAACTTTTCAAAGGATTCAGATTTATGTGTCATAAGATACACATAATATCTCTGAAGTCATCGATAAATGTAATGAAGTACTGTAACCACCTCTAGCAAGAACATTGAAAGGACCACATACATCACTATGTATAAGTCCTAACAAATCTGTTGCTCTTCGCTATGTCCACTAAAGGAGTCTTGGTCATCTTGCCTAAAAGGCAAGACTCGCATGTCTCATATGTTTCAAAATCAAATGAGTCTTGCAGCGCATCCTTATGGAGGTGAGATAAGCGACTCTCATTTATGTGACCTGGCGAATGCCAGAGATAGGTTTGGTTCAACTCATTTGACTTGAACCTCTTGGTACTTATGTTATAGATAGGGCTCTCTAAGTCTAGAAAGTAGAGTCCGCTCATTAGAGGTGCACTACAATAGAACATATCATTTAAATAAATCAACAACATTTGTTCTTTATTATAAATGAAAAACCTTTCTTGTCCAAACAAGAAATGAAATGATGTTCTTAGTTAAAGCAGCACATAACAACATTCATCTAATTCTAGTACAAGCCCGGAGGGCGAGATAGATCATAAGTTCCTACAAAGAATGAAAGAACCCTTGCTCCATTGCCTACTCGTAGGTCCACCTCGCCCTTTGTCAATGCCTGCTATTTCTCAGCACATTGGTACAAATGTGAGATGCATATCCTATCTAATACCCAAGATGAAGAAATAGATAGATTGACTTCTATAACATTTATAGAAGTAGAAGTCTCACTTCTTTCTTAAGATCTTCGTATGCCTTGCTTACGCTTCAGTGTCTCGCTTCCTTGCGAAAGAAGCAAGCCCCTTCCTTGGCTACCCCTCCTTTGGGTTTAAGTTCTTTGCCTTTGCCCTTGGCTTGGGACTTTCCCTTACCTTTAGGCTTGCCCTTGCCTTCTTCTTCTTCTACGCACCATCAAAATGGTGTCGATTTACCTTCTTCTTAAGGTTAAGCTCTCTCAACATTCTCAACATCTTCGAGCATTTCAGTAATGGCTTATCAATTTCATTCATGTTATAATTCATGACAAATTGATTGAAGGCTTGTGGCAAAGATTGCAAGATTAGGTCGACTCTTGGCCAAGTGGGAATCCCACCTTTGTAGGTTTTCTACGCACCCAATCATCTTGAGTACATATGTACCTACGAGTCCCTTCTTGCATTTTGGACCCAAATAATGCCTTAGAGACTTCATATCTCTCATGCCTAGCTTGTCCTTGATATAGTTGACGAAGATGTCCAACCATATCATAAGCATTCATGAACTCGTGTTGCTTCTGAAGCTCAGAGTTCATGGTCGCGAGCATTAGACATGACACATCTAATGCATCATCTTGATGCTTCTTGTAAGCATCTTTGTCACGCGAGGCATTGGCGGAGGTGCCTCCGAATGGGCGCTCCAGACGCATACAACTTCCTTTCTTGGGTGAGAACAATTCTCAAGTTCTCATCCCAGAAATTTGCTCCATTGAGCTTGTCCTTCTCAAGGACGGATCACAGAGAGAGAGTGTTCGTGGTTGTCGACATAGTTATCTACAATATACAATGCAGAGAATTAATATCATATTCCTTTTATCATTTAATTAGGCCTTTAATCAAATGATGCTCCCACTAAATTATAGGAATTTTGTAGAATCGAGTTATGGATGTGGTCAAACCACTTTTACTAGATTCATACAAACTAGCTATAATTCTTGCGGGACAAGATCCACATCATACTAAGCCTTGAGTTAGCTTTGGCTAAATCGCCCAAGACTTAGTACGATCGGTGGGTAACACATTACCGATTACATCTCTATGCAACTCTTGTTTATAGAATTAAGACCCACATTTACAAAAGACCTTGAGTTAGCTTTGGCAAATCGCCCAAGATTTAGTGTAAATGCGATCTTAACCTATCTTTCCAACGATTGGAATATGCCTATAGTTCTACTCGATCCAATTGAGTTAACTAGTTTTGCTCAATCTAATTGAGCTTACTCTAACCCAAGTCGTGATAGGCGGGACCAAGATTGTCCCTCCGCACCCTACCAAGATAATATGCGTTGCTCTGCTTTGGCAGATTCAACAACAACAAATGATCGAGGTAGTGATGGGTATCAAGGCTCGGTAGGCATTTTCGAGTTGATTCGATTATGATCTAATCTAATCGTAATGTGTATCTTATACGCATTTAGGCCTTTATTATCCTATATTAGCATGCATCATATACATACATTAATTATTCTAGCATGCATCATATACATACAAGAAAATTAACCTAGCATGCATCATATACATACAAACATTTTTCTACTAGCATGCATCACATACATACAAGCAAAATCAATTAAATATACATATATATATATCAACATATATATCATTAAATGTGATATAGTCATGTCCCTACTACGATCTTCTCAAGCCAATGAGAAGATCGGACGGTCAACCTAAGGCTAGCGGCTTCTCCAAGCGCTTCCTTTGACCGCCATGTGTCGTCGTCACCCTTCTCGTCTTCAAGTGGACTTTCCACCGCTCCATTTTTGTACATTACAAATACGAAACTCGAGTTACATTCGAGTCTAAAACTATTTACAACTAGAATATTAAAAGAATAGGTGCGACGCAGTCGCAAAACACTTTACAACACGCGACAACCACAAATGACGCAGGCCGTATTATGAATTACAACACACATAATCCAATCCAATTGGGTTATTGGGCCATGACAATCACAGAATTATACATAATTCTAAATTATGTATTTTTACAGAAAATTTCTATAATTTTTCCTAATTTATTTTGAATTTATGAGTCACCTAAAATGGTCCCGCTAAGCGGTTCGGATCGCGGGACATGGCCCCTTTCGGGGATAGGGGCAGCGCCCCTACTCGCAAAATAAACTTCGCGAGTGTCCCTACAATGATCTTACAGCGACTTAAGTCGCTGTCCCAAAAACCTAAAGCGAGAACTCGCCGATTCGGAGAGTTTTTCTCGATGGTTG
Source organism: Wurfbainia villosa (assembly GCA_025175895.1). Lineage (NCBI taxonomy): Eukaryota > Viridiplantae > Streptophyta > Magnoliopsida > Zingiberales > Zingiberaceae > Wurfbainia > Wurfbainia villosa. The sequence continues at coordinate 4,802,819 of CM045995.1, read as the reverse complement.
AAGCCTACGAGTGTCCCAACACTCGTTGCTTCGACTCTACGAGAAAAATACCCAAAAATTCTATAAAATAAGAAAATTTACAGAAACATATAAATCTGTAATTTTATATCTAATATAAAAACTACAAAAACGAAACACATACATGCTTCGCACGTGGCTCTGATACCACTGTTGGGTTTTTTCCGAGCCGCAAAAACCGCTTTTTGCGTTGCGGAAACCTCGGAAGCCCCCGGCCACGGATCCGTGCGAAGTATAAAAATTATAATTACATGTATGTGCTTACAGAAATCCTAGATCTACCTTAGATCTAAGAGGTTAGAACGTTACCCTCGTAGCGACGCCCTTCGCTTATCCCGCTCGTCCAAAAGTTCGCCGGAACTCGAGAGTGTCAAGTGCACACTCCTCTATGGTATCCACACAAGCAATAGGTGGAGAGAAATGCCTTAGAGTGTGCTAGCACTCCCTTAGGAATTTCGGCCAAAGAGAGGGATGGGAGAGGGAGAGCTTGAGAGGAAAGGTTCCAAGGTTGAAGATGAAGTAATGAGAGTAACTCATCAAATGAATTCACAGTGGCTTACTTCATGGAGAGGGTTATGCATGCATGTAACTCCCATGACCCTTGGTCTCCCTCATGATGTGGCACCAATTGACCAAGTCAATGATGATGTGGAGCACCATCATTGGCCGGCCATGCCTAGTCATCATCATGACATGACATTTGGTCAAGTCAAACTTGACCTCTAATCTCCCATGGTTGATCAAATCTAACCACTTGACTCGAGTCAATTTAATTTAATGAATCTCTATTTATTAATTTAAATTGATTTGATGAATCAAATCTCAATTAGACTCATTCAACACTTGAATCAACTTGAGTCTAACTCAATTAGTCTAATTTGGATTACTCTTAATCCAATTTGGTTCATCCCATGAACCTAATCCTCATGGTTCATCATTGCTACCCAAGTTACAAGAATGTTGAGCTCCAACATCACCTTTGTGACTACTAATTGTGACTCTCACAATATGTGACAATGTCCCTCTATCCTTGACATCTAGATTGACCAATCGAGGCATAGACCGTGTCATCCTCGGTACAATCTAAATCTTGAACTCCAAGTAGACTCACTCTAATCAAATGAGCTCAATATCTCATATTGACTCATTTGGGCATGGCCATGCACTTCGTGGTCTCACTCTATCAAGAATATCGATGTCACCCCGTCATATAGGAGGATAGATCCCATCTACATCACTCACATCCCTCCGCATAATTAGCATATACCCGATGTCGCCTTTATAGTCCACCAATTTACGGGTGACATTTGACGAATCCAAAGTATGCAACTCCTTATGTAGGGAACCATGGTGACTTCAGGTCTAAGGACTAATAGTCATACTAATAGCCACATGAGAAAGTATATGACACTCATATAACGATCCATGATACTTTCTCATGATGGTCATTCAAGATACATTCTCCAATGCATACCCATGTGTCAACTTGATATCTCATATCCATGACTTGTGAGATCAAGTCATCTTGTTGACCTACATGCTAGTCTCTATGCATTAACATTGTCCCGAATGTTAATACTGACTAGGAATGATTAAGAGTAGTGTTCTCTATATCATCTCATTATCGATTCAACCAATCGATTGATATAGATAAGAACCTACTACTCAAGGACATTATTATATTTAGTTATTTGGCACCAATACAAGTAAATATAATAACCATGCCTTTATAAATAGGAATATGATACAATAAAGTCCATACAACAATCAAAATACATCCTCGAGTAAGTTTGCGGTTTTGACATCCACCAGATCTCATAATCGTGGTATCGCAAGCAAGATCGAATGGACTTAAACATCGCCACTGGAGAAAAGGTTTCATCATAGTCAATAGCATGAATTTGCTTGAAACCTTTAGCCACCAATCGGCCCTTATAGGTATGCATAAGTCCATCCATGTCAGTCTTACTCCTAAAGACCCACTTAATGGGTTTGACCCCTTGGATGGATCAACCAAAGTCCATACTTGGTTAGTGTACATGGATTCATCTCATGGCTTAGCCATTTCTGAGAATCTGGGCTCATGCTACGATGGGAGGTAGGCTCATTCTCAATAGGCATAGCGTCATCATGGTCGGTACAGAGAAATGAGTATCTCACGAGCGTACCTATCGGACTGCGAAGGTAGATCTACTTGAGCAGTGGTTGTTCACTCTTTGTGCAACAACCTCATCCTCCAACACTTTGTGGTTCTGTTTAACCTCCATCAAGGTCTCAGTGCTATGGTCCTTATCTTGAATTTCTTAGATCGAAGGTACTCCCACTAGTTTTTCTAGAAAATCCTTTCTAGAAAAACCACGTTTAAAACACTTTGTCTTTTTTGGGAATGTAAAGTAATATCCTTAGTATCCTTGGGATATCAACAAAATAGCACCTATCGGTTGGGTCGAGTTTATGCGAGACTTGGCGTGACGTAAGCCTCCAAATCCTCATAAAAGACATCTTGGGATTTTCCCTGTCCATTATATGGTGTCTTTACGACCTTGGATGGTACGGTTAAGGGTAAAGTTGCTTTGTGTCGGAGCATATCCCCAAAGGATATAGGAAGATCTGTGTGACTCATTATAGATCGTACCATATCAATATTACGATTCCTCCTTCGGATACACCATTCCTTTGTGGTGTTCGGAGAGTGAGTTGGGATAAATTCCACACTCGGCTAGATAGTCGAAAACTCATGGCTAAGGTATTCACCACCTCGATCGATCAGTATCTTAATACTCTTGCAAGTCGGTTTGTACTTCATTCTTGAATTCTTTGAACTTTCAAAGGATTCAGATTTATGTCATAAGATACACATAACCATATCTTTGAAGTCATCGATAAATGTAATGAAGTACACTAACCACCTCACAGCGACAACATTGGAAAGGACCACATACATCACTATGTATAAGTCCTAACAAATCTTGCTCTTTCATGTCACTAAAGGGAGTCTTGGTAAATCTTGCAAAAAAGGCAAGACTCATGTCTCGTATGATTCAAAATCAAATGAGTCTAGCGAAAATCCTTATGGATTGAGATAAGCGACTCTCATTTATGTGACTGGCGACAATGCAGAGATAGGTTTGGTTCAACTCATTTGACTTGAACCTCTTGGTATATGTTATAGATAGGGCTCTCTAAGTCTAGAAAGTAGAGTCCGTTCATTAGAGTGCACTACAATAGAACATATCATTTAAATAAAGTGAACAACATTTGTTCTTTATTATAAATGAAAAACCTTTCTTGTCCAAACAAGAAAGCTGAAATGATGTTCTTAGTTAAAGCGGGCACATAACAACATTCATCTAATTCTAGTCCTGAAGCCCGGAGGGCGAGATAGATCATAAGTTCCCTCTGACGGCGGCAACCCTTGCTCCATTGCCTACTGTAGGTCCATCCCCTTTGTCAATGCCTGCTATTTCGAGCAAAACTGCACATTGGTACAAATGTGTGAGATCATATCTAATACCCAAGATGAAGAAATAGATAGATTGACTTCTATAACATTTATACAGTAGAAGTCTCACTTCTCTTTTCTTAAGATCTTCCGGTATGCCTTGCGATTCGCTTCCGATGTGTCCTTCTTCCTTGCGAGAAAAAGCAAGCCCCTTCCTTGGCTACCCCTCTTTTGGGTTTAAGTTCTTTGCCTTTGCCCTTGGCTTGGGACTTTCCCTTACCTTTAGGCTTGCCCTTGCCTTTCTTCTTCTGCACCATCAAAATGGTGTCAGATTTACCCTTCTTAAGGTTAAGCTCTGCATTCTCAACATCTTTGAGCATTGAATAATGACTTATCAATTTCATTCATGTTATAATTCATGACAAATTGATTGAAGGCTTGTGGCAAGATTGCAAGATTATCATGAAGGCGGCTCTTGGCCAGTGGGAATCTGCCTTTGTAGGTTTTCGTACCCAATCATCTTGAGTACATATGTAGCCCCCTTCTTGCATTTGGACCCAAATAATGCCTTGAGACTTCATATCTCTCATGCCTTGTCCTTGATATAGTTGACGAAGATGTCCAACCATATCATAAGCATTCATGAACTTCGTGTTAAGCGGCTCGAGTTCATGGCGCATAGTTAGACATGACACATCTAATGCATCATCTTGATGCTTCTTGTAAGCATCTTTGTCACTCGCGAGGCATTGGCGGGAGGTGCCTCGAATAATGCTCGGGGACGTACAACTTCCTTTCTTGGTGAGAACAATTCTCAAGTTCTGTGCGATCCGAAATTTGCTCCATTGAGCTTGTCCTTCGGAGCGGATCACGAGAGTGTTAGTGTTGTACATAGTTATCTACAATATACAATGCAGAAAATTAATATCATATTCCTTTTATCATTTAATTAGGCCTTTAATCAAATGATGCTCACTAAATTATAGGAATTTTGTAGAATCGAGTTATGGATGTGGTAAACCACTTTTACTAGATTCACAAACTAGCTATAATGCGGGACAAGATCACATCATACTAAGCCTTGAGTTAGCTTTGGCTTCCCAAGACTTAATGCGATCGATGGTAACACATTACGATTACATCTCTATGCAACTCTTGTTTATAGAATTAAGACCCACATTTACAAAAGACCTTGAGTTAGCTTTGTAAAATGTTAGTGTAAATGATTTATATCTTAATACGATATTATGTTTCTGATTCAACGATTAATTAGTGCTGTGTTTAATATGAGTTTTTAATTATGTACTCGTGATAAGGGACCAAGATTGTCCCTCCGCACTACCAAGATATGCGTTGCTCTGCTTTGGCGATTCAACAACAACAATGATCGAGTAGTGATGGGTATCAAGGCTCGGTAGGCATTTTGAGTTGATTCGATTATGATCTAATCTAATCGTAATGTGTATCTTATCGCATTTAGGCCTTTATTATCCTATATTAGCATGCATCATATACATACATTAATTATTCTAGCATGCATCATATACATGAAAATTAACCTAGCATGCATCGTATACATACAAACATATTTCTACTAGCATGCATCACATACATACAAGCAAAATCAATTAAATATACATATATATATATCAACATATATATCTATCATTAAATGTGATATAGTCATGGCCCTACTACGATCTTCTCAAGCCAATGAGAAGATCGGACGGTCAACCTAAGGCTAGCGGCTTCTCCAAGCGCTTCCTTTGAGCCATGTGTCGTCACCCTTCTCGTCTTCAAGTGGACTTTCCACGCTCCATTTTTGTACATTACAAATACGAAACTTCGAGTTACATTTGGAGTCTAAAACTATTTACAACTAGAATATTAAAAGAATAGGTCGCAGTGGTCATAAACACTTTACAACACTGACCACAAAGCGGCCGCGGTAGTATTATGAATTACAACACACATAATCCAATCCAATTGGGTTATTGGGCCATGACAATCACAGAATTATACATAATTCTAAATTATGTATTTTACAGAAAATTTCTATAATTTTTCCTAATTTATTTTTGAATTTATGAGTCATCCGAAATGGTCATTGGCGGTTTAATGCAGCGATCGCGGGACATGTCCTTTCGAGGATAGGGCGCCCCCTACTGATAAATAAACTTAGGAGTGTCCCTACAATGATCTTACAGCGACTTAAGTCGCTGTCCCAAACCTAAGCGAGAACTCGCCGATTCGGAGAGTTTCTTCGATGGTTGAAGCCTACGAGTGTCGACACTTTGCTTGACTCGACGAGAAAAATACCCAAAAATTCTATAAAATAAGAAAATTTACAGAAACATATAAATCTGTAATTTTATATCTAATATAAAAACTACAAAATAAAACATACATGCCTTGCGTGGCTGATACCATTTGTTGGGTTTTAGATGGAATGCTTTAAGTTCCTCGGAAGCCCGAGCGGATCGTCGCATATAAAAATTATAATTACATGTATGTGCTTACAGAAATCCTAGATCTACCTTAGATCAAGAGGTTAGACGTTACCCTCGTGAACGATCCCTTCGCTTATCGTCCAAAGTTCCGAACTCGAGTGTCAAGTGCACACTCCTCTATGGTATCCACACAAGCAATAGGTGGAAAATGCCTTAGAGTGTGCTAGCACTCCTTAGGAATTTCGGCCAAAGAGAGGGATGGGAGAGGAGAGCTTGAGAGGAAAGGTTCAAGGTTGAAGATGAAGTAATGAGGTAACTCATCAAATGAATTTACATGAAACCCCTAAAGTGGCCGGCCACTGGAGGGTTATATGCATGCATGTAACTCCATGAATGTCTCCCTCATGATGTGGCACCACTGACTGTCAATGATGATGTGGAGCACCATCATTGGCCGGCCATGCCTAGTCATCATCATGACATGGCATTTGGTCAAGTCAAACTTGACCTTTCATCTTCCCTCTCAAGTCAAGTCAAACTTGACCTCTAATCTCCCATGGTTGATCAAATCTAACCACTTGACTCAAGTCACTTTAATATAATGAATCTCTATTCATTAATTTAAATTGATTTGATGAATCAAATCTCAATTAGACTCATTCAACACTTGAATCAACTTGAGTCTAACTCAATTAGTCTAATTTGGATTACTCTTAATCCAATTTGGTTCATCCCATGAACCTAATCCTCATGGTTCATCATTGCTACCCAAGTTACAAGAATGTTGAGCTCCAACATCACCTTTGTGACTACTAATTGTGACTCTCACAATATGTGACAATGTCCCTCTATCCTTGACATCTAGATTGACCAATCGAGGCATAGACCGTGTCATCCTCGGTATAATCTAAATCTTGAACTCCAAGTAGACTCACTCTAATCAAATGAGCTCAATATCTCATATTGACTCATTTGGGCATGGCCATGCACTTCGTGGTCTCACTCTATCAAGAATATCGATGTCACCTCCGTCATATAGGAGGGATAGATCCCATCTACATCACTCACATCCCTCCGCATAATTTGTTACAGACCCAGTAATCGCCTTTATAGTCCACCCATTTACGGGTGACGTTTGACGAAGCCAAAGTATGCAACTCCTTATGTAGGGAACCATGGTGACTTCAGGTCTAAGGACTAATAGTCATACTAATAGCCACATGAGAAAGTATATGACACTCATATAACGATCCATGATACTTTCTCATGGCGGGTCATTCAGTATACATTCTCCAATGCATACCCATGTGTCAACTTGATATCTCATATCCATGACTTGTGAGATCAAGTCATCTTGTTGACCTACATGCTAGTCTCTATGCATTAACATTGTCCCTGAATGTTAATACTCGACTACGAATGATTAAGAGTAGTGTTCTCTATATCATCTCATTATCGATTCAACCAATCGATTGATATAGATAAGAACCTACTACTCAAGGACATTATTATATTTAGTTATTTGGCACCAATACAAGTAAATATAATAACCATGCCTTTATAAATAGGAATATGATACAATAAAGTCCATACAACAATCATCACATGATTGGCTCTAGGGCTTTCACTAACAGTATCATGGATCGTTATATGAGTGTCATATACTTTCTCATGTGACTATTAGTATGACTATTAGTCCTTAGACCTGAAGTCACCATGGTTCCCTACATAAGGAGTTGCATACTTTGGCTTTGTCAAACGTCACCCGTAAATGGATGGACTGTAAAGGCGATTACTAGATATGTAACAAATTATGCGGAGGGATGTGAGTGATGTAGATGAGATCTATCCCTCCTATATGACGGGGGTGACATCGATATTCTTGATAGAGTGAGACCACGAAGTGCATGGCCATGCCCAAATGAGTCAATATGAGATATTGAGCTCATTTGATTAGAGTGAGTCTACTTGGAGTTCAAGATTTAGATAGTACCGAGGATGACACGGTCTATGCCTCGATTGGTCAATCTAGATGTCAAGGATAGAGGGACATTGTCACATATTGTGAGAGTCACAATTAGTAGTCACAAAGGTGATGTTGGAGCTCAACATTCTTGTAACCTGGGTAGCAATGATGTGTTGCTAGATACCGCTCATTGCTTATGTTCCTAAATCGGTTTAGGGACATTGCCAACGTTACAAGAACCTATAGGGTCACACACATAAGGGCAATTAGATGGAGATTAGGTTCATATGATGAACCATGAGGATTAGGTTCATGGGATGAACCAAATTGGATTAAGAGTAATCCAAATTAGACTAATTGAGTTAGACTCAAGTTGATTCAAGTGTTGAATGAGTCTAATTTAGATTTGATTCATCAAATCAATTTAAATTAATGAATAGAGATTCATTAAATTAAATTGACTTGAGTCAAGTGGTTAGATTTGATCAACCATGGGAGATTAGAGGTCAAGTTTGACTTGACTTGAGAGGGAAGATGAAAGGTCAAGTTTGACTTGACCAAATGTCATGTCATGATGATGACTTGGCATGGTCGGCCAATGATGATGCTCCACATCATCATTGACTTATCATGTGGTGCCACCTCATGAGGGAAACCAAGAGCCATGGGAGTTACATGCATGCATGTAACCTCCCAAGGCTTGAAGTGGCCGCCACTTTAGGAGTTTTGATGATTGAATTCATGTGGTGAGTTACACACAACTTCATCTTCTTCCTTGGATCAACTTCCCTCAAGCTCTCCCTCTCTCCTTCCTCATCTTGCCGAGCATCTAAGGAGTGCTAGCACACTCAAGATTGCTTTTCTCCACCTTTTGCTTGTGTGGATACCAATAGAGGAGTGTGCACTTGACGCTCTTGAGTTTCGGCGAACCTTTTGGACGAGCGGGATTTGCGAAGGGCGTCGCATCGAGGGTAACATTCTTATCATATAGATCTAAGGTAGATCTAGGGTTTTATATAAGCACATACATGTTTTAGTTTTAATACATCTTTGCACGGATCCGTTGCCGGGGCTTCCGAGTTTTCTGTAACGCAAAAAGCGGTTTTTGCGGCTCAGAAAAACCCAACAGTGGTATCAGAGCCACGTGCGAAGCATGTATGTGTTTCATTTTTGTAGTTTTTATATTAGATATAAAAATTACAGATTTTTTATGTTTCTTTAAATTTCCTAATTTTATAGAATTTTTGGGTATTTTTCTCGAAGAGTCGAAGCAACGAGTGTTGGGACACTTGTAGGCTTCAACCGTCGAGAAAAATTCTCCGAAACGGCGAGTTCTCGCTTTAGGTTTTTGGGACAGTGACTTAAGTCGCTGTAGGATCGTAATAGGGACACTCGCGAAGTTAATTTTGTGAGTATGGGCACTGCCCCTATCCCCGAAAGGGGCCTTGTCCCGCGATTGCGCCCGAAAATCGCTTAGCGGGACCGTTACGGAGAGGTGACTCATAAATTTGAAAAAAAAAATTAGAAAAAATTATAGAAATTTTCTGTAAAAATACATAATTTAGAATTATGTATAATTCTGTGATTGTCATGGCCCAATGACCCCAATTTGATTGGAATATGTGTGTTGTAATTCATAATACGGTCTGCGTGCCGTTTTTGTGATTGTGCGTGTTGTATAATGTATGCGACCTGCGTGTCGTACCTCTTCTTTTGAAATTCTAGTTGTAAATAGTTTTAGACTCGAATGTAACTCGAGTTTCATATTTGTAATGTACAAAATGGAGCAGTGGAAAGTCCACTTGTAGACGAAGTTACGAGAAGGGTGCCGACGACACATGGCGGTCAAAGGAAGCGTTTGGAGAAGCCGCTAGCCTTAGGTTGACCGTCCGATCTTCTCATTGGCTTGAGAAGATCGTAGTAGGACCATGACTACATCACAGTTAAATGTATATATATATGTTGATATATATATATATATATATATATATATATATATATATATATTTGATTTTGCTTGTATGTATGTGATGCATGCTAGTAGAATAATGCTTGTATGTATATGATGCATGCTAGGATAATTTTCTTGTATGTATATGATGCATGCTAGAATAATGTATGTATGTATGTGATGCATGCTAATATAGGATAATAAAGGCCTCAATGCGTATATGATACACATTACAATTAGATTAGATCATAATCGAATCAACTCGAAAATGCCTACCGAGCCTTGATACCCATCACTACCTCGATCATTTGTTGTTGTTGAATCTGCCAAAGCAGAGCAACGCATATTATCTTGGTAGGGTGCGGAGGGACAATCTTGGTCCCGCCTATCACGCTTGGGTTAGAGTAAGCTCAATTAGATTGAGCAAAACTAGTTAACTCAATTGGATCGAGTAGAACTATAGGCATATTCCAATCTGGAAAGATAGGATAAGATCGCATTTACACTAAATCTTGGGCGATTTAGCCAAAGCTAACTCAAGGTCTTTGTAAATGTGGGTCTTGATCCTATAAACAAGAGTTGCATAGAGATGTAATCGTAATGTGTTACCCACCGATCGCATTAAGTCTTGGGCGATTTAGCCAAAGCTAACTCAAGGCTTAGTATGATGTGGATCTTCCAAGAATTATAGCTAGTTTGTATGAATCTAGTAATGTGGTTTGACCACATCCATAACTCGATTCTACAAAATTACTTTTATTCAGAGGGAGCATCATTTGATTAAAGGCCTAATTAAATGATAAAAGGAATATGATATTAATTATCTGTATTGTATGTTGTAGATAACTATGTCGACAAACACGAACACTCTCTTCTGCGTCTCTGAGAAGGACAAGCTCAATGGAGTAAATTTCCTATACTGGTACAGGAACCGGAGAATTGTTCTCACCCAAGAAAGGAAGCTGTATGTCCCCGAGCACCCCATTCCGAGGCACCTCCCGCCATCGCCTGAAGCCGACAAAGATGCTTACAAGAAGCATCAAGATGATGCATTAGATGTGTCATGTCTAATGCTCACGACCATGAACTCGAGCTTCGTATAACAACACGAGTTCATGAATGCTTATGATATGGTTGGACATCTTCGTCAACTATATCAAGGACAAGCAAGGCATGAGAGATATGAAGTCTCTAAGGCATTGTTTGGGTCCAAAATGCAAGATGGGACTCCCGTAGGTCCATATGTACTCAAGATGATTGGGTACGTAGAAAACCTACAAAGGATGGGATTCTCACTTGGCCAAGAGCTGGCCACTGACCTGATCTTGCAATCTTTGCCACAAGCCTACAATCAATTTGTCATGAATTACAACATGAATGAAATTGATAAGCCACTGCCTGAGATGCTCAGCATGTTGAGAACTGCTGAGCTTAACCTTAAGAAGGGAAAATCTGACACCATTTTGATGGTGTACAAAAAGAAAGGCAAGGGCAAGCCTAAAGGTAAGGGAAAGTCCCAAGCCAAGGGCAAAGGCAAAGAACTTAAAACCAAAGGAGGGGTAGCCAAGGAAGGGGCTTGCTTCCACTGCAAGGAAGCTAGACACTGGAAGCGTAACTACAAAGCTTACCTGGAAGATCTTAAGAAGAAAAGAAGTGAGACTTCTACTTCAGGTATAAATGTTATAGAAGTCAATCTATCTATTTCTTCATCATGGGTATTAGATACCGGATGTGCATCTCACATTTGTACCAATGTGCAGGCGCTGAGAAATAGCAGGGCATTGACAAAGGGCGAGGTGGACCTACGAGTAGGCAATGGAGCAAGGGTTGCTGTTGAGAAACTTATGATCTATCTCTCGCCTCTCGGACTTGTACTAGAATTAGATGAATGTTGTTATGTGCCGCTTAACTAAGAACATAATTTCGGTTTCTTGTTCGACAAGAAAGGATTTACATTTATAATAAAGAACAAATATTGTTCATTTTATTTAAATGATATGTTCTATTGTAGTGCACCTCTAATGAACGGACCTCTACTTTCAGACTTAGAGAGCTCTATCTATAACATATATGCCAAAAGGTTCAAGTCAAATGAGTTGAACCAAACCTATCTCGCATTGCTAGGTCACATAAATGAGAGTTGCTTATCTCACTCCATAAGGATGGATCGCTAGACTCATTTGATTTTGAATCATATGAGACATAGTCTTGCCTTTTAGGTAAGATGACCAAGACTCCTTTAGTGGACACAATGAAAGAGCAACAGATTTGTTAGGACTTATACATAGTGATGTATGTGGTCCTTTCAATGTTGCTGCTAGAGGTGGTTACAGGTACTTCATTACATTTACTGATGACTTCAGTAGATATGGTTATGTGTATCTTATGACACATAAATCAGAATCCTTTGAAAAGTTCAAAGAATTCAAGAATGAAGTACAAAACCAGCTTGACAAGAGTATTAAGATACTTCGATCAGATCGAGGTGGTGAATACCTTAGCCATGAGTTTCGTGACTATCTAGCCGAGTGTGGGATTCTATCCCAACTCACTCCTCCTGGAACACCACAATGGAATGATGTATCCGAAAGGAGGAATCGTACCCTATTAGATATGATACGATCTATGATGAGTCACACAGATCTTCTTATATCCTTTTGGGGATATGCTCTAGACACAACAACCTTTACCCTTAACCGTGTACCATCCAAGGCTATCATAAAGACACCATATACGATATGGACAGGGAGAAATCCCAAGATGTCTTTCATGAGGATTTGGGATTGTGAGGCTTACGTTCGACGTCAAGTCTCAGACAAACTGGGACCCAAATCCGATAGGTGCTATTTTATTGGATATCCCAAGGATACAAAGGGATATTACTTCTACATTCCTAGTCAGCACAAAGTGTTTGTGGCAAAGACTGGGGTTTTTCTAGAAAGGGATTTTGTTTCTAGAAAAACTAGTGGGAGTACGTTCGATCTTGAAGAAATTCAAGATAAGGACCATAGCACTGATGCCTTGATGGAGGTTGAACAGGAACCACAAAGTATTGTAGGTGATGAGGTTGTTGCACAAGGAGTTGTGGAATAATCACCTGTTCAGGTAGACCTACCTCTTCGCAGATCTGATAGGGTACGTCGTCAGCCTGAGAGATACTCATTTCTCTTGTCTGACCATGATGACGTAATGCTCATTGAGAATGAGCCTACCTCCTATCAGGAAGCTGTGATGAGCCCAGATTCTGAGAAATGGCTAGAGGCCATGAGATCCGAGATGGAATCCATGTACACCAACCAAGTATGGACTTTGGTTGATCCACCTGAAGGGGTCAAACCCATTGGGCGTAAGTGGGTCTTTAGGAGAAAGACTGACATGGATGGACTTACGCATATCTATAAGGGCCGATTGGTGGCTAAAGGTTTCAAGCAGATTCATGGTATTGACTATGATGAAACCTTTTCTCCAGTGGCGATGTTTAAGTCCATTCGGATCTTGCTTGCTATTGCAGCATACCACGATTATGAGATATGACAGATGGATGTCAAAACCGCGTTTCTGAATGGAAACTTACTCGAGGATGTGTACATGACACAACCTGAGGGTTTTGAAGATCCACAGCATACTGGGAAAGTATGCAAGCTGCAAAGGTCCATTTATGGGCTAAAGCAAGCCTCTCGGAGTTGGAATCTTCGATTCGATGATACGATCAAACAGTTTGGTTTCATCAAGAATAAAGATGAACCCTGTGTCTACAAGAGGGTTAATGGGAACACAGTTGTTTTCCTTGTATTGTATGTGGATGACATACTACTCATTGGGAATGACATCCCTTCGCTACAGTCTGTGAAGACTTGGTTGGGGACGTGCTTCTCAATGAAGGACTTAGGTGAAGCAGCCTGTATTCTAGACATCAAGATCTATAGAGATAGATCTAAGAGATTGCTTGGCCTAAGTCAGAGTACATACATTGACACGGTATTACTATGGTTTGCCATGAAGAATTCCAAGAAGCGACTTCTGCCGATGTCACATGGTGTGAGTCTTTCGAAGACTCAAAGTCCCTCTTCTAGAGAGGAGAGAGACTGCATGGATAAGATCCCTTACGCATCTGATATAAGATCTATCATGTACGTCATGCTGTGTACTCGTCCTGATGTCTTGTATGCTTTGAGCATGACGAGTAGATACCAGTCAGATCCAGGTGAGCGTCACTGGATAGCAGTCAAGAATATTCTTAAGTACTTGAGAAGAAATAAAGAATATTTCTTGATATTTGGAAGCGATGAGGAGCTAGCTGTAAAGGGTTACAGCGATGCCAACTTCCAAACTGACCAGGATGATTATAGATCACAGCCAGGGTTCGTGTTTTTCTTGAATGGTGGCGCTGTGAGCTGGAAGAGTTCCAAGCATGACACAGTTGCTGATTCTACAATAAAGGCCGAATATATCGGTGCTTCCATCTCATTCGAGAGATTATCGATAGAGGAGATGTAAAGATTTGCAGAGTACCCACAGAGACTAACATCGCAGATCCCTTGACCAAGGCTTTGACATAGGAAAAACATGATGGTCACACTAGGTCATTGGGTATTAGATACTACGGTGATTGACACTAGTGCTAGTGGGAGATTGTTAGTGAAAGCCCTAGAGCCAATCATGTGATGATTGTTGTATGAACTTTATTGTATCATATTCCTATTTATAAAGGCATGATTATTATATTTACTTGTATTGGTGCCAAATAACTAAATATAATAATGTCCTTGAGTAGTAGGTTCTTATCTATATCAATCGATTGGTTGAATAGATAATGAGATGATATAGAGAACACTATTCTTAATCATTCCTAGTCGAGTATTAACATTCAGGGACAATGTTAATGCGTAGAGACTAGCATGTAGGTCAACACGATGACTTGATCTCACAAGTCATGGATATGAGATATCAAGTTGACACATGGGTATGCATTGGAGAATGTATACTGAATGACCCGCCATGAGAAAGTATCATGGATCGTTATATGAGTGTCATATACTTTCTCATGTGGCTATTAGTATGAATATTAGTCCTTAGACCTGAAGTCACCATGGTTCCCTACATAAGGAGTTGCATACTTTGGCTTCGTCAAACGTCACCCGTAAATGGGTGGACTATAAAGGTGATTACTGGGTATGTAACAAATTATGCGGAGGAATGTAATTGATGTAGATGAGATCTATCCCTCCTATATGATGGGGGTGACATCGATATTCTTGATAGAGTGAGACCACGAAGTGCATGACCATGCCCAAATGAGTCAATATGAGATATTGAGCTCATTTGATTAGAGTGAGTCTACTTGGAGTTCAAGATATAGATTGTACCGAGGATGACACGGTCTATGCCTCAATTGGTCAATCTAGATGTCAAGAATAGAGGGGCATTGTCACATATTATGAGAGTCACAATTAGTAGTCACAAAGGTGATGTTGGAGCTCAACATTCTTGTAACTTGGGTAGCAATGATGTGTTGCTAGATACCGCTCATTGCTTATATTCCTAAATCGGTTTAGGGACATTGCCAACGTTACAAGAACCTATAGGGTCACACACATAAGGGCAATTAGATGGAGATTAGGTTCATATGATGAACCATGAGGATTAGGTTCATGGGATGAATCAAATTAGATTAAGAGTAATCCAAATTAGACTAATTGAGTTAGACTCAAGTTGATTCAAGTGTTGAATGAGTCTAATTTAGATTTGATTCATTAAGTCAATTTAAATTAATGAATAGAGATTCATTAAATCAAATTGACTTGAGTCAAGTGGTTAGATTTGATCAACCATGGGAGATTAGAGGTCAAGTTTGACTTGACTTGAGAGGGAAGATGAAAGGTCAAGTTTGACTTGACCAAATGCCATGTCATGATGATGACTTGGCATGGCCAACCAATGATGATACTCCACATCATCATTGACTTATCATGTAGTGCCACCTCATGAGGGAGACCAAGAGCCATGGGAGTTACATGCATGCATGTAACCTCCCAAGCCTTGAAGTGGCCGACCACTTTAGGAGTTTTGATGGTTGAATTCATTTGGTGAGTTACACACAACTTCATCTTCTTCCTTGGATCAACTTCCCTCAAGCTCTCTCTCTCTCCTTCCTCATCTTGCCAAGCATCTAAGGAGTGCTAGCACACTCAAGATTGCTTTTCTCCACCTTTTGCTTGTGTGGATACTAATAGAGGAGTGTGCACTTGACGCTCTTGAGTTCCGGCGAACCTTTTGGACGAGCGGGATTTGCGAAGGGCGTCGCATCGAGGGTAACGTCCTTATCATATAGATCTAAGGTAGATCTAGGGTTTTATATAAGCACATACATGTTTTAGTTTTAATACATCTTCGCACGGATCCGTGGCCGGGGCTTCCGAGGTTTCCGCAACGCAAAAAATGGTTTTTGCGGCTCGGAAAAACCCAACACTTATCATTACTCTCTAGATCATTAAGTCACTTGACAGTATTAAATCCATCGTCAATCGAAAATGTACTATGTAAAATTTCTACACACTCCATGTACACAACATTGAGATTTAAAAAAAAAAAACTATATATATAATATATAGTTATAAGTAAACTCCTACTGTAAGAAAATTTTCTTCTTAATCACTCCATCTTCGAGACACGAATCTTAAAGCATCACACTTTTATTGTAAGTAAAATCTTTTCTCCTTGTTGACATCATCATCACCATATTTCATCTCTTTTCTAAAATCCTAGTAGCAATGTCGTCTTCATTTGCTTGTTGAAGTCCTACCAAAGGCATCGCTAGGTGAAATGATGAAGAAATGAAGCACCAGAAAGAGAATAATTGATGATATATGTCTCTTGCTTTCCTCTTGCTTTTTCAACATATATTAATTTAATCAGAAGTTTTTTAAGACATTTGCATGTCGAAGTCCTCCTTCTTCTCTTTAGTAGAAATAATGGTCATTATATAATATTTTTGTTAGTGTGACTGTTCATTATTCATCCAACCTATTCTCTTTTGCTATTTTTTTGTCAGTCTTGATTTGAGTAAAATCTAAATGTGCTAAAATAATATGTCATGTGGCCTTGAATTCTCATTTCCTCTATGCTTCTACAAATTGACCTTTGAGATAGGGATGCACTAAAGAAATTTTTTACTTAAACAAAATAACTTTTTTTTTTCCCAACAATGCATGGTCCAGACTAATTTCATCATAAGATATAATCTTGTAATGGAGAAAAATTGGTCAATTATCAATAGCTTTGAATCTATTTGAAAGTTCACTTTATTCATGTTCTTTAATTTTTTTCTCTTGTTAGTAATAAAGACTGTATAATTCCTTGATCTGTCGATCTGATTCTACCAAGCATGATAAAGAATACTTTAGTTTCTGTATATATATGTGTCTCTTATCGGTTTAATAGATCAAGTTCCAAATTCAATACCATTAGCCCAATAGCCCAGACCAATAGCCTTTGGTTCAAAATCAAACCATTTGGTTCATTGAACCAAACCACTCTTTATTTGAACCAAACCAATTTAGTCAATTATTAAACCACCATGGGTTTAATCCGTCTTCATAAGATGTAACCCCATCCTCATCTCTGTTGGGTTTCCGGCACCGCGGCGTGTGTGTGTTCGATCATGTTTCGTAAACATGAGCACAGCGGAAGCAATTAAAATTAATAAATCTATATTTATTACAACACACACAACACACGCATGCTATTACAACAAGTGTAGACATAACCGTAAATTAAAATTTCCAATAAAAGGAAATTAAACTACGTTATACCTTCCGTATGACGTGTAGCGGGAACGGCATCAACCGGAACGATCCTCGTAAGAATCGTCTCTATCTGTATCCACGCCGAGCTCCTCGGGATGACTTCGCTAAGTCACGAGCTTCGTCTTCGTACGGGTTACTAGCCTCGTGTTGAAGACGACGTGATCGAGAGATGATCACGATCCGAATCCAAATTCGGATCCTAAAATGAGTTCTCAAAACTCGCTTCTCCGGAGAGGTATTCGTCAACCGTTTGACGAATCCTTCGTCCTCCACCTCAGAGGATTACCGGAGATCAAATCCCCGGTAAGTTAGCCGCTGTCGGAGCACTAACCGTCGTCCAAACGACGCTCCGACGAGAGGAGAAGAAGCTGTCCAGAACACTGGACAGCTTGGTGGAGGAGTAGGCGCCGGCCAAAACAAGGAGAGAAAAAGCTCACCTTGATGCCGAACCTATAGGGTCAAGGGTCTGGCGGCGAGTCAAGGGCGGCAACTCAAGGGGGGGGCTAGGGTTTGGATTAGTTAGGGTTTAACAATCCCTTAAGCCCACTTTTATAGAGAACTAATTCTCTTAATGGTTAATGGATCATATCCATAAAGCCCGTTAACCCGCTCCATTAAGATAAGTTAAAATAAACCAAACCATGATGGTTTATTTTAAGTTAAAACGAACCGAACCAACTTTTGGTTCATTCGTTTAAAATAAACCAAACCCTTTGGTTTATTCTTATCCATTGGATTAGAACCAAACCATTTTGGTCCATCCATTACGTCTTCATAAGACGCAGCCCATCCACGCTTCCATTGCGACTGACACGATTTCATGCTCGCTTTATGTTTGGTCCAACCAAACCTAGTTTCTCTCGGTCTGAGAAACCAATTCTCAAGCTCGTTTTAAATCCTTTGGATTACACTCGTTGTGCGTGTGACCAAATAGGTTCTCGGTTTATGTTGGCCGTCTATAATTAACCATTAATTATAGAACGATCATGAGTGGCACCTAGTAGTACATCATGATCCCCAATTAACCAAAAAGATCAACGGTTGATCCAGAACTATTTCTGAAACCCTTCAGTAGCTCGAATGAATCGTGCCCCATTCCCTTCACTCATCTTATACCCACTTGGTTCAGGACATGGTCTATTGTGTCACCTCACTAGGTCGACACGCCACCTAGCCCAAGTATCATTTCCTCGTCCTACGGATTCTAGTTACTCCACATGTATCGAAGAGTACTTTACTCTAAACATGTAATGCTTTGGCCAAAGACTTTAGTAACAATCCGACGAGAGGCCATGGGTATACATCTCCTCGCAAGGAGTGGTGAATCTTTTATAGGCTATTCAAACACCTTCGATCACTTCGACTTATACCCAATCATCCCGGGTCCACATCTCCTTAGAGATGTTTGCTTAAGATGTCAAAGCATAAGTCTCCATGATCAAGATGACTTGAATACCGCAAGTCAAAGGAACATCGACTTAAGCCACAAGAAGAACTTCATTGACATATCTATATATGCAGAGAACCATATGAAGTCTTACTACCGTCACTCCAATGAACTAGTTACCATAACTAGCATCCACGATTAACTCCGACATCACTATGTCTCCACCAAAGGAGAATCACCGCTTGATACACCAAGGAGTATACCTGCGGTTAGTCTCAGTAATCGATGGTGTCCAAATCCATCAATTCATCGACTAGGATAATTCCGATACATCACAATTACACATGTAGAGATACTCACTAGTTGTGATCCAATCACAAATTCTCTCATGTGAATCGATCGTGACATTCAAGAAATGAGTTTAAGATCCAATCAAATACATAAAACATGTATACTCAAATAGTGAATCTTCATTTATCATATAAATGGTTCATACATAAGGCGCATTGCCTTAGGACATCTCTCATATATTACTAACAGACTTCCCACTTGGCCTAATGCCAATCGCTACAGATCCAATACCATAAGCTCTAACATGACCTCAAACTTACTTTGAGGTAATGCTTTAGTCAAAGGATCCGCTAAGTTCCTTTAATTTTCTCGATTTGTATTTCTGCTCCTACCGATGATCTCTCCGATAAGATGATAGCACATGTTTGGATCGCTGATGAGACCTTGGCTCTTTCGCGGTAATTGCTCCATTGTTGTCGCAGAGACCGGTATTGCTTCAACAATGGCCGAATCACACCAAGTTCATGAACGAACTTCTTGATCCAAACCGCCTCTTTGTCGCCCGGCCGCAATATATTCTCGCGCTGCAGAATCCGCTACATGCCTCTTGTTTGAACTTTTCCAACTCATCGCGCTTCATTCAAGGTGAACACGATCCGCATCGAGACTGAATCATCCTTGTCGTCTCGAAGTCGCATCCGATACCCGCGATCACCATGTCCCTTCTCCATATATTAGGAACACATCCTTAGTTCTTCTCAAGTACTTAAGGATCGCCTTAATACCACCCAATGATCCATTCCTCGATCGATCGTATCCGCCGTGACACTGCAGCATACGATACATCGGGCCTCGTGACATAACATAGCATACATGATAGATCCTATTGCGATGCATAGGGAATCTTACTCATGCAAATCCTCTCGTAGGCGACACATAGACTTCAAAGGTGTACCCTATGCCCGATGGGCGATAACCTTTCTTGGATTCCGACATGCTAAACCTCTTAGCACTCGGCCTATATATGTAGACCGCGAAGACCAAGCAACCGCTTCGATCTATCTCTATAGATCTTAATCCCGAGGATGTAGGTTGCTTCTCCCGTGTCTTTCATGGAGAATGTCTTGGATAACCAAACCTTAATCGATCAGAAGATTGACACATCGCTTCCTATAAGTAATATGTCATCGACATACAATACTAGGAACACGACTGCACTCCCACTAACCTTCTTGTACACACAAGGTTCGTCTGGATTTTGTGAGAAATCAAACTTTTGATTGTCTCATCAAAACGGATATTCCAGCTCCTGGATGCTTGCTTCAATCCATAAATGGACCGTCGCAATTTGCATACCTTGGTTTTATCAACCGATGTGAAACCTCAGTCAGATATCATATACACGCCCTCGAGCAAGTTTCCATTAAGGAAAGTGTTTTCACATCCATCCGCCATATCTCATAATCATAATGAGCCGCTATGGCCAGAGCATCCGAATGGATTTAAGATAGCTACAGTGCTAATAGGTTTCGGCCATAATCAACACCTTGTTTTGACGATATCCTTTCGCCACCAATCTAGCCTTATAGGTAATCACATTACCATCCATGTCGGTTTTCTTCTTGAAAACCCACTTGCACCCTATAGGCTTTATGCCTTCAGTGGGTCAACCAAGTTCCAAACTTGGTTTTCATACATGGAATCCATTTCACTTCATGGCACCAAGCCACTTATCCCTTTCTCAACTTGTCAAGACTTCTTCATAACTGTAGGCTCTCATCATCAATGAGTAACACGTCGCTCGATTCACTTACTAGAAATCCATATCTCTCGTGAATATTGCTGTTCTACCAGATCTACGAAGATGTGGTGTTACAATAGGTCCAAATTGATTGCTCATCACTATGAGTTCATCACCGTCAGGCTTCACTGTATCTCATTAATGTCTATTTGAGTCTCGAGCCTCCTCAAGCTCGACGACACTCCCATCGCTTTCTTGCAAGAGAAACTCTTTCTCTAGAAACACAAAGATGCCTTGAAACAAACACCTTTTGTTCCACAGATGATAGAATTGGTAACCCCTTGTTTCCTTAGGGTATCCAATAAATAGACATTTATCGACTTAGCATCCAATTTGTCTATACACCGCTTCACATAAGCAGACAACCCCATATCTTCAAGTAAGATACATGAGGTTTCTTACCATTCCATATCTCATATGGAGTAGTTGAGACTACCTGTAGGCATTCTGCTTAACAAGTAAACAAATGTCATGCATAACCCCAAAAGGACTTGGGAAGAGTTGCATGATTCATCATCGACCGACCATGTCCAACAAGGTCCTAAGTACGCCTCGATACACCCATTATGCCGTGGTGTATAGGGCGGAGTCCATTGAGACAATATGCCATTGTCTCTAGATAATCAAGAAACTCTTGACTTAAGTATTCACCACCTCGATCCGATCAAGTATTTTAATACTCTTGTCATGTTGTTTCTCTACTTCATTTCTGAATTCTTTGAACCTTTCAAAGGCTTCACTTGTGTTTCATCAAGAACACATACCCAAACCGTGAGTGATCATCGGTGAAGGTAATGAAGTAGCTATAGCCTCCTAATGCTTGAGTTGACATAGGTCCACATACATCAAGATGTATTAAACCTAGTAACTCTCCCACTGCTCACCTTTTCCAAGAAAGGTAACTTAGTCATCTTGCCTTTTAAGCATGATTCGCATGTATCGTGATGAATCCAATTCAACGATTCCAATTCCACATCGGTGTAATTCGACATGCGCTTTTGCTTATATGGCCAAGACGCATAATGCCACATATAGGAGTCTATGTGATTATCCTTTCGAGCACGCTGTTGCTCGCTTCGATATTGAAAATGTCACCGATACGCCCAACGATAAATGCCATTACTCAAAGTTCCAGCCATAAAGTACGCCATTCAAAGTTATATAACAACAATTGTTACTAAACGTTAAATGGAAACCATTTCTATTTAAGCAGAAATAGAAACAATGTTCTTTATTAGAGAAGGAACATAATAGCAATTGTCCGCCCAAGACTAGTCCGACTAGGAGCTTCAAAGAAATAAGTTCCGATGGCGATCGCAAAAGAACCTTTGCTCCATTGCCAACTCGCAAATTTGACTCTCCGACAAGTCTTCTTCATTCCTTAGCCCATGTATGTCATTACATATATGTGAGCTACACCCAAGATCCAATACCCAAGTGTCTAAGGAAATAGAATGACAATCAATAACGAAGATACCAAGAGGATGGGGCATCGGATGCCTTCTTCTTCTTCATGGACTCAAGATAAATCTTGCAGCTTTCGCTAGTGGCCTTCCTTGCCACAAATGATGGCAAGTGCCCTTTTGTGCCGGGTTCCGCTTTCTTTGCCTTTTCTTTCCTTTCTTCTGCTTCTTTGCCTTCCTCTTAGAACCTTTCTTTGAGGAATCAACTAATGTAACCGCTTTCTCCTCATGCTTCATGTAAGGCTCCACAGCCTTCAAAGATATTGAGGAGCTCTGGAATGGTGGATTCCAATTTGTTCATCCGATAGTTCATCACAAATTGTGAGAAACTCTTGGGCAAACAATGCAGAATTAAGTCAATACTTAACTCATGATCCATCACAAAACCGAGGGTAGCTAGTCATGTACCTGCTCATCTTTAGCACAAATCGCACTACAGATTTAACCTTCTTGCATCTTCGTGGTGAAGAGGAGCCTAGAGACCTCGAACCTTTCTGGATCTCGCTTGCTCATCGAACAACTCATGAAGATGGAAGACCATAGTGTTAGCATCCATACGCACTGTACCATCGCCGCGCTAGCATGATGCAACTCCACCGACCGCCACATGCTTCGATAGACCAACATTTGGTCTCGAGTTGCATCGCCCTTAGATCAGAAGAGGCTCTTCAAGGACATATGCAAGCTTTTCCGCTTTGAGAACAATTCTCGTGTTTCTAAGCTACCCGAAGTTAGGCCCAATACTTTGTTCAATCCAAAATAGTGCAAATTCAAAGACGCTATGATCAATTTATTGACCTAGAAATACAAAACGAGCATATATGAGAAAATGATTTTAAAATGCATCAATATACATTTATAAATCCCATTCATTTTTCAATTTCAAAACCCCAAAATCACTTCGAGATTGTAGGTCCATCTCCGAATGGGCGATATCCATCATAGTTATGAACAACCTTGAGAGAGTCCAACAAGCCATTCATAACTACGACGGTAGGTATCATCTATACCGATTGCATATCCCGTATATGCAACTATCACAATGTGCTATCAACTAATTGAATGTTCACACATACATCGGGTTGTTAACACATTAACAAGTATGCATCATATGCATAGCACCCAACTTCACCTCCTTTACATCGACCTCGAGAGAGTCCAACAAGCCGATGCTGTCCAAAGTTAAAGCCAACCCATTAATCGACATAGTTTTAATATGGTTAGAGCGATTCAACCAATTAGCCCAGCTTGGAGAGAGTCCAACAACCAAAGCTAACGATTGACCTCGACTTACCATATTAGTATTAAACTATTCCATGGTTTGAACATATTCAGTTCGAGCTGCTTGAGAGAGTCCAACAACCCAAACAAGAAATGAACTCTGGTTCTAACCATATTAATGGAAGGTGTAGGCTTTAATATTGATTAAGGGTTTTTATGTCTCATCCTCTTTGCATGCAAATAACTATTATCTACATGGCATGACATACATGGCATACATCTACATGTCACGACACGCATGGCATAATGTTATGCATCTAATGCAATTACATGGCATACAATTATGTCATGTATATAATTTCCTTATATGTCATAACTATTTATGGAAATAAAATATGTTTAAGATTTGATTCTCCAAATCAAATCATAATTAAATTAGGAAACAAATTTCCAAATCTAATCACATATTTTATTCATGGAATTATTTGATTAAGGAAAATCTATTTAGGAAACCAATTTCCTAAATCTTAAAACTACTTATGGAAATTAAATATTTTAAGATTTGATTTAAATCAAATCATGATTAAATTAGGAAACAAATTTCAGAATCTAATCAAATATTTTATTTATGGAAAATATAAATTTCCATAAATACTTCCAACTTTCCAAAAGTGGAAGATTTCCATAAATACTTCTAGACTTTCCAAAATTGAAAAATTTCCATAAATACTTCTAAATTTCCAAAATTTAGAAAACTTCCAGAAATACATTATGACTATCGCAAAAACATTTTTACGATTATGTCGAAACACAACCTCGGCTCGATACCATCAAGGTTTCGACCAAGCAGTGTGTGTTCGATCATGTTTCGTAAACATGAGCACAGCAGAAGCAATTAAAATTAATAAATCTATATTTATTACAACACACACAACACACGCATGCTATTACAACAAGTGTAGACATAACTGTAAATTAAAATTTGCAATAAAAGGAAATTAAACTACGTTATACCTTCCGTATGACGTGTAGCGGGAACGGCATCAACCGGAACGATCCTCGTAAGAATCGTCTCTATCCGTATCCACGCCGAGCTCCTCGGGATGACTTCGCTAAGTCACGAGCTTCGCCTTCGTGACGGGTTACTAGCCTCGTGTTGAAGACGACGTGATCGAGAGATGATCACGATCCGAATCCAAATTCGGATCCTAAAACGAAGTTCTCAAAACTCGCTTCTCCGGAGAGGTATTCGCCAACCGCTTGACGAATCCTTCGCCTCCACCTCAGAGGATTACCGGAGATCAAATCCCGTAAGTTAGCCGCTGTCGGAGCACTAACCGCCGCCCAAACGACGCCCGATGAGAGAGAAGAAGCTGTCCGTAAAACTGGACAGCTTGGTGGAGGAGTAGGCGCCAAAACAAGGAGAGAAAAAGCTCACCTTGATGCCAACCTATAGGAGATCACCGGAGGGTCGCCGGAGGTTCACCGCTGGAGCTTGACGCCGGCAAGGGTCTTGGACGGCGGCACAAAGTTGGGCGGCAACTTTAGGGTTGGCGCCGATTAACTCCTCCAAGGAGTGGGCAGCAACTCAAGGGGGGCTAGGGTTTGGATTAGTTAGGGTTTAACAATCCCTTAAGCCCACTTTTATAGAGAACTAATTCTCTTAATGGTTAATGGATCATATCCATAAAGCCCGTTAACCCGCTCCATTAAGATAAGTTAAAATAAACCAAACCATGATGGTTTATTTTAAGTTAAAATGAACCTAACCAACCTTTGGTACATACGATTAAAATAAACCAAACCCTTTGGTTTATTCGTTCGGTTGCGTATTGCTCCTCTTTTGGTCAAAAGCGAATGCTGCCCAGCGAAGCGCAGCCATCACGCTTCCCATTGCGACGATTTCATGCTGCGCTTTATGTTTGGTCGACCAAACATAGTTTCTCTCGATGCGAGAATCCCATTCTCAAGCTCGTTTTAAATCCTTTGGATTACACTCGTTGTCGTGTGACCAAATAGGTTCTCGGTTTATGTTGGCCGTCTATAATTAACCATTAATTATAGAGCGATCATAGTGGCACCTAGTAGTACATCATGATCCCCAATTAAGAAAAAGATCAGCGGTTGATCGAACTATTTACGAAACCCTTGATGCTCGAATGAATAGTGCCCCATTCCCTTCACTCATCTTATACCCACTTGGTTGAGGACATGGTCTATAGTGTCGATCCCCACTAAGTGACTCGTCACACCTAGCCAGTATCATTTCCTCGTCCTCACAGTTCTAGTTACTCCACATGTATCGAAGAGTACCTTACTCTAAACATGTAATGCTTTGGCGACTTTAGTAACAATTCCGCGAGAGGCCATGGGTATACATCTCCTGCAAGTGGTGAATCCTTTATAGGCTATTCAAACACCTTGATCACCGACTTATACCCAATCATCCGGGTCCACATCTCCTTAGAGATGTTTGCTTAAGATGTCAAAGCATAAGTCTCCATGATCAAGATGACTTGAATCATGAGTCGAAGGAACATCGCACTTAAGCCCGCGATAAGAACTTCATTGACATATCTATGCGAGAACCATATGAAGTCTTACGGTGGTCACTCGATGAACTAGTTACCATAACTAGCATCCACGATTAACTCAGGACATCACTATGTCTCGGCCCGGTGAGAATCGGTGCTTGGATACACGAGTATACCTGCGTGCTAGTCTCGGGAATTGATGGTGTCGGATCCATCGATTCATCGACTAGGGATAATTAGATACATCACAATTACACATGTAGAGATACTCACTAGTTGTGATCAATCACAAATTCTCTCATCTTTGTGAATCGTATCGTGGACATTGATAAATGAGTTTAAGATCCAATCAAATACATAAAACATGTATACTCAAATAGTGAATCTTCATTTATCATATAAATGGTTCATACATAAGGCGATTGCCTTAGGACATCTCTCATATATTACTAACAATCTCCATTCAGATGAAGCTCTTTTCATCCTTGCCCTTCATCTAGTCCAACCAAACTCAGTCTCTCCCAATTTGAAATCCAATTCTCAAACTCATTTTAAGTCTATCGAAAAATAATTCATAGTGTGTGTGACCTTATAGGTTCTAGATTTATGTTGGCCATATATAATTAACTATTAATTATGGAACGATCATAAGTGGTACTTAAGTAGTACATCATGATCCCCAATTAATCAAAAAATCAACGGTTGATCTTAGAATCACTTATAAACCTTTCAAAACTACAATGAGTCATGTCTCATTTCTTTCACTCATCTTATGTCCACTTGGTTCAGGACATGGTCTATATGTCTGTCTCCACTAGGCTGACTACATCACATCTAGCTCAAATTATACTTCCTCATCATGTGGATTCAAATTACTCCCACATGTGTCTAAGAGTACTGTACTCTTTAACATATAAATGCTTTGGCCAAAGGCTTTGAGCAACAATCTTAATGAGTGGTCATAGGATATACATCTCCTTCACAAGAAGCAGTGAATCCTCTGTTGGTTATTCAAACACCTTCGAACACTTCAACTTATACCTAATCATCTCGGATCCACACCTTGAAGAGATGTTCGCTTAAGATATCAAAGTATTAGTCTCCATGACCAAGATGACTTGAATACCTCAAGTCGAATGAAACTCGCACTTAAGTTGCAATAAGAACTTCATAGACATATCCATATATATAGGGAATCATTTGAATCCTTATAGGAGATCACTCTAATGAACTAGTTACCATAACTAACATCCACGTTTAACTCTCAATATCTCAATATCTCCAGCCAGTGAGGAATAGCTGCTTGGATAAATCAAGGATTATAATACGTGCTAATCTCTCATAACCGATGATGTCCGAGCTCATCGATTCATTGACTAGGGAATATTTCAATACATTTATAATTACACATGTAGAGATACTCACTAGTTGTGATCAGATCACAAGTTCTCTAATGCTATGAATCATATTGCAAACATTCAATAAATGAATTTAAGATCCAATCAAATACATAATGAATGTACACTCAAATAGTGAATCTACTATTTATCGAATAAATAGTACAAACCATAAGGCGATTACCTTAGGACACCTCTCAAATATAATAAAATGAAAAGTTGATATATGTTCAAGTCATTGACAAGTAAGCTCTATCTCAACATAGAAATTATTTAGGCTTAAGATGATAGAGAACACCGATTTGATGTAACACATCAATGTATTCAATTAGATTGTTATTTATTTGAAGCAGATTAATGTGAAGATCGATGATAAAGACAAGGCACTAATGTTAATGAACTCTCTACCTTCATCTCCTACGTACAAGAATATGGCTACAACTATGATGTGAGAAAATGAATCTCTAAATCTAGAGGAGGTCACAAGTGTTGTATTGGGTTTTCATCAACGAAAAAAAGCTAGGGATGAGACTTCACAAGGTGAAGGACTTGTGGTGAAAAGTAACCAGAAATGTGGAAAGAGTAGTTCTTGATCGAGAAAGAAGAAAGAGATCACACACTATAAGTGTGGAGTAAAGCGTCATATCAAGAGAGATTGTTCAGAGAGAAAGAAGGCTAACGCAGAGAAAGATGGCTCATCAAAATTTACAAATATAGTAGAAGGAGACAATTCAGAGAGCAGCAATGGCAACATGCTTTCAGTCTTATTGAGCTCAGAGTAATTGATAAATTCTTGGATTCTAGATTCAACATATTCATATCATATGACACCTAACAAAGATTGGTTCGACACCTATAGATAGGTTAATTCTGGTTTTGTTTTGATGGGTAATGATGCATTTTGCATAGTCATTGGAATAGGGAATGTTAGAATCAAGATGTTTGATTGTGTGGTTAGAATATTATGTGATGTCAAACATGTACCGGATTTGAGAAAGACTCTAACCTCTTTGGGTACTTTGGATGGTAACAACTGCAGTTATAAGTTTGTGAATGGAACCATGAAAGTTAGCAAGGGCGCTTTGATAGTAATAAAAGGACAAAAACTAACAGGGAACATTTATAAGCTGTTAGGGATGACGATTGTAGGTGGAGTTATCAGTGTAGAATCAAAATCTAATGATACAATATTGTGGCACATGCGACTAGGTCATATAGGTGAGCGTGGGATTTTGTAGCTTCATAAAAGAAATTTATTAAAGGGCATCAAGACATGCAAACTCAACTTCTGTAAATTTGTTTTCTTGGGAAAGAAAGCAGAGTACAATTTAAGACAACCACACACAAGACAAGGGATTCTGAATTATGTTCATACAGATCTCTGGGGGCTAGCTAGTGTAGCATCACATGGAGGACATATATATTTTGTGAGTTTCATCGATATTTACTTATAGAAGGTTTGGGTGTATTTCATGTGACACAAGTTTGAAACTTTCTCCAAGTTTAAATTGTGGAAAGTTGAAGTAGAAAATCAGACTAGGAGAAAATTGAAGTGTCTTAGATCGGATAATGGTACCGAGTACATGAATTCTCAATTCCAAGAATTTTTTGAACATCATGGCATCAAGAGACATTACACAATATACAGGATACCACAATAAAACGGTGTGACAAAAATGATGAATAGGTCTCTAATTGAGAGAGATCAATGCCTCAGATTGAATGTTGGATTTGCAAAAAACTTCTGGACAGAGGCAGTAAACATAGCGTGTTTTCTATTAAATAGATCACCAAGAGCAACACTAGATAGGAAAGTATCAGAGGAGGTATGGATAGACAACCTAGTTGATTATTCTAGTCTGAGAGTTTCTGGATGTCCAACTTATGCTCATGTTTCTAGTGAAGAAAGATCAAAGCTTGATACTGTTGGGTTTTTCCGAGCCACAAAAACCGCTTTTTGCGTTGCGGAAACCTCGGAAGCCCCCGGCCACGGATCCGTGCGAAGTATAAAAATTATAATTACATGTATGTGCTTAAAGAAATCCTAGATCTACCTTAGATCTAAGAGGTTAGAACGTTACCCTCGTAGCGACGCCCTTCGCTTATCCCGCTCGTCCAAAAGTTCGCCGGAACTCGAGAGTGTCAAGTGCACACTCCTCTATGGTATCCACACAAGCAATAGGTGGAGAGAAATGCCTTAGAGTGTGCTAGCACTCCCTTAGGAATTTCGGCCAAAGAGAGGGATGGGAGAGGGAGAGCTTGAGAGGAAAGGTTCCAAGGTTGAAGATGAAGTAATGAGAGTAACTCATCAAATGAATTCACCACATGAAACCCCTAAAGTGGCCGGCCACTTCATGGAGGGGGGGGGTTACATGCATGCATGTAACTCCCATGACCCTTGGTCTCCCTCATGATGTGGCACCAATTGACCAAGTCAATGATGATGTGGAGCATCATCATTGGCCGGCCATGCCTAGTCATCATCATGACATGGCATTTGGTCAAGTCAAACTTGACCTTTCATCTTCCCTCTCAAGTCAAGTCAAACTTGACCTCTAATCTCCCATGGTTGATCAAATCTAACCACTTGACTCAAGTCAATTTAATATAATGAATCTCTATTCATTAATTTAAATTGATTTGATGAATCAAATCTCAATTAGACTCATTCAACACTTGAATCAACTTGAGTCTAACTCAATTAGTCTAATTTGGATTACTCTTAATCCAATTTGGTTCATCCCATGAACCTAATCCTCATGGTTCATCATATGAACCTAATCTCCATCTAATTGCTCTTATGTGTGTGACCCTATAGGTTCTTGTAACGTTGGCAATGTCCCTAAACCGATTTAGGAACATAAGCAATGAGCGGTATCTAGCAACACATCATTGCTACCCAAGTTACAAGAATGTTGAGCTCCAACATCACCTTTGTGACTACTAATTGTGACTCTCACAATATGTGACAATGTCCCTCTATCCTTGACATCTAGATTGACCAATCTAGGCATAGACCGTGTCATCCCCGGTACAATCTAAATCTTGAACTCCAAGTAGACTCACTCTAATCAAATGAGCTCAATATCTCATATTGACTCATTTGGGCATGGCCATGCACTTCGTGGTCTCACTCTATCAAGAATATCGATGTCACCCCGTCATATAGGAGGGATAGATCCCATCTACATCACTCACATCCCTCGCATAATTAGTTACATACCCGATGTCGCCTTTATAGTCCACCCATTTACGGGTGACGTTTGACGAAGCCAAAGTATGCAACTCCTTATGTAGGGAACCATGGTGATTTCAGGTCTAAGGACTAATAGTCATACTAATAGCCACATGAGAAAGTATATGACACTCATATAACGATCCATGATACTTTCTCATGGCGGGTCATTCAGTATACATTCTCCAATGCATACCCATGTGTCAACTTGATATCTTATATCCATGACTTGTGAGATCAAGTCATCTTGTTGACCTACATGCTAGTCTCTATGCATTAACATTGTCCCTGAATGTTAATACTCGACTAGGAATGATTAAGAGTAGTGTTCTCTATATCATCTCATTATCGATTCAACCAATCGATTGATATAGATAAGAACCTACTACTCAAGGACATTATTATATTTAGTTATTTGGCACCAATACAAGTAAATATAATAACCATGCCTTTATAAATAGGAATATGATACAATAAAGTCCATACAACAATCATCATATGATTGGCTCTAGGGCTTTCACTAACAATCTCCCACTAGCACTAGTGCCAATCACCGTAGTATCTAATACCCAATGACCTAGTGTGACCATCATGCTTTTTCTGTGTCAAAGCCTTGGTCAAGGGATCTGCGATGTTAGCCTCTGTGGGTACTCTACAAATCTTCACATCTCCTCTATCGATGATCTCTCGAATGAGATGGAAGCGCCGTAGTATGTGTTTGGTCCGCTGGTGTGAGCGAGGTTCCTTAGCCTGTGCAATCGCTCCATTGTTGTCACAATAGAGCTCTATAGGATCTGCAATGCTACGAACCACCCCAAGCTCAGTAATGAACTTGCGGATCCAAACTACCTCCTTTGCTGCCTCAGATGCAGCGATATACTCGGCATCTGTTGTAGAATCAACAACTGTGTCCTGCTTCGAACTCTTCCAGCTCACAGCGCCACCATTCAAGCAAAACACGAACCTTGACTGCGATCTGTAATCATCCTGGTCAGTTTGGAAGCTGGCATCGCTGTAACCCTTTACAGCTAGCTCCTCATCGCCTCCAAATATCAAGAAATATTCTTTAGTCCTTCTCAAGTACTTAAGAATATTCTTGGCTACTATCGATGGCGCTCACATGGATCCATTTGGTATCTACTCGTCATGCTCAAAGCATACGAGACATCGGAGACAGTACACATGGCGTACATGATAGATCCTATAGCGGTCGTAAGGGATCTTATCCATGCGGTCTCTCTCCTCTCTAGAAGAGGGACTTTGAGTCTTGAAAGACTCACACCATGTGACATCGAAGTCCTTTCTTGGAATTCTGCATGGCAAACCGTAGTAATACCGTGTCAATGTATGTACTCTGACTTAGGCCAAGCAATCTCTTAGATCTATCTCTATAGATCTTGATGCCTAGAATACAGGCTGCTTTACCTAAGTCCTTCATTGAGAAGCACGTCCCCAGCCAAGTCTTCACAGACTGTAGCGAAGGGATGTCATTCCCAATGAGTAGTATGTCATCCACATACAATACAAGGAACACAATTGTGTTCCCATTAACCCTCTTGTAGACACAGGTTCATCTTCATTCTTGATGAAACTAAAGCTGTTTGATCGCATCATCGAATCGAAGATTCCAACTCGAGGCTTGCTTTAGCCCATAAATGGACCTTTGCGGCTTGCATACCCGATTATCTTTGTGGATCTTCAAAACCCTCGGGTTGTGTCATGTACACATCCTCGAGTAAGTTTCCATTCGAACGCGGTTTTGACATCCATCTGCCATATCTTATAATCTTTGTATGCTGCAATAGCAAGCAAGATCAGAATGGACTTAAACATCGCCACTGGAGAAAAGTTTTCATCATAGTCAATAACATGAATTTGCTTGATATCTTTATCCACCAATCGGCCCTTATAGGTATCGTAAGTCCATCCATGTCAGTCTTTCTCCTAAAGACCCACTTACACCCAATGGGTTTGACCCTTGGATGGATCAACCAAAGTCCATACTTGGTTAGTGTACATGGATTCCATCTCGGATCTCATGGCGTCTAGCCATTTCTCGAAATCTGGGCTCATCACGGCTTCACGATAGGAGGTAGGCTCATTCTCAATGAGCATAACGTCATCATGGTCGGACAAGAGA
This sequence comes from Wurfbainia villosa, assembly GCA_025175895.1. Taxonomy (NCBI): domain Eukaryota; kingdom Viridiplantae; phylum Streptophyta; class Magnoliopsida; order Zingiberales; family Zingiberaceae; genus Wurfbainia; species Wurfbainia villosa. The sequence continues at coordinate 4,769,718 of CM045995.1, read as the reverse complement.
AATGAGTATCTCTCGGTGACGGCGTACCTATCGGACTCACAAGAGGTAGGTCTACTTGAGCAGTTGTTCCACAACTCTTTGTGCAACAACCTCATCACCCACAACACTTTGTGGTTCTGTTCAACCTCCATCAAGGCCTCAGTGCTATGGTCCTTATCTTGAATTTCTTCAAGATCGAAGGTACTCCCACTAGTTTTCTAGAAAACAAAATCCCTTTCTAGAAAAACTCCAGTCTTTTCTACAAACACTTTGTCTTGTTGGGAATGTAGAAATAATATCCCTTTGTATCCTTGGGATATCCAACAAAATAGCACCTATCGGATTTGGGTCCCGGTTTATGCGAGACTTGGCGTCGAACGTAAGCCTCACAACCCCAAATCCTCATAAAGACATCTTGGGATTTTTCCACTGTCCATATCGTATATGGTGTCTTTACCTGACCTTGGATGGTACACGGTTAAGGGTAAAAGGCTGCTGTGTCGAGCATATCCCAAAAGGATATAGGAAGATCTGTGTGACTCATCATAGATCGTACCATATCCAATAGGGTACGATTCCTCCTTTCGGATACACCATTCCACTGTGGTGTTCCAGGAGGAGTGAGTTGGGATAGAATTCCACACTCAGCTAGATAGTCACGAAACTCATGGCTAAGGTATTCACCACCTCGATCTGATCGAAGTATCTTAATACTCTTGCCAAGCTGGTTTTGTACTTCATTCTTGAATTCTTTGAACTTTTCAAAGGATTCAGATTTATGTGTCATAAGATACACATAACCATATCTACTGAAGTCATCAGTAAATTTAATGAAGTACCTGTAACCACCTCTAGCAGCAACATTGAAAGGACCACATACATCACTATGTATAAGTCCTAACAAATCTGTTGCTCTTTCGCTATGTCCACTAAAGGGAGTCTTGGTCATCTTGCCTAAAAGGCAAGACTCGCATATCTCATATGATTCAAAATCAAATGAGTCTAGCAGCCCATCCTTATGGAGCTGAGATAAGCGACTCTCATTTATGTGACCTAAGCGACAATGCTAGAGATAGGTTTGGTTCAACTCATTTGACTTGAACCTCTTGGTACTTATGTTATAGATAGGGCTCTCTAAGTCTAGAAAGTAGAGTCCGTTCATTAGAGGTGCACTACAATAGAACATATCATTTAAATAAACTGAACAACATTTGTTCTTTATTATAAATGAAAATCCTTTCTTGTCCAAACAAGAAATTGAAATGATGTTCTTAGTTAAGGCAGACACATAACAACATTCATCTAATTCTAGTACAAGCCCAGAGGGCAGAGATAGATCATAAGTTCCTACAGCAACAGCAGCAACCCTTGCTCCATTGCCTACTCGTAGGTCCACCTCGCCCTTTGTCAATGCCACCGCTATTTCTATTGGTACAAATGTGAGATGCACATCCGTATCTAATACCCATGATGAAGAAATAGATAGATTGACTTCTATAACATTTATACAGTAGAAGTCTCACTTCTCTTCTTCTTAAGATCTTCAGTATGCCTTGCGATTCGCTTCCAGTGTCTGCTTCCTTGCGGAAAAAGCAAGCCCTTCCTTGGCTACCCCTCCTTTGGGTTTAAGTTCTTTGCCTTTGCCCTTGGCTTGGGACTTTCACTTAGCTTTAGGCTTGCCCTTGCATTTCTTCTTCTTCACCATCAAAATGTTGTATTATTTACCCTTCTTAAGGTTAAGCTCTGCAGTTCTCAACATGCTGAGCATTTCAGGCAATGGCTTATCAATTTCATTCATGTTATAATTCATGACAAATTGATTGAAGGCTTGTGGCAAAGATTGCAAGATTAGGTCAGTGGCCAGCTCTTGGCCAAGTGGGAATCCCAGCCTTTGTAGGTTTTCTACGTACCCAATCATCTTGAGTACATATGTACCTACGGGAGTCCCTTCTTGCATTTTGGACCCAAATAATGCCTTAGAGACTTCATATCTCTCATGCCTAGCTTGTCCTTGATATAGTTGACGAAGATGTCCAACCATATCATAAGCATTCATGAACTCGTGTTGCTTCTGAAGCTCAGAGTTCATGGTCGCGAGCATTAGACATGACACATCTAATGCATCATCTTGATGCTTCTTGTAAGCATCTTTGTCAGCTCGCGAGGCATTGGCAGGAGGTGCCTCCGGAATGGGCTGCTCCAGGACGTACAACTTCCTTTCTTGGGTGAGAACAATTTCGAGTTCTGTGCAGATCCGAAATTTGCTCCATTGAGCTTGTCCTTCTCAAGACGGATCGCGAGAGAGAGTGTTCGTGTTTGTCGACATAGTTATCTACAACATACAATGCAGAGAATTAATATCATATTCCTTTTATCATTTAATTAGGCCTTTAATCAAATGATGCTCCCACTAAATTATAGGAATTTTGTAGAATCAAGTTATGGATGTGGTCAAACCACTTTTACTAGATTCATACAAACTAGCTATAATTCTTGCGGGACAAGATCCACATCATACTAAGCCTTGAGTTAGCTTTGGCTAAATCACCCAAGACTTAGTACGATCGGTGGGTAACACATTACCGATTACATCTCTATGCAACTCTTGTTTATAGGATTAAGACCCACATTTACAAAAGACCTTGAGTTAGCTTTGGCAAATCACCCAAGATTTAGTGTAAATGTGATCTTAACCTATCTTTCCAACGATTGGAATATGCCTATAGTTCTACTCGATCCAATTGAGTTAACTAGTTTTGCTCAATCTAATTGAGCTTACTCTAACCCGAGTCGTGATAGGCGGGACCAAGATTGTCCCTCCGCACCCTACCAAGATAATATGCATTGCTCTGCTTTGGCAGATTCAACAACAACAAATGATCGAGGTAGTGATGGGTATCAAGGCTCGGTAGGCATTTTCGAGTTGATTCGATTATGATCTAATCTAATCGTAATGTGTATCTTATACGCATTTAGGCCTTTATTATCCTATATTAGCATGCATCATATACATACATTAATTATTCTAGCATGCATCATATATATACAAGAAAATTAACCTAGCATGCATCATATACATACAAACATTTTTCTACTAGCATGCATCACATACATACAAGCAAAATCAATTAAATATACATATATATATATCAACATATATATATATCATTAAATGTGATATAGTCATGGCCCTACTACGATCTTCTCAAGCCAATGAGAAGATCGGACGGTCAACCTAAGGCTAGCGGCTTCTCCAAGCGCTTCCTTTGACCGCCATGTGTCGTCGTCACCCTTCTCGTCTTCAAGTGGACTTTCCACCGCTCCATTTTTGTACATTACAAATACGAAACTCGAGTTACATTCGAGTCTAAAACTATTTACAACTAGAATATTAAAAGAATAGGTGCGACGCCTTGCGGAAACACTTTACAACACCGACCACAAAACACATAATCCAATCCAATTGGGTTATTGGGCCATGACAATCACAGAATTATACATAATTCTAAATTATGTATTTTTACAGAAAATTTCTATAATTTTTCCTAATTTATTTTGAATTTATGAGTCACCCCTCAAAGCGGTCCGCTAAGCGGTTTCGGCGTGATCGCGGGACATGGCCCCTTCGGGATAGGGAGCGCCCTACTATAAAATAAACTTGAGTGTCCCTACAATGATCTTACAGTGACTTAAGTCACTATCCCAAAAACCTAAGCGAGAACTCGCCGATTGGAGAGTTTTTCTCGGCCATTTGAAGCCTACGAGTGTCCCAACACTGCTCGTTGCTTGACTCTACGAGAAAAAATACCTAAAATTCTATAAAATAAGAAAATTTACAGAAACATATAAATCTGTAATTTTTATATCTAATATAAAACTACAAAAATGAAACACATACATGCTTCACGTGGCTCGATAGTTTTTTCCGAGCCGCAAAACCGCTGCGTCATGGAAACCTCGAAGCCCCCGCCACGGATCCGCAGAAGTATAAAAATTATAATTACATGTATGTGCTTACAGAAATCCTAGATCTACCTTAGATCTAAGAGGTTAGAACGTTACCCTCGTAGCGACGCCCTTCGCTTATCCCGCCATTCAAAAGTTCAACTCGAGAGTGTCAAGTGCACACTCCTCTATGGTATCCACACAAGCAATAGGTGGAGAGAAATGCCTTAGAGTGTGCTAGCACCCTTAGGAATTTCGCCAAAGAGAGGGATGGGAGAGGGAGAGCTTGAGAGGAAAGGTTCCAAGGTTGAAGATGAATGAGAGTAACTCATCAAATGAATTCACCACATGAAACCCCTAAAGTGGCCGCCACTTCAAGGAGAGGGAGTTACATGCATGCATGTAACTCCCATGTCCCTGGTCTCCCTCATGATGTGACACCAATTGACCAAGTCAATGATGATGTGGAGCACCATCATTGGCCAGCCATGCCTAGTCATCATCATGACATGGCATTTGGTCAAGTCAAACTTGACCTTTCATCTTCCCTTTCAAGTCAAGTCAAACTTGACCTCTAATCTCCTATGGTTGATCAAATCTAACCACTTGACTCAAGTCAATTTAATATAATGAATCTCTATTCATTAATTTAAATTGATTTGATGAATCAAATCTCAATTAGACTCATTCAACACTTGAATCAACTTGAGTCTAACTCAATTAGTCTAATTTGGATTACTCTTAATCCAATTTGGTTCATCCCATGAACCTAATCCTCATGGTTCATCATATGAACCTAATCTCCATCTAATTGCTCTTATGTGTGTGACCCTATAGGTTCTTGTAACGTTGGCAATGTCCATAAACCGATTTAGGAACATAAGCAATGAGCGATATCTAGCAACACATCATTGCTACCCAAGTTACAAGAATGTTGAGCTCCAACATCACCTTTGTGACTACTAATTGTGACTCTCACAATATGTGACAATGTCCCTCTATCCTTGACATCTAGATTGACCAATCGAGGCATAGACCGTGTCATCCGTACAATCTAAATCTTGAACTCCAAGTAGACTCACTCTAATCAAATGAGCTCAATATCTCATATTGACTCATTTGGGCATGGCCATGCACTTCGTGGTCTCACTCTATCAAGAATATCGATGTCACCCCAGTCATATAGGAGGGATAGATCCCATCTACATCACTCACATCCCTCCGCATAATTCGTTACATACCCAGTAATCGCCTTTATAGTCCACCCATTTACGGGTGACGTCTGACGAAGCCAAAGTATGCAACTCCTTATGTAGGGAACCATGGTGACTTCAGGTCTAAGGACTAATAGTCATACTAATAGCCACATGAGAAAGTATATGACACTCATATAACGATCCATGATACTTTCTCATGGCGGGTCATTCAGTATACATTCTCCAATGCATACCCATGCATCAACTTGATATCTCATATCCATGACTTGTGAGATCAAGTCATCTTGTTGACCTACATGCTAGTCTCTACGCATTAACATTGTCCCTGAATGTTAATACTCGACTAGGAATGATTAAGAGTAGTGTTCTCTATATCATCTCATTATCGATTCAACCAATCGATTGATATAGATAAGAACCTACTACTCAAGGACATTATTATATTTAGTTATTTAGCACCAATACAAGTAAATATAATAACCATGCCTTTATAAATAGGAATATGATACAATAAAGTCCATACAACAATCATCATATGATTGGCTCTAGGGCTTTCACTAATAGATACAAAGTCTATTTAGTGTATTTTTTTGGGATATCAAAAAGGAGTGAAAGGTTTCAAGCTTTGGGATTTTAAGACAAACAAGGTGGTGATCAGTCAGGATGTGATATTTGATGAGAAGACTATGTTACAACATTCTTAGGGAAATAAAGAACAAATGCCATCGAATAGCAGCAGAAGTAAAGATATTGTATAGGTGGAGCTAGAGACTGATGGAGTTGATGATAATAGCTTGGAGCACATGGAGCATCGGACTATAGCCACAGACTGGTTCAGGTGCACCATAAAACCACATGTTAGATATGGTTTTAAGGATTTGGTTTCTTATGCACTTATTACTACTAATGAAGATCCTACTACTTTTTAGGAGGTGGTTCATAGTGCTGAAAATGTCAAATGGATGAGTGTTATGGTGGAGGAGATAGAATCATTTCATGAGAATCAAGCATGGGATATGGAGGAACTTCCTAAAGGAAAGAAGGCTATAGGATGCAAATGGATATACAAGAAGAAAGAAGCAATTTCAGAAGGTGTAGAAGGAAAGTTCAAGGCTTGACTAGTAGCAAAAGGTTACTCATAGAGAAAGAGGATTGAGTATGATGAGATATTTTCTCCGGTGGTCAGACATACATCTATCAGAGCGGTGTTAGCTTTGGTGACTCATCATGATTTAGTCAGAGCAACTAGATGTGAAGACTACATTTCTTCATGGTAATTTGAAAGAGCATATTATATGTCACAACCAGAAGGTTTTAGTCAACCCGAACAAGAGCATTTAGTCTGTAAATTGAAGAAGTCACTTTATGGGTTTAAACAATCTCTAAGACAATGGTACAAGCATTTTGATTCATACATGATTCAGAATGGTTACATGAGATGTGAGTATGACTGTTGCATATATGTTAAGAGCTTTGATGATGATTCACTTATATTCTTGTTACTTTATGTAGATGATATGCTAATTGCTACAAGAAGTGTGATTGAGGTTAACAAGTTAAAGAAGCTTCTAAGAAAGGAGTTTGACATGAAAGATTTGGGTGCAACCAAGAAGATTCTTGGAATGGAGATACATAGAGATAGAGGCTCTAGGAGATTGTGATTATCTCAGCGTAGTTACATTGAGAAGGTGTTGGACAGATTCAATATGAGTAATGTGAAATCTATGAGTACACTTTTGGTGCAACACTTTAAATTATCCATCATATATTGCCCAAAGTCAAATGATGAAATTCTTGATATGTCAAGTATTCTATATGCTAGTGCAGTTGATTGTCTGATGCATGCCATAGTTTGCACAAGGGCGGATTTGACACATGTTGTTAGTACGATGAGCAAGTTTCTCTCAAATCCAGGTAGTCAATATTGGGATGTGCTCAAATGGAATTTTTGGTACTTGAGGGGTACTACAGATTATGACATCATGTTCAACAAACAAAAAAAATGATCCTTTAGTTGCAAGATATGTAGATGCACACTATGCAGGAGATTTGGATCACAAGAGATCTACTACAGGATATGTGTTTACAGTGGCAGGGTGACCTATTTGTTGGAAGTCCATGTACAATCTATAGTTGCATTATTCACTATTGAGTCAGAGTACATGGTGGTTGCCGAGGAAACCAAGGAAGCTTTATGAGTTATAGGATTTGGTTATGGAACTGGATGTTCAACAAGGTAGAGTCAAATTATATTGCGATAGTCAGAGTGTTATCTATTTGGTGAAGAATCAACTTTATCATGTGAGAACCAAACACATAGATGTTAGGTTTCAGAAGATCAGAGAGTTGATTTCTTCCTGTGACATTCAACTTGAAAAGGTTTACACTGCAAAAAATGTTACAGATATGTTGTCAAAGCCAGTTTCCACAGAGAAGTTCAAGCATTGCTTGAACTTGATGAATTTTTCTAATTGCTTGAGGGGTTGAAACCTACACTCAATCATTCCAAGAGGTGTTATCTTTAGATGCTTATTTTTTTCTAAGGGGTGGATATTCTCCAAGGTGGAGATTCTTGGAGATTACTTATATAGAGGGAAGAATGACACGACCATGACACGGCCATGTCAGGTAACACGGCTAAACCGCACTACACTCTGGAAGAACGACACGACCACTATAGGATCGAGGGTTCCTGAGAGAGGGGGTGAATCTCAAAAACTATAAAAATTTTCTTTTCAAAGTTTAAAAACTATTTCTTGTCTTTTTGAAATATAAGAGTTATTTGCAGTGGAAAATAAAAATAGATTAAAATGAATGCACAGGTTTTTTTTACTTGGTTCACAACCCTAGTCGGGTTGCTAGTCCAAGGCCCATAGCTCTCTGAGAGCTACCTCGATAGGTAATTCACTAAAAGATCCTCCGATTCGAGAACTCTCAACTTCGGAGGGGTTTGCTTTTTACAAAGATTAGGATAGGTAACAAGCTACCTGTTGGATCGAAAGTGTCGCTAGAGGGGGGGGGGGGTGAATAGCGATACGATGTCGTTAAAAAACTTTTGCAATAAGTAAAAAGTAAGTAGAGAATGCACAGCGGAAATATAAAGTAGACAAGATATTTTTACGTGGTTCACAATCTTTCGATTGCTAATCCACGGCCCTAGTGATCCTTGATCACGTACGGAGGGCAATTCACTAAAACCACTCCTCCTCGTTGGAGGTAGGAGCAACGATTACAACAAGAAATCAAGGCAAAGGGACACTCCCCCTTTCCTTGTTACGATTAAAGCACAAAGACAATTTAAAGAAGTAGAACTTAAATAAATATACCGACAACTCTTATAAGTAGAAGATGTAGCTTTCGTTGTCGGCGGCACTTCGTCGTAGCAAATGTGAGTAGTAGTAGCGGCGTTACGACGGCGTGTTGAGAGCTCTTGAATTCTTGTGATTTGCTTGGCTTGAACATGTCTATTTATGGATATTGATCTATGAATTTAGACATAGGTAGTGTCCAAGGTGAGGTTCTTATCCCCCAAGACTTGTTCATCCACATCCTTTGCGCCAACTCAAGGATGAGGTGTTTCATCCAACCACCTTGTGCCACCTCCAACCTCCTTGTGCGCCAACTCAAGGATGAGGTGTTTCATCCAACCACCTTGTGCCACCTCCAACCTCCTTGGGCGCCAACTTGAGGATGAGGTGTTTCATCCAACCACCTTGTGCCACCTCCAACCTCCTTGGGCGCCAACTTGAGGATGAGGTGTTTCATCCAACCACCTTGTGCCACCTCCAACCTCCTTGGGCGCCAACTTGTTGGAGCCATTCAACTTGTGCCACATCATGGGAGCCAACCATCTTGTGCCAACTCACCTTATCTTGGGCGTCCACCACAAGGAAGCTTGGTGATGGTTTGGATGTCCACCTTGATGCCACATCACCCTTTGTACCAAAACACGAGTCAAGTCCAAATTCACCCCCTTGAAATTCGAGCTCTTCTCGAGGCTGGAACTTGACTAGCAGTTGACTGTAGTCAAAGGGTTTTGGACTGCAGTACAAGTTAGCTTAAAATATAAAGTACGATGGTTCTAACCATTTGATCTCGACCTAGACCTTCCATTGGAGGTATTGGGTCGGATCTACGCTTAACGACCTTGCTTCGCTTTCACACGAGCTTACCTTGTAGCCTCGCTTCCGGTCTTCACCCGAGTACCTCGGCTTCCTCCGAAGTCCCTCTGGCGTTGCACGACCACCTCGGTTCCCACCGGGTGTCGCAGACCTTCCGCTCAACTTTAGCATTTCTGCACACTTAATTGAGCTCGTAAGATAACAAATATACCCTTAACTATTGAGCCTTTTGCCATAATCAAAATACCGGTTCGACTTTGGTGCCCACTGCACCAACACTACCTTCTCTTTAGAAATGAAGTACAAAAACAAAATGAAATTACAAAGCTATACCGACACTTGGAAGATGAAGTCGAAGCTTGGAGTGTCAAAATGTCAACTTGTCAAATCTTTTACAAATGGAGAATGATTGCAACATCACTTTGTTGTCATAGAATTGTTGTATTCGAAGATCATCCTCCATTTCTTTTATAAGCCTCTTCTAATTGACTGGAACATTCTCCAGTAAACTCTAAATCAGTCTGTCGATTTGGTATTTCAGCTTTTTTAGTCAACTGGACTTGGTCCAGTCGACTCCAAGTCACCTGGCTCCGCTCCTCTGTAGTTTGAAAATTTTCATATCCTAGTCGATTGGAACTTTTGCCATCTCGATCGCATAATCTATCATCGATCACTAGCTTTGTTGCCAAATCAGTATATCCCAGTCGACTAGACCTAATTTATGAATCCAAGAATGTGGCCTTTTTGTAAAATAATATTTTCAATATAAATCATCTAATAAATTGGCCTTATAAGCATGTTCAACTTTGTCATGACCCAATTGATATTAGATAATCAATAAGTCTTGGTTAGAGTTGTTCACTTTGAAAAATTATACTCCATGATTCATGTTGATGCACTTGTTCTACATCTGAAATCAGGAGTAAGGTCCTAACATCTCACGCCCATCTACGTGGCTCAGTACACAATCACATTAAATCTATGTGTTGTGAGATGTGTTGACTCCTTAAAATTATAGGGTCATGCTTTATAAGGTAAGTCCTATGCTAGTTCCATGTAGCATAAAAGAAAATGATAAATAGAAAGGAAAAAATAATTCCTACTCTACTATGCACATACCTAGTTTTCATCTAAGCAAACTAAACTTTACTTCAGGTAATGGTTTAGTAAAAATATCTGCTAGGTTCGATTTTGATTCAACGTATTCAAATTTTTATGTCTCCATTAACAACATGTTCTCTTATAAAATGGTATTTTACTTTTGTGTGTTTAGTTCTAGAATGATATATAGGATTTTTAGTTAGATTAATTGAGCTAATGTTATCAATCATGACTTTAGTATTACTAAAGTTTAGTTGGAAGTCTTTTAGAGTGTGCTTCATCCAAAGAAGTTGAGCTACATACTCACCCATGGCTATGTATTCTGCTTCGATAGTGGATAGAGCAATACAATGTTATTTTCTACTACACCAACTAACTAGACTTGATCCTAGAAGTTGGCAACAATCACTCATACTTTTTCTATCGAGTTTACTACCGGCATAATCTGAGTCAGAGTAGCCGATTAGTTCAAACTCATTTGACCTAGGGTACTAGATTCCTACATTTTGTATTCCTTTTATGTATCTAAAGATTCATTTTACTAAGGTTAGGTGCAATTCTTTGGCACAAGATTGAAATCTTGCACACATACTTACTGCAAAAAGTATATCAAGTTGGCTTGCAGTTAAGTACAAAAGGTTACCTATTGCACTCCTATAGTATTTTAAATCTATAGTTTTTTCCTTTTACATCTTGTCCAATGTTTACATTAGATGTCATAGGTGTATTAATTTATTTAGCATTTTTCATGCTAAATTTATTAATTAACTCCTTAGCGTATTTATGTTGATGCATATAGATTCCTTCCCTTGTTTGTTTTATTTGTAAGCCTAAGAAGAAAGTTAGTTCACCTGCTAAACTAATTTTAAACTCACTTTCCATTAATGAAATAAATTCATTTAGAAGTGTTGTGTTTGTTGTTCCAAATATTACATCATTTACATAAATTTGTGCTATAAATATTTCTTTTCCTACAGTTTTTATGAATAAAGTTGGGTCAATTAATCATTGATTGAATCCTTTAGATTTTAGATAAATAGATAGTTTTTCATACCAAGCCCTAGGTGTTTGCTTTAATCCATATAGGGCTTTCCTTGTTGGATCGAGAAACATGCTAGAGGGGGGTGGGGGTGAATAGCGAGTGTAAAAAACTTTCTTTTTGTTTCAATAAAACACGAGTATTGCAATGGAAAGTAAAAGACAATAAATTAAAATGAGACTCTTTGTTTTTACTTGGTTCACAACTGAAATGTTGCTACTCCAAGACCCCGTGATCCTAGACTGCGTACGGTGGGACAATCCACTATAAGTCTGCTCCTCGTTGGAGGTAGGAGACGACGATTGCAAAAACTCAAAGGATAGAAGGAGAGGTAACAAGCCTACCTCCCCTCTTAGAAATGTAAAGCTCGAATACAATAAAGAAAATAAGACAACTAAAAGAATGAAACTATCGACGAAAAGGTTAGAAGCTCTGCGTGTCATCGACGTTACGGTGGCGTAGTGTTGTCATCAGAGCTTGGCGACGTTGGAGTACTTTGGGAGCAAGATGAGATGATCCAAAAGGGTGAAACCATCCTTATTTTATATCCCTCCAAGCCCTAGGTCGTTGAGATCCAGATCTAGGTCAAAGAGCCTCATCTCCCCAAGATAAGTGGAGCTTATCTTGACTTTCTTTGAGCTGACTGGTTTGAATATCAGTCAACTAATGACCTATATTAGTCGACTGATGGTAGCATCAGTCGACTACCAATAGCCAACAGTCAACTGCTAGGATGGTCACTCCCCTGCAACAAAGAGTTAGCATAGAATACACAAGTAATGGATATTTTGACGGTTCCTTACCATCCGATCTCGACCTAGACCTTCCCCGGAAAGTCTTAGTCGAATCACCGCCTAAGTTTGTCCCCGTACAAAGGAAATGACCTCACCGTTACTCCACACTCGTGCTTACCTCCAATCCTTCTGACCTGTCACTTAGCTTTCGGTCTTCCATCTAGGTTCCTCGACTTTACGAAATTCTCCTGGCATCTCCCGATCACCACAGTTTCTCGTCCCGAGATTCTCCGGGTGTCACTAACCTTTATCTTAGCTTAAACACTTCCTACACACTTAACATAGCTCGTGAGATAACAATAAGAGCTTAACTTTGAACCTTTATCATAATCAAAACCTAGGTTCGATTATTTGGTACCCCTGCACCAACAATCTCTCCCTTTTTGATCTATGGCAAACCAATTCAAAGTTAAGGGAATTTAAGCATGAAATGAAGTAGTAATAACATAAGTAGTAAACATGTAGTACTAAGCAAGTATGAAATAAGTTTGAAGCTTGTAGTAAACAAGTAAGCGTGTAGACATGTAGCACACCAGTAGTAGTGAACATGATTAAGCCCTTTTTCAAAACCTCCTCCTTGACCTTAGGTGAGTTTTGAAAAAGAAACTTGAAGTTCTCTTTTAGATAAAGTTTTAAAAAACTTTTACTCCCCCTTAACTTTGCCCTCGTCTCCCCCTTTTGCTATATATCAAAAAATAGGAGTGTATTTATAAAGTAGGGGTGTATTTAAAATATTAGGAGAAGAAATGTTATATGCATTTGTAAAATCATTGAAAAGATAGAAAAATTAAGTCCAAGCATGTGCCCCTTTTGAAGTCAACTCTTGACTTATTAAATCCTAGGGATCGTGAAAAGGTGTAGGAAAAAATTTAAGGGGGCATTTGGTTGGTGGAATGTTATATGCATTTGTAAAATCATTGAAAAGATAGAAAAATTAAGTCCAAGTATGTGTCCCTTTTGAAGTTAACTCTTGACTTATTAAGTCCTAGGGATCGTGAAAAGGTGTAGGAAAAAATTTAAGGGGGCATTTGGTTGGTAGAGAATTTTTTAATTTTCTATTTTCATTTTCTTAGAAAATAAGAAAATGTGGATAATGAGGTTTGGTTGTCATTTTCCATCTCCGTTTTCCAGAAAATAAAATTGTATTTTCTGGAAAACTGGAAAATGAAAAAAAAATCGTTTTCCGTTTTCCAAAAAATGGAAAAGGAAAAAAGCTACCAAACACAACCTAAGTTTTTATTCTTCTGCACCAACAATGTTAAACTAGTATTACCAAAATAAGTTTTTGAAACATAATACCATAAGTTCATCTCCAAAAATACTTTAAGAGTTTGTAAGATAACCCTAAAGGTTAGTTTTCTCCCCCTTAGTCAAATACATAAGGTATAAAAGATTTAGGGGGTACTATGTAAAATACGAAAAAAAAGGATTAACCCCTTTAATTAATTTGGATTTAATTAGGCTGGAAATGGGTTTGAAATTGGGCTGAATCCATTGGGCTGAAGCTAATGGGATGAATCTAATGGGCTGGAAATGGGCTTGAAATTGAGCTGAGCCCATTGGGCTGAACCCATTGGGCTGAATTAATTGGGCTTAACTTGGGTTCGGTTGGGCTTGAACCGGTTGATGTGGACTAAACTGCCGAACCACCTTTAAAGCTTCCCGATCGCGATTTCCGGCTTCTTCCGTTGCGATCTGCTTCTTCTTCCTCCTCGCTCGCGATTTCTTCGTGCCAGCGCTTCTCCCGTCGTCAGAATCACAGCTCGTCGGCATCTCGATGAGAAATAGCTAGGGTTAGGTTTCAATCGCGATTCCTGCTTCTTCCTTGCTTCTCATCTCTTCCGACCCGCAGCGGCTGCCGGCGATTTCGTTCTCCACGGTGCTCCATCGTCGGTGCCTCTCCCTCCTGATCTCGGCAACAACAAGCTCTTCCAGCTTGCCTCGGCACAAAGAACGAGCTCCACGGCCACCGAGCTAGCTCGATCGACCACCTGCCGCAGTGGGTCACTTCGTGATGTGAGCGGAGCACTGGCTGTGAGCAGGGTCGCCGTCACCGCCTGTTCTACCGACCATCCCGACCGACCACCGGGGGAATACAACTTAGATTGGTATTGCCATTTTCCCCTTAGCTTAGTTCTTGATCTTGCTTCGGGTGACTGGTCTTTGATCCTCTGTTTGTGATCGTCGCAGTGACCAGATGCGATAAGGAGTTTTTGTAGTTGGGTAAGCTGATCGGAGCTCAGATTTCGTGGATGAATAGGAGACGAGAAAGGGCTGCCGGTGGAGATCTAGGACCGATAAGTTGGTTTACCTTTGTTGTTTTCCTATGGTAATTGCTGTATTGGTTGCGCTGTGCGAAATTCTGTGTGTTCATGTGTTGTCGATTGATGCATGAGTTGGGAAGTTCCAGTTGATGTGTTCTGATTGCTAGAAATATCAACTGTGATTGGAAGTTAATCTGTGATGGAGGAGTATTGTTGATTTGGTATAAATCTGTGTTGTTTGTGTAGATCTATGTTCTATCGACGGGTTGTTTGGGTGTTGTTTCTGTTAGTGGATCGATTGCATTTGTGTATAGCTGTGAGTTGCTGTGGATGATGAAGTTACCATGGTAGTGAAGAAGGTAAGTGTGAATTGATTGGATGCAGTGATTTGGAGATTTAGGTCAGCTTGGATGGTTGTGAGTAGTGTTTAGATCCATATATTTCAATTGATCTATGTAGTGTATCGGATTGGGATAGTTGGAGTTAACACGTATTCGGAGGGGATGCGAATATAGAAAGAATTATTATTTTATTCGTATAATTATCGGAGACGTGTACTTAACCATGATTGTTATTATTGTACAGGTTTGGGATACGAAGCGGGTCCGCGGCCGTGAGGATTAGTCGAGCTTTGTATCAGGTGGGTAATATCTACCTGGTCCGGTAGTTTTGATCAAATTCTAGTGCATGAATTTGGATATATGTTTATACCTGTTTACCTTAAATCCACTCTTATTTAATCATATGCTTGTACTACCTTGACCTTTGAGATATATACTCTGTTACGTCATTGATTATCTAGCACGGATAGGAACTATAAACCCTATTATGTGTTAGCCGATGAATATTCAGTAAGTACAGGTGGTTAGGGTTATCCTTGTGACCTCAGATTGGATTACTGTGTTACATCACTAGGGTTAGGTGATGGATTGGATTATGGAGTCGATTGTTATATCATACCCGTATTAGCGGTGCATCTATTGTGGATCTAGTTGTCTGTGCATAGATAAGTATGTGGTTGTCAGTATGTGACCATGGACTAGAGGTCCTAGCGTGATGGTATATCCATTATGGATTGTGTGCCTATGTATGGTTATATGGATGGTCGATAGTATCTCGCTACTGACTAGAGGTCTTAGCATGGTTGTTTGTCAGAGGTGTATGACTCTTTGTGCGATAGAGAGAGTCTTGTGGATTGTAGTCCTTGTATAGTTGACTTTTGGTTGACTAGGACTCCCCGTGGGATAGGGAGTGTGGCAAGGATACATGTATGGAGCTATGCATCATTACATTGCATGCATGCTATTGACTGGGTCTCCCTTGTGGTTGAGATGGGTCGTCAGTCATCCTGCCTCCCCGGCCACTCGGGGTAGTGGTTGCAGGGTTGAGGGCAGAGCATTGTTGTGCGTGCCATTCTCGGCCACTATGGATGGTGGTAGCTGGAGATGCGCACTTGGCCATTGTGCGGAGTGGTAGTTAGCGCACTCACCCACTATAGACGGTGGTCGTGTGATGTGCAGTTGCCCTGGGTGCAGTGCTCATCTACTCATGGGTAGGGACGGAGCGGCTAGCAGCAGGGACCCCCGTGTGAGTAGCATATAGCTCTATGGCGGCTAGCTACTGTTTCATACTACCCAACTCGGTCACTCGAGAGTGGTGGCGGCTAGAGTCGGGATAGTTGTCATGTCGTGCCACCTAGGCCACACTGGGGTCATGGTAGCGAGTTGGGTGCGCATGCATGACCATGCATATGCATTGCTGATATATATGTATGCATGTATTTGATATATGTTTTACATATGCCTGTGAGATGCTGCATTTGATTGAGCTATGATTGCTACATATAGTTGATCATCATGATACTTGTCATCTGCATTTTATATACTGCTATGTGTTGAGCATGATACATGCGTTGATTCAGACTGTTATATGCATTTGATTAGCATCATGTCATTGTGTGGTACGGACCGGGTTGTTATTACAGGTGATCATATACTGTTCATATGTTGGAGTATTGGTCAGGTATGGGATTGACTTGGTACGTTATATGAGTTATGTTATTGTAAATTTGTTCAAGATGATCTAGCATTTGGTGTTATAGACTGTCAGGTACGTTGGTATATTACTTCATGTTCAGTTGAGCAGTTTAGTATATACACTGAGTAGGACTTTACTGTAGTTACTTGTTATTAGAGTTGGATAGGACTGTATGTCAATTGGACTCATGCTGTATACCTGTAGATCTTCACATGTATACTTGTAGATTTCTTTACCCTATATGTTCATGCACTTTCTATATATTACCCTTGAGTTTATACTCACCACCCCTGGACCCTGGGTTTCCTGTCGCCCAGATAACAGGTAGAAGATTCCTTGGACGTTCGGAGCTCCGCCAGCTGATCCCATCTCACACCGAACAATTAGGGTTTTCCACGTATTTGCTTCCGCTGTTGTTTTGTATTATGGTCATGTATAATCAGTGTTGTATTTGGCTATTGGTTTGTATGTTGTTTTTGTGTAGTATGTTAGAGTCGCACCAGTGCGCACCTTTTGTGTTGTTGTGGATATATTGTTTGGTATTGTCCATATATATATTGTTGTTGTGGGCCTACGGGCCTTGTATTAACCCGATATATTGCCACGTACAGAGGAGATGCCGTCCGTTTGCTTTTCGGCACGATATACTCTCGGGGCGTGACAATTTTATTGGTATCAAAGCCCTAGGTTGCGAAGTCCATTTTTGGATTTTATTTCGTTCGGACATCGAGTTTTGCTTTACTCAATTTTGGTTTGTGAGTTCTGGGATCTGGCTGTTGCGGACATCTCCGAGCTACAAGGTTTAAGGTATGTTAACTGTTATTACATATCCTTCTGTTAGCTATGCATTTAGTTGCTTATAACATGGATGACTTGTAGGGTATTGGTTAGTATTCGTAACCGTGGGTTGAGTTGACCACGGGAACGACATATTGGGGTTATTAGACATGTACCTACTGTCGAAAAGGTGAATTACCTTTGAGAGCCAACTGATACCGAGTCGGATAGCAGGGGTTAGTAGTCACATCTCTTGTGAAGATCAAGGATTACGGTTCTAAGAATTTTCACTAATTATGTTAGTCAGATCATTACCTATGGGGTAATGGACTAAGCGAGTATACTATTACTGATTCAGATAGTAGAAAATGAGTATATGATATTCATGGGGATTTTGATCCCCGGACTGATCGTTCTAGGTTGTATAACATTGGGAGTACTTTTGGAGTACTTGACTCGAGTTATACGAAGAAAGTAGAGTGGGTTGAATACCATTATCGGGATCAACCTGATACTTGGTGGAAGATATAGGAAATAACCTACGGGAAATAACGTATCACTTAGTCACAGTTCAGTGATGTTGTGAGATAGTATTTTCCCATGTCATCTTCTTTGACTCATTGTCAGGGAATTCTTGGGCATCGAGTAGGGTGATCGTTTGGTTACGAAGGTACCATGCAGAGTTGTTAGACTTGCGAAGGTTACGACTATTTAATAGCCCAAGAATGTGATTGGGTTGGTTTTGACCACCCACGGGTTATCGGTTGACATCTTGATCAAGATGTTTGGATCTCCTACTAGATCCTACCGGAAGTCCTTAGATCGAGTCATGTGTATAGAAATGACTCCGTAGTAAGTGTTTTAAGAGTTGGAGATTTGATAAGCAGATATTGCAAGTCAAATTATTGGAATCAGAAGTATCCGTATGTTGGATAATAGGAGCAAGATTGGAGTCTTGGACTACGAGCGACTATTAGAGAATTTTCTGATCATAGAAGACCGATTGCAGATTGTCAGCAGCTTCTCATGTTTATCAGCGAACTTAGAGGAAAGACTCTAAAAGGAGATTATGTGTGTGCAGTGCGGGTTATGATGAGACACAGAGCCAGATTATCCAATGGACCATTGTATCTATTTATATTATAAGCAGCCGATATCTACGAGGAGAGTATGTATTTTGAAGACTCAGTTGAAGACTATGGACGATGCTTTCGAGCGGACGATCCACAACCTCAAAAGCTGAGATCATTACAGAAGATTGGGTTATCACATCAACAGCGAATTATTACCTCAGATATAGTTGGAGCTCTTTGATACTTTCGTCCGGAAGAAGTAAGTTACTCAGTAGTATCAGCCGAAGACATTTTAGAAGACTCAGACGTTCAGACAACAATTGTTACTTTCCCAGACGACAGCAACTGTTACCTTCCCAGGCGTAGTTATGATTTGTTCAGAGGAGAGAGAGTATACGACGATGGTCGTATCTATGCCGTATTCTCCGGGTGTAGCTATACTTTTCACAGAGATGGAAAGTGCTATGATGTTGACAGTTCTTCAGTATTATACAACTGGATGTGTATCTTTTGCCAGTACAACAGTGTTTACCATCTCCATTGCAGTTGTTCAGTTGTACCTCAGTTCCTCCATGATAGTCTTTGCATCTACATGAGCTCAGCCGTCCAGAACAGATGTTGGACAAGTTTACATGATTACTCGAGAAGAAGTATAGAAGACCGAAGGATCGGTCCTTCGGGTATTACTTTAGGTTATCCTATTTGCGGATATATCGAGAGATACTGGTAGTTTACAGGTATCTTTTTCTAGAACATTCTTGGATAGGGTTCGAAGGGTTCCTATCGACTTGTGGGTTGGTGGTTTCTCTACCGTCAGGTGAGATGTTGATCAACAATCAAGAAGTCAAGGGATACTATTAGCCTTTGCTAGACATACCTCCACTATAGACATATCCTTACGGATAGTTGGATTGTTGGAGCGTTGGTATACTAGGACTCTCGGATGTACGTATAATTCTAGAGTATTCGAATGTAGTTACGGATGAATTCTCAGGCTGGTCACTACCTGGGCAAGTGGAATAAGCGATTGAGGTGATTTCGGGAATAGTCCTGATATTGGGGACCTTATACCAGGAGATGATTTTATGGGTATCAGTGTTGCTAAACACTATGGGAGATTTATCTGCCTCAGTGTTTCTTCTTGAGAAGACTTGTAACTCTTTGTTAGAAGAGAGTCAGACCTTGAGTTTATGCATCGATTATCGAGGATTGGAATGCTGTAGTTGTTGAGAATGAGTATCCTTCGTTAGGGATAGATGATTTATTTAGATCAGCTAAATGACACCTGTGTATATCCTAGGGTTGGTCTACGATTGGAGGTTTGATATTGTAGTGACCTAGTGTCATACAATTATCATTGTCGGTGTGATGATTGAGCTATCATTAGCGTAGAGTAAAAGGATTCAGGTGTATAAAGCTGATTGATAATGTTGTTAGACTTATCGACGATTTAGTCGTTCATGGATTCGAGGAATCAAGTACTCTTGGAGTATTTGGGATCGATTGTCATCATATCTGTGGATGATATATTTTGAGATATATTCACGATCTTAAGGGAAGTTATGTTTCCCTAGATTGATTTGGTATTTACCATGGATGAGGATAGGATGTTCTAGCGATACCATACCGCTGATTTGTTGGACCAAGAAGGTGATGGAAATCACCTTGTCAGAAGTTTGTGAACCTAGATTTCAGGGCCTAGACGGTGACTGACTTTTGTATCAGTGTTAGTTAGTCCTTCCGTTGAGGATGGAAGGGTATTGTACGTAGATGCAACATTTCAGAGATTAGGAGCGATCCCGATGCAGTTATATGAGACATTTCTTATGCCTACGTCAGTTGAGGAACTACGAGATAAGCTATCATATATATGACGTGGAGCTTAGCAGTTATTATCTTGAGTAGTAGATGTATAGAGCAGGAGTGCTCAGGGAGTTTTGGCTAGCTACCGGGTAGTTGCTATAGGATTGTTTGAACACGGATAGATGCAACTGGGGAGATTGGTCATTATAGTCTTCTAGTTACTTTCAGTTCTGTGTGATAGAATGAATTTTGGACATTAGATTAATTTCTCTTGTGAGAATAAATCTACGTCTCTAGGAAGGATAATGGTTGCCAGAGTTGCATTCGCTTTAGGAAGAGTTGTTTCAGGAGACTCTTCATTTGAGAGTGATGATTTATTCGGAGTGTATCTGAAAATAGTGAGTATTGAGACGTTCATGATGGTGGGACGATATATGGGACACAATTAATTTCGTAGTTTGATGTTGGTGTGCCAACATGAAAGGTGGAATATTAGTGACCAGTAGGGTTGCGTACCGTGATGGAAGTGGTAGCCTAGTACGATGGACTGTGCTGGGAGATTATCTAGAGTCGGAAAGGACTTGATAGGATTTGGGTAGTCGATGATCGATTAGCCAAGTTTGCTTATTTTCTTCCGAGCCGTAAGATGGATTTCATTGGATCGCTTGACAGAATTATATTCATGGAGTATCCTTGAGTATCATTTCTGATAGTGATTCGTGATTTACCTTACGATTCTGGCAAAGTCTTCCATCGATTACGGGTATAGAGCTCTATTTTGGTACAATTATTGACCTCTTAATATGTTGATAGAGAGTGTATATAAGAGCTGGAATGTAATATTCGAGCTCAGTACCCCACTTAGTCACTTGAGGTGTGACTTTGCTCCGGATACTTAAGATGGTTATTGTGACATCTCGTACAAGTATATAAGTCAGAAATTTGGGGACCAAATTTTTATAAGTGGGGGAGAATGTAAAATACGAAAAAAAAGGATTAACCCCTTTAATTAATTTGGATTTAATTAGTGGGTTAATTGGGCTGGAAATGGGTTTGAAATTGGGCTGAATCCATTGGGCTGAAGCTAATGGGCTGAATCTAATTGGCTGAATCAATTGGGCTGGAAATGGGCTTGAAATTGAGCTGAGCCCATTGGGCTGAATTAATTGGGCTTAACTTGGGTTCGGTTGGGCTTGAACCGGTTGATGTGGACTAAACTGCCGAACCACCTTTAAAGCTTCCCGATCGCGATTTCCGACTTCTTCCATCGCGATCTGCTTCTTCTTCCTCCTCGCTTGCGATTTCTTCGTGCCAGCGCTTCTCCCGTCGTCAGAATCACAGCTCGTCGGTGTCTCGGTGAGAAATAGCTAGGGTTAGGTTTCAATCGCGATTCCTACTTCTTCCTTGCTTCTCATCTCTTCCGACCCGCAGCAGCCGCTGGCAATTTCGTTCTCCACGGTGCTCCATCGTCGGTGCCTCTCCCTCCTGATCTCGGCGACAACAAGCTCTTCCAGCTTGCCTCGGCACAAAGGACGACCTCCACGGCCACCGAGCTAGCTCGATCGGCCACCTGCCGCAGTGGGTCACTTCGTGATGTGAGCGGAGCACTGGCTGTGAGCAGGGTCGCCGCCACCGCCTGTTCCGCCGACCATCCCGGCCGACCACCGGGGGAATACAACTTAGATTGGTATTGCCATTTTCCCCTTAGCTTGGTTCTTGATCTTGCTTCGGGTGACTGGTCTTTGATCCTCTGTTTGTGATCGTCGCAGTGACCAGATGCGATAGGGAGTTTTTGTAGTTGGGTAAGCTGATCGCAGCTCAGATTTCGTGGATGAATAGGAGACGAGAAAGGGCTGCCGGTGGAGATCTAGGACCGATAAGTTGGTTTACCTTTGTTGTTTTCCTATGGTAATTGTTGTATTGGTTGCGCGGTGCGAAATTCTGTGTGTTCATGTGTTGTCGATTGATGCATGAGTTGGGAAGTTCCAGTTGATGTGTTCTGATTGCTAGAAATATCAACTGTGATTGGAAGTTAATCTGTGATGGAGGAGTATTGTTGATTTGGTATAAATCTGTGTTGTTTGTGTAGATCTATGTTCTGTCGACGGGTTGTTTGGGTGTTGTTTCTGTTAGTGGATCGATTGCATTTGTGTATAGCTGTGAGTTGCTGTGGATGATGAAGTTACCATGGCAGTGAAGAAGGTAAGTGTGAATTGATTGGATGCAGTGATTTGGAGATTTAGGTCAGCTTGGATGGTTGTGAGTAGTGTTTAGATCCATATATTTCAATTGATCTATGTAGTGTATCGGATTGGGATAGTTGGAGTTAACACGTATTCGGAGGGGGATGCGAATATAGAAAGAATTATTATTTTGTTCGTATAATTATTGGAGATGTGTACTTAACCATGATTGTTATTATTGTACAGGTTTGGGATACGAAGCGGGTCCGCGACCGTGAGGATTAGTCGAGCTTCGTATCAGGTGGGTAATATCTACCTGGTCCGGTAGTTTTGATCAAATTCTAGTGCATGAATTTGGATATATGTTTATACCTGTTTACCTTAAATCCACTATTATTTAATCATATGCTTGTACTGCCTTGACCTTTGAGATATATACTCTGTTACGTCATTGATTATCTAGCACGGATAGGAATTATAAACCTTATTATGTGTTAGCCGATGAATATTCAGTAAGTACAGGTGGTTAGGGTTATCCTTGTGACCTCAGATTGGATTACTGTGTTACATTACTAGGGTTAGATGATTGATTGGATTATGGAGTCGATTGTTATATCATACCCGTATTAGTGGTGCATCTATTGTGGATATAGTTGTCTGTGCATAGATAAGTATGTGATTGTCAGTATGTGACCATGGACTAGAGGTCCTAGCGTGATGGTATATCCATTATGGATTGTGTGCCTGTGTATGGTTATATGGATGGTTGATAGTATCTCGCTACTGACTAGAGGTCTTAGTGTGGTTGTTTGTCAGAGGTGTATGACTCTTTGTGCGATAGAGAGAGTCTTGTGGATTGTAGTCCTTGTATAGTTGACTTTTGGTTGACTAGGACTCCCCGTGGGATAGGGAGTGTGGCGAGGATACATGTATGGAGCTATGCATCATTACATTGCATGCATGCTGTTGACTGGGTCTCCCTTGTGGTTGAGATGGGTCGTCAGTCATCCTGCCTCCCCGGCCACTCGGGGTAGTGGTTGCAGGGTTGAGGGCAGAGCATTGTTGTGCGTGCCGTTCTCGGCCACTATGGATGGTGGTAGTTGGAGATGCGCACTTGGCCATTGTGCGGAGTGGTAGTTAGCGCACTCACCCACTATAGACGGTGGTCGTGTGATGTGCAGTTGTCCTGGGTGCAGTGATCGTCTACTCATGGGTAGGGACGGAGCGGCTAGCAGCAGGGACCCCCGTGTGAGTAGTATATAGCTCTGTGGCGGCTAGCTACTGTTTCATACTACCCAACTCGGTCACTCGAGAGTGATGGTGGCTGGAGTTGGGATAGTTGTTATGTCGTGCCACCTAGGCCACACTGGGGTCATGGTAGCGAGTTGGGTGCGCATGCATGACCATGCATATGCATTGCTGATATATATGTATGCATGTATTTGATATATGTTTTACATATGCCTGTGAGATGCTGCATTTGATTGAGCTATGATTGCTGCATATGGTTGATCATCATGATACATGTCATCTGCATTTTATATACTGCTATGTGTTGAGCATGATACATGCGTTGATTCAGACTGTTATATGCATTTGATTAGCATCATGTCATTGTGTGGTACGGACCGGGTTGTTATTACAGGTGATCATATACTGTTCATATGTTGGAGTATTGGTCAGGTATGGGATTGACTTGGTACGTTATATGAGTTATGTTATTGTAAACTGCTCGTGATGATCTAGCATCCATCCGTGTCTACAGACCGTCAGGTACGTTGGTATATTACTTCATGTTCAGTTGAGCAGTTTAGTATATACACTGAGTAGGACTTTACTGTAGTTACTTGTTATTAGAGTTGGATAGGACTGTATGTCAATTGGACTCATGCTGTATACCTGTAGATCTTCACATGTATACTTGTAGATTTCTTTACCCTATATGTTCATGTACTTTCTATATATTACCCTTGAGTTTATACTCACCACCCCTGGACCCTGGGTTTTTTGTCGCCCAGATAACAGGTAGAAGATTCCTTGGACGTTCGGAGCCCCGCCAGCTGATCCCATCTCACACCGAACAATTGGGGTTTTCCACATATTTGCTTCCGCTGTTGTTTTGTATTTTGGCCATGTATAATCAGTGTTGTATTTGGCTATTGGTTTGTATGTTGTTTTTGTGTAGTATGTTAGAGTCGCACCGGTGCGCACCTTTTGTGTTGTTGTGGATATATTGTTTGGTATTGTCCATATATATATTGTTGTTGTGGGCCTACGAGCCTTGTATTAACCCGATATGTTGCCACGTACAGGGGAGATGCCGTCCGTTTGCTTTTCGGCACGGCATACTCTTGAGGCGTGACATACTAAACTTGGCCTAGAGAGTTATATATTTAGTATCGGTCACACAAAATTATAATTATACGTTTAAATGCAACAATTAAGAAAATAAGTATTTATAGTATTGAAAGCATTTCGAAAAAGTTATGTTATGTGTATTTCAATTATCCCTAACATCTCACCCATTCTATGTGTCTCAAAACATATTAGCCTTATATATTTTGTGAGATGATTTTAATCTTGATTAAAGATAGTCAACCTTGGGTTAGATTCGGATTTAACCCTTAGATCATTAAGTAGACTTTTCAAGAAAATGACTTCCAGATCGTGGCGAGGCACAAGGGCCTTCTTTGATCCGAACAACGACCACTTCCTTAGACAAAACCAATTTCAAGAAAATATTTACTTAAGTCACTTAGGGTTATTTCCTAGTCTAACTAGTTTAGGATACGGTGAGGTAGCTTCAGCTAGATACGCTTTATCTAGCTCGAATACACAAGACCTCATTTCCCTAACGTACTATCATCTCGCCGCGTCCTGATACTATGTTATCAAGGTTGACTAACTATTGGTCCTATCTAGCCATTCTAGAAATCAAAATAAAAACTAATCATGCAAAAATTTGCTAAGTGAGCGGGTATACAATTTTAATACTAGCTTTCCTTGAACCATTGAACCGATATGGTCTAACCACATAATGGACTTGATCCTAGGGAATCCAATACTTATTGGTCCTTATATGTGAATTCAACAAAATTTTGGGGATCAATGCTTGAACTCTTTGATGACTATGATTCACAATAGACATATAAGATTTGTTCATAGTTGTTGACCTAAATCCAAGTCCGACTTTGTTGTACATGGATCTTTGAGTTCGAAGAAGTCGGT
The DNA here is from genome assembly GCA_025175895.1 of Wurfbainia villosa. NCBI lineage: Eukaryota > Viridiplantae > Streptophyta > Magnoliopsida > Zingiberales > Zingiberaceae > Wurfbainia > Wurfbainia villosa. The sequence goes on along the minus strand of CM045995.1, from coordinate 4,744,157 downwards.
TAAGATTCTTGGATCCCAACGTGAACCTTTCCAACCTAGCCTCGAGCTCTTGAACTCTTCCTTTCTAGAGAGAATTCTCCTCCTCAAGTTCTTCAACTTGAGTTGGCTTTCCCTCTTGAACTCGACTAGTTGAAGAGGTTAGAGTAGCCTCTTGCTTGAGGATTTCAACCTCCTCAAGCGACAACTCAACTCGAGACTCGGACTTAGTTAATTTCCTATTTAACAATTTAATAGCATGATACAAATTTGTTAGGGCAATCAATCCAAATATGGTTTGGTTTTGATGTGTGTGGCAAAGGTTTTAAGTTAGGTTGTTATGTGATTTGTTATGTGTGTGTTTAAGTTGTGTAGGACTTAAGTGAATCACACATGTGTTGACTTGATGAAGCATTGGCGAGTTCACCATCTCATGGCTCGGGTCCTTGAGTCGGTGAAGGATGACATTGCGGAAGCCGTGTGCTTGGTGCATCCGAGGGACCGTCGGACGAGGAGAAAATGAAGTGAAGCCAGAGGAAGCAGACTTCATGGCGAGATGCAAAGGATGGAATTGGAGGAGCCAAGGGCATAGTGCATCCGAGGGGCGCAAGCCGAAAAGAGCTTCGAGGGGAGGGACTTCATGGGAGATGAGAGTGAGCGATTGTAACCCGGAATGGGGTAGCTCATAGGTGAACTTGGTCGAATGACTAAATCAAGTGTCGGAGGCTCAAACTTGTGTTGAGGTTTTACCCGACAAGTCGGATGCTCAAACTTGTGTTGAGATTTTACCCGATAATTGAATAAGTCAGATGCTCAAACATGAGTTTGAGGTTTCTACCCAATGAATGGAAGTGTCGGATGCTCAAACAGGTGGTTTGAGGTTTACCCGATCGTCAGATGTATAATTGAGATTTTACCCAACACTAGTTGACTGCTATAGATAGCAGTCGACTGATTATCGACTGGTGTTTGACTGAAGGGTTTCTGGCCCAGCAGTCGACTGCTAGGGTTTGGCAGTCGACTATTGCACTATCAGTCGAACTGCCAAAGGATGACAGTCAACTGCTGAAGGTAGCCGCGGGCACAAAACTTCTCGTAGCCGACTGATTAGTCAACTACGCAGGCAACAGTCGATTGCTAATAGCAGTAGTCGACTGCCAAGGCTACCGTTGGATGGTGACGACGGCAAGTCAGAAATCATTGGGAGTCGACTGTTAGAGCAACAATTGACTGATGGCATGCAACAGTCAACTGTTGCATGCCCAATGAGAAGAAAGCCCTTTTCTCTATAAAAAGAGGGCTTGGGTGCCTTTGAGAGGTTAATGCTTCTACTCCTATTCATGCTCTAAGTGCTCTCACGTCTTCCAAGTGTTTTTACTCCTTTATTCTCTATTTTATTCATATTATTTGTGAGAAGAGGAGTTGGTGTAAAGAGGTTACCTCCACCTTGTCTTGGGCAAAAGGAGAGATTAGTGGATTGGTTTGAGGGAGTGATTCGTCGAACGAATCGTCCGTGGACTAGCGGCAAGGGTTGTGAACCACATTACATCAGCTTGTTAGCGTTTGTTTCTTCTTTACTTTTGTATTAGCTTAATTGTCTTTACTTTAGCATTTTTGTTATCTATATTCCATTGCGCTAACGATTATCTTAGACGATTAAGACAAACGAAGTCCATCATACATGAAAGGTTATTCAACCCCCCTTCTAGTCAGGCCACGATCCTCCAACAAGTGGTATCAGAGCGAGGAGCTTATCGACGGACTTGTTGGTGTAATCAACCCAGGTTACGATTGACCGGACTCGAGTTTGACTCGAGTAAGTGTTTCGATGTTTGACATGGATGGTTGACATTGATGTCTAACATGTGTTGGGGAGATTGTTGATGCAATCGACCTAGGTTAGTATTTGATGTTTGACGATGGTTTGACCATTGTCATGGGAAAAGTCCAAGTCTTGAGTACTTGGCATGTAAAGTCCAAGCATGGGCAAGGGAAAGTCCAACATGGGTTGGCAAGGAAAGTCCAAGCATGGGTCTTGGCATGGAAAGTCCAACATGGGTTGGCAAGGGAAAGTCCAAGCTTGAGTCTTGGCATTTGGAAAGTCCAATGTGCCTTGGTGGTGTAGACACCGTTAGCATGACAATAGCCGATGGAAGCACCTGAAGGCTAGTGTATGGATGAACAAGTCATGGATGACTTGGAGGGATCCAATAGACACGAGATTGACGGAGGTGGCTAGAAGGCTTAGGTCTAGGCTACGGGTTGTTTAGCAAGTATGGGGGCACCATACTTGGGTAAACCTCATTTTTGAGGTTAAAACCTCATGTTTGAGGTGTATCAGTCGACTGGGACCATGGGTCAGTTGACTGGTGTGAGTCAACTAGGATTTGACTGCGGGAAATGACCTAGAAGTCGACTGCTAGCCTTTGGCAGTCGACTGCTTGCATGATCAGTCGACTGATATGTCGATCAATTGATTGATGCTCGAGAATTCGGGCACATAATGAAGTCGGACTCGATTGTTGGGATTAACAGTTGAGTGAAGGCTCCATCAGTCAACTGATGGGCATGATCAGTCGACTAATGATAGATCTGTTGGATTTTTCCAACGTGGATCTAGCCGTTGTCTCACGACAACAGTGGCACCAGTCGACTGATGGTCCCGACTAGTCGATTGATAGGCGAAATCCAGCCCAAGGAGCAGCTATAAAGGGAGCTCGTGGAGGGAGGATTCACTATGGTTCTTTGAGGAGTTTTTGAGGCGAATTACTGGTGTAATTCAGGGTCTCCAAGTGCAACTCAACCAACCAAATAAGGAAGCTTCCAAAAGATTGATTGTAAAGTTTTCTTTGCATTTCTTTTATTGTATTTGCTTATTGTATTTTGTATTACTGTTGTAATCATTTGTACGAGGTTTCTCCACCTTTGACTTGTATAGAAGGAGCTATTGTTATAGTGGTGTGTGATTTGCATCGCTAGGGCTCTTACGAGCCCAATCCGTGGAGTAGGAATCATTTGGTTCCGAATCACGTTATATCGCTGTGTCTCTTGTGCTTGTGTTTATTTTTGTTATTATATATTTCACTGCGTTAACAAGTATTGTAGAGACGAACGCGATCAAATTCCATCAAGCATCGACGACGCTATTCACCCCCCTCTAGCGGGTGCATCGTTTCTAACAATTGGTATCATAGCCCGGGGCTCTTCTACGGATTAACAAGCTGGAGCCAAGACGCTAGAGGGTGAAGAGGAACAAGATGGAAATTCAAGAGAATTTGGGTTGGGACATCAACACCCTAATCCCATATGCTTTCTATGGACGAGAAGGCTTCAACTAATGGAAGGCAAGGATTGAATACTTCTTGATGATGAGGGACTTTGAGGAGTGGTCCATTTTGATGGAAGGATTCAAATATCCAAGAGGACCAAAGGGAGGATTTCTCAAGATGAAGAGATGGAGTGAGAAACAACTCCAAAGATTCGAGAAAAACAAGAAGGTAGCAAAATTCATTATTGATTTGATTCCTAATGACATCTTGTGTAGCTTAGGTGAACACATGGATGTCAAGGAGCTATGGAGTCAAGTGGCAAGACTCCATGAGGAGCCCAAAGAACAAGAATGCTCATCGGTTCAATTGGAGGAGACCGAGGAAGCAAGCACATCATCCTCACAAGCAAGTGAGGATTCGGAAGTTGATAGAGAATCAACATTCGAGAAGGAAGAAGAGGTGGAAGAAGTCTCCACCTCTAGGATTGAGGGGGAGGAGAGAATTCCCACACCGGAGCAAGAGCAAGAAGTCACTTCAACCTTTGGAAGAAGTGAAGAAGAAACTCCGGCACCTACCACCACCCTAGGTAACTCAAACATATGTGTTAATAATAAGATTCATATAATATATTTTGAGTGTAGGGAAATCGAACACTATAAGAGCAAGTGTCCGAAACGGGTCAAGAAAATGACACAAGTCATGCCAAAGACCAAGGAAGCCGGTGCCCAAAGACAAAAGAGCAAGGAGCATGTTATTTGCTTCAAATGCCGACAACCGGGACACTACTAGAGTCAATGGACAAAGGGGGAGAAGAAGACTCAAGGAGGAGCATCACAAGTAGGGGGAGCCTCTAAGGTAAACTCTAAGGTAAAATTCAATAATGCTTCTACTTCAATTAATGGTCAAAATCATGTTAGGAGTAATCTTGCTATTTATCATGACAAACGTGCTAGAAATAACAAATATTTTTGCCTAGGAGCTAAGAATGTTCACTTTGAAACTAAGGAAAAATTTGGGACTAATGTTCCTAGAAAAACCTTACCTAGGACAAGCATTAAGAAAATTGAGGACCACCTAGATTTTAACCCCAAATGGACTAGGCATATGCCTAGGAAGAACCATGCCCAAAGATTAAATCAAAATTCAAAAATTGGGCAATTAGAAAAGGAAAATCAAGCCTCGAGGTCAAGGCTTGAGAAAATGGAAAAGACCCTTAGGATTATGCAAAACCAAATGCAAGAGTCAATTGATCAAAAATCTAGGTCAAATGTTAAAAGTCAACACCTAGAGTCTAGGAGGCAAAGCTCATCTATGGGCAAGAAAGGCTTGAACCACAAGCCTAGGTCCAAGGTAGATAAGCCTACCTACCATAGTGTTCCATTTGACTATGGAACTAAACTTAGGTCTAGGAAGACCAAGGTTACTAGGGAAGTCATCCCTAAGGGTAACCAAGGTATGTGCCTAGTGTCTAGGGTTTCGAAGAAATCGGAAAGCCACTAAGAAGGTTACAAGGGGAGTCACCCGTAGAGTTAACCTAGGCAAGACCACAATGACCAAGGCTAACAAGTCTAGAAGGGTCATTAGGAAGGTATCTAGGGAGGTTATCCCTAAGGAATACCTAGTTAACCCAAGGAGCTCAAATAGGTTTTGGATTCCTAAGAGCGTGATCGATCCACGCTAGATGGGTTTAGGTGTGCCAACTTTAAATGGATGTGTAGTTGACCTAACCATGGTAAAGGTGGCACTTTAGGTCATTTCCAAGGTTATGGGTATCTTGGAAATAGGTTTGATTTTTAATCCTAAAAGATTTTAGGATGTGCCAATATATTTTTGGAATTATGAAAAATCAATTAAATTAGCACAATTTAGGTTTAGAGGTCTTAGTGTGTCATTTTGGGTTTTTGGCATACTTGGGGGATTAGTAGCAATATGACAAAATATACTTAATTATAACAAATGACAACAAATATTAAAATTTAGGTATTGTATACCTTATATTTTATTTGTCATGCTTGATTTTTCATATAACATGTCATGACATCATATCTATTTTTAATCATTTAATATGTCATGATCATGCTTAGGATTAAGATTAAAATGTCATGTATGCTTAAATTCAATCTTATGGCATGACATCATGATTATGAGCATGTGTTTATTTATATCATCATTAATGTAATAATCATTCATGCATTTAAGTTAATGAAAATTGATTTAAGGACTATGACATGATTTGAAGTCCCATTTATATGGGAATCAAGTAGGGTTGCCTTAGAAAATGCATGAGGCCTTAGTTTAAGATAAATCAAAACCCACATCTCACATCTAATTGACATGTATGTGTATTGATACACTCTAGATACATGTGAGATGCTAGGATATGAGTTGAGTTCAAGGTGCATAGTTTTTGCATCTAGATGAACTAAAACTCATCTAATATCATTAGTGGATCATTGGGAAAGCTTATGTTCAAGCCATGTACATTAAGCTCAAAGAATATGATCCAATATAAGGTTTTAAAACTATTTTAGAAAACCTTGGTGAAGTCTATCTTTTGATAGCAATCACCATTGATGAAGTTGAAACAAAGTGAGCTAAAACATTGAAGTTTTTCTTCACTTTTGAACTTTGTGTCAATTTCACTATTTTATAGGTAAAATATTTTTCTAACATTTTTCCCATTGTATTGGTCATAAGTATTATATGTATGAAGTTTCATGATTTTTCAAATTACATATAATTATTTATGAATTTTTGAATTTTGATTCTGATAATTAAAAATCAGATTTTGATTATCGATCGCCCTTTGCGATGCGACTAATAAACTAAACATGATCGATGCCCGATAAAGTCGATTTGCTAAGGAAAACATGGTATGTTTAGCCCAATTTCAGCTATGTTAGGGTTCCCTAACCACTCTTAACCCTAGGATATGCTTTAGGAAGCATTATAAAGGGTGAAAATCCATTGGATATGGATTAGGAGAGTTGTTAGGGTGATGTATCAAATTTAAGGTATGGAAAAGTTCAATGTTGAACTTTAGACCTTAATTTTGATGGTTTAGAGTTCCTATTGGCTTAGGAACTTACCAAGGACATTGTTGGTGCAATGGTCAAAGGGGAGCAAGCCTTTAGGGGGAGGTATCTATCATGGGATGATGGATGTTATTTTTTCCTCATGAGGGAGAGAAATGGAAATTTTGAGATACCCAATTTGGAAATTGGGAGAGTTTGTAGAATTGTCTCTCTTGAGTGATATGAGACTTATCACTAGGAAGATTGTAGACATCCTAGATATTTTAGGACCAAGGGGGAGATTGTAAGATCTCATTGGGATATGAGGCATTGACCTCCTTGGAGAGAAACTTTTTGATATATGTCAAAAGGGGGGAGAATGTTACAATTATCAATTTGGGATAATTGGTAAGGGAATTTGAGTTAGGGGCCTAACTCAAGGGTATTTTTGTCAAACATCAAAAAGGGGGAGATTGTTGGTGCAATAGGCCCAGGTCACGATTGACTGGACTCGAGTAAGTGTTTTGATGTTTGACATGGATGTCTGACATTGATGTCTGATATGTGTTGGGGAGATTGTTGATGCAATTGACCCAGGTTAGTGTTTGATGTTTGATGATTGTTTGACCATTGTCATGGAAAAAGTCCAAGTCTTAAGTACTTGACATGTAAAGTCCAAGCATGAGTCTTGGCAAGGGAAAGTCCAACATGGGTTGGCAAGGAAATTCCAAGCATGGATCTTGGCATGGAAAGTCCAACATGGGTTGGCAAGGGAAAGTCCAAGCTTGAGTCTTGGCATTTGGAAAGTCCAATGTGCCTTGGCGATGTAGACACCGTTAGCATGACATAGCCGATGGAAGCACCTGAAGGCTAGCGTATGGATGAAGAAGTCATGGATGACTTGGAGGGATCCGATAGGTGCGAGGCTGACGGAGGTGGCTAGAAGGCTTAGGTCTAGGCTACGGATGGTCCAGCAAGTATGGGGGCACCATACTTGGGTTAAACTTCATGTTTGAGGTTAAAACCTCATGTTTGAGGTGTATCAGTTGATTGGTACTATGTGGCAGTCGACTGGTGTGAGTCAACTAGGGTTTGACTATGGGGAGTGCCCTAGCAGTCGACTGCCAGAGGTGGGCAGTCGACTGTTGGACCGAGCAGTCGACTGATCTTGTGATTAGTCGACTGGTGCTCGGTATTTTGAGCACAGAATGGTCTCCAGTCGAGTGATCGGCCCGACCACTCGACTGATTGAGTCACCACTCGACTGATGGGTATGATCAGTCGACTGATGATGGATCTGTTAGATTTTTCCAGCGTGGATTATGCCATTGTGAGACAACGACTACAGGGGCAGTCGACTGATGGTCCCGATCAGTCGACTATCAAGTGAAAATCAGCCCAAGGAGCATCTTTAAAGGGAGCTCGTGAAGGGGGATTTGGAAAGCATTTCTTGAGGAGTTTTGGGGCGAATTGCTAGTGTAATTCAGGGTCTCCAATTACAACTCAAGTAACCACAAAGCAAGCAATCCAAAAGCTCTTGTAAAGTTATTTTCTTTACTTGTATTGCATTCTATTGTTGTATCTTGCTTGTTTTTATTTCTTACTATTGTAAGATCATTTGTACGAGGTTTCTCTGCCTCCGATGTGTTATTGAGAAGGAGTTTATTGTTTAGTGGTGTTTGTGGCATCACTAGAGCTCGTTTGAGCTCAATCCGTGGAGTATGAACCATTCGATTCCGAACCATGTTACATAGTTATGTTTGCGTGTTTGTATATTGTTATTGCTTTATTTTCGTTGCGCACTAATCATTTGTAGCAAGCATCACAAACGAATTCCATCGACCATCAAAATGCTATTCACCCCCCCTCTAGCGGTCACCAAATCCTCTACAACTTCCTGACAACTGTCTGGTCCTCTTGACCCAGCTGGACTTTCTGCCAGCTATCCAACCCTTCTGTCCCAACTGGACTTCCTGCCAATTATTCGGTCCTCTCGACCCAACTGAACTTCCTGCATGGTGTCTAGTCCTCTTGACTTGGATATGGGAGCTTCACTTCCTTCATTCGAGGTTCATGGCTTGACATAGACCATGACTCTGATACCACTTGTTGGAACGTTGGTGAGCGCTAGAGGGGGGGGGGGTGAATGGCGCGTTCGTCGTTGCTTGAAGGAATTCATTCGTGTTGGTGCAATCGGCCCAGGTTGACTCGAGCAGTACCTTGATGATATTTTGATGATAGACAAAACTCATGACATGGGATTGTCATGGGAAAGTCCAACATGGGGTTGGCATGGAAAATCCAAGCATGGAGCTTGGTGTGGAAGTCCAAGGGGGAAGCCTTGGCATGGGAAAGTCCAAAGCATTGTGAAGCCGTGCGCTTGGTGCTTGGTGAGAAATGCATTGCGAAGTCGTGCGCTTGGTGCATTTGAGAAGTCTTGAGAACTTGGCAAGTTCACTAGGCTCGGGTCCTTTAGTCGGTGAAGGATGGCATTGCGAAGCTGTGTGCTTGGTGCATCCAAGGGACCGCCGGACGGGGAGCGAATGGAGTGAGCCCAAAGGGAAGGATACTTCTAGGGCATGAGACACGAAGGATGGCGTTGCGAAGCCGTGCGCTTGGCGCATCCGAGGGACGTAGGCCGAGGGAAGAGAGCTTCGGTGGGGAACTCCATGAGGGATAAGGTGGACTTGGCCAAGTGGCTAAGACTGAGTGTCAGAGGCTCAAACATCGTTATGGTTGAGGTTTTAATCATATGGGTTCGAACCGTCTGTTGATCGGTCATTGCCGAGGAGGAGCGGCAATGATCGTTGAAACCGATCGCGAGGGATGGCGATCGATGATGCTGCACGGCAGAATGGAGTCGAGCTCGCCAGCACTCGACTGATGGACGATCAGTCGACTGATGGGTGCCATCAGTCGACTGATGTGTGATCCGTTGGAACTTAACCAACGTGGATCTGGCTGTTGTGAGACAATGGATACGGGATCAGTCGACTGATGGTCACGATCAGTCGACTGATGGGCGCGAAAACAGCTTGATGCAGGTTATAAATGGAGCTCAAGTTGGAGGATTTTGCCAAGCCTTTTGTGGAGCTATTGGAGGGGAATTGCTGCTGCATTCCAGTCCTTCAAGAGCCATCTAAAGCAAACAAAACAAGCAATACAAACACGGAGATGTAACGTGGTTCATGGCTACGCCGCTAATCCACGGTCCGATTCGTCCACGGTGAATCACTCCGCAATCTATCCATTAGATCTCTCCTTTGCACAAAGCTAGGTGGAGGTAACCTCTTTTACACAAAGATCACTCTTCTACAATGGAATGAAGATTAGAGCAAGTAGAAGAGTGAGAAATCGTTTAGGGCACTTTGGGAGTAGTTGGGCGTTCAAGCATTAACCTCCCAAAGCCCCATCCCCTTCCTTTTTATAGAGGAAGAGGGTTTCTTCCCGTTGACACAGGATCAGTCGACTGATGCCCTCGATCAGTCGACTGGTCCTGTAGCCGTTGCCCAATAACGGCCGCTTTCCACGTTGGATACCATCCAACGGTACTGGCATCAGTCGATTGATCCTACCATCAGTCGACTGATGCTCGATCAGTCGAGTGCTCAACTGAGTCGCCTCCATTACGTACCCGTGCAGTTCCATCGATCGGCCCGCCTTCACTGGCGATTGCACATTTATCGATCGATGGCCGAGATCCATAGCGATCGCCAAGCACTAAATCAGATTTATACCACGATCGAATCCATCGATGAGTACCGATCGCTATGACATGGCAATGATCGTGTCTGAAAACCCATCCGACACTTGGCCAAATGGCCAAGTTTCACCTAAGAGCTACCCTTCCCGGTTACAATCGCCACTCATCCCTGAGTCCTCGCCAAGTTCTCTTCGCTCGCGCCACGCCCCGCAAAGATCAGGCGCACGGCTCTGCAATGCTCCTTCGCGTCTCTTGCCTCGAAGTCTACTTCCTTCGACTTCACTCCAAGCTCCTCGTCCGGCGGTCCCTCGGATGCTCCAAGCGCACGACTTCCACAAAGCTATCCTTCACCGACTCAAGGCACGAGTCATGAGATATGAAACTCGCCACGGCTCCATGTGCGAATTACTAAGCCCTGCACGACTTCAACGCACATATTAAATCACAATAACAACCTAACTCAAACCCTTTGCCACACCATCAAAACCATATTACGGCAAGAGATTGCCCTAACAATCTCCCCCTTTTTGATGTGTGGCAATCCGTTTAAGTTAGGTAAAAACATTTGATATAAATTTTTAAGGTAAGAAAGCATGTAAACATAACACATGATATAGCAACATGCAACTCCCCCTTAATCCATGAAACTCTCTTTTCTCCCCCTATCATATATTTCTCCCCCTAAAATAATTAACTTAAACATAATTATTTCTCCCCCTTTGACACCATAAAAAAGATTAACACTAAGTTAAAAACACATGACATCAAGTCTAATAGAAAGAAAATACCACAAGTTGATTTAAAATCGGAATTCAACCTTTACTGGTCTGATATTCAGGTCATCAGTCGATTGGTTCAGACTACCAGTCGACTGGCACGCTGTTTTCGGGATTTCTGATTTATGGGGTGAATTTCAGAAATGCATTAAAAATTCTAGAAAATTTGAAAAATCATGAAATTTGGGGAACACATTTCTTTTAAGTATATCTATCAGTGAAAAATATGTTTTCATGAAAAATCATTATATTTCCATGTATTTGCCAAAAATCCAAAAGCTTTAAAAACTACTAGGTTTTTGATCATAAGAGTATCCATTTTAACACCTAGTCTTGCTTTTGAATTGTTTCAAAACATGAATACATAGATTTTAGATTAAGAAATTGTTTTGAAAACATATGAAATATCCAACCATGATCTTTGGGCAATATGTCTATGAATTAAACATAAGCCTTCCCCATGATTGGTCTATTATTGCTATTTTGATACTTTAAATGACCATCTAAATGCCATAGGCATTAGTGGACATTTGTATCATCCTAACATCTCACTCATGCTAAGTTTTCAATCAAGTTAGCCTATGGTGAGTGTGAGATGCATCCTAGGGGGTATTTGTGTATACTTAACCAATATATTCATGCAATTCTATCAAGGTTAAGTATCAACCTAATAATCCTCATGATCATAAAGGCATATATGAATGAATTCTACATTATGATCATGAAACTCATGTATTCATCAAATAATAGTCATGCATTAGGTATTATATGATGATAATAAACAAAGTATCACCTAAAGCATGATTTAAACCCTATTTCTTATGATGATGTGCCAAATATTAAAATCATAAATCATGATTTTAAACATACATAGCAATTACATTAATCATCATGATTTAAGCAATATTATCTATTTATGGGCACGTTATCATCACCCAACACTATTTAAAAATGTTGTCCTGCCATCCTAAGTCAACCAAAATATGATATAGGTCAGTTGCATATGGTTGACTACCCTAGGGTTATCCTAACCCTTAAGGATGGATTTTGGAACCCAAAATAAGTTCTTTCCTATTGGGTTCACTAAGTATTCCTTGGGGATCCATTTCCTAGCTATTACTTTCTTCTTATATTGTCCCCTAGCTATTAGGCATTTGTAGGCCTTTTCATTTTTCTTTTCCTTGTAGCCTAGGCCCTTTTTGTTGAAGCTAGCTCTTTGGCTCCCAATAATCATATTTAATGTGTTGGAGCCAATTGTGAATTTTTCTAGGGCTTTGGTTAAATAGTCTACCTTTTCTCTTAGGGCCCTATTTTCATTTATACATGCATCACTAACATCTAATGACACATAAAGATCATGTTAGCATGCATCATTTAAGCTAGAAGAAATATTATCATTTAAGCATGCATTTTCTAGCTTATTTTCCAATGCCTTAATTTGATTAAGCATGCTTTTATTTTTATTTTTCATTCCAAATAAGTCCTTAGTTAAACTAGAAATTATGGAAACTATTTTCTTAGGAGAGGCATTCGTTACCATAGTTTCCATGTCCTCTTCTTCTTCGGATGATGAGGATGTAGAAGCTCCCCCTTCATTTGAGCTCTCCCCACTTGAGCTTGATTCTTCATTTTCGGTGGAGGAGGAGCAATCTGAGTCATGAAGAGCCATTAGTGCTAGGTTGGAATAGACATGCTCTTCTTCTTCGAATGAGGATGAGGAAGCAAGGTCATCCCATGTCTTTGCTTTGAGTGCCATGGCCTTCCCTTTTCCTTTTGCCTTCTTTTCTTCTTCCTTTCTCTTGCTCCCCTTCTTCTTCCTCTTTTCTTCTTTCTTTTTCTTCTTTTCCTTGCTCTTGTTTAGGAGGGGACAATTATCCCTTATGTGTCCCTCTCCTTGGCAATTGTAGCATATGACCTTTCCCCTTGGTCTTCTATTCCTATCATTAGATTTATTAAAATGAAAACCCTTTAAAGCACGTCTTACCCTCCTTACCATATATGCTTCTTCGGTGCTATCCATGGAGGAGGATGAGGATGCTTCATCATCGGAGGAGGAGGGGATTTCCATCTTCTTCTTCCCCTTGTTTGCTATCAAAGCTACTCCTCTTGAGGGTTGAATTCTAGGCTCTTCTTGTATTCCTTCAAGCCTAGTTTCGTGGAGCTCCATTGTTGAGAAAAATTCCTCCAAGGTACTTACTTCCAAGTTCTTGGAGATGTAAAACGAATCCACCATGGAGCTCCATCTTGAGGACCGGGGAAAGACATCTATGACCTTCATTACCATATCCCGGTTGGAGAGCTTTTCTCCTACACTTGTTAGCCCAATTAATATTTCTTTAAATCTAGAATGTAGGGAAGTTAACTTTTCTCCCTTTTCTAATTTGATGTTTGAGAGTTGGGAGCGGAGGAGGTCTCTCCTAGCTAGCTTGGCCTCGGATGTGCCTTCATGGAGTTCTACAAGCTTTTCCCACATCTCTTTGGAGCTAGCACATTCTCTGATCCGGTTGATCTCTTGTTGAGGGAGCACATTGAGAAGATGATGTTTTGCCTTTGAGTTTGCAAGGTGCTCCTCTCTTTGCTTCTTAGTCCAACGTGATTTTTCAATTGGTTCACCCCTTTCATCCCTAGGCAACTCGAAACCATTTTCCATTATAAGCATAATATCAAAATCGGTCTCGAAGAATACCTCCATTCTCTTTTTCCACCAAGAGAATTCGCCGTCGAACTTCGGTGGGTGGATGTTTGAGCCGACCATTTTTGATGTAGAGCTTGTTGCGGCGGTTAGTCCGGTGACAAGCTTTCCTTGCTCTGATACCACTTGTTGGGAGATCGGATGTCGGATTTTGCTCGTCTACAAAATGTTAGCGCAAGCGGAATATGCAAATACAAATAAAACAAAGACAAGCAAACAAAACAAGCAATACAAACACGGAGATGTAACGTGATTCACGGCTACGCCGCTAATCCACGGTCCGATTCGTCCACGGTGAATCACTCCGCAATCTATCCACTAGATCTCTCCTTTGCACAAAGCTAGGTGGAGGTAACCTCTTTTACACAAAGATCACTCTTCTACAATGGTGTCTAGTCCTCTTGACTTGGATATGGGAGCTTCACTTCCTTCATTCGAGGTTCATGGCTTGACATGGACCATGACTCTGATACCACTTGTTGGAACGTTGGTGAGCGCTAGAGGGGGGGGGGTGAATGGCGCGTTCGTCGTTGCTTGAAGGAATTCATTCGTGCTTGCTACAAAACTTGTTTTGTGCAGAAAAAATAAAGATAATAAAGCAATAACAAAATATAAGCACACAACACACAAGTACACGCCGATATAATGTGGTTAGGAACCTTAGGGTTCATATTCCACAGATTGAGCTCGAATGAGCCCTAGCGATGCAAACACCACTAAAAATAACAAATACTCCTTCTCGACAACAAGTCAAAGGTGGAGAAACCTCTTACAATAGATTACAAAAGTAATACAAGATAAAACAAATAAATACAAATGAAATACACAAAATAATATAAAGAAAACTTTATAACTATTGGTTTGGATGCTTGCTTGTTTGATTGCTTGAACCGCACTTGAAGACCCTCATTTGCACCAGTAAATCGCTCCAAATCACCCAAGAAATCATTATGAAATTCTCCATTTCTAGCTGCTTTTATAATTTGCAATGGGCAAATTTCGTGCTTGGCAGTCTACTGCCATAAGGCCCCAGTAGACTGCTAACAGTGTAGTTATCTCACAACGGACTTAATCTGCGTCGACATTCAAGCTAACAGATACACTAGAAGTCGACTGCCATTACCCATCAGTCAATTAACGAGGCCGTAATTAATTGACCAGTCCACTATTGAGCGTTCTTCTCCTATAACCTCAACCAGCAGTCGATTGCCCAATGTTAGCGATTGTGCTCAATGTTAATGTCATTCGCCAAGGCTATTTGCATGATTAAACCCTATTCGGTAGTCATAATCTCGATCATTGTCAAGAGTCAACTCAGCTTCTAGTGTCAAAATACTTGACCAATCGACTTGTCCAAAGCCCCAGTCGACTGATAACCTCAACCATGAGGTTTAACCCCAAGTATGATGCCCTCATACTTGCTAGACCACCCTTAATCTAGACCTAAGCCTTCTAGACATCTCCATCAGCGTCACACCTATCGGATCCCTCCAAGTCATCCATGACTTGTTCATCCATACGCTAGCCTTCTAGTGCTTCCATCGGCTATTGTCATGCTAACGTGGTCTATCCCACCAAGGCACATTGGGCTTACGCTGTCAAGACTACCGCTTGAACTTTACGCTGCTAACCATTGGACTTATGCTGCCAAGACTCCCACTTAGACTTTACGTCGCCAATATCAACCCTTGGACTTTCCTTGCCAACCCATGTCAGACTTTTCAATTGCCAAGACTTAAGCTTGGACTTTCCCTTGCCAAGACTCATACTTGGACTTTCCATGCCAACCCATGTTGGACTTTCCAATTGCCAAGACTCAAGCTTGTACTTTCCCTTGCCAAGACCCATGCTTAGACTTTTCATGCTAAGTACTCAAGATTTGGACTTTCCCATTGTCAAGACCCATGCTTGGACTTTCCATGCCATGTACCCATGACTTGGACTTTTCCATGACAATCACATTGTCATACATTTTGTTGAACATCAAAATACTGCTCGAGTCAAACTCGAGTCTGGTCAATTGTGACCTAGGCCGATTGTACCAACAATAGGAGATTGTTGGGAGTATGGGGAATACATTCAAAGTCCCACATTGGTAAGACATGGAAAAGATCATGTGCTTATAAGATAAAAAGATATCTCCATTGGTATGAGACCTTTTGAGTAAAGTCCAAAAATAAAACCATGAGGGCTTGGGCCCAACGTGGATAATATCATACTATTGTGGAGATATGTGGATCTTATAGGCTCCAATAAGTGGTATCAGTGCAGGTCGCTCTTCACCGGCTTCACATCCGTGGGAGCAAATGTGTTAGAGAGCAAGATGGAGTTTGAAGAAAAATTGGGATGAGACATCAATACCCCAATTCCATATGTGCTTTATGGACGAGAAGGCGTCAATCAATGAAAGAGAAGGATTGAAGACTTCATCATGATGAGGGACTTCAAAGATTGGTCCGCATTGATGGAAGGCTTCGAACCCCCTAGGGATAAGAAGGGAGATGTCCTCAAATTAAAGAAGTGGACTCAAGAGCAATGCCTAAACTTTTAGAAGATTTGATACCTAATGATATTTTGTCTAGACTAGGTGAATATCAAGATGCTAAGGAGCTTTGGAGCAAGTTGGCAAAGCTCCATGAAGGACCATCACCAACTTCAAGTGAAGAACAACCACAAGAAACTAAAGAATGCTCATCGGCTCAAGAAAAGGAGGAAGCCAAAGAAGCAAGTTCATCTTCCTCACAAGAAAGTGAGGATTTGGAGGTTGAGAGGTCATCAACATCCAAGGTAGAAGAAGAATTGGAGGAAACCTCCACCTCTAGGATTGAGGGGGAGGAGATTAGATCGTCGGAGCAAGGGCAAGAGCAAGAGGAAGCTTCTACCTCCGGGAGCCAAGAATAAGATCAAAATTTTCCTACCACGGAAGGTAACTCAAGAACATTAATTCAAAATAAAAAATATATTATGTGTTTTGAGTGTAGGGAATAAGGACACTATAAGAGAAAGTGCCCTAAGAAGGTCAAGAAGACTCAATCGGCACCAAAAACTCAAGAAAAATCAAAGGATGGCGGAGTCCCCACTAGGAAGAGCAAGGAGCACGTGGTGTGATTCAAGTGCCAACAATTGAGGCATTATAGGAGTCAATGCCCTAGGGGGAGGAAGAAAGGCCAAGAAGGAGTCAACAATGTAGGGGGAGCTTCTAAAGCAAACCCTAAGGTGTATTTTCATAATGCTTGTTCTTTATGTAAGAATCAAAAGCATGATTTTAATTCACTTGCAATTTATCATAAAGAGCATGCTAGAAATAGACTTTATTGCTTAGGGGCTAAACATGTTGATTTTAGGTCTAAGGACAAGTCTAGAAATAATGACTCTAAATGTATTTCAACTAAGAAGAAATTTGGGACTAATGTCCCTAGAAAAATCCTACATAGAGAGTCCATTAGGAAGATAGAGAATCACTTAGGCATTAATCCCAAGAACCATAGACATATGCCTAGGAAAGGGAAAAATACTCAAAGAAACTATGGGCCCACAAAATTTGAGAAATTGGAGATAGAAAATCAAGCTTTGAGATCAAGGCTTGAGAAATTTGAGAAGACCCTTACAAGAATGACAAATTCAATTAAAGGGTCAAATGGTCAAAACCTAGGGTCTAGGTAGCAAGGCTCATCTATAGGCAAGAAAGGCTTGAGCCACAAGCCTAGGTCCAAGGTAGATAATCCTACCTATCACAATGTTCCATTTGATTATGGAACTAAATCTAGGTCTAAGAAAACTAAGGCCACAAGGGAAGTCATCCCTAGAGTTGATCATGGTAAGTGCCTAGTGGCTAAGGTTTCGAAAAAACTTAGGGAAGCCACTAAGAAGGTTACAAGGGTAGTCACCCCTAGAGTTAACCTAGGCAAAGCCCAAATGACCAAGGCTTCTAAGCCTAGGAGGGTATCTAGGGAGGTCATCCCTAAGGAATACCCAGTAAATTCAAGGAGCTCCAATAGATATTAGATTTCTAGGAGCGTGATCGATTCATGCTAAATGGGTTAGGGTGTGTCAACCCTAAGTGGATGGGTAGTTAACCTAACCATGGTAGAGTTGACACTCTATGACATTTTTAAGGTTTTGGGATACCTTGAAAATAAGTTTTGATCATAATCCTAAAGAATTTTAGGATGTGTCAATATATTTTGAGAACTATGAAAAATTGATCAAATTGGCACAAACTAGGTTTAGAGGTCATAGTGTGTCATTTTGGATTTTTGGCACACTTGGGAGAAGAGTGATAATATGACAAAATGGAATTAATCCTAACAAATGACAACTAATATTAAAATTTATGTATTCTTATGTCTTATATCTTATTTGTCGTGATTTGATTGTCATATACCATGTCATGATATCATATTCATTTTTATCATATAAAATGTCATGATCATGTTTAGTCTTATCTTTTATGTCATGTGTATTTAGATTTAATCATATGTCATGACATCATGCTTTTTTGCAATACTTATTTATGTTATCATTTATTCCATGATCATTCCATGCAAATTGATTTAAGGACAATTGGTATGACTTAAAGTCCCATGTATAAGAGAATCAAGAAGTGTTGCCTTAGAAAAATACACGAGGCCTTAGATTAGGATGAACAAAACTCACATCTCACATCATATTGACATGTGTGTCTATTGATACACCCTAGACACATGTGAGATGCTAGGAAATGAGTTAAGTTCAAGGTGCATAGTTTTTGCATCTAGATGAACTCAAACTCATCTTATACCATGGATGAATCATGGGGGAAACTAATGTGCAAGTCATGTGCATTGAGCCCATTGATCATGATCCAATATAGATTTTCAAAAATATTTTAAAATCATTTTAGAAAACCATGGTGAAGTCTATCTTTTGATAGCAATCAGCATTAATAGAGTTGATACAAAGTAGGGTCAAAACTTTAAACTTTTCAATAGTTTTGAACTTTGTGTCAATCTCCTATTTTTATGAGTATTTTATTTTTTAAATATTTTTCACCCATAATGATTGACTTAAGTATTATACGTATAAAGTTTCAAGATTTTTTAAATTATGTATAATTACTTATGATTTTTGTAATTTCATTTCTGAAATTGAATTTCTATATTTGTAGAAATCAGTCAACTAGTGACTGTAAGAGTCGGCTGCCAATGATGATTTCGAGTAAACAAGGATCTTTAGCCCATGTTTCAGCTATATTAGGCTACCCTAACTACTCCTAACCCTAGGATATGCTTTGGAAAGCATTAAAAAGGTGAAAATCCATTGGATATGAATTAGGAGAGTTGTTTGGGTGTGTATCAAATTTTAAGGTGTGTGAAAGTTCAAAGTTCAACTTTAACCTTAATTTTGATGGTTTAGTGTACCTATAGGCTTAGGGACTCTCCAAGGGCATTGTTGGTGCAATGGTCAAGGGGGAGTAAGCCTTTAGGAAGAGGTTATCCATCATGGGATGATGGATGTGTTCTTCCTCATGAGGGGGAGAGTTTTGGAAAAATGAGAATGTGAGGTACCCAATTGGGAAAATTGGGAGAGTTTGAGGATTGCCTCTCTTTAGTGATATGTGACTTATCACTAGGAAGAGTGAAGACATCTTAGATATTTTTGGACCAAGGGGGAGATTATAAGATCTCATTGGAATATGAGATATTGACACCCTTGGAGAGAACCTTTTTGATGTTTGTCAAAAGGGGGAGAATTGATGGGAGAATTTGGGAATTACCAATTTGGGAGAATTAGTAAGGAGATTTGAGTTAGGTGACCTAACTTAAAGGTGTTTATGGTTTTTGTCAAACATCAAAAAGAAAGAGATTATTGGTGCAATCGGCCCAGATCACGATTGACCAGACTCGAGTTTTACTTGAGCGATATTTTGATGTTCGACAAAATGAATGACAATGTAATTATCATGGGAAAGTCCAAGTCATGGGTACTTGGCATGGAAAGTCCAAGCATGGGTCTTGGAAATGGGAAAGTCCAAGTCTTGAGTACTTGACATGGAAAGTCCAAGCATGGGTCTTGGCAAGGGAAAGTCCAAGCTTGAGTCTTGGCAATTGGAAAGTCCAACATGGGTTGGCATGGAAAGTCCAAGTATGGGTCTTGGCAAGGAAAAGTCTAAGATTGAGTCTTGACAATTGAAAAGTCCAACATGGGTTGGCAAGGAAAGTCCAAGGGTTGATATTGGCGGTGTAAAGTCCAAGCAAGAGTCTTGGCAGCATAAGTTCAATGGTTGACGGCGTAAAGTCCAAGCGGTAGTCTTGGCAGTGTAAGTCCAATGTGCCTTGGCAGGATAAACCACATTAGCATGACAATAGCCGATGAAAGCACCAGAAGACTAGCATATAGATGAACAAGTCATGGATGACTTGGAGGAATCCGATAGGCGTGAGGCTGATAGAGGTGGCTAGAAGGCTTAGGTCTAGGCTAAGGGTGGTCTAGCAAGTATGAGGGTATCATACTTGGGGTTAA
Source organism: Wurfbainia villosa (assembly GCA_025175895.1). Classification (NCBI taxonomy): domain Eukaryota; kingdom Viridiplantae; phylum Streptophyta; class Magnoliopsida; order Zingiberales; family Zingiberaceae; genus Wurfbainia; species Wurfbainia villosa. Next base: position 4,724,226 of record CM045995.1, on the reverse strand, counting down.
ACTTCATAGTTGAGGTTATCAATCGACTGAGGCTTTGGACCAATCGATTGGTCAAGTGTTTTGACACTTGGCAACCGAGTTGACTCTTAGCAGTCGACTGGGATTATGACCAGTCGACTGTTGTGAGTCGACTGGGGTTCAACTGCAGCAAATAGCCTTGGAAGTCGACTATCAACATTGGGCAGTCGATTGATGGCTTGAGCAATCGACTGCCATGGATGGCAATCATTCACGATCGAGGTTACGGGAGCGAACGCTCGTAGTTTGCGACTCGACTTGCTACGACCTCGATCGATAGTCGATCGATGGATAATGGCGATGCTTGAATACTAACGTGGATTAAGTCCGTTGTGAGATAATGACATTGTTGGCAGTCGACTTAGCCCTTATGGCAGTCGATTGCCATACCCGAAATCAACCCGTTACAGGTTATAAAAGCAACTCGAAATGAAGAATTTCGTAATGATTTCTTGTGCAATTTTGAGCGATTTGCTAGTGAAAATCAGGGTCTTTAAGAGAAATCAAATAAGCAAGCATTCAAAGCAATAGTTGTAAGTTTTTTTTTACATTTTTTTATGTATTTCATTTGTATTTGCTTGTTTTATCTTGTATTACTTTTGTAATCTGTTGTAAAAGGTTTCTCCGCCTCCGACTTGTTGTCGAGAATGAGTGTTTGTGATTATTAGTGATGTTTGCATTGCTAGGGCTCATTCGAGCCCAATCCATGGAGTAAGAACTCTAAGGTTCCGAACCACATTATATCAGCGTGTACTTGTGTGTTATGTTCTTGTATATTTTGTTATTGCTTTATTATCTTTATTTCTACTACGCATAACAAGTTTTGTAGCAAGCATGAATGAATTCCCTTAAGCAACGACGAATGCGCCATTCACCCCCTCCTCTAACGCTCACCAACATTCCAACAACCTACACATGCTATGGGTGCAACAAGAAGAGGCATTACAAGTCAAACTGCCCAAAAATGAAGCCAAAACATAAGCAGACAAAGCAAGCATTTCAAGCGACATGGGAGGAAGAAGAAGAGCAAGGCGACAACTTGGCTTTCATGGAGAAACCGATAAAGTCCGAGTCTGAAGCCGACTGCGAATCCAACCCCGACTCTGACTCCAAAAATGAATTCGAGACAAGACTCAAAGCTGGGTCAAAAGAAAAGATTAAGGTAAGTCATTCACTAATTGCAAATTTTGTTGGAGGATCGTGGCCCGACTAGAAGGGGGGTTGAATAGCCTTTCGTGTACGATGGACTTTGTTTGTCTTTCTTAATCGTCTAAGATAATTATTAGTGCAACAGTATATAGATAATAAAAATGCTAAAGCAAAGAAAATTAAGCTAATACAAAAGTAAATAAGAAGCAAATGCTAATAAGCCGATGTAACGTGGTTCATGTCCCTTGCCACTAGTCCACGGACGATTTGTTCGGCGAATCACTCCCTCAAACCAATCCACTAATCTCTTCTTTTGCCCAAGACAAAGTGAAGGTAACCTTTTTACACCAACTCCTCTTCTCACAAATAATATGAATGAAAATAGAGAATAAAGGAGTAAAAACACTTGGAAGTTGTGGGAGCACTTAGAGCATGGATAGGAGTGGAAGCATTAACCTCCCAAAGGCACCCAAGCCCTCTTTTTATAGAGAAGAGGGCTTTCTTCCCATTGGGCATGCAACAGTCAATTGTTGCATGCCATCAGTCGATTGCTGCTCTAACGGCTGACTCCCAACGACTTCTGACTTGCCGTCGTCACCGTCCAACGGTAGCCTTGGCAATCGACTTCTCCCTGCGTAGCCGACTGATCAGTCGGCTACGAGCGATTCTGTGCTCGCTACCACCTTCAGCAGTTGACTGTCGTCCTATGACAGTTCAACTGATGGTGCAACAGTCGACTGCCAAACCCAAGCAATCAACTACTGGGCCATAAACCCTTCAGTCGAAAATCAATCGACTGCTATCTATAATAGTCGACTGGTGTCGGGTGATGTGATCGGTATTTTGTCGAGTGATACCATTTCAAATTAATTACTGAACCCCCTCTACACTAATATAGCATAGTGAATGACCCGGATCATTTCCCAATGAATGTAATCGATAGAATAGTAAACTTAGGATTTCTAATTATTGCTAATCCTACTAAATTGGGGTTTGGAATTTACAAGACTAATTCTACTAAATGAAAGAAAATGCAAGTAATTAAAGCATTAATCTAACTAAACTATGATGACAATGAAATTAAAGAAGATATAAACTAAACATTCAAAGAAAAACATTCAAAACATAAAGATAGTGCAGGAAATTAAACAACAATGCAAATGCAAAATAACATTAGTGTAAAGGAAAATATGAAATCAATCTAACCTAGTATTAAACATTCCTAACTAATGGAAATAACACTTAAATAGGCAAGAAATAAAACTAACACACAAGTAAGCTAAGCTAGCTATTAACCAATCAAACTCATTAACTACAAATTAACTCGAAACTAAGCAGCCTAATTATACCACAACTAAACTACCAAATGAAACTACTGATTAAACTCTAGGTCAAACTATGAATTAGCTATAATCTAAACTACAAGAAAACTACAAGTTAGACTATGATTCAACTACTTAAGCTACAGATGAGCCTACAACAACAACAATTTGGGGGTTGATAACAAACTAAATTCACTAATCTAAACAAATGTAATGTAAACAAACAATCCAAGTAAAATTCCAAATATAGTAAAGCGACTATCCACAACACATGGAGAAGGGACTTCCCTCTCCCGCGACAACAACAACCTAAACAGCTTCCTTCGGTGATGGATGCGGAGCTGCCGAATCAGCACAGTGGGAAGGAATTGAAAGTGGAGGGATGCAAACACTACTCTAATAGATGGTTGGCGAAGTTGCCCTATCAGCGCAACCTATGGGTGGTTCTGGAAACGGAGCGGCCGAATCTCGACCGCGGGAAGGGAATGGAATGCCGGAACAGTGGCTGTGGTTCTTCGCTGGCGATGGATGCAGATTGTTGAATCTCGACAACAAGTGGATGAATATGGAGACAGAGCGGTCGAATCCCGGCTGCGGGAAGAAAAGTGGACTGCCAGTGAAGAGGGAATCACCGAAATCTTTATCGCATTCTCGTTGCCAACGAGCTAGCTCAAAGACCAGAAAGTTACCTAGGATTGTCAAATCTCAAAGACCCAAGCAATCATGGATTCAAATCTTACACAGGTTAACAAACATGGTGACTTCAATCCATCCTGAATAAACTGAAAATGACTAAGCCTCACAAGGTAAGTAGTGGTTTCCCTCGTTCTCATAAGCATATAATAGTGGAGTTCACTCAAGTTACTCATGGTTTATGCACTACCATATGCTTGCTTTTCTTCGACCTTCACCGCTATATACACATAAGAATGCACAATTATTGAAGGCTTATTAGGATTGTAAAGAAAACATGAATGCAAGAAAATGAAAATATGTGTGAAAGGAAAGAAAGGTAAGAAATGAAATAGCTATAGAAATGCAAGAAGATATGGAAATACTGGAATGCTACATAGGTGAGTACAAGAAAGTAATGCCCCAAAAGTTTTCATCCAAGCTAGCTTTTCACACTTCACTAAACATATAAACAACCCCTATCACTTTCACAATACCAATCCATATATGATATACAATAAATCTCTCAATAGTTGGAATAAGAGATGTCTATCACAAAAAATACTATCGCACACATAAAAAAATGCACAATATGTCAAAGATTTTTTTTATTTCCTTTATTGTTTTAGCCAAATGTTTTTTTTCAACCATTTTTTTTTTCAATTTTTTTTCTTGACATTCACTGAACTTCCCTAAGCTCCAAAAAAACCATCAAGCTCAGCTATAAAAATAAAAACACGGCTTGTCAATGGTGATCAAGCACAACATGCCTATGCTCACATTGAATTTTCCTGAGCTACTCTCTCCCCCACACTTAAACTTTTGTCTGTCCCGGGAAAAAACTCATCATGGAACATCCAATATTTCAGATCCAAAAGAGTAACAAATAAGAAAGTAATGGAAGGAAAGGAAAATGACATGATGAACAACTAGAATATTATTTAGAAGCATATAGCGACAAAAGAAGTAAAGGGAAACATGTGATATTGCCTTGACAATAATCATGTAAATCTATGGTTGTGTGGTCTCGAAAGAATCAAAGCAAGTTCTAAAGTTATAAAAATCACAAGTGCACCATACACAAGCAATAAAAATAGGCACAAATCTCACTAGGAATGAAAAAAAAATAATCTCAATTTATCAACATAGAATCTATCACCAGGTAGTAACCATATGCAATCAGATAATCCATTCATGATAATAAATCCCCTAAACTCGACAATCAAATTTAACTAACTTTCACAACTTCTAAAATGATATAAAGGAATGCATAGGAAATTTATTTCAAAACACTGACAAAACAAAAACTCAACAAACAAAAAATAATAAGTAAAACAAAAATAAATAAAGTAAAAGAAATATATATATAATGAACAGAAAAGAAAATGAGATGGAGAAAACTCCCTTGAGGTCCTGACAGTTGGAGGTAGTTCAATAAGAATATCCAGGCTGGGAGTGGAGTAAAAGTCCTCCCCGGCGGTTGAAGATGGTTCAGAAGTAAAATCCATGTCGGAGGTGGGATGGATCGATAGAAAGAGAGCACCTCCTTCATGTGATCAGAATAGTCCTGTGCTACTCCCTCTAATATGATCGCCTTCTTATATGTCTTCTCTGGAGGTAGGAGGCAATACAGCAGAAGTTTCCAGCTTGGGGGCTGGACTATTGCATTATCTATCAGGGCCTTCATCAGCAACATTCTTGGAGACTCAATCTTAGGTGGGAGTGTCTAGTCTGGGGGTATCTAGCTATCCACCACTCCCATGTCATCATCCTCAATATCTGACATAACAGCAACTTCATCAATGAATTCACATCCATCAGTGTCCAAAATCACATCATAGCACAATAGTTCATAGGAGTTCTGTAGAGTAGTATGCCTATCACCCACTCCACAATCCATCTCCCTAAGTACGTCGATATCTATAGAAATGGTCTCTGATGGAGGCTGAATGAACTCTTGTTCTTGCATCTGCCTGATGGATGTTGCAATTTGTTCTAGCTGCAATTTGATCCACTGTAGTCTCCATACTGCTGATAATACAGATCCATGTTTCTTAAAAAAGATAATTCCTGGTCTTTCCTGAAACACCAACAAACAAATCAAAAGACACAGGAAGTAGACATGACAAAATACATGAATATACAAAAAATGACAGAATGAAGCCCTAAACAATTTTTTTTTTAGAAAAATGGGTAAACAATCCTAAGTTTACTAAGTACCATTACACTCCTCGGCAACGGTGCCAAAATTTGATACGATCAGTATTTTGTCGCGTGGTACCGTTTCAAATTAATTACCGAACCCCCTCTACACTAATATAGTATAGGGAACGACTCGGTCGTTTCCCAACGAGTGCAATCGATAGAATAGTAAACTTAGGATTTCTAATTATTGCTAATCCTACTGAATGGGGGTTTGGAATTTACAAGACTAATTCTACTAAATGAAAGACAATGCAAGTAATTAAAGCATTAATCTAACTAAACTATGATGACAATGAAATTAAAGAAGATATAAACTAAGCATTCAAAGAAAATCATTCAAAATATAAAGAAAGTGCAAGAAATTAAACAACAATGCAAATGCAGAATAACATGAGTGTAAAGGAAAATATGAAATCAATCTAACCTAGTATTAAACATTCCTAACTGAAGGAAATAACACTTAAATAGGCAAGAAATAAAACTAACACACAAGTAAGCTAAGCTAGCAATTAACCAATCAAACTCATTAACTACAAATTAACTCAAAACTAAGCATCCTAATTAAACCACAACTAAACTACCAAATGAAACTACTGATTAAACTCTAGGTCAAACTATGAATTAGCTACAATCTAAACTACAAGACAAGTTACAACTAACTACAAGTTAGACTACAAGTCAACTACTTAAGCTACAGATGAATCTACAACAACAACAATTTAAGGGTTGATAACAAACTAAATTCACTAATCTAAACAAATGTAATGTAAACAAACAATCCAAGTAAAATTCCAAATATAGTAAAGTGGCTATCCACAACACCCGAAGAAGGGACTTCCCTCTCTGGCAACAACAACAACCCAAACAGCTTTTTTCGATGGTGGATGCGGAGCTACCCAATCAGCGCAGCGGGAAGGAACTGAAAGTGGAGGGATGCGAGTGTTGGGATGTATACTGAAAGCCTAGCCTTTGTATGAATATCTTCATTTTGAAATAAGAATCAAATGATCATTGTTGGCATTTTATATTTATGCATATTATCTGATACTTTACATTGTAGATAACATAGTGTGTGGTGTCGCATAGAAGATCATGTTATCAATTCCTTGCAGAGTATAAGTAGAGACTCACAACCAAGATGATTTTGGACAAACCATTGGCATGGTTGTAGTGTAATTTGGTATTGGTTTATCTTGACCATAGAATTACACTAGTACACTTTGTGTGTAATGAGCAGGATCAATTCAAAGGCGATTCAATTTTTACTGACTATATAATTGAATCAGACCTCAGATATTATGATGTACATGCTCTTAATCCCGATATAATAACGGACACATGTACTTAGTATTTATTTCTTTGATTTACCAATGGGCGAGATTTATGTGTTAAATCGATAGGCCTGGTAAGTTGGAAAATAATATTATTTACATGATGTGTCATTGATTATAGGAGGAAACCGTGTCCTATATATTAGGATGATGATGTCCCCTTGAGGATCTCATAAAGTTCATCATGTAAATCCTGTAGGCGGACTTGGTCCAACATGATGATTAGGATGAGTGGTACTACTCATGGAGTTAGATATTAATTAATTAAATTGTCAATAATTTAATTAATTAATGGACATTCGATATCTTAAACACGGGAAGATATTTTGTACAAATAATATATGGAGCCCATATTTATTTATGGGGGTTGGTGAGGTAGATCAATGATGATCCTCTAGTGGAATGGATCATCATTAATGGATCGGGTTTTATGTGGTTCGGATCCATTGGGTGGCCAAGATCCAACTCCTCCTCATGGTTCCTATTGTAGCCTATTATAAATATCTCATGAAGCCTAGACCTAAGCATGGTTCAAAGAAGTTTTTTTTGGTTTGACGTTGGAGAGGTTAGGCGGCAACAAGTTGGAGTCTAGGGTTTTGGTTTGTCCATCTCCTTAGGGCCAGCGACAACAAGACCAAGAGCTAGGGTTTCCTTCCTCCTTGGCCGGCGCCTCCTCCCCATCTCATTGTCGGCGCCTCTTCTCCTTCTCCAAGGGCCAACGAGGGTGATCCTTCTCTCTTGGCCGATTCTTCCTTCTTCTTCTTCCTACTCGCAGTAGCAACAAGCAAAACAGGAGAAGGGGTTCTCTCACTCACCTCCTCTCCTTAATGGGGGACACTAAGGATTTGGTCTTTGGTTGTCGGCACAAGCAAGGAGAAGTAGGGAGGATTATCTTCCCTTGTTCGGAGCGAGCAAGGAAGGGAAGATACGTGGTCTAGGAGGCTTCGATTCTTGGAAGATCGTCGCCCACACGATGTCCAAGAAGAGGATATAAATACAATAGAAGATCGAGAGGTAAAACGAGAGGTATAATCTTGTTTAGTTTTGATTCTTGTTCTTTTGTATTTGCATGTTATTGATTGACATGGACTCCAATGATAAAAACAAAAACCGATGATCTGTACAACATCTATTCCACGGCTAATCGAGGAAAAGAGTTAGGTTGCTTGAATAACAAGTTTGTTCAAGCGATCACTCAAATTGAATAGCACGATGATGAATCGGTTGCTTGGGTAATCCATCTCCGTCTGGATTAGTTTTAGTTAATAACATTTTAATTCGGGGACATGAGATAGGATCGCCATGCATAAGCAACCGAAGCGAAGAAGCGGGAAACGTGACTTCACCCTTCAAGTGGTATCAGAGCCACGGTTTCCAGTTTTGTGTGTTTGTATTCGGTTACCTTCATGCATTTATCATATATTGTATATGCCGAATAATAGTAGGATGTGTGTAGGCTAACTTTTTGCTTGCAAGCATAAGATCCAACTATTATGGCTATGTGGATGTATGAAATTGTGTGTGTGTGATTGTAACTAATTTTTGAAACCTCGGGGTTAACGAGGCTAATTAGTATTTAATTTTTTTTAATTAAATACGACACTATTTAGCCACTCATTTTAATTTACTATTTGATCTAGATATGTTGTACACTCCTTCGTGGAGTATAGAATCGATGGATGTAAATTAAAATGCTTTATCTCGGTTCGGATCTCCTTGTGGCTTGCACATGGTAAAGGGAGGAGTGGACGAGGTGGCGACACGACGAGAAGCATATTGGAAAACAAAAGACATAATAGTTGAAAAGTTTTTTTTCATGTTTATTGCTTATTGTTTGATATGCATGTTGTGTGAAAATTCCTCAATTTTAAATTACTAAGTGGGAGAGGAATATTTTTTTTAATTCCCATGGCCTCCATTACAATTTGACATGTGATGCAAACAAACTTGCGTGTTGACTCTGAGTGCCTTCCTCCATATTGGATGAGTTTATTTTGCGGATCACTAGGTCAAATATGGTTATAGGGAATTATTTAGGAGTGTGTGTACTTCCCCATCGGAAGACACATAATCCGAGGTAATTGCCTTAGTATCGGGTAATGGTAAACACTTAGATGCAAATAAAAGTATCCTCCCCATCGGAGTCACTGCTTCTATTTGTAGGGCCGAAGAGGAACCGACTATTAATTTTATTTGTCAAAAAGTAAGGTTGACAGGATAATAAAATTAATGGGTAAAACCTCCTCTTACAAATGTAGAATTCGTATACATCCACACTATCGTAGCATACGATATTCTCGATGTTTTGAGGTGATGGTTGATTTTAAAATTTTATTGTTTGAGGAATCAATAAATTTTGAAATCTAATATTTTGATCAATGTGATTCTTAGTTTTTTCAAAATGGATTTCAACCCACTTGCAGTGATTCTGAAAGAAAATAAACTTACTGGACCTAACTATGTTGATTGGAAACGGAATCTGGACATTGTCTTGATTGCTGAGGAGTACAAATATGTACTCTTCGAAGAGTGTCCTCCTAAGCCTATGGATGATTCTGGTGAAAAGGAGAAAGAGAGTTATAGGAAGTGGATCAAGGCTGATGAGATGATGCAGTGTTACATTTTGGCTTTCATGTGAAATGTATTGCAACATCAACATCAGGCCATGAATACTGCCATGACATGATGCTCAATCTCAAGGAACTTTTCGGACACCAGAATCGGGCTGCTAGGCAGGAAGCTATGAGGAACTTGATGACGACCACCATGATTGAGGGAACACCCGTGAGGGATCATGTTCTCAAGATAATGACCCATTTGAATGAGCTGGAAGTCCTTGGAGTGGAGATCGATGGGGAAACCCAGGTCGATATCATTCTCTAATCTCTACCTAGAAGTTTTGAGCAGTTCTGCCTGAACTACAACATGAATAAGAGGTTGTATTCATTGGCAGAGCTTCTGACAAAACTCCAGGCGGCAGAGGGGCTTTTTCGTTAGAGTGCTCAGGCTATGGTTGCTCAGAAGGTTTCTACTTCTAAGCCGAAAGGCAAGAAGAAGAAGAAACAAGGTGTAGTAAAGATGGTGGCAGGACCTCAGGTAGGAGTGAAGAAGCCGGAAGGCAAGTGCTTCACTTGTACGCAGACTGGACATTAGAAGGCGAACTGTCCCAACCAGAAATAGAACAAAGGTATATCTTTTAGTTTAGTCGTTGAAACATGTTTAGCAGTGTTATCTACCGGTACTTGGTGTGTAGATACGGGAGCCACTAATCATGTCTGCAATTCTCTGTAGGGGTTCCAGAAAACCAGACGACTAGCTGAGGGAAGGGAGAGATTACCGTCTACATGGGCAATGCTACGAAGGTGGCGTCTATTGCAGTGGAAGATGTTTATTTATCTTTTGATAGGAATAAAACTTTGGTTATGAGAAATTACCTTTATGTACCTACATTTAGAAAGAATTTGATTTCAGTTTCTAAATTGTTTTTGGATGGATATTCTATTTCTTTTAATGACAGAGTTGTTGTAAAAAGGAATAGGGAGATTATCTGTTCTGGTGCGTTGGTAGGAAATTTATACACTCTTGAACCAAATCTCCCACGATGCAAATAGAAATAAATAACTCATATTCTAAATCTAATAAGAGAAAAGAACCTTCGAAAATGAACCAAACATATCTTTGGCATCTAAGGTTAGGTCATATTAACCTGAGTAGAATTCAAAGGTTAATAGCTGATGGACCTTTGGGTTTATTGATGGTGGAAGATTTCCCAACCTGCGAATCTTGCTTGGAAGGTAAAATGACCAAGAGACCTTTTAAGGCCAAGGGGTATAGAGCCAAAGATGTGTTGGAATTGGTTCATTCTGATTTGTGTGGTCCTATGTCTATTCAGGCTAGAGGTGGTTTTGAATATTTCATCTCTTTTATAGATGATTATTCAAGATATGGATACATTTACTTGATGTGCTGCAAGTCTAAATGTTTTGACAGATTCAAAGAATTCAAGGCTGATGTGGAGAAACGTCAAGGTAAAAGTATCAAGACACTACGATCTGATCGTGGTGGTGAGTACCTCTTAGGAGAGTTTAGGAGTTACTTATCAGAGGTTGAAATTCAATCCCAACTGTCTGCACCTAGTACACCCCAGTAGAATGGTGTGACGGAGCGAAGGAATAAGACTCTTATAGAGATGGTTAGATCGATGATGAGTTATTCTAAGTTACCAGATTCATTCTGGGGGTATGCTCTAGAAACGACAGTGTATATTCTGAACTTGGTACCATCTAAATTAGTGCCTTCTACTCCCACAGAATTGTGGGTTGGGCGAAAGCCTAGTTTGAGACATATTCAGATTTGGGGTAGTCCAGCACATGTGCTGAAGGGAGATGATGATAAGTTAGAATCTCGTACAGAAGTGCACTTGTTCGTAGGCTATCCCAGAGGAATGAAAGGTGGTTTGTTCTATAGTCCTAGAGATCAGAGGGTGATCGTTAGCACGAACGCCCGATTTTTAGAGGAAGACTATGTGATGAACCACAAGCCTATGAGCAAGATTGTTCTGGAGGAATTAAGAGGGGAAGTCACTACTTCAGTACCAACAGTACAAGAAGACATACCACAAGTGACTGCACCGCGTGTCATAGAGGATACACAGGTGATACCTCATCGTAGTGGAAGGGTTGTTAGACAACCTAATAGATTTATGTTCTTGGGAGAATCTTCTGATTTGGTCTCTAGTGAACATGAACCTGATCCTTGGACATATGACGAGGCACTCCAAGATGAAGATGCGGTATCTTGGCAAAGGGCAATGAATTCTGAGATAAAATCTATGAATTCAAATCAGGACTGGGAGCTAGTAGAACCACCCAATGGTGTAAAAGCCATTGGATGCAAGTGGATCTACAAAAGAAAGAGAAGATCAGACGGGAAGGTAGAGACCTTCAAAGCAAGGCTTGTTACGAAAGGGTATACTCAGAAAGAGAGTATCGATTATGAGGAGACCTTTTCGCCAGTAACCATGCTTAAGTCTATCCGAATTCTCTTGTCTATTGCTCCTCATATGGATTATGAGATTTAGCAGATGGATGTCAAGACAGCTTTCCTTAATGGAAGTCTTTAAGAAAACATCTCTATGGAGCAACCAAAGAGATTCATTGCAAAGGGCAAAGAGCATCTTGTGTACAAGCTTAATCGTTCCATTTATGGATTGAAGCAAGCTTCGAGATCTTGGAACATCCGCTTTGATGAGGTAATCTAGTCATATGGATTTATTCAAAGTCCGGATGAGTCTTCTGTATACAAGAGATGTGATGGAAACGTAGTAGTATTTCTTGTACTATACGTAGATGACATTTTGCTTATTGGCAACAATGTCAAAGTGTTATCTGATGTAAGGGTATGGTTGTCCAAACAATTTGATATGAAGGACTTGAGAGAAATGGGACACATCCTTAGGATCAAGGTTATAAGGGATTGCAAGAAAAGAATATTGTGCTTATCTCAAGCTTCATACATAGACACTATTTTAGCTTGTTTTAGCATGTAGAACTCCAAGAAAGGTTTTCTACCTTTCTGGCATGGAGTACCTTTATCTAAAAAGATGTGTCCTAGAACATCAAAGGAGATAGAGGAGATGAAGGTGGTTCCTTATGCTTCGGCGGTAGGAAGCCTCATGTATGCTATGTTATATACGAGACCGGATATCTGCTTTATCGTGGGCATGGTTAGTAGATATCAGAGTAATCCAGGACATGGATATTGGACTACAGTAAAGTATATATTGAAGTACCCGAGAAGGACTAGGGATTATATGCTGGTATACCAGACAGATCAATTACTCCCTATGGGTTACAAAGATTCTGACTTCCAATCAAATAGGGATAACAGTAAGTCTATCTCGGGTTTTGTGTTTCTTTGGGAGGTGGAGCCATTATATGGAGGAGTGTCAAGAAGAAATGTGTGGCGGACTCTACCATGGAAGCTGAGTATGTGGCAGCCTCTGAGGCAGCCAAAGAAGTTGTATGGCTCAAGAACTTCTTGATGGACTTGGATGTGATTCTGGTTTGCCCAGAACTATCACAATTTATTGTTATAACAGTGGTGCAGTTGCAAACTCGAAGGAACCACGAGCCCATAAGGCAAGTAAACACATAGAGTGCAAGTACCACCTGATACGAGAGATCGTAAAGCGAGGAGAAGTTGTTGTCACCAAGATTGCATCAGAGGATAACCTGGCAGATCCTTTCACTAAGGCCCTTCCAGCAAGAGCTTTTGATAGACATGTGGAGGGAATGAGAATCAGATGTATGACAGTTTGATGACAACATAATTTTTTAGTATAAGTGGGAGATTGTTGGGATGTACACTAAAAGCCTAGCCTTTGTATGAACATCTTCATTTTAAAATAAGAATCACATTATCATTGTTGGCATTTTATATTTATACATATTGTCTGATACTTTACATTGTAGATAACATGGTGTGTGGTCTCGCACAAAAGATCATGTTATCAGTTCCTTGCAGAGTATAAGTAGAGGGTCACAACCAAGATGGTTTTGGACAAACCATTGGCATGGTTGTAGTGTAATTTGGTATTGATTTATCTTGACCATAGAATTACACTAGTACACTTTATGTGTATTGAGCAGGACTGATTCATAGGTGATTCAATTTATACTGACTATATAATTGAGTCAGACCTCAGATATTATGGTGTACATGCTCTTAATCCCGATATAATAACAGGCACATGTACTTATTATTTATTTCTTTGATTTACCAATGGGCGAGATTTATGTGTTAAATCGATAGACCTGGTAAGTTGGGAAATAATTAAATTGTCAGTAATTTAATTAATTAATGGGCATTCGATTTCTTAAACACGGGGAGATATTTTATACAAATAATATATGGAGCCCATATTTATTTATGGGTGTTGGTAAGGTAGATCAATGATGATTCTCTAGTAGAATGGATCATCATTAATTGATCGGGTTTTATGTGGTTCAGATCCATTGGGTGGCCAAGATCCAACTCCTTCTCATGGTCCCTATTGTAGCCTATTATAAATACCTCATGAAGCCTAGACCTAAGCACGATTCAAAGAAGTTTTTTTTTTGGTTTGGCGTTGGAGAGGTTGGGTGGCAACAAGTTGGAGGCTAGGGTTTTGGTTTGTCCATCTCCTTAGGGTCGGCGGCAATAAGACCAAGAGCTAGGGTTTCCTTCCTCCTTGGCCGACGCCTCCTCCCCATCTCATTGTCGGCGCCTCTTCTCCTTCTCTAAGGGCCGGCGACATCAAGGGTTGAGGGTGATCCTTCTCTCTTAGCCGGCACCATCTTCTCCCTCTCCTTAAGGCCGACGAACACCAAGGATTTGGTCTTTGGTGGTCGGCACACGCAAGGAGAAGTAGGGAGGATTATCTTCCCTTGTTCGGAGCGAGCAAGGAAGGGAAGATATGTGGTCTAGGAGGCTTCGATTCTTGGAAGATTGTCGCCCACACGACGTCCAAGAAGAGGATAAGAATACAATAGAAGATCGAGAGGTAAAACAAGAGGTATAATTTTGTTTAGTTTTGATTCTTGTTCTTTTGTATTTGTATGTTATTGATTGACATGGACCCCAATGATAAACACAAAAACCGGCGATCCGTACATCATCTATTCCGCGGCTAATCGAGGAAAAGAGTTAGTTTTAGTTAATAAAATTGGTTGCTTGGGTAATCTATCTCCGTCTGGATTAGTTTTAGTTAATAAAATTTTAATCCGGGGATGTGAGATAGGATCGCCATGCACAAGCGACCGAAGCGAAGAAGCGGGAAACACGACTTCTCCCTTCAGCGAACACTGCTCCAACAGATGGTTGGCGGAGTTGCCCTATCGACGCAACCTGTGGGTGGTTTTGGAAACGGAGCAGCCAAATCCCGACTGCGGAAAGGGAATGGAATGTCAAAATAGTGGTTGTAGTTCTTCACCAATGATGGATGCGGATTGTCGAATCCCGACAGCAGGTGGATGACTATGGAGATGGAGTGGCCGAATCCCGACCACGGGAAAAAAAAGTGGACTGCCAGTGAAGAGGGAATCGTCGGAATCTCTACCTCATCCTCGCTGCTGATGAGCTAGCGAATCCCGGCCGCGGGAAGGGAATGGAATGCCGGAACAGTGGCTGTGGTTTTTCACCGGCGATGGATGCAGATTGTTGAATCACGACAGTAGGTGTATGACTATGGAGACGGAGTGGGCGAATCCCGGCCGTGGGAAGGAAAGTGGACTGCATTGAAGAGGGAATCATCAGAATCTCTATTGCATCCTCGCTGCCGACGAGCTGGCGAATCCAGACATCTCAATCGACCTGCGAGGATGGGATGGCATTGCTACCGACTCTCGGAAGGAAGCTTGTCAGAAGGACTACAAGATTTGTCATTGTCGTCGGCTAGAGAGAAAGACCTCGCTCGCACGGAGAAGGAAATCGCTGCCGCTGGCTCTGCTCACGCGAGGAAGAGAAAATGTTGCGACTTTTGCGATCTGAGGAAATGTTGGAGTTTTTAAAACCTCTTTTCCTTGGTCGTCCGGTTGAAGCAGGGTCAAATCCCAGCCATCCATTAAAGCTAGGGCTAAATTAATCTGATTAATCGATTAAGAAGGATGTGCATCCAACGGCTCAGATTTCTTTGATTTTGAATGAACGGATCTAATCAAACTGAAGAGATAATCATGATTGACCGAATCTGGATGAAGCGCTAAGATGTCTAGATCTAAATGTATGGACCGGATCTCTGTAGATCTAGATAGATGACTCAGAATCAAGCCGCTTTCATCGGATGGTCCATATCGCTCAGATCTGATCTTTTGATTAAATTACCTTCGATCATGATGAAGGGCTCAGATTAAGTTAGCTTGAAATGCCCATTATGATCCTAGATGAAGCCATATTTGATCCAACTTGAGTCAAGTCCATTGGCTCATCTCGATCTCCTACAAATAAAGACAAATTTTGCATATAATTTCAAAATTTAGGAGAATTTACAATTAGGTCCCAAAATGAATCCAACTCATAAAACATGCAAATAATCAATAATAAATCACTCGAGAGGATAAAAGCAATGATATTAAGGACCAAAATAACACAATAAAATTGTAGTTATCATCAGGTAAAACCTCAAACAAATACTTGTTTGAGCATCCAACGGTCAGGTAAACCTTAAACAATCTATTTGAGCATCCGACACTTTCATTCGTCGGGTAAAAATCTCAAACTCGTGTTTGAGCATCCGACTTATCCAATTGTCTTGTAAAACCTCAACACAAGTTTGAGCATCCTACTTGTCAAGTAAAACCTCAAACCTAAGTTTGACCGTCCGACACTTGACTTAGCCATTCGGCCAAGTTCACCTATGAGCTACCCTATCCCGGGTTACAATCACTCACTCTCATCTCCCATGAAGTCCCTTGCCTCGAAGCTCTCTTCGGCCTGTGCCCCTCGGATGCACTAAGCCCTCGGCTCCTCCAGTACCATCCTTCACGTCTCACCACAAAGTCTGCTTCCTCTGACTTCACTTCATTTGCTCCTCATTTGGCGATCCCTCGGATGCACCAAGCGCACGACTTCCGCAATGCCATCCTTCACCGACTCAAGAACCCGAGCCATGAGATGGTGAACTCGTCAATACTTCATCAAGTCAACACATGTGTGATTCACTTAAGTCCTGCACAACTTAAACACACACATATCAAATCACATAACAACCTAACTTAAAACCTTTGCCACACACATCAAAACCAAACTATATTTGGGTTGATTGCCCTAACAATCTCCCCCTTTTTGATGTGTGGCAATATGTTTAAGTTAGGTAAAACATTAACAAAATACTAAGGTAAGGAAAGCATGTAAACATAACATGAGTATCAAAACACTCCCCCTTAATATATGCAACTCCCTCTTAACATATGCTAATTCTCCCCCTAGCATGATTCACTTAAACACTAAAATTTCTCTCCCTTTGACACCATCAAGAACATCATATAAATGTTATACAATATGACATCAATATCTAAGGGAATAAAACTATCAAAAATCAGATTTGAAAACCCAAAAACCCAGTTTGTGCACGTAGCAATCGACTGATATTCTTCATCAGTCGACTAGTAGCTGAAAGTTCTGAATTCTGATTTCTGAAGCTAACTTCAGAAATGCATTAAAAATTTCAAAAATTCAAAAAATCACGAAATTTTGGGAACACATTTCTTATGAGTCCTTTTATCAATGAAAAATGATTTTCATGAAAATTCATTTAATTTTTGAAAATTAGGCAAAAACTCAAAATCTTTAAAAACTTTAAATTTTGTGTCAACTTGAAAGTCTAGTTTTGCCTTAGAGCATTTCAAAACATGAACTCTTATTTTTCAAAACATGAAATGGTTTTAAAACATTTAAAATATCCAACTATGATCTTTGGCCAATATGTCCATGAATTAAACATATGTTTTCCCCATAGTTGGTCTATGATTACTCTATCATGATACATATAATGATTCATCAAAATGCCATAAGCATTAGTGAAACACTTGTATCAACCTAACATCTCATCCATTGCTATATTTTCAATCAAGTTAGCCTATAGTGGGTTGTGAGATGTACCCAAAGGTAATTATACTTAACCAAAATTTCATGCAATTCTACCCAAGGTTCATCCATAAACACCCATCAAGATCATAAAACAAGGATTATCCATAATTGCACATCATGATCATAAATCAAACATCATCACCCAACATGCTCATAAGTCAACAAAATAATATGATAGGAATTAAATTCACTTATGGTTGACTATCTTAGGTTTCTCTAACCTTTAAGTATTGACTTGGGAACCCAATATAGATTTTTTCCAATAGGGTTCACCAAGTACTCCTTTGGAATCCATTTCCTAGCTACCATTGTGGTTTTAGATTGTCCTCTAGCAATTAAGCAATGGCAGACTTTCTCATTCTTTGATCCCTTATATCCTAAGCTCTTTTTGTTGAAACTTGCTCTTTGGCTCCCAATAATCATATTCAATGTGTTTAGTCAATAGTGAATTTCTCAAGGGCCTTAGTGAGGAAATCTACCTTTCCCCTTAAAGCCTTATTTTCTTCTATACATGCATCATTAGTACTAGAAGAAATACAATCATCTGTGAGCATGCATTTTTGAGTTTTTCTTCTAGAGCCTTAATTTCATTTTGCATGCATTTATTTTTCTTCTTAGCCCTAAATAAATCCCTAGTTAAACTAGAAATCATGAAAATAACCTTTTTAGGAGGGAGATTTGTAACCTCACTTACCCAATCCTCTTGTTCCGAATCCGAGGTAGATGCTCCCCCTTCACTTGAGCTCTCCTCCTCACTTGTGTTGGTGCAGTAGACACCTAAGTCGAACCTGAGTTTTGATTATAGCAAACGATACAAAGTTAAGCTCATGTCGTTATCTCACGAGCTGAATCGAGTGTGTAGAAAATTGCTATAGCTGGAGCTGAAGGCTAGCGACACCCGGAGGATGCCGCGGTGGTCGGGCGACACTCGAGTGACTTCGGAGGGAGCCGAAGGAATCGAGTGGAAGGCTGGAAGAAAAAGCAACACAGTAAGTATCAAGGTAAGCTCGTGTGTGCAAGCATAAGTAAGGTCGTATCCTCTTTACGGGGATGATCTTAAGTGTAGATCCGACCAAAGACATCCTATAGGTGGTCTAGGTCGAGATCGGACAGTCGGAGGTCGTCAAAATAATGTTTTTGTTAAGCTAACTTTACCTTGCAGCTAGCATCAGTCGACTGCCAGCTTGGAGGACTCGACTGTCGTCCAACAGTCGACTGCCGAAGGTTAGCATTCGACTGATGCTACCATCAGTCAACTGATGATGGCCATCAGTCGACTGATGGTCAAGGATCAGCCTCGAGAAGTGAAGCCTTTTCACCATTTTTCAAGGAGCCATGTGCCAAAACTCTATTGGGTGAAGTTCCTCTCGAAAAGGGGCTCAAAGGCTATAAAAGGAGGGTCAATCCTAGGGTTTCTTCATCAATTCTAAGCTTCCAAAAGCCTCCGCCAAGCTACAACCTTCCGACAACGAAGTGCTTCTTCTTTGATGTCTAGGTTTATTTGTTTTCATTTTATTACGTCGGTTAAAGTTTTTATTTCAGTTTAGTACTTTCATTTCTCGGAGCTTTTATCGTAACGAGGAGAGGGGAAGTGTCCCTCTACCTCAAGCTTTGTGCTTCACTTGTATCGATTAAACTCCTACCTCTAACGGGGAGGAGTTCTTTAGTGTTTTTGCCCTCCGTACGTGGTCAAGGACCGCTAGGGCCTTGGAGTAGTAGCCGAAGGCTACGAACCAAGTAAAATTCCCTTGTCTCTTTTTACTTTACATTTATATTTCCGCTGCGTATAAGTGTTTTTGAATCGTCTACCGAAAAAAAAGAAAAAAAAAAGGTTTATCGCTATTCACCCCCCCTAGCGATTCGCTTCAATCCAACAATTGGTATCAGAGCCGGGGGCACTTAGATTTTGTGAAACCACCAATCTAGCATTTTTTACTGATTTGTTTTTCGTTTGTTTAAATTTTTCTCCCGCACTACTAATCCAAGACGAAGTCTTGGTACTCTTCGTTTGGTTTTGTTTTGCAAGTATTCGCTTTTGGAGTAGCCGACGGTAAAACGGGCATAACTTTTCATACAAGTTGACCCACGAAACGGTCTACCTACCAAAACGAAGCTCTCGGAGAGATCTACACTTCTTATGAGGGTAAACCCTCGTAACAAGCTGTCTTCATCCCCAAAAACCATCGTTTAGTACCATTTCCGGGACATCGAAGGTTGTAAGTGCTCATCTTTTATTTTAGTTGGTTATTTCTCGTTTATTCCTTTTGTTTCTTTTCATTTCCTACATTACTAATCCAAGGCGAAGTCTTGGAACCTTTTTCGTGTTTTTTTTTGGTATTTTTTTGTGCAAGGTTTCCCTTCTAAATGGCCCATCTCGAGGGTTTTAGCACCGTCCGACCTCCATTTTACAACGGAGATGATTTTCGTTACTGGAAAGGTCGGATGGAGTGCTTTCTTAAAACCCAAATCGAGATGTGGATCATAATCCAAACGGGATTCACACTTCCGACTAACGAAGTGGGTGAATCCTTGGATTATGACCAATGGACCATTGCGACAAAACGACAAGTCGAAGCCGACACCAAGGCAACTCAAATCCTTCAATGCGGCTTATCTAAGGAGGAATTAAATCGTGTCGGCCCCTTCATAAGTGCAAAGGACCTATGGACAAAGCTAGTGGAGCTACACGAAGGGACCGATGAAGCCAAGGTATGTAAGCGTGATCTTTTACTTAATAAACTATATAATCTAAAAATGCAGGAACACGAGTCCGCGACGCAACTTCACACCCGCGTCCAAGACAGTCAACAACTACACGCGATCGGGCAAAAGGTCGAAAATCGCGACCTTATAAGGTATGTTTTAAACTCCTTTCCGAGGACTACCTTGTGGGCATCCATTGTCGATGCCTACAAGGTCTCTAAGGATCTTTCGAAACTTAGGTTAGATGAACTATTTTCTGATTTTGAACTTCATGAGCAGTCTAACTCGGAACCCGAGAAGGGTATAGTACTTTTTGCATGTTCAAGGAAGAAAACCGCAAGCAAGCCACCCCCGAAGGAAGAAGAGGATGAGTCTGATTCGGAGGTCGACTCGGAAATGGAGGTCGAACTAGTCAACCTAGTTCGGAGGATAGTCAAGGGCCGAAAACGAACTGTCACTCGACCCAACGAAGGTAAGCCTAAAAGTTCAAATATTAGATGTTATGAATGCAACAGGTTTGGACATATCAAGTCTGAATGCCCAAAACTCAAGAGCAAAGCACCAAAACACATAAAGGCACTCAACGCTACTTGGGAAGAAGCATCCGAGGAAGAAGATAATGATCGTGTTCTCATGGCTAAACCGGTGGAATCGGAGGCCAGTCGAAGAACTGAATCGAAAGCGAAGATGAGTCGGATGAAGCACTATTCAAGACAAGCCACAGATACGCATCCGGTTCAAAAGATACACTCAAGGTAAGTCGGTCTCTCATTAGTACACTTTATAGTGCAATTAAGTTTTTAACTAGAAAGTTAGCTAAGTCCGAGTCCAAGGTTGAGACCCTGGTTGAGGAAGTTAAACTCCTCTAACACGAGGTCTCCCTAACCTCTTCGACTAGTCGAGTTCAAGAGAAGGACTCAACTCAGGTTGAAAAACTCGAAGTTGAGAACTCACTCTTGAAAAGTCAAGTCGAAGATCTTAGGAATACGTTGGAAAGGTTTACTTTGGGATCCAAGGACTTGACCTCCTACTTGGATCATAAGGGCGTGTACAACAAGGTCGGGCTAGGGTTTAGCTCAAATCGACCAACAAGTCGTATATATGTCGATTGTAAGTCGACATAAAAACGTGTCCAAGCATGGGTCCCTAAGACCACCTTAATTTCAAACTTAGGTTCAAACGATCTTGGGTTCCCAGGACCAAATCCACTATGTGGAGAGACCGAATCGATTCAGCGGTTCAGGAGCTAGTACTGAAACTTGTTTGTGTTTTAACCTAGAAATTGCATGCTTAGGTTTTTATTTAGTTTGATTTTCCTTTTTAGAATGGTTAGATAGGACTATAACTCGTCAATGACTTGATAACATAGTACCGGGATGCGGCGAGATGATGATGCGCTAGGAAAGCGAGTCTTGTGTATTCGGGCTAGATAAAGGCGTATCTAGTTGGTGCACTTGGACCAGTGGAACTAGTGAAGCTACCTCGCCGTATCCTAGACTAGTTAGACGAGGAAGTGGTCTTAGGTGATCAAGTCTCTATTTTCTTGAAATTAGCTTTGTCTAAGGAAGTGGTCGTTGTTCAGATCAAAGAAGGCCTCTGTGCCTCGCCCAGACACGGAAGCCATGATCTTGAAAGGTGACTTGATGAGCCTAAGGTCAAATCGAATCTAGCAAAGGTTGACAAGTGTTTAAGTCATTAAATTTAAATCAAGTAAAATTGGAAGTCATCTCACAAGAACATATAGGGTTAACGTGTTTGATCATGTAGACATGGGTGAGATGATTTAGGTTAATAATTTTCAACCAATCTCTAATAAATCCAATATCCGATCCAACTACCTTGCGTGTAGGATCAATGGATGTTGGACAGTGGTTGCTCCCGACACATGACCGGGGATCAACTCAAATTTTTGAAGTTTCGATTCAAATGACAAGGATCGGTAGCCTTCGGAAATAACGACAAGCTCAAAATCATCGGATCAGGTGATATTGAGCTTAACTCAAATTTTGTTATTCAAAATATTTTATTAATAGAAAATTTTCAATATAATTTACTTAGTGTAAGCCAATTGTGTGATAATAACTATAAGGTCATATTTCTAGAAAATGAATGCGTAATTAATACAAATGAAACCTCTAAAACAATCCTTAAGGGAACCAGAAATAACAATATTTACACTACTAACTTAACTAACTCCTCAACTAAGTGTCTTATGACACGACAAAAGGAATCATGGTTGTGGCACCGGCGACTCGGTCACTCACACCCAAGACTCATCCACAAGATGAGTCAGAGTGACTTAGTCAGAGGGTTGCCTAACCTCAATAACTTGGATAATAAAATATGTAATGCTTGTCAACAAGGTAAACAATCTAGGACACAACATCAACTAACTAATCAAGAATGAACCAAAAGTGTGCTTGAGCTTCTACACATGGATTTATTTGATTCACACGGAGCTAAGTCACTTAATGGAAGTAAATTCTGTTTAGTCATAATTGATGACTATTCTAGATTTACTTGGGTTAGGTTCATCAAACACAAAAGTGATACCCTAGATCAATTAATCAATCTATTTAAATTAATAGAAAATCAACAAAGCATTAAAATCAAAAGACTTAGGACTGATCATGGTGGTGAATTCGAGAACCATAGGTTTACAGAATTCTGTAACCTAAATGGATACCACCATGAGTTCTCTTGCCCTAGAACTCCACAACAAAATGGCCTAGTAGAACGCAAAAATAGAACCCTACAAGAAGTCGCTAGGACGATGTTAAACGAGTATAACCTACCCGATAGGTTTTGGGCGAAAGCCGTGAGTACGGCATGCTATGTCCAAAATAGGATCCTTATGGTAAAGAGGCACCTTAAGACTTCATACGAGATTTATCACGATAAAATACCTAAGATCAAGTACTTTAGGGTATTTGGGTGTAAGGTACATATCCTAAACACTAAGGATTACCTAGGGAAATTTACATCCAAAACCACGACCGGAATCTTTCTAGGATACTCGACTACAAGTAGAGCTTATAGAGTATATAACCATGACACCCTTAGAGTCGAGGAGACTATCAATGTAGTATTTGATGAAGGACACGAACCTACAAAACCCCCGGCAACCCCAATTAGCGAGCCGATTCATACTAGACCTAACTCTGATCTGAAGATCAGGTCTAGTGTTAATCCTAACCTAAGTCAACCAAGTCACTCTATCGACCAAGTGATAGATGACTCCAACCAAACTAGAACTCAAACGAGTCATCCTATGGATCAAGTTGTAGACTCAAACCCAAATCCAACTAGGACTCAAACGAATCATCCTATCGACCAAGTGATAGGTGATCCAAGTCTAGGAGTTCAAACTAGAGCCTCATATAGAAACCTTAGTCAAATCTCCTTGATTTCTAAAATTGAACCCAAAACTATTGGCCAAGCTCTTCTTGATCCCAATTGGATTATTGCAATGCAAGAAGAGATGGCTCAATTCACTAGGAATGAAGTATGAGAATTAGTACCACCACCTAAAGATAAAACAATCATTGGAACAAGGTGGGTGTTTAGAAATAAACTTGATGATAAAGGTGAAGTGGTTAGAAATAAAGCTAGACTAGTTGCTAAAGGGTTTAGTCAAGTTGAAGGTTTATATTACGACGAGACATATGCCCCAGTAGCTAGATTAGAGTCCATTCGAATGCTATTAGCATATGCTGCACATCGAGGATTTAAGTTGTTTCAAATGGATGTGAAATCTGCGTTCTTGAATGGATACATTAAAGAAGAGGTTTATGTTAGTTAACCCCCCGGTTTCGAAAGTTTAGACAAACCCGACCATGTCCTTAGGTTAAAGAAAGCTCTCTATGGACTTAAACAAGCTCCTCGAGCTTGGTACGAGAGACTTTCGATTTATCTCAAGTCCAAAGGATTTAACCAAGGTGTAGTTGACCCAACCCTTTTCGTAAAAACCTTAGGTAAAGACATATTCATAGCCCAAATCTACGTAGATGATATTATTTTCGGAACCACCAACTCAATCCTACTAAATGAGTTCATTTCACTTATGGAAAGTGAATTTGAAATGAATTTAGTAGGAGAGTTGAGTTTCTTCTTAGGTCTATAAAGTAAACAAACTAAAGATGGAATATACTATCACGCCCGCCCTTTCCTAGGGTCCGGAGGGGCGGTACGTGATGCGACCGTACATGCATACATCGTACTACTTACAGCGGAAGACTATACATATCGTACTTCTTACAGCGGAAGACTATACATATCATACTTCTTACAGCGGAAGACTTTAGACATATTTTTTTTTCTTTTAAACATAACATGCATCGTCATTTCATAGGTACTTCTTCTTAACATAGAGCATGCATCATTATTTCATAAGTACTTAGTGCTCAATTCAAAACCATAAACAAAACATCTTAAGGAAAACATGCACAAGGGACATAACAGATCTCTTCCACCATGCCACTGCCACACACACACTTGCCCCTCCTGCTGCTCCCTTTAGTTTATCCACCCTTTACCCTTATCTGCAGTACAAGAGAAAATAAACTATAAGCACATAGGCTTAGTAAGATCTTGTCCTACTCAAAAAACCATACATCAACATTAAGCATAGCATGTAACACTCATAACATATAAGCAATATAACATGTAACATATGTGACATAAGCAAACATAACATGTAGCATAAATAACATAAGCAAACATAACATGTAGCATAAGTAACATAAGCAAACATAACATGTGACATATATAACATAAGCAAACATAACATGTAGCATAAGTAACCTAAGCAAACATAACATGTAACATATACAACATAGCAACATATCATGTACATATATGGCATAATCAAACATAACATGAAACATATATATCATAACAACATAACATGTAAACACAAATATAACATGGTAATCATAACATGTAAACATATGCAGGATGCTCTTTGAAAACATATATTATAGGTACGTAAACATAAATCTCAACATATTGGGCCCGACATTGTACCACATCATCATCATCATAGCGCGCATCCCTAAATAGACCCGAGGTAGCAAGTCTCGAACCTACTAGGTTACTAGGCCCGATCTTAGTCCGTCGACCTAGGGGCCATCGTCATAGCATAGAAGCCCATCCTAGGCCCGATCTTAGTCCATTGACCTAGGGCATCAGGGAGCCCATCCTGTACTAGGCCCGATCTTAGTCCGTCGACCTAGGGGCAATCATACATAGAAGCCCATCCTAGGCCCGATCTTAGTCCGTCGGCCTAGAACAACTAAGGAGCCCATCCCTTTGGACCTTGTTAGGGTCCTGGTACAAGCCATACAGAAGGTAAAATACTTATATGCTTTTTATCATAACATGTCTTATTTAATTTCGCAAACATATCATACTTCATTTCATAACATATCATATTTCACTTCATGAACATATCATATTTCATTTCATAAACATATCATACTTCATTTCGTAACATATCATATTTCACTTCATGAACATATCATATTTCATTTCATAACATATCATATTTCACTTCATGAACATATCATATTTCATTTCATAAACATATCATACTTCATTTCATAACATATCATGAATCACTTCATAAACATATCATATTTTACTTCATGAACATATCATACTTCATTTCATAACCATATCATATTTCATTACATAACATATCTCAGATATCACACACATATAGGGCATGACATAAGGCATAAACATCAAGAGCAAGTAAGCACTAACCTAGAGCATGCTATCTTCATCTAGCATCATTTAACATCACAAGTTAACATGAACTCACCTAAGCATAAACACATGTTAACCTAACCTAGAGCATGTTATCTTCATCTAGCATCATTTAATATCACCTAAACATAAAACACATGTTAACCTAACCTAGAGCATGTTATCTTCATCTAGCATCTTAACATCATCATATACATACAAGATATGGTATAAAACTTCATTGAAATCTCAAGAACAAGGTTTTGGTCGAATGGTTCATGGGGGCCTTTGGGGTTAAACTTTTACCTAATCCATCTAACATCCTAACATCATCATATACATACAAAATATGGTATAGAATTTCATTGAAACCTCAAGAACAAGGTTTGGCCGAATGGTTCATGGGGGCTTTTAGAGTGAAACTTTTAACCTAATCCATCTAACATCCTAACATCATCATATACATACAAAATATGGTATAGAATTTCATTGAAACCTCAAGAACAAGGTTTGTCCGTAATGTTCATTGGGGCTTTTAGGGTTAAACTTTTAACCTAATCCATCTAACATCCTAACATCATCATATACATACAAAATATGGTATAGAATTTCATTGAAACCTCAAGAACAAGGTTTGGCCGAATGGTTCATGGGGGCTTTTAGGGTTAAACTTTTAACCTAATCCATCTAACATCCTAACATCATCATATTCATACAAGTATGGCATAGAACTTCATGGAAACTTCAAGAAAAGGGTTTGGCCGAATGGTCAAGGGGGGATTGACACAAAAACTTCAATCGGAAAGCTACTTGTATGCAGGTGAGGGGATACTTACATCCTTCGCTTTGCTTTTTGGTTGGAAGATGACCTAAGGGAAGCAACCTAGCCTTTCTTCTTGCTTGGATGACCTTCGGACAATGGATGAGAAGGGGGAGGAGAAGTGGATCTCTGTGAGGAAGAGGATGAGAGGAGAGAAAATCAACTTGATAACTCATGTCTCCTCATTCCCCCCTATTTATTCATTTGAAGAGTCCCTTAGTCTCCCTTACCCCTAACTATAATTTCCCATATTCCTCTAATAATACAATCTTTTTGGGCTTCTAGTTAGTGGATGCATCTATAGGGCTTGGCTATCTCTAGAGGTTTAGGGTTCAATTCCTAGGCCTTGCATCCTTTTTGGCTCATTTTCTTTTTTTTTTTAAAAGCCCACATAAAGCCCATCATAATCAAGCCAAAAATTCTTGTAAAATTGCTAGAAATTTTACGGGCGTTACAATCCTTCATACCTTTTAAAAGTTTCGTCCTCAAAACTTAGAACAATTCTGGATACTTCTGCTTCATGTCCTCCTCGTGTTCCCAGGTAGCTTCTTCGTACCATTGATTCTGCCACAGGACCTTTACTAAGGGCACCTCTTTGTTCCTTAGTCTCTTGACTTCTCGGTCTAGTATCTGGATAGGCCGACTTTCATAACTCAGGTCCTCTTAAACTTGTACTGTTTGTGGCTCGATCACTTGGTCTGCACTGGAAATGCATTTCTTGAGCACAGAGACATGGAACACGTTGTGAATAGCCGACATCTCTTGAGGCAGCTCCAGCTTGTAAGCTACCTTGCCAACCCTCTGCAATATCGGATACGGTCCCATATAGTGCGGACTTAGCTTACCCTTCCTTCCGAATCTCATCACTCCCTTCATAGGGGCCACCTTGAGGAATACTAGGTCCCCGACTTCGAATTCTAACGGTCTACGCCGCATATCCGCATATCCGCATAGCTCTTTTGTCGGCTCTGAGCAGTTTCAATTCTCTGATGGATGTTCTGTATAGCTCGGGTGGTGTCGTCGATGAAGTCCGTCTGGAGTCCCATCCCCTTCTTTTCACCACCCTCGTACCAGCATATGGGAGATCTACATTTCCTCCCATATAGAGCCTCGTAGGGTGTCATTCCAATAGTAGTTTGGTAGCTATTGTTGTAGGCAAATTTTGCCAAACATAAGTATCGGCACCAGCTACCTTTGAAATCCAGGGCGCAAGCTCGTAACATATCCTCCAGTACTTGATTTACTCTTTCGGTCTGTCCATCCGTCTGGGAATGGAAGGCGATCAACAATAACCGTGCCTAGGGCCTTCTGAACACATTCCCAGAAATGGGAAATAAAGCGACCATCTCTGTCAGAAATGATGGTCTTAGGAATTCCATGTAGTCTGATAATTTCCCTAGCATATAACTGAGCCAGTTGCTCTGTCGAATAGGTCATCTTGATTGCTAAGAAGTGAGCGGACTTCGTAAATCTGTCCACAATTACCCATATAGCATCATAACCGTTTGTTGTCTTGGGTAATCCTGAGATGAAGTTCATAGAAATGTCTTCCCATTTCCATTCTGGAATCTGGATCGGCTGTAGTGTTCCTCCAGGTCTCTGGTGTTTTGCTTTAACCCTCTGGCAGGTCAGGCATGTACTGACATACTGAGCCACATCTCTTTTCATTTCGAACCACCAAAATTTTCTTTTCAGGTCTTGGTACATCTTGGTGGTTCTAGGATGCATCGCATAAGGAGTTCCATGAGCTTCCTCAAATATCTTCTTCCGTAATTCTGGATCGTCGGGAATACACAAGCGATCCCTGAGGTAGAGTACTCCACTATCAGAGATACGAAACCCGTCGTCCTTTCCTTCTAGGACCTCTTGCTTGATCCTATGAATGCTTGGGTCACAGGCTTGCTTTTCCAGTATATCATCGAACAACGCGTATCGCTATGGTCGATGGTCAGTCGAAAATGATTTCAACCCCGTAACGCATAATCTCCTTTTCTAAGGGTCGAGATAACACTGATAGAGACATCAAGGTGGCGCAGGACTTCCTGCTGAGTGCATCAGCCACCTTGTTTTCTTTCCCCGGATGGTAGAAGATCTCGCAGTCATAATCCTTGACGAGCTCGAGCCATCTGCATTGTCTCATGTTCAGGTCCTTCTGTGTGAAGAAATATTTCAGACTCTGGTGGTCTGTATAAATCCTACACTGAGCTCCATATAGATAATGCCTCCATGTTTTGAGAGCAAAGACCACGGCCGCTAGCTCTAAATCGTGGGTGGGATAATTCCTTTCATGTTCTTTGAGTTGCCTAGAGGCGTAGGCAATGACCTTGCCATTCTGCATGAGTACAGCTCCGAGTCCCAACTTGGAAGCGTCACTGTACATGTCGAAGCCTTCGTTACTGTCCGGAAGAGCAAGGATTGGAGCGCTGGTCAGCCTCCTTTTCAATTCTGTGAAACTCCTCTCGCAGGCGTCCGTCCACTCATATTTCTTGTTCTTTCTGGTGAGGACTGTCATAGGGGCTGCAATCCTGGAGAAGTTCTCTACAAACTTCCTGTAGTAGCTTGCTAGCCCAAGAAAGCTTCTGATCTCGCTGGCATTCTTTGGTCGGTTCCAGTTACTCACGGCTTCAATCTTTATTGGGTCTACCATCACTCCGTGCTTGGATATAACATGACCCAAAAATGATACTTGTTCGAGCCAGAACTCGCATTTGGAGAACTTTGCAAATAGCTGCTTTCCTCGAAGAATCTGCAATACCACATTCAGGTGTTCTACGTGCTCTTCTAGGGTTCTCGAATATATCAGTATGTCGTCGATGAAGACGATCACAAACTTGCCGAGAATACCCGATTCATCAAATCCATGAACAGAGCAGGTGCATTCGTCTCTCCGAAGGGCATAACTATGAACTCGTAATGTCCGTATCTTGTCCGGAAGGTCGTCTTTGGTATATCATCATATTTCACTTTTACTTGATGATAGACATACCTCAGGTCAATCTTAGAGAAGACGGTGGCACCCTTTAGTTGGTCGAATAGGTCATCAATCCGCGGCAAAGGGTACCGGTTCTTGATCGTCACATTATTCAGCGCTCGGTAGTCTATGCACATTCGCATAGACCCATCTTTCTTCTTCACCAATAGCACTGGAGCTCCCCATGGAGAGCGACTTGGGTGAATAAGTCCCTTGTCGAGTAACTCCTGTAGCTGTCCCTGAAGTTCCTTCAATTCGGCCGGCGCCATACGGTAAGGTGCTTTAGAGATCGGGTTAGTACCAGGAATCAGTTCGATCTCAAATTCAATTTCTCTATCTGGGGCTAACCCTGGTAGTTCATCTAGGAATACCTCTGGGTAGTTGCATACAACTCTGACATCTTCTAGCTTCTGATCCTCAGCTTGACTTGTATCAACTATATGTGCCAGAAACCCAGTGAATCCACTGTCTAACATCTTGTGTGCCTGTAGCGTGGATAAAAATTTATTGTCTCTTCTCCTTGGCTCTCCAATAAATTCAAACATAGGTTCTGCCTCCGGCTGGAAGTCCACTTTTCTTTTACGGCACTCGATCGAAGCACCGTACTTGCTCAAGAAATCCATGCCCAATATAATATCATAATCCTGCATGTCGAGCACTATCAGATCACAGTAGAGTTCTCTGTCTGCAATTCTGATGGGTGCGGCTCGTAGCATATGAGTGGAGGGCATTACTTCTCCCGAGGGCAGAATGGTTAAGAACTTGCAACCCAGAGCTTGTGGTGGTATGTCTATCTTTCCAGTAAAGTGTGTAGAAACAAACGAATGTGTTGCCCCAGTATCAAATAATGCAGTAGCATGCTGACAGAAAATAAATATCTGACCTGTGACAACCGTAGAAGCGTTCTCCACATCTTCTTGGGTGAGAGAGAATACCCTGGCATCTATCATAACTGGTGGGGCTTCTAGTCTCCTGGGCCGACGGTACCTTCGATTGTAGCCGTGATCCGTGTAACTGTGGAGGAGCAATCCTGTGCTGAGCATACTGCTGGGGAGGTGCCTGAACCTGAATAGGGCAGTTCCTGACTCTATGTCCTTCCCGTCCACAATTGTAACATCTATTTGTGCCTTGGTAGCATACTCCAGGATGTATCTTTCCGCAGGTAGCACACAGAGGAATCCTGGGCTGCTTGTTTGCTGGACCACCTTTAGGATCCTCCCATTGTTTTCTCTTGCCAGTGTGGTTCCCTTTCCAAGTACTCTGGTTTCTCTGACCTCCTGACCGGCACGACCCCGCCTTCACTCAAGGGCCTTCTTTTCTTTGGTTAATGTTGTTCGAGTAATGCTCGATAATCAAGGCACCATCAAGCGACTCCTCTCATATCACGATCTATGAACTCCACCGGCCACATTCAGAGCTATTTCTGGTTGGAGCATCTTCAGCATGAGTCTGACCCTTTCTCTTTCCGTGCTGACCAACTCTGGACATAGGCGTGCGAGTCGGTTGAATCTCTTCACGGCTTCGCTGACTGATAGGTCACCTTGTCGGAACCCAGTGAACTCGTCGTAATGCTTGTTGGTTACCCTCATGTGGAAGAATTCTTCGAAAAATTCATACTCGAAATCTGTCCATCTCATCTAATTTACTTGTCTCTTTGCTTTGACTCATTCCCACCACATCCGAGCATCTCCCGAAAGGCAGAATGATGCACACTTAATCTTCTCACATTCGGGCCAGTCCAGTAGATCCACGATGCTTTCCACCGTCTTGAACCAGGCCTGGGCATCCCATGGTTCACTAGTACCAGAGAAATTTTCTGGCTTCACCGCCATCGGATCGTAAGCTTCTGTCAAACATCGGGCCGTACCCGGGTGCGAAGAGGGTTTCGCTGATTCATTAGGGCATTTATTACTTGCTGCTGTTCTGTGACTTGTCGCTGGAGTTCAGTAACTACGTGTGTAAGGTCATGCGGGGGTGCTATCTCATCAGCTCTACTACTGCGTCTTCCAGACATGTTTATCTTCATATATTAAAGTAAAGCTAGTATAAGTTTTTCGTTCGTTTATCTATGCATAATTAAAATAAAAGCTAGCATAAAGTTATCATTCATGTTTTCATGCATAATTTGAGCTAAAGGCATTTCATATCATACATGAACAAAATTAACAAAATTAGAGTAGACATATAATTCTTACTTGGAGCAACAGGATTTGGAGCTTGATGTGTGTGTAGTGGAAAGGCATATCTGCTCTGATACCAACCTGTCACGCCCACTCTTTTCTAGGGTCCGGAGGGGTGGCACGTGACGCGACTGTACATGCATACATCGTACTACTTACAGCGAAAGACTATACATATCGTACTTCTTACAGCGGAAGACTTTAGACATATTTTTTTTTCTTTTAAACATAACATGCATCGTCATTTCATAGGTACTTCTTCTTAACATAGAGCATGCATCATTATTTCATAAGTACTTAGTGCTCAATTCAAAACCATAAACAAAACATCTTAAAGAAAACATGCATAAGGGATATAACAGATCTCTTCCACCATGCCACTGCCACACACACACTTGCCCCTCCTGCTGCTCCCTTTAGTTTATCCACCCTTTACCCATATCTGCAGTACAAGGGAAAATAAACTATAAGCACATAGGCTTAGTAAGATCTTGTCCTACTCACAAAACCATACATCGACATTAAGCATAGCATGTAACACTCATAACATATAAGCAACATAACATGTAACATATGTGACATAAGCAAACATAACATGTAGCATAAATAACATAAGCAAACATAACATGTAGCATAAGTAACATAAGCAAACATAACATGTGACATATATAACATAAGCAAACATAACATGTAGCATAAGTAACCTAAGCAAACATAACATGTAACATATACAACATAGCAACATATCATGTACATATATGGCATAATCAAACATAACATGCAACATATATATCATAGCAACATAACATGTAAACACAAATATAACATGGTAATCATAACATGTAAACATATGCAGGATGCTCTTTGAAAACATATATTATAGGTACGTAAACATAAATCTCAACATATTGGGCCCGACATTGTACCACATCATCATCATCATAGCGCGCATCCCTAAATAGACCCGAGGTAGCAAGTCTCGAACTTACTAGGTTACTAGGCCCGATCTTAGTCCGTCGACCTAGGGGCCATCGTCATAGCGTAGAAGCCCATCCTAGGCTCGATCTTAGTCCATCGACCTAGGGCATCTGGGAGCCCATCCCGTACTAGGCCCGATCTTAGTCCGTCGACCTAGGGGCAATCATACATAGAAGCCCATCCTAGGCCCGATCTTAGTCCGTCGGCCTAGGGCAACTAAGGAGCCCATCCCTTTGGACCTTGTTAGGGTCCTGGTACAAGCCATGCAGAAGGTAAAATACTTATATGCTTTTTATCATAACATGTCTTATTTCATTTCGCAAACATATCATACTTCATTTCATAACATATCATATTTCACTTCATGAACATATCATATTTCATTTCATAAACATATCATACTTCATTTCGTAACATATCATATTTCACTTCATGAACATATCATATTTCATTTCATAACATATCATATTTCACTTCATGAACATATCATATTTCATTTCATAAACATATCATACTTCATTTCATAACATATCATGAATCACTTCATAAACATATCATATTTTACTTCATGAACATATCATACTTCATTTCATAACCATATCATATTTCATTACATAACATATCTCAGATATCACACACATATAGGGCATGAAATAAGGCATAAACATCAAGAGCAAGTAAGCACTAACCTAGAGCATGTTATCTTCATCTAGCATCATTTAACATCACAAGTTAACATGAACTCACCTAAGCATAAACACATGTTAACCTAACCTAGAGCATGTTATCTTCATCTAGCATCATTTAATATCACCTAAACATAAAACACATGTTAACCTAACCTAGAGCATGTTATCTTCATCTAGCATCTTAACATCATCATATACATACAAGATATGGTATAAAACTTCATTGAAATCTCAAGAACAAGGTTTGGCCGAATGGTTCATGGGGGCCTTTAGGGTTAAACTTTTACCTAATCCATCTAACATCCTAACATCATCATATACATACAAAATATGGTATAGAATTTCATTGAAACCTCAAGAACAAGGTTTGGCCGAATGGTTCATGGGGGTTTTTAGGGTGAAACTTTTAACCTAATCCATCTAACATCCTAACATCATCATATACATACAAAATATGGTATAGAACTTCATTGAAACCTCAAGAACAAGGTTTGGCCGAATGGTTCATGGGGGCTTTTAGGGTTAAACTTTTAACCTAATCCATCTAACATCCTAACATCATCATATACATACAAAATATGGTATAGAATTTCATTGAAACCTCAAGAACAAGGTTTGGCCGAATGGTTCATGGGGGCTTTTAGGGTTAAACTTTTAACCTAATCCATCTAACATCCTAACATCATCATATTCATACAAGTATGGCATAGAACTTCATGGAAACTTCAAGAAAAGGGTTTGGTCGAATGGTCAAGGGGGGATTGACACAAAAACTTCAATCGGAAAGCTACTTGTATGCAGGTGAGGGGATACTTACATCCTTCGCTTTGCTTTTTGGTTGGAAGATGACCTAAGGGAAGCAACCTAGCCTTTCTTCTTGCTTGGATGACCTTCGGACAATGGATGAGAAGGGGGAGGAGAAGTGGATCTCGGTGAGGAAGAGGATGAGAGGAGAGAAAATCAACTTGATAACTCATGTCTCCTCATTCCCCCCTATTTATTCATTTGAAGAGTCTCTTAGTCTCCCTTACCCCTAACTATAATTTCCCATATTCCTCTAATAATACAATCTTGTTGGGCTTCTGGTTAGTGGATTCATCTATAGGGCTTGGCTATCTCTAGAGGTTTGGGGTTCAATTCTTAGGCCTTGCATCCTTTTTTGCTCATTTTCTTTTATTTTTGAAAAGCCCACATAAAGCCCATCATAATCAAGCCAAAAATTCTTGTAAAATTGCTAGAAATTTTACGGGCGTTACATATACCTACATCAACATAAATATACTAGGGAATTAATCAAACACTTTGGAATGCAAGACGCTAAAATTATTATTACCCCAATGACAACTAATGTGAATATAGAAGAAGATTTAATCGGAAACTCAATTGATTTAAAATACTATAGAAGCATAATAGGGAGTCTCCTTTACTTAACTGCGAGCCGACCTGATATCCTATTTGCAGTAAGTATGTGCGCAAGGTTCTAAAGATGTGCCAAGGAGTCTCACCTAACTCTAGTCAAGCGTATCCTTAGATATCTAAAGGGTACACTTAATGTCGGTATTTGGTACCCTAGATCTACCGAGTTCGAACTAACTGGCTACTCTGATTTGAACTATGTCGGTAGTAAGC
This sequence comes from Wurfbainia villosa, assembly GCA_025175895.1. NCBI lineage: Eukaryota > Viridiplantae > Streptophyta > Magnoliopsida > Zingiberales > Zingiberaceae > Wurfbainia > Wurfbainia villosa. Next base: position 4,689,185 of record CM045995.1, on the reverse strand, counting down.
TCGATAGAAAAAGTACGAGTGGTTGTTGTCAACTTCTCGGCTCGAGTCTAGTGAGTTGGTGCAGTAGGAAGCAACACTGTGTTGCCTTATCTACCACCGAAGCCGAATACATTGCGATGGGTGAGTGTCACTCAGCTTCTTTGGATGAAGCACACTCTCCGCGACTTTAAGTTAGACTTTACAAATACTAAACTTCACGTAGATAACATTAGTTCAATTAATCTTACTAAGAATCTGATATGTCACTCTAGGACCAAACATATAGAGGTCAAATACCATTTCATTCGAGAACATGTGGCCAACGGAGCCATACAACTCGAATACGTCGAATCGAAGTCTAACTTGGCAGACCTATTTACTAAACCCTTACCCGAAGCCGAATTTAGTCTATTAAGATGAAAATTAGGCATGTGCGTAGTAGAATAGAACTTTGCAAATTATATTACTACTATTTCTTACTTTTTATTTTTCATGGAACTAGTATAGGACTTACCTTAGATATCATGCACCTATAGATTCAAGGAGCCAATACATCTCACAACACATAGGTCTAATGTGTTTGTGTACTTAGCCACGTAGATGGGCACGAGATGTTAGGACCTTACTCCTGGTTCCAGATGTAGAGCTAGTGCATTGCTATGAACCACGGAGTATAATCATACATACTAACCGACTCTGACCAGGACTGGTTGATCTTTCATATCAATCAAGCCAAATATGAGTCTAAAATTTTATAGATGAGCTTATTTTCAGTATATTATTTTCAAAATAATGTGGAACATGCTTGGACTTAAAATTTAATACTTATTTTCCACACACCCTTCCACTTTTCGATATATGGCAAAAGGGGGAGAAAAAGGCCAAAGTTAAGGGATCAAAAATTTTCATGGCCAAAAGTTAAGTAAATGTTTACTTAACTTTAAGTTTTAAAAATTTACTTAAAAGGAAGTAAAGGCCAAGTTAAGAGAATTCTTAACTTAAACTTATTATTTTTTAAAAACACCATGCTAATGCTTTACTTAAGAAAGGGGGAGAAAGGGTCAAGTTAAGAAGTCTTCTTAACTTAAAATGTTTTACTAAGGCCAACTTTAAGTAATGTTAATTACTTAAACTCTTCCTAAATAGCAATCCTCAAGAGGGAGGACTAAGGTCTTCTTTCAAGACTCACCCTCGGTCAAGGGGGAGGTTTCCTCAAGGGGGAGTACTTAAAGAAAATTCTTACTACTCCAACTTAATCTTTATTTTTGTTTTTCATGCACATTATTATTCTTCATGCATGCTATGTTCTTAACTTTGTATGTGGGTTTGCCATAAATCAAAAAGGGGGAGATTGTTGGTGCAGTAGACACCTAAGTCGAACCTGAGTTTTGATTATAGCAAACGATACAAAGTTAAGCTCATGTCGTTATCTCACGAGCTGAATCGAGTGTGCAAAAAATTGCTATAGCTGTAGCTGAAGGCTAGCGACACCCGGAGGATGTCGCGGTAGTCGGGCGACACTCGAGTGACTTCAGAGGGAGCCGAAGGAATCGAGTGGAAGGTCAAAAGCAAAAGTAACACAGTAAATATCGAGGTAAGCTCGTGTGTGCGAGCGTAAGTAAGGTTGTATCCTCTTTACGGGGATGATCTTAAGCGTAGATCTGACCAAAGACATCCTATAGGTGGTCTAGGTCGAGATCAGACGGTCGGAGGTCGTCAAATTAATGTTTTTGTTAAGCTAACTTTATCTTGTAGCTAGCATGTCATCCAGCGATCATTGACGGGAGGTTAGCATTCGACTGATGCTACCATCAGTCGACTGATGGTCAAGGATCAGCCTCAAGAAGTCAAGCCTTATCACCATTTTTCAAGGAGCCATGTGCCAAAACTCTATTGGGTGAAGTTCCTCTCGAAAAGGGGCTCAAAGGCTATAAAAGGAGGGCCAATCCTAGGGTTTCTTCATCAATTCTAAGCTTCCAAAAGCCTCCGCCAAGCTACAACCTTCCGACAACGAAGTGCTTCTTCTCCGACGTCTAGGTTTATTTGTTTTCATTTTATTATGTTGGTTAAAGTTTTTATTTCAGTTTAGTACTTTCATTTCTCGGAGCTTTTATCGTAACGAGGAGAGGGGGAGTGTCCCTCTACCTCAAGCTTTGTGCTTCACTTGTATCGATTAAACTCCTACCTCTAACGGGGAGGAGTTCTTTAGTGTTTTTGCCCTCCGTAAGTGGTCAAGGACCGCTAGGGCCTTGGAGTAGTAGCCGAAGGCTACGAACCAAGTAAAATTCCCTTGTCTCTTTTTACTTTACATTTACATTTCCGCTGCGTATAAGTGTTTTTGAATCGTCTACCGAAAGAAAAAAAAAGGTTTATCGCTATTCACCCCCCCCTCTAGCGATTCACTTCGATCCAACAACTTGTACTTCCTTCTTGTTCGGATGAGGTGGAGGCTATTTCGTCAATTCCCATGAGTACGAAGTGGGAGACTATTTATTCTTCCTCCGATGAAGATGAGTCATTCCACGTAGCCTTTAGGTTCCGGGGCTTTGACTTCTCCTTTTCCTTAGACTTCCTCTCTTCTTTCCTTTTTCCTTTCTTCTTGCTATCCTTTTTCTTCTCTTCCTTTCTCTTGTTTAATTGGGGACAGTCATCCCTCATATGTCCCTCTCCTTAGCAATTATAGCAAATGATCTTCCTTTGCCTTCTTCCCCTATCATGAGATTTGTTAAATTTAAAACTTTTTAAAGCACGCCTTACCTTTCTTACCATATACGCCTCCTCATTGCTATCCATTGAAGAAGATGATTCGTCGTCGGATGAGGAGGGTGTGCTCTTCTTCTTCTTCCCTTTGTTTGCTACTAGAGTCACTCCCCTTGATTGAATTGTTGGCTCTTCTACTATACCTTCAAGTCTAGTTTCGTGAAGCTCCATAGTAGAAAAGAATTCTTCTAGAGTACTTACCTCTAGATTCCTTGAAATATAAAATGAATCCACCATTGAGCTCCACTTTGATGACCGGGGGAAGGCATCAATCGCCTTCATGAGCATATCCCTATTGGAGAGCTTCTCCCCTACACTTGATAAACCGTTAATTATCTTCTTAAACATAGAATGCAAAAATAGTACCTTTTCTCCTTTGTCTAGTTTGATGTTATTCAATTGTGATTGGAGGAGGTCCCTTCTTGCGAGTTTGGCTTCGGAGGTGCCTTCATGAAGCTCCACTAGCTTCTCCCACATCTCCTTGGCGCTTGAGCATTCTCCAATTCTATTGATCTCTTGTTGAGGGAGCACGTTGAATAGATGGTGCTTTGCTTTCGAATTTGTAAGGTGCTCCTCCCTTTTCTTCTTAGTCCATCTCGATTTCTCTAGTAGTTTCCCTTCTTCATCCCTAGGAACTTCAAAACCGTTTTCCATGATAAGCATGATATTGAAATCGGTTTCAAAGAATACCTCCATTCTCTTCTTCCACCAAGAGAAGTTGCCTTCGAATTTGGGTGGATGAATGTTTGAGCCGACCATTTTATTGTCATGCTTGTTTTGGTGATGAGTCCTGTTAGGAACGATGCGCCTGCTAGAGGGGGGTGAATAGCATCGTCGATGCTTGATGAAATTTGATTGTGTTCGTCTCTACAATACTTGTTAACGCAGTAGAATATATAATAGAAAAAATAAACACAAGCACAAGAGACACAGCGATATAATGTGGTTCGAAACCGAATAGTTCCTACTCCACGGATTGGGCTCGTAAGAGCCCTAGCGATGCAAATCACACACCACTATAATAATAGCTCCTTCTCAACACAAGTCGGAGGTGGAGAAGCCTCGTACAAATGATTACAATAGTAATACGTATTGCTCTCTGGGAGCGCAATGTACCCAGGAAGAGCTATGACTCGAAGGTAAAGTCTAGGTCTGGGGGTGATCAGTGCTTGTTTAGTTGGTTGAGTTGCACTTGGAGACCCTGAATTACACCAGCAATTTGCCCCAAAGACTCCTCAAAGAACCATAGTGAATCCTCCCTCCATTAGCTCCCTTTATAGTTGCTACTTGGGTTGGATTTCGCCTATCAGTCGACTGGTCGGGACCATCAGTTGACTGGTGTCACTGTTGTCATGAGACAACGACTAGATCCACGCTAGAAAAATCCAACGGATTCATCATCAGTCGACTAATCATGCCCATCAATCGACGGATGGAGACTTCACTCGACTGTTAATCCCAACAGTTGAGTCTGACTCCATTCTCTGCCCAAATTCTCGAGCATCAGTCGACTGATCAACATATCAGTCGACTGATCATTCAAGCAGTCGACTGCCAAAGGTTGGCAGTCGACTTCTAGGCTAATTCCCACAGTCAATCCCTAGTTGACTCACACCAGTCGACTGACCCATGGTCCTAGTCGACTGATACACCTCAAACATGAGGTTTTAACCTCAAACATGAGGTTTAACCCAAGTATGGTGCCCCCATACTTATAAGCACATGATCTTTTCCATGTCTTACCAATGTGAGACTTTGATTGTATTTCCAATACTACAACAATCCCCCCCTCAAACGAAGGACCACATTGACCCCCCTCAAGCCTATCTGTCCTCGAAGGACATCCTCTGCTTGATGTCCGATCCTCAACCCACTAGGACTTCCTAGCAACTGCATGGTACTCTTGACCCAGTTGGACTTCTTGCCAGTTGTCTAGCTCTTCTGGCCCAACTGGATTTCTTGCCAATTGTTCAGTCCTCTCGACCCAACTGGACTTCCTACCTAGTGTCTGGTTCTCTTGATCCGGACATGGGAGCTCCACTTCCTTCGTTCGAGGTTCATAGCTTGACATGGACCATGACTCTGATACCAATTGTTGGTGCATATAAGATTCACATATCTCCACAATGGTATGATATTATCCACTTTGGGCCTAAACCCTCAAGGTTTTGTTTTTGGGCTTTACCCAAAAGGCCTCATACCAATGGAGATATCTTTTCATCTTATAAGCACATGATCTTTTCCATGTCTTATCAATGTGGTACTTTGATTGTATTTCCAATACTCCAACACTCCTAATGACCCTATAGGAATGTTGATGACGCGCTAGAGGGAGGTGAATAGCATTTTTGTGATTTCTCTCGGAACTCGATCGCGTATTTGTCTACAAGTTTGTTAGTATATGCAGCGGAAATAAATAGACATAAAATACACAACAAACTCAAGCACAACACAAGATATACGTGGTTCGGAACCTAGGGTTCCTACTCCATGGGGTGAGCTCAAATGAAATCTAGTGATGCACACCACCACTATTAAATCTCTCCTTCTTGGTGACACACCGAAGGTGGAGAAACCTCTTACAATGATTCTTAAAACAATAAGAAAGATATACAACCAAATACAAAGTAAAGAAAGCACTTTACAAATGAGCTTTGATTGCTTGATCACACTTTGGTTGCTTTGGATAGCTTGGAAGGTCTAGAAAGCATCAACTTATCCCCTTCAAGATCACCAAGAACCGGCGTCCATCTCCTCCTCTTTGAGCTCCATTTAAAGCTGCATCTAGGGCTAATTTCCGTCGATTAGTCAACTGCTTATAGTGTCATTGCCCCATAACAGACTAATCCACATCAGATCAAGGCACACCAATCACTGATCTGACAATCAGTCGACTACCCATAGCCATCAGTCGACTGCCCTTACTCAGTAGTCGACTACGAAACTTTCTGTGCTCGTATCTACAAACAATAGTCGACTATCCTCCATGGTAGTCGACTGGCCAAAGCTGGCAGTCGACTGCCAAGGCCACGCAGCTGCAGTTGAGCTCTAGTCGACTAGGCTACCAAGTGTCAAACACTTTACCAATCGACTGGTCCATAATCCCAGTCAACTGATAAACCTCAAATATGATATTTAACCCAAGTATGATACCCTCATACTTGATAGACCACCCTTAGCCTAGACCTAAGCCTTCTAGCCACCTCCATCAACCTCACGTCTATCGGATCCCTCCAAGTCATCTATGACTTGTTCATCCATACACTAGCATTCAAGTTCTTCCATCGGCTATTGTCATGCTAACCTGTACGTGGCAACATTTCGGGTTAATACAAGGCCCGTAGGCCCACAATAACAATAACATAACAAATAAAAACACAACAACATAACGAAACACAGCGGAAACTAATACAACGACATACCCATAACCCCATATATATAATACATCCACATCATGCATACTGGTATGACTAACACACCACAACCACATACAGTAAATCGACAAAATCCGAATCTACAAGTCCACAACACAGTACACTATAAAAACTCCAAATACAATACACGGCGGATGCAAAGCCCAAAACCAATACGGGAGCCTCGGAGGTGAGATGAGATGTCAGCTAGCGGTGCTCCAAGCTGTCACGAAGTCTTCTACCTGTTACCTGGGTGACAGAGAAACCCAGGGTCTATGGGGGGTGGTGAGTAAAACTCAGTAGGTAATAGAAAAAACATGTATATATGTCATATCACATGTATTTTCAACAACATACTCTAAAGGTACAACAGGTATATCACCATAGTATATAAATACAAGCATATACCGTCTAACCAAATAAACAACATAAAAATACAGACATACCTGAAGTCTGCTACGCTACTCTGATCTAACCTGAACATATATTAAACATATATATATATAACAGGAAGAGTAGATCAACTCACAATATACTCTAGCTACAGGTCAAGGTATCTAATGGTCTGTCCAACCCATACCAGTATCCGACACAATTGTATAACAAATGCAAGGAATATGCATGAATATGATGTACACCCAAATGCAGCAAGCATAGTACAATCAAATGCAACATCACAATAATCATATATATATATATAGATTGTATCTATATATATATATTAATATCAACCATCCATATATATATACATAGATACATATATGTATCTATATATGGTAATTGTTGGATCGATGCGGTTCACTAGAGGGGGGGGTGAATAGCGAAAAACCTTTTCTTTTTCTTTCGTTCGTTAAAACTCGAGAGATAATTAATTAATTGCAGCGGAAATGTAAAGTAAATAAAGACAATAAAGTTTTACTTGGTTCGTAGCCTTCGGCTACTACTCCAAGGCCCTAGTGGTCCTTGACCACGTAGGGAGGGCAAAAGCACTAAAGGAACTCCTCCTCGTTAGAGGTAGGAGTTAATCGATACAAGAAGGAACCACAAAAACTTGAGATAGAGGGACACTCCCCCTCTCCTCGTATACGATAAAAGCTTCGGAAATGTAAATGACAAACTGATAACAAAAAAAAACTAATACCGACGTACAAAAATAATAAGGAAAGTTAAACCTAGACGTCAGAATGGAAGGACTTTTGTCGGAGAGTTGCAGCGTAACGGAGGCTTTTGAGCACTTAGAAAATGTTGTGAAACCCTAGGTTTGGCCCTCCTTTTATAGCCTTTGAGCCCCTTTTCGAGAGAAACCCTAGCCAATCAAATTTGAGCACATCTTCCCTTGAAATTTGGTGATAATCCTTGACTCCTCGAATCTGATCATTGACCATCACGATCGATGGCCATCATCGATCAATGATGGCAAGATCGGGCCGAGCGATTTCTATGATCGCTTTGATTTGCACAAATGAGTCCTCCAAGTCGATGCTAGCTGCTCAAAGAAAATATTATTTTGACGGCCTCCGACCATCCGATCTCGACCTAGACCATCTATGGGATGTCTTTGGTCGGATCTACGCTTAAGATCATCTCAGTAAAGAGGATACGACCTCACTTACGCTCGCACACACGAGCTTACCTCGATACTTACGTGTCACTTTTGCTTCCGGCCTTCCACTCGATTCCTTCGGCTCCCTCCGAAGTAACTCGAGTATCGCCCGACCACCGCGGCTTCCTCCGGGTGTCGCTAGCCTTCAGCTCCAGCATTGAGACTTTTCTGCACACTTGATTTAGCTCGTGAGATAACAATATAAGCTTAACTTTGTATCGTTTGCTATAATCAAAACTTAGGTTTGACTTAGGTGCCCACTGCACCAACAATCTCCCCCTTTTTGATTTATGGCAAACCCACATACAAAGTTAAGACAAAAATAAGTATGAGATTATGCATGAATGAGTAGGAGTATATAAAAATCCTTTTTCAAGTGCTCCCCCTTGAGGAATCCTCCCCCTTGACCGAGGGTGAGTACTTGAGAAAGGGTTTTAACTCTCCCCCTAGATATTTGCTACTAAGAAAAAGAATTAAGTAACCGAAATTACTTAATGTTGGCCATAGTGTTTAAAATAAGTTTTAAGTTAAGAAACCAAATGATTTCTTAACCTTGGCCTTTTGTTAAATAAGTTTTCAAAACTTAACGTTAACTTTTGGTTTAATTATGAAGTAAGAGTTAAGTTATCAAAAAAAATAAATTTTGACCCCTTAACTTTTATCCTTTTTCTCCTTTTTCTCCCCCTTTTGCCGTATATCGAAAAGAGTAAGGGGTGTGTGGAAAACAAGACAAATGTTAAATTTAAAGTCCAAGCATGTTCCACATTTTTATTTTTTTAAAAATAATATACTGAAAATAAGTTCATCTATAAAATGTTCGACTCATATTTGGCTTGATTGATATGAAGGATCAACCAGTCCTGGTCAGAGTCGGTTAGTATGTATGATTATACTCCGTGGTTCATAGCGATGCACTAGCTCTACGTCTAGAACCAGGAGTAAGGTCCTAACATCTCACGCCCATCTACGTGGCTAAGTACACAAACACATTAGTCCTATGTGTTGTGAGATGTATTGGCTCCTTAAATCTATAGGTGCATGATATCTAAGGTATGTCCTATACTAGTTCCATAACAAAAATGAAAGTTAAGAAATAGTAGCAAGAAAATATAATTTGCAAGTTCCTATTCTACTACGCACATGCCCAATTTTCGTCTTAATCGACTAAATTCGGCTTCGGGTAGGGGTTTAGTAAATAGGTCTGCTAGGTTAGACTTCGATTCGACGTACTCGAGTTGTATGGCTCCGTTGGCCACATGTTCTCGAATGAAGTGGTGTTTGACTTCTATATGTTTGGTCCTAGAGTGACATATTGGATTCTTTGTAAGATTAATTGAACTAATGTTATCTACGTGAAGTTTAGTATTCGTAAAATCTAACTTAAAGTCGCGGAGAGTGTGCTTCATCCAAAGAAGTTGAGTGACACACTCACCCATCGCGATGTATTCGGCTTCGATGGTAGATAAGGCAACACAATGTTGCTTCCTACTGCACCAACTCACTAGACTCGAGCCGAGTAGTTGACAACAACCACTCGTGCTCTTTCTGTCGAGTTTACTACCGGCATAATCCGAATCGGAGTAGCCGATTAGTTCGAACTCAGTAGATCTAGGATACCAAATACCGACATTAAGTGTACCCTTTAGATATCTAAGGATACGCTTAACTAGGGTTAGGTGAGACTCCTTAGCATAGGTTTGAAACCTGGCGCACATACTTACTGCGAATAGGATGTCAGGTCGACTCGCAGTTAAGTATAGAAGACTTCCTATTGCGCTCCTATAGTACTTTAAGTCAATGGACTTACTTTCTAGGTCTTCTCCTATGTTAACATTTATCGCCATTGGGGTGTTTATTACCTTAGCGTCTTGCATTCCAAATCTTTTAATTAACTCCTTAGTGTATTTTTGTTGATATAGGTATATACCATCCTTAGTTTGTTTAATTTGTAGACCTAAAAAGAAACTTAACTCGCCTACCAAGTTCATTTCGAACTCACTTTCCATGAGCGAAACGAACTCGTTTAGTAAGGCTGAGTTAGAGGTTCCAAAAATTATATCGTCTACGTAAATTTGAGCTATGAATATTTCTTTACCTAAAGTTTTTACGAAGAGAGTTGGGTCAACTAAGCCTTGGTTAAACCCTTTTGACTTAAGATGCATTGAAAGTCTCTCGTACCAAGCTCGAGGAGCTTGTTTAAGTCCATAGAGAGCTTTCTTAAATTTTAGAACATGGTCAGGTTTATCTAGATTTTCGAATCCGGGGGGTTGGCTAACATAAACTTCTTCTTTAATGTATCCATTTAGGAATGCCGACTTAACATCCATTTGAAACAGCTTAAATCCTCGATGTGCGGCATAAGCTAGCAACATTCGAATGGATTCGAGTCTAGCTACTGGGGCATAGGTTTCGTCGTAATCTAAGCCTTCAACTTGGCTAAATCCTTTGGCGACTAACCTAGCCTTGTTTCTAACTACTTCACCTTTATCATCAAGCTTATTTCGAAACACCCACCTTGTTCCAATTATCGTTTTGTCTTTAGGTGGTGGTACTAATTCCCACACTTCATTCCTAGTAAATTGAGCTAGCTCTTCTTGCATTGCAATAATCCAATCGGGATCAAGAAGAGCTTGTTCAATTGATTTGGGTTCTATCTTTGAAATAAGGAAATTTGACTAAGGTTCCTATAGGATGCTCTAGTTCGAACTCCTAGATTAGGATCTCCTATCACTTGATCGATAGGGTGGTTAGTCTGAATCCTAGATTGGGTTGGGTTTGTGTCACCTAATGCTTGATCAATGGGGTGACTTGGTTGAACACTAGTTTGGTTGGAGTCATCTATCACTTGATCAATAGAGTGACTAGGTTGACCTAGGTTAGGATTAACACTAGACCTGATCTCCGGATCAGAGTTAGGTCTAGTATGAATCGGCTCGCTAATTGGGGTTGCCGGGGGTTTTGTAGGTTCATGTCCTTCATCAAATACTACATTGATAGTCTCCTCGACTCTAAGGGTGTCGTGGTTATATACTCTATAAGCTCTACTTGTAGTCGAGTATCCTAGAAAGATTCCGATCGTGGTTTTGGATGTAAATTTCCCTAGGTAATCCTTAGTGTTTAGGATATGTACCTTACACCCAAATACCCTAAAGTACTTGATGTTAGGTATTTTATCGTGATAAATCTCGTACGAGGTCTTAAGGTGCCTCTTTACCATAAGGATCCTATTTTGGACATAGCAAGCAGTACTAATCTGCTTCAAAACCTATCGGGTAGGTCGATTCATTCAACATGGTCCTAGCGGCTTCTTGTAGAGTTCGGTTTTTCCGCTCCACTAGGCCATTTTGTTGAGGGGTCCTAGGGCAAGAGAATTCATGGTGGTATCCGTTTAGGTTACAGAAGTCGGTGAACCTTTGATTTTCGAATTCACCACCATGATCGCTTCTAAGTCTTTTAACCTTAAGGTCTTTTTGATTCTCGATTAATTTGAATAGATTGATTAATTGATCTAGGGTATCATTTTTATGTTTGATGAACCTAACCTGTAAACTCGAGTAGTCATCAATTATGACTAAGCAATATTGACTTATTGAGAGACTTGGCTCCATGTGAATCGAATAGATCCATATGCAGGAGCTCAAGTACACTTGATGTTCGTCTGCTTGGTTAGTTAACTTGTTTTGTGTCCTAGGTTGTTTTCCTTGTTGACAAGCATTCTGCATTTTATTAACCAAATTGTTGAGGTTGGGTAAGCCTCTGACTAAGCCACTCGACTCATCTTGTGGACGAGTCTTGGGTGCGAGTGACCGAGTCGTCGGTGCCACAACCATGATTCCTCTTGCCGTGTCATAAGACACTTAGTTGAGGAGTTGGTTAAGTTGATCGTATAAATGTTGTTATTTCTAGTTCCTTTAAGAATTGTTTTAGAGGTTTCGTTGGTATTAATTACTCATTCATTTTCTAGAAATATAACCTTATAGTTATTATCACACAATTGGCTTACACTAAGTAAGTTATATTCAAAATTCTCTACAAGTAATACATTTTTAATAACAAAATTCGTGTTAAGCTCGATATCACCTGATCCGATGATTTTGAGCTTGCCGTTATTCCCAAAGGCTACCGATCCTTGTCGTTTGAATCGAAGCTTTGCGAATTTGAGTTGATCCCCGGTCATGTGTCGGGAGCAACCGCTGTCCAACATCCATTGATCCTACACACAAGGTGGTTGGATTGGATGTTAGATTTTTGTTAAGAAAATTGGTTGTAAGTTGTTAACCCTAGGTCATCTCACCGGAGTCTATATGATCAAGCATGTTATACTTATGTGTTTTTTTTAGATGACTTCCAATTAAGTTGATTAAGTGGATTTAGGTTCAAGTAATTTTATGTTAGATTTGGATTTAACCCTAGGCTTGTCAAGTTTACCTTTTCAAGATCATGTCTTCCAGGTCGTGGCGAGGCACAGGGGACTTCTTTTATCGGATCATCGACCACTTCCTTAGATAAAGCCATTTTCAAGAAAATGATGACTTGACTCACCTAAAATTATTTCCTCGTCTAACTAGTTATTTTTGAAAAGAGGCTCCCCGAGGCTCAATCTTTTCGAAGAATTTTAGTTGGTTATGTTTTTGAAAAGAGGCTCCCCGAGGCTCAATCTTTTCGAAGTTGATTATGTTCATGTTCTAAGTGAGTTCACAAGTTTTAAAGTACAAACTTTCTAAGTTAAAGCATGCAATTTCTAAGTTAAAGCACAAACATTCTAAGTTAAAACATGCAATTTCTAAGTTAAAGCACAAACATGTTTTGTACTGGCTCCCCCTAGACCGTTGAATCGGTTCGGTCTATCCACATAGTGGATTTGGTCCTTGGGAACCCAGTACGGGTTGGATCCTAGAGTTGAAATCAAAAAGTTCTTAGGGACCCATGCTTGGACATGTTTCTTATGTCGACTTACAATCGACATATACGACCTATTAGTCGTGTTTGAGTTAAACCCTAGTCCAGCCTTGTTGTACACGGCCCTTTGAGATCCAAGTAGGAGGTCAAGTCCTTTGGATCCCGAAGTGAACCTTTCCAACGTGTTCCTAAGATCTTCGACTTGACTTTTCAAGAGAGAGTTCTCAACTTCGAGCTTTTCAACTCGAGTTGAGTCCTTCTCTTGAACTCGACTAGTCGAAGAGGTTAGGGAGACCTCGTGTTTGAGGAGTTTAACCTCCTCAACAAGGGTCTCGACCTTGGACTCGGACTTAGCTAACTTCCTAGACAAAAACCTAACCATATTATGTAAAGTATTAAATAAAGCTCGACTCACCTTAAGGGTATCTTTTGAATCGGATGCGTATCCGTGGCTTGACTTGAAGGTAGCTTCGTAGTCCGAGTCATCCTCAGGTTCTGACTCAAGTTCAGGCTCGGTCTCCGTGTCCGACTCAATTGATTTCGCCATGAAGACGTGGTCTTCGTCTTCTTCGGATGACGCTTCTTCCCATGTCGCGTTGAGGGCCTTCTTATGCTTAGGTGCTTGGTGGTTGAGCTTGGGGCACTCGGACTTGATATGTCCAAACCTGTTGCACTCATAACACCTAATGTTAGAACTTTTAGGCTTACCTTGGTTGGGTTGAGTCGTGGTTCGCTTTCGTCCCTTGGCTATCCTTCGAGCTAGGTTCATTAGTTCGACAGTCAACTCCGGGTCAACTTCTTCTTCGGACTCGTCTTCCTCCTCGGTTGGTGGTGGCTTGCTTGCGATTTTCTTCTTCTTTGAACCTGCAAACAAGGCTATACCCCTCTCGGGTTCCGAGTTGGATTGTTCATGTAATTCGAAATCGGAAAAGAGTTCATCTAACCTAATTTTAGAAAGATCCTTGGAGACCTTATAGGCATCAACCATGGATGCCCATAAGGTAGTCCTCGGAAAAGAGTTTAGGACATACCTTATAAGGTCGGTTTTCGACCTTTTGCCCGATTGCGTGTAGGTTGTTGACTATGTCTTGGACACGGGCGTGGAGTTGCGTCGCGGACTCGTGTTCCTGCATTTTTAGTGTGTACAATTTATTGAATAACAAATCACGTTTGCAAACCTTAGCTTGATCCGATCCTTCGTGTAACTCGATTAGCTTTGTCCAAAGATCCTTTGCGCTTATGAAGGGGCCGACGCGATTTAGCTCTTCCTTGGATAGGCCACATTGAAGGATTTGTGTTGCCTTGGCGTCGGCTTCGACTTGTCGTTTTGTCGCAATGGTCCATTGATCATAATCCAAGGAGTCACCCACTTCATTAGTCGGAAGTGTGAAACCCGTTTGGATTATGATCCACATCTCGATTTGGGTTTTGAGAAAGCATTCCATCCGACCCTTCCAATAACGGAAGTCATCTCCGTTGTAAAACGGAGGTCGGACGGTGCTAAAACCCTCGAGATGGGCCATTAGAACAAAAGACAAAAGAAGACGAAGGAAAAACTAGCAACGACAAAAAAACACACAAAAAGTACCAAGACTCGCGTCTTGGATTAGTAAGGAGTAGATTTAACAAAGAGAAAAAAATCTAAAATAAACAGAAATAAAAGAAAAATAAATCTGTGAAAAATGGCTAGATTGGTGGTTTCACCAAATCTTAGCAACCCCCGGCTCTGATACCAATTGTTGGATCGATGCGGTTCGCTAGAGGGGGGGTGAATAGCGAAAAACCTTTTCTTTTTCTTTCGTTCGTTAAAACTCGAGAGATAATTAATTAATTGCAGCGGAAATGTAAAGTAAATAAAGACAATGAAGTTTTACTTGGTTCGTAGCCTTCGGCTACTACTCCAAGGCCCTAGTGGTCCTTGACCACGTACGGAGGGCAAAAGCACTAAAGGAACTCCTCCTCGTTAGAGGTAGGAGTTAATCGATACAAGAAGGAACCACAAAAACTTGAGATAGAGGGACACTCCCCCTCTCCTCGTATACGATAAAAGCTTCGGAAATGTAAATGACAAACTGATAACAAAAAAAAACTAATACCGACGTACAAAAATAATAAGGAAAGTTAAACCTAGACGTCGGAATGGAAGGACTTCGTTGTCGGAGAGTTGCAGCGTAACGGAGGCTTTTGAGCACTTAGAAAATGTTGTGAAACCCTAGGTTTGGCCCTCCTTTTATAGCCTTTGAGCCCCTTTTCGAGAGAAACCCTAGCCAATCAAATTTGAGCACATCTTCCCTTGAAATTTGGGACCGATGGCCATCATCACCGACCGATGGCAAAGATCGGGCCGAGTGGCCGACCTTCTAATGAGTTTGATGGCAATCGAGTCCTCCAAGCCGGGCAATGATCGATGCTAGCTGCAGGGCAAAGTTAGCTCAAAGAAAACATTATTTTGACGGCCTCCGACCATCCGATCTCGACCTAGACCATCTATGGGATGTCTTTGGTCGGATCTACGCTTAAGATCATCCCCGTAAAGAGGATACGACCTCACTTACGCTCGCACACACGAGCTTACCTCGATACTTACATGTCACTTTTGCTTTCGGCCTTCCACTCGATTCCTTCGGCTCCCTCCGAAGTAACTCGAGTATCGCCCGACCACCGCGGCTTCCTCCGGGTGTCGCTAGCCTTCAGCTCCAGCATTGAGACTTTTCTGCACACTTGATTTAGCTCGTGAGATAACAATATAAGCTTAACTTTGTATCGTTTGCTATAATCAAAACTTAGGTTTGACTTAGGTGCCCACTGCACCAACAGTAATATGCAAAGTGCCATCAGATACGGCAATGCAGCATGCATGGTCATGCTTGCTCACCCCTACTCGCTACCACGACCCCAGTGTGGCCTAGGTGGCACGACATGACAACTGTCCCAACTCACACCAACCACTGCTATAGAGTGGCCGAGTGGGCAGTATGATCAAGTAGCATATGAGCGTAAAGAGCTCGCTACACAACGGGGGTCCCTGCTGCTGGCCACTCCGACTAACACTACTAATGAGTGGTCGAGTACCACGCACCCAGGATAACTACATGCAACTCCAACTACCACCGTCTATAGTGGTAGAGTGTGGCACAACAGATGCTCTGCCCTCACACCAGTTACTCCTCGGGGAGTGCTCTGGGAGGCAAGATGATTGACGACTCTCTCAATCCCAAGGGAGACTATTTCGTCAGAATGCATGCAAATGACATGTGTATGCTGTCACATGTACAACCATCTACCACAGACTCTCTGTTCAGCAAAGAGTCATATCCATCTAATCAATACTCTCTATCCTGTAGAGAGTTGTACTCAACAGATCGACGGACTCTCTATCCTATAGAGAGTCGTACTCGACTGATCATGACTCTCTCTCCAATAGAGAGTCGTACTCAACTGATCGACGCACTCTCTATCCTATAGAGAGTCGTACTCGACTGATTATAACTCTCTCTCCAATAAAGAGTTGTACTAGACTAATCATATCAAGCTAGGACCACCGGTCCATAGCGACACACTAATCACCTTTCACTTAACCATTACACAACTCACGGTTGGTAATAGTTGCAACATACGGGTATTAGAAATAAATCCTACATTTAGGGCATTACCTACCCACAGATGACCTTTTTTCCAATTTATAAATTGGGTCATCACCCGTACTGACATTTACACCCTACTAAACATCTAGGCCAATTTACATCACATCTATAACTCCTAAATCATGATAAGGTATATGTGATATCAACAATTGAGCATAAATATATCCAACGATAAGTTCAAGCATACGATAATAAGAGCAAGGTCAAGGTAATATGAACACCTAACATTCTCATATCTATGACTAAATCTGAATGCAATACATCTACCCGAACCAGGTAGGAAATTACCCACCTGCTAGGAAGCTCATGTTGACGGTCTCCGTCTCCAAGATCTCTACCTCGAATCCAATATCTGAAACGGTAGAATCCAATATAACCACATGCTAGCATAATCAAATTGTAGGAATAAGAATCCAAATCCAATCTTAATCCCTAACAAATTCATCAATTAATTTAATACTATAAGATGAATCGACTCATATATTTGTATGCATCCGTAAACATCTAAATATGAACTCACCTTACATCGCATCAATTCTCATAGCATATCTGGAAGAACCACCCCCTTCCAAAATCATTCAGCTTCTTGATTCAAGGTAGAACATCAGTTCTCTACCATCCCATCCATAATTACACAGCTTCTCGATCCACCATTTGAGTATCAAATCTATTGTGATTAGATTGATTCAACCGCAGTCCATACTTGATCACCCGCACACCCAAGACGTAGGAATGGATCAAAACCTCTAGCCACAACTTCTTCTTGATACAAAATAATAGTCTGATCTACAACTCCAAATCAACAACTACTGAAATAAATTAGATCAACAAGAAAATCATTAAGCAATACTCTAAATCAAAGCTGCAGTTACCTTCTCGTCTAACACATGACTTCTGACCCAAATCAAAGGAACATTGTGCTCCAGACGAATAGGGAATCTCTTCAGCAATACACCTCCCCAAGTACACCAAGTAACCTCCAAGGCTGCTGCATCACCCGAAGAGTGGAAACAAGGGCTCCAAAACCTACACACAGTACCGAGCGAAGAGGGACCGATAGTGATAACCAATGCTTGTAGCGAAGGCCCAAACAACATCACTAGGTGGCTTGTGGCAGGGATGTGAAAAGGGTGATGATCCGCAAGCGGCGTCGGTGATGCCCGCTGAAGAGACAAAAAAAAAAGGCGACGTCGAGGTCATCGCTCACGATGGGGATAACCAACAAGCAGTCGGTGAGGAGCTGACGACAAGCACCGACGTTGGGAGGCAGTGGCGTCTCTCTGATCGCGGAATCCGACCACTGATCGAGTGAGATCTCCGGCGACAGAAGGTTAGAATGATGGCTGCATTGTGTGAGCAGAAGGGCTAGCGTCGATCCAAGTTGGTGATGTCCACTACACGATCAGGGGAACCCAGTAAGGAGACACGACACAGATCTTGCCGATCTGAGCTCGCTGCGGCTTGGATCGACGGAGGGCGGTAATGAGGGAGACCATCCACAGAAGAGAAAGCGGTCATCGGTGATAGAGCAGCGACCATATCTGGTGGCGACAAGTGGCCAGGCGGCGGAGTCTGGCCGCGTGACGGCCAGTGAGCGAAAGACGGCAGCGCGATGGTAGATCGATCTCGCATCGAGCGGGGACGGCGAGTTCGAGCAACGATCGGCCAAAGATCATGAAGGGTTGCGGGCGGCAGCAACGTCAGTGACAACCCCACAAAGCTGGCTCCCACACCGGTGGCTGACGATCGCGTACGATGGGGCTTGTGCAGCGGCCGATCGAACTTGGGCTCGGGCGGCGATCGGGGGGAGATCAAACGAAGCGGCGGTGCTAGGGCGAGCTCGGGCGTGGAGAAGAGAAAGAAACGGAAGAAGGGGAGGGGGCGACGCTCGAATGGAATCGGAAGAAAACTAAAGAGCGACCGGATAAAGGAGAAATGAAATCGACGAACCGAGTGGAAATGGAAGGGATCGGGAGGAATTAGCATTTAGTATAGGTTAATTAAACCTATTAACTTCTCAATAGCATATATTCTAAATAGACTTTACAAAAGCCTGTTCCCTTTTATCCCCATGGGATGTCCATAAAATTTCCATTTAAATCCAAAAAAATTTCTAAAAATTCCTGAAAAATTTCATAGGGTATTCTCCCAATTATCCAACGTTTTATTTTATTTTGTTTTTTTTTCTGTGGTTTTTTACAAAAGTACAAGCAAATACAAAGACAATACGAAAGCAAACTTTACACAAATGGCTTTGATCACTTTTGCTTGTTGCTTGCTTTGGTTTGGCTCTTGAAGGACTAGAATGTAGTAGCAATTCTCCTCCAAAATTGCCCCAAAAACTCTTGCAAACTCCTCCATCTCGAGCTCCATTTATAACCTGCATCGAGCTGATTTCGAGCCAATCAGTCGACTGATCGTGACCATCAGTCGACTGGTCCTGTAGTCGTTGTCTCACAACGACTCGATCCACGCTGGACAAGTTCCAACGAATCCATCATCAGTCGACTAATCATGCCTATTAGTCAATTGATGAACCCATCAGTCGAGTGCTCGTCGCGATCACTCCACTGGAAAACCTTCTATGCCCGAATTCACCCTGATCAGTTGACTGCCATCCCTCGGCAGTCGACTGTCATCCATTGGCAGTCGATTGTTCGGCCAGAAACAGATCAGTCGAACTTATTCGACTTGGAGCAATCAACTGGTGCCTATACCAGTCAACTGATGTCGGGTAAACCTCAAACACTAAGTTGTTTGAGCATCCGACCATCGGGTAAAACCTCAAACACCATGTTTGAGCATCCGACACTCAATCTTAGCCACTTGGCTAAGTCCACCTCATCCTCTCATGGAGTTCCCCACCGAAGCTCTCTTCCCTCGGCCTACATCCCTCGAATACACCAAGCGCACAGCTTCGCAATGTCATCCTTCGCATCTCTTACCCTCGGTGTCTGCTTTCCTTGGGCCTCACTCCATTCGCTCCCCGTCTGGCGATCCCTCGGATGCACCAAGCACACGGCTTTGCAATGACATCTTTCACCGACTCAAGGACCCCTAGCCTACGAGACTAATGACCTTGCCAAGTCCTCAAGACTTCCTACACCAAGCCTAATGCTTGGATTTTCCATGCCAAGGCTACACACTTGGACTTACCAACACCAAGCCCCATGCTTGGACTTTTCACCACCAAGGCTACGCACTTGGATTTACCTGGCCAACCCATGTTCAACTTCCCATGACAATCCCATGTCATACATTTTGTCTAACATCAAAATATAGTTCGAGCCAAACTCAAGTCTGGTCAATCGTGACCTAGGTCGATTGCACCAACAGAAGAGACGAAGAGAAGCTTCATCGCATTTATGGCCGAATCGAGATCTGGAGTCGAGTCAAGTTTCGAGTACGAGTCCGATTTCGAGTCTGAGAGAAGCCACGGATCCATATCTATTTCCGAAGGTTCAAATGAGGTAACTTCTCCCTTAGAAGATAAATTGTATAATATCATTGTATGCTTAGGTAGGAAGTTAAGAAAGTCCGAGAATCAAGTTGACTCACTACTTAAGGAAGTCCAAGTAATTAAGGAGCAAGTCAACTCAAAGACTTCGACTTGCCAAATTAAAGATAGAGACTCAACTCAAGTTGCAAAGCTTGAGGAAGAGAACTCAGTCCTAAAAAGGCAAGTAGAAGATCTAACTGGATCTTTAGAAAAGTTCACTTCGGGTTCCAAGTATCTCAACATGATGCTTGGATCTCAGCGAGCCATGTACAACAGATCCGGACTCGGATACAAGGCTAAATCCACCTATAAATCATACATGTCATTACTTAGCCAAAACGCTAAGAATTGAGTCAAAGCATGGGTTCCTAAGTCTAGCTTAGTCAACCAAGTTGGACCAAATCAATTTTGGGTTCCCAAGAGTCAAGTTCACTTAGTGAACAAAACTCAATCTAGCTACCAATTAGAGGGAGCTAACACTTTACTTGTTTCCTTGTTTAGTTAAACACTTGCATGTTGTAGTTTACTTTACTTGCTTACTTTAGAATGGACTAGGTAGGAAACAAAGTAGTTTAAACTCGAACAACTTAGTACTAAGACAAGTGAAATGATAGTAAGTTAGGGAAGCTCTTCGAAGTGCATGTCTAGGAAGTAGTCGTTACTCCGATAACCAAGAAGGCCATGTGCCTCGCCACGACCTGGTGCACTAAGTCGAGTAGAACTGACCGAAGCTAACTCACTAAATCTTTAACTAGTTAGATCAAGGCTTAGTCTAAAGTGAATCAAGTACTTGGTTCCTTTATTTACTTTATCTAGGAAGTGGTCGTTGCTCCGATAACCAAGAAAGCCATGTGCCTCGTCACGATCTAGAAGTCAATTCTGGAAAAACCTACTTGACTAGATCAAATCAAGCTTGAATCTAACACAAGTTTAAACACTTTAAAATTGCTCATTAAATTTAATGAAGATAAAAGAAATACTCATCTCACAAAACTCATAGGAATAAGTGTATTGAAAACTTAGCCTTGGTGAGATGATTTAGATCTTAATTAAGCTTAATTAGGTTAATTTAGTTTAACTAAATCTAATATACTTAAACCAAGATTAATAAATTTATCTTAACAACTTACCTTAATTAAACTTAACTCAATTAAACTCAATGGACTATACATAAACTAAACAAACATACCTAACTAAAACGAATTAACTCAATTACCTTGGTCACGTAAGTCCAAGTGTGTAGTCTTGGCAGTGAAAGTCCAAGTCATGGATACTTGGCAATTGGAAAGTCCAAGGATTGATATTAGCAGTGTAAAGTCCAAGCGTCTGTCTTGGTAGCGTAAGCCCAATGTGCCTTGGCGGTGTAGACCAGCTTAGTATGACAATAGCCGATGGAAGCACCTGAAGGCTAGCGTATGGATGAACAAGTCATGGATGACTTAGAGGGATCCAATAGGCATGAGGCTGATGGAGGTGGCTAGAAGGCTTAGGTTTAGGCTAAAGGTGGTCTAGCAAGTATGAGAGTATCATACTTAGGGTAAACCTCATGGTTGAGGTTTAGCAATTAACTAGGGATATGAACCAGTTGACTGATCAAATATTTGACACTTGACAACCGAGTCAACACTGAGTAGTTAACTGGGATTATGATCAGTCGACTATCAAGAGTCGACTGGGGTTCAACTGCGGCAAGAGACCTTGGCAATCAATTGCCATGTATGGGCAGTCGACTGGCCATGAGCAGTCGACTACTATGGAGGGAAGTCGACTACTGGTGGCTTTGGTCGTGAAGGCAGAATGCTCGATAGTCGACTGAGCAGTAGGCTACGGATTTGAGCAGTCAACTGCTGGGAATAACAGTCGACTGTCAGTGTATCCGTTGGCTTGAATTTCAACGTGGATCAAGTCTGTTGTGAGACAACGACACTGTTGGAAGTCGACTGGGGCCTTTTAGCAGTCGATTGCCAGGTGAAAATTTAGGTCGCATGGAGGCTTTAAAGGAGCTCAACGAAGAGAATTTTGGCAGCGATTTTCTTGGGCGATTTGAAGGGGAGAGTTGGTGCTTTCTAGTTCTTCAAAGAGACATTCTTGATGATGGACATAGAGAATTAGTTCATTATCATGGAAGGATTCAAAGCCCCTAGGGATAAGAAGGAAGATGTCCTCAAATTGAAGAAGTGAACCCAAGAGCAACACCAAAAATTCAAGATTGAGGTTAAGGTAAAAATTTTTTTGGAAGATTTAATTCCTCATGATATTTTGTGCAGTTTAGGTGAATATAAGGATGTCAAAGAGCTTTAGGGCGAATTGGCAAAATTTCATGAGAATGCCCAATCGGTCCAATGGGATATGGAAGAAAGTTCATCCTCATAAGAAAGTGAGGAGTCAGAGGTCGAGAGGTGTTTGACATCCGAGGAGGAAGAAGAAGTAGACGAATCGAAGGAAGTCTCCACCTCTAGGATTGAGGGGGAAGAAATTAGACCATCTTCAATTCCGGAGCAACAAAAAGAAGCATCTACCTCCGAGAGCCATGAAGAATTGGACAAAATTCTTCCGACTACCACCCTAGGTAACTCAAGCAATTTAGTTAAAAATAAAGATCATATAATTTTCTTTGAGTGTAGAGAGAAAGGGCATTACAAGAGCAAATGCCCAAAATTTGCCAAGGAGAAAGTACCGGCACCAAAAGTCAACAAAAATTCAAAGGATGCCGGAGTCCCCACTAGTAAGAGCAAGGAGCAAGTAGTGTGCTTCAAGTGCAACCAACAGGGACACTACCAAAGTCAATGCCCTAGGGGTAGGAAGCAAATCAAGGATATGGAAGGAGTTAGAAATGTAGGGGGAGCTAAGGAAAACCCTAAGGTAACCTTTAATTATGATCCTTCCTTGATTAAAAGTCAAAAGCATGCTAGTAGAAGTAAATTGTATTGCCTAGGTGCTAAGAGTTGTAACTTTAGAACTAAGGAGAAATTTGGGACTAATAATCCTAAAACAATTCTACCTAGGGAAAGTATTAGGAAGGTAGAGCATCATCTAGGCATCAATCCCAAGAACCATAGACATATGCCTAGAAAGAACAACTCTACTCAAAGAAATAATGGGCTCACCAAATTAGAAAAAAGTAAAGTTTGAAAATCAAGCTTTGAGGTCAAAGCTTGAGAAAATGGAAAAGACCCTTCGGAAAATTCAAAATCAAATGCAAGGGTCAAATAGTCAAAATTTATAGTTTAGGAGTCAAAGCCTAGGATCTAGGAGGCAAGGTCCACCCAAGGGAAAGAAAGGTTTGGATCATAAACCTAAGCCCAAGGAGACTTACTACAATGTTCCATTCGATTATGGAACTCAACCTAGGTCTAGGAAGACCAAGGTTAATAGAGAGGTCATCCCTAAGATTAACCATGGTAGGTGCCTAGTGGCTAACGTTTCAAGGGAACTTAGGGAAGCTACTAAGAAGGTTACAAGGGGATTTAACCCTAGAGTTAGCCTAGGTAAGACCCATTTGACTAAGGCTACCAAGCCAAGAAGAGTCATTAGGAAGGTATCAAGGGAGGTCATCCCTAGTGAATACCTAATAAACCCAAGGAGATCAAATAGGTATTGGGTTCCTAGGAGCGTGATCAATTCACGCTAAATGGGTTAGGTTGTGTCAAACTTTAATGGATGAGTAGCTAACCTAACCATAGCAAAGTTGGCACTTTAGGTCATTTTCAAGGTAATGGGGTACTTGGAAATAAGTATAAATTTAAATACTAAAAGATTTTAGGATGTGCCAATATATTTTGAAAAATGTTGAAAAATTGATCAAATTGGCACAATTAAGGTTTAAAGATCATGGTGTGTCATTTTGAGTTTTTGACAAACATGGGAGATGGGTAGTAATATGGCAAAAAGAGCTTAATCATAACAAATGACAATTAATACTAAAACTTAGGTATTCATATACCTTCATATTTTATTTGCCATGATTTGTTTTCCATATGACAAGTCATGACTGTTGGTGCAATCGACCCAGGTCACGATTGACCGAACTCGAGTTTGACTCGAGCGATGTTTTGATGTTTGACATGAAGATTTGACATTAATGTTTGACATTGATGTCTGATAATGTTTTGGGAAGATTGTTGGTGCAATCGACCCGGGTCATGATTGACCGTACTCGAATTTGACTCGAGAGGGATTTTGATGGTTAACTAGGGTTGACCATGTCATGGAAAGTCCAAGTCTTGAGTACTTATCATGTAAAGTCCAAGCATGGGTCTTGGCAAGGAAAAGTCCAAGCATGGGTCTTGGCATGGAAAGTCCAACATGGGTTGGCAAGGGAAAGTCCAAGCTTGAGTCTTGGCATTTGAGAAGTCCAAGGGGTTTGATATTGGCAGCGTAAAGTCCAAGCGAGAGTCTTGGCAGCATAAGTCCAATGGTTGGCGGCATAAAGTCCAAGAGGAGTCTTGGCAGTGCAAGTCCAATGTGCCTTGGCGGTGTAGACACCGTTAGCATGACATAGCCGATGGAAGCACCTGAAGGCTAGCGTGTGGATGAACAAGTCATGGATGACTTGGAGTGATCTGATAGGTGCAAGGCTGACGGAGGTGGCTAGAAGGCTTAGGTCTAGGCTAAGGGTGGTCTAGCAAGTATGGGTGCACCATACTTGAGGTTAAAACCTCACATTTGAGGTTGGCAGTTGACTGACATTATGGCCAGTTCGACTGCCTAAGTTGACTAGAGTTTGACTGCCATTTAAGGGCTGAAAAGGCTCTGGCAGTCGACTGCTCATTGGAGCAGTCGACTGATGGGCTGATCAGTCGACTGCCATGGACGGTAGTCGACTGATGGTTCGGCCGCGAGCATAGAACGCTCCATAGCCGACTGGACAGTTAGTTACGGAAGCTAACAGTCAACTAGTGATGTCATCAGTCGACTGCCAAGAGATCCATTGGAATTTTTCCAGCGTGAATCGAGTCGTTGTCTCACGACAACATTGTTGGCAGTCAACTGGGGTCTTATGGCAGTCAACTGCCAGGCGGAAATTCAGCCCAATGCAGGTTAAAAAGAGGAGCTCAAGGAGGATTTCAGCATTGGTTCTTTGGGAGCTTTGGTGAGACAATTTGAAGGTGAATTACAAGTGCATTTCAGGGTTCTTCAAGCTTATCCAAGCAACCAACAAGCAAGCGCTCGAAACCCTAGATTGTAAAGTCAAAAAGGGGGAGAATTATGGAGAATTTAGTAAGAATTGATGGGAGAATTTGGAATTCCCAATTTGGAAAATTGGGAGGATTGGTTTGAGTTAGTGTTCTAACTCAAAGGTATTTGGTTTTTATCAAACATCAAAAATGGAGAGATGGTTGGTGCAATCGGCCTAGGTCACAATTTACCAAACTCAAGTTTGACTCGAGTAGTATTTTAATGTTTGGGTTTTGATGTTTGACGATGAGTAGACCATTGTTTGACAATTGGTTGACATGGGGTTGACCATATGATGGAGAAGTCCAAGTCTTGAGTACTTGGCATGGAAAGTCCAAGCATGGGTCTTGGCAAGGAAAGTCCAAGCTTGAGTCTTGGCAATTGGAAAGTCCAACGTGGGTTGGCAAGGAAAGACTAAGGGTGTAGTATTGGTCACGTAAGTTCAAGTGTGTAGTATTGGCGGTGAAAGTCCAAGTCATGGGTACTTGGCAATTGGGAAGTCCAAGGATTGATATTGGCAGCGTAAAGTCCAAGCATGTGTCTTGGCAGCATAAGCCCAATGTGCCTTGGCGGTGTATACCAGCTTAGCATGACAATAGTCGATGGAAGCACCTGAAGGCTAGCATATGGATGAACAAGTCATGAATGACTTGGAGGGATCCAATAGGCGTGAGGGTGGTCTAGCAAGTATGAGGGCATCATACTTGGGGTAAACCTCATGGTTGAGGTTTAGCAGTCGACTGGGCTATGGACCAGTTGACTGGTGAAGTGTTTGACACTTGGCAATCGAGTCGACACTAAGCAGTCTGTTGGGAGTATGAGGAATACAATCAAAGTCCCATATTGGTAAGACATGGAAAATATCATGTGCTTATAAGATAAAAAAGATATCTCCATTGGTATGAGGCCTTTTGGGTAGAGCCCAAAAATAAAACCATGAGAGCTTAAGCCCAAAGTGGACAATGTCATAGTATTGTGGAGATATGTGGATCTTATAGGCACTAACAATTGGCATCAGAGTCATGGTCGATGTCAAGCCATGAACCTCGAACGAAGAAAGTGGAGCTCCCATGTCCGGATCAAGAGAAACAAACACTAGGCAGAAAGTCCAGTTGGGTCGGAAGGACTAAACAATTGACAGGAAGTTCAGTTGAGCCAGAAGAGCTGGACAACTTGTAGGAAGTCCAACTAGGTTAGGAGGACCAGGCAGTTGGCAGGAAGTCCTAGTGGGTTGAAGATCGTACATCAAGCAGAGGATGTCCTTCGAGGATGAATAGGCATGAGGGGGGCTCAATGTGGTCCTTCGTTTGAGGGGGGGATTATTGGGAGTATGGGGAATACAATCAAAGTCCTACATTTGTAAGACATGGAAAAGATCATGTGCTTATAAGATAAAAAAGATATCTCCATTGGTATGAGGCCTTTTGGGTAGAGCCCAAAAATAAAACTATGAGAGCTTAGGCCCAAAGTGGACAATATCATACCATTGTAGAGATATGTGAATCTTATAAACACTAACACAGTCGACTAGGATTATGATCAGTCTGTTGCTGAGAGTCGAATAGGGTTCGACTATGGCAAGAGGCCTTGGCAGTCGACTACCATGTATGGGCAGTCGACTAGCCACCAGCAGTCTACTGCCATGGAGGGCAGTCGACTGATGGTGGCTTTGGTCACGAAAGCAGAATGCTCGATAGCCGACTGATTGATGGCTACGAAGCGCAATCGCTAGGAATGGCGATCATTTGCGAGTATCTATTGGCTTGAATACCAACATGGATCAAGTCTGTTGTGAGATAATGACACTGTTGGCAGTTAACTAGAGCCTTTTGGTAGTCGACTGTCAGGTGGAAATCCAGGTCATGCAGAGGCTTAAAAGGAGCTCGAAGGAGAGGATTTGAGCAGTGATTTTCTTGGGTGATTTGAAGGAGAGAGTTGGTGCTTTCCAGTCCTTCAAGGCTAGTCCAAGGCGATCAACAAGCAAGCATTCAAAAGAGTTTTTGTAAAGTTTTCTTTACATATTTTATTATATTTCATTTGCAATTGCTTGTTTTATTCTTGTATTACTTTTGTAATCATTTGTACGAGGTTTCTCTACCTCCGGATTGTTCCGAGAAGGAGTGTATTGATAGGTGATGTTTGTATCACTAGAGCTCATTTGAGCTCACCCTGTGGAGTAGGAACCCTAAGGTTCCGAACCATGTTATATTTGTGTGTTGTGATTATGTTTCTGCTGTGTATAACAAGTATTGTGGGCAAACACGAACGAATTCCGTGAAGCAACGAAAATGTGCCATTCACCCTCCCCCTCTAGCACTCACCGAAGTTCCTACAATTGGTGTCAGAGTTAGGAGCTCTTCTACGAATTAACAACCGGAAGCAAAAGCGCTAGAGGAGATGGAGCTACCTAAGGACAGATTGGGGTACACCATCGACATTCCTCCACCATACGACCAAGAAGACTTTCCGGCATGGCGGACGAGAATGGAGACATTCTTGATGATGGACATAGAGAATTAGTTCATCATCATGGAATGTTTTGAACACTCCAGGGATAAGAAGGGAGATGTCCTCAAATTGAAGAAGTCGACCCAAGAGCAACACCAAAAATTCAAGATTGAGATTAAGGTAACCAAATTTTTGGAAGATTTAATCCCTCATGATTTTTTGTGCAGTTTAGGTGAATATAAGGATGCCAAGGAGCTTTGGAGCGAATTGGCAAAATTTCATGAGAAACCCCAATCGGTCCAAGGGGATATGGAAGAAAGTTCATCCTCACAAGAAAGTGAGGAGTCGGAGGTCGAGAGGTGTTAGACATCTGAGGAGGAAGAAGAAGTAGAAGAATCGGAGGAAGCCTCCACCTCTAGGATTGAGAGGGAGGAAATTAGACCATCTTCAATTCCGGAGCAACAAAAAGAAGCATCTACCTCTGGGAGCCATGAAGAATTGGACAAAATTCTTCCGACTACCACCCTAGGTAACTCAAGCAATTTAGTTAAAAATAAAGATCATATAATTTGCTTTGAGTGTAGGGAGAAAGGGCAATACAAGAGCAAATGTCCAAAATTAGCCAAGGAGAAAGCACCGACACCAAAAGTTAACAAAAATTCAAAGGATGTCAAAGTCCCTACTAGTAAGAGCAAGGAGCACGTGGTGTGCTTCAAGTGCAACCAACGAGGATACTACTGAAGTCAATGCCCTAGGGGGAGGAAGCAAATCAAGGACATGGGAGGAGTTACAAATGTAGGGGGAGCTAAGGCAAACCCTAAGGTAACCTTTAATTATGCTCCTTCCTTGATTAAAAGTCAAAAGCATGCTAGTAAAAGTAAATTTTATTGCCTAGGTGCTAAGAGTTGTAATTTTAGAACGAAGGAGAAATTTGGGACTAATAATCCTAAAATAATTCTATCTAGGGAAAGTATTAAAAAGGTAGAGAATCATCTAGGCATTAATCCCAAGAACCATAGACATATGTCTAGAAAGAACAACTCTACTCAAAGAAATAATGGGTTCACCAAATTAGAAAAAATTAGAGTTTGAAAATCAAACTTTGAGGTCAAAGCTTGAGAAAATAGAAAAGGCCCTTAGGAAAATGCAAAATCAAATGCAAGGGTCAAATAGTCAAAATTTAGGATCTAGGAGTCAAAGCCTATGGTCTAGGAGGCAAGGTCCACCTAAGGACAAGAAAGGTTTGGGTCACAAACCTAAGCCCAAGGAGACTTACCACAATGTTCCATTCGATTATGGAACAACCTAGGTCTAGGAAGACCAAGGTTAATAGGGAGGTTATCCCTAAGATTAACCATGGTAGGTGCCTAGTGGCTAAGATTTCATGGAAACCTAGGAAAGTCACTAAGAAGGTTACAAAGGGAGTTAACCCTAGTGTTAACCTAGGTAAGACCCATTGACCAAGGCTACCAAGCCAAAAAAGGTCATTAGGAAGGTATCAAGGGAGGTCATCCCTAGTGAATACCTAATAAACCCAAGGAGATCAAATAGGTATTGGGTTCCTAGGAGCGTGATCGATTCACGCTAAATGGGTTAGGTTGTGTCAACCTTGAATGGATGGGTAGTTAACCTAACCATAGCAAAGTTGGCACTTTAGGTCATTTCCAAGGTAATAGGGTACTTGGAAATAGGTATAAATTTGAATTCTAAAAGATTTTTGGATGTGCCAATATATTTTGAAAAGTGTTGAAAAATTGATCAAATTGGCACAATTAAGGTTTAGAGGTCATGATGTGTCATTTTGGATTTTTGGCACACTTGGAAGATGGGTAGTAATATTGTAAAAAAAAAAGCTTAATTATAACAAAAGGCAATTAATACTAAAACTTAGGTATTCTTATACCTTCATATTTTATTTGTCATTATTTATTTATCATATGTCATGTCATGACATCATATCTTTTTAAAATCATATAATGCTTAGATTAGCTTTTATGTCATTTATATTTATATTTAATCATATGTCATAACATCATGATTTTTAGCACATGC
Source organism: Wurfbainia villosa (assembly GCA_025175895.1). Classification (NCBI taxonomy): domain Eukaryota; kingdom Viridiplantae; phylum Streptophyta; class Magnoliopsida; order Zingiberales; family Zingiberaceae; genus Wurfbainia; species Wurfbainia villosa. The sequence continues at coordinate 4,659,710 of CM045995.1, read as the reverse complement.
TTATTTATGCTATATTATATATCATAATCATCATTCATGCATTTTAGTTAATCAAAATTGATTTAAGGACAAATAGCATGATTTGAAGTCTCCTGTATAAGGGAATCAAATAGAGTTGTTTAGAAAAATACATGAGGTCTTAGATTAGGATGAATAAAACTCACATCTCACATCAAATTGATGTGTGTGTTTTCATACACCCTAGATGTTGGGATGTATACTAAAAGCCTAGCCTTTGTATGAACATCTTCATTTTGAAATAAGAATCACATGATCATTGTTTGCATTTTATATTTATGCATATTGTCTGATACTTTACATTGTAGATAACATGGTGTGTGGTGTCGCACAGAAGATCATGTTATCAGTTCCTTGTAGAGTATAAGTAGAGGCTCACAACCAAGATGGTTTTGGACAAACCATTGGCATGGTTATAGTGTAATTTGGTATTGGTTTATCTTGACCATAGAATTACACTAGTACACTGTGTGTATTGAGCAGGACCGATTTAGAGGTGGTTCAATTTATACTGATTATATAATTGAATCAGACCTTAGATATTATGATGTACATTCTCTTAATCTCGATATAATAACGGGCACATGTACTTAGTATTTATTTCTTTGATTTACCAATGGGCGAGATTTATGTGTTAAATCGATAGGCCTGGTAAGTTGGGAAATAACATTATTTACATGGTGTGTCATTGATTATAGGAGGAAACTATGTCCTATATACTAGGATGATGATGTCACCTTGAGGAGCTCATAAAGTTCATCATGTAAATCCTGCAGGTGGACTTGGTCCAACATGATGATAAGGATGAGTGGTACTACTCATGGAGTTAGATATTAATTAATTAAATTTTCAGTAATTTAATTAATTAATGAACATTCGATATCTTAAACATGAGGATATATTTTGTACAAATAATATGTGGAGCCCATATTTAATTATGGGGGTTGGTGAGGTAGATCAATGATGATTCTCTAGTGGAATGGATCATCATTAATGGATCGGGTTATATATGGTTCAGATTCATTGGGTGGACAAGATCCAACTCCTCCTCATGGTCCCTATTGTAGCCTATTATAAATACCTCATGAAGCCTAGATCTATAAAAAGGGGTGGAGAGACTTAGGCGGCAAGGTTGGATGCTAGGGTTTACTTCCTTAGGGTCGGCGGCAAGGTTGGATGCTAGGGTTTACTTCCTTAGGGTCGGCGGCAAGAGTTAGGGTTTGGCTTCTTCTCTTGGAGTTTTGGCCGGCGCCTCCTCCTCTTTCCTTAGGGAGGCGTCTCCTTCCCTCAAGACAAGTCCGACGCTCCTCCACCTTCTCCCTCTCCTAGGGACGGCGACAACAAGACTCCCTTCCTCTCCAAGGGCTGACGGACACCAACTCTTGGAGTTGTGGTGGTCGGCACAAGCAAGGAGAAGAGGGTGCTTGGTGGTCGGCGCAAGCAAGGAGAAGAAGGGAGATTTTTCTTCCCTTGTTCGGAGCGATCAAGAAAGGGAAGATACGTAGTCTAGGAGGCTTCAATTCTTGGAAGATCGTCGCCCACACGACGTCCAAGAAGAGGATAGGAATACAATAGAAGATCAAGAGGTAAAACAAGAGGTATAATCTTGTTTAATATTGATTCTAGTTCTTTTGTATTTTCATGTTATTGATTGACATGGATCCCGATGATAAACACAAAAACCGGTGATCCGTACATCATCTATTCCGCGGTTAATCGAGGAAAAGAGTTAGGTTGCTTGAACAACAAGTTTGTTCAAGCAACCGCTCAAATTGAATAGCACGATGATGAATTGGTTGCTTGGGTAACCCATTTCCTTCCAGATTAATTTTAATTGATAAAATTTTAATCTGAGGATGTGTGATAGATCGCCATGCACAAGCGATTGAGGAGAAGTGGGAAACACATCGTCTTTCCCTTCAATTGGTATCAAAGCCACGGTTTTTGATTTTGTGTATTTGGATTTGGTTACTTTCATGCATTTATCATATATTATATATGTCGGATAATAGTAGGATGTGCGTAGGCTAACTTTTTGTTTGCAAGCATAAGATCCAACTATTATGGCTATGTGGATGTATGTGATTGTGTGTGTGTGATTGTAACTAATTATTTGAATCCTCGAGGTTGACGAGGCTAATTAGTATTTAATTTTTGTAATTAAATACGACACTATTTAGCCGCTCATTTTAATTTACTATTCGATTTAGATATGTTGAACACTCCTTCGTGGAGTATAAGACCGATGGATGTAAATTAAAATAGTTTATCTCGGCTCGGATCCTTTTGTGGCTTGCGCATGGTAAAGGGAGGAGCGGACAAGGTGGCGATACGACGGGAAGCATATTGGAAAACAAAAGTCATAATAGTTGGAAAGTTTCTTTCATGTTTATTGCCTATTGTTTGATATACATTTTGTGTGAAAATTTCTCAATTTTAAATTACTAAGTGGGAGAGGGATATTTTTTTTAATTCCCGCAGCCTCCATTACAATTTAACATGTGATGCGAACAAACTTACGCGTTGGCTCTGAGTGCCTTCCTCCATATCAGATGAGTTTGTTTTATGGATCACTAGCTAAAATATGGTTATAGGGAATTATTTAGGAGCGTGTGTACTTCCCCATCGGAAGGCACATAATCCGAGGTAATTGCCTTAGTATTGGGTAATGGTAAACACTTAGATGCAAATAAACGTATCCTCCCGATCGGAGTCACTGCTTCTATTTGTAGGGCCGAAGAGGAACCAACTATTAATTTTATTTTTCAAAAAGTAAGGTTGACAGGATAATAAAATTAATGGGTAAAACCTCCTCTTATAAATGTAGAATTCGTATACGTCCACACTATCGTGGCATACGATATTATCGGTGTTTTGAGGTATTGGTTGATTTTAAAATTTTATTGTTCAAGGAATCAATAAATTTTGAAATCTACTGTTTTAATCACTGTGATTCTTAGGTTTTTTTCAAATGGCTTTCAACCCACTTGCTGTGATTCTGAAAGAAAATAAACTTACTGGACCTAACTATGTTGATTGAAAACGGAATCTGGATATTGTCTTGACTACTGAGTACAAATATGTACTCTTCGAAGAGTATCCTCCTAAGCCTATAGATGATTCTGGTGAAAAGCAGAAAGAGAGTTATAGGAAGTGGATCAAGGCTGATGAGATGGTGCGGTGTTACATTTTGACTTCTATGTCAAATGTATTGCAACATCAGCATCAGGCCATGAATACTGCCTATGACATGATGCTCACTTTCAAGGAACTTTTCGGACACCAAAATCGAGTTGCTAGGTAGGAAGCTATGAGGAACTTGATGACGACCACCATGATTGAGGGAACACCCATGAGGGATCATGTTCTCAAGATGATGGCTCATCTGAATGAGCTAGAAGTCCTTGGAGCAGAGATCGATGGGGAAACTCAGGTCAATATCATTCTCCAATCTCTACCTAGGAGTTTTGAGCAGTTTTGCCTAAACTACAACATGAATAAGAGGTTGTATTCGTTGGCGGAACTTCTGACAGAACTCCAGGCGGCAGAGGGACTTTTTCGTCATAGTTCTTAGGCTATGGTTGCTCAGAAGGTTTCTACTTCTAAGCCGAAAGGCAAGAAGAAGAAGAAACAAAGTGTAGCAAAGATGGCGGCAGGACCTCAAGCAGGAGTGAAGAAGCCGAAAGGCTAGTGCTTCACTTGCAAGCAGACTGGACATTGAAAGGCAGACTGTCCCAACTGCAAATAGAACAAAGATATATCTTTTAGTTTAGTCGTTGAAACATGTTTAGCGGTGTTATCTACCGGTACATGGTGTGTAGATACGGGAGCCACTGATCATATCTGCAACTCTTTGTAGGGGTTCTAGGAAACTAGACAACTAGCTGAGGGGGAGATTACCGTCTACATGGGCAATGCTACGAAGGTAGTGGCTATTGCAGTGGAAGATGTTTATTTATCCTTTGATAGGAATAAAACTTTGGTTCTGAGAAATTTCCTTTATGTACTTTCATTTAGAAAGAATTTGATTTCAGTTTCTAAATTATTTATGGATAGATATTCTATTTCTTTTAATGATAGAGTTGTTAAAAAAAGGAATAGGGAGATTATCTGTTCTGGTGCGTTGGTAGGAAATTTATACACTCTTGAACCAAAAGCTCCCACGATGCAAATAGAAATAAAAAACTCATCTTCTAAATCTAATAAGAGAAAAGAACCTTCAAAAATAAACCAAACATATCTTTGGCATCTAAGGTTAGGTCATATTAACCTGAGTAGAATTCAAAGGTTGATAGATGATTGACCTTTGGGTTCATTGGTGGTGGAAGATTTCCCAACCTACGAATCTTGCTTGAAAGGTAAATTGACCAATAGGTCTTTTAAGGCCAAGGGGTATAAAGCCAAAAATGTGTTGGAATTGGTTCATTCTGATTTGTGTGTGTTGATGCAGTGAGCATCACTCCTTAGTTTTGATGTATGAACCACAGTTAAAGATTAGGATTCACTTGTGATCTAATATAAGTATTAAGTGTGCAGGATTAACAAGAAGTCCTAGTAGGTCGTGTTGACCGGATACTATGTCATGCCCGCCCTTTTCGGACTAGAATCCGGAGGGGCGGCGCGTGACGCAACCGTACATACATACATTACTTACAGCGCAAGACTTTATACATATTTCGTAGTTTTTACAGCGGAAGACTTTAGACTTTTTTTTTCCTTTACAACATAAACGTGCATTGACATATATATATATATACTTCTTCTTCTTAACATATAGCATGCATCATAACATATATAGATACTTCTTCTTACTTCTTCCTTACTTCTTCTTATTAACGTAGAGCATGCATCATAACATATATAGATACTTAGTGCTTAGTTCGAGTTCATAAACATCATCATCATAAGGAGACATAAATAAGGACATAACAGATCTTCTCCACCATGCCACTACCACACACATTTGGCCCCTCCTGCTGCTCCTTTTAGTTTATCCATCCCTTACCCTTATCTGCAGTACGAGGGAACGATAAACTATAAGCACATAGGCTTAGTAAGATCCTGCCCTACTCACAAAAACCACACATCGACATTATTCATGGCATGTACCATTCATAACATATAAGAAACATAACATATAACGTACATGGCATAAGCAACTTAACATGTAGCATAAGTAACATAAGTAAACATAACATGTATCATCTATGACATAGCAGCATAACATGTATATATATGACTTAATCAAACATAACATGCATCATATGTAACATAGCAACATGTACATGACATATCAACATAACATACAACCTATGTATGACATATCAACCATAACATACATCATATGTAACATAGCAGCATAACATGACATATCAAACATAACATATATCATAGGTAACATGGCAGCAATAACATGACATATCAAACATAACATGTAACATATATATGACATATCAACATAGCATGTGAACATAACAATCAAATCATGTAAACACATGCAGGATGCTTTTGAAAACATATATTATAGGTACGTAAACATAATCTCAACATATTTGGGCCCGGCATTGTACCACTTCTTCATTATCATAGCGCGCATCCCTAAATAGACCCGAGGTAGCAAGTCTCGAACCTACTAGGTTACTAGGCCCGATCTTAGTCCGTCGACCTAGGGCAATCGTCATAGCGTAGAAGCCCATCCTAGGCCCGAGTCTTACTCCATCGACCTAGGGCATCTTGGAGCCCATCCCGTACTAGGCCCGATCTTAGTCCGTCGACCTAGGGGCAATCATACGTAGAGGCCCATCCTAGGTCCGAGTCTTACTCCATCGACCTAGGGCATCTTGGGAGCCCATCCCTTTGGACCTTGTTAAGGTCTTGGTACAAGCCATGCAGAAGGTAAAATACTTATATGATTTTATTATAACATAGCTTATTTCATTTTGCAAACATAGCATACTTCATTTCCTAACACATCATACTTCACTTCGTGAACATATCATTTTTTCATTTCATAACATATCATACTTCATCTCATAATCATATCATATTCATTTCATGAACATGTCGTTTTTCATTTCATAATCATATCGTATTTCATTTCATAACATATCTTAAATATCACATACACATAGGGCATGGCATAAGGCATAAACATCAAGAGTAAGTAAACACTAACCTAAAGCATGTTATCTTCATCTAGCATCATTTAATATCACAAGTCAACATGAATTCACCCAAACATAAAATACATGTTAACCTAACCTAGAGCCTGTTAAAGACAATGGTTGGCCGAATGGTTCATGTAGGTTTTTAGGGCTAGTCTTTTAACCTAATTCAATTAACATACTAACAACATCATATGCATACAAACATGGAATAAAACTTCATTGGAGCATCCATACAAGGGGGGGTGGCCGAATGGTCCTTGTAGGTTTTTAGGGCTAGTCTTTTACCCTAATTCAATTAACATACTAACAATATCATATGCATACAAACATGGAATAAAACTTCATTGGAGCATCAACACAAGGGGGTGGTCGAATGGTCCATGTAGGTTTTTAGGGCTAGTCTTTTAACCTAATTCAATTAACATACTAACAACATCATATGCATACAAACATGGAATAAAACTTCATTGGAGCATCCATACAAGGGGGTGGCCGAATGGTTCAAGGGCTTTTAGGGTTAGACATTTAACCTAATTCAATTAACATACTAACAACATCATATGCATACAAAACATGGATTAAAACTTCATTGGAACATCAATACAAGGGGGGTGGCCGAATGGTTCATGAAGGCTTTTAGGGCTAATCTTTTACCCTAATTCAATTAACATACTAACAACATCATATGCATACAAACATGGAATAAAACTTCATTGGAGCATCAACACAAGGGGGTGGCCGAATGGTCCATGTAGGTTTCTAGGGTTAACCTTTAACCTAATTCATTCTACATCTTAACTTCATCATGTGCATGTAAAAATAAGGTATAGAACTTCAATAAAACACCAAAAATCCATGTTGGCCGAATGACTCATGGAGACTTTTAGGGTTAACTTTTAACCTAATCCATTTTACATCCTAACATCATCATATACTTACAAAACATGGCATAGAACTTCATTGAAACATCAAAAACATAGTTTGGCCGAATGGATCATGGAGACTTTTAGGGTTAACTTTTAACCTAATCCATTTTACATCCTAACATCATCATATACTTACGAAACATGGCATAGAACTTCATTGAAACATTAAAAACATAGCTTGGCCGAATGGATCATGGAGACTTTTAGGGTTAACTTTTAACCTAATCCATTTTACATCCTAACATCATCATATACTTACAAAACATGGCATAGAACTTCATTGAAACATCAAAAACATAGCTTGGCCGAATGGATCATGGAGATTTCTACACAAAACAATCAACCGGAAGCTACTCGTATGCAGGTGAGGGATACTTACATCCTTCGCTTTGCTTTTAGTGGGAAGATGACCTAAGGAAAAACAAAACCTAGCCTTCTCCTTGCTTGGATGGGGTTCGGCCAAAGGGTGAAAGTGGAGAGGGAGAGGAATAGATTTTGGTGAGGAAGAAGAAGAGAAGAGGGAGAAGTGGAGAAGTGGAGAAGTGGTTTTTCTCTTGTCCCTTCATTCCCTATTTATTCTCTTGAAGTGTCACTTAGCCTCCCTTACCCTTAACTATCATTTCCCCTATTTCTCTACTAATAACATCTCATTGGGCTTCTGGTTAGTGGATGCATCTATAGGGTTTGGTTATCTCTAGAGGTTTGGGGTTCAATTCCTAGGCCTTGCATCCTTTTTGACTTATTTTCTTTCATTTTTGAAAAGCCCACATAAAGCCCATTATAATCATACAAAAATTCTTATAAAATTTCTAGAGCTTGGGATGAAAAAGGGAGGAAAGGGAAATGGGGAATTCGGCCAAGGATGAGGAAGAAGGAGAATGAAGAAGGAAAGTGGGGTTTTACTTCCTCTCTTCTCTTAATTCTCCTCTTTAATACCTAGGGAATGAACACTCTTCATCCTTTCATGGGAGGGGATGAACCAACTCCTCATCTTCCCATCTATATTCTTTGTATATTCTTTATATATCTTATCCATGAATCATCCTATGGTCTTGTACATTCTTTATATATTTTATCCATAAATTATCCTAGGGTCTAGTGGTGTCAAGGCTACCTCCCTATTAGGAGGTTTATGGTTCAAATCCTACCTATAACCATCTTTTATTTTATTTTATTTTAAACCTTTTATGGCCTTAAAACCTATATAATTACTTTGCATAGTTTAGAATTTTGTGGGCGTTACAATCCTTCATACCTATAAAAGTTTCGTCCTCGAAACTTAGAACAACTCCGGATACTTTTATTTCATGTCATCCTCGCGTTCCTAAGTTGCTTCTTCAAACTTTTGATTTTGTCATATGACTTTCACTAAGGGTACTTCTTTGGTTCTCTATTTCTTGATTTCTCGATCTATTATCTGAATAGGTCGACTTTCATAACTTAAATCTTCTTGAACTTGTACCGTTTGTGGCTCGATCACATGGTCTTATGAACTCTATGCAATCTGATCACCTCCTCAACATACAACTGAGCTAGTTGTTCCATTGAGTACGATACTTGATTGCCAGAAAATAGGCAGATTTTTGTCAATCTTTCAACAATCACCTAAATAGCTTCATAACTATTTGTTGTTTTGGGTAGTCCTACTATGAAGTCCATAGTTATATCTTCCCACTTCCATTCTGGGATTTGAATAGGCTACAGAACTCCTGTAGCTGTCCCTGGAGTCCCGTAACCACATGCATAAGATCAGGTGGGGGTACTGTCTCATCGATTCTATTACTACGTCTTCCAGCCATGCTTATCTTCATATATTATAATAAGGCTAGCATAAGATTATCATACATATATTCATGCATATTTAAACTAAAAACATTTCTTATCATACACTTATCTTCATATATTATAATACGGCTAGCATAAGATTATCATACATAAATGCATGCATATTTAAGCTAAAAAAAAAACATTTCTTATCATTCATGAACAAAATAAGCTAAAGGCATTTCATAAACAAAATAAGCTAAAGGCATTTCATATCATACATGAACAAATTAAGCTAAAGGCATTTCATAAACAAAATAAGCTAAAGGCATTTCATATCATACATGAACAAAAATTAACAAAATTAGAGTAGACATAGAATTCTTACTTGGAGCGGCAGGATTTGGAGCTTGATGCGTGTGTAGTGGAAAGGCAGATCCGCTCTGATACCAACCTGTCACGCCCGCCCTTTTCGGACCAGAATCCGGAGGCTTACTTATAGCGGAAGACTTTATACATATTTCGTACTTTTTACAGTGGAAGACTTTAGACTTTTTTTTTTCCTTTACAACATAAACATGCATTGACATATATATATACTTCTTCTTCTTAACATATAGCATGCATCATAACATATATAGAACTTCTTCTTACTTCTTCCTTACTTCTTCTTATTAACGTAGAGCATGCATCATAACATATATAGATACTTAGTGCTTAGTTCGAGTTCATAAACATCATCATCATAAGGAGACATAAATAAGGACATAACGGATCTTCTCCACCATGCCACTACCACACACATTTGGCCCCTCCTGCTGCTCCTTTTAGTTTATCCATCCCTTACCCTTATCTGCAGTACGAAGGAAAGATAAACTATAAGCACATAGGCTTAGTAAGATCCTGTCCTACTCACAAAAACCACACATCGACATTATTCATGACATGTACCATTCATAACATATAAGCAACATAACATATAACGTACATGGCGTAAGCAACTTAACATGTAGCATAAGTAACATAAATAAACATAACATGTATCATCTATGACATAGCAGCATAACATGTATATATATGACTTAATCAAACATAACATGCATCATATGTAACATAGCAACATGTACATGACATATCAACATAACATACAACCTATGTATGACATATCAACCATAACATACATCATATGTAACATAGCAGCATAACATGACATATCAAACATAACATATATCATAGGTAACATGGCAGCAATAACATGACATATCAAACATAACATGTAACATATATATGACATATCAACATAGCATGTGAACATAACAATCAAATCATGTAAACACATGCAGGATGCTTTTGAAAACATATATTATAGGTACGTAAACATAATCTCAACATATTTGGGCCTGGCATTGTACCACTTCTTCATTATCATAGCGCGCATCCCTAAATAGACCCGAGGTAGCAAGTCTCGAACCTACTAGGTTACTAGGCCCGATCTTAGTCCGTCGACCTAGGGCAATCGTCATAGCGTAGAAGCCCATCCTAGGCCCGAGTCTTACTCCATCGACCTAGGGCATCTTGGAGCCCATCCCGTACTAGGCCCGATCTTAGTCCGTCGACCTAGGGGCAATCATACGTAGAGGCCCATCCTAGGCCCGAGTCTTACTCCATCGACCTAGGGCATCTTGGGAGCCCATCCCTTTGGACCTTGTTAAGGTCTTGGTACAAGCCATGCAGAAGGTAAAATACTTATATGATTTTATTATAACATAGCTTATTTCATTTTGCAAACATAGCATACTTCATTTCCTAACACATCATACTTCACTTCATGAACATATCATTTTTTCATTTCATAACATATCATACTTCATCTCATAATCATATCATATTCATTTCATGAACATGTCGTTTTTCATTTCATAATCATATCGTATTTCATTTCATAACATATCTTAAATATCACATACACATAGGGCATGGCATAAGGCATAAACATCAAGAGTAAGTAAACACTAACCTAAAGCATGTTATCTTCATCTAGCATCATTTAATATCACAAGTCAACATGAATTCACCCAAACATAAAATACATGTTAACCTAACCTAGAGCCTGTTAAAGACAATGGTTGGCCGAATGGTTCATGTAGGTTTTTAGGGCTAGTCTTTTAACCTAATTCAATTAACATACTAACAACATCATATGCATACAAACATGGAATAAAACTTCATTGGAGCATCCATACAAGGGGGGGTGGCCGAATGGTCCTTGTTTTTAGGGCTAGCATACAAAACATGGATTAAAACTTCATTGGAACATCAATACAAGGGGGGTGGCCGAATGGTTCATGAAGGCTTTTAGGGCTAATCTTTTACCCTAATTCAATTAACATACTAACAACATCATATGCATACAAACATGGAATAAAACTTCATTGGAGCATCAACACAAGGGGGTGGCCGAATGGTCCATGTAGGTTTCTAGGGTTAACCTTTAACCTAATTCATTCTACATCTTAACTTCATCATGTGCATGTAAAAATAAGGTATAGAACTTCAATAAAACACCAAAAATCCATGTTGGCCGAATGGCTCATGGAGACTTTTAGGGTTAACTTTTAACCTAATCCATTTTACATCCTAACATCATCATATACTTACAAAACATGGCATAGAACTTCATTGAAACATCAAAAACATAGTTTGGCCGAATGGATCATGGAGACTTTTAGGGTTAACTTTTAACCTAATCCATTTTACATCCTAACATCATCATATACTTACGAAACATGGCATAAAACTTCATTGAAACATCAAAAACATAGCTTGGCCGAATGGATCATGGAGACTTTTAGGGTTAACTTTTAACCTAATCCATTTTACATCCTAACATCATCATATACTTACAAAACATGGCATAGAACTTCATTGAAACATCAAAAACATAGCTTGGCCGAATGGATCATGGAGATTTCTACACAAAACAATCAACCGGAAGCTACTCGTATGCAGGTGAGGGATACTTACATCCTTCGCTTTGCTTTTAGTGGGAAGATGACCTAAGGAAAAACAAAACCTAGACTTCTCCTTGCTTGGATGGGGTTCGGCCAAAGGGTGAAAGTGGAGAGGGAGAGGAATAGATTTTGGTGAGGAAGAAGAAGAGAAGAGGGAGAAGTGGCTTTTCTCTTGTCCCTTCATTCCCTATTTATTCTCTTGAAGTGTCCCTTAGCCTCCCTTACCCTTAACTATCATTTCCCCTATTTCTCTACTAATAACATCTCATTGGGCTTCTGGTTAGTGGATGCATCTATAGGGTTTGGTTATCTCTAGAGGTTTGGGGTTCAATTCCTAGGCCTTGCATCCTTTTTGACTTATTTTCTTTCATTTTTGAAAAGCCCACATAAAGCCCATTATAATCATACAAAAATTCTTATAAAATTTCTAGAGCTTGGGATGAAAAAGGGAGGAAAGGGAAATGGGGAATTCGGCCAAGGATGAGGAAGAAGGAGAATGAAGAAGGAAAGTGGGGTTTTACTTCCTCTCTTCTCTTAATTCTCCTCTTTAATACCTAGGGAATGAACACTCTTCATCCTTTCATGGGAGGGGATGAACCAACTCCTCATCTTCCCATCTATATTCTTTGTATATTCTTTATATATCTTATCCATGAATCATCCTATGGTCTTGTACATTCTTTATATATTTTATCCATAAATTATCCTAGGGTCTAGTGGTGTCAAGGCTACCTCCCTATTAGGAGGTTCATGGTTCAAATCCTACTTATAACCATCTTTTATTTTATTTTATTTTAAACCTTTTATGGCCTTAAAACCTATATAATTACTTTGCATAGTTTAGAATTTTGTGGGCGTTACATACTAGGCACTTATCTTGACAGATTAGGAGGACCAGACACCAGGCATAAAGTCCAGATGGGTCGTGTGGACCGGACATTTGGCATGAAGACTGGTTGGGTCAGGAGACCAGACAATCGGCAAAAAGTCCAGCTGGGTCAGGCAGACCGGACACCTAGTGGAAGCCCTGGTGGGTCAGATCGGATGTCAAGAGTGGTAAGTCCAGCAGGTAGCCGACAGGTAAGCCTCGAGTGAAGAGGTGAGGTCGAGTCCTCTGTAGGGGGACAAAGCTAGTCGTCGATCCGATGAAAAGTCCACATGGGACTTAGTAGTCGAGATCGGGCAGTATTACTACTGCCAATTCATATTATATTGTATATTGTGATTATCACACCCCGAGAGTATGTCGTGTCGAAAAGCAAACGGACGACATCTCCCCTGTACGTGACAACATATCGGGTTAATACAAGGCCTGTAGGCCCACAACAACATGACATATATATGAACAATACCAAACAATACATCCACAACAACACAAAAGGTGCACACCGGTACGACTCTAACATACTACACCAAAAATAACATACAAACCAACAACCAAATACAACACTGATTATACATGGCCATAATACAAAACAGCAGTGGAAACAAATACGTGGAAAACCCCAATTGTTCGGTGTGAGATGGGATCAGCTGGCGGAGCTCCGAACGCCCAAGGAATCTTCTACCTGTTATCTGGGCGATAGGAAACCTAGGGTCCCGGGGTGGTGAGTATAAACTCAGGGGTAATATGTAGAAAGTGCATGAATATATAGGGTAAAGAGATCTACAAGTATACATGTGAAGATCTACAAGTATACAGCATGAGTCCAATAGACATACAGTCCTATCCAAATTTAATAGCAAGTAACAACAGTAAAGTCATACTCAATGTATATACTAAACTGATCAACTAAACATGAAGTAATGTACCAACGTATCTGACGGTCTGCAACACCATAAGCTATATCATCCTGAACAGATATACAATAACATAACCCATATAACGTACAAAGTCAATCTCATACCTGACCAACACTCAGACATATGATCAGTATATAATCACAAATAATAACATCCCGGTCCATACCACACTATGACATGACGCTAATCAAATGCATACAACAGTCTGAACCAACACATATATCATGCTCAACACACAACAGTATATAATATGCAAATGGCATGTATCATGATGTACAAACATATGCAGCAAACAAATGCAGCATCTCACAGGCATATATAAAACATATATCAAATACATGAATACATATATATCAGCAATGCATATACATGGCCATGTCTGTGGACCCGTCCAACCACAACCCCAGTATGGCCCGGGTGGCACGACATGATGACTAGCCCGACTCCAGCTACCACCACTCTCGAGTGGCCGAGTTGGGTAGTATGAATGAGTAGCATAAAAGCGTAAAGAGCTAACTACTCCCCGGGGGTCCCTGCTGCTGGTCGCTCCATCACTACCCATGAGTAGACGAGCTCTGCACACAGGACAACTGCACGTCACACAACCACCGTCTATAGTGGGCGAGTGCTAACACCACTCTGCATAGTGGCTAGGTGCGCATCTCCAGCTACCACCGTCTATAGTGGCCGAGCGCGGCACATCCAATGCTCTGCCCTCAACCCTGCTACCACTACCCCGAGTGGCCGGGGAGGCAGGATGACTGACGACTCGTCTCAACCACAAAGGAGACCCGGTCAATAGCATGCATGCAATGTAATAATGCATAGCTCCACACAAGTATCCTCGCAACACTCCCTATCCCACGAGGAGTCCTAGTCAACCAAAAGTCAACTATGCAAGGTCTACAATCCACAAGACTCTCTCTATCGCACAAAGAGTCATACTCATCTGACAGTCAACCATGCTAAGATCTCTAGTTAGTAGCGATATATTATCGACCGTTCATATAACCATACACAGGCACACAATCCATAATGGATATGCCATCACGCTAGGACCTCTAGTCCATGGTCACATACTGACAACCACACACTTATCTATGCACAGACAACTAGATCCACCATAGATGTACCACTAATACGGGTATGATATAACAATCGACTCCATAATCCAATCCATCACCTAACCCTAGTGATGTAACACAGTAACCCAATCTGAGGTCACAAAGATAACCCTAACCACATGTACTTACTGAACATCTATCATCTAACACATAATAGGGTTTGTAGTTCATATCCATGATAAATAATCAATGAAATAACAGCAATATATCTCAAAGGTCAAAGGCAGTACAAGCATATGATTAAACATGAGTGGATTTAAGGTAAACAGGTATAAACATATATCCAAATTCATGCACTAGAATTTGATCAAAACTACCGGACCAGGTAGATATTACCCACATGATACGAAGCTCGAATAACTCTCACGGTCGTGGAGTTGCTTCGTATGCCAAACCTACACATAATAGAAAACTATGAGTAAGTACAATCACCAGACAAAAATACGAACCAAACACTACTTGTTTTTATGTTCGCATTCTTTCCTTGTCCACGAGTTAGATACTCGACTATCCCAATCTGATACACCTTAAGATCATGAACATACCCACCAAATTTAATTAGCAAGTACATACATCTACTACGTTCACAACTAATAATCAACAATCGATTACAACATCAACTATAAATACCATAAGCATCCATATCCTTACCTCTCCCTCCTTGATCCGATTGAATCATCACCAATACGGCTGATGAAGATTCATCTGCTGCCCAACACAGCTAACATCAAGGTCCCAATCAACTCCCCTGATCTAGAAATGAATCAAGCACACCAATCCTACAACATACAACTAAATTTAAATCAATGAACCTCTTAACTTCATTCCAACTCACCTTGCACTGCTTACCAATTTCAGATTCTCTGCTCCACTTCATCCACTGTCGATTCAATAGAGCTGAGCTCTCAACCTCGCAATCCATCAACACAACAAAACCAATAGGGCAGCTAACCAAGGCTTCC
The DNA here is from genome assembly GCA_025175895.1 of Wurfbainia villosa. Taxonomy (NCBI): domain Eukaryota; kingdom Viridiplantae; phylum Streptophyta; class Magnoliopsida; order Zingiberales; family Zingiberaceae; genus Wurfbainia; species Wurfbainia villosa. The sequence continues at coordinate 4,643,935 of CM045995.1, read as the reverse complement.
ACTCTTGGTGCACTGCAAATGGATGAAACTCTGCCCACGACAAGGATAAACTTTACTCATATCGTCTTCATCACCTGATCCTTGCACTCACAATTCAAAAACTAGAGATATGGATCTCGAGCCTACCCGACACTGAAAAACTGAATAATAAGGGAATTCTTACCAAAATCACAATGGTACCAAAACCGATCACCATCCATTGGCCATATAGGCTATAGAAACTCCACCAGCACACCCTGGATCGAAATCTCTGTTGAGATTCACAATTGTCAGCTCTCCCTCTTCACCTCCAGATCCATTCACAAGTGATGGTACTCCAATCGGTAACCTATTCAACCGAGGACACACGATTCAAAACGGCAGCAGCATTGCAAGTGGAGATGTCGAAGAACAGCGACATCGTTGAACTAGGTACTCACCTTGGCAAGAAAAGCTCATCGGATCTTGTTGTCGGCGGAATCGAGGGGTCGGAGGAGCTAGCTGCAGGTAGATCGTCGGCCGAACAAAAAATGACAGCAGTGACGAATTGATCCCGTGGATAGGGTAGAGATCGAGCAGCACTGACATTGATATTGGCACCGTGTGGTCGGCCGAGATGGTCAACGATGATCACCGAGCTCGCGATCGGAAGAAAAAGAGAAGAAATTGCAATCCTGCCGCGACAGCAACGCCGTCGATCTGCTCGCACGAAGAACTGCTGAGACCTCGGAAGGAAAGGATCAGGCTGATCTCCGACCGAAAGGACCAATCGGAGTGGCGACGTCGCCAAGCTCTCTCACAAGGAGGTCGGTGAGCTGGGAGAGAACGACGGTCGAAGCAGAGGCGCGGAGATGGTCGAGAGAACAACGATCGCGATTTGGGTTCGATTTGGGGATTTGATTAAAGGCCGAAACTAATTATATAGGTAATTAAACCTTAGGTTTAATTAATTAAATCTCAATCAATCCCATTAATCCAATGATCCCTAATAAATTTTAAACACAAACAACCATTTAAGAAATTATTTTTTTTTTCATGTCTTACATTCTCCCCCACTAATAAAAATTTGGTCCCCAAATTTCTGACTCACGTACGAGTCCGAGATGTCACAATGACCATCTCAAGTATCTGTAGAAAAGTCACACACCTTAAGTGACTAAGTGGAATACTGAGCTCGAATATTACATTCCAGCTCTTATATACACCCCTAACCGACCTATTAAAAGATAAATAACTGTACCAAAGTGGAGCTCTATACCCGTAACCGATGGGAAATTTTGCCATAATCGTAAGGTGACTCATGAATCACTATCAGAAATGATACCCAAGGATACTCCATGGATATAATTCCATCAAGCGATCCAACGAAGTCCATCTTACGGCTTGGAAAAAAAATGAGCGGACCTAGCTAATTGATCATTGACTACCCAAATCCTATCAAGTCCTTTCCGAATTCCAGGTAATCTCCCAACATAGTCTAACGTACTAGGCTCCCACTTCATCACGATACGTAACCCTACAGGTCACTAATATTCCACCTTTACTTGTTGGCACACCCAACCTCAAATTACGGAATCAACCATATCCCATATCTCGTTCCACCAACAGGAACGTCCCAATACTCACTATTTTCGGATACACTCCGAATAAATCATCACTCTCGAATGAAGAGTCTCCTGAAACAACTCTTCCTAAAGCGAATGCAACTCTGGGAACCACTATCCTTCCCAGAGATGGAGATTTATTCTCACAAGAAAAATTAATCTAATATCCAAAATTCACTCTGTCACACATAACTGAAAGTAACTGGAAGACTATAATGACTAATTTCGCTAGTTTCTCCACTAGCATACACATAATATACGTCTCATTCAACTGCATCGAAATCGCTCCTAATCCCTGAAATGATGCATCTGCATACACTACCCTTCCATCCATATCAGACGGATTAACTAACACTGACACAAAAGTCAGCCCCCTTCTAGGCCTTGAAACCTAGCTTCCCAAGCTTTCGACCAAGTGATTTCCATCACCTTCTTGGTCCAACAAATCATCTAAGAAGGCAACCACCAACGGGTCCAGTCGCTTCATTAACGACTAAATCGTTAATAAGTCTAACGACATTATCAACATCTCCCAAAATTCATACCCAGTATGAAATGTCGTCTTCTATACACCTGCATCCTTTTTACTCTAAGCTACAGATAGCTCAATCATCACACCGACAATGATAATTGTATGACACTAAGTCACTACAATATCAACCCTCCAGTCGTAGATCAACCCTAGGGTATACACAAATGTCATTTAGCTGATCTAAATAGATCCTCTATCCACAACGAAGGATACTCATTCCCAACTACTACATTCCAATCATCGATAATCGATGCATAACCTCAAAGGTCTGTCTCTCTTTTAACAAAGAATTCTGGATCTTCTCAAGAAGAACCACTAGGACAGATAAATCTCTCATCCAATACCTCATGTAATCACAACCTATGCTCTTCCAATTTCCCCAGTGTTTAGCAACACTGATACCAATCAAATCATCTCCCAGTATGAGGTCTCAATATCGGAACTATTTCCGAAACCACTCCAATCGCTTACTCCACTTGCCCATGCAGTGGCAAGCTCGAGAGTTCCTCCGAATCTACATCCAAATACTCTCAGATTATCCATACCTTCGAGAGACATAGTATACCGTCATTTCAACAATTTAACTATCCGCAAGGATATGTCTATAATAAAGGTATGTCTAGCAAAGGCTAAGGGTATCCCTTGACTTCTTGATTGTTGGTCAACATCTCACCTGACGGTAGAGATACCACCAATCCATAAGTCGATAGGAACCCATCTAATCCTATCTAAGAATGTTCTAGACCTGGCTACCTGTAACTATCAGTATCTCTCAATATATCCACACAGGGTAAACTAAGGTAATACCCCAAATGATCAATTCTTCGGTCTACTATATCTCTTCTCGAGTAATCATGTAAACTCGCCCAACATCTGTTCTTGACGGCTGAGCTCAAGTAGCTGCAAAAGTCTGCCATGGAGGACCTGAAATCAACTGCTGAACTAAGATACAAACTGAAACAACTGCAATGGAGATGGTAAACATTGTTGTACTGGCAAAGAGTACACCACCGGCTGATAAATACTGAATCGTAGCATGCTCCAATTCTGTGAAAGGTATAGCTGCAACTGGAGAATACCGCATAGATACGACCATCATCGTATACACTCTCTCCTCTGTACAAATCATAACCACGCCTGGGAAAGTAACTTGATTCTTTGTCATATGCGAGTCTTCTGAGATGTCCTCTGCTGATAGTGCTGAGTAACTCTCTTCTCTTGGCTGGAAGTATCAAAGAACTCCCCTATGTCTGAGATAAGATCGCTGCTGATTTGATAATCTAATCTTCTGTGATGAACTCGGCTTTCGAGGTTTTGGATCATCCTCTCGAAAGCATCATCCATAGTCTTCAACTGGGTCTTCAAAGTACATACTCTCCTCGTGGGTACTGGCTGCTTATAGTAGAAACAGATAAAATACTGAATCTGATAATCTGACTTTGTGTGTCGTCGTGACCCGCACTGCATGCACATCATCTCCCTTCGGAGTCTTTCCTTTGATTTCACTGATAAACATAAGAAGATTCTGACGATCTGCAATCGGTCTTCTATGATCGAAAAAACTCTCCAATAGTCGCTCGTGACTCATGACTCTAATCTTGCTCCTTTTGTCAAACATTCGGAGACTTCCAATTCCAATAATTTAACTTGCAATATCTGCTTATCAAATCTCCAATTCTTAAAACACTTGCTACGGAGTCATTTCTATACACATTACTCGGTTTAAGGACTTCCGGTATGATCTGGTAGGAGATCCAAACATTCTGATCAAGATGTCAGCCAGTAAACCATGGGTGGCTTAAGACATGTCGATCACATTCTCAAGCTATTAGGTGGTCATAACCCTCGCAAGTCTAACGACTCTGCATGGTACTTTCATTACCCAACGATCACCCAACCCAAAGCTCAAGAATTATCCGGCGATGAGTCAAAGAAGATGACATGAGGAAATACTCTCTCACAACATCACTACACCATGGTCAAGTGACGTGTGATTTCCCAAAGGCTATTTCCTATATCTTCCACCAAGTATCGGTTTGATCCCGATAATGGTATTCAACCAACTCTACTTTCTTCGTATAACACGAGTTAAGTACTCTCAAAGTTATACAACCTAGAATGACCAACACAGGGATCAAAATCCCTATGATACACCATAAACTAATCCTCTACTATCTGCATCAGTAATAGTATACTCGCTTAGTCCATTACCCCATAGGTAATGATCTGACTAACATAATTAGTGAAAATCCCTAGGACTGTAATCTTTGATCTCCACAAGAGATGTAACTACCTAACCCCTGCTTTCCGACTCGATATCAGTCGGCTCTCAAAGGTAATTACCTTTTCGATAGTAGGTACATGTCTAATAACCTCAACATGTCGTTCCCGTGGTCAACTCAAACCACGGTTACGAATACTAACCAACACCCTACAAGTCATCCATGTTATAAGCAACAAAATGCATAGCCAACAGAAGGATATGTAGTAACAGTTAACATACCTTAAACTTTGTAGCTCGGAGATGTCCGCAATAGCCAGATCTCAGAACTCACAAAATTAAAATCGAGTAAAGAAAAACTCGATGTCCAAACGAAATAAAATCCGAAAATGGATTTCGCAACCTTGGGCTCTGATACCAATAAAATTGTCACGCCCTGAGAGTATGTCGTGTCGAAAAGCAAACGGACGGCATCTCCTCTGTACGTGGCAACATATCGGGTTAATACAAGGCCCGTAGGCCCACAACAACATGACATATATATGGACAATACCAAACAATACATCCACAACAACACAAAAGGTGCACACCGGTGCGACTCTAACATACTATACCAAAAACAGCATACAAACCAACAACCAAATACAACACTGATTATACATGGCCATAATACAAAACAGCAGTGGAAACAAATACGTGGAAAACCCCAATTGTTCGGTGTGAGATGGGATCAGCTGGCGGAGCTTCGAACGTCCAAGGAATCTTCTACCTGTTACCTGGGCGACAGGAAACCCAGGGTCCGGGGTGGTGAGTATAAACTCAGGGGTAATATGTAGAAAGTGCATGAACATATAGGGTAAAGAGATCTACAAGTATACATGTGAAGATCTACAGGTATACAGCATGAGTACAATAGACATACAGTCCTATCCAAATTTAATAGCAAGTAACCACAGTAAAGTCATACTCAATGTATATACTAAACTGATCAACTAAACATGAAGTAATGTACCAATGTACCTGACGGTCTGCAACACCATAAGCTATATCATCCTGAACAGATATACAATAACATAACCCATATAACGTACAAAGTCAATCCCATACCTGACCAACACTCAGACATATGATCAGTATATAATCACAAATAATAACATCCCGGTCCATACCACACTATGACATGACACTAATCAAATGCATACAATAGTCTGGACCAACACATATATCATGCTCAATACACAGCAGTATATAATATGCAAATGGCATGTATCATGATGTACAAACATATGCAGCAAACAAATGCAACATCTCACAGGCACATGTAAAACATATATCAAATACATGCATACATATATATCAGAAATGCATATGCATGGCCATGTCTGCGGACCCGTCCAACCACGACCCCAGTATGGCCCGGGTGGCACGGCATGATGACTAGCCCGACTCCAGCTACCACCACTCTCGAGTGGCCGAGTTGGGTAGTATGAATGAGTAGCATAAAAGCGTAAAGAGCTAACTACTCCCCAGGGGTCCCTGCTGTTGGCCGCTCCGTCACTACCCATGAGTAGACGAGCTCTGCACACGGGACAACTGCACGTCACACAACCACCGTCTATAGTGGGCGAGTGCTAACACCACTCTGCACAGTGGCCAGGTGCGCATCTCCAGCTACCACCGTCTATAGTGGCCAAGCGTGGCACATCCAATGCTTTGCCCTCAACCCTGCTACCACTACCCCGAGTGGCCGGGGAGGCAGGATGACTGACGACCCGTCTCAATGTAATGATGCATAGCTCCACACAAGTATCCTCGCAACACTCCCTATCCCACGAGGAGTCCTGGTCAATTAAAAGTCAACTATGCAAGATCTACAATTCACAAGACTCTCTCTATCGCACAAAGAGTCATACTCATCTGACAGTCAACCACACTAAGACCTCTAGTCAGTAGCGATATATTATCGACCGTCCATATAACCATACACAGGCACACAATCCATAATGGATATACCATCACGCTAGGACCTCTAGTCCATGGTCACATACTGACAACCACACACTTATCTATGCAAAGACAACTAGATCAACCATAGATGCACCACTAATACGGGTATGATATAACAATCGACTCCATAATCCAATCCATCACCTAACCCTAGTGATGTAACACAATAACCCAATCTGAGGTCACAAAGATAACCCTAACAACATGTACTTACTGAACATCTATCATCTAACACATAATAGGGTTTGTAGTTCATATCCATGATAAATAATCAATGAAATAACAGCAATATATCTCAAAGGTCAAAGGCAGTACAAACATATGATTAAACATGAGTGGATTTAAGGTAAACATGTATAAACATATATCCAAATTCATGCACTAAAATTTGATCAAAACTACCGGACCAGGTAGATATTACCCACATGATATGAAGCTCGAATAACCCTCATGACCGTGGAGCTGCTTTGTATCCCAAACCTACACATAATAGAAAACTATGATTAAGTACAATCACCAGACAAATATACGAACCAAACACTACTTGTTTTTATGTTCGCATTCTTTCCTTGTCCACGAGTTAGATACTCGACTATCCCAATCTGATACACCTTAAGATCATGAACATACCCACCAAATTTAATTAGCAAGTACATACATCTACTACGTTCACAACTAATAATCAACAATCGATTACAACATCAACTATAAATACCATAAGCATCCATATCCTTACCTCTCCCTCCTTGATCCGATTGAATCATCACCAATACGGCTGATGAAGATTCATCTGCTGCCCAACACAACTAACATCAAGGTCCCAATCAACTCCCCTGATCTAGAAATGAATCAAGCACACCAATCCTACAACATACAACTAAATTTAAATCAATGAACCTCTTAACTTCATTCCAACTCACCTTGCACTGCTTACCAATTTCAGATTCTATGCTCCACTTCATCCACTGCCGATTCAATAGAGCTGAGCTCTCAACCTCGCAATCCATCAACACAACAAAACCAATAGGTCAGCTAACCAAGGCTTCCACTCTTGGTGCACTGCAAATGGATGAAACTCTGCCCACGACAAGGATAAACTTTACTCATATCGTCTTCATCACCTGATCCTTGCACTCACAATTCAAAAACTAGAGATATGGATCTCGAGCCTACCCAACACTGGAAAACTGAATAATAAGGGAATTCTTACAAAAATCACAATGGTACCAAAATCGATCACCATCCATTGGCCATATAGGCTATAGAAACTCCACCAGCACACCCTGGATCGAAATCTCTGTTGAGATTCACAATTGTCAGCTCTCCCTCTTCACCTCCAGATCCATTCACAAGTGATGGTACTCCAATCGGTAACCTATTCAACCGAGGACACACGATTCAAAACGGCAGCAGCATTGCAAGTGGAGATGTCGAAGAACAGCGACATCGTTGAACTAGGTACTCACCTTGGCAAGAAAAGCTCATCGGAGCTTGTTGTCGACGGAACCGAGGGGTTGGAGGAGCTAGCTGCAGGTAGATCATCGGCCGAACAAAAAATGACAACAGTGACGAATCGATCCCGTGGATAGGGTAGAGATCGAGCAGCACTGACATTGATATTGGCACCGTGTGGTCGGCCGAGATGGTCAACGATGATCACCGAGCTCGCGATCGGAAGAAGAAGAGAAGAAATCGCAATCCTGCCGCGTTAGCAACGCCGTCGATCTGCTCGCATGAAGAACTGCTGAGACCTCAGAAGGAAAGGATCAGGCTGATCTCTGACCGGAAGGACCAACCGGAGCGGCGACGTCGCCAAGCTCTCTCAAAAGGAGGTTGACGAGCTAGGAGAGAACGACGGTCGGAGCAGAGGCGCGGAGATGGTCGAGAGAACAGCGATCGCGATTTGGATTCGATTTGGGAATTTGATTGAAGGCCAAAACTAATTATATAGGTAATTAAACCTTAGGTTTAATTAATTAAATATCAATCAATCCCATTAATCCAATGATCCCTAATAAATTTTAAACACAAACAACCATTTAAGAAATTATTTTTTTTTTCATGTCTTACAGTGATAATAGGTTTTGCAGGTTTTCAGTCGACTGGAATACCTAGTTGGCAGTTTTGAGCTGGTGATCGTCGAAGATTCAGCAGCACAAATGGAAGGAAGTTCAAGTCGACTGGAGAGTTTTCAGTTGACTGGAGAGCAAAAATTCTCGATGCGGAGCCGGGTGACGTGGAGTCGACTGGAGAGGTTTCAGTCGACTGGAATACCAGAAATTCCATATCGACGGGTTGATGTGGAGTCGATTGGAAGGCATTCCAGTCGATTAGAAAAGGTCTATATTACCATAGCTCAACCGGATCCGAGAGAATACAAGAACTACATCGAAGTGCTACCAAAATTCTTGCTTGTCCACAAAAATTCTTACTCCATGAACCAGGCGATCTTCCGATACTCCGCGACTACCTTTTGATCTATTTAAGTGTCGGTATAAAGTTTTGTATTTCATTTATTTTATTTCGCTTCTGCACTTAATTTTAAAAGAGTGGGTAGTGTGTTACCCTGCTCTATCATTTGTAAAAAGTGAACTCCCTCCGAAGTCGAGAGTTCTCGAATCGAAGGTGTTAAATACGAAAAAATTAAAATATTAAATTAAATGGCTAAAGAATTAAGAAAAATAACCCTGGAAATTTTTCGAGATTTTTAGGGAATTTTAGGAATTTTTTCAGAATTTTTCTGGAATTAAATGAGGCTTGTACGAGATATTTACGGGGATAAAATAAATAGGCTTTTGGAGGGCCTATTTGAAATGTCAATTTTGAGGGCTTAATAAATTCTATTAACCTAAAACCTAGGTTTTCTATTTCCCCCTTTTCCCTCTTTTCCCCGTTGCGCCGATCCCCCCTCTTCGCTACGGTTTTTCTCTCGCGATCCTCTCCGAAGCCATTGCCACTTCTCCTTCGCTGCCGACGCTGAGGTTGCGCCGTGCTCGCCTCCACCAGTGCCGCCCTCCTCATTTCTGGCCATCGTCCGACGTCGGTTCTCTCGCTTTTTCTCCTCGCGACAGACAGTGGCGGCTGAATCTCCTTCTGCCGTTGCTCGCCCGAGCCTTGCGGTCGCCACTTCCTCCGCAGCAGCTGGCATTGCCCTCCTCGCCTCTGACCGTCGCCTGTTGCCTTCCGGTCAGCGTCCGACATTGCCACCGCAGCCAATCGCTCGGCCATAAGGTCAGTCGGATTTCCTTCCTCCTTAGCCCTCGCCGGCAGCCTTTAGTGGGTGAATCTACGGTGTCCACAGGTGGGCTAGAGCGGCGAGTGTGTGCGGGGGGCTGGGAGTTTGAGCGACGGCGTTTGCACCTTGTGCTAAACGGGAATCGCGATCTCCGCCGAAGCTAGGACAGCGGTTGCGGCGGCAGTGAGGGAACGTACGCGGCAGGAGTTGGAGTCGGCAGCAGTTTCCTCGTGTTCTGTACGGGAGTCACAGCCTTCGCGGGAGCAAGTGATTTAGGGATGATCGACAGAGGATTAGGGGTGGTAAGTACTCGGGAAGGTTTTCCTAGCGCAGGTATATCTCGGTTGTTGATTTTGTTAAGTTTCTATTGTTGATCTTGAGGATTGTTGTAGGTGATGAATTAGGTTAGGTGATTAGGAATTAATTGGGTAAATTTTTGGTACAATTAATTGATAAATTAAAAGCCATAGAATTTTTATTTTTATGGCTTAGGTTGTTAAAATGCGGGTCAATCCAGATTTAATTGATTAATTAGTTTATGATTAATTAATCAAAATTTTGATCAATTGATTTAGTGGCTAGAATAACTGTATGGATATTTTTGGTAGGAAAAGATTAATAAGATGGTTGGAAAATTAGGGAAAATTGGAAGTGGTTTGGGTTAATTGGGTTATGAATGAAATCGATTAAGTATTTGATTTGTCGGTGAATGGTATTTTGTGCTTAACAATAGTTATGCAATATCACGAGTTTGATCCGAGGCGGTCCCGTCGTGATTTGGTTCTTTGCGGATATTTTATCCTTATCTCCTAGATATAGTCATGTTGATATGCTAGTTAGGATAGCTTGCAATAATTTTCATGTTTATATGCCTAGTATGTTATGTGCCTATTTGATACATGCATTTGATCGGTTATGATTATATCATCCCTGTTTTATTTGGATCATAGTTACTTGGATCTTGGATATGCACTTATTGATTGTGCATATTATTTGGATAGGTATTTTTAGTTGGATTTACATGCTTTAGTATCATGCATCGTCTTGCATGATTGTAAGGTTTGGGCCGAGGTTCCTTTATAGTTGAGTCATGACGATTACATGGCTGCTGCACACGCCGCTCATGGGGTTAGTGGTACATCGGGAGGGTGTGTCGATTGCTCTGTCGAGCTCATTGGTCCGCTCATGGGTAGCGATGAGGCAGTGTGGTAGCAGGCAGAGATCCCTCCTCTGGTCTATGACACCGGGAGATGAGAGCTTAGCTCCCCCACTCTGTTTGGGGCAGGAGGATAGGTGTACTCCGACAGCATCCTGTCCACTCGGTCACTTAGGAGCAGTGATGGCAGAGTGCACAGTTGTCATAGCCCTACCCACTCGGCTTCACCATCGCGTGTGAGGCGGCTGACTGGCGTCAGGGGTGACCATGTCATTTTGCATGGATAGCATTTGTATTGTGTTTGATGCATTGTGATTGCTGCCTTGGATGTTGCATATGATTGTCATGCATATAGGATACATATTTGTATATGGTGATGACTTTGTTTCTTCTAGTATGGCACATGCTCCTATATCAGGGTAGGAGATTCAGGTACGTACAGTCCGTTTGTATTTCATTCTTGCATACCCTATTTTTATGAGACTGTATTGGCATGATTCTTATTGTTAGCGATATTTTTCTATGCATATCGACTATTATCCGCTAAGTTCTTTGAACTTACCCCGTTTCTTTACATCTGTTTCAGGTTGAAGCTGTCAGGAGAGTCCAGCTGCCAATCCCCCCTCGTCGAAATGGATAGGTTTTATTGGTCTTATGGTTTTGGTTTTTAACTAGATAAAGTGTGTAGGATTTGTGTTTGTTTTGGTTATGTACTTGTGGAGGTTAGGAGATATTTGTTGTGTCCTTATGGACTATTCGATTGGTTTGGTTGTATATTCCTGCTCAGATGGCAGAAGGGGTAAGTCTAGATATAGTAAACTGTTATTGTTTACCTGGATTGATGGCCTGAGGCCAATTTATTATCTGCGTGTGTAGTTTTTGTTCCGGTCGTGTTGACCGATGTATAGTGGTCGTGTAGGCCTTGTATGCAAGTTCCATATTGTCACCCGTACAGGGGAGATGCTGTCGGATTTTCGTCTGGCGGGGACTCCCCCGGGGGCGTGACAATTTATTGGTATCAGAGCGTAGGTTCCGAGTTCCTTAGGGTCTTTGGGTTTTTGGAGTTTGCCATGTTTTGCAGGTTAACTGGGGTATTTTCGGATTGGTATGGATTTCCGACGATTTTTATGTTTCGAAAATTCGAGGTATTATTGACGAGGTCAATATGGGGGATTTGGCGGCAACAGGACATCTCCAGACGGCTAACAGGTAAATAAATTCTAGAAAATTTTCTAGATTTAGTGCATATTCGTATTGGTTATATTGGTTATGCGGTGGTATCATGTTTTGTCTGGTATTGTTTTAACCTTATATCAGTTAGACTGTTAAATTTTTAGGTTGCTGGTTTATCATTGGCATATGGTTATTAATTGCTATTACTGTTATACGTAGCTAGTTATCATGGTGATATAAATGATTAGATATTATTGGTAGATGTTTACCTCTTACTTTTTAGACTAGTATTAGTATTGGACTAATATTGGGATTAGACTAGTTGAATGATATGACTAAGATGGATAAATTCGTAGAAGGTATACATATAGGTTCTTTGACTCTCTAGATCCTAGTGCATGATGTCATGATTACATTGCTTACATAGTTTAGGGAATATGTAGACATCTGATGTTTTATTTAGTATTGCCTTGACTTTGTTCTGGCATGACCTTTTAGTTATACCCTAATTAATTTCAGCCATTGATTCCCGTTAGTATAACTATGCTGTTGTTTATTAGACAGCGTGTTATATGTTTATAGGGTTATGTGTTTTGCGGTGGATACCATGATTAAGACTAGTAGAGATAGAATAACTTAGATGAGGTTATTCTGTAGGAGCGGATCTCAGGAATGAAACAACATTAGTAGAACCCTAGGTGTTGGAACCCTAGGCGTAATACCCGGATGTGCTTAATGATATATGTTTATCCATTTACTGTTTCAGTGATATGGTGATCGGACTAGTAGAGTTCGCATGGTTAGCATGCGATTAATCCTTACTATATCCCTCATTCTTGGTTGAGAGAGAGTCTGCAGTAGAGTCTCTCTATAGGTAGGTGCTTTGTATATTTGTGGTCAATCATGTCCCTCATACATGGTTGAGATAATCTACTATAAGGTTATACTTTTGCGTTATTCGTTCAGAGTTGGTGATAATCGGATTTGTATGATGTCTATAGCAAGATAGCTACTTTACATCTTAAGTGTCCACGAGATCTGTTCGTGGTAGCATGTTGGAGCATGCATGATTAAACTGGTAGAAATGATATAATTTAGGCTTAACTCTCTTGTCGTACTTGTTAGTAGATGGGTTGTTCTTATTGGCCTCGATAGACGTTTCCTATTAGCTGGGATGAAACCCTATGATTACTCGTCTCGACGTGTTTATTAGTGGATTTATGATTTTATCGACCTTGATAACCGTTCATGTTAGAAGGGTTGGAACGCTAGACTTAACCATCTCGACTTATTTATTTATAAGTTGATGATCTTTACCGACTTTGGTAAACATTTCGTTTTAGAGGTGTTGAAACCCTCGCTTGACTGCCTCAATGGGTTAATGGTAGATCGATGATCTTTGTCAACGTCGATGGTCATTTTATGCTGGATGTATTGGATAACCCTAGGTTTAACAACCTAGGATAATCGACTGCCCACGCGACCTATTAGTGGTAGTATGCTAGTGCGTGCAGTCAATAACTAGATATTTATATACTGTCTGTCTATCCACGAGTTCTATTCGTGGTAGCATGTAGTTGCGCGTAGACAGTGCTATTGATTGTCGGCCCACGAGTTACGTTCCCGATAGCTCATAGACAGTTCCCTTTGGGTGCGAGAGCTATGAGGTATTGTCGTGATATCCGGATGTTCACTGCTTGTTGCAGTGTTTGTGTATGTTGCGTGTATATTTGTTATACTGTTGATCAAGATAGTTGCAGACTGATATTGGTACTCTGAGGGTTGGGTTACTCTAGCTTGTTCCCTGTGACTTCCATTATGTGCATTATGATTATGCACTATTGTCTATACATCCACAGAGTGGTTGTACTCACCCCCTCCTCACTTATCCTCTAGGTTAACTGATGGAGGACGTGTCATGTTGACCTACCTTTGTGTCGCTCAGAGAGTTCCTTGCCATGCTTGTCTCCCTGCATCGTCGGGATGCCGCTTTGTTTAATTTATCGGTGTTGCATTTTGATTATGCACTTTGGATTTTATCGCAATTTGATTTGGGGTCATAAAACTATTTTACTTTGATTAATATATGTTTAGTCGTGCATGCATGCAGTTATTAAAATACTTATATTTCTATAATTATTTCGAGGTTTTTACCAGATCTGGTCTATGTATTTCAGAATATTGTCATTAAGGGGCTCCTCCGTCATTTGGATGACGAATATGCTCCCAGGACGTGACAATTTTATTGGTTTGCGGTTTTGGTTTATGGGTTTTGTGTTTCGAGGATTTTCTTTCCCTTGGATTTTTGGGAGTTCTCGTGTTTTGGGACCAGGCAAGCTGAAGGATATCTCTGAGCTATAGGAAAAGTATTGTCTTTAGTGGTTACAGTACTTTAGTGGTTAGGAAAAGTATTGACCTAGTGAATTGCCCCTACTCATGGTCGGGGATGAGGTTGATGACGTATTGACCTTGCGGAACCTAACGATGATTTCGAAAGTATAGACTCTTTAGAGGTGCCGACTAATGTCGAATTAGGAAGCTAGGGATTTAGCCTGCTAGCCACCAATTTGAAGGACAAGGAGTAAACCCTCAGAGAGTATCAGTCCCTACTAATAGTGATTTGGTTATGGATAAGGCGTGTATACCTACACTGGTCAAGACGATGGAAGATCGTTTTACCTTATTATAGGAGGTGTTGGATGGGATATTTATCTGTCCCAGAATTTCTTCCAAAGAAGATCCGAAACTCTTGGTTAAAAGAGAGATGGCCCTTTGAGAATATGCATCGATTATCGATGATAGAATGCGGTAGTTGTGGAAGGAAATGAATATCCTTCATAGTGGATAGAGGATCTATTTAGATCAGCTATAGGACACCTGTGTATACTCTAGGATTGATTTGTGACTTGTGTGATGATATTGTAGTGACATGGTGTCATACAATTATCATTGTCGTTGTGATGGTTGTTATATCATCAGCCTAGAGTAAAGAGAATGCAGTTGTATAGCGACGACAATTTCATACTTGGTATGAATTGTATGAGCTTGTGATTATCTTATTAGACTTATTGACGACTTAGTCGTCCAGGGATTTGGGAAGTCGTGTATTTTGGATACGATTGGCTCAGTTGTGGTCGTTGGATTGCGTAACTTGGCCACTGTTGAGGGTGGTAGTTGGAGTTGCACACTCGGTCACCGTTGATGGTAGTTTTTCTGGTATTGATTTGATTATTACCATAGATATGGATAGGATGCTCTAGCGATACTACATTGCTGACTGGTTGGACCAGGAAGGTGATGAAATTTACTTGGTCTGTAGCTTGTGCAACTAGTTTCAGGGCTCAGACGATGGTTGACTTTTACGCCAATGTTGATTAATTATTCTGGTGTGGATGGAAGGGTAGTGTGCATGGATGCATCATTTCGGGGATCGGAGCGATTCTGATGCTATAGAATAAGATGTATCCTAAGCTTACGGCAGTTAAAGAAATGCGAGATAAGTCATATATATGGCATGGACTTAGCAGTGATTATGTTGTATTACAGAGGTGAAGAGCAGGAATGCTTATGGGGTTTTGGCTAGCTACTGGATAACTACTATAGAGTAGTTGGAACACAAATGGTTGTAACAAGTTTGGTCGCGATAGCCTCCCATGCACTTACATAGTGTGTGGTGGAGTGGATTTTGGCCGGTAGATGGACTACCGTCTCTGTCTCCGATGAGGATAATGGTTTCCGGAGTTGCATTAGTTTAAGGAACAGATGATTCAGGAAATTACGATTCCGGAATGGAAGTGGAAGCGTATTATTATGGATTTTATGTGGGTTTGCCTAGGACACATCAAGGTCATGACGCGATTTGGGTAGTTGTAGATCGACTAACCAAATCCGCGCACTTCTTAGCGATTCAGAAGACCGACTCTTTTGATCATTTGACAGAGTTATATTGTCGGGATATCATCAGATTGCATGGTGTCCTTTGAGCATTATATCAGATAAAGATCCCCGGTTCACGTCTCGGTTCTGGTAGAGTCTGCAGCAGGCCTTAGGCACGCAGCTTCGTTTTAGTACTACATTCCATCCGTAGATAGATGGACAGTCTGAGCGGGTCATATAGATACTAGAGGACTTGCTGAGGTCCTGTGTTATAGATTTCGGGGGCAACTGGGAGGATCACTTGTCGTTAGTGGAATTCGTCTACAATAATAGCTATCATTCGGCTATCCAAATGGCCCCGTGTGAAGCATTGTATGGTTGACAGTGTCGTACACCCACCCTCTGGGAGGAGGTTGGGGAAACCCAGTTGCTAGAGCCCCAGAGAGCTCAGCATTGAGGCAGAGTTGGTCTGTACTATCAGACATAGGATGGCAAAGGCGCATGATTGTCAGAAAAGTTATACGGATCAGAGATGGAGACCTCTGTGTTAGAGATCGATTGGCCGGCTAGAGGGGGGTGAATAGCCCTCTTACGATGGATGTCAGAATTCTCTCATCTATAAAGCGTTAACGCAAGCGGAATATACAAATACAAATAAAGACAACACAAAAGATAGACAAGCAATACAAACACGAGATGTAACGTGGTTCACGGCTACGCCGCTAATCCACGGTCCGATTCGTCCAAGGTGAATCACTCCTCCAAATCTATCCACTAGATCTCTCCTTTGCACAAAGCTAGGTGGAGGTAACCTCTTTTACACAAGGATCACTCTTCTACAATAGAATAGAGATTAGAACAAGTAGAAGAGTAGGGAATCGTGTATGGCACTTTGGGAGAAGTTTAGAGCTCAAGCATTAGCCTCCCAAGGCCCCATCCCCTTCCTTTTTATAGAGGAAGAGGGTTTCTTCCCGTTGACATAGGATCAGTCGACTGATGCCCTTGATCAGTCGACTAATCCCGTAGCCGTTGCCCAATAATGGCCGCTTTCCATGTTGGATTCCATCCAACGGTATTGGCATCAGTCAACTGATGGCGCCCATCAGTCGACTGATGTCAATCAGTCGAGTGCTCCGCGAGATCGACTCCATTTTGTGCCCTTGAACAGTGTTATCGATCGGTCGAGCGATCGATGTGCCGACCGATCGCCCGGTCCATGGCGACTGCTTGGGCCAAATGCCCATGAGTCAGACACCAGTCGAACCCAATCGACTCAGAGCAGTCGACTGTCATTCCATGGCAGTCAACTGGTGTCGGGAAATCCCATCCGACACTTAGCCAAATGGCCAAGTTTCACCTACGAGCTACTACCCCTTCCCGGGTTACATTCGCTCACTCTCATCCCTCGGAGTCCCTCGCCTTCGAAGTTCTCTTCGTTCTCGGCCACGTCCCTCGGCAGCATCAGGCGCACGGCTCTGCAATGCTCCTTCGCGTCTCTTGCCTCGAAGTCTACTTCCTCCGGCTTCACTCCAAGCTTCTCGTCCGACGGTCCCTCGGATGCTCCAAGCGCACGGCTTCCGCAAAGTAATCCTTCACCGACTCAAGGACCGAGTCATGAGATGTGAAACTCGCCACGGCTCCATGTGCGAATTACTAAGTCCTGCACGACTTCAACGCACATATCAAATCAACATAACAAACTAACTTAAACCCTTTGCCACACACATCAAAACCTAATCATGGCAAGAGATTGCCCTAACAATCTCCCCCTTTTTGATGTGTGGCAATCCGTTTAAGTTAGGTAAAAACATTTGATAAAACTTTCTAAGGTAAGAAAGCATGTAAACATAAACATGATATAGCAACATGCAACTCCCCCTTAATCCATGAAAATCTCTCTACAAATTCTCCCCCTATCATAATTAACTTAAACATAATATTTTCTCCCCCTTTGACACCATCAAAAAGATTAACACTAAGTTATGGCATCAAGTCTAATAGAAGGAAAATACCAAACATTAGTCTAAAACCTGAATTCGGCCTTTCATCGATTGATTAAAGCCATCGATCGTTCGGACAACCAATGATCGCACGCAATTTTTAACTTTTGATTTTCTGAATTTTAGAAATGCATTAAAAATTCCAGAAAATTCGAAAAATCATGAAATTTGGGGAAAATATTTCTTGTAAGATTCTTTATCAATGAAAAATAGGTCTTTATAAAAAATAATTATATTTTCACATATTTGCCAAAAATCCAAAAGGTTTAAAAACTACTAGGTTTTTGATCATGATAGTATCAAGTTTAACACCTAATTTTGCATCCAATTGTTTCAAAACATGAATACATGTATTTTAAGGTAAGAAATTGTTTTGAAAACATATGAAATATCCAACCGTGATCTTTGGGCAATATATCTATGAATTAAACATAAGCCTTCCCCATGATTGGTCTATTATTACTATTTTGATACCTTAAATGACCATCTAAATGCCATAGGCATTAGTGGACATTTGTATCATCCTAACATCTCGCTCATGCTAAGTTTTCAATCATGGTAGCCTATGGAGTGTGAGATGTATCCTAGAGGGTATTTGTATCATGCAATTCTATCAAGGTTAAGTATCAACCTAACAATCCTCATGATCATAAAGACATATATGACTTAATTTCACATTATGATCATGAAATACATGTGTTCGCCAAACAATAATCATGCATTAGGTATAATATGATGATAATAAGCAAAGTATCACCTAAAGCATGATTTACACCTATTTCTCATGATTATGTGCCAAATATCAAAATCATAAATCATGATTACAAGCATACATAGCAATTAATCATCATGATTTAAGCATTATTAACTATTTATGGGCACGTTATCATCACCCAACACTAATTCAAAAATGTTGTCCCGCCATCCTAAGTCAACCAAAATATGATATAGGTCAATTGCATATGGTTGACTACCCTAGGGTTATCCTAACTCTTAAGGATGAATTTTGGAACCCAAAATAAGTTCTTTCCTATTGGGTTCACTAGATACTCCTTGCGGATCCATTTCCTAGTTATTACTTTCTTCTTATCTTGTCCCCTAGCAATTAGGCATTTATAGGCCTTTTCATTTTTCTTTTCTTTATATCCTAGGCCCTTTTTGTTAAAGCTTGCCCTTTGGCTCCCTATGATCATGTTCAAGGTGTTGGAGCCAATAGTGAATTTTTCTAGGGCTTTTGTTAAATAATCTACCTTTTCCCTTAATGCCCTATTTTCTTCTATGCATGCATCACTAACATTAAATGGCATATAGTTATCATGTGAGCATGCATCATTTAAGCTAGAAGAAATATTTTCATTTTCATTTAAGCATGCTTTTTCTAACTTATTTTCTAAGCCCTTAATTTGATCTAGCATGCTTTTGTTCTTCTTTTTAGCTCTAAATAAATCCCTAGTTAAGCTAGAAACCATGGAAACTATTTTCTTAGGAGTTAGATTCGTTACCATAGTTTCCATGTCCTCTTCTTCTTCTTCGGATGAGGAGGATGTGGAGGCTCCCCCTTCACTTGAGCTCTCTCCACTTCTGCTTGATTCTTCATTTTCGGTGGAGGAGCAATCCAAGTCATCGAAAGTCATCAATGCAAGGTTGGAGTAGACATGCTCTTCTTCATCTGATGAGGAAGAGGAAGCAAGGTCATCCCATGTCTTTGCTTTGAATGTCATGGCCTTCCCTTTTTCTTTTGCCTTCTTTTCTTCTTCCTTTCTCTTGCTCCCCTTCTTCTTCCTCTTTTCTTCTTTCTTTTTCTTCTCTTCCTTGCTCTTGTTTAGAAGGGGACAATTATCCCTTATATGTCCCTCTCCTTGGCAATTGTAGCATATGACCTTCCCCCTTGGTCTTCTATTCCTATCATTAGATTTGTTAAATCTAAAACCTTTTAAAGCACGTCTTACCCTCCTTACCATATAGGCCTCTTCCGTGCTATCCATGGAGGAGGAGGAGGATGCTTCATCATCGGAGGAGGAGGGGATCTCTATCTTCTTCTTCCCCTTGTTTGCCAAGAATGCTACTCCTCTTGAAGGTTGGATTTTTGGCTCTTCTTGTATACCTTCAAGCCTTGTTTCATGAAGCTCCATGGTTGAGAAGAATTCCTCCAAGGTACTTACTTCGAAGTTCTTGGAGATGTAGAACGAATCCACCATAGAGCTCCATCTTGAGGACCGGGGAAAGGCATCTATGGCCTTCATTATCATATCCCGGTTAGAGAGCTTTTCACCTACACTTGTTAAACCGGTTAGTATTTCCTTAAATCTAGAGTGTAGGGATTTTACCTTCTCTCCCTTTTCAAGTTTGATATTGGACAATTGGGAGCGAAGGGCGTCTCTCCTTGCTAGCTTCGCCTCGGATGTGCCTTCATGGATCTCTATTAATTTGTCCCACATTTCCTTGGCGCTAGCACACTCTCCTATCCGGTTGACTTCTTGTTGGGGGAGTACATTATAGAGGTGGTGCTTGGCCTTTGAATTTGCCAAATACTCCTCTCTTTGTCTTTTGCTCCATCTCGATTTCTCTAATGGCTCCCCATCTTCGTTCCTAGGCAACTCGAAACCGTTTTCCATAATTAACAATATTTCAAAGTCGGTTTCGAAGAATACCTCCATTCTCTTTTTCCACCAAGAGAATTCGCCGTCGAACTTCGATGGGTGAATGTTTGAGCTGGCCATTTTGATGTAGAGCTTGTTGCGGCGGTTAGTCCTGTGACAAGCAACCTTGCTCTGATACCACTTGTTGGGGATCGATTGGTCGGCTAGAGGGGGGTGAATAGCCCTCTTACGATGGATGTCAGAATTCTCTCGTCTACAAAGCATTAGCGTAAGCGGAATATACAAATACAAATAAATACAACACAAAAGATAGACAAGCAATACAAACACGAGATGTAACGTGGTTCATGGCTACGCCGCTAATCCACGATCCGATTCGTCCAAGGTGAATCACTCCTCCAAATCTATCCACTAGATCTCTCCTTTGCACAGAGCTAGGTGGAGGTAATCTCTTTTACACAAGGATCACTCTTCTACAATAGAATAGAGATTAGAACAAGTAGAAGAGTAGGGAATCGTGTATGGCACTTTGAGAGAAGTTTAGAGCTCAAGCATTAGCCTCCCAAGGCCCCATCCCCTTCCTTTTTATAGAGGAAGAGGGTTTCTTCCCGTTGACACAGGATCAGTCGACTGATGCCCTTGATCAGTCAACTGATTCCGTAGTCGTTGCCCAATAACGGCCACTTTCCACATTGAATTCCATCCAACGGTATTGGCATCAGTCGACTGATAGCGCCCATCAGTCGACTGATGTCAATCAATCGAGTGCTCCGTGAGATTGACTCCATTCTGTGCCCTTGCACAATGTTATCACGATCGACGTCCTTAGCGGATCGATATGATGACGATCATTGCCGATCCATGGTAGCTGATCGCCAAACAAATGCCCATGAGTTAGACACCAGTCGAACCCAATCGACTCAGAGCAGTCGACTGTCATTACATGGCAGTCGACTGGTGTCGGGAAATCCCATCCGACACTTAGCCAAATGGCCAAGTTTCACCTACGAGCTACTACCCCTTCCCGGGTTACATTCACTCACTCTCATCCCTCGGAGTCCCTTGCCTTCGAAGTTCTCTTCGTTCTCGGCCACATCCCTCGGCAGCATCAGGCGCACGGCTCTGCAATGCTCCTTCGCGTCTCTTGCCTCGAAGTCTACTTCCTTCGGCTTCACTCCAAGCTTCTCGTCCGACGGTCCCTCGGATGCTCCAAGCGCACGGCTTCCGCAAAGCAATCCTTCACCGACTCAAGGACCGAGTCATGAGATGTGAAACTCGCCACGGCTCCATGTGCGAATTACTAAGTTCTGCACGACTTCAACGCACATATCAAATCAACATAACAAACTAACTTAAACCCTTTTTCACACACATCAAAACCTAATCATGGCAAGAGATTGCCCTAACACTCTGGAGTTCTCTATTGGTGATCATGTATTCCTGCGAGTCTCACCCACGAAAGGGGTGAAGAGATTTAGCCTCCGTGGTAAGCTAGCTCCTAGATATATTGGTTCGTTTGAGATTTTTGAGAGGATTGGAGTAGTCGCTTACTGCCTAGTGCTACCACCGTCTTTGGCTGGTATCCATGATGTGTGTTCCATGTGTCCATGCTGAGGAAGTATGTGTCAGACTCTACACATATTCTGTCAGATGTGTCAGGTTCCATTCAATCTGATGCTACTTATGTAGAGGTTCCGGTACGGATTCTGGACCGTAAGAAATGACAATTGCGGAACAAGATTATGCGGCTTGTCAAGGTCGGGTAGAGTCACCTCACAGATGAGGAGGCAACTTGGGAGCTTGAGGAAAAGATCAGAGCTCAATACCCCACTTAGTTACTTGGTGTGGTTTACCCCAAGTACTTGAGTTGAGCAGTGTGATATTGTTTGTTGGTACTTGAGTAAGAAATTTGGGGACCAAATTTTTATTAGTGGGGGAGAATGTTAAATACGGAAAATTTAAAATATTAAATTTAATGGCTAAAGAATTAATAAAAATAACCCTGGAAATTTTTCAGGATTTTTAGGAAATTTTAGAAAGTTTTTCAGAATTTTTCTAGAATTAAATGAGGCTTGTACGAGATATTTACGGGGATAAAATAAATAGGCTTTTGGAGGGCCTATTTGAAATGTCAATTTTGAGGGCTTAATAAATTTTATTAACCTAAAACCTAGGTTTTCTATTTCCCCCTTTTCCCCCTTTTCCCTCTTTTCCCCGTTGCGCCGATCCCCCCTCTTCGCTACGGTTTTTCTCTCGCGATCCTCTCTGAAGCCGTTGCCACTTCTCCTTCGCTGCCAACGCTGAGGTTGCGTCGTGCTCGCCTCTGCCGACGTCGCCCTCCTCGTTTTTGACCATCGTCTGACGTCGGTTCTCTCACTTTTTCTCCTCGTGACAGACAGCGGCGGCTGAATCTCCTTCTACCATTGCTCGCTCGAGCCTTGCGGTCGCCACTTCCTCCGCAGCAGCCGGCGTCGCCCTCCTCGCCTCTGACCGCCGCCTGTTGCCTTTCGGTCAGCGTTTGACATTGCCACCGCAGCCAATCGCTCGGCCATAAGGTCAGTCGGATTTCCTTCCTCCTTAGCCCTCACCGGCAGCCTTTAGTGGGTGAATCTATGGTGTCCACAGGTGGGCTAGAGCGGCAAGTGTGTGTGGGGGGCTGGGAGTTTGAGCGGCGATGTTTGCACCTTGTGCTAAACGGGAATCACGATCTCCGCCGAAGCTAGGACAATGTTGCGGCGATGAGAGGGAACGTCTGTGGCAGAGTTGGAGTCGGCGAGCTTCCTCGTGGAGTCACAACCTTCGCGGGAGCAAGTGATTTAGGGATGATCGACAGAGGATTAGGGGTGGTAAGTACTTGGGAAGGTTTTCCTAGCACAGGTATATCTCGGTTGTTGATTTTGTTAAGTTTCTATTGTTGATCTTGAGGATTGCTGTAGGTGATGAATTAGGTTAGGTGATTAGGAATTAATTGGGTAAATTTTTGGTACAATTAATTGATAAATTAAAAGCCATAGAATTTTTATTTATATGGCTTAGGTTGTTAAAATGCGGGTCAATCCAGATTTAATTGATTAATTAGTTTATGATTAATTAATCGAAATTTTGATCAATTGATTTAGTGGCTAGAATAACTGTATGGATATTTTTGGTAGGAAAAGATTAATAAGATGGTTGGAAAATTAGGGAAAATTGGAAGTGGTTTGGGTTAATTGGGTTATGAATGAAATCGATTAAGTATTCGATTTGTCGGTGAATGGTATTTTGTGCTTAACAATAGTTATGCAATATGCAGGTTTCAGTCACGAGGCAGGTCCCCGGTCGTGACGATTTGGTTCTTTTTGCGGATATTTTATCAGGCGGGTATTTTGACTTATCTCCTAGATATAGTCATGTTGATATGCTAGTTAGGATAGCTTGCAATAATTTTCATGTTTATATGCCTAGTATGTTATGTGCCTATTTGATACATGCATTTGATCGGTTATGATTATATCATCCCTGTTTTATTTGGATCATAGTTACTTGGATCTTGGATATGCACTTATTGATTGTGCATATTATTCGGATAGGTATTTTTAGTTGGATTTACATGCTTTAGTATCATGCACCATCTTGCATGATTGCATGCTGGCTGGACGGGGTTCCTTTATAGTTGAGCCCGCAGCCAGTTACATGGCCTGCACACACTGCCACTCATGGGTTAGTGGTACATCAGGAGGGTGTGTGCAGTTGCTCTGTCAGGCTCCGCTGGTCCGCTCATGGGTAGCGATGAGGCAGCGTGGTAGCGGGCAGGGATCCCTCCTCTGGTCTATGACACCGGGAGATGAGAGCTTAGCTCCCCCACTCTGTTTGGGGCAGGAGGATAGGTGTACTCCGACAGCATCCTGTCCACTCGGTCACTCAGGAGCAGTGATGGCAGAGTGCACAATTGTCATAGCCCTACCCACTCGGCTTCACCATCGCGTGTGAGGCGGCTGACTGGCGTCAGGGGTGACCATGTCATTTACATGGCATGCATTTTGCATGGATAGCATTTGTATTGTGTTTGATGCATTGTGATTGCTGCCTTGGATGTTGCATATGATTGTCATGCATACAGGATACATATTTGTATATGGTGATGACTTTGTTTCTTCTAGTATGGCACATGCTCCTATATCATGGTAGGAGATTCAGGTACGTACAGTTCATTTGTATTTCATTCTTGCATACCCTATTTTTATGAGACTGTACTGGCATGATTCTTATTGTTAGCGATATTTTTCTATGCATATCGACTATTATCCGCTAAGTTCTTTGAACTTACCCCGTTTCTTTACATCTGTTTCAGGTTGAAGCTGTCAAGAGAGTCCAGCTGCCAATCCCCCCTCGTCGAAATGGATAGGTTTTATTGGTCTTATGGTTTTGGTTTTTAACTAGATGAAGTGTGTAGGATTTGTGTTTGTTTTGGTTATGTACTTGTGGAGGTTTGGAGATATTTGTTGTGTCCTTATGGACTATTCGATTGGTTTGGTTGTATATTCCTGCTCAGATGGCAGAAGGGGTAAGTCTAGATATAGTAGACTGTTGCTATTTACCTGGATTGATGGCCTGAGGCCAATTTATTATCTGCGTGTGTAGTTTTTGTTCCGGTCGTGTTGACCGATGTATAGTGGTCGTGTAGGCCTTGTATGCAAGTTCCATATTGTCACCTGTACAGGGGAGATGCTGTCGGATTTTCGTCTGGCGGGGACTCCCCCGGGGGCGTGACAGAAGGGCATTATAGATATTGTCCAACGATGTAGCTCGCGGGAGAGCTACGGGCCTTAGAGTAGCAACCCAGTCCGGGTGTGAACCAAGTAAAATTGTTTGTGTTGTTAATTGTCTTTATATTCTGCTGCATACTTTTATTAGTTTAAAATTATTAAATACCGAGATTCACCCCCCCCTCTCTCGGTTCACTCGATCCTACAATTGGTATAAGACCAGGGGCGCTCCGAATTGGTGCAACCACCATCGTTGAGCTTTAGATTAATTTAGAATAATTTTATAAATTTTTATTGCATTAGATTAATTTTTATTGCTTTAGAATAATTTTTATTGCATTAGATTAATTTTTATTATTTTAGAATAATTTTTATTGTATTAGATTAATTTTTATTGCATTAGAATAATTTTTATTGCTTTAGACTAATTTTTATTGTATTAAATTAATTAAATTAATTTTCTACATATTTAAATTCATTAAAATAATTTTTTGCATATTTAAATTTATTTTCTGGATATTTAAATTCATTAAATTAGTTTTCTCCATTTTAAAATAGTTTTATGTATTAAATTATTTTCTACATTTCAAAATAGTTTTCTACATTAAAATATTTTTTTTTCATTTAAAAATAGTTTTCTGCATTTTAAAAATAGTTATCTGCACTTTAAAATAATTTTCTGTATTTCAAAATAGTTTTTTGCATTAAAATAATTTTCTGCATTTATAAATTCGTAAAAATCATTTTCTGCATATTTAAATTTATAAAAATCATTTTCTGCATATTTAAATTCGTAAAAAATCATTTTCTGCATATTTAAATTGCTAAAAATAGTTTTTCACCATTTAGATAATTTAGAATATTTTTTTCAGCATTTAAAAAATTGCTAAAAATTGTTTTTCAGCATTTAGATAATTTAGAATATTTTTTCTACATATTAGGAAAGCATTTATTAATTTTCTACGCTTAGAATATTTTTCATTAATTATTCCATTTAGAATTATTTAATTTTAATAACTCTAGGAATATTTTAGAAAAATAAAAATGTTGCATTTAGAGGGTCTAAGCACCGTTCGCCCTCCTCTCTTTAACGGAGAGGATTTTTCTTCTTGGAAGAGGCGAATGGAGTGTTCTTTGAAAACCGACCTAGAGGTCTGGTTCTCGATTAGGAAAGGGTTCGTAGCTCCGGTAGATGACTCATGTGAGTTGTTAGATCTGGAGAAATAGACTGCAAACTTTAGGAAAAAGGCTCAAGTCGATTATAAGGCTTTAAACACCTTGCAAATGCGGACTTACAAATGATGAGCTAAGTCGAGTCGGGCCGGTTCAAAATGCTAAAGAATTATGGGACAAATTAATTAAATTGCATGAACAGGCTAACTTGAGTCATCCCGAGGATGGTTTAGTTTTGATGGCAAGAACAAACAAAAAAGGAAAGAAATCCAAATCGAGAAAAAGAAAAAGGAAGAAAGCATCTAAGGCAAATTTGGTCAAGTCATCATTAGAAGAGTCGGATGTGGAAATATCTATGACATGTTTCGTAGCACTCATGGCAGATGACGAGTCCAAAGCCGAATCAAGACATGAGTCCGAGTCCGAGTCCGAGAGAAGCCACGGATCCGTATTCGTTTCCGAAGATTCTAATGAGGTAACTTCTCCATTAGAAGATAAGTTATATAACATCATTGCATGTTTAGGTAGGAAATTAGCTAAGTCCGAGAATCGGGTTGACTCGCTACTTAAGGATGTCCAAGTACTTAAGGAGCAAGTCAACTCGAAGACTTCGACTTGCCAAATTAAGGATAGAGACTCAACTCGAGTTGCAAAGCTTGAGGAAGAGAACTCAGTCCTAAAAAGGCAAGTAGAAGATCTAACTGGATCGTTGGAAAGGTTCACGTCGGGCTCCAAGTATCTCAACATGATGCTTGGGTCTCAACGAGCCATGTACAACAAGTCCGGACTCGGATACAAGACTAAGGACACAAATAGATCATACATGTCCTTGTTTAATAGAAATGCTAAGGGTCGAGTCCAAGCTTGGGTTCCTAAGACTAGCTTAGTCAACCAAGTTGGACCGAATCAATTTTGAGTTCCCAAGAGTCAAGTTCACTTAGTGAACAAAACTCAAACTAGCTACCATTTAGGGGGGGCTAATACCTTGTTTAGTTAAACACTTGCACGCTTTAGTTTACTTTACCTGCTTAATTTAGAATGAACTAGATAGGAAACAAAAGTAGTTTAAACTTGAACAAACTAGTACTAAGACAAGTGAACTGATAGTAAGTTGGGAAAGCTCTTCGAAGTGCATGTCTAGGAAGTGGTCGTTGCTCCGATAATCAAGAAGGTCACGTGCCTCGCCACGACCTGGTGCACTAAGTCGAGTGGAACTGACCGAAACTAACTCACTAAGTCTTTAACTAGTTAGACCAAGACTTATCTAAAGTGAATCAAGTACTTGATTCCTTTATTAACTTTGTCTAGGAAGTGGTCGTTGCTCCGATAATCAATAAAGTCATGTGCCTCGTCACGACCTGGAAGTCAATACTGAAAAAACTTACTTGACTAGCTCAAATCAAGCTTAAATCTAACACAAGTTTAAACACTTTGAAATTGCTCATTAAATTTAATTAAGATAAAAGAAATTCCCATCTCACAATACTCATAGAAAAAAATGTTTTGAAAACCTAGCTTGGGTGAGATAATTTAGATCTTAATTAAGCTTAATTAGTTTTATATAACTACTCTAAACCTAATAACTTAAACTTAATCACAACTTAATTAAACTTAACAATAACTTAAACTTAATCACAACTTAATTAAACTTAACAATAACTTAAACTTAATCACAACTTAATTAAATTTAACAATAACTTAAACTTAATTACAACTTAATTAAACTTAACAATAACTTAATTAAACTTAATCATAACTTAATTAAACTTAATCACAACTTAATTAAACTTAACAATAACTTAAACTTAATTACAACTTAATTAAACTTAACAATAACTTAAACTTAATTACAACTTAATTAAACTTAACAATAACTTAACTTAATCACAACTTAATTAAACTTAACAATAACTTAAACTTAATTACAACTTAATTAAACTTAACAATAACTTAAACTTAATTACAACTTAATTAAACTTAACAATAACTTAACTTAATTACAACTTAATTAAACTTAACAATAATTAAATTTAATCACAACTTAATTAAACTTAACTAAACAACTAAACATAATCAATTAAATTAAGTCAATTCTAATCAACTTAATTAATCATCTTATCAATCCAAACAATCTGATCAATTCAACTTAACTATTTCAACTTAAACAACCTAGTGAACTTAATCGATTCAACTTAGTTAATCAACTCAAATAAAATCAAAATAATTAACACAATTAATCTCAAATCAATTCAAGATAACTCGCTCTATTCAAAATTTAGTCAAGGGGAGAAAATAGTTTCAACTTTATTAAATATTGAAAAGATTCAATTAAGGGGGAGTCTTAAATGTGTTTCAAACACTCTAGCTTTAAGGGGGAGTTAAGATACTTTCAAATATCTTATTATTTTTTAAAAAAAAAACTTAAAATAAAAACATAATTCTAGTGGGAGTATTGAAAATTTAAAACTTAAATTAAGGGGGAGAAAAACTTACTTTTAAAAGATTAAGTCTTAAAAAAAGCTTAAAGATTTTTAAAATTACTACTTGGGTTTTGATGTATGGGAAGAAAACAATTAAACATTATAAAGCTTTATTCAAGGGGGAGTTTTGAAAAACTTTAAAAAGTTAGAAAATTTTGAAATTCTTTAAAAATTTTGGAATTTGAAATTTTTAAAAATTTTGAATAATTCAAGGGGAGTTTTTAAAAAATTTGAAAATTTTAAAAATCTTGAATAATTCAGGGGGAGTTTTTGAAATATTTGAAAAAGTTGGCGTATTTAAAATGGGGAAGTATTTAAAAATTCTTCAGGGAGTATTAAAAGTTGTAAATTTTTAAAAGTTTGAATTTTTTTTTTTTTTTGACAATTTTTGAAGTTAGAAATATTGTTGAAAAGCTTAAAGTAAATCAAATTTCAAAGTTTTTTTTGGTTTGATATTTTGTCATGTTAATAACTCTCCACTACATTATGTTGGCATATTTTTAACTTAACCCTTATTTTGATGTATGCCAAAGGGGGAGAGAAGAGATATAAAATTATAGATTTAAAAAGAGATATAAAGTTAAGAGGATGCAAAAATTTGATAAGGACCTATGCATTTCATACATGGTTAAATTTATGCATGACAAAAGTTGTTAGTTCATTTCTTATACATGTCGAAAAATGAAGATTGGTATTTGATTCTTCTAACTTTAACTGATGTGTTGTCATACATCAAAAAGGGGGAGATTGTTGATGCAGTGAGCATCACTCCTTAGTTTTGATGTATGAATCACAGTTAAAGGTTAGGATTCACTTGTGATCTAATATAAGTATTAAGTGTGCAGGCTTAACAGGAAGTCCTAGTAGGTCGTGTTGACTGGATACTAGGCAAGTATCTTGACATATCAGGAGGATCGGACACCAGGCATGAAGTCCAGATGGGTCGCATGGACCGGACATTTGACATGAAGACCGATTGGGTCAGGAGACCAGACAATAGGCAAAAAGTCTAGTTGAGTTAGGCAGACCGGACAGCTGGCGGAAGCCCTGGTGGGTCAGATCGGATGTCAAGAGTGGTAAGTCCAGTAGGTAGCTGGCAAGTAAGCCTCGAGTGAAGAGGTGAGGCTGAGTCCTCTGTAGGGGGACAAAGCTAGGCATCGATCCGACGAAAAGTCCGCGTGGGACTTAGTAGTCGAGATCGGGCAGTATTACTACTGCCAATTCATATTATATTGTATATTGTGATAATCTGGTTTTGTAGGTTTTCAGTCAACTAGAATACCCAGTTGGCAGTTTTGAGTTGGTGAACGTCGGAGATTTAGCAATGCAAATGGAATGAAGTTCTAGTCGACTGGAGAGTTTTCAGTCGAGTGAAGAGAAAAAATTCCCGATGTGGAGTCGAGTGATGTGGAGTCGACTGGAGAGGTTTCAGTCGACTGGAAGACCAGAAATTTCATATCGACGAGTTGATGTGGAGTCGACTGGAAGGTATTCCATTCGACTGGAAAAGGTCTATATTACTAGAGCTCAACCGGATCCGAGAGAAGACAAGAACTACGTTGAAGTGCTGCCAAAATTCTTGCTCGTCCACAAAAATTCTTACTACACGAACAGGGCGATCTTTTGACACTCCGTGACTACCTTTTGATCCATTTAAGTGTCGGTATAAAGTTCTGTATTTCATTTATTTTATTTCGCTTCTGCACTTAATTTTAAAAGAGTGGGTAGTGTGTTACCCTGCTCTATCATTTGTAAAAAGCAAACTCCCTTCGAAGTCGAGAGTTCTCGAATCGGAGGGCATTATAGATATTGCCCATCGAGGTAGCTCGCGGGAGAGCTACGGGCCTTGGAGTAGCAACCCAGTCCAGGTTGTGAACCAAGTAAAATTGCTTGTTTTGTTAATTGTATTTATATTCCGCTGCGTACGTTTATTAGTTTAAAATTATTAAATACCGAGATTCACCCCTCTCTCTCGTTTCACTCGATCCTACAGTGTTTTCCTATGTCTATCTAGGCTAGAGGTGGTTTTGAATATTTCGTCTCATTTATAGACGATTATTCAAGATATGGATACATTTACTTGATGCGCCACAAGTCTGAATGTTTTGACAGGTTCAAAGAATTCAAGGCTGTTGTGAAGAAACGTCAAGGTAAAAGTATCAAGACACTATGATCTGATCGTGGTGGTGAGTACCTCTTGGGAGAGTTTAGGAGTTACTTATCAGAGGCTGGGATTCAATCCCAACTGTCTGCACCTGGTACACCCCAGTAGAATGGTGTGGCGGAGCGAAGGAATAAGACTCTTATAGAGATGGTTAGATCGATGATGAGTTATTCTAAGTTATCAGATTCGTTCTGGAGGTATGCTCTGGAAACGACAATGTATATTCTGAACTTGGTACCATCTAAATCAGTACTTTCTACTCTCACAAAATTGTGGACTGGGTGAAAGTCTAGTCTGAGACATATTCGAATTTGGGGTAGTCCAGCACATGTGCTGAAGGGAGATGTTGATAAGTTGAAACCTTGTACAAAAGTATGCCTGTTCGTAGGCTATCCTAGAGGAATGAAAGATGGTTTGTTCTATAGTCCTAGAGATCAAAGGGTGATTGTTAGCACGAATGCCCGATTTTTAGAGGAAGACTATGTGATGAACCACAAGCCCATGAGTAAGATTATTCTGGAGGAATTAAGAGGGGAAGTCACTACTTCAGTACCAACAGTACAAGAGGACATACCACAAGTGACTGCACCGCGTGTCACAGAGGATACACAAGTGTACCTCGTCGTAGTGGGAGGATTGTTAGACAACCTGATAGATTTATGTTCTTGGGAGAATCTTTTGATTTGGTCCCTGGCGAACATGAACATGATCCCTGGACATATGACGAGGCACTCCAAGATGAAGATGCGATATCTTGGCAAAGGGAAATGAATTCTGAGATAGAATCTATGGATTCAAATCAGGTCTGGGAGCTAGTAGAACCACCCAATGGTGCAAAAGTCATTGGATGCAAGTGGATCTACAAAAGAAAGAGAGGATCAGACGGGAAGGTAGAGACCTTCAAAGCAAGTCTTGTTACAAAAGGGTATACTAAGAAAGTGGGTGTCGATTATGAGGAGACCTTTTTGCCAGTAGTCATGGTTAAGTCTATCCGGATTCTCTTGTCTATTGATGCTCATATGGATTATGAGGTTTGACAGATGGATGTCAAGACAACTTTCCTTAATGGAAGTCTTGAAGAAAACATCTATATGGAGCAACTAGAGGGATTCATTGCAAAGGGCAAAGAGCATCTTGTGTGCAAGCTTAATCGGTCCATTTATGGATTGAAGCAAGCTTCGAGATCTTGGAACATCCACTTTGATGAGGTAATCCAGTCATATAGATTTATTCAAAGTCCGGATGAGTCTTGTGTATATAAGAGATGTGACGGAAACGTAATGGTATTTCTTGTACTATACGTAGATGACATTTTGCTCATTATCAATAATGTCAAAATGTTATCAGACGTAAGGGTATGGTTATCCAAACAATTTGATATGAAGGACTTGGGAGAAGTGGGACACATCCTTGGGATCAAAGTTATAAGGGATCGTAAGAAAAGGATGTTGTGCTTATCTCAAGCTTCATACATATACACTATTTTAGCTCATTTTAGCATGCAGAACTCCAAGAAAGGTTTTCTACCTTTTCGGCATGGAGTACTTTTATCTAAAGAGATGTGTCCTAGAACATCAAAGGAGATAGAGGAGATGAAGGTGTTTCCTTATGCTTCGATGGTAAGTAGCCTCATGTATGCTATATTATGTACGAGACTATGTTGGGGGATCGGTTGGCCGGCTAGAGGGGGGTGAATAGCCCTTGTTCGTTTGATGTCGTATTTTACTCGTCTACAAAACGTTAGCGCAAGCGGAATATACAAATACAAATAAAGACAACACAAAAGATAGACAAGCAATACAAACACGAGATGTAACGTGGTTCACGGCTACGCCGCTAATCCACGGTCCGATTCGTCCACGGTGAATCACTCCGCAATCTATCCACTAGATCTCTCCTTTGCACAAAGCTAGGTGGAGGTAACCTCTTTTACACAAAGATCACTCTTCTACAATGGAATGAAGATTAGAGCAAGTAGAAGAGTGGGAAATCGTTTAGGGCACTTTGGGAGTAGTTGGGCGTTCAAGCATTAACCTCCCAAAGCCCCATCCCCTTCCTTTTTATAGAGGAAGAGGGTTTCTTCCCGTTGACACAGGATCAGTCGACTGATGCCCTCGATCAGTCGACTGGTCCTGTAGTCGTTGCCCAATAACGGCCGCTTTCCACGTTGGATACCATCCAACGGTACTGGCATCAGTCGACTGATCCTACCATCAGTCGACTGATGCTCGATCAGTCGAGTGCTCAACTGAGTCGACTCCATTCTGTGCCCGTGCGGTGCCATCGATCATTGTCATTCCTGCGATCATTGTCGACATCGATCGTGCCAAACATTAAACTGGTATTATACCAGTCGATCGACCCATCGACTCAGATCAGTCGACTGTCATTCCCTGGCAGTCGACTGGTGTCGGGAAAACCCATCCGACACTTGGCCAAATGGCCAAGTTTCACCTAAGAGCTACCCCTTCCCGGGTTACATTCGCTCACTCTCATCTCTCGGAGTCCCTCGCCTTCGAAGTTCTCTTCGTTCTCGGCCACGTCCTCGGCGAAAGAGCGCACGGCTCTGCAATGCTCCTTCGCGTCTCTTGCCTCGAAGTCTACTTCCTCCGGCTTCACTCCAAGCTTCTCGTCCGGTGGTCCCTCGGATGCTCCAAGCGCATGGCTTCCGCAAAGCTATCCTTCACCGACTCAAGGCACAAGTCATGAGATGTGAAACTCGCCACGGCTCCATGTGCGAATTACTAAGTCCTGCACGACTTCAACGCACATATCAAATCAACATAACACACTAACTTAAACCCTTTGCCACACACATCAAAACCTTATCATGGCAAGAGATTGCCCTAACAATCTCCCCCTTTTTGATGTGTGGCAATCCGTTTAAGTTAGGTAAAAATATTTGATATAAATTTTAAAGGAAAGAAAGCATGTAAACATAAACATGATATAGCAACATGCAACTCCCCCTTAACCCATGAAACTCCTCATACAAATTTTCTCCCCCTATCACAATTTACTTAAACATAATTATTTCTCCCCCTTTGACACCATCAAAAAGATTAACACTAAGTTAAAAACACATGGCATCAAGTCTAATAGAAAGAAAATACCACAAGTTGATTTAAAATCAGAATTTAGCCTTTAATGGTTTGATATTCAGGTCATCAGTCGACTGGTTCAGACTACCAGTCGACTGGCACGATGTTTTCGAGATTTCTGATTTCTGGACCGAATTTCAGAAATGCGTTAAAAATTCCAGAAAATTCAAAAAATCATGAAATTTGGGGAACACATTTATTTTAAGTATATCTATCAGTGAAAAATAGGTTTTCATGAAAAATCATTGTATTTTAACGTATTTGCCAAAAATCCATAAGCTTTAAAAACTACTAGGTTTTTGATCATAAGAGTATCCATTTTAACACCTAGTCTTGCTTTGAATTGTTTCAAAACATGAATACATAGATTTTAGATTAAGAAATTGTTTTGAAAACATATGAAATATCCAACCATGATCTTTGGGCAATATGTCTATGAATCAAACATAAGCCTTCCCCATGATTAGTCTATTATTGCTATTTTGATACTTTAAATGACCATCTAAATGCTATAGGCACTAGTGGACATTTGTATCATCCTAACATCTCACCCATGCTAAGTTTGCAATCAAGTTAGCCTATAGTGAGTGTGAGATGCATCCTAGGGGGTATTTGTATATACTTAACCCTTGTATTCATGCAATTCTATCATGGTTAAGTATCAACCCAACAACCTACATGATCATAATGACATATATGAATTAATTTTACATTATGATCATGAAATACATGTATTTATAAAATAATAATCATGCATTAGGTATTATATGATGATAATAAATAAAGTATCACCTAAAGCATGATTCAACCCTATTTCTCACGATTACGTGCCAAATATTAAAATCATAAATCATGATTTCAAACATACATAGCAATTACATTAATCATCATGATTTAAGCATTATTATCTATTTATAGGCACGTTATCATCACCCAACACTATTCTAAAAATGTTGTCCCGTCATCCTAAGTCAACCAAAATATGATATAGGTCAATTCCATATGGTTGACTACCCTAGGGTTTTCCTAACCCTTAAGGATGGATTTTGGAACCCAAAATAAGTTCTTTCCTATTGGGTTCACTAAGTATTCCTT
Source organism: Wurfbainia villosa (assembly GCA_025175895.1). Classification (NCBI taxonomy): domain Eukaryota; kingdom Viridiplantae; phylum Streptophyta; class Magnoliopsida; order Zingiberales; family Zingiberaceae; genus Wurfbainia; species Wurfbainia villosa. Next base: position 4,608,794 of record CM045995.1, on the reverse strand, counting down.
GGGGATCCATTTCCTAGCTATTACTTTCTTCTTATCTTGTCCCCTAGCAATTAGGCATTTATAGGCCTTTTCATTTTTCTTTTCTTTGTATCCTAGGCCCTTTTTGTTGAAGCTTGCCCTTTGGCTCCCTATAATCATGTTCAATGTGTTGGAGCCAATAGTGAATTTCTCTAGGGCTTTTTTCAAATAGTCTACCTTTTCCCTTAAAGCCCTATTTTCCTCTATGCATGCATCATTAACATCCAAAAGGCATATAGTCATGTGAACATGCATCATTTAAGCTAGAAGAAATATCATTATTATTTAAGCATGCATTTTCTAGATTATTTTCTAATGCCTTAATTTGATCTAGCATGCTTTTATTTTTATTTTTCATTCCAAATAAGTCCTTAGTTAAACTAGAAATTATGGAAACTATTTTCTTAGGAGAGGCATTGGTTACCATAGTTTCCATGTCCTCTTCTTCTTCGGATGAGGAGGATGTAGAAGCTCCCCCTTCACTTGAGCTCTCTTCATTTGAGGAGGAGGAGCAATCCAAGTCGTCGAAGGCCATCAATGCAAGGTTGGAATAGACATGCTCTTCGGATGAGGATGAGGATGAGGAAGCAAGGTCATCCCATGTCTTTGCTTTGAGAGCCATGGCCTTTCCTTTTTCCTTGGCCTTCTTTTCTTCTTCCTTTTTCTTCTTGCTCCCCTTCTTCTTCTTCTTTTCTTCCTTCTTTTTCCTTTCCTCTTTGCTCTTGTTTAGGAGGGGACAATTGTCCCTTATGTGTCCCTCCCCTTGACAATTGTAACAAATGATCTTCCCCCTTGGTCTTCTATTCCTATCATGAGATTTATCAAATCTAAAATTCTTAAATGCACGCCTTACCTTCCTTACCATGTAGGCTTCTTCCGTGCTATCCATGGAGGAGGTAGAAGCTTCATCATCATCGGAGGAGGAGGGGATCTCTATCTTTTTCTTCCCCTTATTTGCCATCAAGGCTACTCCTCTTGAGGGTTGAATTCTAGGCTCTTCTTGTATTCCTTCAATCCTAGTTTCGTGGAGCTCCATTGTTGAGAAAAATTCCTCCAAGGTACTTACTTCCAAGTTCTTGGAGATGTAAAACGAATCCACCATGGAGCTCCATCTTGAGGACCGGGGAAAGGCATCTATGGCCTTCATTACCATATCCCGGTTGGAGAGCTTTTCTCCTACACTTGTTAGCCCAATTAATATTTCTTTAAATCTAGAATGTAGGGAAGTTACCTTTTCTCCCTTTTCAAGCTTAATATTTGATAGTTGGGAGCGGAGGAGATCCCTTCTTGCTAGCTTGGCTTCCGAAGTGCCTTCATGAAGTTCAACTAGCTTCTCCCACATCTCCTTAGCACTAGAACATTCCCCTATCCTATTGACTTCTTGTTGGGGGAGTACATTGTATAGGTGGTGTTTGGCCTTTGAATTTGCCAAATATTCTTCTCTTTGCCTCTTGCTCCACCTTGATTTCTCCAATGGCTCCCCATTTTCGTTCCTAGGCAACTCGAAACCGTTTTCCATTATTAATAGAATTTCAAAGTCGGTTTCGAAGAATACCTCCATTCTCTTTTTCCACCAAGAGAATTCACCGTCGAACTTCGGTGGGTGGATGTTTGAGCCGGCCATTTGAGATGTAGAGCTTGCTGCGGCGGTTAGTCCGGTGACAAGCAACCTTGCTCTGATACCACTTGTTGGGGGATCGGTTGGCCGGCTAGAGGGGGGTGAATAGCCCTCGTTCGTTTGATGTCGTATTTTACTCGTCTACAAAACGTTAGCGCAAGCGGAATATACAAATACAAATAAAGACAACACAAAAGATAGACAAGCAATACAAACACGAGATGTAACGTGGTTCACGGCTACGCCGCTAATCCACGGTCCGATTCGTCCATGGTGAATCACTCCGCAATCTATCCACTAGATCTCTCCTTTGAACAAAGCTAGGTGGAGGTAACCTCTTTTACACAAAGATCACTCTTCTACAATGGAATGAAGATTAGAGCAAGTAGAAGAGTGGGAAATCGTTTAGAGCACTTTGGGAGTAGTTGGGCGTTCAAGCATTAACCTCCCAAAGCCCCATCCCCTTCCTTTTTATAGAGGAAGAGGGTTTCTTCCCGTTGACACAGGATCAGTCGACTGATGCCCTCGATCGATCGTGGTCCTGTAATCGTCCGATAACGGCTTCTTTCACGTTGGATACCATCCAGCCAGATCGCATCCGATCGGTGATCCTACCATCGATCGTGATGCTCGATCGATCAAGTGCTCAATCGAGTCGACTCCATTACGTGCCCGTGCTGCGGTGCCATCGATCATTGCCATTCCGGCAATGATCGACATCGATCATTGCCGATCACCCATGATCAAGCGCCAAACATTAAAGCGGTATTATACCGGTCGATCGACCATCGACTCGGATCGATCGATCATTGTCATTCCGGCAGCGATCGACTAGTGTCGGGAAAACCCATCCGACACTTGGCCAAATGGCCAAGTTTCACCTAAGAGCTACCCCTTCCCGGGTTACATTCGCTCACTCTCATCTCTCGGAGTCCCTCGCCTTCGAAGTTCTCTTCGTTCTCGGCCACGTCCCTCGGCAGCATCAGGCGCACGGCTCTGCAATGCTCCTTCACGTCTCTTGCCTCGAAGTCTACTTCCTCCGGCTTCACTCCAAGCTTCTCGTCCGGCGGTCCCTCGAATGCTCCAAGCGCACGACTTCCGCAAAGCTATCCTTCACCGACTCAAGGCACGAGTCATGAGATGTGAAACTCGCCATGGCTCCATGTGCGAATTACTAAGTCCTGCACGACTTCAACGCACATATCAAATCAACATAACACACTAACTTAAACCCTTTGCCACACACATCAAAACCTTATCATGGCAAGAGATTGCCCTAACAGACTGGATATCTGCTTTGTCATGGGAATGGTTAGCAGATATCAGAGTAATCCAAGACAGAGATATTGGACTGAGGTAAAGCATATATTGAAGTACCTGAGAAGGACTAGGGATTATATGTTGGTATACCAGGCAGATCAATTACTCCCTATGGGTTACACAGATTCTGACTTTCAATCGGATAGGGATAACAGTAAGTCTACCTCAGGTTTTGTGTTTACTTTGGGAGGTGGAGCCATTAATGGAGAAGTGTCAAGCAGAAATGTGTGGCGGACTCTACCATGGAAGCTGAGTATGTGGCAGCCTCTAAGGCAGCCAAAGAGGTTGTATGGCTTAGGAACTTCTTAATGGACTTGGATGTGATTTCTGGTTTGTCTAGAACTATCACAATTTATTGTGATAACAGTGGTGTAGTTGCAAACTCGAAGGATCCACGAGCCCATAAGGCAAGTAAACACATAGAGCGCAAGAATCACCTGATACGAGAGATCGTAAAGCGAGGAGAAGTTGTTGTCGCCAAGATTGCATCAGAGGATAACTTGACAGATCCTTTCACTAAGGCCCTTCCAGTGAGAGCTTTTGATAGGCATGTGGAGGGAATGGGAATCAGATGTATGGCAGTTTGATGGCAGCATAGTCTTTTAGTATAAGTGGGAGATTGTTGGGATGTATACTGAAAGCCTAGCCTTTGTATGAACATCTTCATTTTGAAATCAGAATCACATGATCATTGTTTGCATTTTATATTTATGCATATTGTCTGATACTTTACATTGTAGATAACATGGTGTGTGGTGTCGTACAAAAGATCATATTATCAGTTCCTTATAGAGTATAAGTAGAGGCTCACAACCAAGATGGTTTTTGATAAACCATTGGCATGGTTGTAGTGTAATTTAGTATTAGTTTATCTTGACCATAGAATTACACTAGCACACTTTGTGTGTATTGAGCAGGATCGATTTAGAGGTGATTCAATTTACACTGACTATATAATTGAATCAGACCTCAGATATTATAGTGTACATGCTCTTAATCCCGATATAATAAAGGGCATATATACTTAGTATTTATTTCTTTGATTTAATAATGGGCAAGATTTATGTGTTAAATTGATAGGCCTGGTAAGTTGGGAAATAATATTATTTACATGGTGTACCATTGATTATAGAAGGAAACCGTGTCTTATATACTTGGATGATGATGTCCCCTTGAAGAGCTCATAAAGTTCATCATGTAAATCCTGCAGGTGGACTTGGTCCAACATGATGATAAAGATGAGTGATACTACTCGTGGAGTTAGATATTAATTAATTAAATTATCAGTAATTTAATTAATTAATGGACATTCGATATCTTAAACACGGAGAGATATTTTATACAAATAATATGTGGAACCCATATTTAATTATGGGGGTTGGTGAGGTAGATCAATGATGATCCTCTAGTGGAATGGATCATCATTAATGGATCGGGTTATATGTGGTTCAGATCCATTGGGTGGCCAAGATCCAACTCCTCCTCATGGTCCCTATTGTAGCCTATTATAAATACTTCATGAAGCCTAGATCTATAAAAAAGGGTGGAGAGGCTTGGGCGGCAAGGTTGGATGCTAGGGTTTTGCTTCCTTAGGGTCGGCGGCAAGAGTTAGGGTTTGGCTTCTTCTCTTGGAGTTTTGGTCGGCGCCTCCTCCTCTTTCCTTAGGGTGGCGTCTCCTTCCCTCACGACAAGGCCGGCACTCCTCCACCTTCTCCCTCTCCTAGGGTCGGCGACAACAAGACTCCCTTCCTCTCCTAGGACCGGCAAACACCAACTTTTGGAGTTGTGGTGGTCGGCACAAGCAAAAAGAAGAGGGTGCTTGGTGGTCGGCACAAGCAAGGAGAAGAAGGGAGAGTTTTCTTCCCTTGTTCGGAGCGAGCAAGAAAGGGAAGATACATGGTCTAGGAGGCTTCGATTCTTGGAAGATCGTCGCCCACACGACGTCCAAGAAGAGGATAGGAATACAATAGAAGATCAAGAGGTATAATCTTGTTTAATATTGATTCTAGTTATTTTGTATTTGCATGTTATTGATTGACATAGACCCCGATGATAAACACAAAAATTGACGATCCGTACATCATCTATTCCGTGGCTAATTTAAGAAAAGAGTTAGGTTGCTTGAACAACAAGTTTGTTCAAGCGATCGCTCAAATCGAATAGCACAATGATGAATCGGTTGCTTGGGTAACCCATCTCCGTCCGGATTAATTTTAATTGATAAAATTTTAATCCGGGGATTTGTGATAGGATCGCCATTCACAAGCGACTGAGGAGAAGTGGGAAACACATAGTCTTTCCCTTCACTAGACACATGATGCTAGGAAATGAGTTAAGTTCAAGGTGCATAGATATTGCATCTAGATGAACTCAAACTCATCATATACCATGGATGAATCATGAGGAAAGCTTATGTACAAGTCATGTGCATTAAGCCCATAAACCATGATTCAATATAAGATTTTAAAAATATTTTAAAATCATTTTAGAAAACCTTGGTGTAGTCTATCTTTTTATAGAAGTCACCATTAAAGAAGTTGATACAAAATAGGCCAAAAATATTGAAGTTATCAATGGTTTTAATTTTATATCAATCTCAATATTTAATGGGTATTTTATTTTTTAAATATTTTCACCCATAATGATTGACTTAAGTATTATACGTATGAAGTTTCATAATTTTTCAAACTACGTATAATTACTTATGCTTTTCACAAATTCATTTTCTAAACTTGATTTCTGCACTTGTAGAAATCAGTCGACTACCTTAGATGGTAGTCGACTGGCGTCAAGGGCAGTCGACTGTTGACTGACAGAGTCGACTGTCAATGTTGATTTCGAGTAAATAAGGATGTTTAGCCCATGTTTCAGCTATGATAGACTACCTTAACTGCTCCTAACCCTAGGATATGCTTTAGAAAGCATTATAAAGGATGAAAATCCATTGGATATGGATTAGGAAAGTTGTTTAGGGTGTGTATCAATTTTAAGGTGTGTAAAAGTTTAAGTTTGAACTTTTGACCTTAATTTCGATTGGTTAGTGTTCCTATAGGCTTAGGGACTCTCCAATGACATTGTTGGTGCAATGGTCAAGGGGGAGGAAGCCTTTAAAGGGAGGTTATCCATCATGGAATGATGGATGTGTTCTTCCTCATAGGGGGGAGAATTTGGAGAAGTGAGGATGTCTCTCTTTAGTTATATGGGACTTATCACTAGGAAGAGTGAAAGCATCCTAGATGTTTTTGGACCAAGGGGGAGATTGTAAGATCTCATTGGGATATGAGACATTGATACCCTTGGAGAGAACTTTTTTGATGTATGTCAAAAAGGGGGAGAATTGTGGAGAATTAAGTCAGAATTGATGGGAGAATTTGGAATTTCCAATTTGGACAATTGGAAGGATTGGTTTGATTTAGTGTTCTAACTCAAAGGTATTTAATTTTTGTCAAACATCAAAAATGGGGAGATTGTTGATGCAATCTGCCCAGGTCACGATTGACCATACTCGAGTTTGACTCGAGTAGTATTTTGATGTTTGGGTTTTGATGTTTGACGATGAGTTGACCATTGTTTGATAATGGATTGACTATATGGTTGACATGGGGTTGACCATATGATGGAGAAGTCCAAGCCTTGAGTACTTGGTATGAAAAGTCCAAGCATGGGTCTTAGAAATGGTAAGTCCAACATGGAGTTGACATGGAAAGTCTAAGCATGGGTCTTGACAAGGGAAAGTCCAAGCTTGAGCTTTGGCAATTGGAAAGCCCAACATGGGTTGGCAAGGAAAGACCAAGGGTGTAGTCTTGGTCACATAAATCCAAGTGTGTAGTCTTGGCGGTGAAAGTTCAAGTCATGGGTACTTAGCAGTGTAAGTCCAATGTACCTTGGCGGTGTAGACTAGCTTAGCATGACAATAGACGATGGAACCACCTGAAGGCTAGCATATGCATGAACAAGTCATGGATGACTTGGAGGGATCCAATAGGTGTGAGGCTAATGGAGGTGACTAGAAGACTTAGGTCTAGGCTAAGGGTGGTCTAGCTAGTATGAGGGTATCATACTTGGGGTAAACCTCATGGATATGGTTTAACAGTCAATTGGGACTATGAACCAATTGACTGGTCAAGTGTTTGACACTTGGCAGCCGAGTCGACACTGAGTAGCCTACTGAGATTTTGATCAGTCGACTGCCGAGAGTCGAATGGAGGTCAACTGCGGCAAGAGGCCTTGGCAATCGACTGCCATGTATGGACAGTCGACTGGCCATGAGCAGTCGACCTCTATGAAGGGCAGTCGACTGCTGGTGGCTTTGGTCACGAAGGCAGAACACTCGGTAGCCGACTGAGCAATCGACTACTAGGAATGATAGTCAACTGTCAGTGTATCTGTTGGCTTGAATGCCAACGTGGATCAAGTCTGTTGTGAGACAACAATACTGTTGGAAGCCAACTTGGGTCTTTTGGCGGTCGACTACCAGGTGGAAATCTAGGTCGCGCGGAGGCTTAAAAGGAGCTTGACGGAGAGGATTTGGCAGTGATTTGAAGGGGAGAGTTGGTGTTTTCCAGTCCTTCAAGGCTAGTCCAAGGTGATCAACAAGCAAGCATTCAAAAGAGTTTTTATAAAGTTTTCTTTACATCTTTTCTTTTATTTCATTTATAATTACTTGTTTTATTCTTGTATTACTTTTGTAATAATTTGTACGAGGTTTCTCCACCTCCAGATTGTTCCGAGAAGGAGTGTATTGATTAGTGGTGATGTTTGCATCACTAGAGCTCATTTGAGCTCACCCCATGGAGTAGGAACCCTAAGGTTCCGAACCACATTATATTTTTGTGTTGTGATTGTGTTTGTCTATTTTGTTATTGTCATTATTATTTCCACTGCGTATAACAAGTATTATAGGCAAACGCGAATGAATTACGTCAAGCAATAAAAACGTGTCAATCACCCCCCCCTTTAGCGCTCACTGAAGTTCCTACAACGGATACCTTAGCAGTCGGCTACCAACCTAGTAGTCAACTTGGCTAGTCGACTATAGGACATTCTGTGCTCATGTCCATTACCACCAGTCGACTGCCCATCATTGGCAATCGACTATCGTTGACTAGTCAACTGCCCACAACTTGCAATCGACTGCCCGAACACATGCTGAGCAGTTGAAGCTCAGTCGACTACTTGACCAGTCGATTGGTCATAACTTCAGTTGACTAATATGAGTCAACTAGGCTCCCCGAGTTTCAAACACTAGGTCAATCGACTAGTCCATAACCCCAATCGACTGGTAAACCTCAAACATGAGATTTAACCCAAGTATGATCTTCTCATACTTGATTAACCACCTTTATGTTAGACCTAAGTCTTCTAGTCATCTCCATCAGGCTCACGACTCTCGAATCCCTCGAGTCAACGACTCTTCATCCTTTGTGCTAGCCTTCATATGCTTCTATCGACTATGTCATGCTAACTGGGTCCTTTGCTAAGGTTTATTTAGACTTATGCTGTCAAACCCCATGCTTGGACTTTACGCCGCCAAAACCTCACTCTTGGACTTCCACATTGTCAAGATCCATTTAGACTTACACCGCCAAGACCATACTTGGACTTTACACCGCCAAACCTACTCTTGGACTTTCCTTTTGCCAAGTACCCATGACTTGGACTTTCAATTGCCAAGACCGTGTTTGGACTATCCATGCCAAGACCATGCTTAGACTTTCCTTGCCAACTCCATGTTAGACTTTTCGATTACCAAAGTTCACTTGAATTTTATACTGTCAAGACTACACATCTGGACTTACCCTGCCAAAACTATACTTTTGGACTTTCCTTGCTAAGTATTCAAACTTGGATTTTTGAGGTTTATTGCTCCAACAATCTCCCTCAAATAGTCTCCCCCATATGACTTTGGATATCTCAATCATCCACTAGTCATATGGTCAAACCATATTGTTGAATAATGGTCAAACTCATTGTCAAACATCAAATCACTACTCGAGTTTGGTCAACATTGACCCAAGACTTATTGCACTAACATTTGATCCTCCTGATATGTCAAGTCTTCTGTCTAGTATCCGATCAACAAAACCTACTAGAACTTTCAATACTTTGCCTAGTATTTGATCAGCCTGACCTACTAGGGCTTTTCTGTTAAGCCTGCACACTTAACACACATATTAAAACACAAATAATTACTAACTTTAACTATGATTCATACATCAAAACTAAAGAGTGATGCTCCCTGCATCAACAACCACGACACAACCATGCCATGTAGCACAACTAGGTCTGCTACACTCTAGAAGAATGACACAATCATGACACGACCATGCCAGGCAACATGGCCAGGCTATGTCGCATCCTTGAGACGGCAGAGAGTTCGAAAAGTTGATGAATTTATGATATTTTATGTCTAAAATATCATATTTGACTAGAGACGTATATATATATTGGATGATTGTAATCCTAAACCTATATTTTTTTTATAGTTTTCTCTTAGCCGTTTTATAGAGTAGACAATATTTGCCAAACCACATTAAATTCCCTATGTTTTATTATCTCGAGTTTGTCTTTCGACGTTTTTTGTTCTTGTTGCTCGGTGATCTCAACAACACAATTCTCTTATGTTGCAGGGATTAGCGAACTTACTAAAAAGATAATTCAATTGAAGAAACATCGACGGTATTTTTTGATATATTTACTTTTAAAGTTAGTATTGCTATTATCCATTACAACTGTTACTATAGAGAGAATATTTTCAGCAATGAAAATAATCAAAATCTCATTTCGTAATCGTTTAGAAGATGTCATATTAAATAATTATTTAGTATCATATATTAAGCAAGATGTATTTGATATAGTTGACAATGAAATTATTATACAACATTTTCTAAGTATGAAATCTCATAGAGTATTATTATAAAAACATATGAAATTAATATATACATAACTTTAATTATACATTTTGGGTTGTATTAATTTTCTTAACACTTGAAAATTCTGACTATGCCATAGGATAAAACTTATGAAGATAATTTTCGTTGAATATATAGCGAAGGAAAAATTTTATATGATGACACATTCAACACAATCAAGTATCTATATAATTAGACTGTCACACCTTTTAAAATTAAATTGCAGCTAGCACCTACATAATATGCTAATATATAGCATAATTTAACTCAGACATATCGATTAGTGACATCTATTAGGTAGACACTAAGTCAAAGTTAATAAGTGAGATTATATATTTTAAGAGACATAGTTGCAAATAATAGGTACAGTGAGCTATATGTATCATGTATTTAATATTTTTTAATTGACATTAAATATTTAAGTCTTCGATTAATTACTTTTGGAGGTAATCCATTTAACTTCATAAAAAATTTTAATCGAAATCGAAAAATACTCATAATGAATAATCTAACATTTTAAGATTTATTATCCTATTTAAAAAAAATCCTATAAATACATTCGTTATTGAAGATTAAATTTAAAATATCTAAGAGAATCTATGAATATCTTATTGCATTATAATCTCTGGTTTGATATCTATCCAACTGATTAAATATTGTTAAATATGCCCAATGATAATTTTAAGTTCGATAATTTATCAAAGACTGCACCTTAAGTTTGGAATTGCTCAAATATAGTTCTATGGTTTCATATTTATCAAAACACATACTTCATTTCCTTTTTACCCCCTCTCACCAAATAAACATGCAATTAATACTGAGATTTTGCATGCGTTCGAGCCACAATCGGAAATCCCGAGTCATCCAAACGTCACTTGATATTATACGTGGTGTTGGAAATTTAAATCTCAACACCACTATATTCCTGGTAATATAATTCCCAACATCATTTTTTTTTCGGACAATTTGATATTGTACGTAGTGTTAGGAATTTAAATCCTAATACCACTATGTTTCTAGTAATATAATTCACAGCACCACCTTTTGTCTCGGCCAGCTTGAAATTATATATGGTGCTGAGAATTTAAATCTCATGACCACTGTATTCTTGAGAATATCAAAAATTGTAGATACCTAATAAAACCTTGAATATCAGAAATTTTGGGCATGGATACACAGAGGAGCACTTCTCAAACCCAATGGACTTGGATTGGATTGAAGAAGAGGTAAATAAGGTCATCAATGAGTTTTGATCGAAACTCATTGATGGACCTAAAGGAGTCTAAATTCCAAAATCTTGACATGGACTGAAAAAGCTTACATCATGAATTGTTGATGTGTCGAAGAAACTTAGTTCTGATCCTCCACCTCCCAGTTTGGCCGTGTAAAATACCGGGAAAAAAATAATAATAATAATAGAAAATACCCTTGTTAATTAAGAAGTTGTCATATAGAATTTTTCAAGAATTTATAGAAATTTTTCTGGATTTAAATGGAGGTTCTATGGATATTTCATGGGAATAAAGTGAACAGGCTTTTGTAAAGTCTGTTTATATTGAGGAATTAATTGATTTAAATGCTAAACATTTATTTCCTATGAATTGGTTCGTCCGTTTTTCCCGACTCTTCTTCTCCCGATTTCGATCCCGATTTCTCCTTCCCCTACTTCATTCTTTCGCCGTCGGCTCTTCTTCGTTCCTTCTCTTCCGATCCAACAGCAACGAGCGCCGCCGCCACTTGAGTTTGACCCATCGCCGCCGTGAGCTCTATCCGCTGTCACCGCCATCTCCGTCGTGACGACGACATCTCTACTGCCACTTGGTCGCCGGAGATCATCTAGAGCCGAGGACCATCGGGAGTTCAATCAGCCGTCGTCACAAGCCCCCATCATGCGCGACCGTCTGCGATAGAGAGGGGCTGCCACATATCTCGTGGGGTCTTGAAGCTAGTGGTTTGGAGGGGAAGAGCAGCAGCGGATATGGTGGTGGAACTGTCCATGGCGAACCATTTAGATCGAGAAAGAGGGGCTACGTCTGTGGTAGGTTTGGGTGAGTTTTGTTCACAGCAGCTAATGAAATGGGTTTGCGTATCATTCACAACAACATTTTGGTTGCGGATTTTGTTTTGTAACAGGGGCAAGAGCCGAGATCTGAGATCGGTATGTCTTTAGTTGGCAGTCGATCTGAGGTTTCTGGCCATATCACAATCATCTTTTAGCCGATGTTTCTGCCGGTGATACCACAGCAAGATCGAAGGGAATCAAGGTGAGATTGGCTTTACTGTGGCTAGTAATTTTGCCAACGGTTTGCTTATATAATATTCAAGGTTGCTGCTGGTCACTTGGGTTCCATAGGTTATCCTTTAATCTTCAAGTAATGAGTAGAGTTGGGAGGTTTTGCTCCCAATTCAGTTATTGATTTGGAGTTGGATGTTGCTTAGATCCAGTTGTTGATTCAGAGCGGATTTCCTTAAGCATATGAAGAAGCTGTGGATGAATGAAACGATGTTGGGTAAGCCTTGATTTGTATTTTATGAAGTAGGTTATATTATAACTATGTAATGGATTTTTGGCAGGGGGTTAGTATGGATTATAGGTGATTGAAAGTGAACAGCAATAAGTTTGGATTCATGTATCCAATGTGGCTAATTGAGGCATTGTGGGGTAAGTATAGATGTAAGTGTTATAATTGCATCATAAGTTGCTAATTGATCCAATGGTAGTTAGGGATTAATGTGGAAGATTGATTAGGTTAATTGGATGACTAGATCAATCTAGTGATCGGGATACGAAGTCGATGTAAGATTTGATTTAATCATTTGTTGTATATTTGCACTTAATCATAATAGTTGATGATATTTGCAGGACGTGGATACGAGACTGGTCCGCGGACGTGAGGACTCTATTACCACGCGCATTGACAGCAGGTAGGTAATTTTCCTACTGGTCGGGTAGATGTAATGATTTTCAGATTTAGACATAGATATGAACATGTTAGGTGTTCATATTACCTTGACCATGCTCTGTTTATCGTATGCTTGAACTTACCGTTATTATATATGTGTGCTCGATTATTGATAACACATATTCCCTAGCATGATCTAGAAGTTGCAGATGTGATGTAAGTAGGTTTAACTGTTTAGTAGGGTGTAGATGTTAGAGTACGGAGGATGACCTAAATTGTAAATTTGGCAAAAAGGTTCTCTGTGGATAAGTATGACCCTAGATGTAGGACTTATTCCATACCTGTATGTTGCACATTTATTCACCAACCACGGGTTGTGTGAATGGTCATGTGAGTCGTGGACAGTGTGTCGCTACGGACCGATGGTCCTAGCTTGTCATGATTAGATGAGTGACTCTCTACAGGGTAGAGAGTGTACTGATCAATTGGGTGTGACTCTTTGTTGAACAGAGAGTCTAGGGTAGATGTTCTGTATGTGAGACAGTACCCTCATGTCATTGCATGCATACTGACGACATCGTCTCCCCTTGGGGTTGAGAGAGAGTCGTCAGTCATCCTGCCTCCCAGGTTACTTCCAGAGGAGTAACTGGTGTGAGGGCATAGCATTTGTTGTGCCGCACTCTACCATTATTGACGATGGTTGTTGGAGTTGCGTGCAGTTGTCCTGGGTGCGTGGCACTCGACCGCTCATTGGCAGTGTCAGTCGGAGTGGCCAGCAGCAGGGACCCCCATTGCGTAGCGAGCTCTTTACGCTCATATGCTACTTGATCATACTACCCAACTCGGTCACTCGAGAGTGGTGGCGGCTGGAGTCGGGATAGTTGTCATGTCGTGCCACCTAGGCCACACTGGGGTCGTGGTAGCGAGTAGGGGTGAGCAGGCATGACCATGCATGCTGCATTGCCGTATCATACGGTGTTTTGCATATGATTATATATATATATACATACCTGCTTGTATATATATATATATGGATGATGATGATTAGTATACATACAGATACAGTCTATATGTATACTCACTTTGATGATGCATTTGTATGTATTATGCTTGTTGCATTTGTTTGTACATATTCATACATGATACTGCATTTCCTGTATGGTAGTAGGCTGGTACTTTTATACCTGTTAGATATTCACAGTGATACCCTTGACTCAGGTTAGGATATTGTGTTAGTAATATACTTTTATACCCTATGATGTGATTATATGCCCAGGTTGGATCAAGATAGAATAGCTAACTGTCAGGTATGTCAGCATCGTTGATGTTCAGTTTATTTAGTATATGCATGCATATCTATTGTTATGCTGATGTATACTTGTTGTACGAGTAGATTAAACTGTTGAATGACATGTAATATTGATACATATATTTACATGTTTTCTCTGATTACTAGAGTTTTACTCACCACCTCCGACCGGTTTTTCTCGCCTGTAATGTAGACGACCGTCGTACTTGGAGCTGCACCGACCGATCCATCCCATCTCCGTTTTTCCGAGTCTCCCGAGGAGTTCGTTTTCTTATGGCTTAGACTTGTTTATTGTGTTTTGGATTTTGGTCCTATGTCATGGACCTTTGTTTATATTTGGACTTCGTCTTTATGTTGTGGACGTTATTTTGGTGTTGATGTCTTTGTACGGTTTTAGTGCTGTGGTCTTGTCAGGTGGAGTACACCTGTACATTATATTTTTGTTATGTATGTTGTGGGTATGCGCTCTTTATTTCCGCTGCTATTATTTGTTATATATATATATTGTTGTTGTTGTGGGCCTACGGGCCTTGTATTAACCCGAAATGTTGCCACGTACAGGGGAGATGTCGTCCGTTTGATTTTCGGCTCGGCATGCTCTCGGGGCGTGATCACTTGGTTACCAGGATTCATAAACTTTAGTACTTAGCCTGGAGGTCTAGAGTTCGAATCCTGGGGAAGGCAAAAACCCACTTCCAGGGGTGGGAAGTCCAGGTGAGTAACGACGGGCCAACAGGGGCGACGGTCGTCGACCAATAAGGGTCGCCGAATTCCGCCAACAAGGGCGACGGTCGTCGACCAATAGGGGTCGTCAAATTCCGCCAATAGGGGCCCGGTCGTTACAATAAAAAGGCGCCTTTTATTGTAACGGCGACTATTGTCACTGACTATTGGCGGTCGGCGACTATTTGGTGACTCGTCGCCTGGTTCGTTACACGCTTCACCGAAGTGGGTTTTTTCCTTCCCAGATTGAACTCTAGACCTCCAGGTTAAGTACTAAAGTTTATGAATCCTGGTAACCAAGTGATCAAGGGATCACTTGGTTACCAGGATTCATAAACTTTAGTACTTAACCTGGAGGTCTAGAGTTCGAATCCTGGGGAAGGCAAAAACTCACTTCCAGGGGTGGGAAGACCAGGTGTGTAACGACGGGCCAACAGGGGCGACGGTCGTCGACCAATAGGGGTCGCCGAATTCCGCCAATAGGGGCCAGGTGCCAATAGGGGTCAAGTCGTTACAGGCCGCCTGCCACATGGCACGGGGCCTAATTTCTGAAATATAATTGTGGATACCTAATAAAACCTTGAATATCAGAAATTTTGGACACAAATACACAGAGGGACACTTCCCAAATCCAATGGACTTAGATTGGATCGAAGAAGAGGTGAATATGACCATCAATGAGTTTTGACAGAACCCCATTGATGGACCTAGAGGAGTCAAAATTCTGAAATCTTGACAAGGACTGAAAGATCATTGTAAGATACGGTGAAAAAAATCATTTGGGATTAGGACTTTAATTAAAACCTAATCTAGGTTTTAATGGATAGGGGTTAATAGAGTCTAGGTTTGGTTTTATAGGGTAAAGACTCGACCTGGATTTTTCTTACCCGATCCGCTTTTGCCTTAACTCCACATTTTTTTTCTTCTGTTTCCTCCCCGCACGCACGCCGGTTCCTTTCCTTCGGTTTCTTCCCTCTCTCGATCGCATATTTTCCTCTCTCTCGATTTCTCACCGCCGTTCGAGCAAGTCGCACCGTCGCTCGTCTTCGTCATCAGGCGATTTGTCTCCGGCCACCACGGATAGCCCAGGCAGCCAACCTTCCTCGAGTTACCGGATCTTGCGGCGGTCATCGCCGACTCAGATCGACGCTGGCGCTTCTGCTCGCACAACGCAACCGTCGTTCAAGCTTTCGGCCGCTGGAGATCTCACTTGATTGGCTACCGGATTTCGCGATCACAGTGACACCACTGCCTCCCAACATCGGTGCTTGCAGCTATCTCCTCACCGATCGCTTATTGGTCAGCCGCCATCGCGAGCGACCACCCCGACATCGTTTTTTTATCTCTTCAGCGAACATCACCGGCGCAGCTTGTGGATTGTTGCCCTATTGTGATTGTCGTTGTGCCGAAGCCTCCGGCTGACTCTGCACTGCGAGTAGCAGGGTCGGTCGCCACAGCTCAAATCCTTGGATCACATATACAACAACGTTGGTTAGTTTTGGTTTGTGGAGCTAGCTGGACGAGGTGATCATAGGTTGCTCGGCTGAGAATGAGTCAAGGGTTGTTGATGGCAGTGTGGATTTGGACAGGTGGTTCAAGTTGGAGGTAAAGTTGTTTTGATCTACGATTCTATCATGTTTCTAAGCTGCAGGATAGTTTGCTTGTAGTGATTTGGTTGTGAGATGCGATTTGTGTTGTTCAGTTATGCTATATGTGTGTGGAGTTGTGATCGGTGAAAGCTGAATATGGATGGGTTGTGCAAGATTTGTAGAGCAGAAGGAAGCTGAGTTCGGTAAGTAAGATTTAAATGTTTATAGTGCCTATCAGTTGTTTAGTTAACTAGTTTGGATATGTTATAATCAGGTAATGGGATATAATTTCCTATTCGTTGTGTAGTGATAGATGATTAATTCGGATTTACTGGAGATTGGATCCTCTTTAGCCTATCAAGAAGGAGAGGAGGTTGAATCAGTGTGAGGTAAGTGCAGATTGAGATTTCTATGTAAATTGATTTAATTTGGTACTGTAAGGAAATTTTACTTACAGTATAAATGTGATTTACAAAATGGACAAAGATTGGCTTAGATTCATATTCCTATAGTATGTATGATAGCGGCTGGTTATATTGTATTCTACAGTTGGGACCTTGATTCAAGATAGGTTCATGGACGTGAAGACTATCGACACAGTCTACATATCAGGTGGGTAATTTTCTACCCTGGTCAGGTATATGTAATTGCATTCAGATTTAGTCATAAATATGAGCATGTTAGGTGTTCATATTATCTTGACCCTGCTCTTATTTATCTTATGTTTGATACTTGTCGTTGGCTATATTTACTCAAAGGTTTATATCGCATTTCCTTTATTATGATTTAGGGTTATAGATGTGATGTAAATTGGCCTAGATGTTTAGTAGGGTATAGATGTTAGAGTACGGGTGATGACCCAAATTTATAAATTGGCAAAAAGGTCATCCGTGGGTAAGTAATGCTCTAAATGTAGGATTTATTTCCGATACTCGTATGTTGCATACTTATTACCAACCATGTATTGTGTAATGGTTAAGTGAAGGGTGATTAGTGTGTCGCTACGGACCGGTGGTCCCAGCTTGATATGATTAGTCGAGTATGACTCTCTATAGGATAGAGAGTGCGTCGATCAGTTAAGTACAACTCTCTACAGGATAGAGAGTGTATTGATCAGATGGTTATGACTCTTTGTTGAACAGAGAGTCTGTGGTAGATGGTTGTACGTGTGACAGCACATTCATGTCATTTGCATGCATTCTGACGACATAGTCTCCCTTGGGATTGAGAGAGTCGTTAGTCATCTTGCCTCCCAGGTTACTCCCCAATGAGTAACTGGTGTGAGGATAGAGAATTTGTTGTGCCGCACTCTACCACTATAGACGGTGATAGTTGGAGTTGCGTGCAGTTGTCCTGGGTGCGTGGTACTCGACCACTCATTGGTAGTGTCAATCGGAGTGGCCAGTAGCAGGGACCCCCGTTGTGTAGTGAGCTCTTTACGCTCATATGTTACTTGATCATACTGCCCACTCGGCCACTCTAGAGCGGTGGTTGGTGTTGAGTTGGGACAGTTGTCATGTCGTGTCACCTAGGCCACACTGGGGTCATGGTAGCGAGTAGGGGTGAGCAGGCATGACCATGCATGCTGCATTGTCGTATCTTATGGCGCTTTGCATATTACCATATATATATATATACATATATGCATGTATATATATATATATATATGGATGGTTGTGATTAATATATATATAGATGCAGTTTATATATATATATGCTTATTGTGATGTTGCATTTGATTGTACTATGTTTGTTGCATTTGGTTGTACATCATATTCATGCATGCTTCTTGCATTTGTTATACAGTTGTGTCAGATACTTGTATATGAGTTGGACAGACCATTAGATACCTTGACCTGTAGCATGAGTATATTGTGAGTTGGTATTACATTACTCTTCCTGTTATATATATGTTGAATATATGCTCAGGTTGGATCAGAGTAGCGTAGCAGACTTTCAGGTATGTCTGTATTTTACATTGTTCATTTGGTTAGACGGTATATGCTTGTATTTATATACTATGCTGATATACCTATTGTACCTCTAGATTAATTATGTTGTTGAATTACATGTGATATTTGATATATATACATATTTTTCTATTACCTGCTGAGTTTTACTCACCACCACGGACCCTAGGTTTTTTTGTCGCCCAGGTAACAGGTAGAAGTCTTCGTGACGGCTTGGAGCACCGCTGGCTGATATCTCATCTCATCCCTGAGACTCTGGTGGTCGTTTTGGGATTTCCGCATGGGTGTAGTGTATTTGGAGTTTTCGTGATTTACTATTATTGTGGTATCTTTCTTTCTGGTTTTGTTACGGTAGTTCTTAGTTTTGGTGTTAGTCATACCGGTATGTATGTGTGTGGGATTGTATTGTTATTGTGTTGTTTCCGCTGTGTATTTGTTGTAGTTAGTTTGTTATGTTGTTGTGGTTTGGTTACATTTTTATATGTGTTATTGTTATTGTGGGCCTACGGGCCTTGTATTAACCCGAAATATTATCATGTACAGGGGAGATGTCGTCCGTTTGTTTTTCGGCACGGTATGCTCTCGGGGCGTGACAATCATACATCATGAATTGTTGATTTGTCAAGGAAACTTGATTCTGATCCTCCTACCTCCCAGTTTTGGTTGCGTGTCACGTATAAATTCAAGCTGAGCGAGAAGAAAAGGTTGTGCTGAGAATTATATTCCTGAGAACATAGTGATCTTGGAGTTTAAATCTCAGGAACACAGTGGTCCTGAGATTTAAATTTTCAGCATCATATACAATTTCAAGCTGGCCGAGACAAAAGATAGTGCTAAGAATTATATTACCAGGAACATAGTAGTCAGAGGCGGATTTACATGTGGATTGGAGGGGGTCACACCCCCCCCCCCCCCGGTCCACATGAATACTATCCATAATTTTAATTATCTATTTCCCTATTTTATTTGCTTAAAATCAACAATTACTTTAAAAGTTATACTTTTCACGACCTTAATTATCTATTCCCCTATTTTATTTGCTTAAAATCAACGATGGCTTTAAAAGTTTCGCTATCTTTAATTACCTATTCATTCCTTAATTATCTATTCATTGCGCCGCTATTTTATTTGCTTAAAAAATCACTACTCACACTCTGTCGATCTAAATTTTTCTCTCCTTTCCTCATATTTTTTTCACCGCTGCACACCTTTAATTTCTTTTTGTCTACTGCTCACGTGCCATGAGCCCATCAACCACCGTTACATATCTACTGCGTCATTGATGTTGCCAGTCGCATTGTCAACCACCACCGATCTTCGCTTCATGAGCATGGTTATATCGTGATTTCCAAAGTTGTTTCTCTGTGGTGTCATGCCACGCTCGCAATGTCACGCCCCGAGAGTATGTCGTGCCAAAAATCAAACGGACGACATCTCCCCTGTACGTGGCAACATTTCGGGTTAATATAAGGCCCGTAGGCCCACAACAACAACATAATATAACATACTAACAGCAGCGGAAAAATGAAAACCACATACCCACAACATAGATAGCAAAACATACAGGTGTACACCACCTGACAAGTCTACAGTAATAAAACCGTAAATAAAACAACGACATCACGACAAAGTCCAAAACAAAACAAGGGTCCATGACATAGGACCAAAATCCATAACACATAAACAAGTCCAAGCCATAAGAGAGAAAAACAAAATGAACTCCTCGGGAGATATCGGAAAATGGAGATGGGATGGATCGGTCGGCGCAGCTCCAAGTCGTCACGAAGACCTCTACCTGTTACCTGGGCGATAGAAAAACCCAAGTTCGGAGGTGGTGAGTAAAACTCAACAGATAATCAGAGAAAACATGTAAATATATGTATCAATATTACATGTCATTCAACAGTGTAAATCTACTCGAACAACGGGTATACATCAGCATAAAAGGTATATATGCATGCATACACTAAATAAACTGAACAACAACGATGCTGACATACCTGACCGTCAGCTACTCTATCCTGATCCAACCTGGGCATATAACCACATCATAGGGTATAAAAGAATAATACTAACTCACACAATATCCTGAATATGATCCAAGGGTATCACCGTGAATAACCAACAGGTATACAAGTACCCAAATTACTACCATACAGGAAATGCAGTATCATGTATGAATATGTACAAACAAATGCAACAAGCATAGTACATACAAATGCATCATCAAAGTGAGTATACATATAGACTGTATCTGTATGTATACTAATCGCCATATCCATGTATATATATATATATATATATACACAAGCAGGTGTGTATATATATATAATCATATGCAAACCACCGTATGATACGACAATGTAGCATGCATGGTCATGCCTGCTCACCCCTACTCGCTACCACGACCCCAGTGTGGCCTAGGTGGCACGACATGACAACTGTCCCAACTCACACCAACCACTACTATAGGTGGCCGAGTGGGCAGTATGATCAAGTAGCATATGAGCGTAAAGAGCTCGCTACGCAACGGGTCCTGGCCAAGCATCTACTCCGACTGACACTACAAATGAGTGGTCGAGTGTCACGCACCCAGGACATCTGCATGCAACTCCAACTACCATCGTCTATAATGGTAGAGTGTGGCACAACAAATGCTATGCCCTCACACCAGTTACTCCTCTGGGAGTAATCTGGGAGGCAGGATGACTGACGACTCTCTCTCAACCCCAAGGGGAGACGATGTCGTCAGTATGCATGCAATGACATGAGAGTACTGTCTCACATACAGACATCTACCATAGACTCTCTGTTCAACAGAGAGTCACACCCAATTGATCAGTACACTCTCTATCCTATAGAGAGTCATACTCATCTGATCATGAGAAGCTAGGACCATCGGTCTGTAGCGACACACTGTCCACGACTCACCTGACCATTTACACAACCCGTGGTTGGTAAATAAATATGCAACATATAGGTATGGAATGAGTCCTACATTTAGGGCCATACTTATCCACAGAGGACCTTTTTGCCAAATTTACAATTTAGGTCATCCTCCGTACTCTAACATCTACACCCTACTAAACAGTTAGACCTACTTACATCACATCTGTAACTCCTAGATCATGCTAGGGAATATGTGTTATCAATAATCGAGCACACATATATATCAACGATAAGTTCAAGCATACGATAAACAGAGCAGGGTCAAGGTAATATGAACGCCTAACATGCTCATATCTATGTCTAAATCTGAAAGTCATTATATCTACCCGACCGGTAGAAAATTACCTACATGTTGTCAATGCGCGTGGTAATAGAGTCCTCACGTCCGCGGACCAGCCTCGTATCCATGTCCTGCAAATAACATCAATTATCATTCAGTGAAAGCATATAACAACAATACGAATTAGCTACTACATTATCCACAAATCCATATCCCTTATTGAATACAGGTTATCACTCCCATTCGTAGCCAAGATTAGAGCACCTCATAGCTCGATCGACAACCGACATTTCGCACTAATTTTCAGGACCTGACCAATCTCGACCAAGCCCTAATTACTCGTCTTGAGACGGTGCATAACTACCCACAATTACGCCACACCAACAATCACCAACCTATTCACAATGACCCATTTCCATTCTAATCATACTTTACCGTTCAACACTCACGGCAGGAGACCACATTAGCATAGCAAGGTAACTAATCCAACTGGACTGAACAGAAAATAGGGAAAAATAGTTCATGCTTACCGACAATTTTTGGAACCTCCACCGGCTATATAACTTTTCCCAAACCTCAATCTACTGAAGAAAACCTCTGCTTCAAATTCTCCATGGTGTCAGCCAAGGTAAGATCATCACAGTAACCTAAGAAAAAAACTAGGCTTACCGATAGTAGAACTTCACCGACAGAAACAATCCCTTAAACTAGCAGTTAATCCCCAACAACCGGCAGCCAACCTTTTACTATCCCCTGTTCACCGGAACCCACTGCCCAAAACAATATCCAGTTAACGAACGAAATTGGTCGGAGATGCAACTCATCGTAGATGAGGAAAAGAAACCTACTGATGGAGAGATTCAATCTCACCTGCCTTATTCGCCTACCAAGATCTCTGGTGCCCTAGCTCCGGCACTGATCGACAATGAGAAACCCCAATCGACGACTCTGCTCATCGGCGACCACCTCCCTCTACCCTCTGTTCACCGATTGAGAAGAGGGGGATTTTGCCAGTGCTCTTCCCAAAATCCCTAGATCCCTCAAGCCTGTTGTAGCCGATGTTCAGCCGCGGCAGAGATCTCGCCGTCCCCTCGCGCAAAGAAAACTGACGGGATCTGGGATGGCAGAAGTTAGCGAGGTCACGAGAGAAAAGATGTTGTGAGGGAGAAGAGTCGTCATGTGTGTGCGGTGAGGAAGTGGAGATGTCGCCGCGCGTGAGGAAGAAGAGGAAGAGAGGGCTCAGGAAGGGACAACGTCGGGCGGCGGCGTTGAACGGAAACCGTGCGTGAAACGCTCGCGCAGAAAAATGCTGACGGCGGAGTCGACACGGAAGGGAAAAAAGAAACGGCGGTGTTAATTAGTTTAGCGGGTCGAGGAATTTCTAACGGGTCGGATTTCAGACCCGTTAAACCCTTTAACCCCTTCTACGCAAAGAGGGCCTTAGAAATCCCCATTCGAGTCCAGAGAAATTTCTAAAAATTCCTGGAAAAATTTCTTAGGATATTCTCCTAATTACCCCACATCTATTATTTTATTATTATTTTTTTTTCGTGGTATTTTACATTCTCTTCCACTTATTAAAATTTGGTCCCCAAATTTCGTACTTAAATGCAAAAATTATATCAAGTATATTCCGAAATAACCACATACCTCAAGCAAACAGATGAGGGTATCGAGCTCGAATAGTATCCTCCAGCTCCCATGTAGCCTCCTCATCCGTATGATGCTACCATCCCACCTTTACGAGTCGGATGGTTTTGTTCCGCAATTGCCGCTCCTTGCGGTCAAGAATCCGCTCCGGGGTCTCCTCATAAGTCGCATTCGCCTGGAGTGGTATCGGAACTTCTTTCGAATAGGTCGAGATCGCGGGCACGATTTCCTCGATAGATACATGGAATACGTTGTGAACACCCGCAAGTGTCGGAGGTAATGCCAACCGATAAGCAACACCTCCAATCCGCTCCAATATCTCAAACGGACCAATGTAGCGTGGAGCTAATTTTCCTTTCAGCCCAAATCTCTTGACTCCTTTGGTGAGTGACACTCGTAGGAATACATGGTCCCCGACTGAAAATTCCAAAGGCCTTCGCCTCCGGTCCGCATAACTTTTCTGTCGATCCTGTGCCTCAGATAACCGTCGTCTGATCACTCGTACCAACTCTGCATCATGCTGAATACTCTGAGGCCCCAATATCTGTCGTTCCCCAACTTCCTCCCATAACACAGGAGATCTGCAGGGTCTGCCGTATAATGCCTCGAAAGGAGCCATCTGGATAGAAGAGTGGTAGTTGTTGTTGTAGGCAAACTCCACTAAAGGAATGTGATCCTCCCAACTGCCACCGAAATCCATGACGCAAGATCTCAATAGATCCTCCAGAGTCTGAATGGTACGTTCGGACTGTCCGTCTGTCTGCGGATGAAAGATTGTACTGAGTCGAAGCTCTGTGCCCATGGCCTGCTGCAGACTCTGCCAGAATCGATAAGTAAAGCGCAGATCTCTATCAGATATGACACTCAATGGTACACCATGCAATCTGATGATCTCTCGGCAGTACAATTCCGCTAGACGATTCAATGAGTCCATCTCATGAATCGGAAGGAAGTGAGCGGATTTGGTTAATCGATCCACGATCACCCAAATCGCAGTATGTCCTTTACGGGTTTTGGGTAATCCCGTAACGAAGTCCATCGTGATATGCTCCCACTTCTATTCCGGGATCGGGATTTCCTGAAGTAACCCCGCAGGTTTCTGATGTTCGGCCTTCACTTGCTGGCATACTAGACATCGTGCAACAAAGTCCGCGATATCTCGTTTCATACCGTTCCACAAGTATAAGCGCTTCAAATCCCGGTACATCCGAGTACCACCATGATGTATAGCAAATCTCGACTGATGTGCTTCCTGTAGCAATTCTTCTTTAACTGGGTGTGTGTCCGGAACACATAGTCATCCTCAGAAACGAAGTACCCCATTCTCGTCACTCGAGAAATCCATCTGACATTCTGAGTCTATCGTGCTGCTCAAGAACTGCAGATGTTGATCACTGACTTGTGCTTCCTTGATCCTCTCGGCAATGGCGGACTGGGCAACCATAGAAACTAATATCCCCCGGGATGTTTGACCGTGTTCAGACAATCCTAACTCTGAGAACTATCGAACTAGGTCGAATCACATGATGATCAAAACTCCACGAGACTTCCTGCTCAGAGCATCCGCTACCACATTAGCCTTCACCGGATGATACTGGATGGTGCGATCGTAATCTTCAGATATTCCATCCACCGCCTCTCGCCTCGCATTCACTCTTCTGTGTGAATAGGTATTTGGACTTTTATGGTCATGTAGATCTCAAACGTAATCCCATATACAAGTAGTGCCTCCATATCTTCAATGCAAAATAATGGCGCTAACTCTAGATCGCAATCGGGTAATTTCTCTCGTGATCTTTTAGTTGACGGGAGGCATAAGATACCACACGGTTGGACTGCATCAGAACTGCTTCCAACCCTTGGATAGAAGCATCCGTATAGAGAACCATCCCATCAACACCAAAAGGAATCACTAAGATAGGTACAGAAACTAGCCATCGCTTAAGCTCCTGGAAGCTAGTTTCACAGGCCTCTGACCAGGTGAACTTGACCCCTTTTCGAGTCAGGCGAGTGAGTGGCATGGCGATACTTGAGAATCCCTCCACGAATCTCCGATAATACCCGGCCAGACCAAGGAAACTACGGACCTCCTGAACTGATTTTGACTGCTCCCAACTGGTAATCGCCTCAATCTTCTGGGGATCTACAGAAATACCTCTGTTGGACACCACATGTCCAAGAAAACCCACTGAGGATAACCAGAACGCACACTTGCAAAATTTGGCATATAACTGCTCCTGTCGCAACGTCTCTAATACTATCCGCAGATGTTGTTCATGCTCCTCCTCTGATCGGGAATAAATCAATATGTCATCGATGAACACTATCACGAACTGGTCTATATACCTCAGGAATACCCGGTTCATTAAGTCCATAAATGCAGCTGGGGCATTCGTGAGACCGAACGGCATCACTAGAAACTCGTAATGCCCATAACGGGTGCAGAAAGTTGTTTTCTGAACATCCTCATCTCTTATCCGAAGCTGATGATATCATGAGCGCAGATCAATTTTGAAATACACACATGTATCCTTAAGCTGATCGAACAAATCTTCTATCCTCGGCAGTGGATATTTGTTCTTAACTGTGACTGCATTCAGTTGTCGATAGTCAATACATAACCGCAACGATCCGTCCTTCTTCTTGACAAAGAGTACCGGTGCTCCCCATGGTGAAACACTAGGTCGGATGAATCCATTATCCAGCAACTCCTACAGTTGAACTTTAAGTTCATTCAGCTCCTTTGGCGCCATCCGATAAGGAGGTTTCGATATAGGCGCAGTTCCTGGAATCACCTCTATCACAAATTCAACTTGCCTAGGAGGTGGCAAGCCTGGAAGTTCATCTGGAAATACATCTGGATATTCTCGGACTACTCGCACATCAGAGAGAGGTGGTAGTCTTTCGTTCTCAACTTTGACCAGAGATAGCAAATAACCCTGACAACCCTGGGCCAATAGCTTCTGAGCCTGTAAAGTCGATATAATAGATAATCCATCGTCTCTAGTACCAACAAATTCCCAAGCTGGTTGATCTGGTGGTCGGAAAGTCACCACTCTTGCTCTACAATCCACTATAGCATGATAAGCGGCCAACCAGTCCATACCGAGAATAATATCGAACTCTATCATTTCCAACACCTGAAGGTCCACTGTAAGGATATGCCCATCAAAGTCTAATGGGCAACCCTTGATTTCTTAGTGGCTAGTCAGCACCTCTCCTAATGGCAAGGACACTACTAACCCACAAGAACGAACCATAGGGATTCTTCCAACTCTACCCAGAAATACTCTAGATACGAATGAATGAGAACTATCGATATCAATTAAAGTATCAGCATATATAGAATAAACTGAAACCATACCGCATATGACTGATCCCTTAGCCCGCTGTGCCTCATCTCTAGTGATGGCAAAAACTCGTCCAGTCTCGATATTCGTCGGTTGCATCCCTGACGAAGTAGTAGTGTGCCTCCACTCACCGGATCCGCTCTATGGTCGAGGCCGAGTAGGCCGTGTGGCATAAGATATCCCCGAGAGCCGGGGGTAAGAACTGCCGCGGTGCGGATACTCTGGATAGTAGATCACGGAGATGCAGGATACCGATCGTGCATCACCGTATGGGCACCTCCTCCCATCTAATACAAGTGTGCCGGTGGAGGTACCGCCGCTTCGTCCATAAGTCCGAACCGCGGTCGCCTCCCTACCGCCGCTGGGTAGACTTCTTCCCTTGTTGGAGCTATCAGAAACTCCAATGTGTGCTTGTACAATCACTGCTAGTATGACCGCTTGTTTGCAATAATAGCAAACCTATGCCAAAGGACACTCGATACTCGTGCCTTTCAGATCCACATTTATAGCATCCATTCCTCGCCGACTTACGGCTACTCGAGATCCTCCGTAAAACTCGATGGACGCTTCCTTCTCGTGATCTAGCCGACTTCCGCAAAGACTGCGTAGTTCCTTTTGCTCCTTTCTTCTCGAGTCCCCGAGTCAACCCCGGTTCTGCCGCTTGCCCTTAGTCATCTTCTCGATATCCTTCTCCTCGAAATTTGCTAGAAGTCATCTCGAAGAGGGCGCTCCAAAGGCCTCCTCCTCGTATGAGGTAATAATAGATCCCCGACATCCGGCCCGTGATATAGATAGCGAGACCATGGGTGAATCGGGGTACATCCGACCGCATCCTATGCTACTAGGTGAGAGCAGAACTCGATAGTCCGTAAACTCGTTTGTACTCCATAATGTAACGATCACCTTGCTTCAGCTTAGAAATTCTCGACGACGTGTCAGAGAAAATGCCAAGGAAAGTCGCTCCGTAAAGCGCCTCAAGCCGCCCAAGTAATCCCACGCCCCTGGATAGAGTCTTCGTAATTTCCACCAAGTGACATGATCTCTCGAGATGATATGCAAGGCCCACCTTCTCCACATCCATGCCATATACTCGAAGGTGTCTTCCATATTTTTCACCAAGATCGGAAATCCATGGGTCCGACCTCGAAACAAGGTGAACTTCTCCTTGGGATCGTGCTAACACGAGTATCCGTGATTTATCATTGAGCCAATCGACTCGTGGGATCTCGGGCGTAGTCTGTGGTACATCCGGATTATGAGGCTCAATCACCAATAGGGGTTCTTGAGATGGTGCTTGAGTAGCGGCTGGGCGGTAGATCTCGCCCCTCTCCTCTCGCCGCCGCTCGATGGATGGCCTCGACCATGAGTCTGAACAGGTGGCATAACTCTGACAGTATTCACCTGTTGAACAAGTCTAGATAAGTATCTAACTAAAGTATAAATTATCAGGAATACCTACTTCGTGCTGCCTGGAGCCCATGCCGCGGTCAATCCCATCTCACAAAACCAAAACCAAAAAAATATACCGACTCCCGAGAATCCAAAACTCAAAAACAAAATCATAATATGGCATCGCAGAACCTTCGGCTATGATACCAATAAAGTTGTCACGCCTCGAGAGTATGTCGTGCCGAAAATCAAATGGACGGCATCTCCCCTGTACGTGGCAACATTTTGGGTTAATACAAGACCCGTAGGCCCACAACAACAACATAATATAACATACTAACAGCAGCGGAAAAATGAAAACCACATACCCATAACATAGATAGCAAAACATACAGGTGTACACCACCTGACAAGTCTACAGTAATAAAATCGTAAATAAAACAACGACATCACGACAAAGTCCATAACAAAACAAGGGTCCATGACATAGAACCAAAATCCATAACACATAAACAAGTCCAAGCCATAAGAGAGAAAAACAAAATGAACTCCTCGGGAGATATCGGAAAATGGAGATGGGATGGATCGGTCGGCGCAGCTCCAAGTCGTCACGAAGACCTCTACCTATTACCTGGGCGACAGAAAAACCCAGGGTCGGAGGTGGTGAGTAAAACTCAACAGATAATCAGAGAAAACATGTAAATATATGTATCAATATTACATGTCATTCAACAGTCTAAATCTACTCGAACAACGGGTATACATCAGCATAAAAGGTATATATGCATGCATACACTAAATAAACTGAACAACAACGATCGACATACCACCATCGCTACTCTATCCTGATCCAACCTGGGCATATAACCACATCATAGGGTATAAAAGAATAATACTAACTCACACAATATCCTGAATATGATCCAAGGGTATCACCGTGAATAACCAGCGGTATACAAGTACCGACCTTACTACCATACAGAAATGCAAGATCACGTATGAATATGTACAAACAAATGCAACAAGCATAGTACATACAAATGCATCATCAAGTGAGTATACATATAGGCGTATACGTATGTATACTAATCTATCCAGTATCCATATATATATATATATATATACACAAGCGGTGTGTATATATATATAACCATATGCAAACCACCGTATGATCGACAATGCGGCATGCATGGTCATGCTGCTCACCTACTACTACCACGACCCGGTGTGGCCTGGGTGGCGCGACATGACAAGCTGTCCCAACTCACACCAACCACTACTATAGAGTGGCGAGTGGGCGGTATGATCAGTAGCATATGGCGTAAAGAGCTCGCTACATAGCGGGGTCCACTGCTGGCTACTCCGACTGACACTACAAATAAGTGGTCGAGTGCCATGCACCCAGGACATCTGCACGCAACTCCAACTACCATCGTCTATAATGGTAGAGTGCGGCGCAACAAATGTTATGCCCTCACGATTACTCCTCAGGAGTAATGGGAGGCGAGATGACGACTCTCTCTGACCCCAAGGGAGGCGATGTCGTCGGTATGCATGCAATGACATGAGTCTTGTCTCACATCTGGACATCTACCATAGACTCTCTGTTCGTGATGAGTCGCTGATCGATGCACTCTCTATCACGAGAAGTCATACTCATCGATCATGAGAAGCTAGGACCATCGATGCGTAGTGACACTGTATCACGACTCACGACCATTTACACAACCCGTGGTTGGTAAATAAATATGCAACATATAGGTATGGAATGAGTCCTACATTTAGGGCCATACTTATCCACAGAGGACCTTTTTGCCAAATTTACAATTTAGGTCATCCTCCGTACTCTAACATCTACACCCTACTAAACAGTTAGACCTACTTACATCACATCTGTAACTCCTAGATCATGCTAGGGAATATGTGTTATCAATAATCGAGCACACATATATATCAACGATAAGTTCAAGCATACGATAAACAGAGCAGGGTCAAGGTAATATGAACACCTAACATGCTCATATCTATGTCTAAATCTGAAAGTCATTATATCTACCCGACCGGTAGAAAATTACCTACATGTTGTCAATGCGCGTGGTAATAGAGTCCTCACGTCCGCGGACCAGCCTCGTATCCACGTCCTGCAAATAACATCAATTATCATTCAGTGAAAGCATATAACAACAATACGAATTAGCTACTATGTTATCCACAAATCCATATCCCTTATCGAATACAGGTTATCACTCCCATTCGTAGCCAAGATTAGAGCACCTCATAGCTCGATCGACAACCGACATTTCGCACTAATTTTCAGGACCTGACCAATCTCGACCAAGCCCTAATTACTCGTCTTGAGACGGTGCATAACTACCCACAATTACGCCACACCAATAACTGTCAACCTATTCACAGCTGACCCATTCCCAATCACAGCCCTTACCGTTCAACACTCACGGCAGGAGACCACATTAGCATAGCAAGGTAACTAATCCAACTGGACTGAACAGAAAATAGGGAAAAATAGTTCATGCTTACCGACAATTTTTGGAACCTCCACTGGCAATATAACTTTTCCTAAACCTCAATCTGCTGAAGAAAACCTCTGCTCCAAATTCTCCATGGTGTCAGCCAAGGTAAGATCATCACAGTAACCTAAGGAAAAAACTAGGCTTACCGATAGTAGAACTTCACCGGCAGAAACAATCCCTCAAACTAGCAGTTAATCCCCAACAACCGGCAGCCAACCTTTCACTATCCCCTGTTCACCGGAACCCACTGCCCAAAACAATATCCAGTTAACGAACGAAATTGGTCGGAGATGCAACTCATCGTAGATGAGGAAAAGAAACCTACTGATGGAGAGATTCAAGCTCACCTGCCTTATTCGCCTACCAAGATCTCCGGTTCCCTAGCTCCGGCGTTGATCGGCAGTGAGAAACCCCAATCGACGGCTCTGCTCACCGACGACCACCTCCCTCTACCCTCTGTTCACCGATTGAGAAGAGGGGGAATTTGCCAGTGCTTTTCCCAAAATCCCAAGATCCCTCAAGCCTGTTGTAGCCGGTGTTCAGCCGCGGTAGAGATCTCGCCGTCCCCTCACAAAGAAAGAGCGGGATGCAGGGCGATAGAGAAAAGATGTTGTGAGGGAGAAGAGTCGTCGTGTGTGTGCAGTGAGGAAGTGGAGATGTCGCCGCGCGTGAGGAAGAAGAGGAAGAGAGGGCTCAGGAAGGGACAGCGTCAGGCGGCGGCGTGGCGTTGAGCGAAGCCGTCGTGGCGCTCATGTGAAAAATCTTGGCGGTGCATGGAAGGGAAAAAAGAAACGGCGGTGTTAATTAGTTTAGCGGGTCGAGGAATTTCTAACGGGTCAGATTTCAGACCCGTTAAACCCTTTAACCCCTTCTACGCAAAGAGGGCCTTAGAAATCCCCATTCGAGTCCAGAGAAATTTCTAAAAATTCCTGAAAAAATTTCTTAGGATATTCTCCTAATTACCCCACATCTATTATTTTATTATTATTATTTTTTTTCGTGGGATTTTACACGCAACCTCTTAGGAACACCTCAGACGCATCGCTAGTGCACGTCACTCCGTTAACGCTGCCCTCTGCTTGAGTCCCGACTGCAAACGGAATCTGTCGACCCCAACATTGGCATTCGTAGGTTAGGTTAATTAAGATTTCTAATTTTCTATTTAATCAATTTTGAATTTTGATTAATTAATTTGAGTTGAATTTAATTAATTAATTAAATTTAGATTAATTAATGTTGAGGTTTAATTGTTCTGATTAATTAATCTATTTTAACTGATTAATTAGCTTTATATTGTTTAATCTATTAATTAGCTTTAAGTTAATTAATTAAATTTTGGGTTAATTGATTATTTAGGTTAGATTAATTAATCTCTTTAATTAATTAACTAGCATTAGATTAATTAAATCTGAAGTTAATTAATTTAGAATAATTAATGTATTTGTGTTAGATTAATTAAATTTGAGTTTAATTGATTAATTAGTTTCGATTAATTAATCTAATTAATTAATTAGTGTTAGATTAATTAAATTTGAGTTTAATTAATTAATTGATATTAAATTAATTAACCTATTAATTGACTAATATGATTTTATGCCATTAGTATAATTACAGCTCATTTAGGTTTGAAATTATCAATTAATTATTTGATTAGTTTGTATAAGTGTAATTAAGCTGTGATTAATTCGTTAATAGGATTAATTAATTTAAATAAATCTAATTAAGTTAATAGAGTTGGATTCAATTAAATGACTAATTGAATTAATTGGGTTAACAATTTAATATAATTAATATAATTACTTGAGTGTATTAAGGGTTTAACAAAATAATTAATCTGACTTAATGTTTGGTTTAATGTTATTGTTATTATTCACTTATTTGAATTAATTTGATTTTTTTTTATTATCAGAGACTTTATATATTTCAAATGGAAAAATATATTACGATTGATAAATTTTTTCAAAAGAAGAGAGCAAATGAACTAGATTCAACTACTCTTGTAACTCCATCAACAAGATCAAATAACAATGATCTTCCATATGAAATTTCTCCTAAAAGATTCAAAAATATAGAAACTGAAGAGGTTGATCTCAATTCTTTAGAGTGTGATCCAGGATTGCATTGACAAATTTGGAAATATCATCCTAACCAACAAGAGGAGATTCGTCAAGCTTATTTGAATCTAAAGGTATATCAACCTATTCTTCGAGAATACCCATTAAATAAAAATGTTAAACACTCTCGAAGATGTCAATCTGCTTGATATGCACAATTTCCTTGGTTAGAGTATTCACCAGCTAAAGATAAAGTATATTGTTTTCCATGTTTTATTTTCAATAAGTCATCTAGATGTTCAAATCACACTACATTTATTGTTGTTCATGGATTTGATAATTGGAAGAAAGTTCGAAATAGGAAAGCTTGTACTTTCCTAGGCCATATAGGGAAAGATAATATATCTTCACTCCATCGTAACGCTGAAAAGGCATGTGAAGATTTGATGAACCAACCACAACATATATTAAAGAGATTCGACAATTTTAATGTTGAACAAGTCGCTACTAATCGTCTCCGATTAAAGGCTCACATACATGTGGTGTTGTTGCTTGCACTTCAAGGAATTCCCTTTATAGGCCATGATGAGAAATCTAGTTCATCTAATCGTGATAATTTTCTTGATTTTTTAGATGTGTTAACCATGTACAATGATGAACTTTCAAAAGTAATTACTAAAGCTCCAAAAAATGCCAAGTATACAAGTCACGATATTCAGAAACAAATACTTCATGTGCTTTCAGTGAGAGTAAAAAATACAATTTGTGAAGAAATTAAAGTTGCCAAGTATTGCATAATTGTTGATGAAGCTCGAGATAAATCAAAAAGAGAGCAAATGTCTATAGTATTGAGGTTCATGGATACTAATTGATTCATTCAAGAATATTTTTTTGGTCTTGTTCATATATTTGATATCGTAGCTTTGACTTTAAAGGATGCTATATATTCTGCTTTGGGTCACTACAATTTGGATGTTCAAAATATTAGAGGTCAAGGCTACGATGGTGCTAGTAATATGAGGGGCAAGTTTAATGGATTACAAGCTTTGACTATAAAAGATTGTAGAAGTGTTTATTATGTTCATTGTTTTACTCATCGGTTACAATTGATTTTAGTTGCAGCATCAAAAAATGTAACACCTATACATCAATTTTTTGACAAATTAACTTTTATAGTTAATATTATTGGTTCTTCATGCAAGCGTAATGATGAATTGAAGAATGCTCATGTGGATGACATTGCACATTTGATTGCTATTAATGAACTCAAGACAGGGCGTAGACTTAATCAAATGGGTATTTTACAGTGAGTTGCTGATACACACTGGAGTTCTCATTTGAGATCTTTATCAAGCCTAATTAAGATGTTTAGTGCATCATATACGGTATTGCTCAAGGTTATGAGGATGGGCTTCCTTCTCAACAAGCAGATGCAACATCTGTTTATGATGAAATGACTTTTTTTGAGGTTGTATTCATCTTGCATCTTATGAAAGAGATTATGGGGATCATAAATATTTTTTGTCAAACTTTACAAAGTAAGTTTCAAGATATTATAAATGCAATGGAGCTTGTATTTTCTACCAAGAATTTACTTCAACAAATGAGGGATAACAACTGGGATGATTTTCTTATAAAAGTGAAGACTTTTTGTGAACTTCGAAATATTAACATCCCTGATTTCAATGCTCCATATATTAATAGACGAGGTCGAGCTCATTCTCATCAAGGCAATTTCACCATTAAGCATCATTATTAGATTACCTCTTTTTTATGCTTCGAATTTAATGCAAGTTAATTAATATTGACATTCCTAATTTCAAGTAGATCTTTTTTATGTTTCGATAGATTCACAGTTGCAAGAAATTAAAAAGCGTTTTAGTGATGATGCTATAGAATTGCTCATTTTTAGTAATCCTTTAAATCCTCAAAATGTGGTGGAGTCTTTCAGAATTATGGATATATATAAATTAGTTGAAAATTTTTATGCCCAAGATTTTACAAAAATTGAAAAAGAGCAATTGAAGATGTAATTGAACCATTACGAGTATAATGCAGTCAAAGGGTTTGACTACAAAAATCTTTCAACTATTTCAGAGTTATATCAATGGTTGGTGAAGACTAACAAGTCTGTTATGTACAATCTCATTTTTAGAGTTATCATTCTTGTGCTTACTTTTTCGGTTTCTACTACTACTACAGAATGATCATTTTCTGTGATGAATATTATAAAAACAAGACTTCGGAGCAAAATAGAGGATATTTTTCTCTTAGATGCGTTAATGATATATATTGAGAGAGAAATTGCTAGAAATGTAAGCATAGAAACTATCATTGAAGACTCCAAAAATTTAAAAGAATGTCAAATTCCTTTTAGTTAGAGAATTATATTTGATACTTTATTGAATATATCTTTTAAGGAACTTTTAATTTTTCTTGTTTTTTTACATATTAATATTAATTTTGTGTATTCTATTTATTGTTTTAATTATTGTGTGCTTTTTATTGAAAAATTTATACAATGTATAATAATTATTTTCATCACTTAGTATGTGGCCCTCCAAATTTAAAATTCTGGATCCGCCCCTGATAGTGATTTTGAGATTTAAATTTTCAGTATCACGTACAATATCAAGTTGATCGAAAAAAAGTAGTGCTAGAAATTATATAACCAGAAATATAGTGGTGCTGAGATTTAAATTCTTAGCACCATGTACAATATCAAGTAACGTTTGGATGACTCAAGATTTTCGATTGTGGCTCGGATACATACAAAATCTCAGTATTAATTGTATGTTTGTTTGGCGGGAGAGATAAAAAGAAAATGAAGTGCGTATTTTGATAAATATGAAATCATGAGATTGTATTTGGATAATTCCAAATTTAAGATGTGCCCTTTAGTAAATTGTCATTTTAAGTTATCAATGAATGATCTTAATTGAGCTTGACATGCTATTGAATCCTTTTGAAAAAATTTGGTTGACTTACAAAATTGTATTGAGATAGGATAACTTTTGAACATGTTACTATAATTGAATTGTATCATTAAATAGAATCAAATGGTGATACTTTATTTTATTTTATTTTTTCTAATTTACTAAGTAAATCAGGAAAAAGTCTATTTATTATAAAAAATGATATTTTAATTAAATCAAAACAAACTAGTGTGATTAAATTATAGCATTTAATATGACACTATAAAATCAAACAATGCTTCATTTATTATACAAATGCATTTTTATTCCTCGCAGATTTAGGCTAATCTAGATCAGACCATCAATTGATTGGGAAAAATTAGTGAGTTAAATTAATTTTAAAAAATTAGTTAAACTTATTCTATGACTTATAATGTTAAAAATGTTAATTTATTAAAGTGGATTTAAAGTAATTACTTTAATTTTTTTTCTATGAATGAATTTAGAAAAACAAAATATCGTCCACTTAAAAAAAACTCATTTATTTCAAATTTTTATTGTTCCTCTGTAATCTGTCCATTAAATATTTTTCAAAAGACATGTATGAATATAGAAAGAAAGGAATATGCATAAATTAAAAAAAATCACTTAAAGTAGAACTCCATAAATTGTGAATGAGTTTTTGATAAAAATTATTGATAAGTCTTAAATAGCTAATATTTTTTTTATAAAAATATATACAATAGTGTTAAATAGTTCATGTAAAAGCGAAGCAGTGTGGATTTTTGAGATAATCGATTAAAGTGATTGATAAAATAATTAAATTTTAGCCTTTTGCATTTGCGTAAGAAAAAAAAAAAATGATTCAACTCTTTAGCTTGACACACGATAGGGAAGTGTATTTTTTTTTTCAGAGAATTGCACATTTTGATAAATATCAAAAAGTTAAATTCGTATTTTGAATAGTTATTAAAATTGAATGAGGGATATGAAAAATCATCAATTTAATTTGTAGTCACCGATCAGAAAGTAAGTAAGCCGCGTAGAAATCCGGTTCAGTATCTACAACTAAATCGGTTTAGGGGTGGAATGGAGTAATTTGAAAAGTTTTTATAAGATGCCAAGTCGAAATACCCTTGATGCCCTCTCGCAGCATGACATCCTCCCAATTCTTGCCCCTCCTCCCTCTCCATGGCCTCCGCCTCTCCCTCGTGCCATCGCCTCCTTCCGCCCTCTTCCTCCCCTTCGCTTGACCCCTGCTTCGCCGTCGCATCTGCCTCTCACTCTCCCGATCTCCCCTTCTCCATGACTGACGATGCATCTGCTGCGCCGCCACCTGCCGCCGACGGATCCTCCCTCCCGGGGGACGACCTTCGCCCCTATCCGCCACCCCCCGAACCGTCGCTCCGAAAAACACGCTTTCCCCGTGCGTGCACCTCCCGATCCCCCTCTGCCGCCTCCGTGGCTGCCGCTGCCCGCCCCCCGCAGCCAGAGCGCCGCCCTGTGACCCGCCGGGAAAAGGAGCAGCAGCAGCAAACCGGGAGAGTGATCACCCCGCTCGTCGAGCCTCCGCTTCCGCCTCAACTTCCCCGCTGGGAGCTCCGTTCCATGTGGGAACTTGCCTCAATATTCAACTTCCTACATGTTAGGCTCATCTCCTGCTGCCTAAGCTCCTTCTTGTCGACCGATATTTCTTTCTTTGCTAGATCTCTAAGGGATGCGGTTTGTTTTCCTGTTTGGTTCCCTAGATTTTCAGACCGCTGCTGAACATTGCCGCCGAGTTCTCAGCTGAAGAGCTCGAGACGGCGCTTTTGACGCCGAGCAGCACGCTGGATGACGTGCACATGCCTTTGCTAAAGGTTCATACTTTCTTGTTATGACTTAAATACTGTAGCTTTAACATTCTTCATCGACTGCTTCTAAAATTACATCTCATGTTATCTTGAACAACCGTAAAATTTTTGCAAAGGCTAAGCAGTTGCAGTTTGGTATGCGTTTCCTGTTCTGCGAAGTTTAATGCGTGCTTCTTAATTTCTAATGATCTTTCCCCCTTTTAGACTTATTACTCAGTTAATGACGGTTTCTTGTTGTAAGCACCATCCTTACTTTGAAAAACAATCTCTATTCTTGTTATATTAGTGTGTTTTTAGTTGTTACTGCTTGGCATTTCATCTGACATAGCTTACATGCAAATACCTGAGTAAATTGATTTTTAAGCGGTTAGTTAAAAATTTTACGCGGTGTATTTCTTCCCATTCGTGTCAATAGGCTATCCCTCCGGTAACTCGCATGGCTCTCGGACGCACGACTTGGGTTACTGTGCTTTGCAGAAAGTTAAGAGATTGGTGGCACTGGGTACAATGCTATTTTAAATTCATCTGCTAATGACATTGTTATAAAAAAACATAATGGAATAATTAAGCAAGGGTTTATCTGTTCAGGTTGCTGAGGGTGAGATCCCAATTGTTGCATCCCATGGGTAAGGTTATACAACATACCAAATTTAATGTTTATTTAAGTTTTTCTAGGTGATATGATTTTAGATCTTTTTTTTTTCAGGACGGAAATTGAGAAATATAGAACACTTCATCCCAGGACAAGAGTGTTGGTTTTAAAAGCACTCTGTGATATCCGTGTTGAGGTGCCTCATGTACTCTATGATTATATTCTCTTACTGAAGTCTAATGTATGATCTTCATCTACTAGTTAAATAGTTAATGTTTCAATTGGTGTGGGCTTCAGTCTTGAATGCCAACCTTGAAATGGTACTATACATTAATAGCTTTGCTTTTTCCTAACTGGCTTAGTTTGATGTTTGAGTTATTTTCATGCAAATAAATTATGTTGTCTCAAATAATTAAAGCATTATATTCTCTTACGGCTATTTCTAGTGTTTTTGGTTGCATTTGGTTGTTATGAATTATAATGAGGTTTCCCCTCCCAATATCATCATTTGAATTAAAATTGACTTGCTTATAGATAAAGAGGATTTATAAACTAATAGTTCGTGGGTTCAAGTTATGCTACTATGAACACCTAATATTCTCCTGCAGTGACATAATTGAAATTAAATTGAAAGATGGGATTTTAATCATAGATGACAAAGACCTATAAACTTATAGTTCATGGTGTTCAATTTATGCCACCGTGAAATACCTAATAAAGTTTGACCATTGAATAAGTGCACTGAAACTTGCAAATTAGAAGCTGCATTAGTAAAGATGTTCCTTTTGAGGTTTATACTAATTGAAAATGATTTAGGCAAAATGAAAATGGCAAGTATTTGCCTCAACTTTCGAATTAACATCAAATAATTGTTATAAAGTGCAAATTACATTATGTGATCACGAAATGTCATTCTCATGGCTTCCATAGAATATACCTATCGTTTGATTAGCTTTCCCATGTTTTCTTCTTCTTCTTCTCTGCCTCTTCTTTTGTCCTATTGGTAATAAGTTTATTCCACCTATTCTCTGATGATAACTATTTATTTATTGTTGTACTATACCCTTATAAAACTAATCTTAAGTCTTATTATTATTATTTTGGATTGAAGGAGATAAAGATTATGATCTATGTTTCCTAAATGAGTTTCCACTTAAATGAAAGTTCATGTGGCAATGGGGACAATTACAGGAGTTGAGAGGTTTGAGCGCAAGATGAATTTGGAAGGTGCATGATGTTAAACAGCATGGAGAAAAATGTTTGCATTTAATAGGTATACGTAGGAACCTAATGTTATTGGTTAAGTTTGAGCCATCTGCCTATTCACACCACACCCAAGTCCTATTATATGCCGAATTGGGTTGGATCTTTCACCCAACCATTCCTACAGGCTGTGCTGGATGATGATACATCCCAATCCATAAAACATTGCCTTAATTGTGATCTAGCAGGTTCTGGACAGTAGAAAGATGTGATACTAACACCTGGATCAAGATTTAAACAGCACTGAAGGTTGTCATTCTGTAACTAGTATGACTGAGTGAATTCAATTTATGATTTTTTGATCAACAATTATTGTAGACACATACTGGAGCTAAGAGTCTTTTCTCTGTTGAACTGAGTGTTAAATTACTACTGTCCGAGTCCATATTATGCTGACATTTAGTTAAACTTTTCCACTATGCAGCAAGAGGACATTCGGAATTTCATTGATAATTCTTTGAAACATGGCATCCAACTCTCAGCTTTCCGTAAAGAAAGAATTGGTGGTGATTCACATGGGATTTCCTATTGGTATCATTATTATGTTTAGATTTAGGATACAATTATTGTACAAATTTAGTTGTATTATATATATAATGATCAACATTGGTAATTTCTTCATTTCTTTATTTTGCAGGTATGAAGATGATCCTATTGTTGGTCACAGATTATACCGTGAAATAAGACGAATAGAGACAAAAAACACCAGGGCCAAGGGATCTTCATCAACTCCCCTTGTCTCTTTTCAGTGGGAAACTGTTGCAACCAACTTTGATGAATTTCAAGAAGTATCGGTGAGTTCCTTCATTTTTGGTTTCCGCCTGTTGCAATATCATTTTAAGTATCTAGGTAGCATAATGCAGCCAAAAGAAAGTTATATGATTAATTAAAAAAGGGAAACTATATAAACTGCTAATTTCTTCATCGATGTCGTTTTGAATTATCTGGGTGAGAGTAAATTCATCTTCCGTTACTTTATCAAACAATAGTGTTGTCTTGTAGTTACAGTTTTCTGGTTACTGAACTCCTTTGAGCAGAATTATCTGTGGGCTGCTTTTCTGATTTTGGTTCCCTGTTAACAATCCCAAATCGTTGTTTCTTTATTGTTATGTAATTTTGAGCCTATAATGTGATCTTAGAGCCTGCTCTCAACAGTAAAGATGCCTCCATTTGTCATTCTTCAATTATCACAGGAAACTGTTGAATCTTTTGCGGGTTGAGGATACGACTTGATGAAATTT
Source organism: Wurfbainia villosa (assembly GCA_025175895.1). NCBI lineage: Eukaryota > Viridiplantae > Streptophyta > Magnoliopsida > Zingiberales > Zingiberaceae > Wurfbainia > Wurfbainia villosa. Next base: position 4,568,366 of record CM045995.1, on the reverse strand, counting down.
TGCAGTGAAGACTATTGGTGGCCTACCCATAATACATTGTGCCTACGAAAGAAGTCAGATAGTTCAACTTTAGGAGTCTAAGAGCTCTAATGCAATTTAAATGAGTGTACATTTGTGTTATCAATGTGACTGATTTGAGTTTCAATCTCTCTAGGTTTATTATTTATTTAGTCACCTCCATTAGTCTCCTGCATTGAAGCAGACCTCTGCCTTTTATCATTTTTTGTCTTTGAAATGATTAAAATTCTGTGGCTTTATGGCTTCTTGATTCAATGGTATCATACAATTGTTTTTTATACTATATATTCAATGATGTAAGTGACTGACCTAGCATTTTGTTCAATAATTTTACATTTACATTGTATGATTAAGGGAAATTGTTTTTATTTTCATACTAATGTTTTAAGTTTTGTTCCATGCTGCTGGAATTTTTTTGGTGGGAATTAGAAAAGTGGTAATTTTGGTCACTAGTCCATCATATTTTATGCGGTAAACCACTATTTAGATGTTAGAATCTGTACTACGAGTTTGTTGAAATAGATCAGCATGTGAGACTAATTTTTAGTTACCCCAACAAATTCCTTTACTTGATTCTTGGGGTAACGGGTTTAATTGTTTCTCTGGTTTGTTGAGTCCATACAGTGCTTCTGCCAACCGACTGACTGATCTGTGTAATTTATTTGATGATTATTCCATTTCTCTTTGTGTGTTTGATTTTATTTTTATTTATTTTCAATGCTTGTTTACAGGACAAACTCTTTTCCAGTAAGAATAGAACAGAAGTCTCTCTTGGGAAGAAATTAAAAATTGACTCCATGCCAGAGATTGAGAGAATTCACAAAGTATATGATTCTTCCCACCTTATACTTTCTTAGGGGGTGTTTGGTTAGTCATTGCTTACAAATGCAAATGCTGCATAGAGTGCTCTTTGGTAGCTTGCAAATGCAATTGTTGTAGCCAATAGTTCTTTATATAATATAAAATGCAAGTCCAATAAAGTAGTCCTAGGTAAGTGATAAAAATTTTCTCTATACAGCAAAAAGATATTTAATATTAAACATTGTGTTGTTTGCATGCTTATTTTTAATTATTTTAGTTTAATATAACTTCTAGAACATTATAATTCCATAATTATTTGTTTGAAAATAAAACATAATTATTATTTAAATCATTCTAGTTATTTAAAACCATATAAAAATTAGAAAAAACATTTACATTGTGTAATATTTTTGTTATTTGCTAATTTAAGAATAACATGATGACGTAATGTTTATGCCATATCTATAAGACTAGCTAAAACAATATTTATAAGAATTTCATAGTTTTTTTTTTTAAAATGAAATCATCATACCATGCTATATCGTTTGTTTAAATATTGATTTATGTGCATGTCTGATTTATATTATTTCAACTCCTTAAATAAAAGATACCTAGCACTCGATTAAAATTTATTACCTTATTTTTATATCTTCTTTCTGTTTTTATTTTTCATATACCATAATCTTGATTTGATTCATGTAGCTTGCAATTGAGAATTATTGCCATTTTAAGTTGCAGTTGTTTTTGCAGCTTTTAGTGCCCAATTGCTCATAGATTCATAGCTTACTTGCAAATCACAAGCAATGAGATGCTTCCAAATAGAGTAAATGTTGCAAATGCTACCTGCAGGCAACCAAAAAGCCCTGTAGTTGATATATTTCTGCTGTAAATTCTCATGTACATACTGCTCATCATTCTTCGATAATTCCTAATTTATGAAATTTTGGTTGTTCCACAGAAAAAGGAGAAGCTGTTGAAAAAGCAGCACAGAGAAGCCATCCTCCTTGATAGTTTTTTTACTGCAGATGGAATTTCATCAGGCCGCTCCCTTCGTGATAGAAAACCTGTCACATATACATTTGGTAAGACCATTACAATTGTAATGGTATGTCCCCTTGTCTAATGTTTTGACATTTATTTATTATGATCTAGAAAATTTTCTGAGTTGCACTGATTTCATCTCATACCTGTTATAATTGTGTATTATTTTATCCATATAGCCTTCCATAGTATAACATGTGCCATCCTGGTATAAATGGACAACTTGACAAAACTCAACCATCTTTTTTAAAAATGAGAAATTAGAAGTTTTGATAGTGTATATTACTATACTTATGTATAAAAAGGGCGGTCCGATGCACGAAGCTTTCGCCATGCGGGGTTCCGGAGAAGGATCCATTGTACGCAATTTTAACTTACTTTGTAAGAGGTTGTTTTTAGGATTCGAATCCGTGACCTCTGAGTCGCAAGGTAGCAACTTCACCGTTGCACCAAGGCTCCCCTTCTACTATATTTATGTATCTATTAACAAATTATTATTATTACTTTTTTGAGAATCTACTTCCCAAGCCTCCAAACATAAACCTGCTCCATACCCATCATGGGTATCTACTACATTAACCGAAGTCATTTTAAACCCATCAAGGGATGGCCAGTCCTGTTTAAACAGAACAATCAGCCATTGATAACCAAACATATCCCTCTGGTTGCCATTCTTAAACTATAGAATCTACAGAAAATGTATGATTCATGGAATTATGCTTCACTTGATCCTTAGGCTTTCAAAATTGTGCAATTATTGGTGCTAGTCTAATTCTTCATTCTTTGATTAATTAGGTTCTGCAGAGGGAATGCCCAAATAATTACTTATTTTATAGACGTGTTTCATTAAAGCACTAAGGCCTTGTTATACTGTGGTATAAATATATTTACTTACACTGCATTTTCATGATTTTTGAATAGGGATAAATTACCGGGTTATTAGTAATTGAGTCTAATTATTCCATTCGTTGAACATTTGTTTTAGTTTAATGCTGACTGACAATCTAAAACCTTCTTTCTTTATTCGGGTTTGGGACCGACCATGAGAGGGTTAACTCATCATGGATGGAGTTTTGTTGAGTCTAATTATCTTATCATTAAATAGAGTCTATGCTACCTCTGATACTTAGTAGAAACTTGGATATCTTATTGTAATGTTTAAATAGGAATACATGTAACCTATTGTTCAAGGACCAGTAATTGCATCAGCTCACTACTAGCTGGTGATTTTTTCTTCAATTCCTCAAAAGTCCTTTTTTGCTTGCAATATCTATACCATTCTAGTGTTGTTATCCATCATGATTTTCTAGAGATCTTGCGTGACGTAGCAGCGGGTAAATGATGTTGGGAATCATCTTGGAAGAGCTGTTAGCAACTGATTACAAATAATTACTCTAAATAAAAGACTTGTTGGTCTGGTCAACTAGTCGTATGGATGTTCAAAGATAAGTTGACTTTTATTGTCTACATATAGTCAGACATTGGCCATGAAAAACAGTCATGAAGAAGGTTGAAATGATTCTAGTAACTAATATGTTGTTTCCTTCAATCTGAATCTGAGCAGTAGCCTATGCCATAGTGTTTCACAGATAGCGTAGATCTTATTTCTTTTTGGCGATTTGGTGTAAAACGAATTTTTGACATTCAGAATGGTTCTAATTATAAAAGTCGATGGATTTCAGGGATACCATTCTATCCATGATTATTGTGATCTGTAATTGCCTTTTCTTGTTTTTCTACATTTTTAATCACAAATGAATGATAGTTTAATGTTCTAATTTCCAGATGACTACGACCGCTCTATTAGTGAAGCTATTAAAATAACCAAGTATGTATGCCAAACATTTTGTTGATAAAACTGAACAAAAAAAAATATGGGATTCACATTAACAGTGCAAGTTTTGCATTTTATGTTTCAGGAGAAGACAAAGCTCTCCTGACAATATTGTTAAAAAACCAGTTACTGAGAAGCCTGAGTTAACTGCAAATGGTAATTGGAATGGTTCTTCTCAAATAGAACCAACTAATGATGATGACATGGAGTCTCCAAAGTCAAATGACTTTGAAGAAACTGATGATGACCTGCAGGACGAGGCACTTGACCGCAGGTATCAATACTGTTACTCCTAGTGATTCTTTGGTATATGATAAAGCTGACCCACTTTTTCACCTCGTGACTTAGCAATAGGAGAAGGAAAAGACCACAGAGGTATTCAGAAAAAGATTTTGTGGATACTGTTTCAGATTTTGATGCAGATATGGACAGTGACGATGACATAGTAGGAGAAGCAGTATATGATGAGGAATATTTGAGAAGTAGAAAGCAGAGAAAGATATCTAGTGGTTCGGAAGGAGACGAGGAGTATCGATGGGAGGAGGAAAATGCAGAAGATGAAGAGGAAGAAGAAGAATATTCTTTAAGTACTAGTGAAGATATGGATGAGAAACAATGTAATAAAAGGTTTCCAAGACAAACTAGGCAAGACAAAAAATTGAGGTCAGTTGATGAACTCCAGACAGGCCTAAGACGCAGCAAGCGAGCAGTGCGATCATGCATAAATTACCGACAGTATGAACTTTCTGATACAGATACAGGTTCAGGGAAGCCAGGCAAATCAAATGGAACGGATGCAAATTCCAATGCATCTGGTGATCTAGAACTTTCAACAGCAAGTCAAGATTCACACGAAGTCAACTGTGAAGAAATAGCAAATAACAAAATAACTTCAGATCATATTGAGGCTGGAGATGAAGAGAAACAAGCAGTACAAAAGATGTACAATAATGTACAGGAGGAAAATGGTGTCCAAAGAATGAGATTCCTGGACCTGAATGAACTTGCCCCAGGAACAGGTCTTGATGATGGCCCTACAACCAAAGATGAAGATGAGCATAACTCCTAGGCCTTGAGCTAATGAACAGGTTGGTCATCATACTGGACCATATCTCATCATATTGTTTTGATATCAGTCCGTGCAAATGGGTGATCCAATTTTACGCCTGCCAATTCTCACAAGGTAAAGGTTGGTAGTCGGGATGGTATATTAGCTATCTCATGCTGCTCCAAATTTGGGACTGGAAATCAAGACATGTAGATGGGATGCTCAGACTCGTTGATGCTCGAGTTCTCAGCTTTCATGTACAATGTACCATTGCGCATGAGCTGACAGGTTCATATTTCATTGTTGCCTTCTTTGCCATGTAGCGGCACTAATGTTAAACATCACCTTAGAGGATATTGATCCTTGTACCAATTTTAATGAAGAAAATAGTCCACGTGGCTAGATCTCAACTTGTTGCGTACAATTGAGTATATTTCAAGATTCTTCATGCCTTGAATCTAGTCTCAAATTGAAGCATATATATGATTCTCTTGTTTATCTGATCTTTGTGATTTTCTTGTGACATTTAGATTGTTTTCTAAAAGTGTATCGAGCTTTCATTAGTAGGGAAACTCCTGACCCCAATGAAACATCTAGTTCGCTGCCTCACAGGTATTGACAAGATCAACTATAGTCATTGAAGCTGTTTTTTTTAATGGAAAATGATTCATCCATGTGTTTGTATGATCAGTGCTAGAATGTGGATCTTCTATCATTGAGGAAAGAAATCAAGGGATTATCATGATGGTTAGAGGCGGTGACTCGCTCATCTCTTTTCTTTAATTAGTGCAGTTTCCCTCTATAAGGTTTTATTTGGTAAATCATTGTAGCTTTTATTTGGGAATTCATTGTAGATTCCCTTTGTTCCTCTGTGAATTGTGATACTGTGAGGAACAAATATCATTGTGAAGTATGGGTTTGAAGGAGGAAATTGGAGCGTATCCGAATGATTGTAATGACACTTGAGCATGGTGAATTTTAGATTGGTTAACCAGGGCAGCACCATGACTTAGGCACCGCAGTACATTTCCAGCTACTCTAGTCCTAGAGGAGAAAACAAGAAATTGGAGCCTAAACTGCCTATGAAGGCTTAAATTGCAATCTCAAGGATCACGACCATTTGGAAAGGTAAGGGGTGGGGTTTAAGATGCTTTCAGATGAATAATCTCACATAGAAAATGTGGTACCTTTAGAACGACCACTCCATTGAGTCCTATTGCAAGGACTCGTTCTCTTATGAGATCATGGAAGCAAAGATCCTTGCATCCTTCAGACAATGTGCCTTAGAGTTGTATGGTTGGCGCACATGTGGTGGCAATAGAAGCTCATATGTGCTAAGCATACGAGGATGTTTCACATCATTTTGTACAAAACAAACTCAACAACCATCAGAGAGCTAGGCTAATGATAATTCTTTGGTTTGTGGTTAGGGTTCATCCGTTTGTTACACAACTTGCACATCTTGTTTGGGGAAAGGTCATTATGAAGCTTGGCGTTCACCTTCTTTGCCGGCTACCAAAATTATTTTTTGCACCATATGTAAATTGCTCCATGTAAGATCACTATATAAGATAAAATAGTAATTTACAAAAGTACTTTTGAAAGAAATTTTAAAACTTATAGAAATGATACATACAACACACCTTTTTCTTCTTCTTCCTACACATATTTCTTCACATCTGCTACAAGCCTTTATTTTGACTTCGACATAGCTTCGGATGTCAAATTTTTACAATCTAATTTTTAAGACAAAGTAAGTTCTGAGGTTGAGCGGTGACAAAAGCTTCCTCAAACATCTTTCAATTATACTAAGGAAAGAGTGGAGTAAGACATTACTGTTTACGTATTAGTACATCTTGACGTCATTGTTTATGTCTCCATCATATTATCTAGATTTCTTTCTTGTAGAGTTAAGTGATGACAGTATCTTTGAGGTGCTAGCCAGATAAGCATTTACAACTTGTGTTGAGCTGCCCATTTTCTTATTAATCAATTCTTTGTTTTTTCTCTTATAGTATTGGCATAGTCACTATGTTGACTAGTGAATTTATGGGGAAAGATTGTACCCAAACCTATTGACCAAAAGATTTTCTCTATATAAGTTTCTTCTATCAAAAGATATTATGCTGGATCATGGTATTTATCCCATAACCAGTGACTTTCTTGTACCGAGGTTTTCCAATGCTTCAATTGATCTGTTGGATATGTTATTGTTGTCCACTCCAGATCTAGATTCGATGGATAATCTTTAAGTTGAGAATGTAATCCGTTGACTTTATGTATGCCTATTTTTAATCAAGTGCGTAGTGGGTTCAATTTTAAGGTTGATCCACTCAGGTGGAGCGCTTTCAAAGTTGCATATAACAAAAGTTTCAATTTTCAAGGCATGTTTTATAATCATGCCCAATTTATATGAAAAGTCTTGAGTAGAGTCCAAGTCTTTTACCCATAATTTTTGTTGGAGTTTGTAGTCCAATTTTTGTTGGAGTTTGTAGTCCATCAATGTAAAAGGAATAACCAATCTTCCTTTGAACTTTGATGGGGGAATTCTTCAAATTCAATGTTTGCTCTTTGAAAAGAGTATAGCAGTGGCATCTACATCCAAGTGTGTTGAATCTGAGCAAGTTGGGGACATCATTGGACATTTTAATTTATAATTAAATTTGGCTTCATAAATCACAGAGATATCCATCGATGAATTCTCATAGAAGCTCCCACGGGAAGAGCCGCAGTGGTTGCAGACGTGCGTGATCGTAGGACAACGGATCAATCCTCACAAAATCGAGGTCTTTGTCCCTCCATGCTGTTACATTACCTCCGGTCAAAGGCCTACCGTGATTTACCTCCCTTACAATGGGCTGGAGGCGGGCTAGTAGGGACCGTTAGGTTAACGGATTTTAACCTTTTGCACCAGATGAATTCTCATGGAATATCTTGAAGAGTTCACATAAATCTAGAATTTCTTGTAGAATTGACTGCTCTGCTAAGGCAACATTTGGTTTATGGAAAATACAGTGTTTTTCATTTTCATTTCATTTTCTAAGAAAATGAAAAAAAATACGGAAGTAGTTGTTTGGTATGCATTTTCTACTTTCATTTTCTAGAAAATGAAAGAGTGTTTTCTAGAAAAATAGAAAACGGAACAAAATCTTTTTCTAGAAAACGAGAAAAGACGGAAATGGGAAAACACAACGTTATACTAAACACAATCTAAGCTTCTCATATAAGTAGAAAGATCTTCTGAAAGATTATTTGGCTATCCATAAGTATTCTTTCAGAATTAATTCTATCAGAAGTGACCATAATGGTCTGTGGTCTTGAAGTAAGGCTTAAGTCTTCCAAGTTAAAGTTTCCCATAACTTTAGTAGCAACCTATAAGTTTTATCTGGCTAGAATTTCTCATCAGATTTTAGTAAAGTACTAATGAAGAAATTTGGTCCAACTCTCACCTTGACTTCGCTAAAAGCCTCGGTAAGGTCGTCTTTCACATCCTAAGACGACGATTTTAACTTCTTTTCAATTGTAGTAAACATCTGCCTGTGTTCTTGAAAAAAAATAACATAACAGGAGTATTTTTTTTACCTTCTGACTTTTGTAATGTGATTAAAAAGTAGTTAGTTAAAGCATTTGTAATCACAATTTTATAATTGAAAATCTCGGGTGTTGTAGGGATATTCCAAATATTATCTATCAGACAGTGTTGTATTGGGTCTAGCTTTGATCGAGAGTCAAATTGGAACTGATCCTCTCTTAGGGTATATTGTAGAAGTTCCTGGCTACTGAACTTTATAGTTTGTTGTGCAAAAGTTTTTACCTTCCTCTGTCTATCCATACTGGAGTATATTATAAGTCTCCTATTGTTTCTGCAGTCAAAACTCATATTTAGGAAAGAAGTCTGGAAAGGGTATCAGCCAGCAAATTATTTATTCTCTTGTTATGTTTCCATTGTATACTTATTCCTTTGTTTATGATGGTATATGTAAATTTTATCCATCACTTGGTACTTAGATTTTTCCTAAGTCCTTTGGTCTATTGCTTATATTTAACGATGACTTCACAATATGCTTGTATAGTAATTTCACATTTATTACAAATGAAAAGCATGAAGGCATCCAAGAAGTAGATTACGGCTAAGATTTCATATTCTAATGAGGTCAAATGACCTTTCTCTTTATATTTTCCAGATTCATACCTACATAATGATTATGATGATTTCGGATCATATTTAGAGATTTTTCTAAATAGAGTTCCTCCCCATCTTGATTCACATTTATCTATTTCAATGACAAAATAGTTTGCATCTAAGGCTACGTTTGGTACAGGGTAATATAATCAACCTTGTAATGTAATCAAATTTGTAATGTAATGTAATGTGTATTACATTACTGTGTTTGGTTAACGATTGATGTGTAATCTTTCATTACAAAAGTGATTACATTCATTTATTTGGTATCCATATTTGTTATAAGGAATGTAATTCATATTATTATAAAATGATAAAAATACCTTTATAATTTCTTCTTAAGGTAATATAATTCTTAGTCGCCGATCGTCGATTGATGGTCATCGGTCGATCGTCAATCGTCGGTCGACCGATCGCCGGTAGTGTAAGTGTTGGAAATTTTCTTACTAAGTCTTTTATCTGCCTAACTAGGTTATGTCTTGCTGGTTGAAATATTTTTACCCAGTTATTGATGTCTTGTTATATAAAGGTCCACTGATCTTCCCTATATTTTTTAAATAAGGCCTTGCATAATTGAGGAGTTCAAGGAAAGATCTAAAGGTCTTAGTATTTTCAATTTTTTTAGGAACTCAAGTATTTTAGAAGTAATATGAGGTTGAAGGGTAATTTTTTCTACCCAGTTTTTGTTTCAAGAAATTCTATCTGCTTTGTTACTAGTTTCATCTTCTTTCGTGATATTATGAGTTCATGTTTTTCAAACAAGGTAAAAACCATGTGAAGATGTGTATAATGTTCTTTCTTAGTTTTGGAGAAGACAAGTATATCATCAATATAAACACAAGTAAACATAGAGACATTCTTAAAATAATGTCCATATTCCTCTAGAAGACTTGTGTGCTACTTTTATCCCAAATGACATAATTAATCATTCAAAATGTCCTTTTGGGCAAGAGAATGTTGTCCATTCTATGAAGTCACGATGCATTTTTACTTGTCAAAATTCAGACTTCATGTCAAATTTAGAATACCAATATGAGTCTTGTATTTTGTTAATAAGTTGGTCTTTATTGGAATTTTGTAACTATCTTCGTTACAATTATCATTTAGTCTTTTGTAATTAAATATCATTCTAAATTGTCCTCGTTTTTGTTTAGATCCTTTATTTACTATAAAAGTTGAGCTTTTTATTGGTGCAATCGATCCAGGTCACGATTATCCACTCGAGTGGGATTCGAGTAGAGTTTTGATGTTTAACAATGGGTTTGACAATATAGTTTGACCATATGTTGACCATACAACTAGTGGATGATTGAGATATCCAATGTCATATGGCGGAGATTGTCATGAGAGAGATTGTTGGAGTAATCAACCTTAGTCCAAGGTTGACCAAGCTCGAGTGAAACTCAAGTAGGAAGTTCAAGAATGAATTATTGGCAAGGGAAAGTCCAAGTATGAATACTTGACAATGGAGAAGTCCAAGAATGAATTATTGGTAAGGAGAAGTCCAAGTATGGATACTTGATAAGGAAAAGTTTAGAGTGGAGTCTTGGCAAAGGAAGTCCAAGTATGGATACTTGACAAAGGAAAAGTTCAAGGGTGTAGTCTTGGTCGTGTAAGTCCAAGTGTGTAGTCTTAGCGGCAAAAGTCCAAATATGGATATTTGACAAAGAAAAAAAATCCAAGGGTGTAGTCTTTGTCGTGTAAGTCTAAGGATATAGTCTTGGCGACGAAAGTTTAAGTTTTGAGTCTTGGTAAAGGAGACCTGTTAGCATGACATAGCCGATGGAAACACTTGAAGTCTAGGGCCAAGGGTGAGGAGTCATAGACTCGAACCAAGGGCTTGAGGCTGATGGAAGTGGCTTGAAGGCTTAGGTCTAGGCTAAGGTACCCGATGGCATGATGAAGCTGATGGAAGCATCTGAAGGCTAGTACGAAGGGTGAAGGAGTCGTGGAGAATTCGGATGGACCCTGAGAGTGTGAGGTTGATGGAAGTGGCTAGAAAGCTTAGGCCTAGGCCTAGAGTGAGTATCAAGTATGAGGGGATCATACTTGGGATAAATCTTATGTTTAAGATTTACTAGTCGACTGGTGGTATTGACCAGTCGATTGGTCGAGTGCATGACACTCAGGAGGCTTAGTTGACTCGTACATCCGACTGCGGGTATGATCTAGTCGACTAGTCGACTAAGTGTAGACGAGAATATGAAAGCTATCGATGAACGTTATTCACCCGTCCTCTAGCGCACCAAACGGTCCCCAACAAGTGGTATCAGAGCAAGACCGCTCTTCAAGGACTAACCACCATGAGAGCACACGCTAGAGGAGTAGAGGAGAAATGGAGTTGCCCAATGGACTTAGATACAACATCCTAGCTCCACCCGTTTTTGATCGCGATGATTTCAGGCATTAAAAAGGTAGGATGAAATATTTTCTTATGTGCAATATAGAAAATTGAATTAGTATTGAAGTAGGTTTTGAAGCGCCCGTGGATAAGAAATGAATAATCCTCAAGAAGAAGAGATGAACTGAGGAGCAAATTCGAAAATTTGAAACCAATGTTAAGGTAACAAGAATGTTAATATATTTAATATCTAACGATATTTTGTGCAAGATAGGAGATTTTAGGGATGCTAAGAAATTGTGGAGAAAATTAGTCAAGCTCTATGAGAAACCCTAATTGACCCAAAGTAAAGGAGATGACAAGTCCAAAGAAGAATCAAGTTCATCATCTCAAGAGATTGATGAGTCAGAAGTTGATAGATACTCAACATTCGAGGAAAAAAGAGGTCTTGGAAGTCTCCACCTCTAAGATTGAGGGGGAGGAGAGACAATTGACACCGGAGCAAGAGGAAGCCTTTACCTTCGGGAGCAATAAAGAATCCGACCAAGCTTCCCTTACCATTCATGGTAACTCAACTACAATTACTAAAAATAAAAATCATATTATATACTTTGAGTGTAAGGAGAAAGGACACTACAAGAGTAAATGCCCAAGTTTAGTCAAGAATAAAAAGGCTCATGTAATGCAAAGGGGAAGGAGAAGCCCAAGGAGGTCGGAGCTGATGCACGCGAGCATGATCTCAAATCTTCGACGGGAATCGTCTAGGACTCGAAGCGCACGCTCGCGCTCAACGCCCGTAAGTGCACGGATGTCATCAAGTAATAAAAGATTTATCGATCCCACAAAGACTGAGATTCGAATATTGTTTGTCCAATGAATGTTGTTGTTCAGATTTAATATCCTGAGAATAAGGGTTTCGAGATTGACGGTCGTCCTAACTTAAGTACGGTGTCACTTGGAAGAAGAGAAGTTAGGTTAGAAGTTCCCTAAGAGGATTTTAGGACTTCGGTTTCACTTGTGCATCGTAGAACATGCTATCAATTAGATGCATTTGGGATTTCTAATTATGATATTGTGGGAGGATCATCATGCATTTGCCCGATGAACTTTTGCTTCTACCGGGAACTACCTATTACTAACCAAGTTTCCCTTTCGGATCGTCAAAGCTCAGGGGGTCGATACCGTTGGGAGTCCTCTGTTACTAAGGTCCCTCAACCCTTCTAGAGTTAATCTCTCCTACTTTGGGCCTTCTGCCAAGATAGATTATTGGGGTATGAACACGTCCTAATTATCCCTATGAAGATACAGATCGTATTTCATATCCTACTCTATCATATTCTACCTTCTACGATTATGAGAGGGAGGATGACCGCAAGGTTCATCCTTGATTCTTCTAGATTTTTGATACGAAGGCTCTCACCCTTGTATCGCGCATGTTCAATATAAATAGAATCAAGACATAATCCTCATCGATCTAAACAACACAAAATTGCAAATAGAATCAAAAGAGATGAATAACTATTTGAAGTAGCATGTCCACATACACAAGTTACTCCATAATCCTAGAATCGAAGTATCTACTCCATAGATAAATGAGAATAAACACAAGACATATTAAGAAAAGTCATTCCAATGCAAGTAAAACAAGAAAATAAAGAAAATACTTTCTGTCCTATCTAATCTGCGTGTCTTGGTTGTTCTCCACGGTGTCAGAGCGTCGAGATAAATCTTCTAGCCCTTCCTTCCTCCTCATTGTGAGTCCCAGGTGCTTTTTAGGGCACCTTCTTATCGTCCTAGCCGTTGGGCCTCCTCCACGGTTTGGGAGCCCTAGGGCATCTCCCCTCATGATCCCCAGCCTCTTAGATGAGTTTCCTATATATAGAGGCGGCTCCGGCTTTCCATAAATGCTTGAAAAACCCTAATTCCTTGGATTTGCGGCGCCGCCACACGCTGTGTGAATTTCACATGATCGACCATGTGCAAGGCTTGAAACTGCTGAATTCTAGGCTGAAAATTGAGCTGGAATTTTAACACGACCGTGTGGATTTCACACGACCGACCGTGTGTCACTCTGGAGCCTCCGTTTTGATTCGTTTCACTTTGAAAACATGCTCGTGTCTTGGGACACGACCAGAGCATATTTCCTAAAGTCCGTGCTCTAATAAATGCTTCATTTTTGCTCCAAAAATAATGTTATACACATAAAAATAACAAAAGTAGATCTCCGAACTAGAAAATAATAAATGAATGCAAAATAAGGGAGAATATGCATGAAATAAGTATGAAATGCAATGAGATATGTACTAAAACTACTTCAAAAATTCTATATGATTTGCTCACATCAATTACCCTAGACTTAGATCTTTACTTGTCCTCAAGCAAACCTCAGTGCCATAAAATTTAAAAGTATTATTCCATACTTAGCATGCCAACTAAAATTATCAAGTGGTATTTTCAATCAAAGCAAATAGATATGTTCTAAAGATTCACTGAGTTAGCTTTTCGTGCATATGCTGAGAAAATTTCCTAGGGGATACTCATTCCATGGTGAGTCAAGTCATCATCCTATATCTTTCCTAAGGTCTCCGACTTTTAGACACTTACCTGCCCTAAGCGAGGGTCATTCCCTAGAATTAACATAAAGTCTCAAAGACGTGCTCGGTATTGAGAGAAATTGGTAGGTGTTTCCCCAATAATCTAACTCAATCTCAAAGGGGCACCAAATCATTTCCACCCATGACAACTATTTTCTATTCCTCAAAAATAATATATTTTCTCTCTCTCTTTTTTTCCTAACCTCACAATTTATTTTTCTATTTTCTCTCTCTTTTTTTTTCTTTTCAAAGAACTTTTGTTTCCCTCATGCTCACAAGGATTTTGATTTTTTCGAATGGGCTTACACAATCCGAGCATCTCCAGTAATTAAAATGTTAAATCTAGAGTCACCTATGGATTCCAAAGTACTAGACTACTGAGATGAATCATAATTACTTATGTACTAGATTTTTCCTTTCTGAATATTTGATTAGTGTAGGTGAAAAATTAACAAGTGAAAATCTAGAACATCCAAAAATAAAGTACCACAAGATAAATGAAGTTAAGCTATCTATTGCATGGAAACAGGTCATGAAAATTTTTGAAAACATCACTGAGTAGCTTAAAGTGACCAAAAACTAAGTGCTGAAAGGAACCTATACATGAACAAATAAATGCAACTAATCTAACACTAAACTTAGATGTCAAAGAAAACTAACACTAGTAGAAGAGAATATCAAAATTTAGGGTCCTCCCCCAGACTTGAACGAAACCGCACCTCTAATAGGGCAGCCGAGGTGGAAAGTCTGACAGTCTCGACATGTCGGGCACTTGGGAGAATCGTGTGCTCAATCGCTGGTGCCACATGTACATGTGGTCAATCTGGGTACTGGTGGATGCAGCGGTCGCTTTGTGCTCCTCCTCCCTAGCCCACTGTGATCGTGTATCGTGCATGATCTGCTGAACTTCTTGATGGTAGGCAGCCTCCTCCTGAAAATAGTCACGGGCTTGACTGTATAACTCCTTGGCCCTCTGCAAATACTCTCGTAGATCCTGGAACTCTGCCTATGTATAGGTCATGTGCTCCTCCCAAAGCTGCCCCTGTGTCAGTTGCTCCATGAAGATGTCATCGAGGCGTGATCATAACTCGGAGAAATCATAGGCCGATGTAACTGCATTATGCTCAAAGGTAGAAAAATAAGGCGATGTAGGTGTAGGTTCGTGACATGGACTAGGTGGGCTCCTATTGGGCACTTGGAAAAAAGTTCTGGATTTGGCACGACTGTGTGAAATTCATATGGTCGGGCATGTGAGACTCTAGATTTTTCCTGGAGTGCAACACGGTCCGAGACTTTCCACACGCCCCACCGTGTGCTCTTCTGAGCAGTGGGCACGACCGTGTGAAATCCACACGATCGCTTGTGCTTCCTTCTGAGGTTTTAACAAGGGATTTCCTTTCTACCTAGCAAGTTCTATCTGACCCTAAAACACTTGTGAAGATTCCAATGGAAAAAAATTAAAGTCTAAACTAACATGCATGAATGCAAAAAGACTAAAAACATGTAAATTTAAACTTGGGTTGCCTCCCAAGAAGCGCTTATTTAAGGTCTCTAGCTCGACCGTACCCTTACATTTCATCTTGGCTCTGATGGCCCAAGGAGATTTTTCTTCCTCTCTTTCTTGTTGCATTTGAATCTTGCTTGTGGGGGAGCAACATATTTGCTCATTTTATGCCTCTTGCCTTGTGGTCCTTCATCAACATATCTCTTAAATCTTGCTCGAGAAGGGGCAAGATATTTATTACCTTCCTTCCTTGGTTCGAGATTGAACATGCTTATCTTCAAAGAATCCTCAGGAGTTTGATCATAATATTCTATTTCATCCATATGCTGTAAATAATATAACTCACCATAAATATCCTCACCAAAAGGTTGATTAGTAGATTCTATTATATCGAATGAAATATTATCATTACCAATCACTAAAAGGGCTTCGTTATTGGCAACTAAGGTTTCAGTGAGGGTTAAGGCAGGCTCCTCTGGGTCCTTGAGATTAGGAGGTATTTTAATTGAAGCAATGCACTCCTCGATTAATGTATCAACTATATAATTCTCAAGTTCTCCTTCTAGTGTTGATTGAATGGATTGTCCTTCAGATTTTCCTAGTAATCGGCCCAATATTCTAGCAGACTGGCTGGCGATTTGTGCTATCTAAATCTCCAGCTTCTTTTGTCGGCTAGCAATGTTGTTCATAGATGACCTTAATTCTTCTAGTATCGTCTCTATCTGTGAATGTCGCTGCTGGAATTCAGTGTTCGTCACTTGTTGCGTTTGAATGAAATCTTCCATCATCTGCTCAAGTCGGGATTTAGGCGGACAATATTGAGGGTTTAAGTAGCCAGGGTTATAACTATATAAATAGGAATCATCTTGTGGCCACTATTATAATCGTAAGTTACATCTTCTTGTTCAAATTGCAAAGGTCCAAATATATCCGTGCAATTGTTAATGGTATGCCATTGTTCCCCACAATGCTCACAATAAATGTTACCAAAACTCAAAGCATTAAATTGATCATAATTATGAGTTAAAGCATACATCATTATATACAGGAAAATATAGACAAGGGAAGGAACAATAGTACCTTGGCAAGAGGCTAAAAAAAAAACAAACAATAAAATAGAGGAAACTAGGTGCTAAGAAAATAACTAAAAGAAAACTTCTAGAAAATAACTGAAGCTAGAAGAAAAAATAAAATATGAATTAGAACTAGATTAAGATGGAAATTAATAAATACTAAGAAAATAATCCTAAACTAGGTTCAATCCAAACTATCCACTTTCGATTCGATATCAAATCAACAGTCTCTGGTAACGGCACCAAAAACTTGATGCACGTGAGCACGACCTCAAATCTTCGACGGGAATCGTCAAGGACTCAAAGCGCGTGCTCACGCTCAACGCCTGCAAGTGCACGGATATCGTCAAGTAATAAAAGATTTATCGATCCCACAGAGACTGAGATTCGAATACCATTTATCCGGTGGATGTTGTTGGTTCGGAGTTAATATCCTGACAATAAGGGTTTCGAGGTTGACGATAGTCCTAACTTAGTACGGTGTCACTCGGAAGAAGCGAAGGTAGGTTCGAAGTTCCTAAGAGGATTCTAGGACTTCGGTTTCACTTGTGCATCATGGAACATGCTATCAATTAGATGCGTTTGGGATCTCTAATTACGATCTTGCGGGAGGATCATCATGCATTTGCTCGATGAACTTTTGCTTCTACCGAGAACTACCTATTCCTAATTAAGTTTCCCTTTCGGATCGTCAGAGCTCAAGGGGTTGATATCGTTGGGAGCCCTCTGTCACTAAGGTCCCTCAACCCTTCTAGAGTTATCTCTCCTACTTTGGGCCTTCTGCCAAGATAGGTTATTGGGGTACAAACACATCCTAATTATCCCTATGAAGATGCAGACCGTATTTCATATCTTACTCTATCATATTCTATCTTCTACGATTACGGGAGGGAGGATGGCCACAAGGTTCATCCTTGGTTCTCTTCGATTTTTGATATGAAGGCTCTAACCCTTGTATCGCCTATGTTCAATATAAATAGAATCAAGACATAATTCTCATCGATATAAACAACACAAAATTACAAATAGAATCAAAAGAGATGAATAACTATTTGAACTAGCATGTCTACATACACAAGTTACTCCCTAATCCTAGAATTGAAGTATCTACTCCATAGATAAATGAGAATACAAGACATCTTAAGAAAAGTCATTCCAATGCAAGTAGAACAAGAAAATAAAGAAAGTACTTTCTGTCCTATCCAATATTCGTGTCTTGGTTGTTCTCTATGGTGCTGGAGCGTTGAGATAGATCTTCTAGCCGCTTCCTTCCTCCCCATTGTGTGTCTTCAGTGTTTTTTAGGTCACCTTCTTGTTGTCCTAGCTGTCAGGCCTCCTCCAAGGGTTGGGAGCCCTAGGGCGGCTCCCCTTGTGATCCCTAGCCTCTTAGATGAGTTTTCTATATATAGGGGCGTCTCCGGCTTTCTATAAATGCTTGAAAACTCTAATTCCTTCGATTTGCGGTGCCGCCACATGGCCCTGTGCAAGGCTGGAAACTGATGAATTCTAGGCTGAAAATTGAGCTGGAATTTTAACACGATCGTGTGGATTTCACATGGCTGGCCGTGTGTCACTCTGGAGCCTCCATTTTGATCCATTTCGCTTCAGAAACATGCCCGTGTCTTGGGACACGACCAGAGTGTGTTCCCTAAAGTCCGTGCTCCAATAAATGCTCTATTTTTGCTCTAAAAATGACGTCCTACATATAAAAATAACAAAAGAAGATCTCTGAACTAGAAAATAGTAAATGAATGCAAAACAAGGAAGAATATGCATGAAACAAGTATGAAATGCAATGAGACGTGTGCTAAAACTACTCCAAAACCCCTATATGATTTGCTCACATTAGGAGCCTCAATACATAAGAGCAAGAAGAATATAGTATGCTTCCAATGTCATGAAAAGGGACACTATCGGAGCCAATGTCCAAGGGGAAGGCATCCTTGGAAGGACAAGGTAGAGAGCTAGGTTGTAGGGGGAGCACCTAAGCCAAAACCTAAGGTATATTTTAATAATGCTCTTCCTTTATGTCATGATAGAAGACATGTTGGTAATAAGGTTTATTGTTTAAATGCTATATATTATGAAAGTAAGCCTAAGGACCAATTTAGAAACAATTATTTTTGTTTAGGTGCTAAACATCAAGAATTTAGGGTTAAGGATAAGTCAATATCTAAGAGAACCCTAGAGATAATCATGATAACAACAATTTAGGTATTAACCCTAAGAAAGGTAGGCATATACCTAAGAAGTAGAAAAAGTATCCAAACATATAATGGAAAATCAAAATTGGATAAGTTAGAAATGGAAAATCAAGTTTTGAGATTAAAATTTGATAGAATGGAAAAGACCCTTCATAGGATGGAAAATATGATAAAGGGGTCTAATTGTCAAAATTGAAGAGTAAGAGACAAGAAACTTCTAAGGACAAAAAAGGTTTGAGTTACAAGTCTAAGTCCAAAGGAATCAAGCCCTCTTACCATAATGTTCCATATAGTTATGGAACCAGCTCTATATCTCGGAAAGTCAAGGTCACAAAGGAGGTCATCCTAGAGTTGACCATGATAGGACTCAAGTGACTAAGATTTCAAAGAAGCCTAGAAAAGTCACTAAAAAAATTACAAGGAAAGTTATCCCTAGAGATAATCTAGAAGATACCACAATGACCAAGATTTCCAAGCTTAGGAGGGTCATTAGAAAAGTACTAAGGGAGGTTATTCCTAGTGAGTACCTTGTAAACCCAAAGAGCTCAAATAGGTTTTGGGTGCCTAGGAACATAATTTCTTCATGTTAAATGGGTTTAGGGTGTGTCAACCTTGAATAGATGGGCAGTTAACCTAACATGGTAGAGTTGACACTTTAGGACATTTTCAAGGTAATATGATACCTTGGAAATGAGATTAGAATTAGATCCTAATAGATGTTAGGACGTGTCAATTGGAATTATGAAGTTTGAAAAATTGATTAAAATTGGCACAAATAGGTTAGAGTTAAGGGTGTGCCAAGTTGGGACTTTAGCACACTTAAGGGAGTTGATCATTATGACAAATTGGATATAATCCTAAAAATGACAATTAAGCTTAAGACTTTGTTATTTTTATACTTTGATATTTATAAAATTTGTCATGCTTTGTTTGTCATACACCATGTCATGACATCATGCTTCATATAATCATTTAAAATGTCATGATAGTACTTAGAGTGATAAATGTCGTGCTAATACTTAGGTCATGTTTATTATGTCATGACATCATGAATCATTGGCAAATACTTTTAATTATGCAAATCATTTATGTCACGATCATAATTCATGCATTAGGATTATCAAAATTGAATTTAAGGACAAATGACATTATTTGATGTCCTAGATAAAGAAATCAAATGGATATACCGAGATATAATGCATGAACCCTTAGATTTAGAGAAAAATCAATCTTACATCTCACAAAGACCATAGAAGATGTGTGTGTATTGAGACACCCTAGACATATGTGAGATGTTAGGAATATGAGTTAAGTTCAATGTGGTTATATAGTACATCAAAATGAACTAAAACTTTTTCAATCATATGATTAAATGATGAGGAAAGCTAGTGTACAAGTCATGTATACTTAGCCCATGGACCATGATTGAAAATAGGTTTTGAAAGTTATTTTAAAATCATTTTGAAAAATCTTGGTGAAGCTTATCTTTTGATAGCAATTAACATTGATAAGATTGACACAAAGTTAGACAAAAATATTAAAGTTTTCAATGATTTTGAACTTTGTATCAATCTTTCAAAATAATAGATATTTTAATATAAAACTATTTTTCACCCATTGCATTTAGCATAAGTAATATGTCTATGAAATTTTATGATTTTTCGAAATCTACGGAATTACTTATGCATTTTTGAAATTCAAACTAAAAGTTTAATTTCTGAAAAATCAGACTCCAGTGGGCTGCTACAGGTAACCAATTGACTGGTGATAGTGGCAGTCGACTGGTTGTTGACACAGTCGACTACCGATGCTGATTTTGGCTGAACAAGGGTTGTTTAACTTTTTATCAGCACCCCTATGTATCATAACTGCTTCTAACCCTATAATATACTTAAAGAAGAATTGGAAGGGGGAAATATTCATTGAAAATGAATTGGAGAGTTGATTAGTGTGAAGATCAAATTTTAAGGGAGGTTAAAAATTCAAGTTTGAACTTTTACCCTTATTTTTTATGGTTTAGATTTCCTATAGACTTAGGAACTCTCCAAGAACATTGTTGGTGCAATGGTCAAGGGAGAGTTTATCCATCAAGGGATGATGGATGTTAAAAAGGGGAAGAATGAAAGATTGTCTCTCATTTAGTTAAAAGAGTGAAGGCGTCTAAGATGAGTCTTGGACCAAGAGAGAGAATGAATGATCTCATTGATAGATGAGACATTGAAAATCTTGATAGACATTTAGATGTATGCCAAAGGGGGAGAAATAAAAGGTTTAAGTTAGGCAAACCTTCATTATGCCTTGACATAAAAGAGTCAAGTTAGGATTATGAGTTAGCCTAACTTAAAGGTATTATCAAACATCAAAAAGGGAAAGATTATTAGTGCAATCGACTCAGGTCACGATTGACAGACTCGAGTGAGACTCAAGTGGGACTCGAGTAGGATTTTGATGTTTGACAATGGATTTGGTAATATGGGTTGACCATATGACTAGTTGATGATTGGATTATCTAAGGTCATATGGGGGAGATTGTCATGAGAGAGATTGTTAGAGCAATCAACCTCATGTTAAGATTGACCAAGCTCGAGTGAGACTCGAGTGGGAAGTCCAAGAATGGATTCTTGGTAAGGGAAAGTCCAAGTATGGATACTTGACAATGGAGAAGTCCAAGAATGGATTCTTGGCAAAGAAAAGTTCACGTATAGATACTTGGCAAGGAAAAGTCCAAGGGTAGAGTCTTGGCAAGGGAAGTTCAAGTATGAATACTTGACAAAGAAAAGTCTAAGGATGTAGTCTTGGTCGTATAAGTCTAAGTGTGTAGTCTTGGCGGCGAAAGTCTAAACATGGATATTTGACAAAGGAAAAGTCCAAGGGTGTAGTCTTGGTGATGAAAGTCCAAGTTTGGAAACTTGACAAAGGAGACTCATTAGCATGAAATAGCCGATGGAAGCATTTGAAGGCTAGGGTCAAGGGTGAGGAGTCGTGGGCTCAAAACAAGGGCTTGAGGTTGATAAAAGTGGATTGAAGGCTTAGGTCTAAGCTAAGGATACCCAATGGCATGACGAAGCCAATAGAATCACCTGAAGGCTAGCGCGGAGAGTAAAGGAGTTGTGGAGGACTCGGATGGACCCTGAGGGCGTGAGACTGATGGAGGTGACTAGAAGGCTTAGGTCTAAGTCTAGGGTGAGTACCAAATATGAGGGAATCATACTTGGGGTAAACCTCATGTTTGAGTTTTATCAGTCGACGAGTAGTCGATCGAGGTCGGATCACGACTGCGGACTTTGGCAATGATCGTGGCTTGCATCGCTGATCATTGGCAATCGATCGCTAGGGATGAGCAAATGAATCACCATAAGTTAACAGGCACGTAGAGTTCGTAGTCGCATCCCGACTCATGGCAATGATCGGTGGCTATGACAATCAATTGCTAGGTAAGGGCAATCGACTGGTCTAGCATAATCCAACGTGGATTAGTTCGTTGTGAGACAATGGATAACTGGGCAGTCGACTGGTGGGTAAGGCTAGTCGACTACTAGGAGGAAAATCAGCTCGTGTGGAGATTTAAATGGAGGACGCGAGGAACTCTTCCACAAGCCGATTCTTAGAGTTCTTGGAGGGGGAACACTGTTGCTTTCCAGACCTTCAAAGCATCTCAAAGCAACCAAACAAGCAAACAATCAAAAATTCTCATTTGCAAAGTGTTTTCACTTCTTTGTTTTATATTCTTGTATTTGGTCGTCTTTCATTTGTTGTAACTCCATTATAAGAGATTTTTCCACCTCCGAGACAAGTTTTAGGTGTGTGAACACTAAGGCTCGACCGTGGGATAGGAACTAGGATTCCGAACCATGTAAAATATTTATATAGTGCTTATGTTCTGCTTTGTTTATGTTGTGTATGTTTGTATTTTCGCTGCGTACTAATTATTTATAGACAAGCATACAAATACTACTTATTCGTCCTCTAGCACACTAAACGGTCCCTAACACTTCTATGTCCAGAGGTAGATCTTTTAATGACGCCAAGAGAAAGTAATTGTTTGATGTGCATAGTTTATTTTTTTTATTTCCCAATTTGTATACTTAAGATCTTATGTCTTAATTATAAGATCGAGATTTATAATATTTAACTTACAATAAACTTTATCGAGTTCCAGTATTTAGTAGGGGTTTCTCTTATAATATCTAGTTTTTTCAATCTATAAACTAAGGAATCTAAAGCTGCGTTTGGTAGCTTTTTCCTTTTTCGTTTTCCGAAAAATGAAAAACGATTTTTTTTTGTTTTCTAATTTTCTAAAAAATACAGTTTTATTTTCTGAAAAATAGAGATGGAAAACGACAATCAAATACTATTTTTCATATTTTCTTATTTTATGAGAAAATGAAAATTGAAAAATTCTCCACCAACAAAACGCCGCCTAAGTTCTCCTGGGTTATGATAAGGTTAAGTAAATAAGTAGGAGTCAGAAGATTTTCTGGGACTTCTGATTCCGAAAATTCTAATTCTTTCTGAATTTTGAAATATTCTTGGATTGTGTGGGTTAATTGATTCGGGCTAAAGCAACCAAGTATACCCAATTTCCCTGTACTTTCTTACACAATCCTAGGGCTAACATGGACAGTTAGAAGGAATGGGAACGAGGAGGAATGTGCTACTACTAGAGGCATCACCATGCTTATCAGCGCAGAACTCTGATGGATATTCAGATAAAATAGGGGTGATGATGGGTGTAGAAAGGAACACTATATAGTCTTTGGTGAAAAGGATTGCCCGATTAGGGGTACCATGAAATTAAGTCCTAAAATCAAATGTATGTGTTTATGATTTAATGGTCGAATCTAAAGTTGAGAAAGAGTAATTGGACTACTAAAGGTGTCACAATTAGTATAAAATCTAAGTTGAACGTTTTTAACATACTGATGTCAAGCAAGTTTTTGACCATCAAATTAGGTACTAACTAAAGGTTGATTACTATGCTTGATTAAATTGGTCGGAAGAAATAAAATTAGAAGACTTTCATCGATCATAGAGTTAGTAGCTCCACTATCAATGAAAGATTGTAAGGTAAGTTCATAGCTCGGCTCCAGAACGGGTGTGGTTGGTGAGTTTGCAAGGGCATGCCTATAACGGACAGAGGTCGATCTCGAAATTTCATTGCCTGGGCTCTCAATGGCCTTTATCTGTGTACTTGTCAATCTCACTCCTGATTTATCTCCTCCACCGATAGAGGCAGTCGGAGGAAGCCGCTAATATGGCGGTTCTATATTTTTTTTGTAGGATAAGTTCATGCCTTTGGATATGTAGGGTACATTATTGAACTCAGATGTCAATAGATCTGCCTATATTATAGATGCTTGGAGTCTTAATAAAGATTAAGTTAGTATCTTCTTCAAGATTTAAAGATTGTTTCCCT
This sequence comes from Wurfbainia villosa, assembly GCA_025175895.1. Classification (NCBI taxonomy): domain Eukaryota; kingdom Viridiplantae; phylum Streptophyta; class Magnoliopsida; order Zingiberales; family Zingiberaceae; genus Wurfbainia; species Wurfbainia villosa. The sequence continues at coordinate 4,544,309 of CM045995.1, read as the reverse complement.
TTGGGGTCGGTTTGTTCTTCTAGGATTTGTTGTAAATTAGTAAGTTTCATTTCTAAAAGATTAAGACAAGTCTCCAAGACTGAAACTCGTGTTTCTAGTAACAAGTTTCTAGTACTACCTTGAACAATATGAGTGGCTGGGATAGAAATATCAAACAAATTATTTAGGACAGAGGTTACAAATTTGTCGTCGACAATTTTTACACGTGCCTCTTTTAGTGATTGTTGGGTAAAATCCATAGGAAAACAAGGGATACTATAGGTTCCTTCTTTTAATGACCACTCTCGTAGGCAATCTACATGTGGGGATTTAATATCCGTTAGATTTTGTAGGAAGTATGGTGAGAACACGAGGTCTACATTATCATTTTGTAAACATTTTAATTGTTCTTCCAAATCATCCAGGTCTTGTTGGAACATCATTTGAGAAAGACCATATTTTTCAGGTATTTCATAAGGATTGGCTGTGAATGAGTTTATTAGGGTATAATTCGAAGGAGATGGAAGTTCTTCCATATTTAAACAAACTAGGATTCAACAAGCTAGTAAGACAACTTACAAACTCAACTTAATGAATATTTTTGGAGAAGAAATATTCTTTTTCAATGAGCTAGATGAATATATTTATCCACCTTCAGAAATAGCTATACACTTTAGATGGAATCCTATCCCATCTTGTTCCCTCTAGTGCGCTCCCTGGATGTGAAGTCGATTAAGAGCTTTTGGCTATGATACCACTTGTTGGGACCGTGATGTCCGCAAGAGGGGGGGGTTGAATAGCGTTTATGTACGGATGATGGAATTCAATCGTGTTTGCTACAAAATGTTAGTATACGCAGCGAAAATAATAATGATACAAACAAATATACAACACAAGCACAAGTACAAGTACATGAGATATAACGTGGTTCGGAACTTCAAGGTTCCTACTCCACGGATTGAGCTCAAATGAGCTCTAGCGATGCAATCAACACCACTAATGAATAATACTCCTTCTCGACAATAAGTCGGAGGCGGATAAACCTCGTACAAATGATTACACTAAGTAATACAATGTATACATGCAAATACAAATATGAAATGCAATACAAGTAAAGAAAAACACTTTACAAGGAACTTTTGATTGCTTGATCTTTGATTGCCTTGAACTAGTCTTGAAGGACTGGAAAGCACCAATTATTCCTCTTCAAATCACCCAAGAGAACCATTGCCGAATCCTTCTCCATGAGCTACTTTTATAACCTGCATTCGGGCTGGATTTCACCTAGCAGTCGACTGCTTCTGTAACCGTTGTCTCACAACGACTCGAGCCATGTTGGATAAGTTCCAACGGATAGACCATCAATTGATTGATCTAGCCATCACTCGACTATCAAAACCTAATAGTCGACTCAGAAGTTTTCTGTCTCCGAAAACTCAACCATCAGTCGACTGATCACAATATCAATCGATCGCCAGGCCATCGATTGCGATCGCCATCTTTGGCGATCGCTGCAAACAGGCTATAGCGATCGAACATCGATCGATCGATAATCATACGATCGGTGATAAACCTCATCCATGAGGTTTAATACCAAATATGATACCCTCTTACTTGCTAGACCACCCATAGCCTAGACGTAAGCCTTCTAGCCACCTCCGTCAGCCTCACGCCTATCGGATCCCTCCAAATCACCCACGACTTGTTCATCCATACACTAGCCTTCAGGTCTTTCCATCAGCTATTGTCATGCTAACATGGTCTACACCGCCAAGGCACATTGGGCTTACGCTGCCAAGACTCTCGCATGAACTTTACGCCGCTAACCATTGGACTTATACTGCCAATGTTGGGATGTATACTAAAAAGTCTATTCTTTGTATAAACATCTTTACTTTTAAAATAAGAATTACATGATCATTGTTTGCATATTTATGATTATGCATATTGTCTAATACATTACATTGTAGATAACATGGTGTGTGGTGTCACACAAAAGATCATGTTATCAGTTCCTTGTAAAATATAAGTAGAGGCTCACAACCGAGATGGTTTTGGACAAACCATTGGTATGGTTGTAGTGTAATTTGGTATTAGTTTGTCTTGACCATAGAATTACACTAGTACACTTTGTGTGTATTGAGCAGGACCGACTTAGAGGTGATTCAATTTATTGCTAACTACATAATTAAATCGGACCTCGGATATTATAGTGTATATGCTCTTAATCTCGATATAATAACGGACACATGTACTTAGTATTTATTTCTTTGATTTACCAATGGACGAGATTTATAGATTAAATCGATAGGCTCGGTAAGTTAGGAAATGATATTATTTACATGGTGTGTCGTTGATTATAGGAGGAAACCGTGTCCTATGTATTAGGATGATGATGTCCCCTTGAGGAGCTCATAAGGATCATCATGTAAACCCTGCAGGTGGACTTGGTCCGACATGATGATGAGGTTGAGTGGTACTACTCATGGAGTTAGATGTTGATTAATTAATTGTCAGTAAATTAATTAATTGACAGACATTCGAGATCTTAAATACGGAGAGATATTTGTACAATTAATATATGAGCCCATATTTATTTATGGGGGTTGGTGAGGTAGATCAATGATAATCCTCTAGTGGAATGGATTATCATTAATAGATCGGTTTTTATGTGGGCTAGATCCATTGGGTGGCCAAGATCCAACTCCTCCTCATGGTCCCTATTGTAGCCTATTAAAACCCTCATGAAACCTAGATCCAACGGACACAATTAAAAGGAGGTTTGGGCAAAATCTATAAATAGGAGGCAAAGGCTTGGGCGGCATGAAAGAATTGGAATTCTAGGGTTTGCTCTTTGGCTTGGGCAGCAACTAATCATTGGAGATTAGGGTTTGCTTCCAAAGGGGTTGGGCGGCTAGGGTTTGGAGAGGTTTTGGGCGGCAACAAGTGGAAGTTTTTCCTCTCTTCCTAAGGTTTAGCCGGCGCCCATATCTCTTCTTCTTTCTCTCTTGGCCGGCCCCCATATCTCTTCTTCTTCCTATATTTCTCTTTGGTCGGCGGCAAGAGTTAGGGTTCTTCCTTTGGAGCTCTTGGCCGGCACCCAAATTTCCTCTTCCTCTCCTTGGCCGGCGGCAAGGATCAAGCTAGGATCTTGGTGGTCGGCTCTAGATAGGAGAAGAATTGTTTGGTTATCTTCCTTTATTCGGAGTGAACAAGGAAAGGAAGATACGCGATCTAGGAGGTTTCAACTCTTGGAGGATCGTTGCCCACACAACGTTCAAGAGGAGGATAGGTCATACAGTAGAAGATCAAGAGGTATACAAGAGGTATAATCTTGTTTGTTTTGATTTAGTTCTTTTGTATAATGCATGTGGCTAATTTACTTCGACCCCAAAGATAAACACAAAAACCGACGATCCATATTTCATCTATTCCGCAGCTAGTCGAGGAAAAGAGTTAGGTTGCTTGAACAACAAGTTTGTTCAAGAGACCACTCTAATCGAATAGCATGATGATGGATTGGTTGCTTGGGTAATCCATCATCGTCTTGGATTAATTTTTTTAATCCGGGGACAAAGATGGGATCGCCATGCATAAGCAACCAAGTCGAAGTAGGAAGCGAAGTTTCTCCCTTCAAGTGGTATCAGAGCCACGGTTTCTGATTTTGTGTGTTTAGGATTCAGTTACTTTTATGCACTTATCATATATTGTATGTGTCGGATGATAGTAGAATGTGCGTAGGCTAACTTTTTGGTTGCAGACATAAGATCCAACTATTATGGTCATATGTGTGTGTATGTAATTGGATGTGTGTAATTGTAATATTATTTGAATCCTCGGGGTTGATGAGACTAGTATTTAATTTTTGTAATTAAGTACGACATTATTTAACCACTCTTTTATTTTAGTTTACTTTCGATCTAGATTTCATGTACACTCTTTCGTGGAGTATAGGATCGATGGATGTAAAATAAAATAATTATTCTCGGCTCGGATCTCCGGATGACTTGTACATGGCGTAGGGAGGAGCGGACGAGATGGCGATACGACGGGAGGCATATTGGAAAACAAAAGTCATAATAGTTGGAAAATATTTTTTTTTATATTTATTACTTCTTGTTTGATATGCATGTTGTGTGCTAGGAAATTTCCTCATTTTAAATTACTAAGTGGGAGAGGGATATTTTTTTTAAATTCCCATGACCTCCATTACGATTTGACATGTGATGCAAACAAACTTGCGCGTCGGCTCTGAGTGCCTTCCTCCCCATCGGATGAGTTTGTTTTGCGGATCACAGGGTCAAATATGGTTATAGGAAATTATTTAGGAGCGTGTGTACTTCCCCATCGGAAGGCACATAATCCGAGATAATTACCTTGGTATCGAGTAATGGTGCACACTTAGATGCAAATAAGAGTATCCTCCCCATCAGAGTCACTGCTTTTATTTGTAGGGATGAAGAGGAACCAACTATTAATTTTATTTGTCAAAAAGTTAGGTTGACAGGATAATAAAATTAATGGGTAAAACCTCCTCTAACAAATGTAGAATTCGTATACGTCCACACTATCGTGACATACGATATTCTCGGTGTTTTGAGGTATTGGTTGATTTTAAAATTTTATTGTTTGAGGAATCAATAAATTTTTGAAATCTAATATTTTGATCTATGTGATTCTTAGGTTTTTCAAAAATGACTTTCAATCCACTTGTTGTGATACTAAAGGAAAATAAACTTACTGGACCTAACTATGTGGATTGGAAAAGGAATCTGGATATAGTCTTGACTGCTGAGGAGTACAAGTATGTACTTCTCGAAGAGTGTCCTCCTTAGCCTGCAGATGATTCTGGGGAAAAGGAGAAAGAGAGTTATAAGAAGTGGATAAAGGCTGATGAGATGGCGCGGTGTTATATTTTGACTTCTATGTCAAATGTATTGCAACATTAGCATCAAGCCATGCCTACTGCTTATGACATGATGATCAATCTCAAGGAACTTTTCAGACACCAGAATCGGGCTGCTAGGCAGGAAGCTATGAGGAACTTGATGACGACCACCATGATTGAGGGAACACCCATGAGGGATCATGTTCTCAAGATGATGGCTCATTTGAATGAGCTGAAAGTCCTTGGAGCTGAGATCGATGGGGAAACCCAGGTCGATATCATTCTCCAATCTCTACCTAGGAGTTTTGAGCAGTTTTGCCTGAACTACAACATGAATAAGAGGTTGTATTCGTTGGCGAAGCTTCTGACATAACTCCAGGTGGTAGAGGAGCTTTTTCGTCAGAGTGCTCAGGCTAAGGCCATGGTTGCTTAGAAGGTTTCGACTTCTAAGCCAAAAGCAAGAAGAAGAAGAAACAAGATGGAGCAAAGGTGATGGAAGGATCTCAGAGAGGAGTGAATAAGCCGAAAGGCAAGTGCTTCACTTGCAAGCAGACTGGATATTGGAAGGACTGCCCCAATCGGAAGCAGAATAAAGGTATATCTTTTGGTCTAGTCGTTGAAACATGTTTAGCGGTGTTATCTACCAACACCTGGTGTGTAGATACGGGAGCCACTGATCATGTCTGCAATACTTTGCAGGGGTTCCAGGAAACCAGACGACTAGCTGAGGGGGAGATTACCGTTTACTTGGGCGATGTTACGAAGGTGGTGGCTATTACAGTGAGAGATGTTTATTTATCTTTTGATAGGAATAAAACTTTAGTTTTGAAAAATTGCCTTTATGTACCTTTATTTAGAAAGAATTTGATTTCAGCTTCTAAATTATTTTTGGATGGATATTCTATTTCTTTTAATGACAGAGTTGTTATAAAAAGGAATAGGGAGATTATCTGTTCTGGTGCATTGATAGGAAATTTATATACCCTTGAACCAAAAGCTCCCACGATGCAAATAGAAGTAAATAACTCATCTTCTAAATCTAATAAGAGAAAAGAACATTCGAAAATGAACCAAACATATCTTTGGCATCTAAGGTTAGGTCATATTAACCTAAGTAGAATTCAAAGGTGATAGCTGATGGACCTCTGGGTTCATTAGTGGTGGAAGATTTCCCAACCTGCGAATCTTGCTTGGAAGGTAAAATGACCAAGAGGCCTTTTAAGGCCAAGGGGTATAGAGCTAAAAATGTGTTGGAATTGGTTTATTCTGATTTGTGTGGTCCTATGTCTATATAGGCTAGAGGTGGTTTTGAATATTTTGTCTCTTTTATAGACGATTATTCAAGATATGGATACATTTACTTGATGCGCCGCAAGTCTGAATGCTTTGACAGGTTCAAAGAATTCAAGGCTGATATGGAGAAACATCAAGGTAAAAGTATCAAGACACTACGATCTAATCGTGGTGGTGAGTATCTCTTGGGAGAGTTTAGGAATTACTTATCAGAGACTGAGATTCAATCCCAATTGTCTGCACCTGGCACACCCCAACAGAATGATGTAGCGGAGAGAAGGAATAGGACTCTTATGGAGATGGTTAGATCGATGATGAGTTATTCTGAGTTGCCAGATTCGTTCTGGGGGTATGCTCTGGATACGACAGTGTATATTCTGAACTTGGTACCATCTAAATTAGTGCCTTCTACTCCCACAAAATTGTGGACTGGGCGAAAGCCTAGTCTGAGACATATTCGGATTTGGAGGAGTCCAACACATGTGCTGAAGGCAGATGCTGGTAAGTTGGAACCTCGTACAGAAGTGCGCATGTTCGTAGGCTATCCTAGAGGTATGAAAGGTGGTTTATTTTATAGTCCTAGAGATCAGAGGGTGATTGTTAGCATGAACGCCAGATTTTTAGAGGAAGACTATGTGATGAACCACAAGCCCATGAGTAAGATTGTTCTGGAGGAATTAAGAGGGGAAATTACTATTTTAGTACCATCGGTATAAGAGGATATATCACAAGTGACTGCATCGCGTGTCACAGAGGATACACAGGTGATACCTCATCGTAGTGGGAGGGTTGTTAGACAACCTGATAGATTTATGTTCTTGGGAGAATCTTCTAATTTGGTCCCTAGCGAACATGAACCTGATCCCTGGACATATGATGAGGCAATCCAAGATAAAGATGCGGTATCTTGGCAAAGTGCGATGAATTCTGAGATAGAATCTATGGATTCAAATCAGGTATGGGTGCTAGTAGAACCACCCAATGGTGTAAAAACCATTGGATGCAAGTGGATCTACAAAAGAAAGAGAGGAATAGACGGGAAGGTTGAGACCTTCAAAGCAAGGCTTGTTGCGAAAGGGTATACTCAGAAAGAGGGTATCAATTATGAGGAGACCTTTTCGTCGGTAGCCATGCTTAAGTCTATCCAGATTCTCTTATGTATTGCTGCTCATATGGATTATGAGGTGTGACAGATGGATGTCAAGACAGCTTTCCTTAATGGAAGTCTTGAGGAAAACATCTATATGGAGCAACCAGAGGGATTCATTGCAAAGGGCAAAGAGCATCTTGTGTGCAAGCTTAATCGGTCCATTTATAGATTGAAGCAAGCTTCGAGATCTTGGAACATCCGCTTTGATGAGGTAATCCAGTCTTATGGATTTATTCAAAGTCCGAATGAGTCTTGTGTATGCAAGAGATGTGACGGAAACGTAGTGGTATTTCTTGTACTATACGTAGATGATATTTTGTTAATTGGCAACAATGTCAAGGTGTTATCAGACGTAAGGGTATGGTTGTCCAAATAGTTTGATATGAAGGACTTGGGAGAAGTGGGACACATCCTTGGGATCAAGGTTATAAGGGATCGCAGGAAATGGATGTTGTGTTTATCTCAAGCTTCATACATAGACACTATTTTGGCTCGTTTTAGCATGCAGAACTCCAAGAAAGGTTTTCTACCTTTTAGGCATGGAGTACCTTTATTTAAAGAGATGTGTCCTAGAACATCAAAGGAGATAGAGGAGATGAAGGCGGTTCCTTATGCTTCGACAGTAGGAAGCCTCATGTATGATATGTTATGTATGAGGCCAGATATCTGCTTTACCGTGGGCATGGTTAACAGATATCAGAGTAATCCAGGACAGGGACATTGGACTGCGGTAAAGAATATATTGAAGTACCTGAGAAGGACTAGGGATTATATGCTAGTATACCAGGCAGATCAATTACTCCCTGTGGGTTACACAGATTCTGACTTCCAATCATATAGGGATAACAGTAAGTCTACCTTGGGTTTTGTGTTTACTTTTAGAGGTGTAGCTGTTGTATGGAGGAGTGTCAAGCAGAAATGCATGGCGGACTGCACCATGGAAGCTGAGTATGTGGCAGCCTCTGAGGCAGCCAAAGAAGTTGTATGACTTAGGAACTTCTTGATGGACTTGGATGTGATTCCTGGTTTGCCCAAAACTATCACAATTTATTGTGATAACAGTGGTGCAGTTGCAAACTTGAAGGAACCACGAGCCCATAAATCAAGTAAACACATAGAGCGCAAGTACCACCTGATACGAGAGATCGTAAAGCGGGTAGAAGTTACTGTCGCCAAGATTGCATCAGAGGATAACCTGGTAGATCCTTTCACTAAGGCCCTTCTAGCGAGAGCTTTTGATAGGCATATGGAGGGAATGAGAATCAGATGTATGACAGTATAAGGACAACATAGTCTTTTAGTATAAGTTGGAGATTGTTGGGATGTATACTGAAAAGTCTATTCTTTGTATGAATATCTTTATTTTTGAAATAAGAATCACGTGATCATTGTTTGCATATTTATGGTTATGCATATTGTCTGATACATTACATTGTAGATAACATTGTGTATGATGTCACACGGAAGATCATGTTATCAGTTCCTTGTAGAGTATAAGTAGAGGCTCACAATCAAGATGGTTTTGGACAAACCATTGGTATGGTTGTAGTGTAATTTGGTATTGGTTTATCTTGACTATAAAATTACACTAGTACACTTTGTATGAATTGAGCAGGACCGACTTAGAGGTAATTCAATTTATTGCTGACTACATAATTGAATCGGACCTCGAATATTATGGTGTACAAGCTCTTAATCTCGATATAATAACGGGGACATGTACTTAGTATTTATTTCTTTGATTTACCAATGGGCGAGATTTATAGATTAAATCGATAGGCTGGGTAAGTTAGGAAATGATATTATTTACATGGTGTGTCGTTGATTATAGGAGGAAACCTTGTCCTATGTATTAGGATGTTGATGTCCTCTTGAGGAGCTCATAAGGATCATCATGTAAACCTTGCAGGTGGACTTGGTCCGGCATGATGATGAGGTTGAGTGGTATTACTCATGGAATTAGATGTTGATTAATTAATTGTCAGTAAATTAATTAATTGACGGACATTCGAAATCTTAAACACAGGGAGATATTTGTACAATTAATATATGGAGCCCATATTTATTTATGGGGGTTGGTGAGGTAGATCAATGATAATTCTCTAGTGGAATGGATTATCATTAATGGATCAGATTTTATGTGGGCTAGATCCATTGGGTGGCCAAGATCCAACTCCTCCTCATGGTCCCTATTGTAGCCTATTAAAACCCTCATGAAACCTAGATCCAACGGACACGATTAAAAGGAGGTTTGAGCAAAATCTATAAATAGGAGGCAAAGACTTAGGCGACATGAAAGAATTGGAATTCTAGGGTTTTCTCTTTGGCTTGGGCGACAACTAATCATTGGAGATTAGGGTTTGCTTCCAAAGGGATTGGGCGGCTAGGGTTTGGAGAAGTTTTGGGCGGCAACAAGTGGAAGTTTTTCCTCTCTTCCTAAGGTTTAGTCGGCGCCCATATCTCTTCTTCTTTCTCTCTTGGCTGGCGCCCATATCTCTTCTTCTTCCTATATTTCTCTTTGGCCGGTGGCAAGAGTTAGGGTTCTTCCTTTGGAGCTCTTGGTCGGCACCCAAATTTCCTCTTCCTCTCCTTGGCTGGCGGCAAGGATCAAGCTAGGAGCTTGGTGGTCGGCTCTAGATAGGAGAAGAATTGTTTGGTTATCTTCCTTTGTTCGGAGCAAACAAAGAAAGGAAGATACGCAATCTAGGAGGTTTCAACTCTTGGAGGATCGTTGCCCACACAACGTTCAAGAGGAGGATAGGTCATACAATAGAAGATCAAGAGGTATAATCTTGTTTATTTTGATTTAGTTCTTTTGTATAATGCATGTGGTTAATTTACTTGGACCTCGAAGATATACACAAAAATCGGTGATCCGTATATCATCTATTCCGCGGCTAGCTGAGGAAAAGAGTTAGGTTGCTTGAACAACAAGTTTGTTCAAGATACCACTCTAATCGAATAGCACGATGATGGATCGGTTGCTTGGGTAATCTGTCATCGTTTTGGATTAATTTTTTTAATCCGGGGATGAAGATGGGATCGCCATGCACAAGCGACCAAGTCGAAGTGGGAAGCGAAGTTTCTCCCTTCAGCCAAGACTCCACCCTTAGACTTTACGCCACCAATATTACCCCTTAGACTTCCCTTGCCAATCCATGTTGGACTTTCCATTTGCCAAAACTCAATCTTGGACTTTCCCTTGCCAAGACCTATGCTTGGACTTTCCATGCCAAGTACCTATGACTTGGACTTCTCCATTGCCAAGTGTCTCACTTGGACTTCTCCATCATATGGTCAACCCCATGTCAACCATATAGTCAAACAATGGTCAAACCATTGTCAAATATTAAAATACCACTTGAGTCAAACTCGAGTCCGGTCAATCATGACCCAGATCGATTTCACCGACAATCTCCCCAAAACTTTGTCAAACATCAAAATGCTACTCGAGTCCAACTCAAGTCTGGTCAATCATGACCTGGGCCGATTGCACCAACAATCTCTCCCTTTTTGATGTTTGACAAAAACCACAAACAAAACATTGAGTTAGGCCACTTAACTCAAATCTCCTTACCAATTCTCCCTAATTGGTAATCCCAAATTATCCCATAAATTCTTCCCCTTTTTAACATACATCAAAAAGGTTCTCCCCAAGGAGGTCAATGTCTCATATCCCAATGAGATCTTACAATCTCCCCCTTGGTCCAAGAACATCTAGGATGCCTTCACTCTTCCTAGTGATAAGTCCCATATCACTTAAGAGAGGCTTCCTATAAACTCTCCCAATTTCTAAATTAGACATCTCACATTCCCATTTCTCCCCCTCATGAGGAAGAACACATCCATCATCCATGATGGATACCTCTCCCTAAAGGCATGCTCCCCCTTGACCATTGCACCAACAATATCCTTGGAGAGTCCCTAAGCCTATAGGAACACTAAACCATCAAGATTAAGGGTAAAAGTTTAATCTTGAACTTTCACACATCTTAAAATTGATACACACCCTAAACAACTCTTCTAATCCATATCCAATGGATTTTCACCCTTTTCAATACTTTCCAAAGCATATCTTAGGGTTAGGAGCAGTTAGGGTAGCCTAAAATAGCTGAAACATGGGCTAAACATCCTTGTTTACTTGAAATCAGCGTTGACACTCGACTCTGATAGTAATCAGTCGACTGCTCTATGCATCAGTCGACTGACATCAAGCATCAGTCGACTGATATATGCAAATGCAGAATTTTAGTTTCAAAATCCGAATTTTAGAAATTCATAAGTAAATATACATATTTTGAAAAATCTTGAAACTTCATACGTATAATACTTATGTCAAATATAATGAGTGAAAAATATTCGAAAAATAATTTACCCACAAAATAGTGAAATTGATATAAAGTTCAAAAATAGGAAACACTTCATTGTTTTGAGCTCACTTTGTATCAACATCATAATGGTGACTTCTATCAAAAGATAGACTACACCAAGATTTTCTAAAATAATTTTAAAATATTTTCGAAAACCTATATTGGATCATGATCAATGGGCTCAATACACATGACTTGCACATTAGCTTTTCCCATGATCCACCCATGGTATGAGTTGAGTTTAAGTTCATCTAGATGCAAAAATTATGCACCTTGAACTTAACTTATTTCTTAGCATCTCACATGTGTCTAGGGTGTATCAATACACACACATGTCAATGAGATGTGAGATGTAATTTTTGTTCATCCTAAACTAAGGTTTCATGCATTTTCTAGACTAGGGTTTCATGCATTTTCTAGGGCAACACTACTTGATTCCCTTATACATAGGACTTCAAGTCATGTCATAGTCCTTGAATCAATTTTAATTACTTTAAATGCATAAATGATCATGACATAAATTAAATGATAACATAAATAAGCATGACCAATGATCATGATATCATGACATATGATTAATTCTTAAACATACATGACATTAAGACTAAAACCTAAGCATGATCATGATATATAAATGATTAAAAAGAAACATGATGTCATGATATGGTATATGACAAACAAAGCATGACAATTGAAATACTAAGGGATTAAATACCTATGTATTAAGCCCAAATCATCATATCTAGAATTAAATCCAATTTTGCCTTAATGTTACTTATCCTCAAAGTGTGCCAAAAATCCAAAATGGCACACCATGACCTCTAGGACCTAAATTGTATCAATTTGATTAATTTTCAAACTTCTTAAATAACATTGGCACATCCTAAAATCCTTTAGGATTATGATCAAACTTATTTCCAAGATACCTATAACCTTGGAAATGACCTAAAGTGTCATCTTTACCATGGTTAGGTTAACTACCCATCCATTTAAAGTTGGCACACCCTTACCCATTTAGTGTGAATCGATCACGCTCCTAGGAACCCAATATCTATTGGAGCTCATTGGGTTTACTATGTATTCCTTAGGGATGACCTCCCTAGATACCCTCCTAATGACCCTTCTAGGCTTGGTAGCCTTGGTTATTTGGGTCTTGCCTAGGTTAACTCTAGGGGTGACTCCCCTTGTAACCTTGTTAGTGGCTTCCCTAAGTTTCTTCGAAACCCTAGCCACTAGACATTTGTCATGGTTAACCTTAGGGATAATTTCCCTAGTAACCTTGGCTTTCCTAGACCTAGAACTAGTTCCATAATCAAATGGAACATTATGATAAGTCTCCTTAGACTTAGGTTTGTGACTCAAACCTTGCTTGCCCTTGGATGATTATTGTTTCCTAGGCTTTTGACTTTGACTCATAGACCCTAGATTTTGACAATTTGACCCTTTAACTTGATTTTGAATCTTTTTGAGGGTCCTCTCAAGTTTTTCAAGCCTTGACCTCAAGGCTTGGTTTTCTAACTCTAATTGTCCAATTTTTGATTTTTCATCTATTCTTTGGGAATGAGACTTCCTACTACAAAAAAATAGGGCTTCAGAAATAGATTTTTAAAACAAAATTAAAATCCGTTTTAAATATTTATAAATTAGAAACGGATTTACAATGGAATTACAAACCCGTTTCACTTAAATAAATATTACATATATAAATATATTTAAGATGGAATTTAAAACGAATTAGAAACAAATTTATAAAATAAATTTTTATAAACAAAAATAAATACGAATTAAAAACGGAATTTGATACGAAGTTATATTTGTCATAAAATCTATTTAAAATAATTTAAAATGGAAAAATATTCCGTTTATAAATTAAAAGGAAATTTATTAAATAATAATAAATTTAATTATTTCTAATAGACTAAAATCCTATTCTCTAATTATTTTCTCTTTTTGCTTTTTTTTTCTAGTGATTTGAGAGATAATAATTAGTGCATTACACCAATTAATTTTTCTTATCTTCTGATCGCAATTTCTTGTGCTAATGCTCACCAATCATGTTCAATTTTATAATTAAATATTATGAAGTGATATAAAAGACTTCTAAACATCATAATTTTTGACTTAGATTGAATTAGAAGAAGTATACTATATTTCATTAATACTAATTATTAATTCTAAAATATTTTTAATACAAATAAAAAATTATTTTATTTATTATTAATATTAATTATTTTAAAATTATCCATCCTTACAACTTCGCTGTAGGTGAAATTCTTGTTATTTAGTTCAAGCAAAAGTTAATCTGTTTGATCAGCATAGACTGTTAATCACGCTGGTAGATTGACCATAATTGACATTCTACACTCACTTCACTGATTGGTTAGTAATAAAAGAGGAAAACAATTTGACCAAATCATCTTCAAATTTTTGTCTCTTCCCAAGTTGTCACACCCCGAGGGAGTCTCCGCCAGACAAAAATTCGATAGCATCTCCCCTGTATGGATGACAATACCAATTTTCATACTAGGACTACACGACCACTGTACATCGGTCAACACGATCGGAATTCAAACAACACATGCAATGTAATAATTAGGCCTCAGGCCAACAATCAAATGACATAACCAAAAGTATATCACATCTAAACCTACCCCTTCTACCATCTGGGCAGGAATACTCAACCGTATCCAATCGAATAAAAATCCGAATAAAGGTCCATAAGGACACCAAAAATTCATGAGTACAAAAATCCAACTTCATTCCTAAAACATATCTTCTAATCAAAAATCCAAATCCATAAAACAATTAACCAATAAACTTTTGCGATGAGGGGGTTTGGCAGCTGGACTCTCTTGACAGCTTTATCCTAAAATAGATATAAATCAACGGGGTAAGTTCAAAGAACTCAGCGGATATAGTTGATATGCAAAGTAAGATATAACTAACAATAACAATCATGCCAGTACAGTCTCACATAAAGGGTATGCAAGAAAGAAATACAAAAGGATTGTACTTACCTGAATCTCCTACACTGATATAGGAGCATGTGTTATACTAGATGAAATAAAGTCATCACCATATACAAATATGAATCCTATATGCATGACAATCATATGCAACATCCAAGGCATCAATAAAAATGCAACAAACACAATAAAAATGTTATCCATGTAAAATGCATGGTCACCTCGACGCTACCACCGCCTACACGCTGATGGTGATGGTGCCGAGTGGGTAGGGCTATGACAACTGTGCACTCTGCCATCACTGCTCCTGAGTGACCGAGTGGACATGATGCTGTCGGAGTACACCTATCTTCCTGCCCCAAACAGAGTGGGGGAGCTAAGCTCTCATCTCCCGGTGTCATAGACCAGAGGAGGGATCCCTGCCCGCTACCACGCTGCCTCATCACTATCCATGAGCGGACCAACGGAGCTTGACAGAGCAACTGCACACACCCTCCTAATGTACCACTAACCCATGAGTGGCAGTGTGTGCAGGCCATGTAACTGGCTGTGGGCTCGACTATAAAGGAACCCCGTCCAGCCAGCATACAATCATGCAAGATGGTGCATGATACTAAAACATGTAAATCCAACTAAAAATACCTATCCGAATAATATGCACAATCAATAAGTGCATATCTATAATCCAAGTAACTATGATCCAAATAAAACAGGGAAGATATAATCATAACCGATCAAATGCATGTATCAAGTAGGCACATAACATACTAGGCATATAAACATGAAAATTATTGCAAGCTATCCTAACTAGCATATCAACATGACTATATCTAGGAGATAAGTCAAGATACCTGCCTGAATAAAAATGTCCGCAAGAACAGAATAAAATCACACTACAGGATCCGCTGGGATCAAAACTCGCATACAACATAACTATTGTTAAGCACAAAAATACAATCCACCGACAAATCGAATATTTATCGATTTCATTCATAACCCAATTAACCCAAACCACTTCCAATTTATTCAAGCACACAACAACATGCTAAATTACTACTATGTATCCCCAAATAGACCCTCAACCCGTAGGTCACAAATTGTGATTATCTCTTAAATCCAAAAACATATCCTTGCAATTAATCTCACCATAATCAATACTCATCATATGAACATATTATCTATAATGGCAACAATCATCATAATATTACAATGATATAATCTTTAGTTGCTCCTCAAAACAATCAATCAATCCATCTTAATTTATTGTCCTCACACCCAACCCATTTACTGTAACATCCCAAATTTTAGTTACTAGTCGAGGGTCGAACCATGAACTGTTGATTTGGGGGAATAGGCTTCCCACCACTAAGTCATAAGATTACCAATGAGTAGGATATAACAGAATATATCTATTGGTAGAAAAAAAGAAAGAAGTTGATTAATCTAGCTGATCATTTAAAGGGATAATTAGGTTAAGAAAAATCCTAATTTATATATTCTTTTTTTATTCCTTTTTTCCTAAAGTCCACGCCGAAGCCCTCATCTTCTCTCTCTCCCTCTTCTCTCCAAACGCCGCCCATCTCATTCGTCTCTCTCTCTCATTTTTCCTCGAGCACACCGATCATGGAAAGGAGTTCCCTATTGCATTTTTCGACCGATCATGTCAACCAAAAAAAAAAAGTGTTTCGCTGTTAGGGTTTTCCTTATCGCTCACGTTTTTCGACCGATTCCCTCTCACGAATTTCAGGTAGATCTGGATTCTTAGTCCATTGTGGAGTTCGATTAGTTTGACATTTACCTGACAGAAATTGTAGCATAACTCGTTGATTGGAAAGAAGTAATTTTTAGGCTTCTTTACCTCGGGTTTCTGATCCGATTAGTTGGTAAGTGTCCCCTCACCTGCAGTATAAGTGCTTACGATGTAATATTGTATGCTTGATTTTGAACGAAAGAATCTAGAACAATGTGTAGAAGGTTCGGCTAATAGGATTAGAGAAATTATTCTCGAACAATCTTATGAAAATATTTTTTTTAGCTTAAGGGGCACCAAATTTCAGAAGCTGTCTTAGTAATAATTAACCAAAATAATAGTAGTTGATGTTTTTTTCATCTCACATCAAATTGGTCAAACCAAAATATATATTGAGTTAGTTTGGCTTGATTCCAAGTGCTATGACAGTTTGTTGTGTCAAAAATTAGCCAAGGAAATGTGTCTATTGATTCAGCATAAGTTTTATTTAGCTCCAACAAATTGTAAACCCCAGCAATCTTATTAGGAGTACTGGAGGATCTTACTAGGAATAGTAAGTGAGTGTGCTGGCATTGGTAAAGTCATCTTATTATTATAAGAACGAAACATCTGTCTATTTATATTTTTGGGGAAATGCTAATTTGTGTTAATCCATTGTACTTAGTTAATGTTTTCTAAGATTTGTATATATTTCTTAAATTTTCTGCATATTTTATTGTAAAGGATGTGTCAGTTTGGTAGGCTTGCATGAATCTTCTTGTGCTTGTAACAAGGTTTTGATTTGATGATTTCTATTTATGTTAGCTTAATTTTCCTTATGTCACTATCTTATGCCATATTAAATTGTACTCATGCCGATTTATGCTATGCTACATGCTTATGTTTTCACCCATGTTAGGCATGACTTATGTATATGAAATGTCTAAGAAATGTTTCCCTAAGAGTGGGGACAAGAACACTCTTTAGGACAAAGAACATGTATGTTATTTTACTTTATGCATGGCTTGTACCAGACCCTAACAAGGTCCACGGGATGTGCTCCAAGGTTGCCCCTAGGTCGACGGACATAGTACGGACCTAGTAACCTAGTAGGTTCGAGATTAGCTACCTCGGATCTATTTAGAATGCGCATGAATGATGTATGTGGTACAATGCCGGGCCTAATATGTTGAGATTATGTTTAAGTATATAAACTATACGTTTTCAAAGAGCATCCTGCATATGCCATTTTATGTTCATCGAATTATCATGTTTAGAGACAATGTACTGTTGCAATGAAAATGCTAAGTTTATGTTCTTTTCCTAAATTGATCATGTCTCTACTTTAAATAAATGCTGTGCTCATATGTTGTTTAAACGAACATGTCATTACTTTACGTTTAATTCCTGATGTATGCTTTTGTGAGTAGGAAAGGACCTTACTAAGCCTATGTGCTTACAGTTTACTTTCCTTGTACTGCAGAAAAGGGCAAGGAATGGATAAATCAAAGGGAGCAACAGGAGGGGAAAAGATGTGTGTGGCAGTGGCATGGTGGACGAGATCATTTTTCATATACAGACTTATGCATGATTTTCAGTTTATGTGTAAACTATTAGGAGACGTTAATGCTTTCTATGGTTGTTACTCATGTTTATTTTTATGAACCTTGAAATGGTTAATACATGTTTAGTTAAATAAATTGCTAAGACCTTTTGCCATGATTAAATTGTTAGGTTGATTGGGATAATGTAATTAGAGTTAAAAGTTGTAAAGTTTTTAAATACTTCCGTTGTTATATGCATGAATGTATGATCGTGTAGCGCCGCCGCCCATCTATAGGATGTGTGTTAGGAGGACGGGAAGGGCGGGCGTTACATTTACAGCCGACCTTGCATGATTACCTCCAACCCTACCCACACGATGCCCCCAAATAGACCCCTCACAGCCCACACTATCTCCGTCCAACGCACTCCATCGATCCAACTGCCCCTGCTGCCCTTGATTCCCTAATCGCATCCACACTCCATTCAACACCATCAATACATAGTAAACACCATGAACAGAAAGGAAAGGAGGAAACAAGAAAGAAATATACCCAAATTCCACCTTCCCGGTGGCACCTCCAAATTGCATTCACCGGCCGAATACCATTGCTTCGACCCTTAGGGTCGTTGTGCCACTGCGAGCGATCCTTCGCCTGAGGCACGATGCAGTGTGAGGCAAAGTTGAAGCAGAGGCGTTGACGTCGCTTTTTGGCAGAGGAGGCCGCGACGACGATCCTATGGCAGAGGAGGCCGGCGGCTGCGGCGAACAGCGGGAAAGAGGGCACCCGCGGCGATCGTGCGTCGCGGACGTGCTGCGACGGCCGGCTCGCGCGCGCAGAGGGTCGTTCGCGTGAGACGGCAAGCCGCGACGACCTCGACGTCGGATGGTGAACTGCGGCGACCGCAAATCACTGCTGTTGCTTGCGGTGGCTACGACGCGAGGAAGGGGAACGACTCGGGAAGAAAAGGGTGCTGCGGCGGCGGAGAGGGGAAAACTCGCGGCGCTGGGGGAAGGAGTTATTCGCGAGAGATAAACTGTCGGGGCGGCGTGCGAAACCGAGAGAAGGAAGAAATAATCGGCGCGATCAGAAACTAAACTTGGGTCTAGGTATTCAAACTTTAGGTTAATCGCACCTATTAACTCCCTTAAATAGACTTCACCAAAGCCTATTTATTTTATCCACGTAATTATCTCGTACGGACTCCGTTTAAATCCAAAAAAATTCCTAAAATTTCCTAAAAATATCAAAAAATTTCCAGGATTATTTTCTTAATTCTTTGGCTATTTATTTTGGTATTTTAAATTTTAGTATTTAACATTCTCCCCCCTAATAAAAATTTGGTCCCCCAAATTTCCTACTCAAATGCATAATAAGTAAGAAATACCACAAGCACTGAAAATATTTTTCATGTACCTTAAGTAAACAGGTGGGGGTATTGAGCTCTGATCTTTTCCTCAAGCTCCCAAGTAGTCTCCTCATCGGTGAGGTGACTCCACCCAACCTTGACAAGTCGCACAATCTTGTTCCGCAACTATCGTTCCTGGTGATCCAGAATCCATTCCGGAACCTCTGCGTAAGTAGCATTAGGTTGAATGGAACCTGACACATCTGACATAATATGTGTAGAGTCTGGCACATACTTCCTCAACATAGAGACATGGAACACATCATAAATACCCGTCAAGGACGGTGGTAGCGCTAGGTGGTAAGCGATTGCTCCGATCCTCTCCAAAATCTCAAACAGACCAATGTATCTAGGAGCTGGCTTACTATGAAAGTCAAATCTCTTCACCCCTTTCATGGGTGAGACTCGTAGGAATTCATGATCACCAATAGAGAACTCTAAAGGTCTCCGTCTCCGATCTGCATAACTCTTCTGACGATCCTGCCATCCTATGCCTGATAGTACGGACCAACTCTACCTCATGCTGAGCTCTTTGGGGTTCTAACAACTGAGCCTCCCCAACCTCCTTCCAGAGGGTGGGTATCCGACACTGTCAACCATACCATGCTTCAAACAGTGCTATTTGGATAGCCGAATGATGGGTGTTGTTGTAGGCGAATTCCACTAATGATAAATGGTCCTCCCAGTTGCCCCTGAAATCCATAACACAGGACCTCATCAAGTCCTCTAGTGTCTGAATGGTCAACTCAGACTGTCCATCTGTCTGCGGATGGAATGCAGTACTAAAACGAAGCTGCGTGCCTAAGGCCTGTTGCAGACTCTGCCAGAACAGGGACATGAACCAGAGATCTCTATCTGATATAATGCTCAAAGGAACAACATGCAATCTGATGATATCCCGACAATATAACTCTGTCAAACAATCCAAAGAGTCGGTCTTCCGAATCGCTAAGAAGTGCGCGGATTTGGTTAGTCGGTCAACGACTACCCAAATTGCGTCATGGCCTTGATGTGTTCTAGGCAAACCCACCACAAAATCCATAATAATACGCTTCCACTTCCATCCCGGAATCGGAATTTCCTGAAACATCTGTTCCTTAAACTAATGCAACTTCGGAAACCATTATCTTCCTCGGAGTCAGAGATGGTAGTCTATCTACCGTCCAAAATCCACTCCACCACACACTCTGTAAGTGCTTGGGAAGCTATTGCGACCAAACTTTCTTGTTACAACCATTCGTGTTCCAACTACTCTATAGTAGCTATCCAGTAGCTAGCCAAAACTCCATGAGCATTTATGCTCCTCACCCATTCAAAACAACATAATAACTATGAAGTCCACGTCATATATATGACGGCTTATCTCGCAGTCCTTTAATTGTTGTAAGCTTAGG
Organism: Wurfbainia villosa; assembly: GCA_025175895.1. Taxonomy (NCBI): domain Eukaryota; kingdom Viridiplantae; phylum Streptophyta; class Magnoliopsida; order Zingiberales; family Zingiberaceae; genus Wurfbainia; species Wurfbainia villosa. The sequence goes on along the minus strand of CM045995.1, from coordinate 4,523,588 downwards.
ATACGTCTTATTCAATAGCATTGGAATCGCTCTGATCCCCGAAATGATGCATCCATATACACTACCCTTCCATCCACACCAGAATAATTAATCAACACTGGCGTAAAAGTCAACCATCGTCTGAGCCCTGAAACTAGTTTCACAAGCTACAGACCAAGTAAATTTCATCACCTTCCTAGTCCAACCAGTCAGCGATGTAGTATCGCTAGAGCATCCTATCCATATCTATGGTAACAATCAAATCAATACCAGAAAAACCACCATCTACGGTGGCTGAGTGCACAACTGATCCAATCGTGTCCAGAATACACGACTTCCCAAATCCCTGGACGACTAAGTCGTCAATAAGTCTAATAAGATAATCACAAGCTTATACAATTCATACCAAGTATGAAATTGTCGTCGCTACACACCTCCATTCTCTTTACCCTAGGCTGATGATATAATAATCATCACAACAACAATGATAATTATATGACACCATGTCACTACAATATCAACCCACCAGCCATAGATCAATCCTAGAGTATACACAGGTGTCCTATAGCTGATCTAAATAGATTCTCTATCCACAATGAAGGATATTCATTTCCTTCCGCAACTATCTCATTCTATCATCGATAATCGATGCATAATCTCAAAAGTCCATCTCTCTTTTAACAAAGTGTTCCGGATATTCTCTAGAAAAATACTGGGACAGATAAATATCCCATCCAACACCTCCTATAATAAGGTAAAATGATCTTTCATCGTCTTGACCAGTGTAGGCATACACACCTTATCCATAACCAAATCACTAATAGTAGGGACTAATATTCTTTGAGGGTTTACTCCTTGTCCTTCAAATTGGCAGCTAACAGGCCAAATCCCTAGCTTCCTAATTCGACATCAGTCGACACCTCTAAAGAGTCTGTACTTTCGAAATCATCATTAGGTTTCGCAAGGTCAATACGTCATCGACCTCATCCCCGACCATGAGTAGGGGCAATTTACTAAGTCAATACTTTTCCTATAACTCAGAGATATCCTTCAGCTTGCCTGATCCCAAAACACGAGAACTCCCAAAAATCCAAGGAAAGAAAATCCTCGAAACACTAAACCCACAAACCAAAATCGCAAACCAATAAAATTGTCATATCCTGGGGGCATATCCGTCATCCAAATGACAGAGGAGCCCCTAAGTGACAATATTCCGAAATACATGAACCAGATCTGATAAAAACCTCAAAATAATAATAGAAATACAAGTATTTTATTAACTGCATGCATGCACGACTAAACATATATCAATTAAAGTAAAATAGTTTTTCTGACACCAAATCAAATTGCGTCAAAATCCAAAGTGCATAAACAAAATGCAATACCGATAAAGTAAATAAAGTGGCATCCCGATGATGCAGGGAGATAAGCATGACAAGGAACTCTCTGAGCGACACAAATGTAGGTCAATAGGACACGTCCTCCATCAGTTAACCTAGAGGATAAGTGAGGAGGGGATAAGTACAACCACTCAATGGATGGATAGACAATAGTGCATAATCATAATGCACATAATGGAAGTCACAGGGAACAAGCTAGAGTAACCCAACCCCCAGAGTACCAATATCAGTCTGTAACTAACCTGGTCAGCAGTATAACAGATATACCTGCAACATACACAACCACTACAATCTACATGCAATGCACATCCAGATATCACGATAATGTCTTGTGGCTCTCGCACACAAGGGGAACTATCTATGCGCTACCCCGAACGTAACTCGTGGGCCGACACTCAATAACACTGTCTACGCGCAACTACCTGCTACCACGAATGAGACTCATGGATAGACAGACAGTATATAGATATCTAGTTATTGACTGCACACACTAGCATACTACCACTAATAGGTCGTGTGGGCAGTCGATTATCCTAGGTTGTTAAGCCTAGGGTTATCCAATACATCTAGCATAGAACCACCATCAACGTCGACAAAGATCATCGATCTACAATTAAACTCATTGAGGCGGTCAAGCGAGGGTTTCAATACCTCTAATACGAAATGTTTACCAAAGCCGGTAAAGATCATTGACTTATAAATACATAAGTCGAGATGGTTAAGTCTAGCGTTCCAACCCTTCTAACATGATCGGTTATCAAGGTTGATAAAAATCATAATTCCACTAATAAACGCGTCGAGACGATTAATCATAGGGTTTTGTCCCCAGCTACCAAGAAATGCCTATCAAGGCCAATAAGGATAATAAACCTACTAACATGCCCGACAAGAGGGTTAAGCCTAAATTATACCATTCTACCAGTTCAATCATGCATGCTACAACATGCTACCACGAACAGATCTCGTGGGTACTTAACATGTAAAGTAGCTATCTAGCTACAGGCGTCATACGAATCCGATTATCACCAACTCCGAACGAATAACGCAAGAATATAACCTTATAGTAGGTCATCTCAACCATGATTGGGAGGCATGATTGACCATAAATATACAAAGCACCTACCTATAGAGAGACTCTACTGTAGACTCTCTCTCAACCAAGAATGGGAGATATAGTAAGGATTAATTGCATCCTTACCATACGAACTCTACTGGTCCAATCACCATATCACTGAAATAGTAAATGGATAAACATATACCAATATACACATCCGGGTTATTACGCCTAGGATTCCAACACCTAGGGTTCTACTAATATTTCATTCCTGAGATCCGCTCCTACAGAATAACCTCATCTAAGTTATGCTATCTCTACTAATCTCCGTCATGGTATCCACCTCAATAACACATAACCATATAAACATGTAACACACTGTCTAATAAACGACAACATAGTCATACTAATGGCAATCAATGGCTGAAATTAATTAGGGTATAACTAAAGGGTCATGCGAGAACAAAGTCAAGGCAATACTAAATAAAACATCAGATGCCTATATATACCCTAAACTACGTAAGCAATGTAATCATGTCATCATGCACTAGGATCTAGAGAGTTCAAGAACCTATATGTATACCTTCTACAAATTTATCCATCTTAGTCATATTATTCAACTAGTCCACTTCTAATACTAGTCCAATCCTAATACTAGTCCAATAAGTAAGAGGTAAACATCTACCAATAATATCCAATCATTTATATCACAATGATAACTAGCTACGTATAGCAGTAATAGCAATTAATAACCAAATGCTAACGATAAACTAGCAACCTAAAAATCTAACAGTCTAACAGATATAAAGTTAAAATAATACTAGACAAAACATGATACCACTGCATAACCAATATAACCAATACAAATATGCACTAAATCTAGAAAATTTTCTAGAATTTATTCACCTGTTAGCCGTCTGGAGATGTCCTATCAGCGCCAAATCTCCAAATTGACCTCGTCAATAATACCTCGAATTTCTGAAACATAAAAATCGTCGAAAATCCGTACAACAATGAAAATACCCCAGTTAACCTGCCAAACTTGGCGAACTCCAAAAACCCAAAGACCCTAAGGAACTCGGAACCTATGCTCTGATACCAATAAATTGTCACACCCCGAGGGAGTCCCCGCCAAACAAAAATTCTGCAGCATCTCCCCTGTACGGGTGACAATACCAATTTTCATACTAGGCCTACACGGTCACTATACATCGGTCAACACGACCAGAATCCAAACAACACACGCAATGTAATAATTAGGCCTCAGACCAATAATCAAATGACATAACCAAAAGTATATCACATCTAAACCTACCCCTTCTGTCATCTGGGCAGGAATACTCAACCGAATCCAATCGAATAAAAATACGAATAAAGGTCCATAAGGACACCAAAAATCCACGAGTACATAAACCCAACATCATTCCTAAAACATATCTTCTAATCAAAAATCCAAATCCATAAAACAATTAACCAATAAACTTTCGCAACGAGGGGGTTTGGCAGCTGGACTCTTTTGACAGCTTTATCCTGAAATAGATATAAATCAACGGGGTAAGTTCAAATAACTCAACGGATATAGTTGATATGCAAAGTAAGATATAGCTAACAATAACAATCATGCCAGTACAGTCTCACATATAGGGTATGCAAGAAAGAAATACAAAATGACTGTACTTACCTGAATCTCTTACCCTGATATAGGAGCATGTGCCATACTAGATGAAATAAAGTCATCACCATATACAAATATGAATCCTGTATGCATGACAATCATATGCAACATCCAAGGCATCAATAAAAATGCAACAAACACAATACAAATGCTATCTATGCAAAATACATGTCGTGCAAATGACTTGGTCACGCCTGATGCCAGTCAGCCGCCTCACACGCGATGGTGAAGCAGAGTGGGTAGAGCTATGATAACTGTGCACTCTGCCATCACTGCTTCTGAGTGACCGAGTGGACAGGATGCTGTCGGAGTACACCTATCCTCCTGCCCCAAACAGAGTGGGGGAGCTAAGCTCTCATCTCCCATTGTCATAGACCAGAGGAGGGATCCATGCCCGCTACCACGCTGCCTCATCGCTACCCATGAGCGGACCAGTGGAGCCTGACAGAGCAACTGTATACACTCTCCTGATGTACCACTAACCCATGAGTGGCAGTGTGCAGGCCATGTAATTGGCTGCTGGCTCAACTATAAAGGAACCCCGTCCAGCCAGCATGCAATCATGCAAGATGGTGCATGATACTAAAGCATGTAAATCCAACTAAAAATACCTATCCGAATAATATGCACAATCAATAAGTGCATATCTATGATCCAAGTAACTATGATCCAAATAAAACAGGAAAGATATAATCATAACCGATCAAATGCATATATCAAGTAGGCACATAACATACTAGGCATATAAACATGAAAATTATTGCAAGCTATCCTAACTAGCATATTAACATGACTATATTTAGGAGATAAGTCAAGATACCCGCCTGAATAAAAATGTCCGCAAGAATAAAATCGTCACGACCAGGGACCTGCCTCGTGATCGAAACATGCATACAACATAACTATTGTTAAGCACAAAAATGCAATCCACCGACAAATTGAATACTTAATCGATTTCATTCATAACCCAATTAACCCAAACCACTTCCAATTTATTCAAGCACACAACAACGTGCTAAATTACTACTATGTATCTCCAAATAGACCCTCAACCCGTAGGTCACAAATTATGATTCTCTTAAATCCAAGAACATATCCTTGCAATTAATCTCACCATAATCAATACTCATCATATGAACATATTATCTATAATGGCAACAATCATCATAGTATTACAATGATATAATCTTTGGTTGCTTCTCAAAACAATCAATCAATCCATCTCAATTTATTGTCCTCACAGCCAACCCATTTACAGCCGACCTTACACGACTACCTCCAACCCTACCCGCACGACGCCCCCAAATAGACCCCTCACAGCCCACACTACCTCCGTCCAGCCCACTCCATCGATCCAACTACCCCCCTGCCCTTGATTCCCTAATCGCATCCACACTCCATTCAACACCATCAATACATAGTAAACACCATGAACAGAAAGGAAAGGAGGAAACAAGAAAGAAATATATCCAAATTCCACCTTCTCGGTGGCACCCCCAAATTGCATTCACCGGGTGAATACCATTGCTTCGACCCTTAGGGTCGTTGTGCCACTACGAGCGATCCTTCGCTCGAGGCACGATGCAGTGTGAGGCAAAGTTGAAGCAGAGGCGTTGACGACGCTTTTTGGCAGAGGAGACTGCGGCGACAGTCCTATGGCAGAGGAGGCCGGCGGCTGCGGTGAACAGCGGGAAAGAGGGCACCCACGAAGACTGTCCTGTGGCTGTGGACGCGTCGCGACGGCTGTGCTCGTAGGCGACGAGCGCGCAGAGGGTCGTTCGCGTGAGACGGCAAGCAGCGGCGACCTCGGCGTCGGACGGCGAACTGCGACGACCGTAAATCGCTGCTGCTGCTTGCGGTTACGGCGCGAGGAAGGGGAACGGCTCGGGAAGAAAAGGACGCTGAGGCGGCGGAGAGGGGAAAACTCGCGGCACTGGGGGAAGGAGTTATTCGCGAGAGATAAACTGTCGGGGAGACGTACGAAACCGAGAGAAGGAAGAAATAATCGGTGCGATCGGAAACTAAACTTGGGTCTAGGTATTTAAACTTTAGGTTAATCTCACCTATTAACTCCCTTAAATAGACTTCACCAAAGTCTATTTATTTTATCCCCGTAATTATCTCGTACGGACTCTGTTTAAATCCAGAAAAATTCCTAAAATTTCCTAAAAATCTCGAAAAATTTCCAGGATTATTTTCTTAATTCTTTAGCCATTTATTTTGGTATTTTAAATTTTAGTATTTAACACAAGTAATAGTTATTACCTATTTAATATGTGATAAATGTTTCAAACATAGAGTCGAGCCAGTTTGTTATATTCTAGATAAACATGAATGGCTAGTTACAATTTCTACATTATATAACACCATTGTACATCGACCATGTGGTAATGAGTTGGAAGTTTGGTATATATTCAAAAATCGTATGTTAAATATGACAATTAAATAAGAATAAGATAATATATATTAATTAAGAAATTATTGTATAAATTTTTTTGGGATTTAAATCGAATTTTTATGGTAATTAAAGATTCAGGTTTGTTTAGATTATTTGACAAGTTAATTGAGTTAATTAATATAAGATATAAATATTAAACCTAAGTTTAACGCCCTTATTTCTCCCAAATCCTCCGATCAATCTCTTCTCTTCCATCGGTCGCTTCCCTATCCGCCGCCCCTCTTCACGCGAGCTCGGCTCGACAATACCGTCACCGCACTCGATCGCCACGGTCGCCGACGATCTCTCCCGTCTGTCGCTTACCGAAGAAAGGTGCCACTGCAAGCAGCATCGCCGCCGCCTCCCGTGCTCATCTGTTTTCGCCGTCGACCTGCGATCCTACGTTGAGCCACTAACCGTCGACCACTGCTTCGGGTGTTTCTCGCTAAGGCCAAAGACGAGCCCGGACCTCACTGCGAGCGTATAGATCCAATGTCGCCTGCATCCGTCCGTAGTCACCTTTCATCCGGTCGCCGCAGTCGCCTCACACGCGACGCCCGACATCCATGGCTAGTCCTGCAATCATTGTCGCCATCCCATGTTGTCTTCTGTCGAAGTATCAACGAAGGAGCATTTACCAAATGCTTCTCATTCTTGATTACCTCGTTCGTGTGACTGTCGATTTCCAAAAGCTCATAATCTGTTCATCACTGGAATGAAGAAGATAGCATAAACCCGTGTGAGTTTATCCATGGTATTTGTGCAATCTTCCTTTACAGCAAACATAATGGAGGTTAATATGAGATTAGTGAACAATCCATTAAATATGGAGTAATGGGTAAATTGTGGGTTAAGGATAGATTATTGCAAACTTAGTGTTTGGTTAGGAAATGGAAAGCTCTTTTGTATATGTAGGTCCTATTGTTGCATATGTTTTGGCACAAGAGGGCATACTGTTGGTGCAATCAGCCCAGGTCACGATTAACCAGAACTCGAGTTTGATTCGAGTGATGTTTTGATGTTTCGACAAAAACATATGACAATGTAATTGTCATGGTAAAGTCCAAGTCATGAGTACTTGACATGGTAAGTCCAAGTGGGACACTTGACATTTGGGAAAGTCCAAGTCTTGAGTACTTGACACAAGGAAAATCCAAGCATGGGTCTTGGCATGGAAAGTCCAACATGGGTTGGCAAGGGAAAGTCCAAGCATGAGTCTTGGCATGGAAAGTCCAACATGGGTTGACAAGGGAAAGTCCAAGCTTGAGTCTTGACATTTGAGAAGTCCAAGGGGTTTGATATTGGCGGCGTAAAGTCCAAGGGTGGAGTCTTGGCAGCATAAGTTCAATGGTTGGTGGTGTAAAGTCCAAGCGGAGTCTTGGCGGCGTAAGTCCAATGTGCCTTGGCGGTGTAGACATCATTAGCATGACATAGCCGATGGAAGCACCTGAAGGCTAACGCGATGGATGAACAAGTCATAGATAACTTGGAGGGATCCGAGAGGTGTAAGACTGATGGAGGTGGCTAGAAGGCTTAGGTATAGGCTAAGGGTGGTCTAGCAAGTATGGGGGAATCATACTTGGGTTAAAACCTCATTTTTAAGGTTAGCAGTCGACTGCCATTATGGCCGGTTCGACTGCCGTGAGTCGACTTGAGTTCGACTGTTGTTTAAGAGCTGAAATTGCTCTAGCAATGACCGCTCATCGGAGCGATAATCGATGTCGACGCATACCGACCGCTAAGGGATGACAATGATCCGCTAATTGAGTTGCGAGCACAACGCCAGAGCCGACCGGGCACGGCACACGCGCTAAGCCGATCGCAAGAGTCCCGCTGAACTTGTCCAACGTGGATTGAGCCGTTGTCTCACGCCTACAAAGTGTTGGCAATGATCGGGGACTTCGATACCGACTGTCAGCGGAAATCCAAATGACCGACGCAGGATAAAAAGGGGAGCTCGTGGAGGATTTCGGCATTGGTTCTTTGGGAGCTTTTTGGGGTCGATTTGAAGGCGATTTGCAAGTGAATTTCAGGGCCCTTCAACCTCATCCAAGCAACCAACAAGCAAAGCGCTCAAATCCTAGTTTTGTAAAGTGTTCTTTTACATTTCCTTGTATTTTGCTTGTACTTTTGTGTATTACTTTTGTAATCTGTTGTAAGAGGTTTCTCTACCTCCGGATTATTCCGAGGAGTTATTACATAGTGGTGTGCTTGTGGCATCGCTAGGGCTCGTTTGAGTCCGATCCGTGGAGTAGGAACCGTGCGGTTCCTACTCCACATTAAATATGTGTATTGGTGTGTTCGTGTTTGTCTTACTTCGTTATTGTTTTTATTATTATCATTCCGCTGCGCTAACGAGTTTTGTAGAGACAAACACGAAAGAATTCCATCATCGTACGGTCACACACTATTCACCCCCCCTTTAGCGGCCTCAAATCTCCTACACATATTTCAATTATAGCATCCAATTCACCTTCCACTCAACAAATTCCACTTGTGGTTGGTCCTTTTGGACTTCAATTGCAAATTCATCAATTTGAACAATTAAACAAAAAAAAAAAGATATCATAGTTGTTAAGGCTATATCATTAGTATTTGAAAGAACATATATGAATTTTTTATAAGCGAGCATTCAGACTTGGTTACATCACAACTTTGAAACTTTCGGTTATATTTAGTATTTATCTCTTATCAAAGTAACTATTTAGCAAATTTTTGAGATATGATATTCATTCCAGGATTCTTGGCAAGAGCAACTCCTAAAGGAGTTCTTAGAATTATGGGTGTACAAGGGATGACAATATACCATGTCAAGAGCTATTTACAGGTACTTGTTTGTGAGATACTACATTTCATTATATTTTAATTTGCTGCATAGTTTTTTTTTCATTCTTATTTTGGTTTATTATTTATGACTAGAAATATTTACTTGCAAAGTAAGTACCTGAAGTTTCAGCTGATGATAGATAACTCTCTTTTACTATCCATCTTGGACATAGCATACTGGAACTAATGGTTGTGCTCTTTGTATACAAGATAACAAACACTGTATTTCACTTTATCATGATTTATGCAAGTATGAAGTCTGAAAAGAAAGATGATGGAAACTGAATTTCAGGTATTGAAAACTCTTCGTAAGGATAAGATTTATACTTCTTTAAATGAATATGCATGGATATTATGATGCATTTAACAACTATGATAGATTTTTTTTAATCGTTCATTGTTACTCTTACCATATATTTTTATTTAAGTTGCATTAATGTGTATTTATTATACCACAGGGTTTATTATTTTTCATTTTCTTGCTTGTATTCTATTAAAAAAATCGAAGGTTCATAAGTCAACTTATTCCTACAAAAAAAAAATGAATAGGACTAAAATTGTATTCTCTTCTCATGAGTTTGAAAGGTTCATGTTTTTATAGTTGTACACATTTCAAGTTACAACCACTTGGTTTTCAACCGGTCTAGATGCATTAAGTTTCTTTTACTTTCAGTCATTTGTTTTCTTAGCAGTTAGTTCTATGATATTATGCATATGCTTTTAAATAGCTCAATGTAATGATTAAATAATTGATTAGTGAAAATATTGATGCAGGATGTCAAACAGAGTATAACATCTCAAAGGAGTTGTTGGTTTGTAAAATGATTCAAGAGGTAGGATATACAAATCATTTATATTCATGAGGATTTGGACCTCGTGAGCGACGTGATAGACGAAATAATGATTAGATTACTTGTGTTGGGATATAAACATTTATTTATTTGAATGATGTGAATATTTATTTATTTCAATTTTTAATTGTATAGTACTTTTGGATTAGAAATTAGTTGTTTAAAAAAATTTTAATTTATTTGAAATGTGAGATTGTTTCTTATAAATTATTATATAGATGAAAAATATAAAATTAAATATAATAAAACTTTAATGATATATCCAAAAACGGAATCATATACAAATTAATAAACAGAAATATAAATGGATTTATAAACAAATTAAAATTGTATTTGACATATTATTTGAAACGGATTAATAACGGATTTAAAACAAAATTAGAGACGGAATATGCATTTGAAATTATTTTTATTTGGTTAATTTAAAAACAAATTTATAAACAGTATTTTAATCTGTTTCTGAAATTAGAAACGAAATATTTTCGTCTTAAAATTAGCTACGGGGCTTTCACTAATGGGTTTTTGAAACGGAATATTCTGTTTCAAATTATATTTAGAGACAGAAAAATGACTTTCAGAGACAAAATTTGTTGTCTATGATTCAAATTTTTGTCTATGATTTATGCATATGTCTACCTCCAAAAAAATTTTGAACCTTCCTAATAGACTCCTTAGGTAGGATTTTTCTAAGGACATTAGTCCCAAATTTCTCCTTGGTCGAAATAGGTCTAGAGTCATTATTTCTAGACTTGTTCTTAGACCTAAAATCAACATGCTTAACCCCTAAGCAATAAAGACTATTTTTCCTAGCATGCTTTTGTTCATAAGTAATAGCAATAGCATTAAAATTGTTCATAGCATGCTTTTGACTATTAATTGAAGAGAACGCATACTTAAAGGTTACCTTGGGGTTTGCCTTAGCTCCCCCTACATTTGATGCTCCTTCTTGGCCCTTGGTTAGCTTTCCCCTAGGGCATTGACTCCTATAATTCCCTCTTTGGTGGCACTTGAAGTACACTATGTGCTCTTTGCTCTTAATGGTTGGGGCTCCAGTCTCCTTGACCTTTGGCACCGGTGGAGCCTTCTTAACTTTCTTAGGGCACTTGTTCTTATAGTGCCCATATTTCCTACACTCAAAACACATAATATGATTTTTATTTTGAATTATTGTGCTTGAGTTACCTAGGTCAATGGTGGTGGAATTTTAGACTTCTTCATATTCTCGACCGGAGGTAGATGATTCCTCTTGAGTTGGCTCTGGTATTGAAGATGACCTAGTCTCCTCCCCCTCAATCCTAGAGGTGAAGGCTTCTTTCACTTCTTCCTCCTCTACCGATTCAGATGTTGATTCTCTATCACCCTCCGAATCCTCAAGCTCTTATGATGAAGATGTGTTTGTTTTTTCTTGAGCTTGAGAGGATGAGCACTCCTCCTCGGACTCCTCCTCTTTTTCATGAGCCAGTGATGGGCCTTCATGGAACTTTGCCAATTTGCTCCAAAGCTCCTTGACATCTTGATATTCACTTAGTCTAGACAAAATATCATTATGTATCAAATATTCTAAAAGTTTTGTTACATTGACTTCCATCTTGAACTTTAGACGTTGTTTTTGAGTCCACTTCTTTAATTTGAGAACATCTCCCTTCTTATCCCTAGGGGGTTCAAAACCTTCCTTGATGATGAACCAATCTTCTAAGTCCATCATCAAGAATGTCTCAATTCTCACCCTTCATGTCAGAAAATCTTCTTGGTCATATGGTGGCGGTGTGTTGATGTCCTATCCTAATTTTTCTTCAAACTCCATCTTGTTCCCTCTAGCGCACTCCCTCGGATGTGAAGTTGATTAAGAGCTCCTGGATCTAATACCACTTGTTGGGACCGTGATGTCCGCTAGAGGGGGGGTGAATAGCATTTATGTACGGATGATGGAATTCAATTGTGCTTGCTACAAAATGTTAGTATACACAGCGAAAATAATAATGATACAAACAAATACACAACACAAGCATAAGTACACGAGATATAATGTGGTTCGGAACCTCAAGGTTCCTACTCCACTGATTAAGCTCAAATGAGCTCTAGCGATGTAATCAACACCACTAATCAACAATACTCCTTCTCGACAACAAGTCGGAGGTGGAGAAACCTCGTACAAATAATTACACTAAGTAATACAATGGATACAAGAAAATATAAATATGAAATGCAATACAAGTAAAGAAAACACTTTACAAGGAGCTTTTGATTGCTTTGTCTTTGATTGCCTTGGACTAGCCTTGAAGGACTGGAAAGCACCAACTATTCCCCTTCAAATCGCTCAAGAGAACCATTGCCAAATCCTTCTCCACGAGCTGCTTTTATAACCTGCATTCGGGCTGGATTTCGCCTAGCAGTCAACTAATTGAGTCCATCAGTCAACTACTCTTGTAGCCATTGTCTCACAATGGCCCAAGCCACGTTGGATAAGTTCCAACGGATAGACCATCAGTCGACTGATCATGTCCATCAATCAACTGATCTAGCCATCACTCGACTGTCAAACCCTAATAGTCGACTCAGAAACTTTCGCCTAAAAACTCAACCATCGCTGATCGATCACAATATCGGGCCGATCGTTTTGCTCGATCCGCTCTAATGTCGGCAAATGATCGCTAGGCTATTTCCTGATCGAACACTGCCGATTACATCACCGATCCGACCATAATATCCCGATCGATACCCTCATCCATGAGGTTTTAACAGTAAGTATGATGCCTTCATACTTTCTAAACCACCCTTAGCCTTGACCTAAGCCTTCTAGCCACCTCCGTCAGCCTCATGACTATCAGATCCCTTCAAGTCATCCATGACTTGTTCATCCATATGCTAGTTTTCAGGTGTTTCCATCAGCTATTGTTATGCTAACGTGGTCTACACCGCCAAGACACATTGGCTTACGCTGCTAAGACTCCCGCTTGGACTTTACGCTGCCAACCATTGGACTTATGCTACCAAGACTCCACCCTTGGACTTTACGCCGCTAATATTACCCCTTGGACTTCCCTTGCCAATCCATGTTGGACTTTCCATTTTCTAAGACTCAAGCTTGAACTTTTCCTTGCCAAGACCCATGCTTGGACTTTCCATGCCAAGTACCCATGACTTGGACTTCTCCATTGCCAAGTGTCTCACTTATACTTCTCCATCATATGGTCAACTCCATGTCAACCATATAGTCAAACCATCGTCAGACATCAAAATACCACTCGAGTCAAACTCAAGTTCGGTCAATCATGATTCGAGTCGATTGCACCAACAATCGCCCCAAAATATTATCAAACATCAAAACACTACTTGAGTCCCACTTGAGTCTGGTCAATCATGACCTGGATCGATTGCACCAACAATAATAGCCATCATACCCTGGTATATATAGAGGTCTTATTATGGCCTTCTATCTAGTTGCCTCTTCTGCCAGCATAGGTCTTACTAGTACCATGCTTATTTTTTTCAAGTAACAGTTACCATTCTTCCCCTAGAATACTTGGAAAAGGACTGAGGAAAAAGAAAAGCTTGAAATAAAAGAAAAGGTAGAGTCTTCCCTAACCTAAAAATTATCTAAGTTGCCGTAATATTACTTAAAATATGAATTTACAATAGAACTTTTGAAAGAAATTTTAAAACTTACAGAACTAACGCTTACAACACTCCATCTTCTTCTTCCCGTCTTCTTCTTCTTCTTTCTACACACATATATTTCTTCATATCTACACACATCTACTGCGAGCCTTTATATAAAGTTCGACATAACTTCGGACTTTAAGTTTTTATAATCTAATTTTTAAGATAAAGTGAGTTCAAAGCCTGAGTGGTAGACAAAAGCTTCTTCAAGCATCTTTCAATTGTACTGAGGAAAGAGTGTAGTAAGATGCCACTACTAACATTTTAGCTAGTCTTGACGTCATTGCTTATGTCTTCATCATGTTGCTGTGTGTTGAGCATGAGGTACGTGTTGGTTCAGGCTATTGTATACATTGGATTTGCGTCAGGTCATAGTATAGGATGGACTGAGTTGTTATTACATGTGATTATATATTGTTCATATAACTGAGTGTTGGTCACAGGTGTGGTATTGACCTTGTATGTTATATGGGTTATGTTACTGTATACTTATTCAGGATGACACATATTGTGTTGCTGCAGCCCCTCAGGTATGTCGGTACATTACATTATATTCAGTTGATCAATTTGGTATGGGCATTGATTATAACTATACTGGTGGCTATTTGTTATTACCTTTAAGATTATATATCTGTTGAACTCCATATGTATACCTGTAGATCTCTACATGTATACCTGTAGATCTCCATAGCTTATATGTTGTTTATGCACTATCTCTTATATTACCGCTAAGTTTTATACTCACCACCACAGACCCGGGATTTCTTGTCGCCCAGGTAACATGTAGAAGATGCCTTGGGTGCTCGGAGCTCCGCCAGTTGATCCCATCTCACCTTGAGCATTTGGATTGTAATCCATATTGGCATTGTATTATTTTGGATGGTGCATTTTGAGATTTTATCCTATGTTGTTTCGCATTTTGGGTTTGTGGTTGTGTTCTATGTTTTGGCCTTTGTTATGGATTTGGTTGGACTATGTTTTCTTATTGTGTCAAAGTCGTACCGGTACGCATGTGTTTAAGTCTTTGTATCTTTATTATTTGTCAGTATATTTAGCTGTTATTTATGGATTATATCCATATATATGTTATGTGGTTGTGGCCGAAAGGCTTGTATTAACAGGATATTGTATCACATACAGGAGAGATATTGTCCATTTTTCTACTCGGCATACTCTCGGGGCATGACAATTTTATTGGTATCAGAGAGTGTTTCTTATTGAGAAGATTTGGAACTCTTTGTTAAGAGAGAGATGCACCTTTGAGGTTATGTATTGATTACTGATGATGGAATACAGTAGCTGTTGAGAATGAATATCCTTCGTTGTGGATAGATAATATGGTTAGATCAGCTAAAGGACATCTGTGTATATCCTAGGATTGATCTATGATTGGAGTGTTGATATTGTAGTGACTTGGTGTCATACAATTATCATTGTCGGTGTGATGATTGAGATATCATCAACTTGGAGTAAAAGGATGCAACCGTGTAGAAGACAATATTTCATACTTGGTATGAATTTTATGAGTTGTTGATAATGTTGTTAGACTTATTAATGATTTAGTCATCTATGGACTTGAGGAATCGAGTATTCTGGAAGCGATTGGATCAGTTTGTGGTTGTCTTCTTAGATGATATTTTTAGATATATTCATGATCTTAGGGGAAATTGTGGTTTCCCTGGATTGATTTGGTTATTACTGTAGAAGTGGAAAGAATGTTTTAGCATTACTATACCATGGACGTGCTGACCAAGAAGGTGATGGAATGCACTTAGTTAGAAGCTCGTGAAAACAGATTCAGGGCCTAGACGGTGGCTGACTTTTGCACAAGTATTAGTTAATCTTTTCGGTGTTGATGGAAGGGTACTGTACACGGATGCATCATTTCAGGGATTGGAGTGATTTTGATATAGTTGAATGAGACGTATCTTATGCTTACGTCAATTGAGGAACTGCGAGATACATATATATGACGTGGGCTTAGCAGTTATTATCTTGATTGGTAGATGTATGGAGTAGGAATGCTCATGGGGTTCTGGCTAGCTATTGGGTAGCTACTATAGATTTGCTAGAAGACGGACAGTTGCAATAAGGGAGATTGGTCACTTTAGTCTCCTAGTCATTTCCGACTCTATGTGGTGGAGTGGATTTTGGACAGTAGATTGATTTCTCTTGTGAGAAAGAAATTCTCCATCTCCGAGGAGAATAGTGGGTTACAGAGTGGTAGTCAAATTAGGAAGAGTTGTTTCAAGAGACTTGTCATTTGAGATCGGTGGTTTATTCGGAGTGGATCCGAAAAAGCAAGTTTGAAATGTTCGTGTTGGTGGAACGACATGTAGGGCATGGTTGACTTCATAGTTTGATGTTGGGTGTGCCAACAAGTAAAGGTGGAATATTAGTGACCAGCAGGGTTATATACTGAGATGGGAGTGGTGACTAGTATGATGGAATGCATTGGGAAATTATCTAGAATTCGGTAAGGACTTGATGCGATTAGATAATCGGTGATCGATTAACCAAGTCCGCTCATTTTCCTACCGAGTCGTAAGATGAATTTTGTTGGGTCGCTCGGCGGAATTATACTGCAAAGAGATTTTCAGTTACTTGGAGTATGCTTGAGTATCATTTCCAATAGTGATTCATGATTCATCTTACGATTCTGGCAAGGTCTCCAACAGGTCACGGATATAGAGTTCCACTCTGGTACAATTATATACTTTTTGATAGGTGGTCAATATGAAGGTGTTATTCAGACTTTAAAAGATCTGTTGAGAGTATCCATGATAAACTTTAGAGCTATCAGTATCCCACTTAGTTACTTGAGGGGTGTGGTTTTTCTCCAAGTACTTGAGTCAAGTATTGTGGTATTATTGCTTACTCATCGTACTTGAGTAGGAAATTTAGGGTTTAAATTTTTATTAGTGGAGGAGAATGTAAAATATCGTAAATAAATTACTATAGTATAATAGTAATTTATTTAAGAGAATTTATTAGTGATTAATTTAATTGATGAGTGGTGGTTAGGGGTTAATTAAAGTTTAACCTAGGTTTTACTTAAGGGCTTATAAACGGGTTCTGATCTTTTCCTCCTTAGCCAGACCCGCATCCGCCGACCCATTTCTATTCTTTCCACGATTTCTTCTTCTCCACCATTTCTCCCGATCCGAGCAGTTTTGCATCGCGACCTCACCTCACCGTGCTCGATCACAGCCCCTCCATCGCCATCTGAGCTCGACTCGTTGGTCGCTAGCCCCATCGGAGCTCTCCATTGTCACCCTCCACCAATCCAAGCAGCAATGAGTGCCGATGATCTTTTCCCTGCTTATGTTCCTGTCAGCGACTAGCCATAGCTTCATCGTCTATATCGCGATAGCCATCGTGACCATTGTCGCGAGCTTGATCTCACTGTGAGCTATAGTTTCTCCTCTGTGTTTCCTGTGTGTTTCGACAGTGAGCTATCGTCGCTGCCTCCTTATTGTTTCCTTGTCCTGATCTACCCATCCAGGTGATAGTGAGGGTGGATGAGCCCTTATGCTTGTGGTGTTGCTGTTGATCCTTTTCCTTAGTCGTCGCCCTTTTCATTGTTCTGCTAGTTGTGTCTTGAGTTGTGAGTTTGAGAGCTCAGTTATGTTGAATCGGTAATTGGTGGTTTGGGCAGAAGGTAGTGGCTATTGAAACTGTCATAGAGATTGGAGTTGAGCAGGGAAGCTGGATTTGAATTAGAAGTGTAAGGTAAGCTTGGATTGGTGTGGTTGCAGATTATATATTGAGTTTGTATTTTTGAATTGATTGGTTGGAATGTAGTTAAGAGGTTTATTGATTAAATCTAGTTCAATGTTGTAGGATTGTTGGCTTGATAAATGGGAGTGTTTGATATGTGGTAGGGGTGTTGTTATGACTAGTGTAAGTTGCTAGCGGGGTTTAGAATGTATACTCATTGTGATATAATAGGAGTTGATGTAGGATTCGACTTAATCATTTATCGTATGTTAGAACTTAACGGTAGTTATGTCGTGTGCAGGACTTTGACTTGAGGTAGAGTTCTCGAACGTGAAGACAACTGGTGTTTCACATATCAGGTGGATAATATTCTACCGTGGTCAGGTAGATGATTAAACCTGGTGCATGAATTTTATATTGATGATGACATATTACCTTGACTCCACTGATGTTATTTCGTTGCTTGATACTTAGTCTTTGAACTTTGAGATGCTCTGTTGTTATCTCTACATTTCGTTCATCCTGATTATGGATTTCAGATGCTATGGTATGTGGACCTATGTGTACATAGCTGAGTACGGTTGTAGACTTGATTTGTGTCATCAAGATAAATCACTTGGAGATGGGTGATGTTGTAAAGGTAGAGTTGATTGTCGTATCATATTCCTTTATATTGCGTATATATTATGGATCATGTATCTGTGTATGGTTGTGTGGGTTGTCGATAGTGTGTCACTATGGACTGGAGGTCCTAGCATGGTTGTTTATCCATTATGGATCATGTGTCTGTGCATGGTTGTATGGATTGTCGATAGTGTGTCACTATGGACTGGAGGTCCTAGCGTGGTTGTATATCCATTATGGATCATGTGTCTGTGTATGGTTGTATGGATTGTCGATAATGTGTCACTATGGATTGGAGGTCCTAGTGTGGTTGTATATCCATTATGGATCATGTGTCTATGTATGGTTGTATGGATTGTTGATAGTGTGTCGCTACGGATTGGAGATCCTAGCATGGTTGATTGTTGATAGTATGTCGCTACGGACTGGAGGTCCTAACGTGGTCGACTATCAGTTGTATATGACTCTCTGTGTAATAGAGAGACTGTTGTGGATTTATGTGTGTAGAGTTATGCATCATTACATTGCATGCATGCTGATGATTGGGTCTCCTTTGTGGTTGAGACAGGTCGTCAGTCATCCTGCCTCCTCAGCCACTTGGGGTAGTGGTAGCAGGGTTGAGTGTAGATCATTGGTTGTGCCGCACTCGACCACTATAAATGGTGATAGCTGGAGTTGTGTACTTAGCCACTATTGAGGCTGGTAGTTGGAGTTGCGCACTCACCCACTATAGATGGTGGTAGTTGTGTGGTGTGCAGTCGTCCTGTGTGCGTTGCTCGACAACTCATGGGTAGTGACGGAGTGACCAACAGCAGAGACCCCCGTGGTGTAGCATATAGTTCTCTGGTGGCTAGATACTTACTTATACTATCCATTCAGCCACTCGAGAGTAGTGGTAGCTAGAGTTGGGATAGTTATCATGTCGTGCCATGCACCCAAGTCACACTTGGGTTGTGGTTGTGCGTAGGGTCCGCAGACATGACCATGTATATGCATTGTTGGGATATGTATATATGTATGTATGTATTTTGATATATGTTTTACATATGCCTGTGTGTTGCTGCATTTGGTTGAGCTATGATTGCTGCATATGCTTGTACATCATGTTACATGCCATTTGCATATTCTATACTGTTGTGTGTTGAGCATGAGGTACGTGTTGGTTCAGGCTGTTGTATGCATTGGATTGGCATCAGGTCATAGTATAGGATGGAGTGAGTTATTATTACATGTGATTATATATTGTTCATATGACTGAGTGTTCGTCACAGGTGTGGTATTGACCTTGTTTGTTATACGGGTTATGTTACTGTATACTTATTTAGGATGATATATGTTGTGTTGCTGCAGACCCTCAGGTATGTCGGTACATTACATTATATTCAGTTGATCAATTTGGTATGGGCATTGATTATGAATATACTGATTGTTATTTGTTATTACCTTTAAGACTATATATCTGTTGAACTCCATCTGTATACCTATAGATCTCCACATGTATACCTGTAGATCTCCATAGCTTATATGTTGTTCATGCATTATCTCTTATATTATCGCTGAGTTTTATACACACCACCACAGACCCTGAGTTTCTTGTCGCCCAGGTAACAGGTAGAAGATGCCTTGGGTGCTCGGAGTTCCGCCAGTTGATCCCATCTCACCTTGAGCATTTTGATTGTAATCCATATTGGTGTTGTATTATTTTGGATGGTGCATTTTTAGATTTTATCCTATGTTGTTTCGCATTTTGGGTTTATGGTTGTGTTCTATGTTTTGGCCTTTGTTATGGATTTGATTGGACTATGTTTACTTGTTGTGTCAAAGTCGTACCGGTACGCATGTGTTTGAGTCTTTGTATCTTTATTATTTATCAGTATATTCCGCTGTGATTTATGGATTATATTCATATATAGGTTATGTTGTTGTGGTCGAAAGACTTGTATCAACAGGATATTGTATCACGTACAGGGGAGATGTTATCCGTTTTTCGACTCGGCATACTCTCGGGGCATGACAATTAATTTTTTTCAATATGCTCGTTTATTAATATCTAGCATGAAATCAACATAGATGCATTTAAGGTCCTCTTTAGTGTTTTCAAATATTTGCGTTTAAATAAGTTAATTATATATGTATGATATTTCTGAAAATGAAAAGAAACAAAGAATAGATACTTTTTTTGTTTATATTTGATAGCTAAAATTAATGCCAAATGGCTGATTCAGATCTAACATACACCAGTTTATTTACACACTGTAAAACACAAATTACGTGGTCATTTCATGAAAAAATAAATCTGCAGCCTGAATCATAATGAAAAATAACTAAATCAACCTAGTTTCAAGGGCTACAACACCTCAGGGAGACTAAAAGAAATTTTATAAAAGATGGCTCAGAATTTATAAAAAGACTTTCATATGATGGTGTTCAAGACTTCTAAGGCGAATGAATCATCGAAGGACAAAGAAAAAGAAAAGAACTTGGCAATATATTATATATGTTGCATTTGGAGTAGTAATTACTACACTGTAGGAGTTAACAGTCTGATTATCACATCTGAATTAAAAGGTCATTGCCATCCATTTCGAGCAAAGCTTCAGTACTGTCTGCCTCTGCAAGCGTTGCTTCATATACACCACTGCATTACGTTTGGTAATAGAATGACCTTCCTATCGGGCAAGCCTTGGAGTTATTCAATTTCGAAAGTCCTGACCAGAAACATTGAGACCTACCTCTGAATTCCAAAGAAACTATTTAGTCATGAAAAATAAAATGTTTCAAATGCATTACTATGAAATCAGGTTTTGTTGGGGTATTTATTTATTTATTTGGCAAAAATGTGGTGGCATACACTGATCTCAGAATTGCAAGATAGAATGAAAGGCATTTCCTTTCCTCTTCCTTGAACAAAAACAAGAAGCATTTTGAGAAAGCCTTTTGGATCCATTAAGTGAAATGCTCTTGCCTGTGTATCTTTCTCCAGAGAATATAGGCAATTTTCACATACAATACAAGGCCACTTTGAAGGAAGCTTCAGGTTTCTGTAAATAAAAAGGAAGAACTATGATCAAAATCATGAAAGACATGAGCATTAACATGTTCCAGTCGTACCATATATTATAGACCAGGAAGAATTGAGATCAAACTCAATTCATAGTAAGGTTAAGATTCGACTAACTAGAGAAGCCAAAAGATGTGTTTGGATAACCCTTCCATCACTGCAGCCAATAGAACAGCACCTGTTGATACTTGTCTACGGTAAACATATTTGCCTCTTTGATCTCATACTCTGCCCATTCAACTTCATCATTACCTGCTAAGAGAAGTTGTTTATATCATTGCCTGCTAAGAGACTTGAGGTAGATCAGGTAGCCTCAAGTGGGTCTCTCAAAACTCTTGAGTGATCTAAGATTAACAAGATTGTCGGCTCTTGATAAGTCAACCTAGAAGTGAACCTTGGTTGACATAAAGGTCGACTGAGAATGTATGCTTGATTTACCCAGTTCAAATTATACATTCCAATGTTGGTGGTGGACTCACATGTGATTACTATAACACATCCGATTGTGTTGTATTGGTTCAAACTCGATTAAAGTGATCTACTATTATAATTTTGATTAGCGGATTTATGATAGTGGATGTGGGTTTTATTGAATTTTGGAATAATATGTGTAGAACCCTTTAACCCATACCGTTAGCATTGATGGGTTGTTAATGGATTAGAGTTAGCTTTATATATATAAAGTGTTATCCCCGCAGGAGGGAGGATCGATTGACCATCTCTTTTTTTTCATCGGACAGAGCATACGAAGTCGTCACTCTCCCACCTGTGGAAGGCCAAGTCCTACGACTCTTTGATGTCAAATCTTCAGATTCCTCCGCCGATGATGTCTCCAGATTCAGGGTAATGTTTATGCTTTACTTTATGCTTTTGCTTTTATATTTTTTTTACACATGCTTATTGTAGATCAATTGACAAGATCCTGTATTCTGATCATGTTATTTTTATTTTTTCGGAATCCATATGTGGATGCGTGATCCATTGACGGATTGAAAGAGATCCATCAATTGGTTTTAGAGTACAGGTTAGGTGTCACTGATCGTACAACATTATGATGTATTTTTTTAGACTATCTTGGTTCGAATGCTTGCATTTTGTGTTAGATCTTTTTTAACGCATTTAAACACACATAATCATCGAATCTAAGAATTAGAAATCTTAGGTTTAGCATCGGATCAAAGTTTTTCATGTTTTTTTTCACGAAGAATGACGGTGTAATCATCGTCATTTTCGTCGAAACCATCGCTTAGATCCGTATAAATTAGGCCATCAATCAATTGATGTTAACATCAATCCACTGACACAGACATCAGTCGACTGATGTGGACCATCAGTTGATTGCTGGTCAAAATTGTTGGTGTAGTGGGCACCTAAGTCGAACCTGAGTTTTGATTATAGCAAACGATACAAAGTTAAGCTCATATCGTTATCTCACGAGCTGAATCAAGTGTACAGAAAAGTGCTAAAGCTGAAGTTGAAGGCTAGCGACACCCGGAGGAAGCCGCAGTGGTCGGACGACACTTGAGTGACTTCGGAGGGAGCCGAAGGAATCGAGTGGAAGGCCAGAAGCGAGAGCTACAAAGTAAGTATCGAGGTAAGTTCGTGTGTGTGAGCGTAAGCGAAGTCGTATCCTCTTTACAGGGATGGTCTTAAGTGTAGATCCAACCAAAGACATCCCATGGATGGTCTAGGTCAAGATCGGACGGTCGGCGACCCTCAAAATTATGCTTTTATTAAGCTAACTTGTGATTTCAGCAAGCATTAGTCGACTGCCCACAAGAGCCACTCGACTGCCTTCGTCAGTCGACTGCTGAGGGTTGCGACTCGACTGACGCTGCCATCAGTCGACTGATGATGGCCATCAGTCGACTGATGGTCAAGGATCAACTTCAAGAAGTCAAGTCTTATCACCTCATTCCAAGGGGCTTTGTGCCTAGTTTTGATTGGCTGAAGATCCCCTCGATGAGGGGCTCAAAAACTATAAAAGGAGGACTTCTCTAAAGGTTTTTTCATCAATTCAAAGTGCCCTAAAGCCTCCGTAATGTGACGACACTCCAACGACTCCACGACGTTGAAGTGCTATAGAAACGCCAACGACACAAGCTTAAGCCTCCATCCTTTTGGTCGTCGGTAAAAGTTTTTTTTAGTTGTTCATCAATTCTTGTATTTACTTTCTATTCTATGAGCTTTTATTGCAATGATGAGAGGGGGAGTGTCCCTCTACCTCAAGCTTTGGTTTTTGTGTATTCGATTAACTCCTTCAACGAGGAGGAGTTCATTAGTGATTTGCCCTCCGTGCGTGGTCAAGGACCACTAGGGCCTTGGAGTAATAGCCGTAGGCTACGAACCAAGTAAAACCCTATTGTGTTCATTTTATATTTCTGCTGCATTTACTTGTGTTTTGAAACGAATTCAACGAAAAACTTTTATCGCTATTCACCCCCCTCTAGCGATCCACTCGATCCAACAATTGGTATCAGAGCCGGGAGTGCTAAGATTTGGTGAAACCACCAATCTAGCTTTTCTACATATTTTTTTTTCATTTTTTTTTCTGTTTATTTCAAATTTTTTTTATAAGCTCTTTCATTCGTTTAGTTTTTCTACCGCACTACTAATCCAAGACGCGAGTCTTGGTACATTCCGCTCGTTTTTGTCATTGCTAGGTTTTTTTCTTCATTTTCTTTCCCTTTTTGTATCAAAGGCCCATCTCGAGGGTTTTAGCACCGTCAGACCTCCATTTTACAACGGAGATGACTTCCGTTATTGGAAGGGTCAGATGGAGTGCTTCCTTAAGACCCAAATCGAGATGTGGATCATAATCCAAACGAGATTCACACTTCTGACTAACGAAGTGGGTGAATCTTTGGATTATGACCAATGGACCAATGCTACAAAAAGACAAGTTGAAGCCGACACCAAGGCGACTCAAATCCTCCAATGCGGCTTCAAGGAGGAGCTTAATCGCGTCGTCCCTTTCATCAACGCAAAGGATCTCTGGACAAAGCTAGTGGAGCTACGAAGGGACCGATGAAGCCAAGGTATGTAAGCGTGATCTCCTTTTCAATAGGTTGTATAATCTAAAAATGCAGGAACACGAGATGGTGACGCAACTGCACGCTCGGGTTCAAGATATTGTCAACAACCTACACACAATCGAAAAAAAGGTCGAAAACCGCGACCTTATCAGGTACGTACTAAACTCGTTTCCCAGGACCACCTTGTGGGTATCCATGGTCGATGCCTACAAGGTCTCTAAGGATCTTTCAAAACTTAGATTAGATGAATTATTTTAGGATTTCAAACTCCATGAACAGTCCAACTCGGAATCCGAGAAGGGTATAACACTTTTTGCAGGTTTGAAGAAGAAGACCGCGAGCAAGCCACCCCCGAAGGAGGAAGAAGATGAGTACGAGTCGAAGATCGACCCGGAATTGGAGACCGAACTAGTCAACCTAGTTCGGAGGATGGTCAAGGGCCGAAAGTGAACCGTCACTCGACCCAACGAAGATAAGCCTAAAAGTTCTAATGTTAGGTGTTACGAATGCAACAGGTTTGGACATATCAAGACTGAATGTCTGAAGCTCAAGAGCAAAGTACCGAACCTCAAGAAGGCACTCAACGCTACGTGGGAAGAAGCGTCAGAGGAAGAAGACAACGATCACATCTTCATGGCTAAACCAGCTGAATTGGAGACAGAGTCTGAACCGGAGCATGAGTCTGAACCCGAAGATGAATCAGACTACAAAACTCTATTCAAGACAAGCCACGGATCCGCATCCGGTTCAAGAGATACACTTAAGGTAAGTCGATCTCTTATTAGTACTCTTTACAGTGCGATTAAATTCTTAACTAGGAAATTAGCTAAGTCCGAGTTCAAGGTCGAGACCCTGGTTGAGGAGGTTAAACTCCTCAAACACAAGGTCTCCCTAACCTCTTCGACTAGTCAAGTTCGAGAGGAGGACTCAACTCGGGTTGAAAAGCTCGAAGTTGAGAACTCACTCTTGAAAAGTCAAGTCGAAGATCTTAGGAACACGTTGGAAAGGCTTACTTTGGGATCCAAGGGACTTGACCTTCTACTTGGATCGCAAAGGGCCGTGTACAACAAGGCCAACTAGGGTTTAGCTCAAATACGACCAACAAATCGTATATGTCGATTGTAAGTCGACATAAAAAATGTGTCCAAGCATGGGTCCCTAAGACCGCTTTGATTTCAAACTTATGATCCAACCAGTATTGGGTTACCAAGGACCAAATCCACTATGTGGAGAGACCGAACCGATTCAACGGTCCAGGGGGAGCCAGTACAAAATTTATTTGTGCTCTAACTTAGAAATTGCATGCTTAGGTCCTTTATTTTTTTTATTTTTCTTTTTAGAATGGTTAGATAGGACTATAACTCATCAATACTTGGTAACATAGTACCAGGACGCGGCGAGATGGTAGTACGCTAGGAAAATGGAGTATCGTGTATTCGGGCTAGATAAGACATATCTAGTTCGGTGTACTTGATCGAGTGGAACTAGCTAAAGCTACCTCGCCATATCCTAGACTAGTTATACCAGGAAGTGGTCTTAGGTGAGTCAAGTCTCTTTTTTTGAAAATGGCTTTGTCTAAGGAAGTGGTCATTTTTCCGATCAAAGAAGGCCCCTGTGCCTCGCCACGACCTGGAAGTCATGATCTTGAAAAGGTGACTTGATGAGCTTAAGGTCAAATCCGAATCTAACACAAGGTTGACAAGTGTTCAAATCATTAAATTCAAATCAAGTAAAATTGGAAGTCATCTCACAAGAACATATAAGGATAACATGCTTGATCATGTAGACATGGGTGAGATGATTTAGGTTTAATAATTTACAACCAATCTTTAGTAATTCCAATATCCGATCCAACTACCTTGTGTGTAGGATCAATGGATGTTGGATAGTGGTTTCTCCCGACACATGACCGAGGATCAACTCAAGTTTTCGAAGCTTTGATTCAAACGACAAGGATCGATAGCCTTCGGAAATAACGACAAGCTCAAAATCATCGGATCAGGTGATATTGAGCTCAACTCAAACTTTATTATTCAAAATGTCTTATTGGTAGAAAATTTTCAATATAATTTACTTAGTGTAAGTCAATTGTGTGATAATAACTATAAGGTCATATTTCTAGAAAATGAATGCATAATTAATACAAATGAAACCTCTAAAACAATTCTTAAAGGAACCAGAAATAACAATCTTTATACTATTAATTTAACTAACTCCTCAACCAAGTGTCTTATGACACGACAAGAGGAATCTTGGTTGTGGCACCGACGACTCAGTCACTCACACCCAAGACTCATCCACAAGATGAGTCAGAGTGACTTAGTCAGAGGTTTGCCTAACCTCAACAACTTGGATAATAAAATATGTAATGCTTATCAAAAATGTAACAATCTAGGATACAACATCAACTAACTAATTAAGAACGAACCAAAAGTGTTCTTGAGCTCCTACACATGAATCTATTTGATTCACACGGAGCTAAGTCACTTAATGGGAGTCAATTCTGCTTAGTCATAATTGACGACTATTCTAGATTTACTTAGGTTAGGTTCATCAAACACAAAAGTGATACCATAAATCAATTAATCAAACTATTTAAACTAATAGAGAATCAATCAAACCTTAAAATCAAAAGATTTAGGAGTGATCATGGTGGTGAATTCAAGAACTATAGGTTTACAGAATTCTGTAACCTAAATGGATACCACCATGAGTTCTCATGCCCTAGAACTGTCATGCCCCAAGAGTATGCTGAGCCGAAAATAATCGGACAGCATCTCCCCTGTACATGATACAATTCCCTGATATACACATAAAGCCTTTCGACCCAAATCACATGACATATACATTGATATAATCCAATAAACACAGCGGAAACATACTGACAGATAAACAAGATACAAACAACTCAACTATGCACTCCGGAGTGACTTTGACACAACAAAAAAATCAAAATAGAAAATTATATACAAACTGAAATACATACAACACATCCGTAACCACAAATATGGAAAACGATATAGGAGGAAATCCCAAAACAATAAACGAATCGATACCACAAATCATAGTAAACATCCATCCGTTCAGTGTGAGATGGGATCAGCTGGCGGAGCTTTGAACGTCCAAGGAAATCTTCTACCTGTTACCTGGGCGACAAGAAACCCAGGGTCCGTGGTGGTGAGTATAAACTCAAGGGTAATATATAGAAAGTGCATGAATAACATATAAGATAAAGAGATCTACAAGTATACATGTGAAGATCTACAGGTATACAGAAAGAGTCCAACAGACATACAATCCTAAATGTAATAACAAGTAACCACCAGTATAGTAATACTCAATGCATATACTAAACTGATCAACTGAACATGAAGTAATGTACCAACGTACCTGATGGTCTGCAACACCATAAGCTATATCATCCTGAACAGGTATACAATAACATAACCCATATAACGTATGAGGTCAATCCCATACCTGACCAACACTCAAACATATGAACAGTATATAATCACATGTAATGACATCCCAGTCCATACTAAGACATGACGCTAATCAAATGCATACAACAGTCTAGACAAACACATATATCATGCTCAACACATAGCAGTATATAATATGCAAATGACATGTATCATGATGTACAAACATATGCAGCAATCATAGCTCAATCAAATGCAACATCTCAAAGGCATATGTAAAACATATATCGAATACATGCATACATATATATCAGCAATGCATATGCATGGCCATGTCTGCGACCCATCCAACCACGACCCCAGTATGGCCTGGGTGGCACGACATGACAACTATCCCGACTCCAACCGCCACCACTCTCGAGTGATCGAGTTGGGTAGTATGCAATAGTAGCTAGCCGCCATAGAGCTATAAGCTACTCACACGGGGCTCCCTGTTGCTAGCCGCTCCGTCCCTACCTATGAGTAGACGAGCACCACACCCAGGACAACTGCATATCACACGACTACGGTCTATAGTGGGTGAGTGCACTAACTACCACTCCGCACAGTGGCCAAGTGCGCATCTCCAGCTGCCACCATCCATAATGGCCGAGAATGGAACGCACAACAATGTTCTGCACTCAACCCTGCTACCACTACCCTGAGTGGCTGGGGAGGCAGGATGACTAGTGATCCTCTCAACCATAAGGAAGACCTAATCGCCAGCATGCATGCAATGTAATGATGCATAGCTCCATACATGTATCCTCGCAACACTCTCTATCCCACGGGGAGTCCTGGTCAACCAAAAGTCAACTATGCAAGGACTACTAATCCACAAGACTCTCTCTCTATCACACAGAGGGTCATACACATCTGACAGTCAACTACGCTAAGACCTCCAGTCCGTAGTGAGATACTGTCGACCATCCATATAACCATATATAGTCATACGATCCATAATGGATATACCATCACGCTAAGACCTCTAGTCCTTAGCCACATACTGACAACCACACACACTTATCTATGCACAGATGACTAGATCCACCATAGATGCACAACTATTATGTGTACGATACGATAATCGACATCATAATCTGATCCATCACCTAACCCTAATGAGGTGACCCAGTAACCCAATCTGAGTTCACAATGGTAACCATAATCACAAGTACTTAACTGAATATCAATCATCTAACACACCATAGGGTTTGTAATTCATATCCATGAAAGATAATCAATGAAGTAACAACAATATATCTCAAAGGTCAAGGCTAAGTACAAGCACATGATTAAATAAGAGTAGATCTAAGATCAAAGGTATCATCATAAGTCAAAATTCATGCATTGGAATTAGTCAAAACTACTTGACCAAGGTAGATATTACCCACCTGATATATAGATTGTACTTAGTGTCTTCATATTCGTATCTCTATCCCGAATCAACATCCTGCAACCAAAGAATACAACATAACCAAACACTACCATAATCAATCTGTAGGAATAGGAATTTAACTCAATCCAAATCCCAAATCTTACCAATTGAACAACCCCACTAGAAATTTACACTAGTTCATAACAACACCCCTACCATAGATCAAACACACCTATTGCCATTAATTCTTCAATCCCTATTCAATTAACGACACATCAATTCACTCCTAATTATCAAGCATCGAACCAACACTGTAATCAGTAGTATACCTTCCTAAAGTATCCCAATCCGAAACCCACCAAGTTTGGCTTCCACTGCCCAACATCTGAAATCCATCGAAAACCTTCACCGAACCTGATCCTTGCACCCACAATTCAAAACCAGAGATATGAATCACAATCCTACCCAACACTGGAAGAATAGAATGATAAGAGAATCTTTACTAGAGTCGATCGCAGGAAAAATAATCGTCGGCTCACCTCCTGACCTCAAGGTCGGCTCGCGAGGTGGCGATTGGGACGATCAGTAGAACAGATCACCATCCGACAAATCAGAGGGTCGGAGGAGTTGTGACAGTGAAGACATCACTAAGCTGATCTCACGAACAACTGACCGATGCCAAGGCAGCAATGGAAACAACCCTCGCTGCTGTTGAGATCACAAGAAGAGGTCGGCGACGGATCGAACTCGACGAGATGAGGGCGATCCACTCGATCGGGGAAAATAGAAGGAATCAACAACTCCATCACCGAGCTAGACTCGCTCAAAGAAAAGTGGTAGTGAGATCCACTGTTGGCAGAAGGTCGACGGCAGCTGGTTCTCGCGGCGAGGAGGATAGATCGGAAGCAGAGAGCATGGCAATGCAAAACAGAGGAAGGAATGGGATCGAGGATGAGCAAGTGGCTTCTCGAGTGGAGATCGTCGGCGATGATGAGCTCCGACAGCGGCGATGAGGCTGTGGTAGTGAGGAAGAGGGGAAATTGCGTTTTGAGGAAAAGATTACGCCTGGAAAAATAGAGATCGAGATAAAAAGGTGACCGGTTTGGTTGGGCTAGCTCAAACTTGACTTAAAGCTAACCTAGGTTAAGTCCAGGTCAACTCAAGTCAACCCAACCACCATTTAAGCTTAAATCTTCCTCGTATGGACTCCTTTTGAATCCGGAAAATTTTTTGTGAACTCCTGAGAAATTACATAATAAAATTTCTCCATTCACAAGGTGTATTTTATTATTATTATTATTATTATTATTTTCGATATCTTACATTCTTCCCCACTAATAAAAATTTAGTCCCCAAATTTCTGACTCATGTACGAGTACGAGATGTCACAACAACCATCTCAAGTATTTGGAGAAAAGTCACACACCTCAAGTGACTAAGTGGGGTACTAAGATCGAATATTATATTTCAGCTCTTATATACACTCTCAGCCAACCTATTAAGAGGTAAATAACTGTACCAGAGTGGAGCTCTATAACCGTGATCTGTTGGAAACTTTGCTAGAATCGTAAGTTGAATCAGGAATTACTATCGGGAATGATACTCAAGGATACTCCATGGATATAATTCCATTAAACAATCCAATGAAATTCACCTTACGGCTCGGAAGAAAATGAACGGACTTGACTAATCAATCATCGATTACCCAAATACGATCATGTCCTTTCCGAATTCTAGATAATCTCCCAACGTTGTCCATCGTACTAGGCCACCACTTCCATCTCAGTACGTAACCCTTCTGGTCACTAATATTCCACTTTTACATGTTGGCACACCAACATCAAGCTACGAACTCAACCATGTCCAACATGTATCGTTCCACCAACAAGGACGTTTCAACACACTATTTTCTTCGGAGACGGAGAATTCCTTTCTCACAAGAGAAATCAATCTACTCTCCAAAATCCACTCTACCACACATACTGGGAAACTATAATGATCAAACTCGCTAGTTGCATCTATCCATGTTTTAGCAACTCTATAGTAGTTACCCGGTAACTAACCAAAACTCTATGAGCACTTCCGCTCCATACATTTACAATCAAGATAATAATTGCTAAGCTCCACGTCATATATATGACAGCTTATCTCGCAGTTCCTCAACTGACATAGGCATAAGACACGTCTCATACAACTGCATTGGAATCACTCCAATCCCTGAAATGATGCATCTATGTGCAGTACCCTTCCATCCCCAACGGAAGGACTAACTAACACTGATGCAAAAGTCAGTCACCGTCTAGGCCCTGAAACCTAGCTTCACAAACTTCCGACCAGGTGATTTCCATCACCTTCTTAGTCCAACAAGTTGGCGGTATAGTATCGCTAGAACATCCTATCCTCATCTATGGTAAATACCAAATCAATATAAGGAAACACAACTTCCCTTAAGATCGTGAATATATCCATAACTATATCGTCTAAAACGACAACCATCAACTGGTCTAATCGCTTCATGAACGACTAAATCATTAATAAGTCTAACGATATTATCAACAACTCATAAAATTCATACCAAGTATGAAATATCATTTTCCACACACCTGTACCCCTTTTTACTCTGAGCTGATGATAGCTCAATCATCACACCGACAATGATAATTGGATGACACTAAGTCACTACAATATCAATCCTCCAATCGTAGATCAACCCTAGGATATACACAGGTGTCATTTAGCTGATCTAAACAGATCATCTATCCACAACGAAGGATATCCATTTTCAACAGCTTCCACATTCCAACATCGATAATCGATGCATAACCTCAAAGGTTTGTCCATCTCTTAACAAAGAGTTCCGAATCTTCTCCAAAAGGAATACTAGGACAGATAAATCTCCCTCCAATACCTCCTATAATCGCAACTTACATTCTTTTAATTCCATAGTGTTTAGCAACACTGATACCAATAAAAATATCTCCCGGTATGAGGTCTCCAATATCGGAATTATTCCCAAAATCACCCCCAATCGCATATTTCACTCACCCATACAGTGGCAAGCCCGAGAGTTCATCGGAAACTATATTTGAATACTCTCGGATTATACGCACATCTAAAAGATATGTTATACCAATATTCCAATAATTTAACTATCCGTAAGGATATCCTTATAGTAGAGGTATGTCTAGCAAAGGCTAAGGGTATCCCTTGACTTCTCAGTTGTTGATCAACATCTCACCTGAGGATAGAGAAAAATCATCAACCCACAAGTCGATAGGAACCCTTCCAATTCTATCTAACAATATTCTAGATAAAGATACCTATAAATCAGTATCTCTCGATATATCCGCAAATAGGGTAACCTAAAGTAATACCCCGAATGACCAATTCTTCGGTCTTCTATACCTCTTCTCGAGTAATCATGTAAACTCGTCCAACATCTATTCTTGACGACTGAGTTCATGTAGGTGCAAAAGACTACCATGGAGGAACTGAAGTCAACTACTGAATTGAGATACAATACCCAAAATGACTGCAATGGAGATGGTAAACATTGTTGTACTGGCAAAGAGTACCCAACCGACTGTAAAATACTAAATAACTGCCAACCTCGTAGCACGCTCCAACTCTGTGAAAGATATAGCTGCAACTGGAGAATACAACATAGATACGACTATCGTCGTAAACTCTCTCCTCTGTATAAAGCATAACCATGCCTGGGAAGGTAATGGTTGTCGTCTGGACTTCTGAGTCTTCTGAGATGTCTTTTGCTGATACTGCTAAGTAAATTGCTTCTTCCGGATGGAAGTATCAAAGAGCTCCAACTATATCTGAGGTAGTAGATCGCTGCTGACATGATAACCCAATCTTCTACGATGATCTTGGCTTCCGAGGTTGTGGATCATCCTCTCGAAAGCTTCATCCATAGTCTTCAACTGAGTCTTCAAAGTACATACTCTCATCGTAGATACTGGCTGCTTATAGTAGAAGCAGACAAAATAATCCATCGGATAATCTGACTTTGGTGTCATCGTGACTCGCACTTCACGCACATAATCTCCCTTCGGAGTCTTTCCTTTGATTTCACTGATAAACATAAGAAGATGTTGATGATCTATAGTCTGTCTTCTATGATCGGAAAACTCTCCAATAGTCGCTCGTAGCCCAAGACTCCAATCTTGCTCCCTTTGTCCAACATTCAGAGACTTCTGATTTCAATATGCTTATCTAATCTCCAACTCTTAAAACACTAGCTACGGAGTCATTCCTATACACATGACTCGGTTTAAGGACTTCCGGTAGGATCTGATAGAAAATCCAAACATCCTGATCAAGATGTCAGCCAATAGACCATGGGTGGCTTAAGACATGTCAATCACATTCTCGAGCTATTAGGTGATCGTAACCCTTGCAAGTCTAACGACTTTGCATGGTACCTTCGTTACCAAACGATCACCCTACTTGAAGCTCAAGAATTCCCTGACAATGAGTCAAAGAAGGTGACGCGAGAAAATACTCTCTCACAACATCACTACACCGTGGCCAAGTGATGTGTGATTTCCCAAAGGTTATTTCCTATCTCTTCCACCAAGTATCGGCTTGATCCCGATAATGGTATACAACCAACTCCACTATCTTCGTATAACACGAGTTAAGTACTCAAAAGTACTCTCAAAGTTATACAACCTAGAACGACCAACCCAGGGATCAAAATCCCTATGAATATCATCCACTAATTTTCTACTATTTGCATCAGCAATAGTATACTCGCTTAGTCCATTACCCTTCAGGTAATAATCTGACAAACATAATTAGTGAAAATCCTTAGGACTGTAATCTTTGATCTCCACAAGAGATGTAAATACCTAACCCCTGCTTTCCGACTCAGTATCAGTCGGCTCTCAAAGATAATTTTCCTTTTCGAAAGCAGGTACAAGACTCATCAAGTCGTTCCCGTGGTCAACTCAAGCTACGGTTACGAATAGTGACTAACACACTACAAGTCATCCCTGTTATAAGCAACTAAATGTGTAGCCAACAGAAGGATATGTGATAACAGTTATCATACCTTAACCTTTGCAGCTCGGAGATGTCCCTCAAGAGCCAGATCCCAGAACTAACAAAACCAAAACTGAGTAAAGTAAAACTCGATGTCCGAACGAAATCAAATCCGAAAGTGGACTTCGCAACCTAGGGCTTTGATACTAATAAAATTTTCACGCCCCGAGAGTATGCTGAGCCTAAAATAATCGGACAACATCTCCCTTGTATGTGATACAATTCTCTGATATACATAAAGCCTTTCGGCCCCAATCACATGACATATACATGGATATAATCCAATAAACACAGCGGAAACATACTGACAGATAAACAAGATACAAACAACTCAACTATGCACTCCGAAGTGACTTTGACACAACAAAAAAATCAAAATAGAAACCATATACAAACTGAAATACATACAACACATCCGTAACCACAAATACAAAAAACGATATAGGAGGAAATCCCAAAACAATAATCCAACCGAATACCACAAATCATAGTAAACATCCATCCGTTTGATGTGAGATGGGATCAACTGGCGGAGCTCCGAACGTCCAAGGAAATCTTCTACCTGTTACCTGGGAAACAAGAAACCCAGGGTCCGTGGTGGTGAGTATAAACTCAGGGGTAATATATAGAAAGTGCATGAACAACATATAGGATAAAGAGATCTACAAGTATACATGTGAAGATATATAGGTATACAGAAAGAGTCCAACAGACATACAGTCCTAAATATAATAACAAGTAACCACCAGTATAATAATACTCAATGCATATACTAAACTGATCAACTGAACATGAAGTAATGTACCAACGTACCTAACGGTCTGCAACACCATAAGCTATATCATCCTGAACAGGTATACAATAATATAACCCATATAACGTACAAGGTCAATCCCATACCAGACCAACACTTAGACATATGAACAATATATAATCACATGTAATAACATCCCG
Organism: Wurfbainia villosa; assembly: GCA_025175895.1. Lineage (NCBI taxonomy): Eukaryota > Viridiplantae > Streptophyta > Magnoliopsida > Zingiberales > Zingiberaceae > Wurfbainia > Wurfbainia villosa. Next base: position 4,488,415 of record CM045995.1, on the reverse strand, counting down.
GTCCATACTAGGACATGACGCTAATCAAATGTATACAACAGTCTAGACCAACACATATATCATGCTCAACACACAACAGTATATAATATACAAATGACATGTATCATGATGTATAAACATATGCAGCAATCATAGCTCAATCAAATGCAGCATCTCATAGGCATATGTAAAACATATATCGAATACATGCATACATATATATCAGCAATGCATATGCATGGCCATGTCTACGGACCCATCCAACCACGACCCCAGTATGGCCTGGGTGGCACGACATGACAACTATCTCGACTCCAGCCGCCACCACTCTCGAGTGACCGAGTTGGGTAGTATGCAATAGTAGCTAGCCGCCATAGAGCTATATGCTACTCACACGGGGGTCCCTGCTGCTAGCCGCTCCGTCCCTACCCATGAGTAGATGAGCACCACACCCAAGACAACTGCACATCACATGACCACCGTCTATAGTAGGTGGGTGCGCTAACTACCACTCCGCACAGTGGCCAAGTGTGCATCTCTAGCTACCACCATCCATAGTGGCCAAGAATGGCACGCACAACAATGCTCTGCACTCAACCCTACTACCACTACCCTGAGTGGCCGGGGAGGCAGGATGACTAGGGATCCTCTCAACCACAAGGAAGACCTAATCGCCAGCATCCATGCAATGTAATGATGCATAGCTCCATACATGTATCCTCGCAACACTCCCTATCCCACGGGGAATCGTGGTCAACCAAAAGTCAACTATACAAGGACTACTAATCCACAAGACTCTCTCTCTATCACACAGAGAGTCATACACATCTGACAGTCAACCATGCTAAGACCTCCAGTCCATAGCGAGATACTGTCAACCATTCATATAACCATACACAGTCACACGATCCATAATGGATATACCATCACAGTAAGACCTCTAGTCCTTAGCCACATACTTACAACCACACACACTTATCTATGCACAGATGACAAGATCCACCATAGATGCACAACTAATATGTGTACGATATAACAATCGACTTCATAATTTGATCCATCACCTAACCCTAGTGAGGTGACCCAGTAACCCAATCTGAGTTCACAATGGTAACCCTAATCACAAGTACTTAACTGAACATCTATCACTAACACACCATAGGGTTTGTAATTCATATTCATGATAGATAATAAATGAAGTAACAACAATATATCTCAAAGGTCAAGGCTAAGTACAAGCACATGATTAAAAAAGAGTGAATCTAAGATCAAAGGTATCATCATAAGTCCAAATTCATGCACTGGAATTAGTCAAAACTACCTGACCAGGGTAGATATTACCCACCTGATATATAGATTGTACTTAGTGTCTTCATAGTCGTATCTCTGTCCCGAATCAACATCCTGCAACCAAAGAATACAACATAACCAAACACTACCATAATCAATCTGTAGGAATAGGAATTTAACTCAATCCAAATCCCAAATCTTACCAATTAAACAACCCCACTAGCAATTTACACTAGTTCATAACAACACCCCAACCATAGATCAAACACTCCTATTGCCATTAATTCTTCAATCCCTATTCAATTAATGACACATCAATTCACTCCTAATTATCAAGCATCAAACCAACACTGTAAACAGTAGTATACCTTCCTAAAGTATCCCAATCCGAAACCCACCAAGTTTGGCTTCCACTGCCCAGCATCTGAAATCCATCGCAAACCTTCACCAAACTTGATCCTTGCACCCACAATTCAAAACCAGAGATATGGATCACAATCCTACCCAACACTGGAAGAATAGAATGATAAGAGAATCTTTACTAGAGTCGATCGCAGGAAAAATAATCGTTGGCTCACCTCCTGATGTCAATGTCGGCTCACGAGGTGGCGATTGGGATGATCGGCAGAACAGATCACCATCCGGCAAATCAGAGGATCAGAGGAGTTGTGACGGTGAAGACATCACTAAGCTGACCTCACGAACAATTGACCGATGCCAAGGCAGCAATGGAAACAACCCTTGCTGCTGTTGAGATCACAAGAAGAGGTCGGCGATGGATCGAACTCGATGAGATGAGGGCGATCCACTCGATCGGGGAAAACAGAAGGAATCAACAACTCCATCACCGAGCTAGACTCGCTCAAAGAAAAGTGGCAGTGAGATCCACTGTTGGCAAAAGGTCGGCGGCAGCTGGTTCTCACGGCGAAGAGGACAGATCGGAAGCAGAGAGCACGGCTACGCAAAGCAGAGGAAGGAATGGGATCGGGGATGAGCAAGTGGCTTCTCGAGTGGAGATCGTCGGCGATGATGAGCTCCGGCAGTGGCGATGAGGTTGCGGCGGTGAGGAAGAGGGGATATTGCATTTTGAGGAAAAGATTGCGCCTGGAAAAATAGGGATCGAGATAAAAAGCGACTGGTTTGGTTGTGCTAGCTCGAACTTGACTTAAAGCTAATCTAGGTTAAGTCCGAGTCAACTCAAGTCAACCCGACCACCATTTAAGCTTAAATCTTCCTCGTATGGACTTCTTTTGAATCCGAAAAAATTTCTGTGAACTCCTAAGAAATTACATAATAAAATTTCTCCATTCACATAGGGTATTTTATTTTATTATTATTATTATTATTTTCGATATCTTATATTCTCCCCCACTAATAAAAATTTGGTCCCCAAATTTCCGACTAATGTACGAGTACGAGATGTCACAACAACCATCTCAAGTATCTGGAGAAAAGTCACACCCCTCAAGTGATTAAGTGGGGTACTAAGCTCGAATATTATATTTCAGCTCTTATATACACTCTCAACCAACCTATTAAGAGGTAAATAATTGTACTAGAGTGGAGCTCTATAACCGTGATCTGTTGGAAACTTTGCTAGAATCGTAAGGTGAATCATGAATCCCTATCGGGAATGATACTCAAGGATACTCCATTGATATAATTCCATTAAACGATCCAACGAAATTCACCTTACGGCTCAGAAGAAAATGAACAGACTTGACTTATCAATCATTGATTACCCAAATCCGATCATGTCCTTTCCGAATTCTAGATAATCTCCCAACATTGTCCATCGTACTAGGCTACCACTTCCATCTCGATATGTAACCCTTTTGGTCACTAATATTCCACTTTTACATGTTGGCACACCAACATCAAGCTACGAACTCAACCATGTCCAACATGTATCGTTCCACCAACAAGGACGTTTCAACACACTATTTTCTTCGGAGACGGAGAATTCCTTTCTCATAAGAGAAATCAATCTACTCTCTAAAATCCACTCTACCACACATACTGGGAAACTATAATGACCAAACTCGCTAGTTGCATCTATCCATGTTCTAGCAACTCTATAGTAGTTACCCGGTAACTAACCAAAACTCTATGAGCACTTCCGCTCCATACATTTACAATCAAGATAATAATTGCTAAGCTCCACGTCATATATATGACAGCTTATCTCACAGTTCCTCAACTGACATAGGCATAAGACACGTCTCATACAACTGTATCGGAATCGCTCCAATCCCTGAAATGATGCATCTATTGTTGGTGCAACAATGCCCCAAGCATTTATATATGTTTTGATGTTTGGATAAATCATCTAAGTTAGGCAATGTTTTGTGATCTAATTACGAACATGTTTAAGTGACAGGAAAATCCAAGGATGAAGACTTGGTAAAAGAGAAGTCCAAGTATGATCTTGGCAAGGAAAGTCCAAGGGACGGACTTGGCAGCATAAGACCAAGCTTGTAGTCTTGGCAGCGTAAAGTCCAAGTGAACCTTGGCAAAGGAAGACCAAGTATGATCTTGGCAAAGGAAGTCCAAGGGATGGACTTGGTAGTGTAAGACCAAGCTTGTAGTCTTGGTAGCGTAAAGTCCAAGTGAACCTTGGCAAAGGAAGTCCAAAGTAAGGTCTTGGCAGCATAAGTCCAAGCTTGTAGTCTTGGCGGCGTAAAGTCCAAGCATTTGGCAACCCAAGATATGACGAAACCGAAGGAAGCTCTTGGAAGCAAAGCGCAAAGGATGAACAAGTCGCGGACTCGGAGGGATCCTGGAGGCGCAAGGCTTAATGAGGAGCTAGAAGGTTGAGTCTAGGTCTAGGGTGTAAAATCAAGTGTGAATTACTAATCGACGATGTTGCGATAATTCGGCCGATCGCATGGCGATCGGTGATCAACGCAAATACGAGCACAGAGTGTAGTCGCACTCGACTGCGGCCTACGATCACTCGACTGATCACTCCATCAGTCGACTGATGGAGGGATCAGTCGACTGATCACTTGGCCATTGGAAATTACGGCTACGTATCTCCGCGGATCTGCTTGTTCAGTCGTTGGCCGGCGATCGTGATGGTGAGCATCGGTCGGTGATCAAGCGGAAAAACATCCCCTCTTCTATAAGAAGGGGCCTTGGGGAGCTTGGTGAAGCTAGTGCTCTCATTCCTAACTATACTCTTGTGCTCACCAAGCTTTCTCCAAGTATTTGTGTGATTCTAAACCTCCTCTTCTAGAGTCTTAATCTTCCATCATTGTAAAGAAGAGGAGTGCATTGTAAAACAAGGTTTCTCCACCTTGGTTCATCCAAAGGAGATTTAGTGAAGCTTGGCTAGGGCTAATCCACCTTACGGATTGCCGTGGAGTAGGAGCATCATCTCCGAACCATGTACATCGGGTGTTAGCATTGCTTTTATTGTTTTCTTATTTGTATTCTTATTCGTATGTGTATTGCTTCCATTGCGTTCTTGTAGAAACAAGAAAGGCTAATCACCCCCTCTAGCCATTACACAGAGCCTAACAAGTGGTATCAGAGCCCGGATAGCGTGGAAGATTTCCCCATCAACCCAGGCATCAATGGCTCTTCACGAGGGATAGAGCACCGCCAAGCCACCACTCTTCGATGTGATTCATTTTGCGTATTGGAAAGGTAGGATGAAATATTAGCTAACGAGTAATATTGAAATTTGGCATAACATTGTAGCGGGCTTTGAAGGAACCGGTGGATGAACATGGAGACCCTATTCCAAGCAAGGATTGGACAAGGGAAATGAATAGGAGGTTCAATCAAATGCAAAGGCGGTACTCACCATCCAATGCGGTATTACAATGGAGCAACTCAACAAGGTGGGGCCTTTGAATCCGCTAAGGAGTTATGGGAAAAGCTCATTGAGCTAAATGAAGGATCAAGGAGTCAAAGAGGGCCAAGAAGGACTTGCTAATTGGACAACTTCAAGCCTTCCAAATGAAGATGCATGAAACCGTAAGCCAAATGCATGGAAGGTTCAAGGAGATTGTGAATGGACTCCATATCATAGGTGGCGAGTTGACAATGGGATTTGGTAAGGTATATTCTTCAAGCATTTCCTAGAATTCTATGGACTTCTATAGTTGATGCTATTAAGGTAACTAGGATCTTTCTCAAATTAAAATTGATGAATTATTTTGTGAGTTTGAATTACATGAGCAAACTAACATGTCCTCTAAGGAAAAGGGTTTAGCTCTATTTGTTGAAAGAAGGAAAAGAAGAAGAAAGAAAGGAAAGAAGCATCATCATCATAGTCGGAGCATGATTCAAGTAGTGATGGAGACTCATCTAGTGAGATGGCCCATTTTGTCAAGAAGCTCTATAGAAAATCAAAGAGTTCAAGAATAGAGAAGCAAGGAAGGGGTCTCATTCTTCAAGAAGGTAAGTTTAGTGGTACTTCAAATTTTAACAATAATGTAATTTGCCATGCTTGCAATAAGAAGGGGCATATAAAGCCGAATTGCCCAGAGCTAAAGAAGAAGGAAAAATTGAAAAGAAAACGAAGGACAAGAAGGAAAAGAAGAAGACGGAGGCCCTGGTGGCTCAAACCACATGGGACACACCCAGTGTTGAAGATTCTTCCTCCGATGATGAGCTTTGCCACATCACCGCCATGTGGCACTAGGAGATGACTCGGTACATCAAGCCAAGAAGAAGACTCTTCAAGTGATGAATGATGAGGTTAGTGAGGTACAGGCATGTCTAGAGAAATTTACAAAGGACTCAAAAGATTTGGACATGATCCTTAGCCAACAAAGAGCCGTTTACAATAAGGCCGGTATAGGATATAAGCCAAAAGAAAAAGAAGTTGCCTATATTTCATTGATTAATAGGAAAGCAACCATTAAGGGTAAGGTCAAGAAAGCATGGGTACCTAAGAAGTTTTTACTTAATGTTACCGGTCCAAATGTTTGGGTACCAAAAGCTTGTGTTTTTCATGTGATTTAGATAGGTGAGCAAGGTTTGTGGATTGTGGATAGCGGTTGCTCAACACACATGACCGGGGATGTGAGCAAGTTCTCCATAATTAAGTATGTGAAGAAGGGAGTGGTGTCTTTTGGAAATAGTGGAAAACTTAAGATACTAGGTAGAGGTACAATTGAGGTATCCCCCAAAATTGTCATTCACAAAGTTTTACTAGTTGAAAATATGAAATTTAATTTATTAAGTGTTAGTTAACTTTGTGATGCAAACTATCATGTTTCTTTTGAATCCTCTAAATGCATGATTAGACACAAGGAATTAAATGATTGTATGTTAGTTGGATATAGGAAATCAAACATTTATTATGTTGATCTTTCATCTGCTTCTAACATTTCTACTCAGTGTCTTGTTGCAATAGAAGAAGAAAGTTGGCTATGGCATAGGAGATTGGGGCACATCTACATGAAAAACATAGCCAAGGTAGCCAAGATGGAGTTGGTCAAAGGGCTACCAAAGATCAAGTATGTCAAGAACAAAATGTGTGATGCATGCCAAGAAGGAAAACAAACAAAAGCATCACACAAAGGTAAAACCTTAACTAATACTTCCTTACCATTAGAACTATTGCATCTTGACTTATTTGATTGCCATAGTACTCCTTCTTTAAATGGTAGCAAATATTGTTTAGTTATAGTAGATGATTTTTCTAGGTATACTTGGGTCTACTTTATGAAACATAAGGATGATACCTTAGAAATAATCATAGGATTTAGTAAAAGGGTTGAAAATGAAAAGAGTCTCAAAATCAACCGGATCCGTAGTGATCATGGTGGTGAATTTGAGAATTCTAAATTTTCACAATTTTGTTTAGAGCAAGGGCACAAGCATGAGTTCTCTTGTCCTAGAACACCCCAACAAAATGGGGTGGTGGAAAGGAGAAATCGTGCCCTACAAGAGGCGGCTAGGACTATGCTTAATGCATATTCTTTACCTAGCTACTTGTGGGCGGAAGCGGTTAATACCGCTTGCTATATCCAAAATAGGGTTCAAATCCATAGGTTTTTAGGAAAGACACTATTTGAATTATGGAATGGGACTATTCCCACAATTCATTATTTCAAAGTCTTTGGATGTAAAGTTTATATTTTAAACACCAAAGATAACTTAGGAAAATTTGAATCCAAAGCGGATGAGGGAATCCTAGTTGGATACTCATCCACAAGTAGAGGATATAGAGTCTACAATAAGAGAACCCAAGGGATTGAGGAGTCCTCCAATGTTCAATTTGATGAAACCACTAGTACCTACCCTAGAAAGTCCTCCATTGATAAGGATATTAATGACAATAATCAAGACATTACCCAAAAACTTCAAAATTTAACCATAAGGGGAAATGATCAAGGGGGAGGAAGAGGAGATTCCGATGATGAAAGAAGGGTGGAAGATAACAATGATCAATTTGAAACCCCTTCTAGAACCCTAAGAATTCATCAAGATCATCCACTTGACCAAGTAGTAGGAGATATATCTCAAGGAGTAAGAACTAGGTCATTTCATAGACCTCCTACTAGTCAAGTTGCTCTTATTTCACAAATTGAGCCCAAATCGATCAATGATGCATTACATGATCCGGATTGGATCTTGGCAATGCAAGATGAATTGGCTCAATTTGAAAGGAGTCAAGTATGGGAGTTAGTACCTAGACCCAATGATTGCACCATAATTACTACAAGATGGGTCTTTAGGAATAAGCTAGATGACCAAGGAAATATCACTAGAAATAAGGCTAGGTTGGTTGCTAGGGGATTCAATCAAGTTGAGGGGCTTGACTATGATGAGACTTATGCCCCGGTTGCTAGATTAGAATCTATTAGAATTCTCTTAGGGTATGCTTCCTATATGGGATTTAAACTTTACCAAATGGATGTTAAATCGGCATTCTTAAATGGTTATATTAAGGAGGAAGTATATGTAGAGCAACCACCAGGGTTTGAGAACATAGATTATCCAAACCACGTATATAAGCTTAGGAAAGCATTATATGGGTTAAAACAAGCTCCCCGGGCATGGTATGAAAGATTGTCATCTTTCTTAATTTCTAAGGATTTTAGGAGAGGCCAAGTAGATCAAACCTTGTTTATAAAGTCAACATTAAAGGATATCTTTATAGCCCAAATATATGTTGATGACATTATTTTTGGGTCAACAAATGATGATCTTCTTCAAGACTTTATAAAAAACATGGAAAATGAATTTGAAATGAGTTTAGTTGGAGAGCTCAACTTTTTCCTAGGGTTACAAGTCAAACAAACCAATGAAGGTATTCATATTTATCAAACCAAATATGCAAATGAAATGATCAAGAAATTTGGTTTGGAAAATGCCAAAATTGTAACCACTCCTATGGCCACTAGCACTAGAATAGATAGTGATCATGATGGTAAATCAATTGATCTTAAACTTTATAGGAGTATGATTGGTAGCCTACTATACCTAACCGCTAGTAGACCCGATATCTTATTTGCGGTAGGTATGTGTGCAAGATACCAATCTTGTGCCAAAGAATCATATTTAGTAGCCGTTAAGAGAATTTTAAGATATATTAAAGGCACCCTAAATGTAGGACTTTGGTATCCTAGGACTAGGTCCTTTGAGTTGCTTGGTTATACCGATTCCAATTATGCCGGTTGCAAATTGGATAGGAAGAGTACTAGTGGTGGATGCCAATTTCGTGGGTCTTCCCTAGTTAGTTGGAGTAGTAGAAAGCAACATTGTGTTGCTTTATCAACCACCGAAGCCGAATATGTGGCTATGGGTGGTTGTGTAGCTCAATTAATTTGGATGAGACATACTCTTGTGGACTATGAGCTACACTACTCTAACATTAAAGTTTATTGTGACAATGTGAGTACCATCAACTTGACCAAAAATCCGGTACATCACTCTAGGACCAAGCACATTGAAGTGAAACATCACTTCATAAGAGATCATGTGGCAAGAGGGGACATTGAACTTAATTATGTAGAATCTAAGTCTAACCTTGCCGATATCTTCACCAAAGCTCTTCCCGAAACCGAATTTTCATCATTAAGGAGAGAGCTTGGTATGTGCTTTGTAGAGTAAAAGTCTAGGTTTGCATGATCCTATATTCATATGTTAGCCTTGTACCTTGATGCATCTCACAAAAACCTTAAGAAACCTTGATTTTTGTATTGAGACACTTAGAAATATGTGAGATGATAGGGAAGGTGTACTTGGCTCATCATACTTGTTATGATGCATTACTATGAGCCAATGACACACCTAGAGACATGAATACCTTATGGACCAATCATTGGGAAGGCTTGTATTCAAGTAATGAATACATAGCTCTAAGAACATGGTTGGAAATTCCAAATCATATATATTTTAAACTATATTCATCATAGTTTGAAAAACAGTTTTCAGGTGGAACACAAAAGTGATACAAAGTTTGCAAAATCTTTAAAACTTTTGTTAGGTTCCAAGTTTGTATCAATCTTGAAATCTTGAAAACATATATTTTTCAAACTATTTTTCCTTAATAAAGTATGATTCCAGAAATGTGTACGCAAAATTTCGTGATTTTTCTAGATTTTTGGAATTTCTATCGTATTTCTGAAGTTGGGCTGAAAAGGCTGAAATTTCTATTCATTTGTGATCGATCGTTCGTTGAAACGATCATTGATACACTGTATTTTCTGATAAATAGCTCCATTCTCTGATATTCAGTGTATCTTTGATGTCCTAAAACTATAGCATGATAATATTGAGTATAAATAAATTTTTAGGACTGTTTAATGCAGTGTTTTATGGGAAGTGTCATAAAATATATCTTTTTCATCCCCAAACATACATTGTTGGTGCAAAGTTAGGACTTAACTTTCTTAACTTTTGTATGCTTTGCTTCCAATGTTATTCACACATCATGAAGGATATCTTGAATTAAGGGGGAGTTTAATATCAATTTTATACCTTAGTCCAAGATACAACAACTTTAATTCCTTCTTGAAATTTATAAATCCTTCTCTTTTTGATGCGTGTCAAAGGGGGAGAAGGGATGTTTAAGTTAGATTTCATATTATGATTATGTAAAGACCTAACTTAAGTGATTGCCAAACATCAAAAAGGGGGAGATTATTGGTGCAACAATGCCCCAAGCATTTATATATGTTTTGATATTTGGATAAATCATCTAAGTTAGGCAATATTTTGTGATCTAATTACGAACATGTTTAAGTGACAGGAAAATCCAAGGATGAAGACTTGGTAAAAGAGAAGTCCAAGTATGATCTTGGCAAGGAAAGTCCAAGGGACGGACTTGGCAGCATAAGACCAAGCTTGTAGTCTTGGCAGCGTAAAGTCCAAGTGAACCTTGGCAAAGGAAGTCCAAGGGATGGACTTGGCAGCGTAAGACCAAGCTTGTAGTCTTGGCAGCGTAAAGTCCAAGTGAACCTTGGCAAAGGAAGTCCAAAGTAAGGTCTTGACAGCATAAGTCCAAGCTTGTAGTCTTGGCGGCGTAAAGTCCAAGCATTTGGCAACCCAAGATATGACGAAACCGAAGGAAGCTCTTGGAAGCAAAGCACAAAGGATGAACAAGTCGCGGACTCGGAGGGATCCTGGAGGCGCAAGGCTTAATGAGGAGATAGAAGGTTGAGTCTAGGTCTAGGGTGTAAAATCAAGTGTGAATTACTCATACTTGATGAGTATCACGATCGGGTCAGTGCTCGATTGAGTCGGTGAAACCACGACCATCAATGACGATTTGATGCGATCGATGTTGCAATCGCGGGCCGACACAATCGGCGTCGATCGATCAACGAATATGAGCGCAGTGTAGTCACACTCGATCGCGCCTACGATCACTCGATCGATCACTTGGTCGTTGGAAATTAGCTACATATCTCGTGATCGGAAAGCCAGCTTGGCTGGTTGGCAATGACCGATGGTGAGCATCGGATCGTGATCAACGGAAAAACAACCCCTCTTTTATAAGAAGGGGCCTTGGGGAGCTTGGTGAAGCTAGTGCTCTCATTCCTAACTATACTCTTGTGCTCACCAAGCTTTCTCCAAGTATTTGTGTGATTCTAAACCTCCTCTTCTAGAGTCTTAATCTTCCATCATTGTAAAGAAGAGGAGTGCATTGTAAAACAAGGTTTCTCCACCTTGGTTCATCCAAAGGAGATTTAGTGAAGCTTGGCTAGGGCTAATCCACCTTACGGATTGCCGTGGAGTAGGAGCGTCATCTCCGAACCACGTACATCGGGTGTTAGCATTGCTTTCATTGTTTTCTTATTTGTATGTGTATTGCTTCCGCTAACATTCTTGTAGAAACAAAGAAAGGCTAATCACCCCCCCTAGTCATTACAAAGATCCTAAAATCTATGTGCAGTACCCTTCCATCCCCAACGGAAGGACTAACTAACACCGATGCAAAAGTCAATCACCGTCTAGGCCCTGAAACCTAGCTTCACAAACTTCCGACCAAGTGATTTCCATCACCTTCTTAGTCCAACAAGTCGGCGGTATAGTATCGCTAGAACATCCTATCCTCATCTATGGTAAATACCAAATCAATATAGGGAAACACAACTTCCCTTAAGATCGTGAATATATCCATAACTATATCATCTAAAACGACAACCACCAACTGGTCTAATCGCTTCATGAACGACTAAATCAATAATAAGTCTAACGATATTATCAACAACTCATAAAATTCATACCAAGTATGAAATATCATTTTCCACACACCTGTACCCCTTTTTACTCTGAGCTGATGATAGCTCAATCATCACACCGACCATGATAATTGTATGACACTAAGTCACTACAATATCAATCCTCCAATCGTAGATCAACCCTAGGATATACATAGGTGTCATTTAGCTGATCTAAACAGATCATCTATCCACAATGAAGGATATCCATTTTCAACAGCTTCCACATTCCAACATCGATAATCGATGCATAACCTCAAAGGTCTGTCCATCTCTTAACAAAGAGTTCTGGATCTTCTCCAAAAGGAATACTAGGACAGATAAATCTCCCTCTAATACCTCATATAATCGAAACTTACATTCTTTTAATTCCATAGTGTTTAGCAACACTGATACCAATAAAAACATCTCCCGATATGAGGTCTCCAATATCGGAATTATTCCCAAAATCACCCCCAATCGCATATTTCACTCACCCATACAGTGACAAGCCCGGGAGTTCATCCGAAACTACATTTGAATACTCTTGGATTATACACACACCTAAAAGATATGTTATACCAACATTCCAACAATTTAATTATCCGTAAGGATATCTTTATAGTAGAGGTATGTCTAGCAAAGGCTAAGGGTATCCCTTGACTTCTCAGTTGTTGATCAACATCTCACCTGACGGTAGAGAAAAATCACCAACCCACAAGTCGATAGGAACCCTTCCAATCCTATCTAACAATGTTCTAGATAAAGATACCTATAAATCGGTATCTCTCAATATATCCACAAATAGGGTAATCTAAAGTAATACCCCGAATAACCAATTCTTCGTCTTCTATACCTCTTCTCGAGTAATCATGTAAACTCGTCCAACATCTGTTCATGACGGCTGAGCTCATGTAGGTGTAAATGACTACCATGGAGGAACTGAAGTCAACTACTGAACTGAGATACAATACCCAAAATGACTGCAATGGAGATGGTAAACACCGTTATACTGGCAAAGAGTACCCAACCGACTGTAAAATACTAAATAACTGCCAACCTCGTAGCACGCTCCAACTCTGTGAAAGGTATAACTGCAACTGGATAATACAACATAGATATAACTATCGTCGTAAAATCTCTCCTCTGTATAAAGCATAACCAAGCCTGGGAAGGTAATAGTTGTCTTTTGAGATGTCTTCTGCTGATACTGCTAAGTAAATTGCTTCTTCCAGATGGAAGTATCAAAGAGCTTCAACTATATCTGAGGTAGTAGATCGCTGCTGACGTGATAACACAATCTTCTGTGATGATCTTGCTTCCGAGGTTGTGGATTGTCCTCTCAGAAGCTTCATCCATAGTCTTCAACTGAGTCTTCAAAGTACATACTCTCCTCGTAGATACTAGTTGCTTATAGTAGAAGCAGATAAAATAATCCATCGGATAATCTGACTCTGGTGTCGTCGTGACCCGCACTTCACGCACATAATCTCCCTTCGGAGTATTTCCTCTTATTTCATTGATAAACATAAGAAGATGTTGACGATCTGCAGTCAGTTTTCTATGATTGGAAAACTCTCCAATAGTCGCTCGTAGCCCAAGACTCCAATCTTGCTCCCTTTGTCCAACATTTGGAGTCTTCTGATTCCAATATGCTTATCAAATCTCTAACTCTTAAAACACTAGCTACGGAGTCATTCCTATACACATGACTCAGTTTAAGGACTTCTGGTAGGATCTGATAGAAAATCCAAACATCCTGATCAAGATGTCAGCCAATAGACCATGGGTGGCTTAAGACATGTCAATCACATTCTCGAGCTATTAGGTGGTCGTAACCCTCGCAAGTCTAATGACTTGTTACCAAACGATCACCCTACTTGAAGCTCAAGAATTCCCTAACAATGAGTCAAAGAAGATGACATGGGAAAATACTCTCTCACAACATCACTACACCGTGGCCAAGTGATGTGTGATTTCTCGAAGGTTATTTCCTATCTCTTCCACCAAGTATCGTCTTGATCCCGATAATGGTATGCAACCAACTCCACTATCTTCGTATAACACGAGTTAAGTACTCAAAAGTACTCTCAAAGTTATACAACCTAGAACGACCAACCCAAGGATCAAAATCCCTATGAATATCATCCACTAATTTTCTACTATTTGCATCAGCAATAGTATACTCGCTTAGTCCATTACCCCTCAGGTAATAATCTGACAAGCATAATTAGTGAAAATCCTTAGGACTATAATCTTTGATCTCCACAAGAGATGTAAATATCTTACCCCTGCTTTCCGACTCGGTATCAGTCGACTCTCAAATGTAATTTACCTTTTCAAAAGTAGGTACAAGACTCATCCAGTCATTCCCATGGTCAACTCAAACTACAGTTACGAATAGTGACTAACACACTACAAGTCATCCCTGTTATAAGCAACTAAATGTGTAGCCAACAGAAGGATATGTGATAATAGTTATCATACCTTAACCTTTGCAGCTTGGAGATGTCCCGCAACAGTCAAATCCCAAAACTCACAAAACCAAAATCGAGTAAAGAAAAACTCAATGTCCGAACGAAATCAAATCCGAAAGTGGACTTCGTAACCTAGGGCTCTGATACAAATAAAATTGTCACGCCCCGAGAGTATGCCGAGTCGAAAATAATCGGACAACATCTCCCCTGTACGTGATACAATTCTCTGATATACATAAAGCCTTTCGGCCCCAATCACATGATATATACATGGATATAATCCAATAAACACAATGGAAACATACTGACAGATAAACAAGATACAAACAACTCAACTATGCACTCCGGAGTGACTTTGACACAACAAAAAAATCAAAATAGAAACCATATACAAACTGAAATACATACAACACATTCGTAACCACAAATACGGAAAACGATATAGGAGGAAATCCCAAAAAAATAATCTAACCGAATACCACAAATCATAGTAAACATCCATCCGTTCGGTGTGAAATGGGATCAGCTTGTGGAGCTCCGAACGTCCAAGGAAATCTTCTACCTGTTACCTGGCCGACAAGAAACCCAGGGTCCATGGTAGTGAGTATAAACTCAGGGGTAATATATAGAAAGTGCATGAAAAATATATAGGATAAAGAGATTTACAAGTATACATGTGAAGATCTAAAGGTATACAGAAAGAGTCCAACAGACATATAGTCCTAAATGTAATAACAAGTAACCACCAGTATAGTAATACTCAATGGATATACTAAACTGATCAACTGAACATGAAGTAATGTACCAACGTACCTGACGGTCTGCAACACCATAAGCTATATCATTCTGAACAGGTATACAATAATATAACCCATATAACGAACAAGGTCAATCTCATACCTGACCAACACTCAGACATATGAACAGTATATAATCACATGTAATAACATCCCGGTCCATACTAGGACATGATGCTAATCAAATGCATACAACAGTCTAGACCAACACATATATCATGCTCAATACACAGCGGTATATAATATGCAAATGACATGTATCATGATGTACAAACATATGCAGTAATCATAGCTCAATCAAATGCAGCATCTCACAGGCATATGTAAAACATATATCAAATACATGCATACATATATATCAGCAATGTATATGCATGGCCATGTCTACGGACCCATCTAACCACGACCCCAGTATGGCCTGGGTGGCACGACATGACAACTATCCCGACTCCAGTCGCCACCACTCTCGAGTGACCGAGTTGGGTAGTATGCAATAGTAGCTAGCCGTCATAGAGCTATATGCTACTCACACGGGGGTCCCTGCTGCTAGACGCTCCGTCCCTACCCATGAGTAGATGACCACCACACCCAGGACAACTGCACATCACATGACCACCATCTATAGTGGGTGAGTGCGCTAACTACCACTCCGCATAGTGGCCAAGTGCGCATCTCCAGCTACCACCATCCATAGTGGCCGAGAATGACACGCACAACAATGCTCTGCACTCAACTCTACTACCACTACCCTGAGTGACCAGGGAGGCAGGATGACTAGCGATCCTCTCAACCACAAGGAAGACCTAATCGCCAGCATGCATGCAATGTAATAATGCATAGCTCCATACATGTATCCTCGCAACACTTTCTATCCCACGGGGAGTTCTGGTCAACCAAAAGTCAACTATGCAAGGACTACTAATCCACAAGACTCTCTCTCTATCATACAGAGAGTCATACACATCTGACAGCCAATCACGCTAAGACCTCCAGTACGTAATGAGATACTGTCGACCATCCATATGACCATACGCAGTCACACGATCCATAATGGATATACCATCACACTAAGACCTCTAGTCCTTAGCCACATATTGACAACCACACACACTCATCTATGCTCAGATGACTAGATCCACCATAGATGCACAACTAATATGTGTACGATACAACAATCGACTTCATAATCTGATCCATCACCTAACCCTAGTGAAGTGACCCGGTAACCCAATCTGAGTTCACAATGGTAACCCTAATCACAAGTACTTAACTGAACATCTATCAGCTAACACACCATAGGGTTTGTAATTCATATTCATGATAGATAATCAATGAAGTAACAACAATATATCTCAAAGGTCAAGGCTAAGTACAAGCACATGATTAAAAAAGAGTGGATCTAAGATCAAAGGTATCATCATAATGTTAGGGCAATCTCTTGCCGTAATATGGTTTTGATGGTGTGGCAAAGGGTTTAAGTTAGTTTGATATATTGATTTGATATGTGCATTGAAGTCGTGCAGGACTTAGTAATTCGCACATGGAGCCGTGGCGAGTTTCACATCTCATGACTCGTGCCTTGAGTCAGGGAAGGATAGCTTTGCGGAAGCCGTGCGCTTGGAGCATCCGAGGGACCGCCGGACGAGAAGCTTGGAGTGAAGCCGGAGGAAGTAGACTTCGAGGCAAGAGACGCGAAGGAGCATTGCAGAGCCGTGCGCCTGATGCTACCGAGGGACGTGGCTGTGAACGAAGAGAACTTCGAAGGCGAGGGACTCCAAGGGATGAGAGTGAGCGATTGTAACCCGGGAAGGGGTAGCTCTTAGGTGAAACTTGGCCATTTGGCCAAGTGTCGGATGGGTTTTCGACACGATCGAGCCCCATGTCATGGCGATCGATCGGTCTAATCGAATGTAGTTCGACCGTATCCAATCGATGGGTTTATGCCCAGCGATCGCTATGGAATGGCACGATCGAGGATATCGCGCACAACCGCCGTGAGCCGATCGGGCAGGCGATCGAGGAGAATGACGGTCGTGAGGTCCATCGATCGATCGCCAAGAGTTCCGTTGACTACAATGGTCGGGATCCGACGTGTTCGGAGGTCCCGTTATAGTGACGATCATGATCGCCAAGGGCAGTGATCGCGGCGCCAACGGAAGAAATCAGCCCTCTCTATAAAAAGAGAGGGTGTGAGCCTTTGAGAGGCTAATGCTTATGCTCTAAGTGATCTTCCTAGTGCCCCACAAGCTCTAAACTCTTCTTACTTGTCTTTACTCCATTCTTATTGTAAGAAGAGTGATCTTGATTGTAAAGGTTACCTCCACCTAGCTTGGTGCAAAGGAGAGACCAATAGTGATTGGCTTTGGAGGAGTGATTCACCTGGACGAATCAGACCGTGGATTAGCGGCGTAGCCGTGAACCACGTTACATCTTCTTTGTTAGCGTTTGTGTTTTCATTTATTGCTTTGTCTTTATTGTTTATGCTTCCGCTTGCGCTAACGATTATGTAGACGAGCAAACGAACGAGAGAAGTCCGACATCCATCGTAAGAGGGCTATTCACCCCCCTCTAGCCGGTCGTTCGATCCCTTACAAGTGGTATCAGAGCCAAGGAAAGCTTGTCGAGGACTAACCGCCACAACAAGCAAATTTTCAAAATGGCCGGCTCCAACATCCATCCTCCGAAGTTTGAAGGAGAATTCGCTTGGTGGAAGAAGCGAATGGAGGTATTTTTCGAAACGGATTTTGATATTATGATTACAATGGAATCCGGTTTCATTTTGCCTAGGGATGAAGAGGGGAAGCCAATAGAGAAATCTAGGTGGACCAAAAGGCAAAGGGAAGAGCACCTTGCAAATTCAAAAGCCAAGCATCATCTCTTCAATGTGCTCCCCCAACAAGAAATCAACCGAATAGGAGAATGCCTAAGCGCCAAGGAGATGTGGGAGAAGCTAATTGAGCTTCATGAAGGCACATCCGAGGCAAAGCTAGCAAGGAGAGATCTCCTCCGCTCCCAACTATCCAACATTAAATTAGAAAAGGGAGAAAAGGTAACTTCTTTGCATTCTAGATTCAAAGAAATTTTAAATGGACTAACAAGTGTAGGAGAAAGGCTCTCAATCGCGATATGATAATGAAGGCCATAGATTCTTTCCCCTGATCATCCAAGTGGAGTTCAATGGTGGACTCATTTTACATTTCAAAGAATCTAGAGGTAAGTACTCTAGATGAATTTTTCTCCACTATGGAATTACATGAATCTAGGCTTGAAGGAATACAAGAAGAGCCAAAAATACAACCTTCAAGGGGAGTAGCATTGTTGGCAAATAAGGGAAAGAAGAAGATAGAGATCTCCTCCTCCTCCGATGACAAAGCGTCTTCCTCCTCCTCCATGGATAGCACTGAAGAAGCCTATATGGTAAGGAAGGTAAGACGTGCATTTAAGAATTTTAGATTTGATAAATCTCATGATAGGAATAGAAGACCAAGGGGGAAGGTCATATGCTACAATTGCCAAGGAGAGGGGCACATAAGGGACAATTGTCCTCTCTTAAACAAGAGCAAGGAAGAGAGGAAAAAGAAAGAAGAAAAGAAGAAGAAAAAGGGGAGCAAGAAAAAGAAGGAAGAAGAGAAGAAGACAAAAGAAAAGGGGAAGACCAAAGCTCTAAAGGCAAGGACTTGGGATGACCCATCCTCATCCTCCTCATCATCATCGGATGAGGAGAATGCCTTTGTCACCAATTTGGCCTTGATGGCCTTTGATGACTTGGATTGCTCTTCATCCGAAAATGAAGGATCAAGCTCAAGAGGAGAGAGCTCAAGTGAAGGGGGAGCTTCTACATCCTCCTCATCCGAAGAAGAAGAGGATATGGAAACTATGGTAACGAAAGCCTCTCCTAAGAAAATAGTTTCCATAATTTCTAGTTTAACTAAGGACTTATTTGGAATGAAAAAGAAAAATAAAAGCATGCTTAATCAAATTAAGGCATTAGAAAATAAGCTAGAAAATGCATGCTTAAATGATAATATTTCTTCTAGCTTAAATGATGCATGCTCACATGACCTTTATGTGCCATTAGATGTTAGTGATGCATGTATAAATGAAAATAGGGCCTTAAGGGAAAAGGTAGATTATTTAACAAAAGCCCTAGAAAAATTCACAATTGGCTCCAACACATTGAACATGATCTTAGGGAGCCAAAGAGCTAGTTTCAACAAAAAGGGCCTAGGTTATAAAGAAAAGAAAAATGAAAAGGCCTATAAATGCCTAATTGCTAGGGGACAAGATAAAAAGAAGGTAATAGCTAGGAAATGGATCCCCAAGGAGTATCTAGTGAACCCAATAGGCAAGAACTTATTTTGGGTTCCAAAATCCATCCTTAAGGGTTAGAAAACCCCTAGGGTAGTCAACCATATGCAATTGACCTATATCATATTTTGGTTGACTTAGGATGGCGGGACAACATTTTTAAATAGTGTTGGGTGATGATAACGTGCCCATAAATAGATAATAATGCTTAAATCATGATGATTAATGTAATTGCTATGTATGTTAGCAATCATGATTTGTGCTATTGATATTTGGCACATAATCATGGGAAATAGGATTGAATCATGCTTTAGGTGATACTTTGCTTATTATCATCATATAATACCTAATGCATGATTATTATTCAATGAATACATGTATTTCATGATCATAATGTAAAATTAATTGACATATGCCTTTATGATCATGTTGATTGTTAGGTTGATACTTAACCATGATAGAATTGCATGAATACAAGGGTTAAGTATATACAAATACCCCCTAGGATGCATCTCACACTCACTATAGGCTAACTTGATTGCAAACTTAGCATGGGTGAGATGTTTGGATGATACAAATGTCCACTAATGTCTATGGCATTTAGATGGTCATTTAAAGTACCAACATAGCAATAATAGACCAATCATGGGGAAGACTTATGTTTAATTCATAGACATATTGCCCAAAGATCATGGTTGGATATTTCATATGTTTTCAAAACAATTTCTTAATCTAAAATCTATGTATTCATGTTTTGAAACAATTCAAAGCAAGACTAGGTGTTAAAATGGATACTCTTATGATAAAAAACCTAGTAGTTTTTAAAGCTTATGGATTTTTGGCAAATACGTGGAAATATAATGATTTTTCATGAAAACCTATTTTTCACTGATAGATATACTTAAAAGAAATGTGTTCTCAAAATTTCATGATTTTTTGAATTTTCTGGAATTTTTAATGCATTTCTGAAATTACTAAAATCGTAATTTGGAATCCATTATACGTCACGCCATAATCGATAGCAATGACTGATAACCTGAAAAACAGCCCAATATTTTCTGATTTCAGATTTTAATCAAGTTTTTGGTGTTCTCTTTCTACTATACTTGATGCCATGAGTTTATAAATTAGGATTAATCTTTTTGATGGTGTCAAAGGGGGAGAAATGTATGTTTAAGTAAAGGGGAACATATTTAGGGGGAGAAATGATTATGCTTATGATAGGGGGAGAACATTTTTATGGGGAGTTTCTGTTGGGAGATCGGTTGGCCGGCTAGAGGGGGGTGAATAGCCCTAATTCGTCGTTCGTCGTATTTTGTTCGTTCTCGTCTACAATTCTTGTTAGCGCAGCGGAATAACAATAATAATACTAACAAGAAACATAAATACACACAAACAAAACACAACGATATACGTGGTTCGGAACCGAATGGTTCCTACTCCACGGGTGAGCTCCTCGAGCTCTAGTTATGCTCACGGCACTAACTATAACACTCCTTTTCGACAACACGTCGGAGGTGGAGAAACCTCTCACAAGCTATTACACTAAGTAATGAAATACAACAAGAAATACAAAGACAATACAAAAGAGAACTTTTACACCGATTGCTTTTGATCGCTTTCTTGTTGCTTGCTTTTGCTTGCTCTTGAAGGTCTGGAATGCAACAGCAATTCCCCTTCAAAGTCACCCAAAAAGCCTTGGCGAAATCCTCCAACTCGTGCTCCTTTTATAACTTTGCATCAAGTGTTTCGCCCATCACCGACCGATCGCGACCATCGATCGATCTCGTAGCGCGTTGTCTCACAACGGCAAGATCCACGCTGGCAAGTTTCCAACGGATCACTCATCACGATCGATGGCACCCATCACCGATCGATTACCATCACCGAGTGTCGCGAACTCGACTCCATTCGCGTCTGCAGTGTCATCATCGACCGCGTCTTGGCGATCGGTCATCCCATCATCGACCGCCTCCTCGGCAATGATCGACGATCACCACGTTCGTCGAACACCGGTCGAACCTATTCGACGAGCAGCCGATCGGGCACCTATGCTACCGATCGATGTCGGCTAAAACCTCAAACATTACCATGTTTGAGCCTCCGACATTCCTTAGCCACTTGGCCAAGTCCACACGGAGTTCCCACCGGCTCTCTTCCCTCGGCCTCGTCCCTGACGCTAAGCGCACGGCCGCAACACCATCCTTCGCGTCTCATGCCCTAGAAGTATGCTTCCTTTGGGCTCACTCCCTTCGCTCCCCGTCCGGCGGTCCCTCGGATGCACCAAGCGCACGGCTTCGCAATGCCATCCTTCACCGACTCAAGGACCCCGAGCCTAGTGAACTTACCAAGTCCTCAAGACTTCCCAAATGCACCAAGCGCACGGCTTCGCAATGCATTTCTCACCAAGCACCGAGCGCACGGCTCCGCAATGCTTTTCTCACCAAGCTCCATGCTTGGATTTTCCATGCCAAGCACCGAGCGCACGGCTCCGCAATGCTTTGGACTTCCCATGCCAACCCCATGTTGGACTTTCCCATGACAATCCCATGTCATGAGTTTTGTCTATCATCAAAATACCATCGGGAGTCTACCTGGGACGATTGCACCAACAATCTTCCAACAATCTCCCCCTTTTTGATGATTGACAAAACTACCATCTCAAGTCTACCAATTCTCCCATATTGGCAATTCTCATATCCCAATGAGAATTCCAACGAACCCTAATTGGTAACTTGGTAACTTCTCCCCCTTTTTGACATTACATCAAAAAGGTCCTCCCCAAGGGTATGAATGTCTCATATCCCAATGAGATCTTATATCTCTCCCTTGGAGGAACACATGCCTACCATCTTTCTAGTGATCCCATATCACTTAAAGAGAGGCAACCCAATTTCCTCCCATGAGGAAATACAAATCCATCCTCCCATGATGGATTCCTCCCCCTAGAGGCTTGCTCCCCCTTGACCATTGCACCAACAATGTCCTTGGAGAGTCCCTAAGCCAATAGGAACATTTACCAACCAAAATTAAGGCAAAGTTCAACAATGAACTTTCTTCCACCTTAAAATTGATACTCACCCTCAACCCAACTCCTAATCCATATCCAATGGATTTCCACCCTCTCTAATGCTATCCCAAGCATATCCTAGGGTTAGGAGTGGTTAGGGGACCTTAACCTAGCTGAACATGGGCCTAATTATCAAGATTTACCCGAAATCACTTGCGGATCGACTGTCGGATAATGATCATTGGGCTTACCATCAGATCGTAGCCATACAAATCTGATCGATAATGAATTTTCGCAATGAATTTCCAAAATCCATAAGTAAATATACATACATAGATAAATCTTGAAATTTGGTATGCATAATACTTATTACAATCATTATGGGTGAAAATTATTGGAAAATTATTTTACCCATTAAATTAGGAGATTGATACAAAGTTCAAAAGTTTAGAAAAGCTTCAATAAAGAGCCCTCTTTGTATCATCCCATTCAATGGTGATAGCTTTCACAAGATAGTCTTCACCAAGGTTTTGCAAAATGTTTTCAAAATGTTTTCAAAACCTTTAATTTCATTTTCCTAAACATCTCACTAATATCTAGATTTGTAAAACACATTCAAGGCAATTAACATAGTGAGATGTGGGTTTTTGTTCTTTTCTTGGTCTCATGCATATATCTAGGCAATATTTATTTGATTCCCATCAAATTGTGCCATAGTCCTTGAATTCATTTTATTATGCATGATGATTATGGCATAGATATGATTTAGATAAACACATATGCCAATATCATGATGTCATGGCATGTAAATGAAACTTAAGCATACATGACATCTAAAAATAACATTAAACATGATCATGACATTTTTATAAATAAAAATGAGAATGATGTCATGACATGGCAAGGCAAATAAAGCATGGCAAGAAAAATATACTAAGGTCTAGAATACCTAAGTGTTAAAATCAATTTGCCATTTCTAGGGATTAAACCAATTTTGCCTTAATGGCATTCATTTCCCTAGTGTGCCAAAAACCCAAAATGGCACACCAACACCTATAAGACCTAATTGTGCCAATTTAAATCATTTTAAACTTCTCAAAGCATATTGGCACATCCTAATGTGTCAACTCACAATGGTTAGGTTAACTACCCATCCACTTAGGGTTGACACACCCTAACCCATCTAGCGTGAGTCAATCACGCTCCTAGGAACCCAATATCTATTGGAGCTCCTTGGGTTAACAAGGTACTCACTAGGGATAACCTCCCTAGATACCTTCCTAATGACCCTTTTTGGCTTTGAAGCCATAGTCTTTTGGGTCTTACTTGGGTCAACTCTAGAGGTGACTCCTCCATTGACCTTCTTAGTGGCTTTCTTGGTTTTCCTTAGGTCCTTAGCCACTAAGCACACACCATGGCTAGTCTTAGGGGTAACTTCCCTATTAGCCTTGGTTTTCCTAGACCTAGAAATTGTTCCATAATTAAATGGAACATTATGATAAGTCTCCTTGGGATTTGGTTTGTGACCCAAACCTTCCTTGCCCTTAGACCGTTCTTGTCTCCTAGGTTTTGACTTTTGGACATTAGACCCTTGAACCGAATTTGATATTAATACTAGGGTCTTTTCTAATTTTTCTAGCCTTGACCTCAAGGCTTGGTTCTCCACCTCTAATTTCCTCAATTTAGAATTTTCATTAGATTTAGGGAAATTGTTTTTCTTCTTAGGCATATGCCTAGATTTCTTGGGATTAATACCCAAGTGGTTTTCAACTCTCCTAATGGACTCTTTAGGTAAAATAGGTCTAGTGTTTTGAGTCCTAGGTTTGTCTTTAGTTATATGAACATGTTTGGCACCTAGACAATATACCTTATTATTTCTCTTAGCATGCTTTTCATTGATAATAGCAAGAGAACTAAAATAATTTTTAGCATGCTTTTTAACTTTAGGAATTAAAGGTGCATTAAGTAAATTTACCTTAGGGTTAGCTTTAGGAGCTCTACATGAGTTGCACCTTCTTGCCCTTTCTTCCTCCCCTAGGGCATTGGCTTCGGTAGTGTCCCTTTTGATTGCATTTGAAGCACACAATGTGCTCTTTGCTCTTGATTTTGGGAACACCGGCATCCTTTGACTTTGGGTTGACTTTCGGTCTTGATGCCTTTTCCTTAGCCAATTTAGGGCATTTGCTCTTGTAATGCCCTTTCTCCCTACACTCAAAGCATATTATGTGTTTTTTATTTAAAATAATAACACTTGAGTTACCTAGGGAGGTGGTGGAGGCCTCTTCATGATCTTCACTTCTCCCGAAAGTGGATGCTTCTTGTTCTTGCTCCGGGATGGAAGATTGCCTTTCCTCCCCCTCAATGCTAGAGGTGGAGGTCTCCACCAAATCATCAACATCTTCAAATGTTGTGGGTGCTTCTTCTTCGGCATTCTCCTCTACTTGTGCCGATTGGGAATTTTCTTGGAATTTCATTATTTTCTCCCATAATTCCTTAGCATCCCTATAGTTACCCAATCTAGACCAAATAGTGTTAGGTAATAAATCACTAAGTAATTTTATTACCTCAAGATTTGTCTTGAAGTCCTTAATTTGGTCTTGGGTCCACCTTGACTTCTCAATTTGCTTGTTGTTTTTATCCCTAGGCATCTCAAAACCATTTTCTACAATAATCATATAATCAAAATTGGTTTCGAGATATACCTCCATCCGTTTCCTCCACCAAGAAAAATCTCCATCGAATTTTGGTGGATGGATGAAGCCGGCCATTTGTAGTGCTCTCGCGGCGGTTAGTCCTTGAAGAGCGACCTCGGCTCTGATACCACTTGTTGGGAGATCGGTTGGCCGGCTAGAGGGGGGTGAATAGCCCTAATTCGTCGTTCGTCGTATTTTGTTCGTTCTCGTCTACAATTCTTGTTAGCGCAGCGGAATAACAATAATAATACTAACAAGAAACATAAATATACACAAACAAAACACAACGATATACGTGGTTCGGAACCGAATGGTTCCTACTCCACGGGTGAGCTCCTCGAGCTCTAGTTATGCTCACGGCACTAACTATAACACTCCTTTTCGACAACACGTCGGAGGTGGAGAAACCTCTCACAAGCTATTACACTAAGTAATGAAATACAACAAGAAATACAAAGACAATACAAAAGAGAACTTTTACACCGATTGCTTTTGATCGCTTTCTTGTTGCTTGCTTTTGCTTGCTCTTGAAGGTCTGGAATGCAACAACAATTCCCCTTCAAAGTCACCCAAAAAGCCTTAGCGAAATCCTCCAACTCGTGCTCCTTTTATAACCTGCATCAAGCTGTTTTCGCGCCCATCAGTCGACTGATCGTGACCATCAGTCGACTGATCCTGTAGCCGTTGTCTCACAACGGCAAGATCCACGTTGGCAAGTTTCAGCGGATCACTCATCATCGATCGATGGCACCCATCACCGATCGATCTATCATCACGAGGCCGGCGAACTCGACTCCATCTGCCCGTGCAGTGCATCATCATGCCGACCGCCTTGGCGATCGGTGATCGATCGATCGGCCATTCCCTCCTCGACCGCCTCCAGCCGACCGACACCTCGAACATTACCATGTTTGAGCCTCCGACATTCGGCCTTAGCCACTTGGCCAAGTCCACACGGAGTTCCCCACCGGCTCTCTTCCCTCGGCCTCGTCCCTGATGCGCTTGCGCACGGCCGCAACGCCATCCTTCGCGCCTCATGCCCTAGAAGTATGCTTCCTTTGGGCTCACTCCCTTCGCTCCCGTCCGGCGGTCCTCGGATGCACCAGCGCACGGCCGCCAATGCCATCCTTCACCGACTCAAGGACCCCGAGCCTAGTGAACTTACCAAGTCCTCAAGACTTCCCAAATGCACCAAGCGCACGGCTTCGCAATGCATTTCTCACCAAGCACCGAGCGCACGGCTCCGCAATGCTTTGGACTTCCCATGCCAACCCCATGTTGGACTTTCCCATGACAATCCCATGTCATGAGTTTTGTCTATCATCAAAATACCATCGGGAGTCTACCTGGGACGATTGCACCAACAATCTTCCAACAGTTTCATGGATTAAGGGGGAGTTGCATGTTGTTATATCATGTTTATGTTTACATGCTTTCTTTCCTTTAAAATTTATATCAAATGTTTTTACCTAACTTAAACGGATTGCCACACATCAAAAAGGGGGAGATTGTTAGGGCAATCTCTTGCCGTAATATGGTTTTGATGGTGTGGCAAAGGGTTTAAGTTAGTTTGATATATTGATTTGATATGTGCGTTGAAGTCGTGCAAGACTTAGTAATTCGCACATGGAGCCGTGGCGAGTTTCACATCTTATGACTCGTGCCTTGAGTCGGTGAAGGATAGCTTTGCGGAAGCCGTGCGCTTGGAGCATCCGAGGGACCGCCGGACGAGAAGCTTGGAGTGAAGCCAGAGGAAGTAGACTTCGAGGCAAGAGACGCAAAGGAGCATTGCAAAGCCGTACGCCTGATGCTGCCGAGGGACGTGGCCGCGAACGAAGAGAACTTCGAAGGCGAGGGACTCCAAGGGATGAGAGGGAGCGATTGTAACCCGGGAAGGGGTAGCTCTTAGGTGAAACTTGGCCATTTGGCCAAGTGTCGGATGGGTTTTCCCGACACCAGTCGACTGCCATGTCATGGCAGTCGACTGCTCTGAGTCGAATGTAGTTCGACTGGTATCCGACTGATGGGTTTATGCCCAGTAGTCGACTGCCATGGAATGACAATGATCGCCGGAGGATATCGCGAACCGCAGAACCGCTCGTAGCCGTAGGCGTCGACTACGGAGGCGTGGATCGGCGGTGAGGTCCATCGACTGCCAAGAGTTCCGTTGGACTACAATGGTCGGGATCCGACGTGTTCGGAGGCCGTTATAGTGACGACAGTCGACTGCCAAGGGCAGCAGTCAACTGGTGGCGGCCAACGGGAAGAAATCAGCCCTCTCTATAAAAAGAGAGGGTGTGAGCCTTTGAGAGGCTAATGCTTATGCTCTAAGTGATCTTCCTAGTGCCCCACAAGCTCTAAACTCTTCTTACTTGTCTTTACTCCATTCTTATTGTAAGAAGAGTGATCTTGATTGTAAAGGTTACCTCCACCTAGCTTGGTGCAAAGGAGAGATCAATAGTGATTGGCTTTGGAGGAGTGATTCACCTTAGACGAATCAGACCGTGGATTAGCGGCGTAGCCGTGAACCACGTTACATCTTCTTTGTTAGCATTTGTGTTTTCATTTATTGCTTTGTCTTTATTGTTTATGCTTCCGCTTGCGCTAACGATTGTGTAGACGAGCAAACGAACGAGAGAAGTCCGACATCCATCGTAAGAGGGCTATTCACCCCTCTCTAGCCGGCCGTTCGATCCCCTACACATAAGTCCAAATTCATGCACTAGAATTAGTCAAAACTACCTGACCAGGGTAGATATTACCCACCTGATATATAGATTGTACTTAGTGTCTTCATAGTCGTATCTCTGTCCCGAATCAACATCTTGCAACCAAAGAATACAACATAACCAAACACTACCATAGTCAATCTGTAGGAATAGGAATTTAACTCAATCCAAATCCCAAATCTTACCAATTGAACAACACCACTAGCAATTTACACTAGTTCATAACAACACCCCTACCACAGATCAAACACTCCTATTGCCATTAATTCTTCATTCCCTATTCAATTAACGACACATCAATTCACTCCCAATTATCAAGCATCGAACCAACACTGTAAACAGTAGTATACCTTCCTAAAGTATCCCAATCTGAAACCCACCAAGTTTGGCTTCCACTGCCCAGCATCTGAAATCCATCGCAAACCTTCACCAAACTTGATCCTTGCACCCACAATTCAAAACCAGAGATATGGATCACAATCCTACCCAACACTGGAAGAATAGAATGATAAGAGAATCTTTACTAGAGTCGATCGTAGGAAAAACAATCGTTGTCTCACCTCTTGACCTCAAGGTTGGCTCGCGAGGTGGCGATTGGGACGATAGGCAGAACAGTTCACCATCCGACAAATCAGAGGGTCGGAGGAGTTGTGACGGTGAAGACATCACTAAGCTGACCTCACGAACAGTTGACCGATGCTAAGGCAGCAATGGAAACAACCCTTGCTGCTATTAAGGTCACAAGAAGAGGTCGGCGACGGATCGAACTCGACGAGATGAGGGTGATCCACTCGATCGAGGAAAATAGAAGGAATCATCAACTCCATCACCGAGTTGGACTCGCTCGAAGAAAAGTGGCGGTGAGATCCGCTGTTTGCAGCAGGTCAGCGGCAGTTGGTTATCACGGCAACGAGGGCAGATCGGAAGCAGAGAGAACGGCTATGCAAAATAGAGGAAGGAACGGGATCGGGGATGAGCAAGTGGCTGCTCGAGTGGAGATCGTCGGCGATGATGAGCTCCGGCAATGGTGATGAGGCTGTGGCGGTGATGAAGAGGAGAAATTGCATTTTGAGGAAAAGATTGCGCCTGGAAAAATAGAGATCGAGATAAAAAGGTGATCGGTTTGGTTGGGCTAGCTCAAACTTGACTTAAAGCTAACCTAGGTTAAGTCCGGGTCAACTCAAGTCAACCCAACCACCATTTAAGCTTAAATCTTCCTCGTATGGACTCCTTTTGAATCTGAAGAAATTTCTGTGAACTCCTGAGAAATTACATAATAAAATTTCTCCATTCATAAGGGGTATTTTATTTTATTATTATTATTATTATTATCGATATCTTACAAGAACCCCACAACAAAATGGCCTAGTAGAACATAAAAATAGAAATTTATAAGAAGCCGCTAGGACAATGTTAAACGAGTATAACCTACCCGATAGGTTTTGGGTAGAAGCCGTTAGTACAACTTGCTATATCCAAAATAGGATCCTTATGGTAAAGAGGCACCTTAAGACCTCATACGAGATTTATCACGATAAAATACCTAACATCAAGTACTTTAGGGTATTTGGATGTAAGGTACATATCCTAAACACTAAGGATTACCTAGGGAAATTCACATCCAAAACCTCTACCGGAATCTTTCTATGATACTCGACTACGAGTAGAGCCTATAGGGTATATAACCATGACACCCTTAGAGTCGAAGAGAAAATTAATGTAGTGTTTAATGAAGGACATGAACCTACAAAACCCCTAACAACCCCAATTAGTGAGCCGATTCATACCAGACTCAACTCCGATCTTGAGATCGAGTCTAGTATTAATCCTAACCCAAGTCAACCAAGTCATCCTATCAACCAAGTGATAGGTGACTCTAACCCAAGTCAAACTAGGACTCAAACGAATCATCCTATCGACCAAGTAATAGGTGATCCAAGCATAGGAGTTCGAACTAGAGCTTCATACCGAAACCTTAGTCAAATCTCCTTGATTTTTAAAATTGAACCCAAGACCATTGACCAAGCTCTTCTTGATCCCGATTGGATTATTGCAGTGCAAGAAGAGCTAGCTCAATTCACTAGGAACGAAGTATGGGAATTAGTACCACCACCTAAAGATAAAACAATCATTGGAACAAGGTGGGTGTTTCGAAATAAACTTGATGATAAAGGTGAAGTAGTTAGAAATAAAGTTAGATTAGTCGCTAAAGGGTTTAGTCAAGTCGAAGGTTTAGATTACGATGAAACTGTTGGTGCAATCGGCTCAGGACTCGAGTTTGACTCGAACTGTATTTTGATGTTAGACAAAACGCATGACATGAGATTGTCATGGGAAGTCCGACATAGGGTTGGCCACGTAAATTCAAGTGTGTAGCCTTGGTGGTGAAAAGTCCAAGCATGGGGCTTGGTGTTGGAAAGTCCAACATGGGTTGGCCATGTAAGTCCAAGCATAGGGCTTGGTGGTGAAAGTCCAAGCATGGGGCTTGGCATGAAAAATCCAAGCATGAGGCTTGGTGTGGGAAGTATTGAGGACTTGGCAAGTTCACTAGGCTCGAGGTCCTTGAGTCGGTGAAGGATGGCATTGCGAAGCCATGCACTTGGTGCATCCGAGGGACTGCTGGACGGGGAGCGAATGGAGTGAGGCCCAAGAGAAGCATACTTCGAGGGCAAGAGACATGAAGGATGACATTACGAAGCCGTGCACTTGGTGCATCCGAGGGACGTAGGTCGAGGGAAGAGAGCTTCGGTGGTGAACTCCATGAGAGGATGAGGTGGACTTGGCCAAGTGGCTAAGACTGAGTGTCGGAGGCTCAAATGTGGTGTTTGAGGATTTACCCGACGGTCGGATGCTCAAACAAATTAGTGTTTAAGGTTTTACCCGATATCAGTCGACTGACATAGGTGTCAATCGACTGCTCTAGGTCATTTGGACTCGATCGGTGTTCAACTGACAAAGTTTTGGCCAAATAGTCGACTGCCGAGGGAGGGCAGTCGACTGTCGACGCCATCAGTCGACTGATGATGGGATCAGTCGACTGATCAGGGTGAATTCGAGCACAGAATGGTTTTCAGTCGAGTGATCGCGGTGACCACTCGGCTGATGGGATCATCAGTCGATTGATGGGCATGATCAGTCGACTGATGATGGATCCGTTGGAACTTGGCCAGTGTGGATCAAGTCATTGTGAGATAATGGCTACAGGACCAGTCGACTGATGGTCACGATCAGTTGACTGATAGGCGTGGAATCAACTCGATGCAGGTTATAAATGGAGCTCGAGATGGAGGATTTCGCTAAGACTTTTGGGGTGACTTTGGAGGGAAATTGATGTTGCATTCCAGACCTTCAAGAGCAAACAAAAGCAAGCAACAAGCAAGTGATCAAAAGCAATCGGTGAAAAGTTTTCTTTTGTATTGTATTTGTATTCTTGTTTGTACTTCATGTATTACTATGTAATTGCTTGTACGAGGTTTCTCCACCTCCGACGTGTTGTCGAGAAGGAGTGTTAGTTAGTGTCGTGTGCATAACTAGAGCTCGGTGAGCTCGCCCATGGAGTAGGAACCATTCGGTTCCGAACCATGTATATTGTGTGTATTTGCGTGTGCTTATGTTGTTGTTAGTATTTATATTTGTTTCTATTATTTCCGTTGCACTAAGGATAATCGTAAACAAGTGACGCACGACGAACAATCGTATTCCATCGTACGGACGATTGAGGGCTATTCACCCCCTCTAGCCAGCCATCGATATTCCAACAAGTAGTATCAGAGCCAGGTTGCTTATCGAGGGCTAACCGTCAACACAATCACTACAAGATGGCCGGCTACAACCTCCAACCACCAAAATTCAAAGGAGATTTTCAATGGTGGAGAAGGAAGATGGAGGTATATCTCGAAACCGATTTCAATTTCATGTTAATTATTGAAAATGGTTTTGAAGTGCCTAGGGACAAAGAAAACAAACCACTAGAAAAATCAAGATGGACCAAGGACCAAATGAAGGATTTCAAGACAAATCTCGAGGTAATCAAATTGCTTAGTGATTTGATTCCTAACCATATTTGGTCTAGGCTAGGTAATTTTAGGGATGCTAAGGATCTATGGGGCACGGTGATCAAATTTCATGAAAAGCCCACATTGGTCCATGAAGAGGAAGAATGCTCGTCAACATCCAGATCTGAGGATGTTGAGGAATCGCCATCCACCTTCGATGATGTTGATGATTTGCTGGAAACCTCCACCTCTAGCATTGAGGGGGAGGAGAGGCCTTCCATCCTGGAACAAGTTCAAGAAGAAGCTTCAACATCCGGGAGAAGCATAATTTCCCTAGGTAACTCAAGTATTATGATTATAAATAAAAATCATATAACATGCTTTGAGTGTAGGGAACAAGGGCACTATAAAAGTAAGTGTCTGAAGAAGGTGAAGAAGGCTCAACCGACACCAAAAGCCAAAAATGTTGGAGTACCCACAATTAGAAGCAAGGAGCACATTGTGTGCTTCAAATGCAACCAAAGGGGGCATTATAAAATCCAATGCCCTAGGGGGAGGAAGAAGGGGCAAGAAGGTGTATCTCATGTAGGGGGAGCTTCCAAAGCTAACCCTAAGGTAAATTTAGTTAATGCACCTTCAATTCCTAAGGTTAACAAGCATGCTAAAAATTATTTTAGTTCACTTGCCATGATTAATGAAAAGCATGCTAGTAGGAATAAATATGTTTGTCTAGGAGCCAAGCATGTTAGTTTATCTAAGGACAAACCTAGACACCGTAATTCTAGACCAATCCTACCTAGGGAGTCAATTAGGAGAATAGAAGAAAACTTGGGCATTAACCCCAAGAAATCTAGACATATGCCTAAGAAGAAAAACAATTCCCAAAAGATAAATGAAAAATCAAAATTGGGAAGATTAGAGGTGGAGAACCGAGCCTTGAGGTCAAGGCTAGAAAAATTTAAAAAGACCCTTAAAATTATGACAAAATCATTTAAGGGGTCTAGTGATCAAAATTTAAGGCCTAGGAAACAAGAAATGTCCAAGGGCAAGAAAGGTTTGGGTCACAAACCTATGTCCTACCATAATGTCCCATTTAATTATGGAACAATTTCTAGGTCTAGGAAAACCAATGCTAATAGGGAAGTTATTCCTAAGACTAGCCATGGTGTGTGTTTAGTGGCTAAGAACTTAAGAAAAACCAAGAAAGCCATTAAGAAGGTCAAAGGAGGAGTCACCTCTAGAGTTGACCTAGGAAAGACCCAAATGACTAATGTGTCAAAACCTAAAAGGGTCATTAGAAATGTATCTAGGGAAGTTATCCCTAATGAATACCTAGTTAATCCAAAAAGCTCCAATAGGTATTGGGTTCCTAGAAGCATGATCGATTCACGCTAGATGGGTTAGGGTGTGTTAACCCTAAGTGGATGGGTAGTTAATCTAACCATGGTGAGTTGACACATTAGGATGTGACAATGTGGTTTGAGAAGATGAAAAATGATTAAATTGACACAATTAGGTCTTAGAAGTATTGGTGTGCTATTTTGGATTTTTGGCACACTAGGGGGATAATGACATTAAAGAAAAAATAGGTTTAATCTTAGAAATGGAAATTTGAATTTAACACTTAGGTATTTTATACTTTAGTATCTTATAATTGCCATGATTTTTTTGCCTTGCCATGATATGACATCATATTTATTTTTTATCATATAAAATGTCATGATCATTTTAGGGTTATGTTTATATGTCATGTATACTTATATTTCATTCACATGCCATGACATCATGATTTTGGCACATGTTTTATTCATGTTATCAATTATGCCATAATCATCATTCATGCATAAATAAAATGTATTTAAGGACTAAGGCATGATTTGAAGTCTCATGCATAAGGGAATCAAATAATGTTGCCTAGAGATATGCATGAAACCCTAAATAACAAAGTCCCCACATCTCACTAATATTTAACTTGTATGTATTTTACACATGTAGATACAAGTGAGATGTTTAGAAAAAAGAAATTAAAGATTTTTAAAACATTTTAAAAATATTTTGAAAAACCATGGTGAAGTCTATCTTTTGATAGCAATCACCATTAAATGGGATGATATAAAGAGGGCTCAATATTGAAGCTTTTCTTAACTTTTGAACTTTGTGTCAATCTCACTATTTTATGGGTAAAATAATTTTCTAATATTTTTCACCCATAATGATTGTAATAAGTAATATACATACAAAATTTCATGATTTTTCAACTTATGTATATTTACTTATGAATTTCAGAATTTCATTTCTGAAAACCTGATTTCTGCATTTGCAGTTATCAGTCAACTGTCTGTTGGTGCAGTAGGCATCTAAGTCGAACCTGAGTTTTGATTATAGCAAACGATACAAAGTTAAGCTCATGTCGTTATCTCACGAGCTGAATCGAGTGTGCAGAAGATTGCTAAAGCTGGAGCTGAAGGCTAGCGACACCCGGAGGAAGCCGGGTGGTCGGGCGACACTCGAGTGACTTCGGAGGGAGCCGAAGGAATCGAGTGGAAGGCCGGAAGCAAAAGCGACATGGTAAGTATTGAGGTAAGCTCGTGTGTGCAAGCGTAAGTGAGGTTGTATCCTCCTTACGGGGATGGTCTTAAGCGTAGATCCGACCAAAGACATCCCATCGATGGTCTAGGTCGAGATCGGACGGTCAAAGGTCGTCGAAATAATGTTTTCTTTGAGCTATTCGCAGCAATGATCGACTCGAGGTCGCCAAGATTCGATCGATGTCGCCATCAGTCGACTGATGGTCAATGATCAGCTTCGAGGAGTCAAAACTTATCACCTTATTTCAAAGAGATTGGTGCTCAATTGTGATTGGCTAGGGTTTCTCTCGGAAAGGGACTCAAAGGCTATAAAAGGAGGGTCAATTCTAGGGTTTCTTCATCAATTCTAAGCTTCCAAAAAGCCTCCGCCAAGCTGCAACTTTTCAACAACGAAGTGCTTCCTCTCCGACGTCTAGGTCTTAATTGCTTTCTTTTTGTAACGTCGGTTTAAGCTTTTTCTTCAGTTCATTACTTTAATTTTTCGGAGCTTTTATCGTAACGAGGAGAGGGGGAGTGTCCCTCTACCTCAAGCTTTGTTCTTATTTGTATCGATCAACTCCTACCTCTAACGAGGAGGAGTTCTTTAGTGCTTTTGCCCTCCGTACGTGGTCAAGGACCACTAGGGCCTTGGAGTAGTAGCCGAAGGCTACGAACCAAGTAAAAGGAATTGTCTCTTTTACTTATTGCTTATCTTTTCCGTTGCAAATTAATTATCTACTCGGATTTTAAACGAACAAACGAAAAAAGAAAGTTTTAACGTTATTCACCCCCCCCTCTAGCATTTCAAATCGATCCAATAATTGGTATCAGAGCCGGGGGTTGCTAAGATTTGGTGAAACCACCAATCTAGCCATTTTATAGATTTTTTTTCTTTTTAATTATGTTTATTTCAGATTTATTTTGTTTTGTTACTTTTTCTCCCGCACTACTAATCCAAGACGCGAGTCTTGGTACTTTTTTGTGTGTTTTTGTCGTTGCTAGGTTTTTCGTCTTCGTCTCCTTGTGTCTTTTGTTCTAATGGCCCATCTCGAAGGTTTTAGCACCGTCCGACCTCCATTTTACAACGGAGATGACTTCCGTTATTGGAAGGGTCGGATGGAATACTTTCTCAAAACCCAAATCGAGATGTGGATCATAATCCAAACGGGATTCACACTTCCGATTAACGAAGTGGGTGAATCCTTGGATTATGACCAATGTACCATTGCGACAAAAAGACAAGTCGAAGCCGATGCTAAGGCAACTCAAATCCTTCAATGCGGCTTATCCAAGGAAGAGCTAAATCGCGTCGGCCCCTTCATAAGCTCAAAGGACCTTTGGACAAAACTAGTGGAGCTACACGAAGGGACCGATGAAGCCAAGGTATGTAAGCGTGATCTTCTATTCAATAAACTATATAACCTAAAAATGCAGGAACACGAGTCCGTGATGCAACTCCATGCCCGTGTCCAAGACATAGTCAACAACCTACACGCAATCGGGCAAAAGGTCGAAAACCACGACCTTATAAGGTATGTCCTAAACTCTTTTCTGAGGACTACCTTGTGAGCATCCATGGTCGATGCCTACAAGGTCTCCAAGGATCTTTCTAAACTTAGGTTAGATGAACTCTTTTCTGATTTCAAACTTCATGAGCAGTCTAACTTGGAACCCGAGAAGGGTATAGCACTTTTTGCAGGTTCGAGGAAGAAAACCGCAAGCAAGCCACCCCCGAAGGAAGAAGAGGATGAGTCAGATTCGGAGGTCGACTCGGAAATGGAAGCCAAACTAGTCAACCTAGTTCGAAGGATAGTCAAGGGCCGAAAATGAGCCGTCACTCGACCCAACGAAGGTAAGCCTAAAAGTTCAAACATAAGATGTTATGAATGCAACAGGTTTGGACACATTAAGTCCGAATGCCCAAAACTCAAGAGCAAGGCACCAAAACATAAAAAGGCACTCAACGCTACTTGGGAAGAAGCTTCCGAGGAAGAAGACAATGATCGAGTCCTTATGGCTAAACCGGTGGAATCGGAGACGGAGTCGGAACCGAAACCTGAATCGGAAACCGAAGACGAGTCGGACTGCGAAACACTATTCAAGACAAGCCACGGATACACATCCAGTTCAAAAGATACACTCAAGGTAAGTCGCTCTCTTATTACTACACTTTATAGTGCAATTAAGTTTTTAAATAGAAAGTTAGCTAAGTCCGAATCCAAGGTCGAGACCCTGGTTGAGGAAGTTAAACTCCTCAAACACGAGGTCTCCCTAACCTCTTCGACTAGTCGAGTTCAAGAGAAGGACTCAACTCGGGTTGAGAAACTCGAAGTTGAGAACTCACTCTTGAAGAGTCAAGTCGAAGATCTTAGGAATACGTTGGAAAGGTTTACTTTGGGATCCAAAGGACTTGACCTCCTACTTGGATCGCAAAGGGCCGTGTACAACAAGGTCGGGCTAGGGTTTAGCTCAAACACGACCAATAAGTCGTATATGTCAATCGTAAGTCGACATAAAAAATGTGTCCAAGCATGGGTCCCTAAGACCACCTTGATTTCAAACTTAGGATCAAACCAGTACTGGGTTCCCAAGGACCAAATCCACTATGTGGAGAGACCGAATCGATTCAACGGTCCAGGGGGAGCTAGTACGAAATTTGTTTGTGTTTTAACTTAGAAATTGCATGCTTAGGTTTTTATTTAGTTTGATTTTTCTTTTTAGAATGGTTAGATAGGACTATAACTCGTCAATACTTGATAACATAGTACCAGGACGCGACGAGATGATAGTACGCTAGGAAAGCGGAGTCTTGTGTATTCGGGCTAGATAAGGCGTATCTAGTTCGGTGCACTTGACCGAGCGGAACTAGCTGAAGCTACCTCGCCGTATCCTAGACTAGTTAGACCAAGAAGTGGTCTTAGGTGAGTCAAGTCTCTATTTTCTTAAAAATGGCTTTGTCTAAGGAAGTGGTCATTTTTCCGATCAAAGAAGGCCTCTGTGCCTCGCCACGACCTGGAAACCATGATCTTGAAAAGGTGACTTGATGAGCCTAAGGTCAAATCCGAATCTAACGCAAGGTTGACAAGTGTTTAAGTCATTAAATTTAATTCAACTAAAATTGGAAGTCATCTCACAAGAACATATAGGATTAACATGTTTGATCATGTAGACATGGGTGAGATGATTTAGGTTAATAATTTTCAACCAATTTTTAATAAATCCAATATCCGATCCAACTACCTTGCGTGTAGGATCAATGGATGTTGGACAGTGGTTGCTCCCGACACATGACCGGGGATCAACTCAAGTTTTCGAAGCTTCGATTCAAACGACAAGGATCGGTAGCCTTCGGAAATAACGACAAGCTCAAAATCATCGGATTAGGTGATATTGAGCTTAACTCAAATTTTGTCATTCAAAATGTTTTATTAGTAGAAAATTTTCAATATAATCTTCTCAGTGTAAGCCAATTGTGTGATAATAACTATAAGGTCATATTTTTAGAAAATGAATGCGTAATTAATACAAACGAAACCTCAAACAATTCTTAAGGGAACTAGAAATAACAACATTTACACTATTAACTTAACTAACTCCTCAACTAAGTGTCTTATGACACGGCAAGAGGAATCATGGTTGTGGCACCGACGACTCGGTCACTCACACCCAAGACTCATCCACAAGATGAGTCAGAGTGATTTAGTCAGAGGTTTGCCTAACCTTAACAACTTGGATAATAAAATATGTAATGCTTGTCAACAAGGTAAACAATCTAGGACACAACATCAACTAACTAGTCAAGAACGAACCAAAAGTGTGCTTGAGCTCCTACACATGGATCTATTTGATTCACACGGAGCTAAGTCACTTAACGGAAGTAAATTCTGGTTAGTCATTATTGATGACTCCTATAGATTTACTTGGGTTAGGTTCATAAAAAAAAAAAGTGATACCCTAGATCAATTAATCAACCTATTTAAGTTAATAGAAAATCAACAAAGCATTAAAATCAAAAGACTTAGGACTGATCATGGTGGTGAATTCGAAAACCATAGGTTTATAGAATTCTGTAACCTAAATGGATACCACCATGAGTTCTCTTGCCCTATAACTCCACAACAAAATGGCCTAGTAGAACGCAAAAATAGAACCCTACAAGAAGCCGCTAGGACAATGCTTAATGAGTATAACCTACCCGATAGGTTTTGGGTCGAAGCCGTGAGTACGGCATGCTATATCCAGAATAGGATCCTTATGGTAAAGAGGCACCTTAAGACCTCATATGAGATTTATCACGATAAAATACCTAACATCAAGTACTTTAGGGTATTTGGGTGTAAGGTACATATCCTAAACACTAAAGATTACCTAGGTAAATTTACATCCAAAACTACGATCGGAATATTTCTAGGATACTCGACTACAAGTAGAGCTTATAGAGTATATAACCACGACACCCTTAGAGTCGAGGAGACCATCAATGTAGTATTCGATGAGGGACACTAACCTACAAAACCCCCGGCAACCCCAATTAGCGAGCTGATTCATACTAGACCTAACTCTGATCCAGAGATCAGGTCTAGTGTTAATCCTAACCTAAGTCAACCAAGTCACTCTATTGATCAAGTGATAGATGACTCCAACCAAACTAGAACTCAAACAAGCCATCCTATGGATCAAGTTGTAGACTCAAATCCAAATCCAACTAGGACTCAAACGAATCATCCTATCGACCAAGTGATAGGTGATCCAAGTCTAGGAGTTCGAACTAGAGCCTCATACAGAAACCTTAGTCAAATATCTTTGATTTCTAAAATTGAACCCAAAACTATTGACTAAGCTCTTCTTGATCCCGATTGGATTATTGCAATGCAAGAAGAGTTGGCTCAATTCACTATGAACGAAGTATGGGAATTAGTACCACCACCTAAAGATAAAACAATCATTGGAACAAGGTGGGTGTTTAGAAATAAAATTGATGATAAAGGTGAAGTAGTTATAAATAAAGCTAGACTAGTTGCTAAAGGGTTTAGTCAAGTCGAAGGTTTAGATTACGATGAGACCTATGCCCCAGTAGCAAGATTAGAGTCCATTCGAATGCTATTAGCATATGCAGCACATCGAGGATTTAAGTTGTTTCAAATGGATGTGAAATCTGCATTCTTAAATGGATACATTAAAGAAGAAGTTTATGTTAGTCAACCCCCCGGTTTCGAAAGTTTAGACAAACCCGATCATGTCCTTAGACTAAAGAAAGCGCTTTATGGACTTAAACAAGCTCCGCGAGCTTGGTACGAGAGACTTTCGATTTATCTTAAGTCCAAAGGCTTTAACCAAGGTGTAGTTGACCATACCCTTTTCGTAAAAACCTTAGGTAAAGACATATTCATAGCCCAAATCTACGTAGATGATATTATTTTCGGAACCACCAACTCAATCCTACTAAATGAGTTTATTTCACTTATGGAAAGTGAATTTGAAATGAATTTAGTAGGCGAATTAAGTTTCTTCTTAGGATTACAAATTAAACAAACTAAAGATGGAATATACCAACATCAATGCAAATATACTAGGGAATTAATTAAACGCTTTGGAATGCAAGACGCTAAAATTATTAATACCCCAATGGCAACTAATGTGAATATAGAAGAAGATGTAATCGGAAATTCAATTGATTTAAGATACTATAGGAGCATAATAGGGAGTCTCCTTTACTTAACTGCAAGTCGACCCGATATCTTATTTGCAGTAAGTATGTGTGCAAGGTTCCAAACCTGTGCCAAGGATTCTCACCTAACTCTAGTTAAGCGTATCCTTAGATATCTAAAGGGTACACTTAATGTCGGTATTTGGTATCCTAGATCTACCGAGTTCGAACTAACCGGTTACTCCGATTCGGACTATGTCGGTAGTAAGCTCGATAGAAAGAGCACGAGTGGTTGTTGTCAACTTCTCGGCTCGAGTCTAGTGAGTTGGTGCAGTATGAAGCAACACTGTGTCGCCTTATCTACCACCGAAGCCGAATACATCGCGATGGGTGAATGTGTCACTCAACTTCTCTGGATGAAGCACACTCTCCGCGACTTTAAGTTAGACTTTACGAATACTAAACTTCACGTAGATAACATTAGTTCAATTAATCTTACTAAGAATCCGATATGTCACTCTAGGACCAAACATATAGAGGTCAAACACCATTTCATTCTAGAACATGTGGCCAACGGAGCCATACAACTCGAATACGTCGAATCAAAGTCTAACTTAGCAGACCTATTTACTAAACCCCTACCCGAAGCCGAATTTAGTCTATTAAGATGAAAATTGGGCATGTGCGTAGTAGAATAGGAACTTACAAATTATATGTTCTTACTACTATTTCTTTAATTTCATTTTTATGGAACTAGCATAGGACATACCTTAGATATCATGCACCTATAGATTTAAGAAGCCAATACATCTCACAACACATAGGACTAATGTGTTTGTGTACTTAGCCACGTAGATGGGCGTGAGATGTTAGGACCTTACTCCTAGTTCTAGATGTAGAGCTAGTGCATCGCCATGAACCACGGAGTATAATCATACATACTAACCGACTCTAACCAGGACTGGTTGATCTTTCATATCAATCAAGCCAAATATGAGTCGAACATTTTATAGACGAACTTATTTTCAATATATTATTTTCAAAATAATGTGGAACATGCTTGGACTTTAAATTTAACACTTATTTTTGTTTTCCACACACACACTCACTCTTTTCGATATATGGCAAAAGGGGGAGAAAAAAGGCCAAAGTTAAGGGGTCAAAATTTTTTTTTTGATAACTTAACTCTTACTTTATATTTAAACCAAACTTATTAAAGGCCAAGTTAAGAGAATTCTTAACTTAAACTTATTTGTGCCATCAACGTTTTACTTTGGCCAAGTTAAGAGAATTCTTAACTCAAACTTATTTGTGTCATCAACGTTTTACTTATTTTTAAACATTATGCCCTTAATGTTTTACTTAAGGGGGAGAAAGGGCCAAGTTAAGAAGAAATCTTAACTTAAACATTTTACTAAGGCCAACTTTAAGTAATGTTAATTATTTAAAGCAACCCTCAAAGGGGAGGATTAAGGTCTTTCTTCAAGACTCACCCTCGGTCAAGGGAGAGGTTTCCTCAAGGGGGAGTACTTGAAGAAAATCCTTACTACTCCAACTTAATCTTCTTTATTTTTTTTGTTTCTAATGCACATTATTCTTCATGCTTGCTATTTACTTAACTTTGTATGTGGGTTTGCCATAAATCAAAAAGGGAGAGATTGTTGGTGCAGTAGGCACCTAAGTCGAACCTGAGTTTTGATTATAGCAAACGATACAAAGTTAAGCTCATGTCGTTATCTCACAAGCTGAATTGAGTGTGCAGAAGATTGCTAAAGCTGGAGCTGAAGGCTAGCGACACCCGGAGGAAGCCGGGTGGTCGGGCGACACTCGAGTGACTTCGGAGGGAGCCGAAGGAATCGAGTGGAAGGCCGGAAGCAAAAGCGACATGGTAAGTATCGAGGTAAGCTCATGTGTGCAAGCGTAAGTGAGGTCATATCCTCCTTACGGGGATGGTCTTAAGCGTAGATCCGACCAAAGACATCCCATCGATGGTCTAGGTCGAGATCGGACGGTCGAAGGCCGTCGAAATAATGTTTTCTTTGAGCTAACTTTGCCTTGCAGCTAGCATCGGTCATTGACGTCAAAACAATGATCATTGCTGAGGTCGCAAGATTCGATCGATGCCGCCATCGATCGGCGATGATGGCCATCAGTCAACTGATGGTCAATGATCATCTTCGAGGAGTCAAGGCTTATCACCTCATTTCAAGGAGATTGGTGCTCAATTGTGATTGGATAGGGTTCCTCTCGAAAAGGGGCTCAAAGGCTATAAAAGGAGGGCCAATTCTAGGGTTTCTTCATCAATTCTAAGCTTCCAAAAAGCCTCTGCCAAGCTGCAACTTTTCGACAACGAAGTGCTTCCTCTCCGACGTCTAGGTCTTAATTGCTTTCTTTTTGTAACGTCGGTTTAAGCTTTTTCTTCAGTTCATTACTTTAATTTTTCGGAGCTTTTATCGTAACGAGGAGAGGGGGAGTGTCCCTCTACCTCAAGCTTTGTTCTTATTTGTATCGATCAACTCCTACCTCTAACGAGGAGGAGTTCTTTAGTGCTTTTGCCCTCAGTACGTGGTCAAGGACCACTAGGGCCTTGGAGTAGTAGCCGAAGGCTACGAACCAAGTAAAAAGAATTGTCTCTTTTACTTATTGCTTATCTTTTCCATTGCAAATTAATTATCTACTCGGATTTTAAATGAATGAACGAAAAAAGAAAGTTTTAACACTATTTAACCCCCCCTCTAGCGTTTCAAATCGATCCAACACTGTCATGGATGATAGTCAACTGATGAGGATGACAGTCGACTGATATCTGATACAGTCGACTGCCCAAGTTGATTTCGGGTAAAACATGGTGGTTAGGCCCATGTTCAGCTATGTTTTGGTTCCCTAACCACTCCTAACCCTAGGACATACTTGGGAGAGCATTAGAAAGGGTGGAAATCCATTGGATATGGATTAGGAGAGGTGTTTAGGGTGAGTATCAATTTTAAGGTGGATGAGAGTTCATTGTTAAACTTTGCCTTAATTTTGATTGTTTAAATATTCCTATTGGCTTAGGGACTCTCCAAGGACATTGTTGGTGCAATGGTCAAGGGGGACCAAACCTTTAGGGGGAGGTATCCATCATGGGAAGATCGATGTGTATTTTTCCTCATGGGAGGAAAATTGGGTTGCCTCTCTTAAGTGATATGGGACTTATCACTAGAAAGATTGTAGGCATGTGTGTTCCTCCAAGGGAGAGATTGTAAGATCTCATTGGGATATGAGACATTCATACCCTTGGGGAGGGCCTTTTTGATGTATGTCAAAAAGGAGGAGAAGTTACCAATTGAGATAGTTGGAATTCTCATTGGGATGTGAGAATTGCCAATTGGGGATAATTGGTAGACTTGGGTTTGAGGTTTTGTCGAACATCAAAAAGGGAGAGATTGTTAGTGCAATCGGCCCAGAACTCGAGTTTGACTCGAACTATATTTTGATGTTAGACAAAATGCATGACATGGGATTGTCATGGGAAGTCCGACATAGGGTTGGCCACGTAAATCCAAGTGTGTAGCCTTGGTGGTGAAAAGTCCAAGCATGAGGCTTTGTGTTGGAAAGTCCAATATGGGTTGACCACGTAAGTCCAAGCATAGGGCTTGGCGGTGAAAGTCCAAGCATGGGCTTGGCATGGAAAATCCAAGCACGAGGCTTGGTGTGGGAAGTCTTGAGGACTTGGCAAGTTCACTAGACTCGGGGTACTTGAGTCGGTGAAGGATGACATTGCGAAGCCGTGTGCTTGGTGCATCTGAGGGACCGCCAGACGGGGAGCGAATGGAGTGAGGCCCAAGAGAAGCATACTTCGAGGGCAAGAGATGTGAAGGATGGCATTACGAAGTCGTGCGCTTGGTGCATCTGAAGGACGTAGGCCGAGGGAAGAGAGCTTCGGTGGTGAACTCCATGAGAGGATTTGGTGGACTTGGCCAAGTGGCTAAGACTGAGTGTTGGAGGCTCAAACGTGGTGTTTGAGGGTTTACCCGACGGTCGGATGCTCAAACAACTTGGTGTTTGAGGTTTTACCCGACATCAGTTGACTGGCATAGGTATCAGTCGATTGCTCTAGGTCGTTTGGACTCGACCGGTGTTCGACCGACCAAGTTTTGGTCAAATAGTTAATTGCCAAGGGAGGGCAGTCGACTGCCGACGCCATCAGTCGATTGATGATGGGATCAGTCGACTGATCGGGGCAAATTCGAGCACAGAATGGTTTCCAGTCGAGTGATCGCAGCGACCACTCGATTGATGGGATCATCAGTCGACTGATGGGCATGATCAGTCGACTGATGATGGATCCGTTGGAACTTGGCCAGCGTGGATCAAGTCGTTGTGAGACAACAGCTACAGGACCAGTCGACTGATGGTCATGAACAGTCGACTGATGGACGCGGAATCATCTCGATGTAGGTTATAAATGGAGCTCAAGATGGAGGATTTCACCAAGACTTTTGGGGTGACTTTGGAGAGGAATTGTTGTTGCATTTCAGACCT
This sequence comes from Wurfbainia villosa, assembly GCA_025175895.1. Lineage (NCBI taxonomy): Eukaryota > Viridiplantae > Streptophyta > Magnoliopsida > Zingiberales > Zingiberaceae > Wurfbainia > Wurfbainia villosa. The sequence goes on along the minus strand of CM045995.1, from coordinate 4,443,729 downwards.
TCAAGAGAAAGCAACAAGCAAGTGATCAAAAGTAATCAGTGAAAAGTTTTCTTTTGTATTGTATTTGTATTCTTGTTTGTACTTCGTGTATTACTTTGTAATTGCTTGTACGAGGTTTCTCCACCTCCGACGTGTTGTCGAGAAGGTGTGTTAGTTAGTGTCGTGCGCATAACTAGAGCTCGGTGAGCTCGCCTGTGGAGTAGGAATCATTCGGTTCCGAACCACGTATATCGTGTGTATTTGCATGTGCTTGTGTTGTTGTTAGTATTTCTATTTGTTTCTATTGTTTTCGCTGCGCTAACAATAATCGTAGATAAGCGATGCACGATGAACGATCGTATTCTACCGTACGGACGATTGAGGGCTATTCACCCCTCTCTAGCCAGCCACCGACGTTCCAACATAAACCTATGCCCCAGTAGCTAGATTAGAGTCTATCCGAATGTTATTAGCATATGCTGCACATCGAGGATTTAAGTTGTTTCAAATGGATGTAAAGTCAGCATTCTAGAATTGATATATTAAGGAAGAGGTTTATGTTAGCCAACCCCCTGGATTCGAAAACCTAGATAAACCCGATCATGTCCTTAAACTAAAGAAAGCTCTTTATGGACTCAAACAAGCTCCTCGAGCTTGGTACGAGAGGCTTTCGATTTATCTTAAGTCCAAAGGATTTAACTAAGGTTTAGTCGACCCAACCTTCTTCATAAAAACCGTAGGTAAGGAAATATTTATAGCCCAAATTTACGTAGACGATATCATTTTCGGAACAACCAATTCGATCATACTAAATGAATTCATTTCACTTATGGAAAGTGAATTTGAAATGAATTTAGTAGGTGAGTTGAGTTTCTTCTTAGGTCTACAAATTAAACAAACTAAAGATGAAATATACTTACATCAACGCAAATATACTAGGGAATTAATTAAACGTTTTGGAATGCAAGACGCTAAAATTATTAATACTCCAATGATAACAAATGTAAATATAGGAGAAGATGCAACCAGAAATTCAATCGACTTAAAATACTATAGGAGCGTGATAGGGAGTCTCCTTTACTTAACTGCGAGCCGACCTGATATCTTATTTGCAGTAAGTATGTGCGCAAGGTTCCAAACCTGTGCCAAGGAATCTCACCTAACTCTAGTTAAGCGTATCCTTAAATATCTAAAGGGTACACTTAATGTCAGTATTTGGTACCCTAGATCTATCGAGTTCGAACTAATCGACTACTCTGACTCGGACTATGTCGATAGTAAGCTCGATAGAAAGAGTACGAGTGGTTGTTGTCAACTTCTTGACTCAAGTCTAGTGAGTTGGTGCAATAGGAAGCAACACTGTGTTGCCTTATCTACCACCGAAGTCGAATACATCACGATGGATGAGTGTGTCACTCAGCTTCTTTGGATGAAGCACACTCTCCGAGATTTTAAGTTAGACTTTACAAATACTAAAATTCACGTAGATAACATTAGCTGAATTAACCTAACTAAAAATCCAATATGTCACTCTAGGACCAAACATATTGAGGTCAAACATCATTTCATTCGGGAACATGTGGCCAACAGAGCCATACAACTCGAATACGTCAAATCGAAGTCCAACTTGGCAGATCTATTTACTAAACCCCTACCCGAAGCCGAATTCAGTCTATTAAGATGAAAATTGGGCATGTGCATAGTAGAGTAGGAATTTACAAATTATATTTTTTTATTACTACTTTTTACTGTTCATATTCATGGAACTAGCTTAGGACATACCTTAGATATCATGCACCTATAGATTTAAGGAGTCAATACATCTCACAACACATAGGACTAATGTGTTTGTGTACTTAGCCATGTAGATGGGCATGAGATGTTAGGACCTTACTCCTGGTTCCAGATGTAGAGCTAGTGCATTACCATGAACCACGGAGTATAATCATATATATTAACTGACTTTGACCAAGACTTGTTGATCTTTCATATCAATCAAGTCAAATAAGAGTTGAACATTCAATAGATGAGCTTATTTTCAAAATAATATGGAACATGCTTGGACTTGGAACTTAAACTCAGTACTTATATTTTTCATTCAAAACCCCTCTTTTCGATTTATGGCAAAAGGGGGAGAAAATGGCCAAAGTTAAGGGATCAATTTTTTTTTATAACTTAACTTAGTACTTCATACTTATTCTCATGGCCAAAAGTTAAGCAAATGTTTACTTAACTTTAATTTTTGCGACTTAACTCTTTTTAGTTAACAAAAGGGAGAGAAAGGCCAAGTTAAGAAAATTCTTAACTTAAACTTATTTTTTTTAATACTATGGCCAAAACTTTAAGTAATTGTTAATTACTTAAAAAACTCTTCTAGAGAAGCAAGTGTCAAGGGGGAGATCTTCTTTCAAGAACTCACCCTCGGTCAAGGGGGAGGTTTCCTCAAGGAGGAGTACCTGAAAGAAGAGTTAATCTTACTCCTAAGTATACACTTCCAGTTAATCTTACTCCTAAGTATACACTTTCACACTTTTTCTCTAATATTTCCTTAACTTTGTATGTGGATTTGCCATAGATCAAAAAGGGGGAGATTGTTGGTGCAGTGGGCACCTAAGTCGAACTTGAGTTTTGATTATAGCAAATGATACAAAGTTAAGCTCATATCATTATCTCACAAGCTGAATCAAGTGTGCAAAAAAGTGCTAAAGCTGGAGCTGAAGGCTAGCGACACCCGGAAGAAGCCGCGGTGGTCGGACGACACTCGAGTGACTTCGGAGGGAGCCGAAGGAATCGAGTGGAAGGCCAGAAGCGAGAGCTACAAAGTAAGTATCGAGGTAAGCTCGAGTGTGTGAGCGTAAGCGAGGTCGTATCCTCTTTACGGGGATGGTCTTAAGTGTAGATCCGACCAAAGACATCCCATGGATGGTCTAGGTCGAGATCGGACGGTCGGCAGCCGTCGAAATTATGTTTTTATTAAGCTAACTTGTGATTTCAGCAAGCATCAGTCGACTGCCCACAAGAGCCACGTAACTGTCTTCATCATCGGCATTCGAGGTTGCTCATTGTGACCATCGCCATCACCGATCGATGATGGCCATCACCGATCGATGGTCAAGGATCAGCTTCGAGGAGTTAAGCCTTATCACCTCATTCCAAGGGGCTTTGTGCCTAGTTTTGATTGGTTGAAGATCCCCTCGATGAGGGGCTCAAAAACTATAAAAGGAGGGCTTCTCTAAAGGTTTTTTCATCAATTCAAAGTGCCCTAAAGCCTCCGTAACATGATGACACTCCAACGACTCCACGACGTCGAAGTGCTATAGAAACGCCGATGACACAAGCTTAAGCCTCCATCCTTTTGGTCGTCAGTAAAAGTTTTTTTTTAGTCGTTCATCAATTCTTGTATTTACTTTCTATTCTATGAGATTTTATTGCAACGAGGAGAGGGGGAGTGTTCCTCTACCTCAAGCTTTGGTTTTTGTGTATTTGATTAACTCCTACCTCCAACGAGGAGGAGTTCATTAGTGATTTGCCCTCCATGCGTGGTCAAGGACCACTAGGGCCTTGGAGTAGTAGTCGTAGGCTACAAACCAAGTAAAACTCTATTGTGTTCATTTTATCTTTCTACTGCATTTACTTGTGTTTTGAAACGAATTCGACGAAAATCTTTTATCGCTATTCACCCCCCCTCTAGCGATCCGCTCGATCCAACAAAAATTTGATGCGCAGAAACCTTCTGAGTCGACTGGGGCACTCAACTGATCTTCACCAGTCAACTGACATAAGGATCAGTCGACTGATACAGGAAAAAAATTCGAACAAAATGTTTGTGAATTGACTACGGAACTCGATTAGGATATGCTAGTAAACTGGCATTTTTTGTCAGTTGATTGGTGGGCTTAAACTTGGGCACATAATGGTTTCGAGTCAACTGAGGCAATCAATTAATGAAATCAGTCAACTATCATCAAGTATCAATCAACTAATGAGCCTTAGTTCAATCACAGAAGGATTGTTAGTCGATTGGAGCAATCGACTGATCATATCAGTCGACTGTTATAGGGCAACAATCGACTGGTGATGTAGGAAATTTTCGGAGACCATAACTTTCCGCTCGGGATGAGTTTTGAGGCATCCTTGATTGCGTTTGGAAGCTCATTCATAGCTCTATGTTTGTTATGGTGAGGTAAACCCCTTGTAACATTCTGTCTTGTGCCTTAAAAACATCATTTAGGGCTTTTTAAAGGCTTCGAAGTTTTTGAGTCCCAGTTTATGGTCGTTTTGTGTCCCCTACATCAATTAATAGCAATGATATAGTCGAGTTACCTAGGATTTCATTTGTATCCATTAGCACATGTATTACTAAGTTGAACTAATATTATTGTCAAAGTGAGAACTATTAGTTAAACTTAGTGCATCATTCTATGAGTGGATGTATATCTATACTAAGGATTGTTAGCCCAAAGAAAAATCATCTTTAGACCAGATATATGTTTAAGATGGTTCACTATAAATATCATACACGTAATATGTTAGCCCAAAGGAAGACATATCATGTGACTGATTAAAGAAATAGTGAATTGTACATAGTTATAATTAATATAACCAAACCTAACTCATATTGAGTTATCAATCATGCACATAGTGTCGGTCCAAAAGAAGGCACATTGTGTGAGTGATTTCAGTGTTTTGAGTTAGGATTAGAGAGTATCGCTAATAAGTTACAATTTAATCCAAAGATTAATTGTAATGTTACATTTGGTATCTCATAAAGGAACCCATTATAAGTGCATATATTTTAGTGTTTATTTTATGTCACTATTTATATATAGGCATGTTTATGATTATTAATGTGAGCATTTGTTTTGTTCTTTCTTTTGTCTTATAACATAAATGATATCTGCCAATGAAAATAACATTCCATCAAGATTAGTTTTAGAAACCACTGAACATAAAAGGACCATTAGGAGTAAGAGTACTAAAACTATAGTGTCTGGTAATGAACTTCTCTGTTTGATTAGTTCAGAAGTCAATTTTGTCACTATACCTACTGACACTTAGTGAATAGATACTAGTGCTACCACTCATATTAGTGTCACTAAGCATGATTGTCTAAGTAGTTGACTACTTATTGATGGTGAAAGATACATCTATACAGATAATGACAAGAAGGCTAGAGTGACTGCTATAAGTGTTTTTAGGCTTTGTCTAGGGACCGATGTATTTTTGGATTTGAAGAATACGTTTGTTGTTCCATCCTTCAGGAGGAACTTAATTTCTATTTCTTCTTTGGACAAAACATGATATACTTGTTCATTTGAAAATGGAATATTTAGTATTTTTCAAAATTCAATATTTATTGGTACAGGTTCCCTAGTTGATAAGCCATATAGGTTAAACATCATAGCTCTCACGGATGACATAATAATGCACTATATATGTACGAAGCTCAATTTGACTGATAAGAATTCATCCATGTTGTGGCATAGGCATTTAGAATATATAACCAAACAATGCCTATAAAGGTTAATGTCACAAGGAATTCTTCATTCCTTTAACATGTCAGACTTTGATGTTTGCATATAGTATATCAAAGGAAAAATAACTAACAAAAGGAATAAATGTATAAGGTAGTGTAGTAGCACTTTAGAACTAATACATACGGATATATGTGGACGATTCCCTAAGACATCTTGGAATGGACAAATATATTTTATCAGTTTTATAGATGATTACTCCCTATATGCCTACTTGTACCTTTTGCATGAGAAGTCACAGTTCTTGGACATATTCAAGATCTTCAAAGATGAAGTTAAAAATCAACTAGGTAAACAGATCAAAGTTGTCAGATCCGACCGTGGAAGTGAATATTATGGTTATTATGATGGATCCGGTGAATAACATCCAGGACCTTTTGCCAATTACCTTTCTGAGTGTGATATTGTAACTCAATACACTATGCTTGGTACTCCTCATAAGAATGGTGTAGTTAAGCAAATTAGGAATCGAACCCTAAAGGACATGGTAAGAAGCATGATATCTTTAACTTCTTTATCGAAGTCCTTATGGAGCGATGCACTCAAGACTGTAGTTTACCTAATAGAGTATCTAGTAAGGTAGTGAGTAAAATCTCATATAAGCTATGGACTAGTAAGAAGTTTAGCATTAGGCATTTAAACATTTGGGGTTGTCCAACAGAGGCTAAGCCTTATATGCCTAAAGAAAGAAAACTGGACTCAAGAACGATTAGTTGTCATTTTGTAGGGTATTCTGAAAGGTCAAGAGCTTTAAATTTTATGACCCCTCAAATAGATACTTTTTCAAAATGGGAAATGTCAAGTTCATTAAGGATAATGGAAGCACTAAACTCAGGGGCATTCCTTTTGAGGAGGATGGCACTCGTTATCATACCTTAGTTACTACAGGTGCAACTAGTAGTAGTATGGTTTCTATATCCTATGTTATTGATGTTGCACATCTGGAGGGAGTAGTACTTCATGATGTCCCTATGTCCTCCCCTATGCAAGTAAAGGAACCATCTACTTAAGTTGAGGCACACCCTCCTATGGTTGAACAGGTTCCTTATACCTCAAGCTCCTCAAGTACAAGTGTCTCTAAGGCGATCACTAGGAAAAGGAGATCCACGACTTCACGTGATTATATTTATCTTTGAGAGCATGAGTTTGACATTGGGTTGAAAGATGATCCTTCATTATTCCAAGAAGTCAAATATTATTTTAATCCTGAAAAGTGGATTGAATGCATAAAATATGAGATGAAGTTTATGGCAGACAATGACGTATGAGAGCTAGTCGAATTGCCTGAAGCAGTGAAACTTGTCGGTTGTAAATGAATAAAATCAAATAGGATTCATTGGGCAATATCAAAAAGTATAAGGCACGCCTTGTAGCCAAGGGATTCACTCAGAAGAAGGATATTAATTACAAGGAGACTTTCTCACCTGTGTCAATGAAAGACTCCCTAAGGGTAATCATGACACTTGTAGCTCATTATGATTTGGAGTTACATCAAATGAACATCAAGACTGCATTTCTTAATAGAGACATTGAGGAATCAATATACATGGTGTAGTTAGAGAACTTTAAATCTGATGATTCAAAGAACCTAGTATGTAAGTTGAAGAAGTTCATTATGGCTTAAAATAGGTATCCCATCAGTGGTATAAGAAATTTGATCAAGTGATTACTTCATTAGATTTTAAGGGGAATCCGATTGATCAATGCATATATGTCAAGTTCAATAGGAGAAAATTTATAATACTTGTCCTATATGTGGATAACATTTTATTGGCAAGGAATTGTAAACAATTACTGTATGAGACCAAGTCAATTCAATCAGGTAAATTTGAAATAAAAAATCTTGGTGAAGCATCCTTCATATTAGGCATACCGATATGTTGTGATAGATCTAAGGGTATACTTGGATTATCACAAGAAACCTATATTGAAAAGGTGGTCATACGATATGACATGCATAATTGTGCACCTGGAAACACACCTGTGTCTAGAGGTGATAAATTTAGCTTACAACAATGTCCATAACGTAAACTTGAAATTAAGGAGAAGGAGAAACTTCCTTATGCATCAACAGTAGAAAGTCTTATGTATGCTCAGGTTTATGAGTCTTGATATTGCGTACATTATTGGAATGTTAGGTAGGTATTTAAGTAACCCTAGACTAGTGCATTAGAAAGTCATAAAGAGGGTTATGTGGTATCTACAAAGAACCAAAGAACTCATGCTCATATATCAGAGATCCAGTCAGCTGGAAGTGATTGGATATTCAAATTTTGATTTTGTTGGATGCTTGGACAGTAGGAGGTTCACCTCAGATTTTGTCTACATGCTTGTTGGGGGAGCTATATCATTGAGAAGCCTCAAACAAACGCTTATAGTGATTTCCACGATAAAGGCAGAATTAGTAGCCTATTATGAAGCATCAAATCATGACATATGACTGCAAAATTTTATCACAGCATTACAGATCATCGATGGTGTTGACAGACCATTAAAAAAATTTTGTGATAATAAAGTTACAAAACTGTTACGCCCCGAGGTAGACTTTGTCCGGCCAACGGACGGCACCCCCTTATGACAATTCCAATACGAGTACAAATAGTCACAACCAGCATAACACATATGGAAAATGTATATCATCAACAGCGGAAGACAACACAATGAAAAAAAATATAAACTCAACCACATACATATACCGGTATATCCGTCAGTACTAAAACAAAATCCCATACTGAATACCATAAAGGAAAAACACAACACTATCTCCAATAACAACAGAAGTCCATATGAAGATACATGCAATATAGGAAACAAAACCCTCGGAAAAGCGGTGGGATAGGATCAAGTGGCGATGCTCCAAGTCCATGTCGAAGTCTTTTATCTGCCACCTGGGCGACAGGAAACCCAAGGTCCAGGGTGGTGAGTATAAAACTCAGGGGCAATATATAGAAAGTGCATGAACAACATACAGGGTATAGAGATCTACAGTATACATGTGAAGATCTACAGGTATGCAGCATGAGTCCAACAGACATACAGTACTAAATGTAGTAACCAGAAACCACAAATACGGTCATACTCATAGCATATACTAAACTAATCAACTGACATGAAATAATGTACATGCCTAACGGTCTGTCATCCACATGACCTATAACATCCTGAACAGGTATACAATAGCATAACCCAAATAGCATGCAGTAGTCTAAACCAATACATACTCATGCTCAACACATACACAGTGGTATATAAAATATGCAAAAGGCATGTAGCATGATGTACAATCATATGCAATAAACAAATGCAGCATCTCACAGGCATATGTAAAACATATATCGAATACATACATACATATATATCAGCAATGCATATGCATGGCCATATCTGCGGACCCGTCCAACCACGACCCCAGTATGGTCAGGGTGACAGGACATGACAACTATCCCGACTCCAGCCGCCACCACTCTTGAGTGACCGAGTTGGATAGTATGCAATAGTAGCTAGCCACCATAGAGCTATATGCTACTCACACAGGGGTCCCTGCTGCTAGCCACTCCGTCCCTACCCATGAGTAGACAAGCACTGCACCCAGGACAACTGCACATCACACGACCACCGTCTATAGTGGGTGAGTGCGCTAACTACCACTCCGCACAGTGCCCAAGTGTGCATCTCCAGCTACCACAATCCATAGTGGCCGAGAACGACATGCACAATAATGCTCTACACTCAACCCTGCTACCACTACCCCGAGTGGCCGAGGAGGCAGGATGACTAATGACCTGTCTCAACCACAAGGGAGACCCAGTCGTCAGTATGCATGCAATGTAATGATGCATAGCTCACACACAAATCCTCGCAACACTCCCTAACCCACGGGGAGTCCTAGTCAACCAAAAGTCAACCATGCAAGGATTACTAATCCTTAATCACAACCTATTTACCTATGTACAGATAAATAGATCCATTAAGCTAGCCCACTAATATGTATACAGTACAACAACCAACCCCATAAATTGGACTCATCACCCAACCTAGTGATGCAACTCGGTAACCCAATCTAAGTTCACACTAGTGACAATAACCACATGCATTTAACTGAATACCTATCAGCTAACACACAAGGGTTGTAATTCATATCCAAGATAAAGGAATGATGAATTAACAGCAATATCTCAAAGATCAAAGACTAAGTACAAGCACATGATTAAACATGAGTTGATTTAAGGTAAATAGATATAAACATATAAAACCAAATTCATGCACTAGAATTTGATCAAACTACCGGACCAGGTAGATATTACCCACCTGATACGAAGCTCGAATAATCCTCACGGTCGTTGACCTGCTTCGTATCCCAAACCTGCACAATAGTAACAAATTATGGTTAAGTACCAGTCTCTGATAATTATATGAACAAAATACTAATTCGTTCTATATTCGCATCCTTCCCTCGTCTACAAGTTAGAAACCCGATTATCCCAATCCGATATACCATAATCAACTTGCTCCCACATCAACAAGATCAATTAAAATATATAGATTCAAACACCCTTAATTCAAACTGCATACTCACGATCTAACCTCTCCACAATTCCACGGCTATATACAAATGAAATCGATCCACAACTAAATCATTAACATCAATCAGACACTGTTCCATTGCAACTTCTCCTTCCACACAGCCGGCACAATCCACCAGATTAACAATAACCCCTCTAAAATCAACTACAACACATACGGGTATCAATCTTACCGATTAGATCTCCTCCGACAACCTCCCTGTTCACCGAAGCCATCCACCAGAAATCCATACATCCAAGCTAATACGAGGAATCCACAGTATACATACAAATCCATCGTCGGCAATCCACTGCAACCACAATCACTAATTACACCTACTGATTACTCCCAAATCGCAGCTGCAATTTCTAACAATCCGAACACCACAATTTCAATTCCCAAATCCATCGCATCAATCGACAAAACCCATAAGTTCATAGCGATTACCGACATCACAAACAAGAAGAAAATCCAACTTACCGAGCTTACTCTCCACCGGCCGCAACCCCTATTCACCGGCGAAAATCTTCTCCAATCCCTGCCAACCATAGATCCAAGCTAAGACAACATCCACAATTAGATCTAAAGGAAAAAATCGGTGATGAACCCTATCCCTAGACAGTCGACATACCTTAATCAGCAACTCGCTGCCGTGGCGACGACACCACCAGTCCACCGGGTATCACCAAGATTCCCCCAGGCGAGAGACCCCCCTGATCTTTGGCCGGAGATCAGGCCAAAGGTGGCACCATCGAACTGCTCTCACCAGATGCCGACGAGCGGAGATCGGGCGACGGAAATTGCGCGGAGCGAAAGAAACAGCAACGGGGAGAAGAGAAGAAACGGAATCACGAGTGAAATGTCATGATAGGTTTTTTCCGGCTTTTTAAACACCGTTCGCCTTGTGGTTCAGGTGAACCGGTCCAAACCCATTTCAAGCCCAACTCAAACCCAATCCAGTTTGGTTCAGCCCAACTGGTTCAGCCCTTAACCCAAGTCAAACCCAATGAATTTAGCCCAACAGATTCATCCCAACAGATTCAGCCCAATTAACTAATTAAACCCAATTAACCCACTAATTAAACCCAATTAATTAAAGGGTTAATCCATATAATTTTTTTTTTGTATTCTACATTCTCCCCCACTTAATAAAAATTTGGTCCCGTACTTATATGCAGTAATCAACTCAAGAAATTTCTTGAACTACTACATACCTCATGTGAATAGGTGAGGGTATCGAGCTCGGATGGTATCCTCCAGCTCCCACGTAGCCTCCTCATCGATGTGATGCTTCCATCCAACCTTTACAAGTCAAATGGTTTTGTTCCGTAGTTGACGCTCTTTGCGACTAAGAATCCGTACTGGAATCTCCTCATATGTCGTATTAGGCTAGAGTGGAATCGGCACCTCCATCAGAACATGATCTGGATGCAGTAAGTGTTGGTGCAGGGGCACTAGATAATCGAACCTATGTTTTGATTATGGCAAAGACACAAAGTTAAGTTTACATTGTTATCTCACGAGCTAAATCAAGTGTGCAGAAAAGTACTAAAGCTAGAGCTGAAGGCTAGCGACACCCGGAGGAAGCCGCGGTGGTCGGGCGACACTCGAGTGACTTCAGAGGGAGCCGAAGGAATTGAGTGGAAGGCTGGAAGTGAGAGCTACAAAGTAAGTATCGAGGTAAGCTCGTGTGAGTGAGAGATGGTAAGGTCATGTCCTCTGTACGAGGACGACCGTAGGCGGCGATCCGACTAAGACTTCCTGTGGAAGGTCTAGGTCGAGATCGGACGGTTAGAAACCATCGCATTTACCATTTTCCGTGCTAACCTCTTATTGCAGGGAAGTGGCCAGGCTGGCAGTCGATTGCTGGACATTGGACAGTCGACTGATGGCGACGAATCAGCCTTTGCCCTAGGTCAAAACATATAACGTTTGACGCAGCCACTTCACGATAAAATTTGGTACAACTTCGTGATCTATTCCAAAAGATGAGGAGACATATTCAGAGGCCAAACTCTATAAAAGGATGGGAGGATTCCAACTCCAAACATCATCAAGTTTATTCTCAAGTGCTCCTACAATGCCAAAGCTCCAACACCGTCATAGCTTGACGGCGTCAAGTTCTAATCTTCTTCATATTTTGTTATTGTATTCTTTGTTTTTATTCATAACGAGGTGAGGTAGGTTTGTTGCCTCATCCTCGTACTTTCGGTTTTGTGATCGTTGTCTCCTACCTCCAACGAGGAGGAGACATTATAGTGTTTTGCCCTCTGTACGCGGTCTAAGACCGTTAGGGTCTTGGAGTAGCAACTGCTGGGTTGTGAACCAAGTAAAAATAAACATGGTTTTTTATTTTTCCGCTGTGCTTACTCGTGTATCGAACGAACGAACGAACAAAAAGATTTACGCTCGCTATTCACCCCCCCTCTAGCGACGCTTCTTGATCCAACAATTGGTATCAAAGCGGGGGCGCTAAGATTTGGTGAAACCACCAATCTAGCACTTTTTGGTTTTCTTTTCGTATTTTTTGAGTCGTGTATTTTTAGGTTTTTTTTCCTCCTGCACTACTAATCCAAGACGAAGTCTTTCGTCTTGGTACGCTTCTTTTGGTTGTGTGTTTGCAAGTATTCTCTTTTGGAGTAGTCGACGGTAAAACGACCATAACTTTTCGCACAAGTGGACTCACAAAATGATCTACCTACCAAATCGAAGATCTCTGAGAGATCTACATTTATTATGAGGGTTTACCCTTGTAACAAGCTGTTTCCAGCCCCAAAAACCAATGTTTAGTACTCTTTTGTGAGTTTCTTATTATTCTCATTAATTTCTGTTTATTTCCTATTATTTCCTACATTACTAATCCAAGACCAAGTCTTGAAATTCCTTTTGGTTTTTATTCATGTTTTACGAGATACTTAATGGCTCACATTGAGGGGTATAGCACCACCCGACCTCCGTTCTTTAACGGAAATGATTTCCGTTATTGGAAAGGTCGGATGGAGTGTTTCTTGAAAACACAAGTCGAGACTTGGATAATAATCCAAACCGGCTTTGCTTTACCCACCAATGATCAAGGAGAGCCCTTGAATTTCAACAAGTGGACCAATGCAACCAAGAGGCAAATCGAAGCCGATGCAAGAGCAACCCAAATATTGCAATGCGGCTTGTCCAAGGAGGAGCTCAACCGACTTGGACCATTCATTAGCGCTAAATACCTCTGGAACAAATTGATTGATTTAAACAAAGGGATGTCCGATGCTAAGGTACGTAAAAGAGATTTACTTTTAAATAAATTGTATAATCTAAAGATGCAGGATCGCGAGACCGTCACCCAACTACATGCGCGGATCCAAGACATCGTCAACAGTCTCCACTCAATCGGGCAAGCCGTAGAGAATTGGGACCTTATAAGGTACACTTTAAATGCTTTCCCTAGGACTACCTTGTGGGCATCCATGGTCGATGTCTACAAGGTCTCTAAGGACCTTTCAAAGCTTAGGTTAGATGAATTATTTTCCGAGTTTAAACTTCACGAGCAAACTAACATGGTCCGGGCCGAGAGAGATATTGCTCTACTTGCAGGACAAAGAAGCAAGCCACCTACTAGGCAAGAAGATGGACTCGAACCCGAAGATGAATCAGAGTTCGAATCCGAAGAGGTGGAAGCAATAGTGAACGTAGTGCGGAAGATCATTCGGAGGGAAAGAAGGCTACTAAAGAATCAAAAGAGGGCACAATTCAAATTAAATCAAAAGAAGGCTTTTCATGCAACATGGGACAACGAAGAAGGCGTCGGCATAACATGCATGACAAGACTCAAAGAGGTCGAGTTAGAGTCCGAATCCGAATCCAATTACAACACCGACTCCGAACTCGAGAACTACTTCGAGAAGCAACTCAAGGCCGGACCAAACGAGAAAATTAAGGTTAGCCGCTCACTAATTCATATGATTTACAATAAAATTAAAATGCTTACTAGAAAATTAACTAAGTCCGAGTCTAGGGTTGAGTCGTTACTTGAGGAGGTTGAAACCCTCAAGCAAGAGGCTACTCTAACCTCTTCAACTAGTCAAGTTCAAGAGGGAAACTCAACCCAAATTGAAAAATTTGAGGAGGAGAATTCTCTCTTAAAAGACCGAGTTCAAGAGGTTGAGGCTAGGTTGGAAAGGTTCACATTGGGATCTAAGAACCTTAACTGACTACTTGGAACCCAAAGAGTCATGTACAACAAAGTCGGACTCGGATTTAGGTCAAAGACTATGAATAGATCATATATGTCTATCGTAAATCGTAGTCATCAAAGAGTCCAAGCATAGATCCCAAAGGTTTTATTGAACTCACATATAAAAACTAATCAGCATTGGATTCCCCAGGATCAAGTTCATTATTTGAATAGACCATATTGGTTCAATGGTCCAGGGGGAGCTAACACTAAAATAGTATACCCGCTTACTTAGCAAAACCATTGCATATTGTACTTTAATTTTTAGAACGGCTAGATAGGAAAAATAGTTAGTCAACTCTTGACAACATAGTATCAGGACGTGGCGAGATGATAGTATGTTAGGGAAATAAAGTCTCGTGTATTCGAACTAGATAAGGCGTATCTAGCTTGGTGCACTTGACCGAGTGGAACTAGCTGAAGCTACCTCGTCGTATCCTAAACTAGTTAGACCAGGAAGTAACCCTAAGTAACTTAAGTGATATTTTCTTGAATTTGGCTTTGTCTAAGGAAGTTGTCATTGTTCCGATCAAAGAAGGCCCCTGTGCCTCGCCACGACCTGGAAGTCAGTTTCTCGAAAAGTTACTTAACGATCTAAAGGTTAAATCCGAATCTAACCCAAGGTTGACTATCTTTAATCAATTTCAAATCATCTCACAAAACATATAAGGTGAACAAATTCTGAGATACATAGAATGGGTGAGATGTTAAGGATAATTGAAATATACTTAAAATATAACCTCTTCAAAATACTACTTATTTTCTCAACTATTGTACTTAACAACTCTTAGGCCAAAGTTTAGCGCCCCCTACATCTCTTATACTTCATATATTTGACTAAGGGGGAGAGCAAACTAACCCTAAGGGTTATATTATAAACCTTTAGATTATTGGTGCAGAGGGACACACCTCAAACCAATCTATCTAACTACTGCTAGACGCATGCTTGGACTCATAGTTGATTTATCTAAATGCATGCATATACGATGTTGTTTTTCAACCCCTATTATATATAAAAACCCCGACATTTTTGATTTATGGCAAAAGGGGGAGAAGAGTGAAAGTTAAGGGGGAGTAACATAAAAAGTTAAGGGGGGAGTAACATAAAATTTAATTTTGAAAATTAAATTATCTCTTTAAAAACTCACCTAGGGTTAAGGGGGAGTTTTTGGAAATGACATTCATCATCTACTATACTTGTTTTATGCTTTAATTTCCCATAACTTTGTGTTGGTTTGCCATATATCAAAAAGGGAGAGATTGTTGGTGCAGGGGCACCAGTTAATCGAACCTGTGTTTTGATTATGGCAAAGACACAAAGTTAAGTTTACATCGTTATCTCACGAGCTAAATCGAGTGTGCAGAAAAGTACTAAAGCTGAAGCTAAAGGCTAGCAACACCCGGAGGAAGCCGTGGTGGTTGGCCGACACTCAAGTGACTTCGGAGGAAGCCGAAGGAATTGAGTGGAAGGACGGAAGCAAGAGCTACAAAGTAAGTATCGAGGTAAGCTCGTGTGAGTGAGAGATGGTAAGGTCGTGTCCTCTATATGGGGACGACCGTAGGCGGTGATCCGACTAAGACTTCCTGTGGAAGGTCTAGGTCGAAATCGGACGGTTAGAAACCATCGCATTTACCATTTTCCGTGCTAACCTCTTATTGCAGGGAAGTGGCCAGGCTGGCAGTCGACTGATGGGAGGCATCAGTCAACTGATGGCGATGAATCAGCCTTTGCGGTAGGTCAAAACGGATAACGTTTGACGCGGCCACTTCGCGATAAAATTTGGTACAACTTCGTGATATGTTCCAAAAGATGAGGAGACATATTCAGAGGCCAAACTCTATAAAAGAAGGGGAGGATTCCAACTCCAAACATCATCAAGTTTATTCTCAAGTGCTCCTACAACGCCAAAGCTCCAACACCGTCATAACGCCGACGCGACGACAAGTTCTGATCTTCTTCGTCGGCAGCAGCATCAAGTAATATATTTTGTTATTGTATTCTTTGTTTTTATTCGTAACGAGGTGAGGTAGGCTTGTTGTCTCATCCTCGTACTTTCAGTTTTGTGATCGTTGTCTCCTACCTTCAACGAGGAGGAGACGTTATAGTGCTTTGCCCTCCGTACGCGGTCTAGGACCGTTAGGGTTTTGGAGTAGCAATTGCTGGGTTGTGAACCAAGTAAAAATAAACGTGTCTTTTTATTTTTCCGCTGTGCTTACTTGTGTATCGAACGAACGAACGAAAAAATTTACGCTCGCTATTCACCCTCCTCTAGCGATGCTTCTTGATCCAACAGTACGTATTTCCTCAGCATAGAAACATGTAATACGTTATGAACGCTTGCAAGCGTCAGAGGTAGAGCCAACCGGTATGCTACACCCCTAATCCGCTCTAATATCTCGAATGGTCCAATGTAGCATGGTGCTAACTTTCCTTTAATTCCGAATCTCTTGACTCCTTTTGTAGGTGATACACGCAGGAACACATGATCCCCTACAGAAAACTCCAGAGGTCTTCGCCTCCGATCCGCATAACTTTTCTGTCTATCCTGAGCCTCTGACAATCGTCGTCTGATAACACGAACTAACTTTGCATTGTGTTGAATACTCTGAGGGCCCAATAACTGCCGCTCCCCAACATCCTCCCACAATATTGGAGATCTGCAGGGTCGGTCGTACAAAGCCCCAAAGGGAGCCATCTGAATGGAAGAGTGATACCTATTATTATACGCAAACTCCACTAAGTGGACGTGATCCTCCCAGCTGCCTCCGAAATCCATGATGCAATATCTCAATAAGTCCTCCAGAGTCTGAATGGCACGCTCAGACTGTCCATCTGTCTTCGGATGAAATGTTGTACTAAGACGAAGCTTGGTGCCCAGAGCATGCTGAAGACTCTGCCAGAATCATGAAGTAAAACGCGGATCTCTATCAGATATGATACTCAAGGGCACTCTGTGCAGCCTGACAATCTCTCTACAGTAAAGCTCTGCCAGTCGATCCAATGGATGTGTCTCATGAATCGGAAGGAAATGAGCAGATTTGGTTAACCTGTCAACAATCACCCAAATCACATCATGTCCTTTACGGGTTCTGGGCAACCCCGTAATGAAATCCATCGTGATATGTTCCCACTTCCATTCCGGAATTGGGATTCTCTATAGCAATCCGGCGGGTTTCTAATGTTCAGCCTTTACCTGCTGGCAGACCAAACATCGAGCGATGAAATCCACAATATCCCTCTTCATATCGCTCCACCAGTACGAACGCCTCAAATCCTAATACATTCGTGTACCGCCAGGATATATAGAAAATCTCAAATGATGTGCCTCTCGTAATAACTCCTCCTTAATTGGATGTGTGTCCGGAACATATAATCTTCCTCGGAAATGAAGGACTCCAGTCTCGTCACACGAGAAATCTGTCTGTCGTCCTGAGTCCACAGTGCTGCATAAGAACTGTAGATGCTGATCGCTAGCCTGAGCCTCCTTGATCCTCTCAATAATAGCAGACTGGGCAACCATGGATACCAATATCCCCCGGGATGTTTGACCCTGTTCAGACAACCCCAACTTTGAGAACTGTCGAACTAGATCAGTCACTACTGTCAAATTGCTGGCCAGAATCCCACAGGATTTCCTGCTCAGTGCATCCGCTACTACATTAGCTTTACCCGAATGATACTGAATGGTGCAATCATAATCCTTTAGATATTCCATCCATCGTCTCTGTCTAAGATTCAACTCCTTCTGAGTGAAAAGGTATTTCAAGCTCTTATGGTCCGTATAGATCTCAAAAGTAATCCCATACAGATAATTGTTGGGAGTATGGGGAATACAATCAAAGTCCCACATTGGTAAGACATGGAAAAGATCATGTGCTTATAAGAAAAAAGATATCTCCATTGGTATGAGGCCTTTTGGGTAAAGCCCAAAAACAAAACCATGAGGGCTTGGGCCCAAAGTGGACAATATCATACCATTGTGGAGATATGTGGATCTTATATGCACTAACAATTGGTATCAGAGCCGGGGGCGCTAAGATTCGGTGAAACCACCAATCTAGCTTTGTTTTTCTTTTTTTTTACAGATTTTTTATTTATTTATTTCTGTTTTCGTATAATTATTTCACTTGCTTATCTTCTCCTACATATAGAATTGCATTAGAGGCTTTAGGATCCGGATAAGGTTGTCCTTCGGGTTAGATCCCGAGTAAGGTTGTCCTCCGGAACTTCAACGACATTCGCATTTGATTGTTTATTTCTTTTTGCAAGTTACATTTTATATATCTTTTTTTACTTCCCGCACTACTAATCCAAGACGAAAGTCTTGGAATATTCTTTCCGTGTGTGTTTTGCAAGATTTTCTTCGTCGTTCTTCTTCTTGTTTTTAAATGGCCCATCTCGAAGGGTTTAGCACCGCCCGACCCCCGTTTTACAATGGTAATGACTTTCGTTATTGGAAGGGTCGGATGGAATGCTTTCTTAAAACCCAAATCGAGATGTGGATCGTAATCCAAACCGGTTTCACACTTCCTATTAATGAAGATGGTGAATCTTTGGGTTACGATCAATGGTCAAATTCCATGAAAAAACAAGTAGAAGCCGATGCCAAGGCAACTCAAATCTTGCAATGTGGGTTGTCCAAGGAAGAGCTCAACCGCGTCGGCCCCTTCATTAGTGCAAAGGACTTATGGACCAAGCTAGTGGAACTACACGAAGGCACCGACGAAGGTATGTAAAAGAGATTTACTTTTAAATAAATTGTATAACTTGAAAATGCAGGAAAACGAGACCGCAACTCAACTACATGCTCGTATCCAAAACATCGTCAACCAACTCCATGCCATCGGACAAAAGGTCGAGAATCGCGACCTTATCAGGTATTCTCTTAACTCGTTTCCTAGGACCACCTTGGGCATCCATGGTCGATGCCTACAAGGTCTCCAAGACCTTTCTAAAATTAGGTTAGGCGAATTGTTTTGAACTTGAATTACATGAGCAAACTAACGTGGTCGGGCCGAGAAGAGTATTGCGTTAGTTGCGGGTTCCAAGAAGAAGAAGCCCGCAAGCAAGCCACCCCAGAAGGAAGAAGGCGAGTCGAATCGGAAGTAGACTCGAAATAAAATCCGAACTAGTCAATCTAGTTCGGAAGATGATCAAGAGGCAACGACCAACAACTCAAGGTAAGCCTAAACCTAATTCAAATACTTCTAATTTTAGATGCTATGAGTGCAACAGTTCGGTCACATCAAGTCCGAGTGCCCAAAGCTAAAGAATAACGCATCAAAGACCAAGAAAGCGCTAACGCTACTTGGGAGGAGTTGTCGGAGGAAGAAGGCGATATCCAAGCTCTAATGGCCAAGCCGACCGAGCACGACTCGAAACCGAAGAAGAGTCGAGTCGAATCCGATGATGAGCTTCCATTCAAGACAAGCCACGGATCCGTATCCGGTTCAAAAGAATCATTAAGGGTAAGTCGGTCGTTACTTAATACTTTGTATGGTGCAATTAAATTTTTAAATAAGAAACTAGCTAAGTCCGAGTCCAAGGTCGAGACCCTAATTGAGGAGGTTAACCTTCTCAAACATGAGGTCTCCTAACCTCTTCGACTACTCGTATTCAAGAGGAGGACTCAACTCAAGTTGAAAAGCTTGAAGTTGAGAACTCGCTTTGAAAACACAAGTCGAAGACCTTAGGAACACGTTGGAAAGGTTCACTTTGGGATCCAAGGGACTTGACCTCTTACTTGGATCACAAAGGGCCGTGTACAACAAGGCGGACTCGGGTTTAACTCAAATACAACCAATAAGTCATATATGTCTATAGTAAACCAACATAATAAAATTGTCAAAGCCTGGGTCCCTAAGACCACTTTGATTTCAACTTTAGGATCTAACATGTATAGGTTTCCCAAGGACCAAATTCACGATGTGAATAGACCCACTCGATTCAATGGTCCAGGGGGAGCCAATACAAAATGTATTGTTGTAAAGTCTTAGAAATTGCATGCTTCGTTTATCCTTTATTTTTATAATGGTTAGAAAGGACTCCTAACCAACTAAAATCCTGCGAAAAGATTGAGCCTCGGGAGCCTCTTTTCAAAAATAAACCAACTAAAATCCTACGAAAAGATTGAGCCTCGGGGAGCCTCTTTTCAAAAATAACTAGTTAGACCAAGACGTAGTCTCAAGTAAGTCGAGTTATCAATTTCTTGATATTAGCTTTGTCTAAGGAAGTGGTCGTTGTTCCGATCAAAGAAGGCCTCTGTGCCTCGCCACGACCTGGAAGCTAATCTCTTGAAAAGATTACTTGATGAGCTTAGACTAAATCCGAATCTAACCTAATGTTGGTTAATTTAAATTCATTAAAATTAATCAAGTAAAATTGAAAGTCATCTCACAATAACACATAGGAATAACATGTTTTGATCATGTAGATATTGGTGAGATGATTTAGGTTTAAAAACTTACAAACAACCCTTTAGTAATTCCAATATCCGATCCAACTACCTTATGTGTAGGATCAATGGATGTTGGACAGTGGTTGCTCCCGACACATGACCGGGGATCAACTCAAATTTTCGAAGTTACGATTCAAACGACAAGGATCGGTAGCCTTCGGAAATAACGGCAAGCTCAAAATCATCGGATCAGGTGATATTGAGCTCAACTCTAACTTTACAATTCAAAATGTCTTATTAGTAGAAAACTTTCAATATAATTTACTTAGTGTAAGCCAATTGTGTGATAACAATTATAAGGTCATATTTCTAGAAAATGAATGCGTAATCAAAATAAATGCAACATCTAAAATAATACTTAAAGGAACTAGGAGTAGCAACATCTACACAATAAATTTACCCAACTCCTCAACCAAGTGTCTTATGACACAGCAAGAGGAATCTTGGTTATGGCACCGAAGACTCAGACACTCGCACTTTTAAGACTCGTCCACAAGATGAGTCAGAGTGGCTTGGTTATAGGTTTGCCTAAACTAAACAACTTGGATAATAAAATATGTAATGCTTGTCAACAAGGTAAACAATCTAGGACACAACATCAACAAAAATATACTAAGGACTTAATAAATCGATTTGGAATGCAAGATGCTAAAATAATCAATACACCTATGGCAACTAATGTTAATATAAACGAAGATGTAGAAGGAAAACCCGTTGACCTAAAATACTATAGGAGCGCAATAGGAAGTCTCCTATACTTAACCGCGAGCCGACCCGACATTTTATTCGCGGTAAGTATGTGCGCAAGGTTACAAACCTGTGCCAAGGAGTCTCACCTAACCCTAGTCAAGCGTATCCTTAGATATCTAAAGGGCACGCTAAACGTAGGTATTTGGTACCCTAGATCTACCGAGTTTAATCTAATCGGCTACTCTGACTCCGACTATGCCGGTAGTAAACTCGATAGAAAGAGCACGAGTGGTTGTTGTCAAATCCTCTGCTCGAGTCTAGTAAGTTGGTGCAGTAGGAAGCAGCATTGCGTTGCCTTATCTACCACCGAAGCCGAATACGTTGCGATGGGTGAGTGTGTCTCTCAGCTCCTGTGGATGAAGCACACTCTCCAAGACTTTAGCTTAATCTTTAACAACATTAAAACCTACATAGATAACATTAGTTCAATTAACTTAACTAAAAATCCAATATGTCATTCTAGGACAAAACATATAGAAGTTAAACACCACTTCATTAGGGAACATGTAACTAATGGAACTATACAACTAGAGTATGTTGAGTCCAAATCAAACCTAGCGGACATCTTCACCAAACCACTACCCGAAGCCGAATTTAGTTTATTAAGACGAAAGTTAGGTATGTGCGTAATAGAGTAGGATTTAAATTTTTCTATATATGTACTCTACTTTTGCTTCTTTTATGAAATTAGCCTAAGTCTTACCTTAGAAATCATATACCTATAGATTTAAGGAGCCAACACATCTCACAACACATAGGACTAATGTGTTTGTGTACTTATGCGTAGAGGCGTGAGATGTTAGGACCTTACTCACAGTTCCAGATGTAGTTTCAGTGCATCGACATGAACCATGGAGTATAATTATTTAAAATTAATCAACTCCTTCAAGACTTATTGATCATTCTATATCAATCAAGTCCAACCGGAGTTGTACATTTTAGATGAACATATTTTCAAGCTTATTATTATTTTAAAAAAAATATATATATTTATATTGGGAACTTGCTTGGACTTACAAACCCTAAAATATATTTACAAACTTTTTGAGTTAAGGCAATAGGGTGATAAAGTCACAAAAGTAAGGAAGAAAGTAAACAAAATTATTACCTTTTATATTAAGTAATTCCGTTTACTTAATCAACTATTAAGGGGGAGTAAAAATTATTTTTCAAGAACTCACCTTCGGTCAAGGGGGAGGTTACCTCAAAGGGGAGAACTTGAAACAATATTATTTCTCACTCATGCTTAATCTTTATGCTAGCTCATTCATACTTAATCATTATGCTAGCTCATTCATATTTAATCATTATGCTAGCTCATTCATATTTAATCTTTATGCTAGCTCATTCATATTTAATCATTATGCTAGCTCATTCATATTTAATCTTTATGCTAGCTCATTCATATTTAATCGTTATGCTAGCTCATTCATGCTTAATCATTATGCTAGCTCATTCATATTTAATCTTTATGCTAGCTCATTCATGCTTAATCATTATGCTAGCTTCTTGTTATGTTTAATTTTTCCTTAACTTTTGTGTCGGTTTGCCATGAATCAAAGGGAGATTGTTGGTGCAGAGGCACCAAAGTCGAACCGTATTTTGATTATGGCAAAAGGCTCAATAGTTAAGGGTATATTTGTTATCTTACGAGCTCAATTAAGTGTGCGA
This sequence comes from Wurfbainia villosa, assembly GCA_025175895.1. Taxonomy (NCBI): domain Eukaryota; kingdom Viridiplantae; phylum Streptophyta; class Magnoliopsida; order Zingiberales; family Zingiberaceae; genus Wurfbainia; species Wurfbainia villosa. Next base: position 4,420,552 of record CM045995.1, on the reverse strand, counting down.
AATGCTAAAGTTGAGCGGAAGGTGCGACACCGGTGGGAACCGAGGTGGTCGGCAACGCCGAGAGGACTCGGAGGAAGCCGAGGTACTCGGGTGAAGACCGGAAGCGAGGCTACAAGGTAAGCTCGTGTGAAAGCGAAGCAAGGTCGTTAAGCGTAGATCCGACCCAATACCTCCAATGGAAGGTCTAGGTCGAGATCAGATGGTTAGAACCATCGTACTCTATATTTTAAGCTAACTTGTACTGCAGTCCAAAACCCTTTGACTACAGTCAACTGCTAGTCAAGTTCCAGCCTCGAGAAGAGCTCGAATTTCAAGGGGGTGAATTTGGACTTGACTCGTGTTTTGGTACAAAGGGTGATGTGGCATCAAGGTGGACATCCAAACCATCACCAAGCTTCCTTGTGGTGGACGCCCAAAATAAGGTGATTTGGCACAAGATGGTTGGCTCCCATGATGTGGCACAAGTTGAATGGCTCCAACAAGTTGGGGCCCAAGGAGGTTGGAGGTGGCACAAGGTGGTTGGATGAAACACCTCATCCTCAAGTTGGCGCCCAAGGAGGTTGGAGGTGGCACAAGGTGGTTGGATGAAACACCTCATCCTTGAGTTGGCGCACAAGGAGGTTGGAGGTGGCACAAGGTGGTTGGATGAAACACCTCATCCTTGAGTTGGCGCACAAGGAGGTTGGAGGTGGCACAAGGTGGTTGGATGAAACACCTCATCCTTGAGTTGGCGCAAAGGATGTGGATGAACAAGTCTTGGGGGATAAGAACCTCACCTTGGACACTACCTATGTCTAAATTCATAGATCAATATCCATAAATAGACATGTTCAAGCCAAGCAAATAACAAGAAATCAAGAGCTCTCAACACGCCGTCGTAACGCCGCTACTACTACTCACATTTGCTACGACGAAGTGTCGCCGACAACGAAAGCTACATCTTCTACTTATAAGAGTTGTCGGTATATTTATTTAAGTTCTACTTCTTTAAATTGTCTTTGTGCTTTAATCGTAACAAGGAAAGGGGGAGTGTCCCTTTGCCTTGATTTCTTTTTGTAATCGTTGCTCCTACCTCCAACGAGGAGGAGTGGTTTTAGTGAATTGCCCTCCGTACGTGATCAAGGATCACTAGGGCCGTGGATTAGCAATCGAAAGATTGTGAACCACGTAAAAATATCTTGTCTACTTTATATTTCCGCTGTGCATTCTCTACTTGCTTTTTACTTATTGCAAAAGTTTTTAACGACACCGTATCGCTATTCACCCCCCCCCCTCTAGCGACACTTTCGATCCAACAATAATGTCTCCATATCTTTAGCGCAAAAATAATGGCTGCTAACTCCAGATCGTGCACCGGATAATTTCTTTCGTGATCCTTTAGCTGACGGGAGGCATAAGATACTACACGGTCGAACTACATCAGAACTGCTCCCAATCCTTGGAAAGAAGCATCAGTATACAATACCATCCCATCGCAACTAGAAGGAATTACTAATACAGGTGCAGAAACTAGTCAATGCTTAAGCTCCTGAAAACTGGACTCATAAGCCTCTGACCAAGTAAACTTGATCCCTTTCCGGGTCAAGCGAGTGAGTGGGGTGGCTATACGAGAAAATCCCTCCACAAATCTACTGTAATACCCAACCAATCCAAGGAAACTATGGACTTCCTGAATTGATTTTGGCTGCTCCCAACTGGTAATCGCTTTGATTTTCTGGGGATCAACTGAAATACCCCTGTTGGATACCACATGTCCAAGAAAACCCACGGAAGATAGCCAAAAAGCGCACTTATTGAACTTGGCATATAAATGCTCTCGTCGCAACGTCTCCAACACAATCCGAAGATGGTGCTCATGCTCCTCCTCAGAACGAGAATATATCAAGATATCATCTATGAATACGATGACAAAATGATCCAAGTACCTCAAGAATACCCAGTTCATCAAATCCATAAATACAGCTGGAGCATTAGTAAGACCAAATGGCATCACTAGAAACTCGTAATGTTCATAACGCGTGCGGAACGCTGTCTTCTAAACATCCTCGTCTCTTACTCTCAGCTGATGATAATCTGATCGCAGATCAATCTTGGAATACACACAAGTATCCTTGAGTTGATCAAATAAATTCTCTATCCTCGACAGTGGATATTTGTTTTTAACGGTCACTACATTTAGTTGTCGGTAGTCAATATATAACCGCAAAGATCTATCTTTCTTTTTAACGAACAATACCAGAGTTCCCCATGGTGAAACACTAGGATAAACAAATCTCTTATCCAGTAACTCTTGCAGTTGTATCTTAAGCTCACTCAGCTCTTTAGGTGCCATCCGGTAAGGAGCCTTCGATACCGGTGCAGTTCCTGGGATTACTTCTATCGCGAATTCCACTTGCCTAGGAGGTGGCAAGCCCGGAAGTTCATCTGGAAATACATCCGGATACTCACGAACTACCTGCACACTGGAGAGGGGTGGTATTTCCTCACTCTCCACTTTGACCAAAGACAATAAGTATCCCTAACAACCATGAGTCAATAATCTTCGAGCCTGAAGTGTAAATATAATGAACACTCGATCATCTCGGGTACCCATGAATTCCCATGCAGGCTGATCTGGAGATCGGAAAGTCACTACTCTCGCCCTACAATCCACTGTAGCACAGTAAGTAGCCAACCAATCCATTCTGAGTATAATATCAAATTCCACCATCTCCAACACCTGAAGGTCCACCGTAAGTATATGCCCATCGAAATCCAATGGACAACCTTTGATTACTTGATGACTGGTCAAAACCTCGCCCGAGGGTAATGATACCGCTAACCCACAAGAACGAATCATAGGAACTCTTCCAATTTTACTCAGAAATATTCTAGATATAAAGGAATGCGAGCTACCAGTATCAATCAAAGTATCTGCATGTATAAAATAAATCGAAATCATACCCCGAATGACCGATCCCTCGGCCCGCTGAGCATCCTCTCTGGTAATGGCATAAACCTGTCCAGTCTCCACATTCGGCGACTGCGCTCCTGATATAATAGTAGAATGCCTCCATTCAGGATGGATCTGGCTCTATGATGCTACTGCTGGAGGCTGACTCTACTGCACCAGCATAATATATCCTTGAGAGTTGGCTGGTAGATATCGCTGAGTAGGTGGCCCTAAATAATAACTCTCTGGAGCCAGAGTATAATGAATCGCCACTGGCATCCCTGAAGAGTTACTCCCATGTATATGATATATCTGGGTTGTGGGAGGTGGTAGCTGCCTCTGACCATATGTCTACATCCTAGGTGCTGACCTCTGCTGATAATGTTGGCCAGATTTCTTTCCCTTGCTGGAATTGCCTGAACCCTCCAACTATGCCTTCAAAGTACACTCTCGACTAGTATGCCCTGGATGCTTGCAGTAATAACAAACATCTTGATCCAAAGGACACTCTGAAATGTTATGGCTTCCTGACCCGCATCTATAGCATCCAGTCTTGTGCCCACTCTTACAGTTCTTTTGAGAACCTCCAGCCTGTCCGGAAGCTGGTCGCCTCCCTTTTTGTGCTCTAGATGATCCCTCTGTAGTACCTCGAGAAGCCTCACTCTGATCTTGCTTTCTCTGAGTCTCAGTAGTTGAATCCTGACTCCACTGCTTTCCTCGGGTCATCTGCTTTTCCAACTCCCTCTCCTTTGCGATTTGCTGAGAAGTAACCTCAATAGTAAGTGCCTCTCGGTAGGAGCTGATAGAAGATCTCGATAGTTTGACCTGAATATACGCAGTCAAACCCTGCATAAATTGGAACATCCGGTCCCCATCCTGTGCTACCAAATGTGGACAAAATTCCGCGAGTCGAGTGAACTCCGCATTATAATCCATTACCGATCGGTTGCCATGCTTAAGAGTCAAAAATTCCTGACGACGAGCTGTGGCAAATGCGGTAGGGAAATACTGCTTCCAGAAGACATCTCGAAAAATAGACCATGTGATCTCACGCTCTCCGATTAACGTCTTATGCATCTTCCACCAAGTAATTGCTTGATCTCGAAGATGATATGCGGCTAGACCCACCTTTTCCTCATCTGTGCAGCTCATGAACTCAAAAGTATCCTCTAGATTATCTAACCAGGTCCGAGCAATCTAGGGATTAGACTCGCCTCGGAACAGCGTAAATCGGTCCTTGGCTGAACGCGCTAACACGAGTATATGTGCCTTGACTCTGACCCAACTAGAATCCGCAGAAGTCGACATAGTCGGGGGTACATCTGGCTCTTGAGGTTCCGAACCTCAAGTAGGAGAACGTCATGGCTCTTCCTAATCAATAGGTCCACCGGTAGTAGGTTGCTTAGATGGACAACCTCTAGTACGAGTCCGAACAAGTGCCATAATATCGTCTGTCCACACCTGCTGAACGACTTACATAAATATCTAGCCAGACAATATTAAGTGTCAAGATTTCTTACTTCGTACAACTTGGAGCTCACGCCGCTGTCAATCCCATCTCACCCAAAATCGAAATCAAATCAAATCAAAACAATTTCCGAGATCCAAAATCCGATGAAAATCATTATTGCATGGCATCGCAACCTAGAGGTCTGATACCAATAAAATTGTCATGCCCCGAGGTAGACTCTGTCTGGCCAACGGACGGTACCCCCATATGACAATTCCAATACGGGTACAAATAGTTGTAGCCAACATAATACATACGGAAAATGTATATCATCAACAGCAGAAGACAACACAATGAAAAAAAATATAAACTCAACCACATACGTATACCGGTATATCCGTCAGTACTAAAACAAAATCCCATACTGAATACCATAAAGGAAAAACACAACACTATCTCCAATAACAAGAGAAGTTCATATGAAGATACATGCGATATAGGAAACAAAACCCTCGGAAAAGCGGTGGGATAAGATCAAGTGGTGATGCTCCAAGTCCATGCCGAAGTCTTCTATCTGCCACCTGGGTGACAGGAAACCCAGGGTCCAGGGTGGTGAGTATAAAACTCAGGGGTAATATATAGAAAGTACATGAACAACATACAGGGTATAGAGATCTACAAGTATACATGTGAAGATCTACAGGTATGCAGCATGAGTCCAACAGACATACAGTACTAAATGTAGTAACTAGAAACCACAAATACAGTCATACTCATAGCATATACTAAACTAATCAACTGACATGAAATAATGTACATACCTGATGGTCTGCCATCCACATGACCTATAACATCCTGAACAGGTATACAATAACATAACCCAAATAACATGCAGTAGTCTAAACCAATACATACTCATGCTCAACACATACATAGCGGTATATAAAATATGCAAAAGGAATGTAGCATGATGTACAATCATATGCAGCAAACAAATGCAGCATCTCACAGACATATGTAAAACATATATCGAATACATGCATACATATATATCAGCAATGCATATGCATGGTCATGTCTGCGAACCCGTCCAACCACGACCCCAGTATGGTCAGGGTGGCACGACATGACAACTATCCCGACTCCAGCCGCCACCACTCTCGAATGACCGAGTTGGATAGTATGCAATGATAGCTAGCCACCATAAAGCTATATGCTACTCACACGGGGGTCCCTGCTGCTAACCGCTCCATCCCTACCCATGAGTAGACGAGCATCGCACCCAGGACAACTGCACATCACACGACCACCGTCTATAGTGGGTGAGTGCGCTAACTACCACTCCGCACAGTGCCCAAGTGTGCATCTCCAGCTACCACCATCCATAGTGGTCGAGAATAACACGCACAACAATGCTCTGCACTCAATCCTGCTACCACTACCCCGGGTGGCCGGGGAGACAGGATGACTAGTGACCTGTCTCAACCACGAGGGAGACCCAGTCGTCATCATGCATGCAATGTAATGATCCATAGCTCACCCACAAATCCTCGCAACACTCTCTAACCCACAGGGAGTCCTAGTCAACCAAAAGTCAACTATGCAAGGATTACTAATCCGTAATCACAACCTATTTACCTATGTACAGATAAATAGATCCATCAAGCTAGCCCACTAATATGTGTACGGTACAACAACCGACCCCATAAATTGGACTCATCACCCAACCTAGTGATGCAACCCGGTAACCCAATCTAAGTTCACACTAGAGACCATAACCACATGCATTTAACTGAATACCTATCAACTAACACACAAGAAGGGTTGTAATTCATATCCAAGATAAAGGAATGATGAATTAACAGCAATATCTCAAAGATCAAAGACTAAGTACAAGCACATGATTAAACATGAGTGGATTTAAGGTAAATAGATATAAACATATAAAATCAAATTCATGCACTAGAATTTGATCAAACTATCGGACCAGGTAGATATTACCCACTTGATACGAAGCTCGAATAATCGTCACGGTTGCTGACCTACTTCGTATCCCAAACCTGCACAACAGTAACAAATTATGGTTAAGTACCAGTCTTCGATAATTATATGAACAAAATACTAATTCGTTCTATATTCGCATCCTTCCCTCGTCTACAAGTTAGAACCCCGATTATCCCAATCCGATACACCATAACCAACTTGCTCCCACATCAACAAGATCAATTAAAATATATAGATCCAAACACCCTTAATTCAAACTGCATACTCACGATCTAACCTCTCCACAATTCCACAGTTATATACAAATGAAATCGATCCACAACTAAATCATTAACATCAATCGGACATTGTTCCATCGCAACTTCTCCTTCTACACAGCCGGCACAATCCACCAGATTAACAATAACCCCTCTAAAATCAACTACAACACATACGGGTATCAATCTTACCGATTAGATCTCCTCCGGCAACCTCCCTGTTCACCGGAGCCATCCACCAGAAATCCATACATCCAAGCTAATACGAGGAATCCATAGTATACATACAAATCCATCGTCGGCAATCCACTGCAACCACAATCACTAATTACACCTACTGATTACTCCCAAATCGCAGCTTCAATTTTTAACAATCTGAACACCACAGTTTCAATTCCCAAATCCATCGCATCAATCGACAAAACCCACAAGTTCATAGCGATTACCGACATCACAAACAAGAAGAAAATCCAACTTACCAAGCTTACTCTCCACCAGCTGCAACCCCTATTCACCTGCGAAAATCTGCTCCAATCCTTGCCAACCACAGAACTAAGCTAAGACAACATCCACAACTAGATCTAAAGGAAAAATCGGTGATGAACCCTATCCCTAGATAGCTGACATACCTTAATCGGCATCTCGCTGCCGCGGCGACAGCATCGCCAGTCCATCGGGTATCGCCGAGATTCCCCCCAGGCGAGAGACCCCCCTGATCATTGGCCGGAGATTAGGTCAAAGGTGGCCCCGTCGAACTGCTCTCACCGGATGCCGACGAGCGGAGATTGGGCGACGAAAATCGCATGGAGCGAAAGAAACAGCGACGGGGAGAAGAGAAGAAACGGAATCGCGAGTGAAATGTTGCGATAGGATTTTTTTGGCTTTTTAAACGCCGTTCGCCTTTTGGTTCAAGTGAACCGGTCCAAACCCATTTCAAGCCCAACTCAAACCCAATCCAGTTTGGTTCAGCCTAGCCGATTCAGCCCTTAACCCAAGTCAAACCCAATGAATTCAGCCTAATGGACTCAGCCCAATTAACTAATTAAACCCAATTAACCCACTAATTAAACCCAATTAATTAAAGGGTTAATCCATATAATTTTTTTTTTCGTATTCTACAAGAACTCTAGTCCAAGAATAACCGTAGTTCGTCGAAGTTAAAGCACATCAACATCAAGTACATGAAGATTAAGAAAGAGTCCAGATGGTCAAATAATAATAAATTATATTCAGAAAGACTCACTATAGGCGGATCCGCTCACCAACGGACTATTGCCCAAGGTGTTTCATCAACATGTGTTGTATATGGAGGTCTTTCATATGGATGAAATACCCATTTAGTGGGAGTTTGTATTTATTTATTATTTTGAATGTTGTATGTATATAATAGGCACATGTAAAAAATTTTAAATATTGTATGAAATAAAGTTTTCATTTTACATGTATATTTGTTGACACTCCAAATAAAGAAACATCATGATTTACTAATACGGTTTGCATATAGTGATTATAAATGTTATGTAAGACTCAGTAATGATTCATAAGGTGATCATGGTTTGCTAATGCGGTTTAGCATATGATGCTTACAAACATGATCAAGATCCAATTTTGGATCATAAAGAGAATCAGTTGAGAATAGACATGTGCATATCACATTTCGTGCATTTCTCATGCTATACATCCACATCATATCTATGTCATTGATGACATTGGTATCATAATTACTAACGGGTCTTGCCACCGATCATATATATAGTAGCTATGATCACTTTAGTCATAGAATGAAGTTGATGGACCAGATTATTTCAGTTCAATACGACATGATAAGCGCAACTAAGGAATTTCGATTATGCGTTACATATAGAATCACATGTAGCCCAAGTGAGAGATTATTGGTGGTGGGTTCACATGTGATTAATGTAACGTATCTGATTGTGTCGTATTGGTTCAAATCCGATTAAAGTAATCTAACTATTATGGTTTTGATTATCGGCCGGGTTTGTGTTATTGGATGTGGGTTATTGGATTTTGAATCCATATGTGTAGAACCCTGTTGCCCGTACCGTTAGCATTAATGGACTATTAATGGGTTAGGGTTAGTTCTATACATATAGAGTGTGATCTCCGCAGGAGGGAGGATCAATCGGTCATCTCTTTTTTCTCATCGGACAGAGCATACGGAGTTGTCACTCTCGCACCTATGGAAGATCAAGCCCTATTATTCTTTGGCCTTAAATCTTCAGATTCCTTCAGCATTGATGTCTCCAGATTTAGGTGCATATTTATGATTTACTTTATGCTTCCGCTTTTATATTTTGTTTACGCATGATTTTTGTAGATCAATTGACAAGATCCTGTGTTTGAATCGTAGTATTTTCGTTTTTCTTTAGAATGCATATATGGATGTGCGATCCATTGATGGATTAAAAGAGATCCATCATCCAATAGTCATTTTTAATGTTTGGTTGACCCAACAAATTTATTTAGTTGACCTAGCTAGAGGTTAACCAAAGGCTTGTTTTGGTTGACCTGACTTTAGTAGTCAACCCAAGCTAAAAGCCTTTGAGACCTTGATTTAAAGCCTTTTTTGGATGATTTGGATATTGTAACATGAACTATAAAATTCTAAACAATACACTATTATTATTATTATCAAGTGTTCAAGGCAATCAAGGAGTTACAACAAATTGATGAGAGGTTCCATCTTTCATTTTTAAAGCTCTATTGGTAATATCTGTCTCTACAATGGCTTAGTTTGTATCTATGGGATGATGTGGATAAATTTTCTCTCTTGTGTTTCTTTATTATATATTTTAGAGAGAATATGAAATTTTCACTTTTAGCGAGTTAAGCTTTCAAACTTATAAAATTTCATTAGTGTAATTTGAAATTGTTGTAAAGGGGTACGAGGAGTGACAATTTATGTGTTGCAAGTCGTAGAGAAAAGGTAGAGTTTTTGAACCACATTCTATGCTAAAAAAAAAAAGTAGTATTTGACGATAAATTTTACAATGAATTTTGAATAAAAATTTGTTATAAATTTTTTTTGCAGCAAAATTTTCAATGAACTATTTTTCATTGTAAATAATTCGCCGTTAAATTTTGTAACGAAAAAAAAATTCGTCGCAAAAATTTGAACGAATAAAATTTTCGTTTCAAAATTAATTGCTACTTAGCGATAAAAATGGCAACAAAAATATCTTATTGCCAAATTTGGGGACGAAAATAATTATTCGTTGCCAAATTTGATGACGAAACATAGTTCATTGTCAAATCTGCGACGAAAAAAATAGTTCGGCGTAAAAAATTAATACATATTACTCTGCATTGGAAATAAATTTGGCGACGAAAATAACTATTCGTCGCTAATTTTGGCGACGAAAATAACTATTCATCGCCAAATTTGGCGACAAAAATAAATGTCATCGCCAAATATAACGACAAATAGTTATATTCGTCGCTAAATCTGCGACGAAAATATAATTCGTCGCAAAAGTCTAATAAACATATTTTCATGAATGAAAATAAATTTGGCGACGAATAATTATTTTCGTCGCCAAATCTGCTACGAATAAAATTTTTATTGCAAAATATTCAAGGTCAGTCGACTGAAGGATACCATCAGTCAAGTGGCATCTGACCAGTTCAACTGGTCAGTCGGCTATCAAAATTTATGTAAGTTGCTACAGTAACAACAGTCGACTGATCGTTTTGATCAGTCGACTGGCGAGTGAACAGTCGACTGGGCAGTCGGCTAAATAAGGTTTTATAAAGTGATACAGTAAATCAGTCAACTGATCGTGTTGATCAGTCGACTGATAATGGATAATCTGTGATAAAATATTTTTTCGACGTAATTTCTATGACGAAAAAAATTTTTCATCGCAAATCCATATTTATTAGTCGACTGATGGTGGACGTCAGTCGACAGGTGATGGAGAAGCAGGTCACATTTATGCTTTTGCACGCATATTTATTTATCACTTTGTTCTTCATATTTATACTTATTACTCGCTTGCAATTAACTTCTAATTGAGTCGTGTTTAAGTGAAAATTTAAAAGGCTATTCGTCCCTCTAACCACCATTGTCCTAATACTGATACGTTGCAACTACTGATACATAGATAACTCATCTAGGCACAGAGATACTTCTGGTAACATCATGTATCGAAAAACCAAATAAACCAATAGTTGCATTCTTCATGTATCAAATTTCATTCGAGTCCTAAGCTACTCAACACATGCAGTTAAGATAACAGTAGCAGACCATGACACTGTGAAAGTAAAGTACACATATTATGCACTGTGATAGGCCACTGTGAAAGTAAAGTACACATATGCATTTCTTCGTCATTGCCAAGCTTATGCATTTCTTTGTGTTTCGAAGAGTTCTACGAGGAGAAGTTGGTGTTATTGCTCCAGATGACTAGCTTGGGATCATCATCTGCACCTAAATCACTGACTGTGAAGAACATAGTACTCAATTAATTAAATGTCCTTTCTTCTCTAGTTTATTTCGAGTATGAAATGAATCGTCATGCACCAAGTTACTTTGAAACAATTGAAGGAATAGACTGAAGATATCTATCTTTTGCTCTTCATGTAAAACTTCATTGAATTTGTGGTATTTGTAAAACTGCAATAATTAAAGTTTCAGTTGTCATATGTAAGGAAGATTTAGTTGAGAAGTTTAGTACACGCATTATTGTTGGATTTTCCAAGCTACTTTTAGGGAGAAAAAAAAGGGCAGGATTGCATCACTTCAACTGCTCCACAATAGAAACAGAAAAAGTAGAATTATCACGCCCAATTCTATTCAGGTCTCTCAAAGTAAAAAAGCTACAACAGTTGAACTGCTCCACAAGAGAGGTACTTGATTCATAGTTTTATTAAATATTTACAACCACAACTGCTGCCAATAACTCTGTAAAATACCCACAAAAAAAAAATTATAATAATAGTAATAAAGCATGGTTAGGGATTTAATTAAACCTAACTTTGACTTAATGGTAATTGTTTAATTGGATCAAGGTTTAAGTCTTATTGGGCTTTAAATCCAACCCTATAATAAGGTTAAATCCGATCCGGTATCATTATTAACGCCAAGCGTTAATATGCATTGCAGTTTCTAACTTCGCGACCAAATGTGGAGCGCCGACGCGATTTTTCCTCTTCGCCTTCGACGCGCGAACTCTTCTCCTTCTCTTTGTCGCCGATTCCTCTTCTCCACTCGTCGCCGCCGGATCTGGCCTTTTCCCACTCGCCGCCGCTGCCGGCCACCCTCCAAACGACGCAAGCCCCAGCCATTGCAGCCTTACTTCTACCGTTGCCATCGCGAGATCTTGCCTTCGACCGTCGCCTCCCTTCGCCGGATCTTGCTCTTCCCGTGCACGCCGCCGCCGCCTAGGGTCGCCTCCTCGAGCCGCTGCTGTGCACGCCACCGAATCTTGGCCCCTGTCGACCCCCGTCACACAGACGAACGTCGCCGCCGGATCTGCTCTTCCCACTCGCCGCCGACCCCTTCGAATGTCAGTCGGTCGTGGCACCGTGGCAAGCCACGCGAGCACCACAGTGCCCTTCTCTTCTGCTCCGACGGGCTGCCGCCATGAGCTGCCTCCTTCCCGAGCTCGCGCTCGCTGCCCCCATCCGTGGCCAGCCTCTGCTCGACTCCTCTGCCATCGACGCTGCGCCTCCTCTCCCGGCACAGCTGCCGTTGTGTCGTCCTCCGTCGATTCAAGCAGCAAGGAGCACTGCCCCTTTCCTTGCTCGCGTTCCTAACATCGACCAAGCAGCGGCTCCATGCATTGCGACCTTCTTGATCAGAATTGGAGCTAGTGAACAGGGGTAATGGAAGGTTGGCTGCCGAGGGACTTCAAAAGCAGGTAAACTGTAAATGCAACTCTGATTTTAGGTGTTGTTCAGGTTGTTGGTATTGTGTGCTATAGATTTGGGCAGTGGGTTTATTTTTCAGTCGAGCAAAACAGGGGATAGGAAGGAGTACTGCCGACGTAGCTTCCATTGGAAGGTATATACCTTGATCACCCTCTTCATTTCTGTCCATTATGATTATGGATCGATTGTTGCCATGTGAGGTGTTGATAGGTTTTGGGCAGTAAGTTGGTGGGTGAAGATCAATGGTGGGTTTCATGTACAGATTCACCGTAGGATCGGAATTGTGAAGGATTGAAGGTAAGGTGTTTATATGTCGATTAAGTTAACATGTTTTTATATGATGAACCTATAAGGTTATGGGGTTGCTTTCAATTTGGTTGTTTGGACTTCAATCCATACCTTGAATGAGAACAAGAAGCGATGAAGGAAGCTAGTCTTGGTGAGTCCAGATTTGAATGTTTTTGGATTTATACCAATATTATTTTGCTAATAGATATGGTGGTTGCTTCTAATCTGCCTTTCGGTGCAGGTGATGAAGACAAACGTGGGTAAGCTTGACATTTCCTATTTGGAGTGAGCTAATTATAAGTTGGAACTAAGTTAGGTGAGTTGTGATTTAAGTGCTATGGTTGAGATGTTAGATTCATGGTTAGTTTATTATTGGCTACCTTGTTATCCGATCTGATGTTAGTTGATGATGAAATATAAGGATGGATGTGAAGGATTGATTAGGTTAATTGGCTAACTAAATCAATCTTATAGATTGAGATACGAAGTCGATGTGGAGTTTGGTTCGATTATGTGATGTACGATATAACTTAATTATGTTCTATGTTGTGTGCAGGATTTCTGAATAGAGATCATATCCGTGGACGTGGAGACGACTGGTGTCTACAAAGCAGGTGGGTAATTTCCTACCTAGTCCGGGTAGATGTATTGCATTCAGATTTAGTCCTAGATATGAGCATGTTAGGTGTTCATATTACCTTGACCCTGCTCTTATTATCTTATGCTTGAACTTATCATTGGCTATTAACTCCATTGTTGTTATCATGTTTATTTTACCATGATTAGGAGTTATATATATAGGTGATGTAAGTAACTTAGAATTTATTTAAGTTAAGTGCAAATAGTAAAGTCCGGATGACAACCTGATTGTACATTGGGCAAAAAGGTCATCCGTAGATAGATAATGTCTTTAACCTAGGGTTAGTTCTAGTACCCTTAGGTTGTATGTTATCACCGAACATGTATTGTGTAAATGGTCAGAGGAATGATACTTAGGGTATCGCTACGGACCTGTGGTCCTAGCTTGTTATAATCAGATGAGTATGACTCTCTACAGGATAGAGAGTGTGTCCATCAGTTGAGTACGACTCTCTACAGGATAGAGAGTGCGTCGATTAGATTGGTATGACTCTCTACAGGATAGAGAGTATTATGATCAGTTGAGTACGACTCTCTGCAGGATAGAGAGTGCGTTGATCTGGTTAGTATGATTCTCTGTAGAATAGAGAGTCTATGGTGGATGTCTATATGTGTGACATTGTATTGTTGTTGTATCGTTTCCGCTGTGTATTTGTTGTAGTAGTTTGTTATGTTGTTGTGGTTTGTTTATATTGTTATATATATTGTTGTTATTGTGGGCCCAAAGGCCTTGTATTAACCCGAAATATTGCCACGTACAGGAGAGATGTCGTCCGTTTGATTTTCGGCTTGGCATGCTCTCGGAGCGTGACAACTTTATTGGTATCAGAGCCCAAGGTTTTGCGATGTCATACAATATTATTTTGTGTCGAGTCTTGGATTCTCGGGAGTCGATTTATTCGGTTTTGGTTTTTGAGATGAGATGGACAGCGGCCTGAGTCCAAGAAGCACGAGGTAAGAATTCTTGATAACTTATGGTTTAGTAGATATTTATCTAAACTTGATCAGTAGGTGTATACAATAGAGTTATGACACATGTGCAGACTTGTAGTAGGGGTCGTCCACCGAGGCGACCAACCGGAGTGACCTTTAGGGTTTATACTCCCAGTTATGTTGGTTATACATTTAGATGCTTATACCAGGGAGTAACCTGTAGTATGTTGGTTATTTTTCGTAACCGTGGTATGAGTTGACCACGGGAACGACCTGTTGAGTCTGTGAGTCTTGAACTTGTGTTGAGGAGATGATTTACCTCTGAGAGCCGACTGATACCGAGTCGAAAAATAGGGGCCAAGTCGTCACATTTATTATGGAAATCAGAGACTACAGTCTTAGAGATTTCCACTAATCAGATTAGTCGGATCATTACATGGGTAATGAGCGGACTTATGAACTATTAATGGATCATGCAGATAGCGGAAGGCTAGGTTATGGAATTTCATAGGGATTTTATCCTTGAGTTGTTCGTTCTGAGTTGTATAACTTTGAGAGTACTTTTAAGTACTTAACTCATGTTATATCGAGAAAGTAGAGTTATTTGCATACCATTATCGGGGTCAAGCCGGTATTTGGTGATAAATGCAGAAAATAATCTTCGAGAAATAATATATCACTTGATCATGGTATAGTGATGTTGAAAGAGAGTATTTCCCCGTGTCACTTTTAGTGACGCATTGTAAGGAATTCTTGAGCTTCAAGAAAGGGTGATCGGTCAGTAATAGTGTACTGTGCAGAGTCGTGAGACTTGTAGAGGTTACGACCATCTAATAGCTCAAGGAGATGAATGGATGATTTAAGCCGCCCAAAGTTATTGGCTTATAGTTGGATTAGGATGCCAGGATCTTCTACCAGATCCTGTCGGAAGACGTTGGATTGAGACAGGAGTTTAAAAATGACTCCGTACAAGAGTTTAAGAGTTGGAGACCGATAAACATATATTGCAGGTCAACTTATTAGAGTCAGAAGTCTCTGACTATTGGATAAAAGGAGCAAGATCGGAGTCATAGGGTTTGAGCTACTATCCGATTATGGAAGACCAACCGCAGATCATCAAGATGTTCTCGCGGATATCAGCACAATCAGAACAAAGACTTCGAAGGGATTGTGTGCATGCAGTGCGGATGCGAAGTCAGATTATCCGTTGGATCAGTTCAACTGTTGCTATTGTGAGCAACCAGTACAGTGGAGGAAGTATACTTTGAAGACACAGTTGAAGACTATCGATGGTGTTCCAGGAGGAAGATGCATTGTCTCGACAGCAAAGATCAACACCGAAGATTGGATTATTTCATCAGCAACAACCTACTACCTCAGGCGTGGTTAGAGTTCCTTGATACTCCCCTTCAGTAGAGATCAGCACAGGAGCAGCATCAGCAGAAGACATCTTAGAAGATTCAACAGTTATCCCCAGATGTGATTTGCTTAGTACAGAGAAGAGAGTATACAACGATGGTCATATTTATTCAGTATTCTACAGTTACAGCTCGTAGAATTAAGTGATGGGATCGGATGATCTAGGAAAAATCCTCGGATCATTCATCGCAGAAATGCGACCGCTTTATCGCGAACTGTTAAATCTGATCTGGTTCTCTTCGGAGAAAGGCCGAGACCTACGAGGAGCCTTTGGATCGGATCGATAGATAATCGATGATTCAGGGTATTACTTTAGTTTACCCTCAATGTTAATATATTGAGAGATACTTGTAGTTTACGAGTATCTTTGTCTAGAACATTCTTAGTTGGATTAGAAGGGTCCTATACATCGACTTAATGGGTCGGTGGTATCTCTACCGTCAGGTGAGAAGTGAACCGACGATTAAGAAGTCAAGGGAGGTCCTTAGATTTTGATATACATACTTTTACTGTGGACATATCCCTTACGGATGGTCGAATTGTTGGAAGTATGGTACGCTATGTCTCTCGGATGTGCGTATAATCTGAGAGTGTTCGGATGTAGTTACGGATGAACTCCTAGCCTTGCCGTTGCTTAGGCAAGTGGAGTAGGCGATCGAAATGATTGCAGAAATGGTTCCGATATCGAAGATCCTATACCGGGTGATAATTTGACTGGTATAAGTGTTACTAAACACTATGGAAATTGGAAGAACGTAAGTTGTGATTATAGGAGATGTTGGAAGGAGATAGTTATCTATCCCAGTATTTCTCCTTGAGAAGGATCCAGAACTCTTTGATAAAAGAGGGATGAACCTTTGAAATTATGCATCGATTATCGAAGATGGAATGTGATGATTGTTGAAAGTAAATATTCTACGTTGAGGATAAATGATCTGTTTAGATCAGCTAAAGGCACCTGTGTATACTCTAGGGTTAGTTTATGACTGGAGAGTTGATATAATAGTGACATAGTGTCATATAAGTATCATTGTTGTTGTGATGATTGATATATCATCAGCCTAGAGAAAAGGGGATGCAGGTGTGTGGAGACGACAATTTCATACTTGGTATGAATTATATGAATTTTGATTAAGTTGCTAGACTAATTAATGATTTAGTCATCATTGAATTCTGAGTCTGCGAATCGGCCACCGATTGATTGTGGTAGTTGGAGTTGCGCACTCGACCACCGTAGATGGTGGGTTGCCTTGTATGGTTTAGTTAGTACTGTAGATGTGGATAGAATGTCTTAGCATTACTATACCACCGACTTGTTTGACAAAGGTGATATTGGAAATCATTTAGTCGGAAGCTGGTGAAACTAGTTTACAGAACCTGGACGGCGGTTAACTTTTACACGAGTATTAGTTAATCCTTCCGGTGTGGATAAAAGGATGTTCGCAAATGCATCATTTCAAGGATCGGAGCGATTCTGATACAGTTGCATGAGACGTAACTTATGCTTACGTCAGTTAAGGAACTACGAGATAAGCAGTCATACTTATGACGTGGGCTTAGTAGTTATTGTCCTGATTAGTAGATGTATGGAGCAGGAATGCTCATGAGATTTTGGATTAGCTATTGGGTAGCTACTAGAGAGTTGTTGGAACTCGAACAATTGCAACAAGGGACATTGGTCGCTATAGTCTCCCATGCACTTACAGAGTGTGTGGTGGAGTGGATTTTGGACGGTAGATGGACTTATCTTGTGAGAAGATAATTTTCCATCTCTAATATGGATATGTGTTCTGGACACGCATCCAGTTAAGGAAGAGTTGCTATAGGAGACACATTATTTGAGATTTACTATACATCCTGGTGGTATTGGGATGTACCGAGATTTGAAATATTTATACTGGTGGAATGATATAAAGAGAGTTATAGCATATTTTGCTGCTCGATGTTTAGTATGCCAGTAGGTGAAGGCTGAACATCAGAAACTCGCTGGACTGCTCTAAACAATTCCGATACCAGAATGGAAGTGGGAGCATATCACGATTGGTTGCGTTACGGGATTGCCTAGAACCCGTAAAACACGTGATGCGATTTGGGTGATTGTGGATCGACTGACCAAATCAGCTCATTTCCTTCCTATTCATGGGTCGTACTCGTTGGACCATCTGGCAGCGTTGTATTGCCGGAAGATTATCGGATTGCGTGGGGTACTTTTGAGTACTATATCTGATAGAGACCCACGTTTTACCTTGCAATTTTGGCAGAGTCTGCATCAGAATATGGGCACAGAGCTTCGGCTTAGTGCAACATTTCATCCACAAACTGATGGACTGTCTAAGCATGACATTCAGACTCCGGAGGATCTATTAAGATCTTGTGTCATGAATTGTGAGAGTAGTGGGGAGGATCACATTCCTTTAGTGGAATTTAACTATGAGGACAGTTATCACTCCTCCATTCAGATGATTTCTTCTGAGGCCCTATACGGTAGATCCTGTAGATCTCCCGTGTTGTGGGAGGAAGTCGGGGAACGACAGCTGTTGGAGGCCACAGAGTATCCAACATGATACAGAGTTGGTACATGTCGTCGGATGAGAGTTATTAGGGGTTCCGATTCCACCTCAGTCAAAGGCGACCTATGAGGAGATTTCGGTGCGAATTTTTTGTCGCAAGGAGAGACAGTAGCGAGACGAAAACCATCCGACTCGTAAAGGTTGGATGACAGTATCCGACTGATGAGGAGACTACATGAGAGCTGGAAGATACTATCCGAGCTCGATATCTTCATTTGTTCACTTGAGACATGTTGTAGTTCAAGAAATTTCTTGAGTTGGTTCTCATATTTAAGTATGAAATTTGGGGACCAAATTTTTAATAAGCGGGGGAGAATGTAAAATACCCACACAAAAAAAATTATAATAATAGTAATAAAGAATGGTTAGGGATTTAGTTAAACCTAACTTTGACTTAATGGTAATTGTTTAATTGGATCAAGGTTTAAGTCTTATTGGGCTTTAAATCCAACCCTATAATAAGGTTAAATCCGATCCGGTATCATTATTAACGCCAAGCGTTAATATGCGTTGCAGTTTCTAACTTCGCGACCAAATGTGGAGCGCCGACGCGATTTTTCCTCTTCGCCTTCGACGCGCGAGCTCTTCTCCTTCTCTTTGTCGTCGATTCCTCTTCTCCATTCGTCGCCGCCGGATCTGGCCTTTTCCCGCTCGCCGCCGCCTCTGACCAGCCGCTGTCGGCCGGCCTCCAAACGACGCAAGCCCCAGCCATTGCAGCCTTACTTCTACCGTTGCCATCGCGAGATCTTGCCTTCGACCGTCGCCTCCCTTCGTCGGATCTTGCTCTTCCCGTGCACGCCGCCGCCGCCTAGGGTCGCCTCCTCGAGCCGCTACTGTGCATGCCACCGACTCTTGGCCCCTGTCGACCGTCGTCACACAGACGGACGTCGCCGCCAGATATGCTCTTCCCACTCGCCGCCGACCCCTTCGAATGTCAGTCGGTCGTGGCACCGTGGCAAGCCACGCGAGCACCACAATGCCCTTCTCTTCTGCTCTAACGGGCTGCCGCCACGAGCTGCCTCCTTCCCGAGCTCGCGCTCGCTGCCCCCATCCGTGGCCAGCCTCTGCTCGACTCCTCTGCCACCGACGCTGCGCCTCCTCTCCCAGCACAGCCGCCGTTGTGTCGTCCTCCGTCGATTCAAGCAGCAAGGAGCACTGCCCCTTTCCTTGCTTGCGTTCCTAACATCGACCAACGACAGCTCCATCTGCTGCGACCTTCTTGATCAGAATTGGAGCTAGTGAACAGGGGTAATGGAAGGTTGGCTGCCGAGGGACTTCAAAAGCAGGTAAACTGTAAATGCAACTCTGATTTTAGGTGTTGTTCAGGTTGTTGGTATTGTGTGCTGTAGATTTGGGCAGTGGGTTTATTTTTCAGTCGAGCAGAACAGGGGATAGGAGGGAGTACTGCCGACGTAGCTTCCATTGGAAGGTATATACCTTGATCACCCTCTTCATTTCTGTCCATTATGATTATGGATCGATTGCTGCCATGTGAGGTGTTGATAGGTTTTGGGCAGTAAGTTGGTGGGTGAAGATCAATGGTGGGTTTCATGTACAGATTCACCGTAGGATCGGAATTGTGAAGGATTGAAGGTAAGGTGTTTATATGTCGATTAAGTTAACATGTTTTTATATGATGAACCTATAAGGTTATGAGGTTGCTTTCAATTTGGTTGTTTGGACTTCAATCCATACCTTGAATGAGAACAAGAAGCGATGAAGGAAGCTAGGCTTGGTGAGTCCAGATTTGAATGTTTTTGGATTTATACCAATATTATTTTGCTAATAGATATGGTGGTTGCTTCTAATCTGCCTTTTGGTGCAGGTGCTGAAGACAAACGTGGGTAAGCTTGACATTTCCTATTTGGAGTGAGCTAATTATAAGTTGGAACTAAGTTAGGTGAGTTGTGATTTAAGTGCTATGGTTGAGATGTTAGATTCATGGTTAGTTTATTATTGGCTACCTTGTTATCCGATCTGATGTTAGTTGATGATGAAATATAAGGATGGATGTGAAGGATTGATTAGGTTAATTGGCTAACTAAATCAATCTTATAGATTGAGATACGAAGTCGATGTGGAGTTTGGTTCGATTATGTGATGTACGATATAACTTAATTATGTTCTATGTTGTGTGCAGGATTTCTGAATAGAGATTATATCCGTGGACGTGGAGACGACTGGTGTCTACAAAGCAGGTGGGTAATTTCCTACCTAGTCCGGGTAGATGTATTGCATTCAGATTTAGTCCTAGATATGAGCATGTTAGATGTTCATATTACCTTGACCCTGCTCTTATTATCTTATGCTTGAACTTATCATTGGCTATTAACTCCATTGCTGCTATCATGTTTATTTTACCATGATTAGGAGTTATATATATAGGTGATGTAAGTAACTTAGAATTTGTTTAAGTTAAGTGCAAATAGTAAAGTTCGGATGACAACCTGATTGTACATTGGGAAAAAAGGTCATCCGTAGGTAGATAATGTTTTTAACCTAGGGTTAGTTCTAGTACCCTTAGGTTGTATGTTACCACCGAACATGTATTGTGTAAATGGTCAGAGGAATGATACTTAGGGTATCGCTATGGACCGGTGGTGCTAGCTTGTTATAATCAGATGAGTACGACTCTCTACAGGATAGAGAGTGTGTCCATCAGTTGAGTACGACTCTCTACAAGATAGAGAGTGCGTCGATTAGATTGGTATGACTCTCTACATGATAGAGAGTATTATGATCAGTTTGGTACGACTCTCTGCAAGATAGAGAGTGCGTTGATCTGGTTAGTATGATTCTCTGTAGAATAGAGAGTCTATGGTGGATGTCTGTATGTGTGACATTGTATTGTTGTTGTATCGTTTCCGCTGTGTATTTGTTGTAGTAGTTTGTTATGTTGTTGTGGTTTGTTTATATTGTTATATATATTGTTGTTATTGTGGGCCCAAGGGCCTTGTATTAACCCGAAATATTACCACGTACAGGGGAGATGCCGTCCGTTTCATTTTCGGCTCGGCATACTCTCGGGGCGTGACAAACTCAATTAATTCTTCACTGCTAGAGAAGGCAGAGACCATGATAACATTTCAGTAACAACATGATTAGCTGATGAATATTATGGATGGGTCGCAGCAACACTCATCAATCAGGAAGCAACAGCACAAAGCAGCAAGGCTGCATGCCAACCAACACAGTCGCAAATAATAAACAGTATCGAAGTTTATCAAGGGGAAATGAAATAAGAAAGATGGAGATGCTGACCATCCTTCAAGAAAGCCAAGCTCTCTTCTTGGTGGTGGTGCAGCAGCATATTGTGGAGGAGCCATCACAGGTGGCCCTTGGTAATATCCTTTCAAAGAAAGAAAAGTTGTATCAGAATTCGATCTTAGTGAATCTTAATATGCATCTGTAACTAAACAGTGTTTACTATCTAGGTTAATTAGTATTGCTTACACAGTGTATTTACTTCATGTCAACCTGCAAAAGTTCAACTGAAGAGAAGAAATTGGATCAACCATACCTTGAGCTGGATAAGGATAAGCATACTTTGGGCCACTCATGGCAGAGAAGTGGGAGAGGCTTTGAGAGAGTTACAAAAGTGACACACAGGAAGGTGAGTAAAGAGTGGATTGATTTATAGAGAAGATAGATTTACTTTTGTGTTTATTAAGAAAGAGATTAAGAGAACCTTTGAGAAGCTACAAAGAATAAGATTCTAAGCCACTCTGTTAATTGGCTTTTTTTTTCAATAGAAAAAGTTGGGTGTGTTATGATTTGCGATTTTTTTATCTATTAAAAATGACAATTAATCGATCTCAAATTAAACTAAGAGCATAGGATCCTATATCCTATAGTAAGAATTTCATGTTTCAAGAGAGAAGAAATCATCCAAACACCTCATAAAAAAATGATCATTAGAATTTAGCAAACAATTTAAAAGCGGTTATATAAGAATTTTACTCAAATAGTTACATAGTTATTTTTTTCTTTAATTTTAAATTTAAATTGATAAATATGAGATTGTTTAAATTTACATATAATTTAATTTTGTTTTAAAATGATCAAACAATTCAAAAATATTCATGTAATAATTTTTATCAAAATTGTTGTATGATTATCTTTAATCAAATTTTAAATTTTAAAAAGATAAATGCATTATAGGAGATTGAGTCGACCACAAAACAACTGATATTACGTAGCAATTTTTTTAATCAAAACTAAGCGTATATTTTCTCTTCAGTTATAAGGTCATTTCAGAATGATCAAATAATTTTTATAAGGACCTTATAAATTTTTGACTAAAATCGTTAAATGATTATTTTTTAAAAAATTTAAATTTGATTAAAAAAGATGCATTTTATAAAGCTATTGAGTTCTGTGTCTACGATTTTGAAGCGATCAAATGATAAAAAAAATTGAATAAGTATTACAAATTTAATTAAAATTACTCTATTATATTTTTCTTTTTAAATTTTGAACCTAAATAGATAAATTATATA
This sequence comes from Wurfbainia villosa, assembly GCA_025175895.1. Classification (NCBI taxonomy): domain Eukaryota; kingdom Viridiplantae; phylum Streptophyta; class Magnoliopsida; order Zingiberales; family Zingiberaceae; genus Wurfbainia; species Wurfbainia villosa. Next base: position 4,397,669 of record CM045995.1, on the reverse strand, counting down.
GGTTCATTGGAGTCTACTCATATTTGCTTCCGAAGTGTATAGCGATAAGAAAGTTTTGTAGCCATTCAAACATCTAGAATTTGATCTCCAATTGTGGTGCACAGTAAAGATTTTCATTCAGTGAATAATAAATCTTAAGATGTTAAATTGTTGGACTTCCTCTCGTGCGTATTTTTTTTATTTATCTTTGTGGCCTATGAGATCTTCCATGAGATCGTCGAATTGAAGATTTAAATATCTAAATTATGAAAAAAATGGAGCCTACTCATATTTCAAATTGATCAAACAACTTAAAAAGGTAAAGTCTTAATTGTAATAGTTGCATGACCATTTTCTCTTCAAATTTTAAATAGATATATTTTAGGAAGTCATTGAAATCCACATATAATGACCAAACGATCTAAAATAATCATGGGGTCAAAACTTTTATATATCGTACTCTCCTTAAATTTTGAATGTGAAATAGATAGATGTATCTATGATATCATTGAAGATTATATGTATTTCTTAAATAATTAAATGATTCAAAAATTATCATGTGATAATATTAACCAAAGTCGCTATACTATCCTGTAATAATTTTGGCCAAATAGTTTTCATCAAAATTATTATGTTTTGTATTTAAATTTTTATTTTATATTTTAAATAACTTTCTCTTAAATTTATGTAGCATCTTTATTTTTTAAAATATAAATTTTATAATAATTTCTAAAATTTTAAGTTTTTAAAAAATATTTTTATTTTCAAACTCATTAGAATTAGAAATAGTTTTTTTTTAAATCATATAATTCAAATCGCTATATATATATATATATATATATATATATATATATATATATATATATGTAGTGTTTTGATTTCCTGAGCGTCGCTGTTTGCATGACCCCGTGAACGATGCGAGAAATGCACAGTGACTGCGCCCCCTCGTCGCTCGAAATCGTCGGCGTCCCGCTGGATTCCAACCATGATCCGGGCTGAATCCGGCGACGGTCCAGCCGAAATCCGATCAACACCGGAATCCAATCGGATCGTGGCCGAAAATAGCTGCAATTACGGTCGGAAACGTCTACGATTTGTGGCCGCCAGTGCCGCGGCCATTGGCGGTCACAATTTGGCCAAAATCCGACCACCATCTAGCCAGACTCCGATGCCGATCGGATCACGGTCGAATTCCGGCTCGACCGCTATCGGATTCTGATCGGATCGTGGCCGAAATCCAATGAGATGCCGACGATTTCAAGCGGCGGGCGCGCGTGGTTACTGTGCATTTCTCGCCATCGCACAAACAACGATGCTCAGGATACCAAAACTGCATCTATTCTCCTGCGCAGCTGCTATGCGCACGTGAGAGAAATGCACAACGATTTTAATCATTGTGCATGCTACAGTGCTCCTGTGCAATGTGCATTCGCGCACAGGCGCGTATTACTCTATATAGATTGTGACAAATTCATGAGTATCTTCACTATCCACTGTCCGATCACTTGCGCACTATAATCCAATCCTTGAGCGTCATATCTTTCTCAACGCATCGATTTACCACGAATTTTTTGGGTCATAGACAACGGTTTTTCACCGTTGTGTTTCAAGTGACTACAACGGGTTATGCCCGTTATCTTTGAATGCCTTATCTTTCTCAACGGGTGGATTTATTATGATTTTTTGAGTCATAGACTTTAACCATTGTCATTTGTATTATCATTGTTATTTTAACCGTTATTATTTCTCAACACACACTAAAGAACAATAAACGTTGTCGATTTACAGTGTTGTATTTTTAATATACATCATACAACAACATAAAAAAGAATTATAGAAAATATATATGCAAATGCACTTGTAGCAATGTTAAGTACAAGCTCATATCATCCCATTTTAAATGATCACCCTTATAAATATATATAAAAAAGTACTTGTAGCAAAATGACTACACATCATATGCTTAGTACTATACCAAAAGAATTATACATAACCAAAACACTTATAAATTACTACACCTAATTAAAAGAGTTATGGATACCTAAATTTCCTACTCATCATATATGTGATCTTGTATGCATTCAGCCCACTCCGATCGTACTTCATTAATTTCCTTTGTAGCTATCACAGATTTTACAAATTGCATGTGAATAAATGAGTGAAAATATAAATTACTAAACACTTTGAGTACTATGTGATAAGTAATTGCACAAATCATTTTACAAATATGTTTCAATAAGGAAATTTGAAAATATGTCTAATATTTCTATTGGTCATAGGGAAGTCTTGTCAATGGATGCGACGACTTCAATTATATCTCTCATATATCGCAAAACGAAATAATCGCATTGAGCTCCATCCGTTTGAAGGGGAGTCTATGATAAACAAAATAGTAGTAGCAAATTAATAATTTAATTGGAATAACAATACAAATAAGAAGAAGACTACAGTCATGAATGAAGGTTTTTTAGAAGCATAAGAGCACTAACTACAGACTTTCAATTAACGTTGGTCCAAGTTAACTGGTTCTCTCTTAAAGAATACAAAATATTTTCTAAACCCAACTAACTGTATTATATGATGAAAATCCCATAATAAGCGTCAAACTACAATAGGTCTCTGAGCAAAAGAAATACATAGTATTAAGATTTTTTAGTTAATAGAAAACATATGCAACTTCTCTGGAGTTTTGCGATTGGGAAAAATGTAGTTTTGCATGAGACTACTTTTCCATTAGCGCCATTTTTCATTTGCTGAGCTCAAACATCCCTTTTTCCAACCGACATCAACCTTGTATGCCAACTACAAATGCATAAAAAATAGTTATACATCAAATGTTAACAAACAACATAAAAAAAGCAATTCGTTTATATCTGAAGAATAAAAACATGGTCATTTATATTTACATTTATGGCTTCCCACACACACTCCTTGATGTCATTAGGAATATGCTTCCAATTATTGTAAGTCATTGATACTTTCTCTCGAATAATTTGGCTAAGGAAACTTTGTATTTTAGCCGCATTTTCTCCATAGGCTACCCTAGATTATTGAAAGCAACTTTCAGTATAATGCTCCTAGTCCTTAGCCTTGAAATATTGTCCATATGTGTAGAACCTCTTGTCATTCTGTTTGATTGTGTGCCAATTGAATCCTATGTACAATCAACATTTTTCTCATCTAATAAATCAACGTCAATCTTAGTCTTACCTTTTTTAAAGTATGTACCTCCTCGTTTGCTTTATTTTTTGTTATAGAGTTGACAAACTATTAATCACAAAATCTGTAGGATAAGTAAACAAAGTATAATATGCAAGCCTTTAGGAAACCTGTTGACAATAGCTGAAAAATATTTAAAAAAACATTTCATTAAGATACGCTACCATATACCATATAAGTGATCATTCTATGAGAAATTAAACATAAGAGCTTTTGCTATGATCACCGAGAAATTAACTTCTATATAAATAAAAAGATAGGAAATCAAACAGTGCTTCAAACTCTTATTGCTTAAAAACATTAGACTACACTCTGAAGACATTTGCACTGTGATAGAGCATTATATATCAAGATTCTCCCCATTAAACATAATAGATAAACACGTAGAAAGTCAATACATGTTAAATACAATACACCAATGAATTATTGCTTGTCTCTGTATTGAAGTCTGGATGAATCCTTGTAAAGCCTTTATGTCCATGGTTAAGTTTTTATTTTATTCCAGGAAAGCTAGAAGCTACTGAATTACCTGACACAGCTCTATCAACCCTTGTTTTTTACTCCCAAGGAATTGAATTCCCAAGCAGTAAATAAGGCAAGATATTAGCACTTCAACTTAGCCCTTATGCTTTTGTTCCACTCCTGTCAATTCCATTGGTGTGCTACGGACTATAGGATTTGCAGAAAGTACATGTTGCATATGAGAGAGCACTGGTGGAAATTGCTGAGTCTATTCATGTATCAAGAAACATTTTCATTGCACTTCTTGCTCTTCAATCATGGAAGCCTTTCATGCATAACTGGCTGGAAGCAATGGATACTCTTGACGATGCTAAATCATCTTCTCCATTGATTCTACAATAGTTCAAAAATTACCAATGATATCTTGAAAGTATGTCTAGTAATTCTTTTGTTAAACAAGTGTGTATTTGGTTTTTGCATTATCTGTACTTAGTTTGTATTCCTTTCTGCAACATATATTTGCTGCATATAGATATTCTTACTAAGACATTTAGACTGCGTTTGATTGCCTTTTCTATCTCCGCATTTTCCCTTTTCCGGAAAACGATCGTTTCCGTTTTCCAATCAAATATAAGTTGTGTTTTTCAGAAACCAGAAATGGAAAATGCCCAACCAAACATATTTTCTATATTTTCCCATTTTCCATGGAAAATGAAAACGAAAAACGGCCTAACCAAATGCCCCCTTATTTTTTCCGATGGATTTTAGCTCTCTACTTTATTCTTATCAGAAACTAGAAATTAGATTCAAGTCACTAAGCTTGCATCAAAGAACGAGAGGATTCTGTCTAGAAAAGATCAAAATTCACTAGAATCTCTGTCATCAATTGTGTACATAGTTAATTAATGTTCTATTTGAGAAGGCTGGAGGCACATACCTTCTTGTTTAACTTATTCAAGAGCTTCATGGTAAAGTTAAGTTTGGTGCACAAAAAACATTGGAGGGTTTTGGAAATATTGGAACCTATTATTCAACAAAAAGGTGTACAGAGATGTTTATTCATAGAATAGAAATTTTGTAATTAAATATGAGGTGGATTTTCTGGAACCTTATGCCATCGATGTCTATTCATTAGCCCAGAAGGGGAATAAAATTATGTTTCATGGGTTAATGTTGGATAGTAAAGAAGTATGTAAATACAAAAGGTTAATGCAGTAGAAACTACAAAAGGCCAATGCAGTAGAGACTAGAACGTGAGATGGATATGCAGACCCTCCAGGAGTTATGACATTACGTTTTAGCAATCAGGCATAGCTCCAATAGTTGCTAAAAAAGTGAAAATATGTTAAATTGTAAGAGAAGTATTTGAAGACAATTGATATTCTTAGACAAGCTGATTTAATTAGAAGTTTGAAGGTTTAGGGAGCGAATAAAAGCCAAAGAAATTGTGTATCAGGTATCTGCTTTATGTGAAGGCAAAAAAGCAAAACTAAAAAACAAATACTAATAATAATAAACACAGTAGATTTGATCATGCATTTCAGGTATCTTCGTTATGTAAAGGATTAAAGAAACTAGACTCGTTGAATAACACGGAGCAAATAAGAACAGACGTCGATGCCAAAAGAAACAACAGCACCCAAAAAAACACCTAGCAAAACTTTTGGAGGACGGATGGCAGACGAGCAACCGACGACGGAAAGACAAAGGACGATGGTCGTCGGATGATGGCCTACAGGTCAAGTGATGGTGTGAGAAGTTACTGGAAAATTAAGGGAATGGACGGAGCAATTGATAGTGAAAGGGGAAGGAAGGAAGCGAGCGATCGGACCAGGAAAGGAAAGGAAATGAACAAAGGTATATATATATATATATATATATATATATATATATATATATATATATATATATATATATATATATATATATATATATATATATATATATATATATATATATATATATACCATGATCTGATTAAATTTATTATTATTATTATTATTTTTAATTTTTTATAAATTAAAATTTCTTTAAATTATTATTGGTTAATAATTTTATTTTATTTTTATAATCTTATATATTTATAAATTAAAAAACTTATTTTCAATAATTTAAAAAATAGTATTAATAATAAATAAAATAATTTTTATTTGTATTAAAAATATTTTAAAATTAATAATAATTATTAATGAATTATATTGTATTCCTTCTAATTCAATTGCACTATTATAATTTTATTAACAATGATTTAGAATTGTTATATTAGTATTACAACGAAAATTATTTAACAATAGTTCATTGCATCGATGATATATTAATCAGATCATCGATGCAATGAAATTATGTACGGAGATAAGAAAAACAGATTTTTAAAGGACCTATTTTAATTATTTAATAGGTTTAATTAACCTAAGTTATAAACCTAGGTTCTTCTTTTCCCCATCGCGAGTCACCGCCGCAGCCCTATCTCGCTCGAGCGCCGCCATTCTCTTCTCCCTTCCTCGTTTCCCCTCACATGCAACTCGTATGCTGTTGCCGCGCTTATCTCCCTCCCGCACGCGAAGTTGGCGATCGCTGCCTCTCGCCTTGCGATTCTGCCTGTGCGTCGCGCACACGCGGCCAACAGTCGCGGCCTCCGCTCGCTCGCCGCCTCCATCCGCAACTAGCCTCCGCCCGACTCCTCTTCCCTCGACGTCGCTGCCTTTCCCATGCCCTAACTTTCCCTTTTCGCCGTGTGGCCATCGCTGTGTATCCACAGAGGGTTACCCAGTCGCTTTCTGGCCAGCTACTACCGTGGTTTCCAGTCGCAACTCTAGATTTCGCCGCCCACCACCTCTTCTTCCTCAACCAAATCCAAACATGTTCTTCGCTAATTAGGTCCAAGTAATGCACTTTAATGTAGCCACTCTGAAGAATGCAAGCATATTGAGGGAGGCTTCTCGAATTGTTTCTGAAGAAGGTCTTCGAGCAATTTGGAAAGGGAAATTGGTGACAATTGCTTACGGTTTGTCATTTTCTTCTATAAGTTTTTATGCTTATGAGCAATACAAGAGTTAGTGGCAAATGATTCCTAGTTTAGATAATTATAGAGATTATGTCGCTGCAGATGTTTTTGTAATATTGTTGCTGGCGGTTTGGCTGGAATAACAGTTGCATTCAGCTACTTATCCATTGGATCTGAGATGAGGGTATGCGAGGCTTAATTAGGATGTCAAGCAGATTAAGAAGTTGGGCGAAGTGGAATCGACATGAGGACCTTGATTCGGAATAGTCTTCTGGCCATGGAGATTTATTTGGATATTCTACGGTTCAGGTTTCAGTCACGAGACAGATCCATGGACATAAAGACAATCGACATTCTACAGATCAGGTGGGTATTTTGACTTATCTTTTTGATATAGTCACGTTGATATGCTAGTTAGTTATAGCTTGCAATAATTTTCATGTTTACCTGCCTTGTATGTTATTGTGCTTTGATACATGCATTTGGTCAGTTTATAGCTATACCTTCCCTGTTTTTTCTTGGATCATTGATATGTACCTATTAGTTGTGCATATTATTCGGATATATATTTTAGTAGGTATTACATGCTTTAGTAGCATGCACCATATTGCATGATTGCATGCTGGCTGGACGGGGTTCCTTTATAGTTGAACTCGCAACCAGTTACATGGTCTGCACATGCTGCCACTCATGGGTTAGTGGTACATCAGGAGGGTGTGTGCAGTTGCTTTGTTAGGCTCCGCTGGTCCGCTCATGGGTAGCGATGAGGCAGCGTGGAAGCGGGCAGGGATTCCTCCTCTGGTCTACGACACCGAGAGATGAGAACTTTGCTCCCCCACTCTGTTTGGGGTAGGAGGATAAGTGTACTCTGACAGCATCCTGTCCACTCGGTCACTTAGGAGTAGTGATGACAGAGTGCACAGTTATCACAACCCTACCCACTCGACTTCACCATCGTGTGTGAGGCGACTGACTGGCGTCAGGGGTGACCATGTCATTTGCACCGCATGCATTTTGCATGGATAACATTTGTATTATGTTTGCTGCATTTTGATTGCTGCCTTGGATGTTGCATATGATTGTCATGCATATAGGATTCATATTTGTATTGGTCTGACGATTTTATTTTTCTAGTATGGCACATGTTCTTATATCAGGATAGGAGATTCAGGTAAGTATAGTCTTTTTCACATTTCTTTCTTTCATATCCTATATATAAGACTGTACTGACATGATTATTATTGTTAGATATATCTTACTTTGCATATCGACTATATCCACTGAGTTCATTGAACTTACCCCGTTGATTTACATCTATTTCAGGTTGAAACTGCCAAGAGAGTCCAACTGTCAATCTCCCTCATCGAATTGGTTTTTCTTTGGATCTTATGGTTATGGTTCATTGATATTGATTAGAGGACATGTGTAGGACTGCTATTTTGGACGTGTATTTGATATGTTTTGGTTGTGCGTTCTTGCTTAGATGGCAGAAGGGGTAGGTCTCAATGTGTAGATCTTTTATTTATTTTGGTTGATGATCTGAGGCCGCATATTATATATATTGTGTTGTGGTATGTTCCGGTCGTGTTGACCGATGTATAGTAGGTCGTGTAGGCCTTGTATTCAAGATTTGTATTGTCACCCGTACAAGGGAGATGCTGTCGGATTTTCGTCTGGCGGGGACTCCCTCGGGGCGTGACAAGAATAGTAAAAAAATAGAAGAATCGAGAAGAAGTCCCTCTCCCTTTTACCTCCATCTATTCTTATCTAGGAGCTCCCTTTCACCTTGTCGACCAGATTATCCACTAGCTGTGTGGTGATAATTAGGAGACAAATATTGTACAGGACTCCTCTGCTATGATATATTCTCTCTTTGTAATATATGGGTGAGATCAAAAGATTCCAGGAGAATCGTCATGTGAATCACATGCATACATTCTGGAAGGGTCATGTGCATGACTTAGGACAACTCAGCCTATATGATTCGAGAAGAGTCACTTGAATGGTCTTGTATGACTCTAAAAGACTTGACTCAGAAAGAACTGCTCTGGAAGAGCTCGGGTAGAGTCGATCATGGAAAGAAACGCTACAACTCAACAACAAGGAACTCAACATTTGGGTGACTCGGGAGGCCAAGTGCTCGAGCTGTTTGACTTAGTAGGTCGAGTGCTCAAGCGACACTCGGGAGTTAGCTGCAGGACTCGAGAGACTGTGGGATAACTATGAATCTTTATTTAGAAATTTTAGTTATTATCCTTTATCTTGGATCAATTCCAGTAGTATCATCTACTTTAGAATTATCTAAAAACAAATGAAGATTTTTTTTAGTTTTTATAAACATTTTTTTGAAGTTTTTATTATAATAGACTGAATCTAATGGGTTGGTTTAGGTGTCTCACTCGACGTTAATGGCTAGATATAAATTTCGAATTGATTGCCACTGGGTATAGGCCACTTATAGACTGATTTGTGGATGAGATTTTAATAGATTTTGAATAATTTACTTGAGCTTATCTTGAAGGTTTATTTATTTTGGAAAATGACAAAGAGAATAAATTTTTAAAATTTTTTACTATCTATTGTTTACTGGGATAAATATTTTAAAGGAGATATGAAGAAATAAATGGACTCTTTCATCATTTTTGTTTGACCTAATTAAATACAAATTACTCTTTCTTTTCACTACAAGAAAAAGGGAAAATAGTGATGAAATAAATTCGTCGCTAATATAAACAATTCGCCACTAAATAAAATTGCCGACGAAATAATTTCGTCGCTAGAGTCGTCGTAATAAGACTGTCGCACAGACGAATTAATGACGGATTAAGGATTTTTCGTTGTTAACATTACCAACGATGTTAAATACTGAAGATTTAAAATATTAAATTTAATGACCAAAAATTTAAGAAAATAATCCTGGGAACTTTTCGGGATTTTTAGGAATTTTTTCGAAATTTTTCTGGATTTAAACAGAGTCCGTACAAGATTATTACGGGGATAAAATAAATAGGTTTTAGGTAGGGTCTATTAAAGGGGATTAATAGGCGATATTAACCTAAGTTATTTATTTCCCCCGCCGCTACCTTTTTTTTTCCCCCTCGGCAGTTCCTCTCGCGCGACTTTCTCTTCGCCGTCGACGGTTCTCCCGCACGATCTTCTCTTCGCCGATGACCAAGCCGCCGATTCTCCTCTTCCTCGCCGACCACAGCCGCGTGCGTCGGTCGTCGCGGCCACTGGATCGCCGCGAACCCCTTCCTTTCCCAAACTCGCCCGAGCCTTGCGGTCGCCACTTTCTCCGCAGCCGCCGACGCCGCCATCTCCTCGCCTCTGAGCCGCTGCGAGGTTCCTTCTCCGCGAGTTCCCTTCCGCTGCCGCCCTGACAGCCCTCTGCGTGCTCGCCGGCCTCCTCTTCCACAGTCGCAGGCGCCGGTTCCTCTGCCATAGGACCGTCTACGGCCACCTTCTCCACTCGCCTCTGTTGCCGTAGCCTTCCCCTCCGCGCGGATTGATCAGCGGCGGTGAGTTTTTGTTGGAGTAAACGATTAGGGAAGCAATAGGTATTCGACGAACGGAGCAAATTTGGAGGAGAGCCACCGGTGTAGCAGTGCTGGTATAACTTGATTTACTCTTTTTGCATCTGTTAGTTATAGATTCTATTGGGTGAGTGATATGATCTAGTCATTGGATGTTCTGTCGTTGAATTTGATCGGTGGTTTTGGGCAGTGATCGCGATCGTCGTTTGCTTCGACGAACAACAGATAAAGGAAGGTTGCTGCCAAAGGATTTCTAAGGCCGATAAGTGGTGATTTACCCTTCTCTGTTTCTTATGTGGTGGCTGTATATTATGGAGGGTTGATGGATCTGGGAGTGGTTCTTGGCACTGTGAGCGTGTTGTTGGTTGAGAGAGATGTAAGAGTCCATTTGGGTGATATTGGCTGTACACGGCTAGGTGTTTGGAAGTTTGGTAGGTTGTGGGTCTTGGTTGTGAGTTTTGTTATGCAGTTGGTTGGCTGTGAAGGGTTGTAAATGGATTGTAGGTGCCAAGTGTGTGAGATCCAAGTGTTGGATCGAGTTTGAGGTAAGGTTTGGTTGAGCTGTGTGTATGTCACCTAGGGTTAGGTTGGATTTATACTTCTGATCGATGAGATGTTCTATATATTGTTGTGGAGTTATGAATTAAGCTTGAGGAAAATGAAGGATTTATTTAGGATGTTGTTAAATTCCATTGCTGGAATGGGGATGGTTGTGATTGATTGTTTTGAGGAGCAAGCAAAGATTTTATCATTTTAATACTATGATGATTGTTGCCATTATGGATAATATTTTCATATGATGAGTATTGATCATGGTGAGATTAATTTCAAGGATATGTTCTTGGATTTAAGAGATAATCACAATTTGTGACCTACGGGTTGAGGGTCTACTTAGGGATACATAGTAGTAATTTAGCACGTTGTTGTGTGCTTGGATTTGATGGATTTACTTTGGATTAATTGGTTATGGAAGGAATCGATTGTTAGGGATCGTTTGAAACGGCTAGAGGGGGGGGGGGTGAATAGCGTTTTTCGATTTCTACAAAAATGATTAGCGGAAGCAAACACAATGATATAAGTAAAAACAATAGCAAACGCAAACAAAGCCTTTTACGTGGTTCGGAGATAGCGCTCCTACTCCACGGCGATCCTTAAGGTGGATCAATCCAAGCAAATCCACTAATAAGCTTTCTTTACACACAACTCCTCTTCTTTACAAAGAATAAAGATCTAAGCTTAGAGAGAAGAGGAGGAGATTTAAATCACTTAGAAAGCTAAAGAATTCGTGGAGGCTCTTGAGAAAGATTAGGAAATAAGCATTAACACTAAAAACCTCCACCAGCCCTCTTTTTATAGAGAAGAGGCTGAATTTCCCGTTGGAGCACGATCAGTCGACTGATGTACAACATCAGTCGACTGCTGGCGTGGTTAACGGCTTCTGCATAGCCGGATTCGCGGGATTCAGAGTCATTTCATCCAACGACACTTTCATCAGTCGACTGATCCCTCCATCAGTCGACTGATGGAGTGATCAGTCGAGTGATCACGGCCGCAGTCGAGTGTGACTCCATTCTGTGCTCGTTTTTATGTCTATCACCGATCGCCACTATTGGCGATCGATTGCAACATCACGATCGCTTTTGGTCACGAATGATCATCGCTAGTCGGTTTCACCGACTACCGAGCACCGACCAATCGATCGATACATCGATCGGGCCGATCGATACTCATCAAGTGTGAATATTTCACACTTGATTTCTCCCCCTAGACCTAGACTTAACCTCCTAGCTCTTCCTTAAGCCTTGCGCCTTCAGGATCCCTCCGAGTCCGCGACTTGTTCATCCTTTGCGCTTTGCTTCCAAGAGCTCCTTTGGTTTTGTCATGTCTAGAGTTTTCCTTTGCCAAAGCGTGCTTGGACTTTACGCCGCCAAGTCTACATGCTTGGACTTACGCTGCCAAGACTTGCTTTTGGACTCCCTTTGCCAAGGTCCGTTTGGACTTAATGCTGCCAAGACAACATGCTTGGTCTTATGCCGCCAAACCTTTACCTTGGACTTTTCTTTCACCAAGTCTTCATACTTGGATTTCCCTGTCACTTAGATATCATCACAATTTAGATCACAATTTGTTGCCTAACTTAGATGATTATCCAAACATCAAAACATACAAATGCTTGGGGCATTGTTGCACCAACATCGATTAAGTATTTGATTTGTCGGTGAATGATATTTTGTGCTTAACAATAGTTATGTTGTATGCAGGTTTCGGTCACGAGGCAGGTTCACGGTCGTGACGATCTGGTTCTTTTTGCGGATATTTTATCAGGCGGGTATTTTGACTTATCTTTTAGATATAGTCAAGTTGATATGCTAGTTAGGATAGCTTGCAATAATTTTCATGATTATATGCCTAGTATGATATGTGCCTACTTGATACATGCATGTGATAGGTTATGATTATATCTTCCCTGTTTTATTTGGATCATAGTTACTTGGATTGTGGATATGTACATATTGATTGTGCATATTATTCGGATAGGTGTATTTAGTTGGATTTACATGCTTTAGTATCATGCACCATCTTGCATGATTGCATGCTGGCTGGACGGGGTTCCTTTATAGTTGAGCCCGTAGCCAGTTACATGGCCTGCACACACTGCCACTCATGGGTTAGTGGTACATCAGGAGGGTGTGTGCAGTTGCTCTGTCAGGCTCCGCTGGTCCGCTCATGGGTAGCGATGAGGCAGCGTGGTAGCGGGCAGGGATCCCTCCTCTGGTCTATGACACCGGGAGATGAGAGCTTAGCTCCCCCACTCTATTTGGGGCAGGAGGATAGGTGTACTCCGACAACATCCTGTCCACTCTGGCCACCAGAGCAAAGTGATGATAGAGTGCACAGTTGTCATAGCCCTACCCACTCGGCTTCACCATCGCGTGTGAGGCGGCTGACTGGCGTCAGGGGTGACCATGTCATTTGCACGGCATGCACTTTGCACGGATCGCATTTGTATTGTGTTTGCTGCTTTATTTTATTGATGCCTTGGATGTTGCATATGATTGTCATGCATACAGGATTCATATTCGTATATGGTGATGACTTTATCTCTTATAGTAGGGCACATGCTTCTATATCAGGGTAGGAGATTCAGGTGAGTACAGTCCTTTTGCATTTATTTCTTGCTTACCCTATATGTGAGACTGTACTGACATGATTTTTATTGTTAGCTATGTCTTACTTTGCATATCGACTATACCCGCTGAGTTCTTTGAACTTACCCCGTTGATTTATATCTATTTCAGGATGAAACTGTTAGGAGAGTCCAGCTGCCAAACCCCACTCGTCGTGAAAGTTCTATTTGTTATTTGTGTTTACGGTTTTGGATATTTTGATTAGAATATATGTTTAGGACTGGAGTTGGATATTTGTACCTGTGGATGTTTTGGTATGTCCTTAGGGACCTTTGATCGGATTTATTTCGATTGGTTTTGGTTGGGTATTTCTGCCCAGATGGAAGAAGGGGTAAGTCTAGTTATGTAAATTGTTTACCTTTTTCTTTGATAGTTGGCCAGAGGCCTAATTTATTATCTGCGTGGGTTGTTTGGATTCCGGTCGTATTGACCGATGTATAGTGGTCGTGTAGGCCTTGTATGTAAATTGACATTGTCACCCCGTACAGGGGAAATGCTGTCGAATTTTCGTCTGGCGGGGACTCCATCGGGGTGTGATAATTTATTTGGTATCAGAGCGCCTAGGTTTTCGAGTTCCTAGGGGTTTTTCGATTTTTCGGAGTTCGCCACGTTTGGCAGGTTTTACGAGGCAATTTCAAAAATTTTGGATTGGTATGGATTTCCGATGATTTTTATGTTTCGGAAATTCGAGGATTTATGACGAGGTCAATATGAGGATTTGGCGGCGATGGGACCTCTCCTGCGGCGAAATAGGTATGCATGTGATAGGTTATGATTATATCTTCCCTATTTTATTTGGATCATAGTTACTTGGATTGTGGATATGTACATATTGATTGTGCATATTATTCGGATAGGTGTATTTAGTGTGATTTACATGCTTTAGTATCATGCACCATCTTGCATGATTGCATGCTGGCTGGACGGGGTTCCTTTATAGTTGAGCCCGCAGCCAGTTACATGGCCTGCACACACTGCCACTCATGGGTTAGTGGTACATCAGGAGGGTGTGTGCAGTTGCTCTGTCAGGCTCCGCTGGTCCGCTCATGGGTAGCGATGAGGCAGCGTGGTAGCGGGCATGGATCCCTCCTCTGGTCTATGATACCGGGAGATGAGAGTTTAGCTCCCCCAATCTGTTTGGGGCAGGAGGATAGGTGTACTCCGACAGCATCCTGTCCACTCGGTCACTCAGGAGCAGTGATGGCAGAGTGCACAGTTGTCATAGCCCTACCCACTCGGCTTCACCATCGCGTGTGAGGCGGCTGACTGGCGTCAGGGGTGACCATGTCATTTGCACGGCATGCACTTTGCACGGATCACATTTGTATTGTGTTTGCTGCTTTATTTTATTGATGCCTTGGATGTTGCATATGATTGTCATGTATACAGGATTCATATTCGTATATGGTGATGACTTTATCTCTTATAGTAGGGCACATGCTCCTATATCAGGGTAGGAGATTCATGTGAGTACAGTCCTTTTGCATTTATTTCTTGCTTACCTTATATGTGAGACTGTACTGACATGATTTTTATTGTTAGCTATGTCTTACTTTGCATATCGACTATACCCGCTGAGTTCTTTGAACTTACCCCGTTGATTTATATCTATTTTAGGATGAAGCTGTCAGGAGAGTACAACTGTCAAACCTCACTCGTCGTGAAAGTTCTATTTATTATTTGTGTTTACGATTTTGGATATTTTGATTAGAATATATGTTTAGGACTGGAGTTGGATATTTGTACCTGTGGATGTTTTGGTATGTCCTTAGGGACCTTTGATCGGATTTATTTCGATTGGTTTTGGTTGGGTATTCCTGCCCAGATGGCAGAAGGGGTAAGTCTAGTTATGTAGACTGTTTACCTTTTTCTTTGATAGTTGGCCAGAGGCCTAATTTATTATCTGCGTGGGTTGTTTGGATTTCGATCGTGTTGACCGATGTATAGTGGCCGTGTAGGCCTTGTATGTAAATTGGCATTGTCACCCGTACAGGGGAAATGCTGTCGGATTTTCGTCTGGCGGGGACTCCATCGGGGCGTGACAATTTATTTGGTATCAGAGCGCCTAGGTTTTCGAGTTCCTAGGGGTTTTTAGATTTTTTGGAGTTTGCCACGTTTGGCAGGTTTTACGAGGCAATTTGGAAAATTTTGGATTGGTATGGATTTCCGACGATTTTTATGTTTCGGAAATTCGAGGATTTATGACGAGGTCAATATGAGGATTTGGCGGCGATGGGACCTCTCCTGCGGCGAAATAGGTATGCATGTGATAGGTTATGATTATATCTTCCCTGTTTTATTTGGATCATAGTTACTTGGATTGTGGATATGTACATATTGATTGTGCATATTATTCGGATAGGTGTATTTAGTTGGATTTACATGCTTTAGTATCATGCACCATCTTGTATAGTTGAGTCCGTAGTCTGCTATATGGCTCGCACACACACTGCCACTCATGGGTTAGTGGTACATCAGGAGGGTGTGTGCAGTTGCTCTGTCAGGCTCTGCTGGTCCGCTCATGGGTAGCGATGAGGCAGCGTGGTAGCGGGCAGGGATCCCTCCTCTGGTCTATGACACCGGGAGATGAGAGCTTAGCTCCCCCACTCTGTTTGGGGCAGGAGGATAGGTGTACTCCGACAACATCCTGTCCACTCGGTCACTCAGGAGCAGTGATGACAGAGTGCACAGTTGTCATAGCCCTACCCACTCGGCTTCACCATCGCGTGTGAGGCGGCTGACTGGCGTCAGGGGTGACCATGTCATTTGCACGGCATGCACTTTGCACGGATCGCATTTGTATTGTGTTTGCTGCATTATTTTATTGATGCCTTGGATGTTGCATATGATTGTCATGCATACAGGATTCATATTCGTATATGGTGATGACTTTATCTCTTATAGTAGGGCACATGCTTCTATATCAGGGTAGGAGATTCAGGTGAGTACAGTCCTTTTGCATTTATTTCTTGCTTACCCTATATGTGAGACTGTACTGACATGATTTTTATTGTTAGCTATGTCTTACTTTGCATATCGACTATACCCGCTGAGTTCTTTGAACTTACCCCGTTGATTTATATCTATTTCAGGATGAAGCTGTCAGGAGAGTCCAGCTGCCAAACCCCACTTGTCGTGAGAGTTCTATTTGTTATTTGTGTTTACGGTTTTGGATATTTTGATTAGAATATATGTTTAGGACTGGAGTTGGATATTTGTACCTGTGGATGTTTTGGTATGTCCTTAGGGACCTTTGATCGGATTTATTTCGATTGGTTTTGGTTGGGCATTCCTGCCCAGATGGCAGAAGCGGTAAGTCTAGTTATGTAGATTGTTTACCTTTTTCTTTGATAGTTGGCCAGAGGCCTAATTTATTATCTGCGTGGGTTGTTTGGATTCCGGTCGTGTTGACCGATGTATAGTGGTCGTGTAGGCCTTGTATGTAAATTGGCATTGTCACCCGTACAGGGGAAATGCTGTCGGATTTTTGTCTGGCGGGGACTCCATCGGGGCGTGACAATTTATTTGGTATCAGAGCGCCTAGGTTTTCGAGTTCCTAGGGGTTTTTGGATTTTTTGGAGTTCACCACGTTTGGCAGGTTTTACGAGGCAATTTGGAAAATTTTAGATTGGTATGGATTTCCGACGATTTTTATGTTTTGGAATTTCGAGGATTTATGACGAGGTCAATATGGGGATTTGGCGGCGATGGGACCTCTCCTGCGGCGAAATAGGTATGCTGAAAATTTTTATATATTTTTACTTCTAGTAACATCTGTAATAATTTAACAGATATGAGACGAGGTTAACGTTCTCTTGCTTCGAGACGTGGTGCAGGGTAACCACGCAAGAGGACAGTGAGATCTCTGGCTAAGGAGTTGCCAGAAGGGTCTATAGAGTTTTGACTCATGTGCATATTGGGTTTCCAGCACCGCGGCGAGTGTGTGTTCGAACATATTTCGTAAACATGTGCACAGCGGAAGGAATAAAATAATAAATCTAATTTATTACAACGCACACATCACACGCATGCATAGTACAACATGTGTAGACATAACCGTAAATTCATATTTTGCAATAAAAGGAAACTTAGACTATGTATACCTGGCGTATCACGTGTAACGGGAAAGACATCAACCGGAACGATTCTAGCTAGAATCGTCTCTATCCGTATCCACGCCGAGTATCTTCGGGATGACTTCACAAAATCACGAGCCTCGTCTTCGTACGGGTTACTAGCCTCGCGTTGAAGACGATGTGATCGAGAGAAGATCACGATCCGAATCAAAATTCGGATCCAAAACGAGTCCTCAAAAACTCGCTTCTCCGAAGAGGTATTCGTCAACCGTTTGACGAATCCTTCGTCCTCCACCTATGAGGATTACCGGAGATTGAATCCCCGGTAAGGAAGGTGCTGTCGGAGCTCCAAACGACGCTCCGACAAGAGGGAAACAAGCTGTTCAGAAAACTGGACAGCTTTGATGGAGGAATAGGGGCTGGCCAAAAGAAAGGTGGAAGCTCACCTTATTACCGAACCCAAAGGAGATCACCGAAGGGTCGCCGGAGGATCCCCGGCCGAAGCTTGGACGCTGGCAACAATTTGGACGGCGGCACAAGGGATGGGCGGCGACAATGGGTTGTTGGCGCCGACTTCTCCAAGGAGAGGAGGGGGGCGTCAACAATTAGGTTAAGGGAATTTGGATTAGGGCTTAACAAACCCTTAAGCCCTCTTTTATAGAGAACAAATTCTCTTAATGGTTATCGGATCATAACCAAAGGCCCGTTAACCCGCTCCATTAATTTAAGTTAAAATAAACCAAACCATGATGGTTTATTTTAAGTTAAAACGAACCGAACCAACTTTGGTTCATTCGTTTAAAACAAACCAAACCCCTTTGGTTTATTCTCCTCCGTTGGATTAGAACCAAACCATTTTGGTTCGTCCATCATGTCTTCATAAGACACGGCCCATCCACGCTTCCATTGCGACTGAAACGATTTCATGCTCGCTTCTTGTTTGGTCCAACCAAACCTAGTTTCTCTCGGTATGAGAATCTCATTCTCAAGCTCGTTTTAAATCCTTCGGATTACGCTCGTTGTGCGTGTGACCAAATAGGTTATCGGTTTATGTTGGCCGTCTATAATTAACCATTAATTATAGAACGATCATGAGTGACACCTAGTAGTACATCATGATCCCCAATTAACCGAAAAGATCAACGGTTGATCCAGAACTATTTTCTGAAACCTTTCAGCACCTCGAATGAATCGTGCCCAATCCCTTCACTCATCTTATACCCTCTTGGTTCAGTACATGGTCTATAGTGTCAGTCCCCACTAGGCTGACTACGTCACACCTAGCCCAAGTATCATTTCCTCGTCCTACGGATTCTAGTTACTGCATATGTATCGAAGAGTACCTTACTCTAAACATGTAATGCTTTGGCCAAAGACTTTAGTAACAATCCGACGAGAGGCCATGGGTATACATCTCCTCGCAAGGAGTGGTGAATCCTTTATAGACTATTCAAACACCTTCGATCACTTCGACTTATACCCAATCATTCCGGGTCCACATCTCCTTAGAGATGCTTGCTTAAGATGTCAAAGCATATTTCTTTATGATCAAGATGACTTGAATACCGCAAGTCAAAGGAACATCGCACTTAAGCTACAGTAAGAACTTCATTGACATATCTATATATGCAGAGAACCATATGAAGTCTTACTGTTGGTCACTCCAATGAACTAGTTACCATAACTAGCATCCACGATTAACTCCAGACATCACAATGTCTCCAGCCAATGAGAATCAACTTCTTGGATACACCAAAGAGTATACCTCGTGCTAGTCTCGACAGAATCAATGGTGTCCAAATCCATCAATTCATCGACTAGGGATAATTCCGATACATCACAATTACACATGTAGAGATACTCACTAGTTGTGATCCAATCACAAGTTCTCTCATGCTATGAATCGTATCGTGGACATTCAGTAAATGAGTTTAAGATCCGATCAAATACATGAAGCCATGTATACTCAAATAGTGAATCTTCATTTATCATATAAATGGTTCATACATAAGGCGATTGCCTTAGGACATCTCTCATATATTACTAACAAACTCTCACTTGGCCTAATGTCAATCACTACGGTATCCAATACCATAAGCTCTAACATGACCCTCAAACTTACTTTCAGGTAATTCCTTAGTCAAAGGATTCACTAAGTTCCTTTCAGTGGGGATTTTCTCGATTTGTATTTCCTTCCTACTGATGATCTATCTGATAAGATGATAGCGGCGAAGTACATGTTTGGATCGTTGATGAGACCTTGGCTATTTCGCCTGTGCAATTGCTCCATTGTTGTCGCAGTAGACTGGTATTGCTTCAACAATGGCTGGAATCACACCAAGTTCATAAATGAACTTCTTGATCCAAACCGCTTCAATTCCTTTGCTGCTTCTGAAGCTGCAATGTTTTCTGCCTCAGTGGTAGAATCCGCTACAGTGTCTTGTTTGGAACTTTTCCAACTCACTGCGCCCCCATTCAAGGTGAACACGTATCCAAACTGAGACCTAGAATCATCCTTGTCTGTCTGGAAGCTGACATCCGTATACCCGCGTATCACCATGTCCCCTTCTCCATATATTAGGAATACATCATTAGTTCTTCTTAAGTACTTAAGGATCGTCTTAACAGCCACCCAATGATCCATTCCTGGATCGATGGTACTTCGTTCCGGTTACGTATTGCTTAATGCATCACTTGCAGGCGGCATCAGCCAAACTCGCGATACTAGATTGCATCTCAGTATATGAGAGGCATGTGGTAGTTCACTTAATGAATCACATTGGGATACTCTTAGCTGCTAACCTGCGCACGCCATTGAGAGTCCATTCTTTGGGTTTGGATTACGACATGCTAAACCTCTTTAGCACTTTTCGGTCTACATATATGTAGGCTGCGAAAGACCAAGCAACCATTTCGATCTATCTCTATAGATCTTAATCCAGGGATGTAGGTTGCTTCTCCCGGTCTTTCATGGAGAATGTCTTGGATAACCAAACCTTCATTGTAAGATTGAAACATCGTTTCCTATAAGTAATATGTCATCGACATACAATACTAGGAAACACATTTGCACTCCACTAACCTTCTTGTACACACAAGGTTAAATGCGGATTTTGTGAGAAATCAAACTTTTGATTGTCTCATCAAGCGGATATTCGACTCTGGATGCTTGCTTGATCCATATATGGACCGTCGCGCAATTTGCATACCTTGGTTTTATCAGCCGATGTGAAACCCTCGGTGTATCATATACCGTCCTCGGCGAGTTTCCATTAAGGAAAGTTGTTTTCACATCCATCTGCCATATCTCATAATCATAATGAGCCGCTATGGCCAGGAGCATCCGAATGGATTTAAGCATAGCTACAGGCGAATAGGTTTCGTCATAATCAACACCTTGTTTTTGACGATATCCTTTAGCCACCAATCTAGCCTTATAGGTAATCACATTACCATCCATGTGGGTTTTCTTCTTGAAAACCCACTTGCACCCTATAGTCTTTATGCCTTCAGGTGGGTCAACCAAGTTCCAAACTTGGTTTCATACATGGAATCCATTTCGACTTCATGGCATCAAGCCACTTATCCCTTCTGAACTTGTCGGCACTTCTTCATAACTGGTAGGCTCCTCATCATCAATGAGTAACACGTCGTTCGATTCACTTACGAGAAATCCATATCTCTCAGGAATATTGCGTGTTCTACCAGATCTACGAAGATGTGGTGTTACAATAGGTCGAGATTGCTCATCACTATGAGTTATCGGTTGTTGTGCTCACCGGTATCTCATCAATGTCTATTTGAGTCTCTCGAGCCTCCTCGAAGCTCAGCGACACTCCCCTTGTTTTCTTGCAAGAGAAACTCTTTCTCTAGAAACAGACATGCCTTGAAACAAACACCTTTTGTTCCACGAGGATGATAGAATTGGTAACCCCTTGTTTCCTTAGGGTATCAATAAATAGACATTTATCGGACTTAGCATCCAATTTATCGTCTGATCAGCTTCACATAAGCAGGACAACCCCATATCTTCAAGTAAGATACATGAGGTTTCTTACTATTCCATATCTCATATGGAGTAGTAGAGACTACCTTGGTAGGCATTCTGTTTAACAAGTAAACAGCTGTCTGAAGTGCATAGCCCCAAAGGACTTGGGAAGATTCATGATTCATCATTGACTGACCATGTCCAACAAGGTCGATTCGCCTCTCAGATACACCATTATGCTGTGGTGTATATGGCGGAGTCCATTGAGACAATATGCCATTGTCTCTTAGATAATCAAGAAACTCTTGACTTAAGTATTCACCACCTCGATCCGATCGAAGTATTTTAATACTTTTGTCATGTTGTTTCTCTACTTCATTTCAGAATTCTTTGAACCTTTCAAAGGCTTCAGACTTGTGTTTCATCAAGAACACATACCCAAACCTTGAGTGATCATCGGTGAAGGTAATGAAGTAGCTATAGGCTCCTAAAGCTTGAGTTGATATAGGTCCACATACATCAGTATGTACTAGACCTAGTAACTCTCCCACTCGTTCACCTTTTCAGTAAAAGGTAACTTAGTCATCTTGCCTTTTAAGCATGATTCGCATGTATCGTATGAATCCAATTCAAACGATTCCAGAATTCCACATCGGTGTAATTCGGACATGCGTTTCTTGCTTATATGGCCAAGACGACAATGCCACATGTAGAGTCTAATTGATTATCCTTTCGAGCATGCTTGTTGCTCGCCGATATTGAAAATGTCCTTTGGATCGTCCAGCGTATAAATGCCATTGCTTAAAGTTCCAGTCCCATAAAGAACTCCATTCAAAGTTATATAACAACAATTGTTACTAAACGTCAAATGGAAACCATTTCTATTTAAACAGGAAATAGAAACAATGTTCTTTATTAGAGAAGGAACATAATAGCAATTGTCGATTCTAAGACTAGTCCACTAGGAGCTTTTAGCAAATAAGTTCCGATGGCGACCAACCTTTGCTCCCATTCCCGACACGTAAATTTGACTCTCCCTGTGAGTCTTCTTCTATTCCTTAGCCCCTGTATGTCATTACATATATGTGAGCCACACCCAGTATCCAATACCCAAGTGTCTAAGGAAATAGAATGACAATCAATAACGAAGATACCTGAAGAGGATGGGGCATCAGATGCCTTCTTCTTCTTCATGGACTCAAGATAAATCTTGCAGTTTCTTCGCCAGTGGCCTTCCTTGCCACAGTAATGGCAAGTGCCCTTTTGTGCTGGTTCTGCCTTCTTGTTCTTCCCTTTCTTCTGTTCTTTTTCCTTCCTCTTAGAACCTTCCTTTGAGGAATCAACTAACAGAACCGCCTTCTCCTCATGCTTCACAGAAGGCTCCACGTCTTGACATATTGAGGAGCTCAGAATAGTGGATTCTAATTTGTTCATCCGATAGTTCATCACAAATTGTGAGAAACTCTTGGGCAAACAATGCGAATTAAGTCAATACTTAATTCATGATCCATCACAAACTGAGGGTGGCTAGTCGCTCGATGTACCCGTTCATCTTTAGCACAAAGCACTCTGAGGAACCTTCTTGCATCTTCGTGGTGAAGAGGAGCACGAGACTTGAACCCGGATCTCGCTTGCTCATCAAACAACTCATGAAGATGGAAGACCATAGTATTAGCATCCATATGCTCATATGCGTACCATCGCGCTAGCATGATGCAATAGACCAACATTTAGTGAGTTGCATCGTCCTTAGGAGGAAGAGACTCTTCAAGGACATATGCTAGCTTTTCAAGAACAATTCTCGTGTTTTTAAGTCAGAAGTTAGGCCGTTTGTTTGAATCCAAAATAGTGCACAAATTCAAAGACGTCATGATCAATCGATTAACCAAGAAATACAAAACGAGCATATATGAGAAAATGATTTTTAAAATGCATCAATATACATTTATAAATCCCATTCATTTTGTGAATTTCAAAAACCCCAAAATCACTTCGGGAGATCGTAGGTCCATCTCTGAATGGGCTGATATCTATCATAGATATGAACAACCTTGGAGAGAGTCCAACAAGCCATTGATAACTACGATGGTAGGTATCAAATATACCGATTGCATATCATGTATATGCAACTATCACAATGTGCTATCAACTAATTGAATGTTCACACATACATCGGGTTGTTAACACATTAACAAGTATGCATCATATGCATAGCACCCAACTTCACCTCCCTTTACATCGACCTTGGAGAGAGTCCAACAAGCCGATGCTCCAGGTTAAAGCCAACCCATTAATCGAGGAATAGTTTTAATATGGTTAGAGTGCATTCAACCAATTAGCCTGGCTTGGAGAGAGTCCAACAACCAAAGCTAAAGATTGACCTCTGACTCTTACCATATTAGTATTAAAATATTCCATGGTTTGAACATGTTCGGGTTCGAGCCGGGCTTGGAGAGAGTCCAACAACCCCAACAAGAAATGGAACTCTGGTTCTAACCATATTAATGGAAGGTGTAGGCTTTAATATTGATTTAGGATTTTTATGTCTCATCCTCTTTGCATGCAAATAACTATTATCTACATGACATGACATACATGACATACATCTACATGTCACGACACGCATGACATAATGATATGCATCTAATGCAATTACATGTCATACAATTATGTCATGTACAATATTTTCTTATATGTCATAACTATTTATGGAAATAAAATATGTTTAAGATTTGATTCACCAAATCAAATCATGATTAAATTAGGAAACAAATTTCCAAATCTAATAACATATTTTATTTGTGGAAATAGTTGATTAAGGAGAGTAAATTTAGGAAAATAATTTCCTAAATCATCAAAACTACTTATGAAAATAATTTTTTTAAGATTTGATTTCCCAAATCAAATCATGATTAAATTAGAAAACAAATTTCCAAAATCTAATCAAATATTTTATTTATGGAAAATATCAATTTCCATAAATACTTCCAACTTTCCAAAAGTGGAAGATTTCCATAAATACTTCTAGACTTTTCAAAATTAAAAAATTTCCATAAATACTTCTAACTTTTCAAAAGTAGAAAATTTCCAGAAATATCATTATGACTATTGTAAAATAATTTTATGATTATGTCGAAACACAACCTGGGCTATGATACCACTGTTGGGTTTCCATGGCGTGTGTGTTCGAACATGTTTAGTAAACATGTGCCGCAGTGAAGGAATAAAATAATAAATCTAATTTATTACAACACACATCACTGCGCATGCATAGTATACAATGTAGACATAACGTAAATTCAAATTTTGCAATAAAAGGAAATTTAAACTCGTTATACCTATCACGTGTAGCGGGAAAGGCATCAGCGGAGCGATCTGCTAGAATCGTCTCTATCCGTATCCACGCCGAGTATCTTCCTGGATGACTTCACAAAGTCACGAGCCTCGCCGTGTGGGTTACTAGCCTCGTGTTGAAGATGATGTGATCGAGAAGATCACGATCGAATCAAATTCGGATCCAAAATGAGTCCTCAAAACTCGCTTCTCCGGAGAGGTATTCGTCAACCGTTTGGCCAGTCCTCCTCCACCTATGAGGATTACGATCGAATCCCGATAAGGCGCTGTCGGGCTCAAATGTCGTCAAGCGATGGTCCGACAAGAGGAAACAAGCTGTCAGAAAACTGGACAGCTTTGGTGGAAGAATAGGGCCGGCCAAAGGTGGAAGCTCACCTTATTACGAACCCAAGGAGATCACGGAGTCTCGGGGAGGATGGATCGGCAACTTGGCCGGCGGCAAGATGCATCATGTCCTCATAAGACACAATTTGGGGCAATGGGCGGATGGGTTGTTAGCCGACTTCTCCAAGGAGAGGAGGCGGCAACAATTAGGTTAGGGAATTTGGATTAGGGCTTAACAAACCCTTAAGCCCTCTTTTATAGAGAACAAATTCTCTTAATGGTTATCGGATCATAACCAAAGGCCCATTAACCCGCTCCATTAATTTAAGTTAAAATAAACCAAATCATGATGGTTTATTTTAAGTTAAAACGAACCGAACCAACTTTGGTTCATTCGTTTAAAACAAACCAAACCCCTTTGGTTTATTCTCCTCCATTGGATTAGAACCAAACCAATTTGGTTCATCCATTATGTCTTCATAAGACCACCATCCACGCTTCCATTGTGAAATGATTTCATGCTCGCTTGTTTGGTCCAACCAAACCTAGTTTCTCTCGGTCTGAGAATCTCATTCTCAAGCTCGTTTTAAATCCTTCGGATTACGCTCGTTGTGCGTGTGACCAAATAGGTTCTCGGTTTATGTTGGGCGTCTATAATTAACCATTAATTATAGAACGATCATGAGTGGCACCTAGTAGTACATCATGATCCCCAATTAACCGAAAAGATCAACGGTTGATCCAGAACTATTTTTTGAAACCCTTCAGCAGCTCGAATGAATCGTGCCCCATTCCTTTCACTCATCTTATACCCTCTTGGTTCAGGACATGGTCTATAGTGTCAGTCCCCACTAGGCTGACTACGTCACACCTAGCTCAAATATCATTTCCTCGTCCTACAGATTCTAGTTACTGCACATGTATCGAAGAGTACCTTACTCTAAACATGTAATGCTTTGGCCAAAGACTTTAGTAACAATCCGACGAGAGGCCATGGGTATACATCTCCTCGCAAGGAGTGGTGAATCTTTTATAGGCTATTCAAACACCTTCGATCACTTCGACTTATACCCAATCATCCCGGGTCCACATCTCCTTAGAGATGCTTGCTTAAGATGTCAAAGCATAAGTCTTTAAGATCAAGATGACTTGAATACCGCAAGTCAAAGGAACATCGCACTTAAGCTACAGTAAGAACTTCATTGACATATCTATATATGCAGAGAACCATATGAAGTCTTACGGTTGGTCACTCCAATGAACTAGTTACCATAACTAGCATCCACGATTAACTCCGGACATCACAATGTCTCCAGCCAGTGAGAATCAGCTGCTTGGATACACCAAAAAGTATACCTCGTGCTAGTCTCGACAGAATTGATGGTGTCCAAATCCATCAATTCATCGACTAGGGATAATTCTGATACATCACAATTACACATGTAGAGATACTCACTAGTTGTGATCCAATCACAAATTCTCTCATCTTGTGAATCATATCGTGGACATTCGATAAATGAGTTTAAGATCAATCAAATACATGAAACATGTATACTCAAATAGTGAATCTTCATTTATCATATAAATGGTTCATACATAAGCGATTGCCTTAGGACATCTCTATATTACTAACGGCACTCGTGGTTATGCCACCAAGGTGACTAAAGTTGTGTGACATTTATCTCAGTTAGATTAGCTATGTGTTTAGTGGATACAGAAATAACATTTAGTGTATTGGTCACTATTGTAATCATGGATGGAGTTGACCACGTGATCATTGGTTTGAGTCTTGAACTGTGTTGAAAAGGTGAATTTCGAGAGCTAACGTCGAGTCAAAGCAGTCAAGTCATCACATTTGTTGTAAATCAAGGCTCTGATGTTAGAATTTCACTAATTATGCTAGTCAGATTATTACTCTGTGGGGTAATGGACAAGGTAGGTATATTATTGTTGATACAGACAATGGAGGTTTAAGTTACAAAGTTCCATAGGGATTTTGATCCTTGAGCTTCTTGAGCCTAGATCGATAATGTTGAAGGTACTTTTAAGTACCTAACTTGTATTTATATAGGGGGAGTGGAGTTAGTTTCTTACTATTGCAATGATCAAGTTGTTACTTGGTGGAATATGTAGAGGAATTTTGGGGAAAATAACCCATTATGGGATTATGGGTTCAGGATGTTTTCGAGAGACAGTATTTTCCCTTTGTTATTTTGTATGACTCATTGTTAGGGAATTCTTGAGCCTTAAGATGAGTGATCAATAGTTAATGGAGTTTCACTAGAGAGTTTATTAGACTTGCAGAGTTTACCCCCCATTTAAGGGCTCAAGATAGTGTTTGAGTTGTTTTCAATCACCCACGATTTATTGGCTTACATTTGGATTAGGATAGTTGGATCTTCCATCAGTTCCTATCGGGAGGCATTAGGGTGAGTCATATTTATGAAATGATCTGCGTAGTGTCTCAAGATAATAGTGTAGTCAATCTAGTGATAATAACCTACACTTCTGATAAGGCAACCGTAGAAGTCGTGAACGTGCTCTTCTAGCTGGATTTACATGACATTATTTCACTCCCATATTGTTGCTCGATATTGATCATGTCTGTTGCTAGATGGTAATTTGATGTTGATGATGAAAGTTTACAACCTCTTGAGTGATTGAGGGTTTAGTTGGAGTTTTAGTTTATTTTGGTGGTGATCAAGACTCTGTCCCGAAAATGAAAGATTGATGAAACACCTCATTTCCCACCGGAAAACAGGAATATGGATTAAAGCTTTCTCCTCATATTTATGTGGCTATCAGAAGTGGTTTGTGCACTTGTGGAGATATGAGACTGGTTGTATGGTTCTTGAAGAAAATGATAGGAAGAAGTGTATACACCTAGATTCATACAGTTACCGAATTCTTATTCTAGGTCACTGTGAAATAGGGAATCCATTAAGAGGAGAACTTGGATGAGTTTGCATCTTTACTCGAAAGGAATTGTAGATGGTTGAAGGATTGATCATTAAGGTATTACCATAGTTTACCTTACTTGATGATATTTTGAGAGATACTGATAATTTACAGATATCTCTGGTTAAAAAAAAAACATGTATAGATAGGATTAGAAGGATTTTTATATTGGATCATGTGGATTAATAGTGTTTCCACCGACAGGTGAGATGTTGAGATGATTACTATGATGTTTATCAGAGGGGTTTGATATTGATTTTAGATGTTTAGAGGTTGATTGATAGAAATGTTATAGTATGGTGAGAGAGTTGACTTAGTTGTTTTATAGTTAACTTGGTTGATATGAGGTGGATATTTGGAGATTATCTTGGAGGATATGATTGTGACATGATGGTATAAGAATGTCTCTCGGATGCCTGTATAATTTGAGAGTAATCAGATGTAGTGTCGAATGAACTTCTAGGCTTGCCGCTGTATAGGCAAGTAGAGTAGGCGACCAGAGTGATTTCGGAAATAGTTTTCGATATCGAAGATCTCCTACTGGGTGACAATTTATTTGATACTGAGGTAATGATATTTTACGAGCCAAATGGTTGTACTTATGGTGCGTTAGCTGAGGGCTAGTGTAAAGCACACAAGGTTGTTGAAGCTCGTGAAATACTCAAGGCAATGTCATCCAATTGGCTGAGTGCCAAATCGAGTTGCTTAGATACCGCCATCGATCGGTCTTTCAAAGTTGGCAAGGTTGATGATGCTGAGAGGTATTTGTTGGAATGATGATTTTTCAGCGGATAATTTAGTTAGTATCAGTGTTGCTTAACACTATGGGAATTGGAAGAATCTAAGTCCCAATTATAGGAGGTGTTGGATGGGATATTTATTTGTCCCAGTATTTTATTTCTTGAGAAGCTCTGGAACTCGTTGTTCAAAGATAGATGAACCTTTGAGGTTATACATCGATTATCGATGATGGAATGCTGTAGTGGTAGAAGGAAATGAATATCCTTCATGGTGGATTGAGGATCTATTTAGATAAACTATAGGACACATGTGTATACTCTAGGATTGATTTATGATTGGTGTGTTGATATTGTAGTGACAGGGTGTCATACAATTATCAAAGTCGTAGGGATGATTGATATATCATCAACCTAGAGTAAAGAGGATGCAGGTGTGAAGCGATGAAGCTTCTAGATTATCTTATTAAACTTATTGACGACTTTGTCGTCCAGGGATTTGGGAAATCGTGTATTCTGGACACAATTGGATCATTTGTGATGGTGGCAGTTGGAGTTGAGCACTCGGCCACCGTAGATGATGGTTTTCTGGTATTGATTTAATTATTACCATATATATGGATAGGGTGCTCTAGTGGTTCTACACCGCTGATTGGTGATGGAATTTACTTGGTCTGAAGCTTGTGAAACTAGTTTCAGGGCTCAGACGTTGGTTTACTTTTACACAGTGTTGTTTGATCATTCTTGGGTGGAAGGAAGGGTGTTGTATGCAGATGCAATGTTTTAGAGAATGGAGCGTTTCTGAGGTAGTTGCTCAAGACGTATCCCATGTTTACGTCAAAGGAGGAACTACGAGATGGTTTGTCATAGATATGACGTGGACTTCGGAGTTGTTATGTTGTTTTGTATAGGTGAGGAGCCGGAATGCTCATGGGGTTTTGGCTAGCTACTGGGTAGTTGCACAGAGTTGTTAGAACTCGGATAGTTGCAACTGGAGAGATTGGTCAGTAAAGTTTTCTAGTCACCTTCCGTTCTGTGCGATAGAATGGATTTAGACAGTAGATTGCTCTTGTGAGGAAATACTTTCTCCGTCTCCGAGAAGAATGGTGGGTTACATAGTTACATTCGAATTTAGGAAGAGTTACTTTTGATTCAGGACAACAGATAGATTCCTGTTGGGATGATAGAGAGAATCTACCATAGAGTATACTCTTTCTCTACCTGTTCGGAGTAAGTGATAGTTGAATTCGTATGTTGTCTGTAGCTAGATAGCTACCTGACATCTTGACTGTCTACGAGTCCCGGTCGTGGTAGCATGTCGTTGCCTGCAGATAGTGCCTTTTGCATTACCCTGAGAGCCACGAGGCTTGGTCACGATATTTTGATAAGTATTGCTTGAAGATTGCAATAGGTTGTATATGTTGCAGATGTATTCGGATTGTATCCGGGAAATCGTAAGTATTGAAACGTTCTTCATGGTGGATGACATGTGGGACATAGTTGATTTGGAAGTCTGGGGTTCAGTGTGTCAACTAGTAAAGGTGGTATATAAATAATCAGCAAGGTTCTGTACCGAGATGGACGTGAAAGCATAGTATGAGGGACAGTGTTGGGAGATTATTTGGAATTCGAAAAGGACTTAGTATGATTAGCTAAGTCAGCTCATTTTCGTCTGATCCATACGATGAGTTTGTTGGATTCGCTGGATAGGTTATACTGTGGAGATTTTCAGTTCATGGAGTATCGTATGTGATAGCGATTCAGGATTTACCGTAGGATTATGGCATAGTCTTTAACAGGTCACGGATATCGAGCTCCACTCTGGTACAGCTAGGTACTTATGATAGGGTGGTCGATATGAAGATACTATTCATACGTTGGAAGGGCTGCTGAAAGCAGGTGTGATAGATTTTAGGGGATATCAGTAACCCCACTTGGTCACTTGAGGGTGACTTGTCTCTAGATGCTTGAGATGGTTGTTGTGACATCTCATACTAATATACAAGTAGGAAATTTGGGGACCAAATTTTTATTAGTGAGGGAGAATGTTAAATACTGAAGATTTAAAATATTAAATTTAATGACCAAAAATTTAAGAAAATAATCCTGAGAATTTTTCGGGATTTTTAGGAATTTTTTCGGAATTTTTATGGATTTAAACGGAGTCCGTACAAGATTATTACGGGGATAAAATAAATAGGTTTTAGGTGGGGTCTATTAAAGGGGATTAATAGGCGATATTAACCTAAGTTATTTATTTCCTCTTTTTATTTTCCCCGTCACTACCTTTTTTTTCCCCTTCGACAGTTCCTCTCGTGCGACTTTCTCTTCGCTGTCGACGGTTCTCCCGCACGATCTTCTCTTCGCCGACGACCAGGCCGCCGATTCTCCTCTTCCTCGTCGACCACAATCGCGTGCGTCAGCCGCCGCGACCACTGGATCGCCGCGAGCCCCTTCCGTTCCCAAACTCGCCCGAGCCTTGCAGTCGCCCCTTTCTCCGCAGCAGCCGGCGCCGCCGTCTCCTCGCCTCTGAGCCGCCACGAGGTTCCTTCTCCGCGAGTTCCCTTCCGCCGCAGCCCCGACAGCCCTCTGCGTGCTCGCCGGCCTCCTCTGCCACAGTCGCAGGCGCCGGTTCCTCTGCCACAGGACCATCTACAGCCGCCTTCTCCACTCGTCTCCGTTGTCGTAGCCTTCCCCTCCGCGTGAATTGATCAGCGGGGGTGAGTTTCTGTTGGAGTAAACGATTAGGGCAGCAACAAGTATTCGACGAACGGAGATAATTTGGAGGAGAGCCACCGGTGTAGCAGTGCTGTTATAACTTGATTTACTCTTTTTGCATCTGTTAGTTATAGATTCTATTGGGTGAGTGATTTGATCTGGTCATTGGATGTTCTGTCGTTGAATTTGATCGGTGGTTTTGGGCAGTGATCGCGATCGTCGTTTGCTTCGACGAACAGCAGATAAAGGAAGGTTGCTGCCGAAGGATTTCTAAGGCCGGTAAGTGGTGATTTACCCTTCTCTGTTTCTTATGTGGTGGATGTATATTGTGGAGGGTTGATGGATCTGGGAGTGGTTCTTGGCGCTGTGAGCGTGTTGTTGGTTGAGAGAGATGTAAGAGTCCATTTGGGTGATATCGGCTGTACACGGCTAGGTGTTTGGAAGTTTGGTAGGTTGTGGGTCTTGGTTGTGAGTTTTGTTATGCAGTTGGTTGGCTGTGAAGGGTTGTAAATGGATTGTGGGTGCCAAGTTGTGGGATCCAAGTGTTGGATCGAGTTTGAGGTAAGGTTTGGTTGAGCTGTGTGTATGTCACCTAGGGTTAGGTTGGATTTATACTTCTAATCGATGAGATGTTCTATATATTGTTGTGGAGTTATAAATTAAGCTTGAGGAAAATGAAGGATTTATTTAGGATGTTGTTAAATTCCATTGCTGCAATGGGGATGGTTGTGATTGATTGTTTTGAGGAGAAACCAAAGATTTTATCATTTTAATACTATGATGATTGTTGCCATTATGGATAATATTTTCATATGATGAGTATTGATCATGGTGAGATTAATTTCAAGGATATGTTCTTGGATTTAAGAGATAATCACAATTTGTGACCTACGGGTTGAGGGTCTACTTGGGGATACATAGTAGTAATCTAGCACGTTGTTGTGTGCTTGGATTTGATGGATTTACTTTGAATTAATTGGTTATGGAAGGAATTGATTAAGTATTCGATTTGTCGGTGAATGGTATTTTGTGCTTAACAATAGTTAACGAGGCGTGTTCGATTTCATCGCTGACGATCTGGTTCTTTTTGCGGATATTTTATCAGGCGGGTATTTTGACTTATCTTTTAGATATAGTCAAGTTGATATGCTAGTTAAAATAGCTTGCAATAATTTTCATGATTATATGCCTAGTATGATATGTGCCTACTTGATACATGCATGTGATAGGTTATGATTATATCTTCCCTGTTTTATTTGGATCATAGTTACTTGGATTGTGGATATGTACATATTGATTGTGCATATTATTCGGATAGGTGTATTTAATTGGATTTACATGCTTTAGTATCATGCACCATCTTGCATGATTGCATGCTGGCTGGACGGGGTTCCTTTATAGTTGAGCCCGCAGCCAGTTACATGGCCTGCACACACTGCCACTCATGGGTTAGTGGTACATCAGGAGGGTGTGTGCAATTGCTCTGTCAGGCTCCGCTGGTCCGCTCATGGGTAGCGATGAGGCAACGTGGTAGCGGGCATGGATCCCTCCTCTGGTCTATGACACCGGGAGATGAGAGCTTAGCTACCCCACTCTGTTTGGGGCAGAAGGATAGGTGTACTCTGACAGCATCCTGTCCACTCGGTCACTCAGGAGCAGTGATGGCAGAGTGCACAGTTGTCATAGCCCTACCCACTCGGCTTCACCATCGCGTGTGAGGCGGCTGACTGGCGTCAGGGGTGACCATGTCATTTGCACGGCATGCACTTTGCACGGATCGCATTTGTATTGTGTTTGCTGCTTTATTTTATTGATGCCTTGGATGTTGCATATGATTGTCATGCATACAGGATTCATATTCGTATATGGTGATGACTTTATCTCTTATAGTTGGGCACATGCTCCTATATCAGGGTAGGAGATTCAGGTGAGTACAGTCCTTTTGCATTTATTTCTTGCTTACCCTATATGTGAGACTGTACTGACATGATTTTTATTGTTAGCTATATCTTACTTTGCATATCGACTATACCCGCTGAGTTCTTCGAACTTACCCCATTGATTTATATCTATTTCAGGATGAAGTATCAGAGAGTCCAATTGCCAAACCCCACTGTCGTGAAAGTTCTATTTGTTATTTGTGTTTCTGAGTTTTGGATATTTTGATTAGAATATATGTTTAGGACTGGAGTTGGATATTTGTACCTGTGGATGTTTTGGTATGTCCTTAGGGACCTTTGATCGGATTTATTTCGATTGGTTTTGGTTGGGTATTCCTGCCCAGATGGCAGAAGGGGTAAGTCTAGTTATGTAGACTGTTTACCTTTTTCTTTGATAGTTGTCCAGAGGCCTAATTTATTATCTGCGTGGGTTGTTTGAATTTTGGTCGTGTTGACCGATGTATAGTGGCCGTGTAGGCCTTGTATGTAAATTGGCATTGTCACCCGTACAGGGGAAATGCTGTCGGATTTTCGTCTGGCGGGGACTCCATCGGGGCGTGACAATTTATTTGGTATCAGAGCGCCTAGGTTTTCGAGTTCCTAGGGGTTTTTGGATTTTTCGAAGTTCGCCACGTTTGGAAGGTTTTACGAGGCAATTTGGAAAATTTTGGATTGGTATGGATTTCCGACGATTTTTATGTTTCGGAAATTCGAGGATTTATGACGAGGTTAATATGGGGATTTGGCGGCGATGGGACCTCTCCTGCAGCGAAATAGGTATACTGAAAATTTTTATATATTTTTACTTCTAGTAACATCTGTTCTAGTAACATCTATAATAATTTAACAGATATGAGACGAGGTGAGCGTGCTCTTGCTTCGCACTCAGAGCATACGATACATCGAGCCTTGTACATAACATAGCATACATGATAGATCCTATTGCGGATGCATAAGGAATCTTACTCATTCAAATCCTCTCGTCTTCTGTGCGCGGACACATTGACTTCGAAAGGTGTACCCCATGCATGATGGGTAGGAAACCTTTCTTGGATTCCGACATGCTAAACCTCTTTAACACTCGGTCTATATATGTAGACTGCGAAAGACCAAGCAACCGTTTCGATCTATCTCTATAGATCTTAATCCCGAGGATGTAGGTTGCTTCTCCCAGGTCTTTCATGGAGAATGTCTTGGATAATCAAATCTTCACTGACTGTAATATTGAAACATCATCTCCTATGAGTAATATGTCTTCGACATACAATACTAGGAACACGACTGCACTCCCACTAACCTTCTTGTACACACAAGGTTCGTCTGGATTTTATGAGAAATCAAACTTTTTGATTGTCTCATCAAAACTGATATTCTAGCTCCTGGATGCTTGCTTCAATCCATATATGGGCTGTCACAACTTGCATACCTTGGTTTTATCAACCGATGTGAAACCCTCAGGCTGTATCATATACACGTCCTCGAGCAGGTTTCCATTAAGGAAAGCTGTTTTCACATTCATCTGCCATATCTCATAATCATAATGAGCCGCTATGGCCAGGAGCATCCGAATGGATTTAAGCATAGCTACAGGCGAATAGGTTTCGTCATAATCAACACCTTGCTTTTGACGATATCCTTTCGCCACCAATCTAGCCTTATAGGTAATCACATTACCATCCATGTCGGTTTTCTTCTTGAAAACCCACTTGCACCCTATAGGCTTGATGCCTTCAGGTGGGTCAACCAAGTTCCAAACTTGGTTTTCATACATGGAATCCATTTCCGACTTCATGGCATCAAGCCACTTATCCCTTTCTGAACTTGTCAGCACTTCTTCATAACTGGTAGGCTCCTCATCATCAATGAGTAACACGCCATTCGATTCACTTACGATAAATTCATATCTCTCAGGAATGTTGCGTGTTCTACTAGATCTACGAAGATGTGGTGTTACAATAGGTCCAGCCGATTGCTCATCACTATGAGTTATCGGTTGTTGTGCTCCACCAGGTATCTCATCAATGTCTATTTGAGTTTCTCAAGCCTCCTCAAGCTCGACGACACTCCCACTGTTTTCTTGTAAGAGAAACTCTTTCTCTAGAAACACATCATGCCTTGAAACAAACACCTTTTGTTCCACAGGATGATAGAATTGGTAGCCCCTTGTTTCCTTAGGGTATCCAATAAATAGACATTTATCAGACTTAGCATCCAATTTGTCTGATACAGTCTGCTTCACATAAGCAGGACAACCCCATATCTTCAAGTAAGATACATGAAGTTTCTTACTATTCCATATCTCATATGGAGTAGTAGAGACTACCTTGGTTGGCATTCTGTTTAACAAGTAAACAGTTGTCTGAAGTGCATAGCCCCAAAAGGACTTGGGAAGATTCGCATGATTCATCATTGACCTGACCATGTCCAACAAGGTCCGATTATGCCTCTTAGATACACCATTATGTTGTGGTGTATATGGCAGAGTCCATTGAGACAATATACCATTGTCTCTTAGATAATCAAGAAACTCTTGACTTAAGTATTCACCACCTCGATCTGATCGAAGAATTTTAATAATCTTGTCATGTTGTTTCTCTACTTCATTTCTGAATTCTTTGAACCTTTCAAAGTCTTCAGACTTGTGTTTCATCAAGAACACATACCCAAACCGTGAGTGATCATCGGTGAAGGTAATGAAGTAGCTATAGCCTCCTAAAGCTTGAGTTGACATAGGTCCACATACATTAGTATGTATCAGACCTAGTAACTCTCCCACTCATTCACCTTTTCCTGAAAAAGGTAACTTAGTCATCTTGCCTTTTAAGCATGATTCGCATGTATCGTATGAATCCAATTCAAACGATTCCAGAATTCCACATCGGTGTAATTCAGACATGCATTTCTTGCTTACATGGCCAAGACGACAATGCCACATGTAGGAGTCTAATTGATTATCCTTTCGAGCACGCTTATTGCTCACTTCGATATTGAAAATGTCACTGGATACGTCCAACGTATAAATGCCATTGCTCAAAGTTCCTGTTCCATAAAGTACGCCATTCAAAGTTATATAACAACAATTGTTACTAAACGTCAAATGGTAACCATTTCTATTTAAGCAGGAAATAGAAACAATGTTCTTTATTAGAGAAGGAACACAATAGCAATTGTCCAGTTCCAAGACTAGTCCACTAGGGAGCTTCAGCAAATAAGTTCTGATGGCGACCGCATTGACCTTTGCTCCATTATCAACTCGCAAATTTGACTCCCCTCTGACGTGTCTTCTTCTATTCCTTAGCCCCTGTATGCCATTACATATATGTGAGTCACACCCAGTATCCAATACCCAAGTGTCTAAGGAAATAGAATGACAATCAATAACGAAGATACCTGAAGAGGATGGGGCATCGGATGTCTTCTTCTTCTTCATGGACTCAAGATAAATCTTGCAGTTTCTTCGCCAGTGGCCTTCCTTGCCATAATGATGGCAAGTGCCCTTTTGTGCTGGTTCTGCCTTCTTTGTCTTCTTGTTCTTCCCTTTCTTCTGTTCCTTTGCCTTCCTCTTAGAACCTTTCTTTGAGGAATCAACTAACAGAACCGCCTTCTCCTCATGCTTCACAGTAGGCTCCACAGTCTTCAGCATATTGAGGAGCTCAGGAATAGTGGATTCTAATTTGTTCATCTGATAGTTCATCACAAATTGTGAGAAACTCTTGGGCAAACAATGCAGAATTAAGTCAATACTTAATTCATGATCCATCACAAACCCGAGGGTGGCTAGCCGCTCGATGTACCCGTTCATCTTTAGCACAAACTGCACTACAGACGAACCTTCTTGCATCTTCGTGGAGAAGAGGAGCCTGGACACTTAGAACCTTTTGGATCTCGCTTGCTCATCAAACAACTCATGAAGATGGAAGACCATAGTATTAGCATCCATATGCTCATGCTGCTTTTGCAGCTCAGGTACCATCGCAACTAGCATGATGCAACTCGCCAGTTCAGAATCTGCCACATGCTTCTGATAGACCAACATTTGGTCTAGAGTTGCATCGTCCTTAGGACGGTTGGGAAGATGCTCTTCAAGGACATATGCTAGCTTTTTCGCCTTAAGAACAATTCTCAGGTTTCTAAGTCAGTCCAGGAAGTTAGACCCAGTCAATTTGTTTGAATCCAAAATAGCGCGCAAATTTAAAGACGTCAAGATCAATCGATTAACCTAGAAATACAAAACGAGCATATATGAGAAAATGATTTTTAAAATGCATCAATATACATTTATAAATCCCATTCATTTTGCGAATTTCAAAAACCCCAAAATCACTTCGGGAGATCGTAGGTCCATCTCCGAATGGGCTGATATCCATCATAGATATGAACAACCTTGGAGAGAGTCCAACAAGTCATTCATAACTACGATGGTAGGTATCAAATATACCGATTGCATATCACGTATATGCAACTATCACAATGTGCTATCAACTAATTGAATGTTCACACATACATCGGGTTGTTAACACATTAACAAGTATGCATCATATGCATAGCACCCAACTTCACCTCCCTTTACATCGACCTTGGAGAGAGTCCAACAAGCCGATGCTCCAGGTTAAAGCCAACCCATTAATCGAGGAATAGTTTTAATATGGTTAGAGTGCATTCAACCAATTAGCCCGGCTTGGAGAGAGTCCAACAACCAAAGCTAACGATTGACCTTTGACTCTTACCATATTAGTATTAAACTATTCCATGGTTTGAACATGTTCGGGTTCAAGCCGGGCTTGGAGAGAGTCCAACAACCCGAACAAGAAACGGAACTCTGGTTCTAACCATATTAATGGAAGGTGTAGGCTTTAATATTGAGTTAGGGTTTTTATGTCTCATCCTCTTTGCATGCAAATAACTATTATCTACATGGCATGACATACATGACATACATCTACATGTCACGACACGCATGGCATAATGATATGCATCTAATGCAATTACATGGCATACAATTATGTCATGTACAATATTTCCTTATATGTCATAACTATTTATGGAAATAAAATATGTTTAAGATTTGATTCACCAAATCAAATCATGATTAAATTAGGAAACAAATTTCTAAATCTAATCTCATAGTTTATTTGTGGAAATAGTTGATTAAGGAAAGTAAATTTTGGAAAACAATTTCCTAAATCATCAAAACTACTTATGGAAATAATTTTTTTTTAAGATTTGATTTCCCAAATCAAATCATGATTAAATTAGGAAACAAATTTCCAAAATCTAATCAAATATTTTATTTATGGAAAATATCAATTTCCATAAATACTTCCAACTTTCCAAAAGTGGAAGATTTCCATAAAAACTTCTAGACTTTCCAAAATTGAAAAATTTTCATAAATACTTCTAACTTTCCAAAAGTAGAAAATTTCCAGAAATATCATTATGACTATCACAAAATAATTTTATGATTATGTCGAAACACAACCTGGGCTCTGATACCACTGTTGGGTTTCCGGCACCGCGGCGAGTATGTGTTCGAACATGTTTCGTAAACATGTGCACAGCGGAAGGAATAAAATAATAGATCTAATTTATTAAAACACACACATCACACATATGCATAGTACAACATGTGTAGACATAATCGTAAATTCAAATTTTGCAATAAAAGGAAACTTAGACTACGTATACCTGACGTATCACGTGTAGCGGGAAAGACATCAATCGGAACGATTCTAGCTAGAATCGTCTCTATCCGTATCCACGCCGA
The DNA here is from genome assembly GCA_025175895.1 of Wurfbainia villosa. Lineage (NCBI taxonomy): Eukaryota > Viridiplantae > Streptophyta > Magnoliopsida > Zingiberales > Zingiberaceae > Wurfbainia > Wurfbainia villosa. Next base: position 4,358,425 of record CM045995.1, on the reverse strand, counting down.
GTATCTTCGGGATGACTTCACAAAGTCACGAGTCTCGTCTTCGTACGGGTTACTAGCCTCGCGTTGAAGACGATGTGATCGAGAGAAGATCACGATCCAAATCAAAATTCGGATCCAAAATGAGTCCTCAAAAACTCGCTTCTCCGGAGAGGTATTCGTCAACCGTTTGACGAATCCTTCGTCCTCCACCTATGAGGATCACCGGAGATCGAATCCCCAGTAAGGAAGGCGCTGTCGGAGCTCCAAATGTCATCCAAACGATGCTCCGACAAGAGGGAAACAAGCTGTCCAGAAAACTGGACAACTTTAGTGGAGGAATAGGGGCCGGCCAAAAGAAAGGTGGAAGATCACCTTATTACCAAACCCAAAGGAGATCACCGGAGGGTCACCGGAGGATCCCCGGCCAAATCTTGGACATCGACAACAATTTGGCCGGCGGCACAAGGGATGGGCGGCGACAATGGGCTGTTGGCGCCGACTTCTCCAAGGAGAGGAGGGGGCGGCAACAATTAGGTTAAGGGAATTTGGATTAGGGCTTAACAAACCCTTAAGCCCTCTTTTATAGAGAACAAATTCTCTTAATGGTTATCGGATCATAACCAAAGGCCCGTTAACCCGCTCCATTAATTTAAGTTAAAATAAACCAAACCATGATGGTTTATTTTAAGTTAAAACAAACCGAACCAACTTTGGTTCATTCGTTTAAAACAAACCAAACCCCTTTTGTTTATTCTCCTCCGTTGGATTAGAACCAAACCATTTTGGTTTGTCCATCATGTCTTCATAAGACACGGCCCATCCACGCTTCCATTGCGACTGAAACGATTTCATGCTCGCTTCTTGTTTGGTCCAACCAAACCTAGTTTCTCTCGGTCTGAGAATCTCATTCTCAATCTCGTTTTAAATCCTTCGGATTACGCTCGTTGTGCGTGTGACCAAATAGGTTCTCAATTTATGTTGGCCATCTATAATTAACCATTAATTATAGAACGATCATGAGTGGCACCTAGTAGTACATCATGATCCTCAATTAACCGAAAAGATCAACGGTTGATCCAGAACTATTTTCTGAAACCCTTCAGCAGCTCGAATGAATCGTGCCCCATTCCCTTCACTCATCTTATACCCTCTTGGTTCAGGACATGGTCTATAGTGTCAGTCCCCACTAGGCTGACTACGTCACACCAAGCCCAAGTATCATTTTCTCGTCCTATGGATTCTAGTTACTGCACATGTATCGAAGAGTACCTTACTCTAAACATATAATGTTTTGTCCAAAGACTTTAGTAACAATCCGACGAGAGGCCATGGGTATACATCTCCTCGCAAGGAGTGGTGATTCCTTTATAGGCTATTCAAACACCTTCGATCACTTCGACTTATACGCAATCATCCCAGGTCCACATCTCCTCAGAGATGCTTGCTTAAGATGTCAAAGCATAAGTCTTTATGATCAAGATGACTTGAATACCACAAGTCAAAGGAACATCGCACTTAAGCTACAGTAAGAACTTCATTGACATATCTATATATGCAGAGAACCATATGAAGTCTTACGGTTGGTCACTCCAATGAACTAGTTACCATAACTAGCATCCACGATTAACTCCGGACATCACAATGTCTCCAGCCAGTGAGAATCAGTTGCTTGGATACACCAAATAGTATACCTCGTGCTAGTCTCGACAGAATCAATGGTGTCCAAATCCATCAATTCATCGACTAGGGATAATTCCGATACATCACAATTACACATGTAGAGATACTCACTAGTTGTGATCCAATCACAAGTTCTCTCATGTTGTGAATCGTATCGTGGACATTCAGTAAATGAGTTTAAGATCCGATCAAATACATGAACCATGTATACTCAAATAGTGAATCTTCATTTATCATATAAATGGTTCATACATAAGGCGATTGCCTTAGGACATTTCTCATATATTACTAACAGTGCAGACTCGTTGTAGGGGTCGCCCACCAAGGTGACCAGCCGAAGTTGTCGTAGTGTTTATACTCCAGGTTAGATTAGCTATGTGTTTAGTGGATAACAGGAAATAACATTTAGTGTATTGGTCACTATTCGTAATCATGGATGGAGTTGACCACGTGACCAATCTGTTCAGTTTGTGAGTCTTGAACCTGTGTTGAAAAGGTGAATTTCCTTTGAGAGCTGACTGATACCGAGTCAGAAAGCAGGGGTCAAGTCATCACATTTGTTGTGGAAATCAAGGGCTACAGTGTTAGAGATTTTCACTAATTATGCTAGTCAGATTATTACTCTGTGGGGTAATGGACAAGGAAGGTATATTATTGTTGATACAGACAATGGAGGTTTAAGTTACAAAGTTCCATAGGGATTTTGATCCTTGAGCTGCTTGAGCCTAGATCGATAACGTTGAAGGTACTTTTAAGTACCTAACATGTATTTATATAGGGGGAGTGGAGTTAGTTTCTTACTATTGCAATGATCAAGTTGTTACTTGGTGGAATATGTAGAAGAATTTTGGGGGAAATAACCCATTACGGGATCATGGGTTCAGGATGTTTTCGAGAGACAGTATTTTCCCTATGTTATTTTGTATGACTCATTGTTAGGGAATTCTTGAGCCTTAAGATGAGTGATCAATAGTTAATGGAGTTTCACTAGAGAGTTTATTAGACTTGTAGAGTTTACCCGCCATTTAAGGGCTCAAGATAGTGTTTGAGTTGTTTTCGATCACCCACGATTTATTGGCTTACATTTGGATTAGGATAGTTGGATCTTCCATCAGTTCCTATCGGGAGGCATTAGGGTGAGTCATATTTATAAAAATGATACTGCAGCAAGTGTCTCAAGATAATAGTGTAGTCAATCTAGTGATAATAACCTACACTTCTGATAAGGCAACCGTAGAAGTCGTGAACGTGCTCTTCTAGCTGGATTCACGTGGCATTATTTCACTCCCATATTGTTGCTCGATATTGATCATGTCTGTTGCTAGATGGTAATTTGATGTTGATGATGAAAGTTTACACCCTCTTGAGTGATTGAGGGTTTAGTTGGAATTTTAGTTTATTTTGGTGGTGATCAAGGCTCTGTCCCGGGAATGAAAGATTTATGAAACACCTCATTTTCCAACGGAAAATAGGAATGTGGATTAAAGCTTTCTCCTCAGATTTATGTGGCTATCAGAAGTGGTTTGTGCACTTGTGGAGATATGAGACTGGTTGTATGGTTCTTGAAGAAAATGATAGGAAGAAGTGTATACACCTAGATTCATACAGTTACCGAATTCTTATTCTAGGTCACTGTGAAATAGGGAATCCGTTAAGAGGAGAACTTGGATGAGTTTGCATCTTTACTCGAAAGGAATTGTAGATGGTTGAAGGATTGATCATTAAGGTATTACTATAGTTTACCTTACTTGATGATATTTTGAGAGATACTGATAATTTACAGATATCTTTGGTTAAAAAAACATGTATAGATTGGATTAGAAGGATTTTTATATTGGATCATGTGGATTAATAGTGTTTCCACCGACAGGTGAGATGTTGAGATGATTACTATGATGATTATCAGAGGGGTATGATATTGATTTTAGATGTTTAGAGGTTGATTGATAGAAATGTTATAGTATGGTGAGAGAGTTGACTTAGTTGTTTTATAGTTAACTTGGTTGATATGATGTGGATATTTGGAGATTATCTTGGAGGATATGATTGTGACATGATGGTATAAGAATGTCTCTTGGATGCCTGTATAATTCGAGAGTAATCAGATGTAGTGTTGGATGAACTTCTAGGCTTACCGCTGTATAGGCAAGTAGAGTAGGCGACCGGAGTGATTTCGGAAATAGTTTTCGATATCGAAGATCCCCTACTGGGTGACAATTTATTTGATACTGAGGTAATGATATTTTATGAGCCAAATGGTTGTACTTATGGTGCGTTAGCTGAGGGCTAGTGTAAAGCGCACAAGGTTGTTGAAGCTCGTGAAATACTCAAGGCAATGTCATCCAATTGGCTGAGCGCCAAATCGAGTTGCTTAGATACCGTCATCGATCGGTCTTTCAAAGTTGGCAAGGTTGATGATGCTGAGAGGTATTTGTTGGAATGATGATTTTTCAGCGGATAATTTAGTTGGTATCAGTGTTTCTTAACACTATGGGAATTGGAAGAATCTAAGTTCCAATTATAGGAGGTGTTGGATGAGATATTTATTTGTCCCAGTATTTTATTTCTTGAGAATCTCTGGAACTCGTTGTTCAAAGACAGATGAACCTTTGAGGTTATACATCGATTATCGATGATGGAATGCAGTAGTGGTAGAAGGAAATGAATATACTTCATCGTGGATTGAGGATCTATTTAGATCAACTATAGGACACCTGTGTATACTCTAGGATTGATTTATGATTGATGTGTTGATATTGTAGTGACAGGGTGTCATACAATTATCAAAGTCGTAGGGATGATTGATATATCATCAACCTAGAGTAAAGAGGATGCAGGTGTGAAGCGATGAAGCTTCTGGATTATCTTATTAAACTTATTGACGACTTTGTCGTCCAGGGATTTGGGAAATCGTGTATTCTGGACACAATTGGATCATTTGTGATGGTGGCAGTTGGAGTTGAGCACTCGGCCACCGTAGATGATGGTTTTCTGGTATTGATTTGATTATTACCATATATATGGATAGGATGCTCTAGTGGTTCTACACCGCTGATTGGTGATGGAATTTACTTGGTCTGAAGCTTGTGAAACTAGTTTCAGGGCTCAGACGTTGGTTGACTTTTACACAGTGTTGTTTGATCATTCTTGGGTGGAAGGAAGGGTGTTGTATGCGGATGCAATGTTTCAGAGAATGGAGCGTTTCTGAGGTAGTTTCTCAAGACGTATCCCATGTTTACGTCAAAGGAGGAACTACGAGATGGTTTGTCATAGATATGACGTGGACTTCGGAGTTGTTATGTTGTTTTGTATAGGTGAGGAGCCAGAATGCTCATGGGGTTTTGGCTAGCTACTGGATAGCTGCACAGAGTTGTTAGAACTCGGATAGTTGCAACTGGAGAGATTGGTCAGTAAAGTTTTCTAGTCACCTTCCGTTCTGTGCGATAGAATGGATTTAGACAGTAGATTGCTCTTGTGAGGAAATACTTTCTCCGTCTCCGAGAAGAATGGTGGGTTACATAGTTACATTCGAATTTAGGAAGAGTTACTTTTGATTCAGGACAACAGATAGATTCCTATTGGGATGATAGAGAGAATCTACCATAGAGTATACTCTTGCTCTACTTGTTCGGAGTAAGTGATAGTTGAATTTGTATGTTTTCTGTAGCTAGATAGCTACCTGACATCTTGACTGGCTACGAGTCCTGGTCGTGGTAGCATGTCGTTGCCTGTAGATAGTGCCTTTTGCATTACCCTGAGAGCCACGAGGCTTGGTCACGATATTTTGATAAGTATTGCTTGAAGATTGCATTAGGTTGTATATGTTGCAGATGTATTCGGATTGTATCCGGGAAATCTTAAGTATTGAAACGTTCTTCATGGTGGAATGACATGTGGGACATAGTTGATTTGGAAGTCTGGGGTTCAGTGTGTCAACTAGTAAAGGTGGTATATAAATAATCAGTAAGGTTCTGTACCGAGATGGACGTGAAAGCATAGTATGAGGGACAGTGTTGGGGGATTATTTGGAATTCAGAAAGGACTTAGTATGATTAGCTAAGTCCGCTCATTTTCATCCGATCCATACGATGAGTTTGTTGGATCGCTGGATAGGTTAGACTGTGGAGATTTTCAGTTCATGGAGTATCGTATGCGATAGCAATTCAGGATTTACCGTAGGATTATGGCATAGTCTTTAACAGGTCATGGATATCGAGCTCCACTCTGGTACAGCTAGGTACTTATGATAGGGTGGTCGATATGAAGATACTATTGATACTTTGGAATGGCTACTGGAAGCAGGTGTGATAGATTTTAGGGGATATCAGTAACCCCACTTGGTCACTTGAGGGTGACTTGTCTCTAGATGCTTGAGATGGTTGTTGTGACATCTCGTACTAATATACGAGTAGGAAATTTGAAGACCAAATTTTTATTAGTGGGGGAGAATGTTAAATACTGAAGATTTAAAATATTAGATTTAATGACCAGAAATTTAAGAAAATAATCCTGGGAATTTTTTGAGATTTTTAGGAATTTTTTTGAAATTTTTCTGGATTTAAACGGAGTTCATACAAGATTATTACGGGGATAAAATAAATAGGTTTTAGGTGGGGTCTATTAAATGGGATTAATAGGCGATATTAACCTAAGTTATTTATTTCCTCTTTTTATTTTCCCGTCGCTACCTTTTTTTATTCCCCTTCGACAGTTCCTCTCGCGCAACTTTCTCTTCGCCGTCGACGGTTCTCCCGCACGATCTTCTCTTCGCCGATGACCAGGCCGTCGATTCTCCTCTTCCTCGCCGACCACAGTCGCGTGTGTCGGCCGCCGCAGCCACTGGATCGCCGCGAGCCCCTTCCGTTCCCAAACTCGCTCGAGCCTTGCGATCGTCGCTTTCTCCGTAGCAGTCGGTGCCGCCGTCTCCTCGCCTCTTAGCCACCGCGAGGTTCCTTCTCCGTGAGTTCCCTTCCGCTGCTGCCCCGACAACCCTCTGTGTGCTTGCCGACCTCCTCTGCCACAGTCGCAGGCACCGGTTCCTCTGCCACAGGACCGTCTACGGCCGCCTTCTCCACTCGCCTCCGTTGTCGTAGCCTTCCCCTCCACGCGGATTGATCAGCGGCGGTGAGTTTCTGTTGGAGTAAATGATTAGGGCAGCAATAGGTATTCGACAAACGGAGCAAATTTGGAGAAGAGCCACCGGTGTAGCAGTGCTGGTATAACTTGATTTACTCTTTTTGCATATGTTAGTTATAGATTCTATTGGGTGAGTGATTTGATCTGGTCATTGGATGTTCTGTCGTTGAATTTGATCGGTGGTTTTGGGCAGTGATCGCGATCGTCGTTTGATTCGACGAATAGCAGATAAAGGAAGGTTACTGCCGAAGGATTTCTAAGGTCGATAAGTGGTGATTTACCCTTCTCTGTTTCTTATGTGGTGGCTGTATATTGTGGAGGGTTGATGGATCTGGGAGTGGTTCTTAGCGCTGTGAGCGTGTTGTTGGTTGAGAGAGATGTAAGAGTCCATTTGGGTGATATCGGCTGTACACGGCTAGGTGTTTGGAAGTTTGGTAGGTTGTGGGTCTTGGTTGTGAGTTTTGTTATGCAGCTGGTTGGCTGTGAAGGGTTGTAAATGGATTGTGGGTGCCAAGTTGTGGGATCCAAGTGTTGGATCGAGTTTGAGGTAAGGTTTGGTTGAGTTGTTTGTATGTCACCTAGGGTTAGGTTGGATTTATACTTCTGATCGATGAGATGTTCTATATATTGTTGTGGAGTTATGAATTAAGCTTGAGGAAAATGAAGGATTTATTTAGGATGTTGTTAAATTCCATTGCTGCAATGGGGATGGTTGTGATTGATTGTTTTGAGAAGCAACAAAAGATTTTATCATTTTAATACTATGATGATTGTTGCCATTATGGATAATATTTTCATATGATGAGTATTGATCATGGTGAGATTAATTTCAAGGATATGTTCTTGGATTTAAGAGATAATCACAATTTGTGACCTATGGGTTGAGGGTCTACTTGGGGATACATAGTAGTAATTTAGCACATTGTTGTGTGCTTGGATTTGATGGATTTACTTTGGATTAATTGGTTATGGAAGGAATCGATTAAGTATTCGATTTGTCTGTGAATGGTATTTTGTGCTTAACAATAGTTATGTTGTATGCAGGTTTCGGTCACGAGGCAGGTTCACGGTCGTGATGATCTAGTTCTTTTTGCGGATATTTATCAGGCGGGTATTTTGACTTATCTTTTAGATATAGTTAAGTTGATATGCTAGTTAGGATAGCTTGCAATAATTTTCATAATTATATGCCTAGTATGATATGTGCCTACTTGATACATGCATGTGATAGGTTATGATTATATCTTCCCTGTTTTATTTGGATCATAGTTACTTGGATTGTGGATATGTACATATTGATTGTGCATATTATTCGGATAGGTGTATTTAGTTAGATTTACATGCTTTAGTATCATGCACCATCTTGCATGATTGCATGCTAGCTGGACGGGGTTCCTTTATAGTTGAGCCCGCAACCAGTTACATGGCCTGCACACACTGCCACTCATGGGTTAGTGGTACATCAGGAGGGTGTGTGCAGCTTGTTCTCTCGCCGTCCGCTCATGGGTAGCGATGAGGCGTGGTAACGGCAGGATCCCTCCTCCGTCTATGACAGGAGATGAGAGCTTAGCTCCCCACTGCTGTTTGGGGGCGGAGGATAGGTGTACTCGACATCCCGCCCACTCGGTCCATTCAGAGCGATGATGGCGAGTGCGATTGTCATAGCCCTACCCACTCGGCTTCACCATCGCGTGTGAGACAGCTGACTGGCGTCAGGGGTGACCATGTCATTTGCACGGCATGCACTTTGCACGGATCGCATTTGTATTGTGTTTGCTGCTTTATTTTATTGATGTTTTGGATGTTGCATATGATTGTCATGCATACATGATTCATATTCGTATATGGTGATGACTTTATCTCTTATAGTAGGGCACATGCTCCTATATCAAGGTAGGAGATTCAGGTGAGTACAGTCCTTTTGCATTTATTTCTTGCTTACCCTATATGTGAGACTGTACTGACATGATTTTTATTGTTAGCTATATCTTACTTTGCATATCAACTATATCCGCTGAGTTCTTTGAACTTACCCCGTTGATTTATATCTATTTCAGGATGAAGCTGTCAGGAGAGTTCAGCTGCCAAACCCCACTCGTCGTGAAAGTTCTATTTGTTATTTGTGTTTATGGTTTTGGATATTTTGATTAGAATATATGTTTAGGACTGGAGTTGGATATTTGTACCTGTGGATGTTTTGGTATGTCCTTAGGGACCTTTGATCGGATTTATTTCGATTGGTTTTGGTTGGGTATTCCTGCCCAGATGGCAGAAGGGGTAAGTCTAGTTATGTAGACTGTTTACCTTTTTCTTTGATAGTTGGCCAGAGGCCTAATTTATTATCTGCGTGGGTTGTTTGGATTCCGATCGTGTTGACCGATGTATAGTGGTCGTGTAGGCCTTGTATGTAAATTGGCATTGTCACCCGTACAGGGGAAATGCTGTCGGATTTTCGTCTGGCGAGGACTCCATTGGGGCGTGACAAACGAAATAAAAAAAGTCGCTAAAAATAAAACTTTCGTTTCAAATTGTAGAATGCCAAAAAGAGGAAAATCACCAATATTAGTGACGAAATATCCTAAATTCATCGCAACATATCTATTTTTGGCCAGCCACAGAATCGAGAGACCCTCGACTGACGACTCGACTGGTGATCATCTATTAGCGGTGAACTGTATAAGTTTTGTCACTAATGTCTTGTAGCAGGCGAGCACGTCAACTATCGGCTCGACTGATACATCAAATGTTAACGACGAAACTTATATAGTTCGTCGCTAAGAGGTAGCGACAAAATATATAGTTTTGTCGCTAAACCTAAATTTGCTGATGGCGTATATCGACGGTTAGCGATGAAATAGAAAATATTCATCGCTAACCATGAAAATATAGTTTTCCATAATCCATTCCATTTGTATTCGAAATCCTATAATACAATATCAACCATAATTTAACTTAACAATATATAACTCAAATAATACAACTAACATATATATTAAAAACAACTAACATAACATCGAATTTAAGGTCCAAAACATCCAAATTCACAAATCCATAGTATTCAAATGCAAAAATATTAACTGTTACAAACTCTAAGATGGAGAAGGTGGAGCTGAAGATGACTCGTGCATCAATGATTGTAATGCTTCAGGTGCAAGTCGATTCAGAATTACTTCAAACATATCTTGTCTTGATCTCATTGATGTCAACTCATCTTCGGTGCTAGCTAATCGAGCTTGAGTGTTTGCTAGCTCCTCTTGTGTGGATTGAAGTTGTTCACTCCGTGCTGCATTAGTTGTTCTGGAGGAGGAGCTAGCATCTGAAGAAGTGGACCTGACTGGTTTTGGCCCACTTCCAAGTCCTCTAATATATCTAGAGCGAACACCGAGGACTTGATCACAAATCTGATCGGCAATCTGAACAACACCGATATCATCTCCGATTTCTTGTGATTGGATGTGTTCATCTCACAGTCTCACCATATCACCCTAAGAATATCAAACATATTATTAATATATTTTCAAATAATTATGCAAATTTAAAAATAACTTTACTAAATTTGATCAATTATATCTTACGTATGCAGCCTCGGCTCTCTCCACACTCCATCCTTTTGACGAGCTACAATGTGTTGTATTGAAGAAAGTAATATGATCTTTTCTCTGAGACTGATCGGTCTAAAAAATATTATAATGTGTTAATATTAAAAATATCAAACAATAAACTGTAACTATAAAGTTTGTACTTACACCGTCGTAACTGTATTGGATGAATGATTTAGAGCCACCTCGATGGGTAAATGGTAGTTGTGCTCGATTTTGGGCATTTATTGACGATCGTGTCTACAATATAAAAATTTGTTAAGATAAAACGTAAAACATGAGTTATATAACAAATATTTTAATTTTTTTAGATTGAGTTACCTAAAATTTCTCTGATTAAAACAAATCACACATATAGTTCCAATCTTCCTGTGTCTCACAATACTCGATCGGCATATGATGTCGGCGCTCGGTAGGGGGAAGATGCAATAGGCTCTTATAATGAGTGTGCATCTTATTTCTATTGTCTCTATACCTTGCACTCATTAGCCTATCGGTCTCCTTTCTTACCAACGTTGTCTCGTCGTCAAAACTGATATCGAAAGCAACATGAAAAAAAATACTAATATTGAAATTTATTAACCAATGATAATTGATTATATAAATATCAAATTACTTGTACTTACTGTTAATCCGTCATATATCATCTGTTTATTGTCCATAGGGATATGCTTCCAGCTTTTAGCTTGTAAGGGAGCGAACTTCTTAATTGACAACCCTAACTCTGTCATAAAAGCAACTGCATTTGTCCCGATAGGGTGACCATCGCTCTTACCGAAGGTAATGGATAATCTACCCTGTTCCTCGATTTGCCGTCTGAGCCGATCAGAGTGTGTCCCTCGTGTCTCTCTACGTGTCGGATGAACTGTAAATCAAAGAATATTAACAATTAACAAGTTAAATAAATAGCAAACAAAATATACATATATAAAATCACATAACAAACCAGTAGGAGCAGGAGCACTATCATCGTCAAGCATAGGCACAACTGGGGGTGCTCAATCCTCTTAGGCGGCATAGGTGTGACATTAAATATTATATACAGATCGACGTATAATAAAAGATTATATTAAATACATGAATTATAAATGAAGAACAATATAAATACCATGTAAATACATCTAATCGCTATCATCATCTGAAAAGGATAAATAATCATCCGCCTCACTGTCAATTTCACTATCTTCATCCTCAGCAATATGATTACTTTGAGCGCCCATATCCAGATCAACTTGTGCATTTGCCATATTTATTTGTTGATGCTCAATATCTATTCGATATAGTTGAGTTATCACTAGTCTTGACCGACTACTAAAGTTGAATCATTGGATGAAATATCTTGGTTTGGCTCCATATTCAAGATATTTTCACCCTCAAAATCGTCTGATACTTTGTCAACTTTAGTTACTTCGTATATTTCTCGGTGGTGAACCCATTGCACGATCTTCCAATGACCTCCACGTTTGATATCATTCAAATAATAGACTTGATTTGCTTGGTTTGCCAAAATGAATGGGTCATCATCGTACCATGTTTTAGAAGTGTCAATACACAAGAGATCATACTCTTCCACCAATGTTTTTTTTGGGATTACATTGGAACCATTGACACCAAAATAATTGGACTTTATACCTAAAAGAGTAAAATATTTGAACCACATCCTTCAACTCACCAAAAAAATCCAAATTGTTCCCATCGTCAGAGGATGGTATGCTGACCCTACTATTCCGAGTAGTTCTGCATGAATCACGAGACCTCGTATGATATCAAATCCCATTTACAATGCATGGATCATACAATTGCACTTCAACATCAGGTCCCATTGCTAAATAATACAACTCATCTATGATATCTGAATTTGTAATATTTTTTAGCGCTACAATTTTATTCCTAAACCACAGTGGAAAATCTCGCTCGTGATATTGCATAACTTGATCAACATGAACCCTTTGGGACATAAGTTGTATATGCTCACTGGATAAAAAACTTAATCAATTTAAACTCTATGAATGAAAAAAAATTAAAGTAATAACTTAATGTAAACACTTACTTTCAATATCGGTCGACTTTTGTACAATTATTGAGAATGTACCAATGTGCTTTCTTAAACAACGACAATGGCAACTTCAGACTTTGTTGGTTGCCAAATACTCTTGTTTGCTGTGAGAAAACACTTAATTTGCATATTGCTGATTGAACATCTTTATTCCGTTCCGACCTAGAAAAACTTGTCTCAATCTGACTCATATATAAAGAACTGAAAGTCAATGCCTCGTTTACAATATACCCCTCTGCAATAGATCATTCAGGTCATGCTTTATTACGAACATATTTTTTTAGTCTTCCCAAATATCGCTCAAAGGGATACATCCATCGTGATGAAACTGGCCCAACCAACATAGCTTCATGAGGTAAATGGACTGTCAAATGGACCATAATGTCAAAAAATATCGGAGGAAATATCCGTTCCATCTTACACAATATCAGGATTATTTGTTCCTCCATTCTACATAAGTCCGTTGTGTGTAAAGATCTTGCAGTGATCTTTTTGAAGAAATCACATAGCTCAATTAGTGTGCTACATATGTCTTTTGGGAAAAATTTACATACGACAACTGGAAGTATTCTTTGCAACAATACATGACAATCATATGATTTTAGTCCATATATCTTTCCTTCATTTGCATTCACATGTCTAGATATATTAGCAGCATAACCATCTGGAAACTTAACTGATTTCAAAAATTGACAAAATTCATGCCTTTCTTCTAGTGTCAACGTGTAACTTGCATACGACTTCCTGAATTTGTCTCATACCGGCTGTAAATGCAACTCACTCCTTATCCCCATATCTTGCAAATCTAATCTCGCTTTGAGAGTGTCCTTTGACTTTCCGTCTATATTTAATAATGTGTCAATTAAAGCATCACAAATATTCTTTTCAATATGCATCACATCTAAATTGTGTCTCAACTTTAAACCTGACCAATATGGCAACTCAAAAAATATACACTTCTTTACCCAATTTGTATCATCCGAAGATCACTATTGTTTTTTACCGAATAAAGGATGCTTACTGAATGTCAATTGGGGCAACGTGTCTAACTGCGCTAAAATCTCATATCCATTCATTAATCGTGGTGGTATTTTTTCAACCTTTCCATTGAAATCTTTATTTCTATGCCATGGGTGGTGCACATCCAAGAATCGACGGTGACCTGTGTAGCATATTTTACTCCTTAATCCTTAAGATTTGGTTTCATTCAGACATATTGGACATGCCTTATAGCTCTTTGTGCTCCATCCAGAAATTGTTCCGTATGCTGGAAAGTCGTGAATGATCCACATCACAGTAGCATGTAATTGAAAGACTTGTCCAGTCGATGCATCATATGCTTCCACCCCGTCATCCCATAGCTCCTTCTGTTCATTTATCAGAGGTTGTAGATATACATCTATCTTTTTGCCAGGTGATCTAGGCTCAGGAATTAACAGATACATAATCATATATGGCGACTTCATCATTTTCCATGGTGGCAAATTATAATTTACAAGTATAACAGGCCACATACTATAAGCATTTGACATGTTTCCAAATGGATTAAACCCGTCAGTAGCCAACCCTAAGCGAATATTTCGTGGATCTTCTGCAAATATTTCATGTGCATTGGCAAATTCTTTCCATGATTCACTATCAGTTGGGTGTCTTAATACACCATTTGTTTCAACTCGCTTTTCTTTATGCCATCTCATCTCTTTAGCCGTATGCTTCGAAATAAGCAAACTCTTAAGTCTCGGTTTCAGAGGAAAATATCGAAGATTTTTTTGAGGATTTTTTTCCTTATTTATCCCTTCGTACTTGTATCTGGGCTCCTTGCACACTGGACATGCATCCTTATTCTCGTGCTCATCCCAAAATAATATACAATCATTCTTATAGACATTTATCTTCTCATATGTCAATCCTAACTCTTTCAATAATTTTTGGCTTCATAATAAGAGTTTGGAATCACATTTGGTTTAGGAAATGTCTCTTGCAATAACTGAAGTAACATATCAAAAGATTTATTGCTCCATCCATTTTAACACCTTCATATGCATTAGCTTTACCACAAAATTGAAAACCGAAAAACTAGTACAATTGGAATAAAGTTCTTTTTGTGCTTCTTCCAACATTGAAATATAACTTTGTCTACAATCATTTGCATTTGTGGTTACATTTATATCATCTGATTGAGGATCATTGGTGGTTATTTTCTGTATTTTGTAAATCAGTAAATATGTCTTCAAAATCATCTTCGAAATCATCTACTTCAACATCAAAATCATTCTCATCTTGATTGACAATATTTATACTATCGGATGATGTAGTGTAGGGGATCGGTATGGCCGGCTAGAGGGGGGTGAATAGCCCTCGTACGTTGGACATCGTAAATTGCTCGTCTACAAAAGATTAGCGCAAGCGGAATATACAAATACAAAGCAAAAGACAAACAATAAAACAAACGCTAACACGATGGTATAACGTGGTTCACGGCTACGCCGCTAATCCATGGTCCGATTCGTCCACGGTGAATCACTCCGCCAAAACCAATCACTATCGGTCTCTCCTTTGCACAAAGCTAGGTGGAGGTAACCTTTACAACCAAGATCACTCTTCTTACAATAGGATTGAAGTAAAGACAAGTAAGAAGAGTTTAGAGCTTGTGGGGCACTAGGAAAATCGTTTGGAGTATGAGCATTAGCCTTTCAAAGGCTTACACCCTCTCTTTTTATAGAGAGGGCTAACTTCTTCCCGTTTGCCGCCATCACGATCGCCGCTTTTGGCGCGATCATTGTTACTACGCGGCCTCCGAACACGCCGGATCCCGACCGCAGTAGTCCAACGGAACTCTTGGCGATCGATGGACCTCATCACGATCGGCCGCTTCCGTAGTCGATCGCCCGGCTACGAACGGTTCTGGTCGAACCCTTATCTACCGATCGCCGCAGCCGATCGATGGTCTTGGCGTACGATCGCCCACGATGCGATCGATCACGCCACAATCGATCGTATACGGTCGAACTCACTGACTTCGGAAGCGATCGCCATGACATGGGCAATGACCGGTGTCGAAAACCCATCCGACACTTGGCCAAATGGCCAAGTTTCACCTAAGAGCTACCCTTCCCGGGTTACAATCGCTCACTCTCATTTCTGAGTCCTCGCCTTGAAGTTCTTCGTTCTCGGCCACGTCCCTCGGCAGCATCAGGCGCACGGCTCTGCAATGCTCCTTCGCGTCTCTTGCCTCGAAGTCTACTTCCTCCGGCTTCACTCCAAGCTTCTCGTCCGGCGGTCCCTCGGATGCTCCAAGCGCACGGCTTCCGCAAAGCTATCCTTCACCGACTCAAGGCACGAGTCATGAGATGTGAAACTCGCCACGGCTCCATGTGCGAATTACTAAGTCCTGCACGACTTCAACGCACATATCACATCAACATATCAAACTAACTTAAACCCTTTGCCACACCATCAAAACCATATCACGGCAAGAGATTGCCCTAACAATCTCCCCCTTTTTGATGTGTGGCAATCCGTTTAAGTTAGGTAAAAACATTTGATATAAGTTCTAAGGTAAGAAAGCATGTAAAGATAAACATGATATAGCAACATGCAACTCCCCCTTAATCCATGAAACTCTCTATGCAAAATTTTCTCCCCCTATCATATATTTCTCCCCCTACAATATATTTCTCCCCCTAAAGTGATTAACTTAAACATACTTATTTCTCCCCCTTTGACACCATCAAAAAGATTAACACTAAGTTATAAGCTCATGGCATCAAGTATAATGGAGGGAAAAATATGACAAGTTGATTTAAAATTGGGTACCACTTGTTGATGGCATCAAGTATATTTCTACCACTTGTTGTAGGTTTACAAACTGAATTCGGCCTCCAATGTTCTGATTTATAGCCACCGATCGCTATCGATGGCAATGACCGCACAAAGGAATCCGAATTTTTGATTTTCTAGACGAATTTCAGAAATGCATTATAAATTCCAGAAAATTTGAAAAATCATGAAATTTGGGGAACATATTTCTATTAAGTATATCTATCAAGGAAAAATAGTTTTTCATGAAAACTCATTATATTTTCTTGTTTTTGCCAAAAATCCAAAAGCTCTAAAAACCACTAGGTTTTTGATCATTCTAGTATCAAGTTAGCTACCTAGTTTTGCATCCAATTGTTTCAAAACATGAATACATGTATTTTAAGGTAAGAAATTGTTTTGAAAACATATGAAATATCCAACCATGATCTTTGGGCAATATGTCTATGAATTAAACATAAGTCTTCCCCATGATTGGTCTATTATTGCTATTTTGATACTTTAAATGACCATCTAAATGGCATAGGCATTAGTGGACATTTGTATCATCCTAACATCTCACCCATGCTAAGTTTGCAATCAAGTTAGCCTATAGTGAGTGTGAGATGCATCCTAGGGGGTATTTGTATATACTTAACCCATATATTCATGCAATTCTATCATGGTTAAGTATCAACCTAACATTCTACATGATCATAATGACATATATCAATCAATTCTACATTATAATCATGAAACTCATGTATCCATCAAATAATAGTCATGCATTAGGTATTATACGATGATAATAAACAAATTATCACCTAAAGCATGATTTAACCCTATTTCTCATGATAACATGCCAAATATCAAAATCATAAATCATGATTTAAAAACATACATAGGAATTACATCAATCATCATGATTTAAGCATTATTACCTATTTATGGGCACGTTATCATCACCCAACACTATCTAAAAAATGTTGTCCCGTCATCCTAAGTCAACCAAAATATGATATAGGTCAAGTTCATATGGTTGACTACCCTAGGATTATCCTAACCCTTAAGGATGGATTTTGGAACCCAAAATAGATTCTTTCCTATTGGGTTCACTAAATACTCCTTGGGGATCCATTTACTAGCAATTACTTTCTTTTTATCTTGTCCCCTAGCTATTAGGCATTTGTAGGCCTTTTCATTTTTCTTTTCCTTGTAGCCTAGGCCTTTCTTGTTGAAACTAGCTCTTTGGCTCCCTAAGATCATATTTAAGGTGTTGGAGCCAATTGTGAATTTTTCTAGGGCTTTTGTTAAATAATCTACCTTTTCCCTTAAAGCCCTATTTTCATTTATACATGCATCACTAACATCCAAAGGCATATAAAGATCATGTGAGCATGTATCATCATGGCAAGAAGAAATATTTTCATTTTCATTTAAGCGTGCTTTTTCTAATTTTTGTTCTAGGTCCTTAATTTGATCTAGCATGCTTTTGTTCTTCTTCTTAGCTCTAAATAAGTCCTTAGTTAAGCTAGAAATCATAGAAACTATTTTATTAGGTGAGAGGTTGGTTACCATAGTTT
Organism: Wurfbainia villosa; assembly: GCA_025175895.1. Taxonomy (NCBI): domain Eukaryota; kingdom Viridiplantae; phylum Streptophyta; class Magnoliopsida; order Zingiberales; family Zingiberaceae; genus Wurfbainia; species Wurfbainia villosa. Next base: position 4,340,594 of record CM045995.1, on the reverse strand, counting down.
CCATGTCCTCTTCTTTGGATGAGGAGGATGATGTAGAAGCTCCCCCTTCATTTGAGCTCTCTCCTCTTGAGCTTGAACCTTCATCTTCGGAGGAAGAGCAATCCAAGTCATCAAAGGCCATCAAGGCCAAATTGGTGACAAAGGCATTCTCCTCATCCGATGATGAGGAGGAGGATGAGGATGGGTCATCCCAAGTCCTTGCCTTGAGAGCCTTAGCCTTTCCCTTCTCCTTTGTCTTCTTCTCCTCTTCCTTCTTTTTCTTGCTCCCCTTTTTCTTCTTCTTTTCTTCTTTCTTTTTCCTTTCTTCCTTGCTCTTGTTTAGGAGAGGACAATTGTCCCTTATGTGCCCTTCTCCTTGGCAATTGTAGCATATGACCTTACCCCTTGGTCTTCTATTCCTATCATTAGATTTATCAAATCTAAAATTCTTAAATGCTCGTCTTACCCTCCTTACCATATAGGCTTCTTCGGTGCTATCCATGGAGGAGGAGGAAGACGCTTCGTCATCGGAGGAGGAGGGGATTTCCATCTTCTTCTTCCCCTTACTTGCCAATAATGCTACTCCTCTTGAGGGTTGAATTTTAGGCTCCTCTTGTATTCCCTCAAGCCTAGTTTCGTGGAGTTCCATTGTTGAGAAGAACTCCTCCAAGGTGCTCACTTCTAAATTCTTTGAGATATAGAATGAGTCCACCATGGAGCTCCACTTTGAGGATCGGGGAAAGGCATCTATAGCCTTCATGAGCATGTCCCGGTTTGATAGCTTCTCACCTACACTTGTTAGCCCAATTAAAATTTCTTTAAACCTAGAGTGTAGTGAGGTTACCTTTTCTCCCTTTTCTAGTTTTATATTGGATAGTTGGGAGCGGAGGAGATCTCTCCTTGCTAGCTTTGCCTCGGATGTGCCTTCATGAAGCTCAATTAGCTTCTCCCACATCTCCTTGGCGCTTAGGCATTCTCCTATTCGGTTGATCTCTTGTTGAGGGAGCACATTGTAGAGATGGTGCTTGGCTTTGGAGTTTGCAAGGTGCTCCTCTCTTTGCCTCTTGGTCCACCTAGATTTCTCTATTGGCTTCCCTTCTTCATCCCTAGGCAAAACGAAACCGAATTCCATTGTAATCATTATATCAAAATCCGTTTCGAAAAATACCTCCATTCGCTTCTTCCACCAAGCGAATTCTCCTTCAAACTTCGGAGGATGGATGTTGGAGCCGGCCATTTTTGATGTAGGGCTTGTTGCAGCGGTTAGTCCGGTGACAAGCAACCTCGGCTCTGATACCACTTGTAGGGGATCGGTATGGCCGGCTAGAGGGGGGTGAATAGCCCTCGTACGTTGGACGTCGTAAATTGCTCGTCTACAAAAGATTAGCGCAAGCGGAATATACAAATACAAAGCAAAAGACAAACAATAAAACAAACGCTAACATGATGGTATAACGTGGTTCACGGCTACGCCGCTAATCCACGGTCCGATTCGTCCACGGTGAATCACTCCGCCAAAACCAATCACTATCGGTCTCTCCTTTGCACAAAGCTAGGTGGAGGTAACCTTTACAACCAAGATCACTCTTCTTACAATAGGATTGAAGTAAAGACAAGTAAGAAGAGTTTAGAGCTTGTGGGGCACTAGGAAAATCGTTTGGAGTATGAGCATTAGCCTCTCAAAGGCTTACACCCTCTCTTTTTATAGAGAGGGCTAACTTCTTCCCGTTTGCCGCCATCGGTCATTCGCCGCTTCGATCATTGCCGCGTCTACAACGGCCTCGAACACGTCGGATCCCGGACCGTGTAGTCAACGGAACTCTTGGCGATCGATGGACCTCATCGATCGGATCACGCCTCCGTAGTCGATCGCCCGATCGGCTACGACGGTTCTGGCCGAACCCTTATCTACGATCGGCTGCCTTGATCGATCGATGGTCTTGGCCGATCGCGCCACGTACGATCATTCGCCGCCTAATCCGATCGATCGTATACGGTCGAACTCACTCGACTCGGAAGCGATCCGCCATGACATGGCGCGATCGGGTGTCGAAAAACCCATCCACACTTGGCCAAATGGCCAAGTTTCACCTAAACTACCCTTCCCGGGTTACAATCGCTCCTCTCATTTCTCGGAGTCCTCGCCGCCTTGAAGTTCTCTTCGTTCTCGCCACGTCCTCGGCGCATCGGAGCGACGACTCTGCAATGCTCCTTCGCGTCTCTTGCCTCGAAGTCTACTTCCTCCGGCTTCACTCCAAGCTTCTCGTCCGGCGGTCCCTCGGATGCTCCAAGCGCACGGCTTTCGCAAAGCTATCCTTCACCGACTCAAGGCACGAGTCATGAGATGTGAAACTCGTCACGGCTACATGTGCGAATTACTAAGTCCTGCACGACTTCAACGCACATATCACATCAACATATCAAACTAACTTAAACCCTTTGCCACACCATCAAAATCATATCACGGCAAGAGATTGCCCTAACATGTAGAAGCTTCTCCATGAAAGTTCCAGACTTTATATAGTCTATTGAATTCCCACCTATACAGATGTCCTCGCACCTAATCCAATTCAAACTGAAACAAATTGCCACACCGTCGACATGGACAACGTCGATAAATTCAGACTGATCATGTAATTTTCTGCCATACTCATAAATTGATTCAACCCATTTATATATTCAGGACTAATCCGGTTCTGAATTATTATCCAACTTTTATCCATATTTTTTAACCCTGATTAAACATATATAAAATAATTTATCAACTTAAATGTAGTTATCACATACAAAATAATTAAAAAAACTTATAATTTAAACCTCACACAACATAACTTACAATTTGCATTATAACTCTTGTTTGTCATCGAACATTATAATCAAAGAATAAAAAAACCTAAACTTATCCTATAACCTAAGACTATGTGTCTTGTGAAAAACAACACACAATGAGTAATTAATCTTACGAAAAACAACACACAATGAGCTCTTAACCAAGTTTGAGATACTATTGTTGAGCACAAGGTGCATGAATTTAAAAGTTGTCTTACTTTAGATTGACAAGGTTAGGTAGTGCACTAGTGTAGAAAGATGACTCCCATTCAATTGCACAAATTGAGCTTAATTTTACCATGAATAAGTCCAAATCTAAATGATAAAAAAATCTTAAATTCTTCATTTAATCCCATTCAAAATCCTAATGATATATGATTAATCTACAATAACCTTATACCATAACAAAATCCTAAATTCATCATCTAAATGCTAAATTTATCAAGTGAATTGACAGATGCAATTTCATGTGCGACAAATAGATATCAAAACAAAGTTGTTACCGATCAAGCCGGAAGGTCGAGTTGTCGCTAGCGCTGGAGAAGGAGGGCGGAGGCCGGAGGGCCGAGCTAAAGCCGGAGTTGGAGAAGGAGGGCGGAGGCCGGAGCTATCGCCGGAGCCGATCACGAGAGAAAAGCACCGAGAAGAAGTCGATCACATGCAAGAGGAAACTAGGGGACAGGACCGGAGTTGTCGCTGGAGCTAGTCGCCGGAGAGTCGCGTGGAGAATTGTCGAAGAGTAGAAAATCGCCGGAAGAGAGGAAGTCGTGCGGAGGAAATGGGAGAATCGACGTGAGGTAGGGTTTTTTCACGGATATTAGCGATGAAATATGATTTATTCGTTGCTAATATTTATTAGATTTGCGACGAAAATATAATAATTCATCGCTAAAATTGATCATCAGTCGACTAATGGGATTGACGACTCGACTGTCAGTAATTTGGCCGCAGGTATAGAATCGAGTTAACTCGACTGGCGCCTCGATTGAATTATTTACAACAAAATTTAAATATATCGTTGCTAATATACAGTCGATTGGCGGGATTGACGACTCGATTGTCTAACATTTGGCTGGCCACAGAATCCAGTTTACTCGACTGGCGGCTCGATTGAATAATTTGCGACGAATTTTAATCTTTAGTCACTAAGCACTTTGAGACGAATATCTATTTATTCTTCACTAAGTAAAATTTTACGACGAATATTTTTATATCGTTGTTAATTTTTACTATATTGGCGACGAAATCTTAGTTTTTCGTCACAAATATAAGATTATTTGTGACGACTGATAAATTCGCCGTAAATATCTAGTACTAGCGGCGAATAATTAATTCATCGCTAATATTTCATCGCTATTTTTCATTTTTCTTGTAGTATTTATAAAAGATTAGAACCGTCAATCTAACGACCCCAACTAATCTGTCCCACAGTCATTGTGAGAGAGGTAAATCATGGGGGCATTTTAGATCTTCCTCCAAAATCGACCCATATCAATTCTGCAAACGTCACACTATCTCAGCCAACACATCATCCTTGTGGGAACAAAAAAAAATCTATTACTCATGACTCAACCTTAGCTATGTATTTATGACCTAATTAAATATAAATTACTCTCTCTTAAACTATGTATTTATGACTCTTTAAAATCTATTATTCATGACTCAACCTTAGCTATCCTTATGAGCACTAAATTCAATTGATCAGGTTGATTGAGTTGAATGGGTTAATGAAGTAAAGTTGATTAACCCAATCTAATAAAGTGGATTAGACAAAGGCTGTTGAACAAGTGAATGAGTTGATTGTGGGGGCAATGCGCACTACTATAAATAGTAGCCTAGTGAAGCATCCAAGGGTGTGTGGAGAAAGGCAAAGCAAGGGAGTGTGGAGAGAGCAAGGGATTGATAAGAGAGTTGTCAAGCCGTCGGAGAGAAGAGTGATCAGAGAGATCAAAAGTGCTATGGAATCGCTACCAAGACTCTATGTTGAGGTTGGAGAACATCCAAGATGTTGGATCTCGGTTTGTGGAAGAGTAAGAATGGTTCGAGTACGTGATCGTTCTTCAGACGACAAACTTTGGATCGAAAGATCTCTCCCAGAAGTTATTCATCTTTGAAAGTGCGACGATTCTGGCGAATCACTGTAACTTTCATATTTATAGTTTTATTTATAGTTATTTTAAAATTCATGCAATAGATGCAATAATTCCAACATTGGTATCAGAGTGAACGTTGGTTTGCATCTGTTCATAATAATTTAGATTGGAAATTTCACAGTTCATCACAAAAATGATGAATGGTGAAAATTATCGAGTTGAACCCGACTGGGAAATGCGGTTACATGAGCATTTTCTATGCTCATGATAAGGAGCGGGAAGTGCTTGGCGATTTCTCAATGGCTGAGCGATAATTTTCGAGTGGGAAACAACTGCCGCTTGGGTCACTCGATGAGAATAAATCGAGCACGCGATGCATGAGCACTAGGTGTTCGACACCGCATCAGGCGCACAAAGCCCCAACACGTTGTGCTTGGGCACGCGATGGTCAAGCATTGGCTTCTTGACACCACGACAAAGTACAACTCACTAGCACGAGGTTGCTTGGGCGCGTGGTGCTCGGCACCGTAAGTTGAGTGATGAATTTCTCCAGTTGTGTGCTCGACAGTACTCGGTCGCTGGACAAAAGTGCTCGACACTCAGCTCATTAGTGAAGAGCACACTTGGTGCTCGGCCGAACCTAACAATGGTCACCTTGTGCACTTAGTGCTCGGTCGGACCTAATAATGGTCGGTTTGCACACTCGGTGCTTAGCCGGACCTAACAATGGTCGTCTTGCACACTTAGTACTCACTTGGACCTAATGGTGGTCAGCTAGCACATAAGGTGCTCTGCCACACATTATGGCGGTCAACATTGGTTGACCTTCCATAGTTAATTATGATCAACTTAACTCATAACTTGATTGTCGAGTAGTTGTTTGGAACAATTTACACTTGACATAAACAACTTAATAATAAGCTTAGTCAACTAGGGCTGGTAGTTAGGGACGATGAGAAGATAAAATATCATACATAGGTGCTCGAGTGCCTGGGCTGCTCGGAGTAAATCGGATGGTGTTTGGGTTCTCATGAATTCACGGCCAAGTTGAGTCTTCATGGTACTAGTTGACTGTACTTAGATGACAGTTGACTGACAAAAGTGTCAGTCAACTGGTCTAAGTGGAACAGTCGACTGTTCTCTAGCAAATCAAGAAATTTTTTTTTTATTGATATATTGTGTTGGGTCTATGCCTGTATAAATTGAATTAAACTGGTATATGTGTTGGTTTGTCTGTTTTGTACTGACTTAATTAATTTCAATTTTTTCATATGACACGAATGATTACTACCATGGCTCTGTTGGATTTTGTGAATATGCTAGGGGGGGGGGGTTAATAGTGTACCTAAGACTTTCTTTTCTATTCGTTGAAAGCATGAGTAAGAACAGCGGAAGTAAAGATAATAAAAGCAAATAACACTTTTGCTTTTACTTTGTTCACAACTAAAAGGTTGCTACTCTAAGGCCCCACATCCTAGGCATGTACGATGGGGCAATCCACTAAAAGTCTCCTCCTCGTTAGAGGTAGGAGACGACGATTACAAGAAAAACAAGATAGAGGAAGAGACAACAAGTCTACCTCTCCTCTTTTCAATTAAAAGCTCGAGTACAAGAAATGAAACCAAAAATAAATGACAACTTGAAATGAAACTATCGACTTAGAACTTTAGAGATGGAACTCGCCGTGAAGTCGGCGTTACGATGGCGTAGCATTGTCGTTGGAGCTTGGCATTGTTGGAGCACTTTTGGGAGCAAGATTGGATGATCCAAAGAGGTGAAATGACCCTTCTTTTATAGCCCTTCAAATCCTATCTCGTTGAGATATGGGTCAAAGCTCCTCATCCCCCCACTTTTGGTGGAGCTTATCTTGACTTTCTTTGAGATGACCAATTTGAATAGTAGTCGACTGATGGTAGGATCAGTCAACTGCCAATAGCTTTTAGTCGACTGTTGGCCTGGTCACTCGCCTACAGCAAAGAGTTAGCATAGAAATGTCGAGTAATGGACATTATGACAGTTCCTTACCATCCGATCTTGACCTAGAACTTCCCTCGGAAGTCTTAGTCGGATCGCCGCCGAAGTTCGTCCCTGTACGGAGAACACAAACTCACCATTACTCTGCACTCAGTGTTTACCTTTGGTCCTCCTGACCTATCTCTTAGCTTCCGGTCGTCACCGAGGTTCCTTGACTCCAACGAGGTTCTCCTGGTGTCGCCTGACCACCACGGTTTCTCGTCCCGAGATTCTCCGGGTGTCGCTGACCTTGGGCTTAGCTTAATACAATTTCTGCACACTCAACACAGTACATGAGATAACAATAATAACTTAACTTTGAATCTTTGTCATAATTAAAACCTAGGTTTGATTATCTAGTGCCCCTGCACCAACAATTCTCCCCTTTTTGATCTATGGCAAACCGATTCAAAGTTAAGGAAAAATTAAGCATGAGCAAGCATGTAATACTAAGCATAAGTACGCATGAATAATAAGTATGAAAGAAATATGAAAGTGTGTAAACATAAGTTAATATGAGTAAAATAGTATGTGTGATTAAGTAAGTGTAAGTAAGTATGAATAATAAGTTCTTTTTCAAATCCTTCCCCTCAAGGTTACCTCCCCTTTGACCTTAGGTGAATTTTTGAAAAAGAAATTTATCTCTCTCCCTTGACGTTTGACCACTTAAAGAAAGTTAAGTCCACTTAAAAAACTTTTGATTCCTTAACTTTGGCCTCTCTTCTCCTCCTTTTGCCATATATCGAAAATACTTGGGGATTTATAAAAAAACTTTAGAAACCCATATTTAGGATTAACATATGTTTGTGAGTCCAAGCATGTCCCTTTTAATTTTGAAAATAATAGTTTCAATATAAATTCAACTAATAGCATGTTCAACTCTTTTTGACTTAATTGATATAAAATGATCAATAAGTCTTGATGAGAGTTGGTTATTTTAAATAATTATACTCCATGATTTATATCGATGCACTTGATCTACATATGGAATCAGGAGTAAGGTCCTAATATCTCATGCCTATCTACGTGGATCAATACACAAACACATTGAACCTATGTGTTGTGAGATGTGTTGGCTCCTTAAATCTATAGGTGCATGCTTTCTAAGGTAACCCCTAAGCTACTTCCATGTAGCATGAAAAAGAAAAGATAGAGTATAAATAAGAGTTGAGTCCTACTCTACTACGCACATTCCTAATCTCCGTCTAAGCAGACTAAATTCTGCTTCGAGTAAGGGTTTTATGAAAATGTCTGCTAGGTTCGATTTTGACTTAATATACTCGAGTTTTATAGTTCCATTAGCTACATGTTCTCGCATAGAGTGATGTTTAACCTCTATGTGTTTGGTTCTAGAGTGACAAATCGGGTTCTTAGTTAGGTTAATAGAACTAATGTTATCAATTAAGATTTTAGTGTTACTAAAGCTTAAATGAAAGTCTTGGAGAGTGTGCTTCATCCAAAGAAATTGAGCTACACACTCACCCATTGCAACATACTTGGCTTCGGTGGTAGACAAGGCAACACAATGTTACTTCTACTACACCAACTGACTAGACTCGAGCCTAGGAGTTGGCAACATCCACTCGTGCTCTTCCTATCAAGTTTGCTACCGACATAATCTGAGTTGGAGTAGTTAATTAGTTTGAACTTGCTCGATCTAGGGTACCTAATTCCTACGTTTAGTGTTCCTTTTAGGTATCTAAAAATTCGTTTGACTAGCGTTAGGTATGATTCCTTAGCGCAAGATTAAAATCTTGCACAAATACTTACTGTGAAGAGTATATCAGGTTGATTCACAATTAAGTATAGAAGGCTACCTATTGCGCTCCTATAGTATTTTAAATCGATTGCTTCTCCTTCTAAGTCTTCTCCAATGTTTACATTGGTAGCCATTGGCGTATTAATCTCCTTAGCGTTTTGCATTCCAAACTTACTAATTAGTTCCTTAGCATATTTATGTTGATGTAAATAAATTCCTTTTCTAGTTTGTTTGATTTGTAACCCTAAGAAAAAGGTAAGTTCTCCTACTAAGTTCATTTCAAATTCACTTTTCATTAGTGAAATGAACTCATTTAATAATCGTGTGTTGGTTGTTCTAAAAATTATATCATCCACATAAATTTGTGCAATGAAGATTTCTTTTCCTAAAAAGGGTTGGGTCAACTAAACCTTGATTAAATTCCTTAGACTTCAGGTAGATTGAAAGCCTTTCATACCAAGCTCTAGGAGCTTGCTTTAATCCATATAAGGATTTTCTAAGTTTGAAGACATGGTTAGGTTTGTCTAAACTTTCAAGCCCAGGTGGTTGGCTAACATAAACTTCTTCCTTAATAAATCCATTCAAAAATGTTGACTTAACATTCATTTGAAATAATTTGAAGCCTCGATGCGCAACATAGACTAATAACATTCTAATCGATTCAAGTCTAGCTACAGGTGTATATGTTTCATCATAGTCTAACCCTTCAATTTGATTGAACCCTTTAGCAACCAACCTAGCTTTATTCCTAATTACTTCCTCTTTGTCATCAAGTTTATTTTGAAACACCTACCTTGTTCCAATGATCGGTTTTTCTTTAGATGAGGGTACTAATTCCCAAACTTGACTTCTAGTAAATTGAGCTAACTCTTCTTGCATAGCTATAATCCAATCGGGGCAAAGAAGAGCTTGTTCAATTGTTTTAGGTTGGATTTTAGAGATGAGTGAGATTTGACTTAGGTTCCTATAGGACGCTCTAGTTCAAACCGCTAAATTAGGATCACCTATTACTTGATCAATAGGATGGTTTGCTTGTAACCTAGATTGATTTGGGTTAAGATCTATACTAGATTCGTTTTGTGAGTTAGATTCAGGTCTATTTTCAATTTGTTCATTAATCAATTCTACTTCGGATTTTGTGGTTTTGTTTTCTTCATCAAAAACTACATTGATTATTTCTTCTAGTTTTAGGGTTTCATTGTTATATACCCTATATGCTTTACTAGTGGTTGTATCTTAGAAAAGTTCCGGTACTAGTTTTAGAGGTGAATTTCCCTAAGTATTATTTAGTGTTTAATATGTGTACCCTACATCCAAAAACCCTAAAGTACTTGATGTTTGGTAGTTTTTCGTAATAGATTTCATATGATGTTTTAAGATGCCTTTTAACTAATAGAATCCTATTTTGAACATAGCAAGCCATATTGACCGCTTCTGGCCAAAACCTATTAGGTAGGTTGTATTCATTTAACATGGTTCTAGCGGCTTCTCGTAAGGTTCTATTTTTACGTTCAACTAGACTATTTTGTTGAGGAGTCCTAGGGTAGGAGAACTCATGGTGGTACCCGTTTTGGTTACAAAAGTCGGTGAACTTATGGTTTTCGAATTCACCGCCATGATCGCTTCTAATGCTCTTAATCTTAAGGTTCTTTTCATTTTCTATTAGTTTGCATAAATTGATGAGTTGATCTAAGGTTTCACTCTTATGTTTTAAAAACCTAACCCATGTGAACCTAGAGTAGTCATTAACTATGACTAGCCAGTATTGACTTCCGTTTAGTGACTTGGCTCCATGAGAGTCAAAAAGGTCTAAGTGTAGGAGCTCAAGTACACTTTTAGTTCTTTCTTGATTAGTTAGTTGATGTGAAGTCCTAGTTTGTTTACTTTGTTGACAATCATTACATATTTTATTTTCTAGGTTATTTAGGTTGGGTAGACCTCTAACTAAGCCACTCTGACTCATTTTGTGTATAAGTCTTGGATGGGAGTGGTCGAGTCGTCGGTGTCACAACCAAGATTCCTCTTGCTGTGTCATTAGACACTTAGTTGAGGAATTAGGTAAGTTGATTGTGTAAATATTGCTATTCCTAGTTCCCTTAAGTATAGTTTTTGAAGAATCGCTATTTTTAATTAAGCATTCATTTGGTAGGAAAATGACCTTATAATTATTGTCACACAATTGACTGACACTAAGGAAATTAAATTCAAAATGTTCAACTAAAAGTACTTGATGAATTGTAAAGTTCAAGTTTAGCTCAATATCACCTGATCCGATGATTTTGAGCTTCCCGTTGTTTCCGAATGCTACCGATCCTTGGTTTTTGAATATGAGTTTCATAAACTTTAGTCGATCTCCGGTTATATGTCAGGAGCACCCACTGTTCAATATCCATTGATCCTACAAATATAGTAGTTGGATCGGATATTGAAATTTTGAGGTTGTTTGAAAATTTTAACCTAGGAATCATCTCGCCCTTTCTACATGATCAAACATGTTAACCTTATATGTTTTGTGAGATGACTTTAATTTTACTTGGTTAAATTTAGTGATTTGAAGATAAACAACCTTGAGTTATATTCGGATTTAACCTTTAGATCGTTAAGCGAACTTTTCAAAAAAATGACTTCCAGGTCATGGCGAGACACAGAGGCCTTCTTTGATCATAACAACGACCACATCCTTAGACAAAGCTAATTTCAAGAGAATATTTACTTAAGTCACTTAGGGTTACTTCTTGGTCTAACTAGTTTAGGATGTGGCAAGGTAGCTTCAGCTAGTCCCACTTAGCCGAGTGCACCAAGCTAGATAATCCTTATCTAGCTCGGGTACACAATATCTCATTTCCCTAATGTACTATCATCTCACTGCGTCCTGATACTATGTTATCAAGGTTGACCAACTATTGATCCTATCTAGCTGTTATAAAAATTAAAATAAAAAGTAACTAAGCATACAAAGCTAAATCAAGAAGTAGAGCATACAATTTTAGTACTAGCTCTCCCTGGACCATTGAACTGATGCGATCGTTCCACGTACTGGATTTGGTCCTTGGGAACCCAATATTTGGTTGATCCTAATTGTGCATTCAAAGAGGTCTTAGGGACCTATGCTTGGACTTTTTGTCTATTTCAACTAACAATTGACATATACGATTTGTTCGTTGTGGTTCATCAAAATCCGAGTCCGGTCTTATTGTACCTCAAAGTAAACCTTTCCAATGTTTTCCTAAGCTCTTGAACTTGTCCTTTCAAGAGAGAATTCTCTTCCTCAAGTTTTTCAACTTGAGTTGAGTTTCCCTCTTGAACTTGACTAGTCGAAGAGGTTAAGGAGACCTCATGTTTAAGGAGTTTAACCTCCTTAGCTAAGGTCTCGACCTTGGACTCAGACTTAGCTAACTTCTTAGTCAAATATTTAATTGCACTATATAAAGTATCAATTAGGGACCGACTTACCTTGATCAAATCTTTTGAACCGGATGTGGATCCGTGGCTTGTCTTGAATTGAAGCTCATCGTTGGATCTGGAGTCAGACTCGGTCTTGGACTCATAGTTTGTCTCGGGTTCAGATTCGATCTCAGACTCGGTTGGTTTGTCCATGAATGTTAGGTTGTTGAGTTCATATTCTTCCTCCGACGACTCTTCCCAAGTTGCATTGAAGGCTTTCTTTGTTTGTGGTTGCTTGTTCTTTAGCCTTGGACAATCGGATTTGATGTGACCCCTTTTGTTGCATTCATAGCATTTGTAATTTGAACCTTTCTTGGGCATCTTCTCCTTGGATTGCTTGATAGGTCGTCTTCTGCTCTTGATCATCTTCCAAACTAGATTTACTAGCTCGATCTCTATTTCATCATTCACCTTCGATTCGTATTCCTCTTCTTCTTCTTCGGGAGGTGATTTTCTCTTTACCTTCTTCCTCTGACCTACAACCAAGACATTACTTTTCTCGATCGAGGCCGAGTTAGATTGTTCGTGCAATTCAAATTCAGAAAATAGCTCGTCTAGTCTAATTTTTGATAAGTCTCTAGATACTTTGTAGGCATCAACCATAGATGCCCACAAAGTGGTCCTAGGAAATGCATTCAAAACATACCTTCCTACATCCCGATTCTCCACTTTTTGTCCGATTGAGTGAAGACCGTTTGATTATGTGTTGGATCCTTTCATGGAGTTGAGTCACCGGTTCATGGTCCTGCATTTTTAGATTAAATAACTTATTCAAAAAAGGTCCCTTTTGCATACCTTTGTGTCGGTCGTCCCTTCGTGTAGCTCAATGAGTTTTTTCTATAGATCCTTCGCACTGATGAAGGGGTCGATGCGGTTGAGTTCTTCCTTGGAGAGACCGCATTGAAGGATTTGTGTGGCTTTCACATCGGCCTCCACTTGTCGCTTCATGGCATTCGTCCACTTGTTGCAATCCAAGTACTCCTCGTCTTCATTCGTTGGTAAGTTGAAGTTGGTTTGGATGACTATCCACATCTCGACTTGGGTCTTAAGGTAGCACTCCATCCGACCCTTCCAATAATGGAAGTCACCTCCGTTGAAAAATGGAGGTCAAGCAGTGCTAAACCCCTCGAGATGGACCATCCAATAAAGCCTTGCAAAACAAAAACACGACAAATACACGAATTGCCAAGACTTTGTCTTGGATTAGTAGTGCAGGAAAAATAATAATGGAAAACTTAAATTGAACGAAAAGTACAAAACTAAATAAAACTTGCTAGATCGATGGTTGCACCAAATCTTAGCGCCCCTGCTCTGATACCAATTGTTGGATCGAGTGAATACGTTAGAGGGGGGGAGTGAATAGCGTACTTAAGATTTTCTTTTCGATTCATTGAAAGCACGAGTAAGCACAGCGGAAGTAAAGATAATAAAAGAAAATAACACTTTTGTTTTTATTTGGTTCACAACCAAAAGGTTGCTACTCCAAGGCCCTACGATCCTAGACTGCGTACGATGGGGCAATCTGTTGGGATGTATACTGAAAAGTATATCTTTTGTATGAACATCTTTATTTTTGAAATAAGAATCATATGATCATTATTTGTATATTTATGGTTATGCATATTGTCTAATACATTACATTGTAGATAACATGGTGTGTAGTGTCACACGGTAGATCATGTTATCAGCTCCTTGTAGAGTATAAGTAAAGGCTCACAACCGAGATGGCTTTGGACAAACCATTGGTATGGTTGTAGTGTGATTTGGTATTGGTTTGTCTTGACCATAGAATCACACTAGTACATTTTGTGTGTATTGAGCAGGACCGACTTAGAGGTGATTCGGTTCATTGCTGACTACATAATCGAATCGGACCTCAGATATTTATTGTACATGCTCTTAATCCCGATATAATAATGGGCACATATACTTAGTATTCATTTCTTTGATTTACCAATAGGTCAGATTTATAGATTAAATCGATAGGTTCGGTAAGTTGGGAAATGATATTACTTATATGGTGTGTCGTTGATTATAGGAGGAAACCGTGTCGTATATATTAGGATGTTGATGTCCCCTTGAGGAGCTCATAAGGTTCATCATGTAAACCCTGTAGGTGGACTTGGTCCGACATGATGATAAGGTTGAGTGGTACTACTCATGAAGTTAGATGTTGATTAATTAATTGTCAGTAAATTAATTAATTGACGGGCATTCGAGATCTTAAACACGGGGAGATAAATGTACAAATAATATATGGAGCTCATATTGACTTATGGGGGTTGGTGAGGTAGATCAATGATAATCCTCTAGTGGAATGAATTATCATTAATGGATCGGACTTTATGTGGGCTTGATCCATTGGGTGGCCAAGATCCAACTCCTCCTCATGGTCCCTATTGTAGCCTATTAAAACCTCATGAAGCCTAGATCCAATGGTTGAAAACAAAACTCTATATCCAATGGTGGAGATTAAATCTCTAGATTCGACGGTTGAGATTAAATCTCTAGATCCGACGATTGAGATTAAATCCCTAGAATCGACGGTGGAGATTAAAAGGAGGCGTAAGCCTAACTCTATAAATATGGGCTTAAGGGTGGGCAGCAAGATAGAATTAGAGGATAAAGGGATTAGGGTTTGGGCGGCTAGGGTTTGGAGGCTTGGGTGGCCACAATTAAGGAAAATATTTCCTTTCTCTTCTTCTTCTTGTTGGCCGGTGCCCAAGACTTGCTTCTCCTCTCCTTGGCCGACGTTCAAGCTCTTCTTTCTCTTCTCCTTGGCTGGTGGAAACAAGGGTTAGGGTAATTCCTTGGAGCTCTTGGTCGGCGCCCACTTCCTCATCTCTTCTTCTTGTTGGCCGGCGGCAAGCATCAAGGTTGGTGCTTGGTGGTTGGATAAAGGAAGGAGAAGAGTTTTGTTTCTATACTTCCTCTTGTTCGGAGTGAGCAAGGAAAGGAAGATCATGATCTAGGAGGCTTCTACTTTTGGAAGATCATCGCCCACACGACGTTCAAAAGGAGGAAGGACATACAATAGAAGATCGAGAAGTATAACGCTTGTTTATATTCTTTTGTAACATGTCTATAATTGTTTTTCAATCATATACATATTGTATATTCTATTTTGTGGTTAAATTAACTTGGACCCCGAATACAAACACAAAAGTCGGCGATCCGTACATCGTCTATTCCGCAGCTAATCGTAGAATAGAGGTTGGTTGCTTGAACAACAAGTTTGTTCAAGTGACCACTCTAATCGAATAGAACGACGATGAAACGGGAGCTTGGGTAATCCCTCTTGTCAAGGATAAATTTTTTTATCCGGGGACGTAGAAGGGATCTCCATGAACAAGCGAACGAGTTGAAGTGGGAAGCGAAGTTTCCCACCTTCAAGTGGCATCAGAGCCACGGTTTCCGATTTTGTGTGTTTAGGATTCGGTTACTTTTATACACTTTTCATATATTATATGTGTCGGATAATAGTAGGATGTGCGTAGGTTAACTTTTTGGTTGCAGGAATAGGATCCAACTATTATGGTCATATGTGTGTATATGATTGTATGTGTGTAATTGTTTATTTTGTTGAATCCTCAGGGTTGACGAGGCTAGTATTTAATTTTTGTAATTAGATACGACATTGTTTCGCCACTCCTTTTATTTTAGTTTACTTTTGATCTAGATTTCATGTACACTCCCTCGTGGATTATAGGATCGATGGATGTAAATTAAAATAGTTTTTCTCAACTCGGATCTCCAGATGGCTTGTACATAGTGCAGGGAGGAGTGGACGAGATGGCGATACGACGGGAGACATATTGAAGACAAAAGTCATAATAGTTGGAAAATATTTATTTTTCATATTTATTACTTATTGTTTGATATGCATGTCGTAGGCTAAAAAATTTCTCAATTTTAAATTACTAAGTGGGAGAGGGATATTTTTATAAATTCTCATGGCCTCCATTACGATTTGACATGTGATGCAAACAAATTTGCGCGTCGGCTTTGAGTGTCTTCCTCCCCATCGGATGAGTTTGTTTGCGGATCACAAGGTCGAATATGGTTATAGGAAATTATTAAGGAGTGTGTGTACTTCCCCATCGGAAGGCACATAACCCGAGATAATTACCTTGGTACCGAGTAATGGTGAACACTTATATACAAATATAAGTATCCTCCCCATCGGAGTCACTGCTTTTATTTGTAGGGCCGAAGAGGAACCAACTATTAATTTTACTTGTCAAAAGGTTAGGTTGACAAGATAGTAAAATTAATGGGTAAAATCTCCTCTTACAAATGTAGAATTCGTATACGTCCACACTATCATGGCATACGATATTCTCGGTGCTTTGAGGTGTTGGTTGATTTTAAAATTTTATTGTTTGAGAAATCAATAATTTTTTGAAATCTAATGTTTTTGATCTATGTGATTCTTAGGTTTTTTCAAAATGACTTTCAACCCGCTTGCTGTGATACTGAAAGAAAATAAACTTACTGGACCCAACTATGTTGATTGGAAGAGGAATCTTGACATTGTCTTGACTGCTGAGGAATACAAATATGTACTCCTCGAAGAGTGTCCTCCTAAGCTTGCAGATGATTCTGGGGAAAAGGAGAAGGAGAGTTATAAGAAGTGGATCAAGGTCGATGAGATGACGCAATGTTACATTTTGGCATCTATGTCAAATGTACTGCAACATCAGCATCAAGTCATGCCCACTGCTTATGACATGATGCTCAATCTCAAAGAGCTTTTCGGACACCAGAATCGGGCTGCTAGGCAGGAAGCCATGAGGAACTTGATGACGACCACCATGATCGAGGGAACACTCGTAAGAGATCATGTTCTCAAGATGATGGCTCATTTGAATGAGCTGGAAGTCCTCGAAGCTGAGATCGATGGGGAAATCCAGGTCGATATCATTCTCCAGTCTCTACCTAAGAGTTTTGAGCAGTTTCGCCTGAACTACAACATGAACAAGAGGTTGTATTCACTGGCGGAACTTATGACAAAACACCAGGCGACAGAGGGGCTTTTTCGTCAAAGTGCTCAGGCGCAAGCCATGGTTGCCCAAAAGGTTTCTACTTCTAAGCCGAAAGGCAAGAAGAAGAAGAAACAAGCTGGGGCAAAGGCAGTGGAAGGACCTCAGGGAGGAGTGAAGAAGCCGAATGGCAAGTGCTTCACTTGTAAGCAAACTGGACACTAGAAGAAGGACTGCCCCAATCGGAAGCAGAACAAAGGTATATCTTTTGGTTTAGTCGTTAAAAATGTTTAGCGGTATTATCTACCGGCACCTGGTGTGTAGATACGGGAGCCACTGATCATGTATGCAATACTTTGTAGGGGTTTCAGGAAACCAGACGACTGGCTGAGGGAGAGATTACTGTATACTTGGGCGATGCCACGAAGGTGGCGGTTGTTGCAGTGGGAGATGTTTATTTGTCTCTTGAGAAAAATAAAGTTTTGGTTCTTAAGAATTGCCTTTATGTACCTTTATTTAGAAAGAATTTGATTTCAGTTTCTAAATTATTTATGGATGGATATTCTATTTCTTTTAATGACAGAGTTGTTATAAAAATGAATAGGGAGATTATATGTTCTGGTGCATTGATAAGAAATTTATATACACTTGAACCAAAAGCTCCCATGATGCAAATAGAAGTTATAACTCATCTTCTAATTCCAATAAGAGAAAAGAACCTTCGAAGATGAACCAAACATATCTTTGGCATCTAAGACTTGGTCATATTAACCTAAGCAGAATTCAAAGGTTGATAGCTGATGGACCTCTGGGTTCATTAGTGGTGGAAGATTTCTCAACCTGCGAATCTTGCTTGGAGGGTAAAATGACTAAGAGACCTTTTAAGGCCAAGGGGTATAGAGCCAAAGATGTGTTGGAGTTTGTTCATTCTGATTTGTGTGGTCCTATGTCTATCCAGGCTAGAGGTGGTTTTGAGTATTTTGTCTCTTTTATAGACGATTTTTCGAGATATGGATACATTTACTTGATGCGTTGCAAGTCTGAATCTTTGACAAGTTCAAAGAATTCAAGGCTGATGTGGAAAAACGTCAAGGTAAAAGTATCAAGACACTACGATCTGATCGTGGTGGTGAGTACCTCTTGGGAGAGTTTAGGAATTACTTATCAGAGGCTGGGATTCAATCCCAATTGTCTGCACCTGGCACACCCCAGCATAATGGTGTAGCAGAGCGAAGGAATAAGACTCTTATGGAGATGGTTAGATCGATGATGAGTTATTCTGAGTTGCCAGATTCGTTCTGAGGATATGCTCTAGATACGACAGTACATATTCTGAACTTGGTATCATCTAAATCAGTGCCTTCTACTCCCATAGAATTGTGGACTGGGCGAAAGCCTAGTCTAAGATATATTCGGATATGGGGGAGTCTAGCACTGAAGGCAGTTGCTGGTAAGTTGGAACCTCGTACAGAAGTGTGCATGTTCGTTGGCTATCCTAGAGGAACGAAAGGCGGTTTGTTTTATAGTCCTAGAGATCAGAGGGTGATCGTTAGCATGAACACTAGATTTCTAGAGGAAGACTATGTGATGAACCACAAGCCCATGAGTAAGATTGTTATGAAGGAATTGAAAGGGAAAGTCACTACTTCAGTACCACCGGTACAAGAGGATATACCACAAGTCACTGCACCGCATGTCACAGAGGATACACAGGTGATACCTCGTCATAGTGGGAGGGTTGTTAGACAGCCTGATAGATTCATTTTCTTGGGAGAATCTTTTGATTTGGTCCCTGGCGAACATAAACCTGATCCCTGGACATATGACAAGGCAATCCAAGATAAAAATGCGGTATCTTGGCAAAGTGCAATGAATACTGAGATTGAATCTATGGATTCAAATCAGGTCTGGGAGCTAGTAGAACCATCCGATGGTGTAAAAACTATTGGATGCAAGTGGATCTACAAAAAAAAGAGAGGAATAGATGGGAAGGTTGAGATCTTCAAAGCAAGGCTTGTTGCGAAAGGGTACACTCAGAAAGAGGGTATCAATTATGAGGAAACCTTTTCACCGGTAGCCATGCTTAAGTCTATCCGGATTCTCTTATGCATTGCTGCTCATATGGATTATGAGGTATGGCAGATGGATGTCAAGATAGCTTTCCTTAATGGAAGTCTTGAGAAAAACATCTATATGAAGCAACCAGAGAGATTCATTGCAAAGGGCAAAGAACATCTTGTGTGTAAGCTTAATCGATCCATTTATGGATTGAAGCAAGCTTTGAGGTCTTGGAACATCCGCTTTGATGAAGTAATCCAGTCTTATAGATTTATTCAAAGTCCAGATGAGTCTTGTGTATACAAGAGATGTGACGGAAAATTAGTGGTATTTCTTGTACTATACGTAGATAACATTTTGTTAATTGACAACAATGTCAAGGTGTTATCGGACGTAAGGTTATGGTTATCCAAACAGTTTGATATGAAGGACTTGGGAGAAGTGGGACACATCCTTGGGATCAAGGTTATAAGAGATCGCAAGAAAAGGATGTTGTGCTTATCCCAAGCTTCATACATAGACACAATTATGGATCGTTTTAGCATGCAGAACTCCAAGAAAGGTTTTCTACCTTTCAGGCATGGTGTTCCTTTATTAAAGGAGATGTGTCCTAGAACATCTGAGGAGATAGAGGAGATGAAGGCAGTTCCTTATGCTTCGGCAGTAGGAAGCCTCATGTATGCTATGTTGTGTACGAGACCAGATATCTGCTTTACCATTGACATGGTTAGCAGATATTAGAGTAATCCAGGACAAGGACATTGGACTGCGGTAAAGCATATATTGAAGTACCTGAGAAAGACTAGGGATTATATGCTAGTTTACCAGGCAAACCAATTAGTCCCTGTGGGTTATACAAATTTCGACTTCCAATCAGACAGGGATAACAGTAAGTCTACCTCAGGTTTTGTGTTTGCTTTGAAAGGTGGAGCCATTGTATGGAGGAGTGTCAAGCAGAAATGCGTGGCGGACTCCACCATGGAAGCTGAGTATGTGGCAGCCTCTGAGGCGGCCAAAGAAGCTATGTGGCTCAGGAACTTCTTGATGGACTTGGATGTGATTCCTGGTTTGCTCAGAACTATCACAATTTATTGTGATAATAGTGGTGCAGTTGCAAACTCGAAGGAACTACGAGCCCATAAGGCAAGTAAACACATAGAACGCAAGTACCACCTGATACGAGAAATCGTAAAGAGAGGAGAAGTTGTTGTGGCCAAGATTGCATCGGTGGATAACCTAGTAGATCCATTCACTAAGGCCCTTCCAGCGAGAGCTTTTGATAGGCATGTGGAGGAAATGGTATCTCTTGTTCTTGATCATCCATCATTGTAAAGAAGAGGAGATCATTGTAAGAAAGGTTTCTCCACCTTGGTTCATCCAAAGGAGAAGATAGTGAAGCTTGGCTAGGACTAATCCACCTTACGGATTGCCGTGGAGTAGGAGCGTCATCTCCGAACCACGTAACATCGGGTGTTAGCATTGGTTTCGTATTTCTTATTCGTATTCATTTTCGTATTTGTATTGCTTCCGCTAACTTGTTTGTAGAATCGAAGAAACGCTAATCACCCCCCCTCTAGCTATTCCAAGGGTCCTAACAGTAGTGTGATTTGGTATTGGTTTGTCTTGACTATAGAATCACACTAGTACACTTTGTGTGTATTGAGCATGACCGACTTAGAGGTGATTCGATTCATTGCTGACTACATAATCGAATCGAACCTCAGATATTATATTGTACATGCTCTTAATCCCGATATAATAACGGACACATATACTTAGTATTCATTTCTTTGATTTACCAATGGGCGAGGTTTATAGATTAAATCGATAGGCTCAATAAGTTGGGAAATGATATTACTTATATGGTGTGTCGTTGATTATAGGAGGAAACCGTGTCCTATATATTAGGATGATGATGTCCCCTTGAGGAGCTCATAAGGTTCATCATGTAAACCCTGCAAGTGGACTTGGTCCGGCATGATGATAAGGTTGAGTGGTACTACTCATGGAGTTAGATGTTGATTAATTAATTGTTAGTAAATTAATTAATCGACGGACATTCGAGATCTTAAACACGGGGAGATAAATGTACAAATAATATATGGAGCCCATATTGACTTATGGGGGTTGGTGAGGTAGATCAATGATAATCCTCTAGTGGAATGGATTATCATTAATGGATCGGACTTTATGTGGGCTTGATCCATTGGGTGGCCAAGATCCAACTCCTCCTCATGGTCCCTATTGTAGCCTATTAAAACCTCATGAAGCCTAGATCCAATGGTTGAAAATAAAACTCTAGATCCGATGGTGGAGATTAAATCACTAGATCCGATGGTTGAGATTAAATCTCTAGATCTGACGGTTGAGATTAAATCCCTAGAACCGACGGTGGAGATTAAAAGGAGGTTTAAGCCTAATTCTATAAATATGGGCTTAAGGGTGGGCGGCAAGATAGAATTAGAGGATAAAGGGATTAGGGTTTGGGCGGCTAGGTTTTGGAGGCTTGGGCAGCCACAATTAAGGAAAATATTTCCTTTTTCTTCTTCTTCTTGTTGGCCAGCGCCCAAGACTTGCTTCTCCTCTCCTTGGCCGGCGTTCAAGCTCTTCTTTCTCTTCTCCTTGGCCGGTGGAAACAAGGGTTAGGGTAATTCCTCGGAGCTCTTGGCCGGCGCCCACTTCCTCATCTCTTCTTCTTGTTGGCCGGCGGCAAGCATCAAGGTTGGTGCTTGGTGGTTGGCTAAAGGAAGGAGAAGAGTTTTGTTTCTATACTTCCTCTTGTTCGGAGTGAGCAAGGAAAGGAAGATCGTAATCTAGGAGGCTTCTACTTTTGGAAGATTGTCGCCCACACGACGTCCAAAAGGAGGAAGGACATACAATAGAAGATCGAGAGGTATAACTCTTGTTTATATTCTTTTGTGACATGCCTATAATTGTTTTTCAATCATATACATGTTGTATATTCTGTTTTGTGGTTAAATTAACTTGAACCCCGAATACAAACACAAAAGCCGGCGATCTGTACATCGTCTATTCCGCGGCTAATCGTAGAATAGAGGTTGGTTGCTTGAACAACAAATTTGTTCAAGTGACCACTCTAATCGAATAACACGATGATGAAACAGGAGCTTGGGTAATCCCTCTTATCAAGGATAAATTTTTTTATCCGGGGACGTAGAAGGGATCACCATGAACAAGCGACCGAGTTGAAGTGGGAAGCGAAGTTTCCCACCTTCACAATCCACTAAAAGTCTCCTCCTCGTTGGAGGTAGGAGATGACGGTTACAAGAAAAACAAGATAGAGGGAGAGGCAACAAGCCTACCTCTCCTCTTTTCGATTAAAAGCTTGAGTACAAGAAATAAAACCAAAAATAAACGACAACTTGAAATGAAACTACCGACTTAGAACTTTAGAAGATGGAACTTGGCGTGAAGTCGGCGTTACGGCGGTGTAGCATTGTTGTTGGAGCTTGCCGTTGTTGGAGCACTTTTGGGAGAAAGATTAGATGATCCAAAGAGGTGAAATGCCCCTTCTTTTATAGCCCTTCAAACCCTAGCTCGTTGAGATCTGAATCTGGGTCAAAGCTCCTCATCCCCCCATTTGGGTGGAGCTTATCTTGACTTTCTTCAAGATGGTCAGTTTGAATAGAAGTCGACTGATGCCAATAGCTTTTAGTCGACTATTGGCATGGTCACTCACCTGCAACAAAGAGTTAGCACAGAAATGTCGAGTAATGGACATTACGACGGTTCCTTACCATCCGATCTTGACCTAGACCTTCCCCCGAAAGTCTTAGTCAGATCGCCGCCTAAGTTTGTCCCCGTATGGAGGACACCACCTCACCATTACTCTACACTCAGTGCTTACCTCTGGTCTTTCTGATCTATCGCTTAGCTTCCAGTCATCACCGAGGTTCCTCGATTCCAACGAGGTTCTCCTAGTGTCGCCCGACCACCACGGTTTCTCGTCCCGAGATTCTCTGGGTGTCACTGACCTTAGGCTTAGCTTAATACAATTTCTTCACACTCAACACAATACATGAGAGAACAATAATAGCTTAACTTTGAACCTTTGTCATAATCAAAATCTAGGTTCGATTATCTGGTGCCCCTGCACCAACAGGCTCGTCACGATGTGATACGAAATTAGCTGAGGTAAGCTATCCAAGGGATAGAGTACGACCCAACTTACGAAGTCGGTGGACACATGGGGAGATTGAACAGACTCTTTTGGCACCTAGAGATGTAGGATTTTCTGATTTTGGATAACTACAAGATTTTGGTTCGTTCATTGCCTGAAAACCTAAGTGATGTAGCACATCAGATATGGGGGCGCTATGAAGGGTGCATTTTCTATACTCAATTGTGCACAGAGTTGCTTCGCTATGCAGATTGTTAAGAGGATCCAGAAGAAGACCCTATAGAGGATTTTTCTGTAGGATCTCTTCGTGTGGGTTCTTTACAGGATTCTGTGTCCTAACATCATCTTGAGAACATCCCAACTGAAGATGTCCTAGTTCAGCCTAGACAAATAAGACATTTTTGGATTACTGCTGCACTAGGATTTGTCCTAGTGGAAGTAGTAATTTCTTATCTAGTTTATTAAGAGTTGTTTAGGTTATGAGTAGGAAGAATGTTATGTGTAACATTCTTAGTAGAGTCTTATTTTTTGTTAACAATGTACAACATGTTAATTTTAATGATTTGTTCATTTTATGTTGTTACTCTACATGATGCATGATGTTTATTGCAATATACTCCTTGATTAGTTTATTATAAGTATAAATGATCAATTCATTTAATTTTAAATATCATGATTATATAATGATTAAGTTCATTAGATGGGATGTATGTAATAGAATAGGTCAATGTAAGTTAGATTGACATATATAAATGATGAGTGAGAACGTAGTTGTTACTTGATTTTGTAAACTAAATCAGATTTATATTGAATCAATTTATAGATTACATACATAAAGACATACACTGAATCACTAAATTATTTATTTATTTATGATAGATTATGGCAACGAAGAATATTATAGTTGAATTGAATAAGGGTGAAAATTTTAATGGTGAAAACTACAAAATTTGACACTTCAAGATTGATGCGCACGGATGCGACCTCAAATCTCGCGATGGATACCGTTGAGGACTCAAAGCGCGCGCTCGCGCTCAACGCCCACAAGTGCATGGATGTCGTCAAGTAATAAAGATTATCGATCCCACAGGGACTGGGATTCGAATACTAATATACTCAGTGGTTGTAATTGTTCGGACGTGATCTCTAAAAAGTTTCGATTGGTGAGGGCTGTCGGTGGACTCTACTCTGTACGGTGTCACACGAAGGAGAAAAGGAATGTGCCGAGGTCTTCAAAGGTGATTCCAGGACTTCGGTTTCACTTGTGTATCATAGAACAATGTTGTCAATTGGCGTTGTCTAGACGTTTACCTACGATTTTGTGGAAGGGACATCATACACTCTCCCGCAGAGCCGCCGCATCTACCGGGAGCTATCTCCGCCTAAAAGGACTGGATAGACGGTACGAGGATGTCAAATCAATCCCTACGGTGGATCGTTTCCGATTCCACCGCACCCTTCTCCCTGCAGTTACAGGAGATCAGGATTACCCCTAGGTTCCTTATATCAAATCTCCTAAATTTTAGATTACGATGGTTGTCGCCCCTCGTATCGCTTAAACACAGCGGAAAGAAAGCCAAACACGCATAGATATAGTAAAGAGCAACTACCAATTGTCAAATCAAACTCATGGCAGAATTTAACATGAACCAACATTGTTTATGTACACAAGCTACTCCCTAGTCCTAGAATCAAAAGTACTACTCCATGTATACGAAGGAAGAATCAAAAAGCATGTCTAAGTTTGAATACATAAGGAATAAAATGCAAAAACAAAGATATACAATGCTTTCGTGATCTTCTCTCCGACGTTGAATTGCAAGGTGTGGACCTCCGACAGCGTTCCTCCTCCCTGTTGCGAGTTACCGAAGCTTTTTAGGGCTTCGGCGTGTCGTCCTAGCCATCGTGCCTCCCCCCCTAGGGTTTGGGCGGAGCCATCCTTATATAGACATCACCTCGGACCGCTGCAAAATCCAGAAAAAACCCTAGTCGCACAAATCTGTCGGGCTGCCACACGGCCGTGTGTTTCCACATGGTCAGGCCGTGTGCGGCCTTGGGGTGCTGATCTCGCCCATTGGACACGACCGTGTGAATCCACGTGCCCTGGCCGTTTCCCACTCTACATCTAGCTGCGAAATGTCCTTTTTCTCCGAAAACGCGTCTTTTTCACTCGAAAAGCTAACATGCACACAAAAGTACAACGAGCAGACCTCCGAACCAGAAAATAGGAAATGCGTGCAAAAATAGAGTAACATATGCATGAAACTAACGCAAAATGTAATTAGATGTGAGCGAAAACTACTCCTAAAATCCTATATGTTTTGCTCACATCACTTCCCCCAGACTTAAATCTTTGCTTGTCCTCAAGCAAACCTCAGTGTCATAAAATTTCAAAAAGATATTGTTCCATAATTAGCATGTTAACTAAATTTATCATGTGGTATTTGTAATCAAAGCAAAACAAATATGTTCTAGAAGTTCACTAAGTTAGCTCCTCGTGCTCGTGCTAGGCGAACCATTCTTAGGGGATGCCCGTTCCATGGTGAGTTAAGTCGCCACTTCATAGCTTTCCTAAGGTTTCCGGCTCTTAGGAACTTACCTGCCCAAAGCGAGGGTCATTCCCTAGATCTAGCATAAAGTCTCAAAGGCATGCTCGGTATTGAGAGAAATTGATAGGAGTTTCCCCAGTAACCTAACTCGATCTCAAAGGGACACCTAGTCATTTCCACCCACGACAACTATTTTTTATTCCTCATAATCTCTTTTTTTTTTCTTCTCCCCTTTTTTTTCTCATTTTTTTTCTCTTTTTCTTTTTTTTTCTCTTTTTCTTTTCTCTCTTTTATTTTTTGGCTCACTGAGATTTTGATTTTTCCGAATGGGCTTACACAATCCAAGCATCTTCAGTAACTAAAATGCTAAACCTAGAGTACTACAAGAAAAAAGCTAATAGACAACGCTTTTTATCCGTTGTCTATGTGGCTGCAAAAGCATTGTTAAAGGCACTGTTGTTAAAAGTCTGACTAATGACAACGGATAAAAAAGCGTTGTCTTTTCTAGCAAAGACAACGCTTTTGCAACGGAAAAAAAGCGTTGTCGTTTTAGCAAAAACAACGCTTTTGCAACGGGAAAAAAGTATTGTCATTTTTTACAATGACAACGCTTTTACAACGGAAAAAAAAATATTGTCATTTTTTACAAGGACAACGCTTTTGCAACGAGGAAAAAACATTGTCGTTTTTTACAATGACAACGCTTTTACAACAGGGAAAAAGTATTGTCATTTTTTTCAAGGACAATGCTTTTGCAATAGATCAAAAGTATTGTCATTTTAGCACAAATAAAAACCATTGTCTTTTATATCTACAAAAACGTTGTCTATTATATTACATTAATAATCTATTTAATTAAACACTTATAATAACACCAATTAAAATATCATTAACAACTAATCAATCTCCTTACAATTGAAACATAAATATTGTATAATCAACAAATAATGAAAAAGGAAAGTATGAAGTCATAATCCACAAACTTGGATCCAAGTTAAGTTTACAAAATTAAACAAAAAACCTACATACTCCAAGTTTGTAACAAAATTAAACAAAATCAATCTCCAAGTTAAGTTGAACTGGTATCAAACCCTCGGGAATGCCTAAAGCTGTCGTCAGAAAGATGGAAGCACCTTCACCCATGTTTGAAGAGACCATGTATCTGCCAATAGAAATGAGATTGATCACGGGTAATATTATAAATAAAAAACAATTATTAGAAATTGAACTAATTAAAATGAGAAGCAGGTATATTCTGGTAACTTAAGAATAAGCCAACTATATTTTGATAATATTACATAACAGAAATGATAATAATATACTCAGTACATAGCTGCAAGCTTAGAAATTAATTGATGTTATCATAGAGGAAATTGTTGTCATATTCTCCAATCGGGAATCATCAAAAACCTCATATCGTCTCCCTAAAAGTAACAGAAGATCAAAAAAGGGTAGATTGAGTGGAGAACAATATGTTTCAACCAGTGATGGCCACAACTAGTAAGTAGACCCAGTCAAATGTGATTTAGATCATTTTCAGTATCATAACCTTGAGAGTATATCAGAAAATTTAACCTTGAAAAGCATATGCAAAGAAGATCTATAGAATTTAATAAATGGCATAACAGTCAGAAAAACATACCAACGATGAAAATCTAGGGATTGAAACTGCAAATCGGGCAATGTCTAAACATTGATTCTGTGTTGTTGCATCCCATAATTTAAATCTCATTTTATCTCTCCTGATACAAGCAAAGATAGATCAACACCCAAGTAGCACTAGAGCATAGTTGTCAAAACCATGGTAGAAGGAAAACTAGAGGCAATGACAGTAAGGGGAATTTCAAGGAAACAAACAATCTATGGGAAGGGCAGGTGAATGGCTTATGGTAAGTGGGAATGCAAGAATAGGCAAGTGGAACCATTCTTGTTTGAGTAGGAAAAACATCAACGAAAATATTTGGTGTATGAAACAAAATTGAGGTCCTAGGTTGACTGGGAAAAAATCAGATGGATGGAATAGGAAAGATTCACTCTGCTAGTTATGAATGATTAGAAACAGGGGGTGTGCATCTTGTTAATGATAACATGACAAGGAATAAATTCCCACAATAACACAAATATTATATGTTTCTGTTGCACGAATAGTTATCTGTTCTATTGTCATAGATTTTCATTGAAATGAATCCATTTTGCTGAAACTAGTTTTACAAACTTTGTTGACTATTTGATAGAATGGATCTTGTTACCTACATTGAACCGTCTAAAATATCAGTACCATTTTTGAGGTTGTGCATCTCAAAACTCAAAGTACAAAAGTATCCTGATTAGTTATTGAAACTGGATGTCAAAAATATCAGTACCAGTTTTGAGGTTGTGCATCTCAAAACTATAAACACACACATAAATTATGTTAATGAAAACAACAATCACATAAATAGTTTATGATAAATAAAATAATCTTACTATTTATCGTAGTGAATCTCTCTCGATAGTTTCGACTTCTTCAATAATTTGTCTCATAAATCTCATCGCATAATAAGCACATTGTTTTTCATCTGGCTGTCAAGGAACTTATGTTAATTAGAAACAAATTGTTAATAACATTTATATATATTAAAAAATATCTTGAATATAATTAATACATACCTGTACTACTTCCCAACTTGAAAAGATGTACATGTCTAAGAATAAAAGTAACTTATGAAATTGAGATATATAAGGATAAAGTAAGTGATCTTTGCTGTCCAAATTCTATGGATAAATCTAATAATAAAAATAACTTATGAGATTGTGATATCTAAGGATGAACTAAGTGATCTTTGCTACAAATTGTAAGGATAAACTGAGTGATTTTCACTCCCCTACTTCTAGGTGATCCACTTTGTCTTCTTTCTCTTTGTGTTCTCCAATGGCTCGTGTTGGCTACTCTTGATGAACCAAGAAGAATGTTTAGGATTGACATGATCATGTTGAGTGATGCCTCAAGCAAGAATAAAATCAAACAAAGTGGATTATTAGAAAATAAAATAGAAATACCTCTGCAATTTAATCTCAAAACTTCTGGTCAAAAGAATCAATAAAAAATGGAAGAAATCTAGTTAAACCATATCATTTGATGATATATCAAGTCAGTTAATCAGTCTATCCATTAATATCATATTTTAATAATTTTTTCTCTCTCAATCATCTAAATATGGGATTACAAACATATCCCCCTTGTGATGTTCGTCCAAGATAGAATGGCAAAAGCACACAACCAATATGGACAAACGATAGAAATATGAATAAACCCACCTGAAGACCAAATAAATTTTTTTTTACATACCTCTAGGAAGGATGGCCGAACTTCTATAAGTTGCACAAAAGCAGAATAAACCTGTGTATCAGAGAAAACAAACCTAGATTGGTGAAAGATCATAATGCTTAAGGTAAAAAAACAAGCAGAGAGTGGTGAAAGATCATGATGCTCAAGGTAACCAAACAAGTGCTTTTATTTTCAAGATTTCCAAGTGATGGATGCATAATCTAATCTAAACAAATATGGGTTGGAATTTAAGTTGTAGAAGCATGCACTGGTGAGCAAGTAAGATATTGCTGCAAGAATGTTATCAATGTGATACATCTTAAGCCTAATAGTTATGCACTGTTCTAACACCTTATCATGTACAACTGAGTTTCATAAATCTTAATGAAAAATAAGCTAAAGCATTGCAAAAGTTGATAGATGACACACCAATTTTCGGACATCTGTAGAAGGATCTCAAGCAAGGTGAAATAGGTCTTGAAGGTACCAGTCCATGGACATAAACAAAGCCTGAAAAAATTATTCAAATTAGGTTAGGGAGACTTCAACTACATCCGACATTGCGGAACAAGTATGATATTGTATTTCACTTACTAAAGGCATTGCTACGATAAACTAATTAATAGAACCCAATGATAGCTTCCTCAATATAGTATGTGGCGACTGAAAAAACTATGTCAAAGACAAGAAATGAACAAATTTTCAATTGTTGTCCTAGTTATTATTACTCGAAGACACCTACAAACCACTTCAAGAGAGCAGCTAAAATTACCAGAAGCAATCTGGGCATAAAAATATTAATTGGACGCTCAGATAATCTAGAAATATCTAGATCAAGCTCTTCAAGAATGTCCTCACATATTTGCCATGATAATGCAATAATAATTTTCCTTAATCAAGTCTACAACTCGTTATGAGATAAAAATTGAAATTTGATAAAACCAACAAAGTTTTCCTTTGACCACCGCAGTTTTTTTTTTTTTCACTTTTTTCACTTTATCCTTAAACTTGCCAAGTTATTGATATCTCAATTCCAACATGCTTTTTGTTTGGCACAGATGAAGTTGCATAAGAAGCGTTACGAAACAAGACCATTCAATTCATCAAAATAAGCAAGAGAAAAAAATAGGAGTTAGAGAATAATTGCTAGCTAAGAATGTTATTGTAACACAGATGGGGTTTTAAGCAATATCTCTATCAATATAGTATTGTCAAAGCATATTAAACAGTCAAAACAAGTGCTCTCAATAAACTTTGTCAAAGAATACACATTGCACAAGAAAAAAAAAGTATGAGAATAGTCTAAAAAAGAAACGTTTAAAAGATCAAGGTACAATTTGAATCCAAGTATTCAGTGATGGCGACCTTAGCTCCATCTTAATTTGGGAGATGAATGTAGCAAAAGTGTCAAGTAAGAGTTGCAAACCTGGCTTCATTTGCTGCTCGCTATGCCTTCGCCCGCTATCAGCCTTTACTTGAGCACCGACAAAAGCCCTTCTTCGTTAGGGTTTCGCCCCAGTAAAAAACAACAAAAAAGACAACGCTGCAACTCTACAACCACCGTGGTTTCCAAATAATAAATATAATGTGGTATGGCTTTGGTTCACATCAGATCTAGACATTCTAAAATAAAACAGAGAAAGTGCAGAGCAAGGAGAGCGGAATACTTTTTAAAGAGAAGGATTCACCGTTACTTGGATTTCTTACCAGCATATATAGGGATCCTACATATGGGGGGCAATACTAGTAGAATGGCTTCACTTCCATCTGATGGATATCAGCACCAGATAAACAAGCCAAGCAAGGGCGTTTAGCTGATTTCAATGGGGCATTCTTGTTCGTATCCGAGATAACAATCCAATACCAAAAACAATTTGGTTTCCTGAACAAAAATAATACACGAGTAGTAAGCTTATTAACTGGACAAGAAAGCACAGGAAAAGCAGTTCCACACAATGGAAGCAGCGTTAGGGTTTCGCTCGCTATGCCTTCGCCCGCTATCAGTACCGGAGCGAAACCCAACGAAGCAAATCGCGGGATACGGAGAAGAGAAGTCGAATGATCGCGGGTTTAATTAGGAGAGATTTTAGGAAAAAAATAAGAAAATAAATAAAATAATATAAATAAAATAAAGATAATTTTTAAATGAAAATCCATGGAAAAAAATTAACGATAAGGAAAAATGAGAAAAAAAAATAATATTAATAAAATAAAATTAATTTTTTATGTCATTCATTTTTTTAATGAAATAAAATTATATTTTCATAGTTTATTTAAAAATTATTTTTTTATATTTAAAAAAAATGACCCATTAAAAAACTAAATCATCCTCAAAATTTATATTTAAAAAAAAATTGACCCATTAAAATACTAAATCATACCTTAAAATTTCTAAATGGTAGAAACTAAAAAAAAATCCTCATAGACAACGCTTCTTATAAAGTATTGTCTTTTACTAATAAAAGTAGGTCAAAGACAACGCTTTTTAAAAACCATTGTCTTTAACTCAAATAAAAAACACTAATACACAACGGTTTTGTCTATGCTAATTTTTTTTTAAAAAAAAAAGATAACGCTTTACATTAAAAGCGTTGTTAAACACAAACAACAATATTTTTTATAAAAAGCGATGTCTTT
Source organism: Wurfbainia villosa (assembly GCA_025175895.1). Taxonomy (NCBI): domain Eukaryota; kingdom Viridiplantae; phylum Streptophyta; class Magnoliopsida; order Zingiberales; family Zingiberaceae; genus Wurfbainia; species Wurfbainia villosa. Next base: position 4,308,803 of record CM045995.1, on the reverse strand, counting down.
TAAGTGTTGTGTATTGCATTTTTTGTTGTAGTAGTCATCTATGGATTCCAAAGTACTAGACTACTGAAGTGAATTATAACTAGGTATGTACTAGATTCTCCCTTTCAGAATGTTCGACATGTGTAAGTGCAAAAATAAAGCTAACTAGTGTAAGTCTAGAATATTCAATAGAGCGAATAAAATAAAATACCACAAGATAAATGGAGTTAAGCTACCTATGGGAACAACTCATGCAAGCAACTTTCAAAAATACTACTGAGGTAGCTTTACAGACAACAAAAATTAAGTACTGAAAGAAACTCAACAACTCAGGCATGAATAAATAAAAATACCAGAAAAGAAACTACTGCTAGGGAACAAAACAAAATAACCCTTGGGGTCTCCTCCAGACTTAAACGAAAATATACCTCTAATATGGTGGACGAGGTGGAAAGTCTGGGAGCCTCGGCATCTCTGGATCCTGGGAGAACCTGCTGCTGAGCCGCTAATGCCACATATACATGTGGTCGATCTAGGAGCTGGTATATGCAGCGACTACTCGGTGCTCCTCCTCCCTAGCCCACTGCGCCTGCTGGGCATGCATGTGCTATCACATCTCCCTGTGGTAGGTGGCCTCATCCTGACGATGAACAACCTCCTCCTGGAAGTATATGCGGGCCTCGTCGTAGAACTCCTCAATCCGCTGGAAATGCTCTCAGAATCCCTGGAACTCCGTCTGCTGGTAAGCGCTCTGCTCCTCCCATCGCTGCCTCTGCGTCTGCTGCTCAGTGCAAATGTCGTCGAGGCGCGATCGAAACTCCGAGAAATCATAGGCCGACGTAACTGCATCCTGCTCAAAAGTAGAAAAAGGTGGTGGTGCAGGTGTAGACTCATGTCGGCGTTGACTAGGTGGGCTCCTATGCATGTGTGGACTGGAAGGAGAGTGATATAAAGGTGGAGAGATGGGCGCTGATGTGGATGATCCCTCATGTGGAGGAGACTCCACTATCAGGTCCAAGCGCCAGTTGGCGCGTATAACGATGGTGGTATGATCCGGGTCGGGGAGCCTAAGGGCTGTCAGATTTTTCCTTACAACGCATAAGGAGTCTTCTTCTCTCACAATCATTTTCATGCACATGCATACTCCTAGGTCGATCCTAGGGCTCCCCTCTATACTCTCTAATGTTGTATAATCGTACCCCATCCTATGGAAAATATGGGTAAGTAGGCCTCCCACATTGATCTCTCCTTGTGCTGCTTTGCCCATCTTCACTAAGTGTCTGGTGAAGTGGGACCCTACATCGATGCTACTCCTTTCTTGTAGCATATCCCATAGGCAAAGCAGCTCGCTAGCTCTAACTACACAGTCACTCTCCCCACGACCAAATATGGTACTGTCCATGATGCTGTGGAGGTATCGAAAGACGGGGTTTTGGAGGCATGACGCTTTGGCCCTAGATGGGTCATAAGCATGCTCCCATGTCAACTCAATCTAAACTATACGAGAGTTGTACCCATTAGGGGTCCTTCTCTCTCCCCCACTTGGCAAGCCAAAGCATGAGTTTCATTGGTGAAGGGTTCACTCATGCTCTATGTTAAAAAGCCCAAAAGTTATCCTACCCTCCTCGCTCTCTCTACTCGTTAAAACCTCTGCCTCTAAGGAACTAAAAAATTCCAAAACTATCCTAAGATAGGTTAGGTGTCTTATTCCCATAATCTCTTCCCACTCCATTTTTGCAAATAGGGTTTGCATATCATCCAACAACCCTAAAGATTCTAGCAAATCCTCATCTAAGTACCTAGTAGCAGTAAGTTTACGAGTAGAGAGCATATTGTATCTATCTCTATGTTCATTATTGCGAAAAAGTAGAGTGGGTAGGGTGTTACCCTCCTTCGGAGCTTGAGGGGCGTCGGCTCTCCTTGTTCGTCGCTCCGAGGCACCGGATCGGGGTGTTATGTGCTTGGTCCTCCTCATCCTTGCTTCTTTTGGCTTTTTTAGAGGTTAAAAATGCTTCTAGATGGTGGGGAAGATGAAATCACATGGCTAGGGAAAGAACTTTCAAAGCACACGACGCAAATAGGGTGAAAACACACGGATCGCCCCTTTTAACCTCGCGCGCCACGACCGTGTGAAAACACACGGCCAGGCCATGTGCGCCTCGGGTTGGTCGGGCACAGCCGTGGAAAAACACACGGTCATGCCGTGTGTCCCCATTTTTTGCCCATTTATGCACTACAATCCGAATTTTCTCATACACTTCGCTGTGTAGGCTAATATGGATTTCATTTTTGCCTAGCAAAATTCTTTTCTAGTCCTAACTCTAAATGGGATGAAAATCAAAACTAAAAATCAAACAAATGTATGCAGTGAAATCAAAAGGGAAATCTAAAATTAAACTTGGGTTACCTCCCAAGAAGCGCTTTGTTTAAGGTCGTTTAGCTCGACCGCACTCTTCTATCAACTCGACTCTGGTGGTTCAGTGAACCTCCATTCATCCATCTCGGGATCTTCATCTGGAGGTTCCGGCTTCATTCTGCTAAATGTGAAGTTGTCGAGGTAGGGAGCTCTGTGCTCTGAAAGGCTGAAAAGGATGATCTCCCCGTGTACCTCCAGGGAGATCTGGTGTGCCTTCACATCTATGCACGCCCCTGCAGTCGCTAGAAAAGGCCTTCCCAGAATGATGGGATTCTGTGGATTTGGTCATGTGTCTAGTATGATTAAGTCCGTGGGTATCACAAAATCCTCAATCATCACAGGAACGTGTGGTAGCAGGCCAACGGGCTCCTTGACTGAATCATCCCCCATACGAATACCAAGATTCGCTGGTTGGAGCCCACTCAGTCCCATCTTCAGATAGTATGCGTAGGTCATCAAACTGACGTCGCATAGCGCTTCGTCAAATCTCTCCCCATAAATCGAGCAGGGGATAACAAATTCACCAGGGTCCTCAAGCTGTAATGGAATCTTCTCTTCAAACTCTGCTTGGTCAGGTAGGGTGGAAATCATGGTTGCACACCCCTTGGCGAATTGGCTACTTTGCCCCACTCCTTCCTCTTTTCCTTGACTCACCGGAGAGCTATTCACAGGTTGTGACACGGATTGGGCTATTTGGGCCACTTGCGTCTCCAACATCCGGGTATGACTTGTAAGGCCGTCAACGGTGGCCTTCAAGTCTCTGAGTGATTCTTCAGACTTCTGATGTTGGCGACGAAATTCCTCATTGGCCTTAATTTGGGTAGCGATGAAGTCCTCCATCATCAGTTCCAGTCTGGACTTCTTTGGTCGCTGCCCATTGCCCTGCTGCTGCCCATACCCCCCTGATGGTTGTGCGTTTCCCGAGTTATTCTTATAAGAGAAATTTGGGTGATTCCTCCATCCGGGATTGTAGGTATTAGAGTATGGGTTGTGGGGCCTTTGGTCATAGTCTCCAATCGCGTCACAGTGCTCAATCTACTCGTTTGAGGGCCCCTGCCCTCCATAGTGGTCCTCTTGATATGCTTCCGCTCCCTCTCCAAAATCAATGGTCGCGCATGCAGATGAAGGATTCAAAGATTCAAACCATCTGCTGAGCACGTCCATCCTTGCTGAAAGGTGATCCATGGAGTTGATAGTGTATCGTCCCGCTGCAGGCGTGGGTTGACCACGTTTGGAAGCCCATTGATGGTGGTTTTGGGCCACCTGTTCGATAAGCTCCTCTACTTCCTCTATGGTCTTATTCATTAGTGCTCCTCCTGTGGTAGAGTCTAGGGACATCTTCGTGGCGTAAGCAATCCCATTATAGAAAATGTGGATCACCAGCCACCTCTCCAGTCCATGGTGGGGGCATTGGTAGAGTAGCCCCTTATAGCGATCCCAAGCTTCGAACAAGGACTCCCCCTCCTTCTGGCGAAAGCCCGTGATAAGATGGCGCATGTGAGCAGTCTTACTTGGTGGGAAGTATTTATTCAGAAACTGCTGCTCACATTACTCTCATGTAGTGATGCTGCCAGAAGGTAAGGAGTGAAGTCATGCCTTAGCCTTATCCCGCAGTGAAAATGGGAACAGGCTCAGGCGGATCGCGTCAGAAGGGACTCCATTCATTTTCATTGTCGAGCAAATTTCAAGAAATTCCTCAAGGTGTCGGTTCGGGTCTTCAGTCGCAACTCCCCCGAATTGGCTCTTCTGGATCATATGTATAAGTGTTGGCTTCAGCTCAAAGTTATTTGCCAAAATAGATGGTCCAGCTATACTTGGCCTGAATCCTCTAACGCTAGGAGCTGCATAGTCCCACAGTGGTCGGCTACCCATGTTCACCTCGGATGCAACTTGATCCTCCATCTTTCATTGTTCTGCTCTCCGATGGTGAAAGGTTCACTCAATTTCTAAGTCGATCAGAATTAGACCTTCCGACCCTAATCATCTAAGCATACGATGAACCAAACCACAAAGTTAAGAATGCTAATCTAATTCTAAAAGAAGAAAATAAGTCAATCTAGCAAATAAAAATCTAAGATGCAATAAGTAAATAGGAAACTACTGCTAAAAATAAAAACTAAATCTAAATATGGAAAATATAGAACTAAAGCAAATAAGATAAACTAGAAAGAAAATAAAGCAAGCAAATAATCTAATCCTAAATCCGATCCAATTTACCACTGTTCGATTTGATATCAAATCGATCAGTCCCCGGCAACGGCGCCAAAAACTTGATGTGCACGGACACGACCTCAAATCTCACGATGGATACCGTCGAGGACTCAAAGCGCGCGCTCGCGCTCAACGCCCGTAAGTGCACGGATGTCGTCAAGTAATAAAGATTATCGATCCCACAGGGACTGGGATTCGAATACCAATATACTCAGTGGTTGTAATTGTTCGGATGTGATCTCTAAGAGGTTTCGATTGGTGAGGGTTGTCGGTGGACTCTACTCTGTACGGTGTCACACGGAGGAGGAAAGGAGTGTGCCAAGGTCTTCAAAAGTGATTCCAGGACTTCGGTTTCGCTTGTGTATCACAGAACAATGTTGTCAATTGGTGTTGTTTAGACGTTTACCTACGATTTTGTGGAAGAGACATCATACACTCTCCCGCAGAGCCGCCGCATCTACCGGGAGCTATCTCCGCCTAAAAGGATGGGATAGATGGTATGAGGATGCCAAATCAATCCCTACGGTGGACCGTTTCCGATTCCACCGCACCCTTCTCCCTGCAGTTACAGGAGATCAGGTTTACCCCTAGGTTCCTTATATCAAATCTTCTAAATTTTAGATCGCGAGGGTTGTCACCTCTCGTATCGCCTAAGCACAGTGGAAAGAAAGCCAAACACGCATAGATATAGTAAAGAGCAACTACCAATTGTCAAATCAAACTCATGGCAAAATTTAACATGAACCAACATTGTTTATGTACACAAGCTACTCCCTAGTCCTAGAATCGAAAGTACTACTCCATGTATACAAAGGAAGAATCACAAAGCATGTCTAAGTTTGAATACATAAGGAATAAAATGCAGAAATAAAGATATACAATGCTTTCGTGATCTTCTCTCCGACGTTGAATTGCAAGGTGTGGACCTCCGGCGGCATTCCTCCTCCCCGTTGCAAGTTACCGAAGCTTTTTAGGGCTTTGGCGTGTCGTCCTAGCCATCGTGCCTCCCCCCTAGGGTTTGGGCGGAGCCATCCTTATATAGACATCGCCTCGGATCGCTGCAAAATCCGAAAAAAAACCCTAGTCGCATAAATCTGTCGGGCCGCCACACGGTTGTGTGCGGCCCTGGGGTGCTGATCTCGCCCATTGGACACGGCCGTGTGAATCAACACGCCCTGGCCATGTCCCACTCTGCGTCTAGCTATGAAATATCCTTCTTTTGCTCTGAAAATGTGTCTTTTTCACCCGAAAAGATAACCTGCACACAAAAGTACAACGAGCAGACCTCCAAACTAGAAAATAAAAAATGCGTGCAAAAATAGAGTAACATATGCATGAAACTAACACAAAATGTAATAAGATGTGAGCGAAAACTACTCCTAAAACCCTATATGTTTTGTTCACATTAAAGATTCAGTATGTTCTTAAGGAATAAGAAGTTATAGAGGTTGTACATCAGGTTATAGAAGAACCTGTTGTTGGTGCAATCGACCCAGGTCATGATTGACCGGACTCGAGTTTGACTCGAGTAGTGTTTTGATGTTTGACATTGATGTTCGATAAAATGCATGGAAAAGTCCAAGTCATGGGTACTTAGCATGGAAAGTCCAAGTGGGACACTTGGCAATGGAAATTCCAAGCTTGAGTCTTGGCAATTGGAAAGTCCAACATGGGTTGGCATGGAAAGTCCAAGCATGGTCTTGGTAAGGGAAAGTTCAAACTTGAGTCTTGACAAATGTAAAGTCCAATATGGGTTGGCAAGGAAAGTACAAGGGTGGAGTCTTGGCAGCATAAGTCCAATGGTTGGCGGCGTAAAGTCCAAGCGGTAGTCTTGGCAACATAAGCCCAATGTGCCTTGGCGGGATAGACCAACTTAGCATGACAATAGCCGATGGAAGCACCTGAAGGCTAGCATATGGATGAACAAGTCATGGATGACTTGGAGGGATCCAATCAGCGTGAGGCTGACGGAGGTGACTAGAAGGCTTAGGTTTAGGCTAAGGGTGGTCTAGCAAGTATGAGGGCATCATACTTGGGGTTAAACCTCATGTTTGAGGTTATCAGTCGATTGGGGCTTTGGACCAGTCGATTGGTCAAGTGTTTTGACACTTAGCAGCCGAGTTGACTCTTGGCAGTCGACTGGGATTATGGCGATCAAGCGATCGAGTCGGCGGTGTTCGCGAAATGAATGCAGCGATGATCGCCATAGTTGGCGATCGACTCGGTCGGGTTACGGGAGAAGAATGCTCAGTAACTGACTAGTCAGTCGGCTACGACCCTAGCAATCGACTGCTAGGTAATGGTAGTCGATTGACAGTGTATCAATTGGCTAGAATGTCGATGTGGATTAAGTCCATTGTGAGACAACGACACTGTTGGCAGTCGACTGGGGACTTATGACAGTCGACTGTCAGGCAAAAATCCAAGTCGCGAGGAGGCTTAAAAGGAGCTCGACGGGAGGGATTTTCACAGCGATTTTTTGGGCATTTTTGAAGCGATTTGCTGGTACAAATTAAGGTCTTCAAGCATGATTCAAGCAATCAACAAGCAAGCATTCAAAAGAGCATTTGTAAAGTTTTCTTTACATAGATTGTTTTATTCATTTTGTATTTGCTTATTTTACCTTGTATTACTGTTGTAATCTTTGTACGAGGTTTCTCCACCTCCGACGTGTTATCGAGAAGGAGTATTTGATTATTAGTGGTGAGTGCAACACTAGAGCTCGTTGAACTCAATCTGTGGAGTAGGAACCCTAAGGTTCCGAACCATGTTATATTTGCATGTTGTGGTTGTGTTTGTCATCCTTCATTATTGTTATTATTATTTCCGCTGCATTAACAAGTGTTGTAAAGATGAACGCGATCAAAATCCATCGATGTACCACATGCTATTCACCCCCCCCCTCCTCTAGTGACGTCCAATCTCCAACAAGTGGTATCAGAGCGAGGTCGCTCTTTATTTGGACTAACCGCCAAGAGAGCATCGTTAGGTGAAGAAGAAAATGGAATTTGAAGAAAAACTAGGATGGGACATCAACACTCTAGTCCCGTATGCACTCTATGGACGAGAAGGCTTCAATCAATGGAAGACAAGGATTGAAAAATTCATCATTATGAGGGATTTTGAAGAATGGTCTGCCTTGATGGAAGGATTCGAGTATCCAAGAGGGCCTAAGGGAGGATTCCTCAAAATAAAGAAGTGGACCGAAGAACGAATCCAAGAATTCGAAAAAAATAAGAAGGTAATTAAATTCTTGGTTGATTTAATTCCTAACGATATTTTGTGTAGTTTAGGTGATTACATAGATGCCAAGGAGCTATGGAGCAAAGTGGCAAGATTCCATGAGAATCCACAACCGGTCCAAGAAGAAAAGGAAGAAGAGGAATGCTCATCGGCTTAATCGGAGGAGGCCAAAGAAATAAGCTCATCCTCACAAGAAAGTGAGGAGTTATAAGTTGAGAAGGAGTCAACTTCCGGATCGGTGGAAGAAGAAGAAGTAAATGAAGCCTCCACCTCTAGGATTGAGGGGGAGGAGATTAGATCGCCGGAGCAAGGGCGAGAGCAAGAGGAAGCCTCTACCTCCGAGAGTCAAGGACAAGATCAAAATTCCACCACCACCCTGCATTAGTAATAAAATTCATATAATATATTTTTGAGTGTAGGGAAGTCGGACACTATAAGAGCAAGTGTTCGAAGAAGGTTAAAAAGATGGCACAAGTTGTGCCAAAGACCAAGGAAACCGGTGCCCAAAGTCAAAAGAGGAAGGAGCATGTCATTTGCTTCAAATGCCATCAAAAGGGGCACTATAGAAGCCAATGCTCTAGGAGAAAAGAAGGAGTATCAAATGTAGGGGGAGCCTCTAAGGCAAATCCTAAGGTATATTTTAGCAATGCACCTTCTAGTTTTAATGTCAAAAGGCATGCTAGAAATAATTTAAATAATCTTGCTATTGTCCATAAAGAGCATGCTAAAATAAGATTATATTGCTTAGGTGCTAAGAGTTGTAGCTTTAGAACTAAGGAGAAATTTAGGACTAATAACCCTAAGAAAATCCTACCTAGGGAAACAATCAAGAAGATAGAGGATCATCTAGGCTTTAACTCCAAGAATTCTAGATATATGCCTAAGAAGGGCAAAATTACTCAAAAAAATAATGGGCCCACAAAAATAGAAAAATTTGAATTAGAAAATCAAGTTTTGAGGTCAAAACTTGATAAATTGGAAAAGACCCTTAAGAAGATGCAAAATCAAATGCAATGGTCAAATAGTCAAAACCTAGGGTGTAAGAGGAAAGAATCATCTAGGAGGCAAGGTTTGAGTCACAAACCTATGTCCAAGAAGGTAATGCCTACTTATCATAATGTTTCATTTGATTATGGAACACAATCTAGGTCTAGGAAAACCAAGGTCACAAGAGAAGTCATCCCTAGAGTTGACCATGGTGTGTGTCTAGTGGCTAAGGTTTCAAAGAAACCTAGCTATGAAGGCTACAAGGGGAGTCACCCCTAAAGTTAACCTAGGTAAGACCCAATGACCAAGGCTACCAAACCTAGGAGGGTCATTAAGAGGGTATCTAGGGAGGTCATCCCTAAGGAATACCTAGTTAATCCAAGGAGCTCAAATAGGTTTTGGGTTCCTAGGAGTGTGATCGACTCACGCTAAATGGGTTAGGTTGTGACAACTTTAAATGGATGGGTAGTTGACCTAACCATGGTAAATGTGGCACTTTAGGTCATTTTCAAGGTTATAGATAACTTGGAAATATGTTTGAATTTATAATTCTAAAGGATTTTAGGATGTGATAATATCATTTAAGAAGTTTGAAAAACTAATCAAATTGGCACAAGTTAGGTCTTAGAGTCATGGTGTGCCATTTTGGATTTTTGGCACATTTGGGGGATCAGTAGTAATATGACAAAATGGACTTAATAATAACAAATGACAATTAACATTAAAATTTTGGTATTTTTATACCATTATATTTTATTTTCCATGATTGAATTGTCATATATCATGTCATGACATTATATTTATTTTTAATTATCATATAAATGTCATGATCATGCTTAATTTGTTTTTATGTCATGTATGCTTAGGTTATATTTATGCCATGACATCATGATTTTTGACACATGCTTCTTTATACTATCATTATATTCCATAATCATCATTCATGCATTTAGGTTTGATTAAAATTGATTTAAGGACTATGACATGACTTGAAGTCCCGTGTATAAAGGAATCAAGTAGTGTTGCCTTAGAAAAATACATGAAACCCAAGATCAGGATGAACAATATCCACATCTCACATCAAATTGACTTGTATGTATTTTTCATATACCTCAGACATATGTGAGATGTTAGGAAATGAGTTAAGTTCAAGGTGTATAGTTCTTGCATCTAGATGAACTCAAACTCATTTTATACCATGGTGGATCATGGAGAAAGCTAATCTACAAGTCATGTGCATTGAGCCCATTTATCATGATCCAATATAGATTTTCAAAAATATTTTAAAATTATTTTAGAAAACCTTGATGAAGTATATCTTTTGATAGCAATCACCATTGATGAAGTTGATACAAAGTAAGGCCAAAACATTGAACTTTTCAATGGTTTTGAACTTTGTGTCAATCTCGTTATTTTATGGGTAATTTATTTTTCAAATATTTTTCACCTATAATGTTTGACATAAGTATTATACATATGAACTTTCTTAATTTTTCGTACTATGTATAATTACTTATGAATTTCTGAAAATTGGTTTTTGAAATTGAATTTCTGTATTTACAGAGATCAGTCGACTACCGCTTATGGCAGTCGACTAGCATCAACGATCGATCGGCGCGTCAACGATCGATCAAGGCGTCAACGACGATCGATAAATAAGATTGAGTCGAGTCGACTTCCAAGTCTGATTTCGGGTAAATAAGATTTGTTTAGCCTAATTTCAGCTATGTTAAGTTACCCTAAATGCTTCTGACCCTAGGATATGCTTTGGAAAGCATTAGAAAGGGTCAAAATCCATTGGATATGGATTAGGAGAGTTGTTTAGGGCGTGTATCAATTTTAAAGAGTATGAAAGTTTAAGGTTGAACTTTTAACCTTAATTTTGATGGTTTAGTGTTCTTATAGGCTTAGGGACTCTCCAAGAACATTGTTGGTGCAATGGTTAAGGGGGAGCAAGCCTTTAGGGGGAGGTATCCATCATGGGATAATGGATGTGTTCTTCCTCATGAGGGGGAGAATTTTGGGAGAATGTGAGGTGCCCAATTTGGAAATTGGGAGAGTTTGTAGAATTGCCTCTCTTGAATGATATGAGACTTATCACTTGGAAGAGTGAAGACATCCTAGATATTTTTGGACCAAGGGGGAGATTATAAGATCTCATTGGGATATGAGACATTGACCTCCTTGGGGAGAACCTTTTTGATGTATGTTAAAAAGGGAGAGAATTAATGGGAGAAGTTAATTGGAGAATTTGAGTTTACCAATTTGGGAGAATTTGTAAGGAGATTTGAGTTAGGTGGCCTAACTCAAAGGTGTTTGTGGTTTTATCAAACAGAGAATTTGTAAGGAGATTTGAGTTAGGTGGCCTAACTCAAAGGTGTTTGTGGTTTTATCAAACATAAAAAGGGAGAGATTGTTGGTGCAATTGGCCCATGTCACGATTGACCAGACTCGAGTTTGACTCGAGTAGTGTTTTGATGTTCGATAAAATGCATGGGAAAGTCCAAGTCATGGGTACTTGGCATGGAAAGTCCAAGCGGGACACTTGGCAATGGAAAATCCAAGCATGGGTCTTGGCAAGGGAAAGTTCAAGCTTGAGTCTTAGCAATTGGAAAGTCCAAGCATGGGTCTTGGCAAGGCAAAGTTGAAGCTTGAGTCTTGGCAAATAGTGTCACGCCCCGAGAGTATGCCGAGCCGAAAATAATCGGACAACATCTCCCCTGTACGTGATACAATTCTCTAATATACATAAAGTCTTTCGGTCACAATCACATAACATACATATGGACATAATCCAATAAACACAACAGAATATACTGACAAACAATAAATACACAATGACTTAACTATGCACTCCAGAGTGACTTGACATAACAAGAACCATAATAGAAAACCACATCAAAAGTCAAATACATACAACACATCCGTAACCACAAATACGGAAACGATACAGAATAAAATCCCAAAATAATAATCCAACAGAATACCACAAATCGTAATAAACATCCATCCGTTCGGTGTGAGATGGGATCAGCTAGCGGAGCTCCGAACATCCAAGGAATCTTCTACCTGTTACCTGGGTGACAGAAAACCCAGGGTCCGGGGTGGTGAGTATAAACTCAAGGGTAATATGTAGAAAGTGCATGAATAACATATAAGGATATAGAGATCTACAAGTATACATGTGAAGATCTACAGGTATACAAAATGAGTCCAATAGACATACAGTCCTAAATATAATAACAAGTAACTACAGTATAGTCATACTCAATGCGTATACTAAACTGATCAACTGAACCTGAAGTAATGTACTAACGTACCTAATGGTCTGCAACACCATAAGTTATATCATCTGAACAGGTATATAATAACATAACCCATATGACGTACAAGGTCAAACTCATACTTGACCAACACTCAGACATATGAACAATATATAATCACATGTAATAACATCCCGATCCATACCACACTATGACATGACGCTAATCAAATGCATACAACAGTCTGGACCAACACATATATCATGCTCAACACACAACAGTATATAATATGCAAATGACATGTATCATGATGTACAACCATATGCAACAATCATAGCTCAATCAAATGCAGCATCTCACAGGCATATGTAAAACATATATCAAATACATGCATATATATATATATATCAGCAATACATATGCATGGCCATGTTTGCGGACCCATCCAACCACGACCCCAGTATGGCCTGGGTGGCACGACATGACAACTATCCCAACTCCAGCCGCCACCACTCTCGAGTGACCGAGTTGAGTAGTATGAAATAGTAGCTAGCTGCCATAGAGCTATATGCTACTCACACGGGGGCCCCTACTGCTAGTCGCTCCGTCCCTACCCATGAGTAGACGAGCACTGCACCCAGGATAACTGCACATCACACGACCACCATCTATAGTGGGTGAGTGTGCTAACTACCACTCCGCACAATGGCCAAGTGCGCATCTCCAGCTACCACCATCCATAGTGGCCGAGAACGGCATGTACAACAATGCTCTGCACTCAACCCTGCTACCACTACCCCAGTGGCCGGGGAGGCAGGATGACTAGCGATCCTCTTAACCACAAGGGAGACCTAATCGCCAGCATGCATGCAATGTAATGATGCATAGCTCCATACATGTATCCTCGCAACACTCCCTATCCCACGGGGAGTCCGGGTCAACCAAAAGTCAACTATGCAAGGACCACTAATTCACAAGACTCTCTCTCTATCACTCTGAGAGTCATATACATCTAACAGTCAACTATGCTAAGACCTCTAGTCTGTAGCGAGATACCATCGACCGTCCTTATAACCATACATAGGCACACGATCCATAATGGATATACCATCACGCTAGGACCTCCAGTCCATAGCTACTTACTGACAACCACACACTTATCTATGCACAGACAACTAGATCCACCATAGATGCACAACTAATATGTGTATGATACAACAATCGACTTCATAATCTAATCCATCACCTAACCCTAGTGATGTAACACAGTAACCCAATCTGAGGTCACAAAGATAACCCTAACCACCTGTACTTACTGAACATCCATCAGCTAACACACAATAGGGTTTATAGTTCATATCCGTGATAGATAATCAATGAAGTAACAACAATATATCTTAAAGGTCAAAGGCACTACAAGCATATGATTAAATAAGAGTGGATTTAAGGTAAATAGGTATAAACATAAATCCAAATCCATGCACCGGAATTCGATCAAACTACTGGACCAGGTAGATATTACCCACCTGATACGAAGCTCGAAATAATCCTCACGGTTGTGGATATGCTTCGTATCCCAAACCTACACATAATAGCAAACAATGATTAAGTACAAGTGTCCGACAAATATACGAACTAAAGTCTACATCGTTTCTATATTCGCATCCTTTCTTCGTCTACGAGTTAGAAATCCCGATCGTCCCAACCTGATACGCCATAACCCAACACATAATAAATCCACACAATCGTCAACGCTCAGAACAATCCAGGCTTACCTCAATATCCAAATCATCATAGCCAATCCATTCACACACTAAATTCTCCATCCACCGAGTATATCACAACCTATATAGATCAATTGACATCCACAACTAAATCATCAACATCGAATAGCAACACCACATGCAACACCATCGTTCACAGCCATGGCCCAACAATATAGCATCATCCCAGACCTGGAAACAACATCCATAAAATAGGTAAAGGGAAAAAATTGGGATTCTACCCAATTTAACTTCACCACTGCATCAACCTCCTCAAATCAATCGAGACCCTTGTTCACAGCCATGATCTCACCACATACTACACAACAATTAGTAGATGACATAATTGATTGAATCAACCTTACCAATCAGATCTCCTCCGACCTCATCCCCCTGTTCACTGGGGCAATCCAAACTCCAACCTCACTGGATCGACGATAGCAAAAAAAAATCCACGCAATTCATCAAATGACCAACACCCAATCGGCAGCAATTATAAACATCACAAACAAGAAGAAAATCCAACTTACCGAGCTTACTCTCCACCGGCAGCAACCCCTATTCACCGGCAAAAATCTGCTCCAATCACTGCCAACCACATATCTGAGCTAAGACAAACATCCACAACTAGATCTAAAGGAAAATCGGCAATGAACCCTATCCCTAGGCAGTCGACATACCTTGATCGGTAGCTCACTGCCGTGGCGACAGCACCATCAGTCCACCGGGGTATCGCCAAGATCCCCCAGGCAAGAGACCCCCTGATCTTTGGCCGGAGATCATCCCAAAGGTGGCGTCATCGAGCTGCTCTCACCGGATGTTGATGAGCGGAGATAGAGTGAAGGAAATCGCACGGAGCGAAAGATAAATAGCGACGTGGAGAAGAGCAGAAATGGAAATCGCGAGTGAAATGGTTGATCGGTTCGTTCGGCAGCTTTTAAAAACCATTTACGAAGTGGTTCGGGCCCACCGGTTCAAGCCTAATTAATCTAAGTTTCAATTAATACTAATCCCTTAATTAAACCTAATTAATTGAGGTTAATTAATTTTTTTTTCCGTTTTTTACAAATGGAAAGTCCAACATGGGTTGGCAAGGAAAGTCCAAGGGTTGATATTGTCGGCGTAAAGTTCAAGGGTGGAGTCTTGGCAGCATAAGTCCAATGGTTGACGGTGTAAAGTCCAAGCGATAGTCTTAGTAGCGTAAGCCCAATGTGCCTTGGTGGGATAGACCAACTTAGCATGACAATAGCCGATGAAAGTACATGAAGGCTAGCATATAGATGAACAAGTCATGGATGACTTGGAGGGATCCGATAGGCGTGAGGCTGACGGAGGTGGCTAGAAGACTTAGGTCTAGGCTAAGGGTGGTCTAGCAAGAATGAGGGCATCATACTTGGGGTTAAACCTCATGTTTGAGGTTATCAGTTGACTGGGGCTTTGGACCAGTTAATTGGTTAAGTGTTTTGACACTTAGCACCTGAGTTGACTCTTGGAAATCGACTGGGATTATGGCTAGTCAAACTGATCAGAGTCGACTTGTGTTCAACTGCAGGAAATGGTCTGGCAATCGATTGCGAGTGCGATCAGCGGTAAGCGAAGCGATCGTTGCCATGGATGGCGATCACTAAGTCGAGTTACGGAAGCGAGAATGCTTGATAGTCGGTAGTCGATCGGTTATGACCTTAGCAGATTGGTGCCGTGTATCCGTTGGCTTGAATGCCGACATGGATTAAGTCCGTTGTGAGACATGATACTGTTGGCAGTCGACTGAGGACTTATGGCAGTCGACTGCCAGGCAGAAATCTAAGTCGTGAGGAGGCTTAAAAGGAGCTCGACGGGAGGGATTTCCACAGTGATTTCTTGGGTGTTTTTGAGGTGATTTGCTGGTACAAATCTGGGTCTTCAAGTATGGTTCAAGTGATCAACAAGCAAGCATTCAAAAGAGCATTTGTAATTTTTTCTTTACATAGATTGTTGCATTCATTTTGTATTTGCTTGTTTTACCTTGTATTACTGTTGTAATCTTTGTATGAGGTTTCTCCGCCTTCGACGTGTTGTCAAGAAGGAGTATTTGATTATTAGTGGTGAGTGCATCACTAGAGCTCATTGAGCTCAATACGTGGAGTAGGAACCCTAAGGTTCCAAACCACATTTATTTGCATATTGTGGTTGTGTTTGTCATCTTTCATTATTGTTATTATTATTTCTGTTGTGTTAACAAGTGATGTAGAGACAAACGCGATCAAAATCCATCTATGTACCATATTCTATTCACCCCCCTTTAGTGATGTCCAATCTCCAACACCTGTTGAGGGTCCCACGACACAACATAGATGTGACCTTGATGCCTACATGGCATGGAAAAAGAAGGATTCCACTGCTAAGGGTATATTTATAAGTTCAATGGTTGATAATCTAGTTTTTGAGTATGAGTCATATCCTTTGGCTCATGCAGTCTGGGTAGCCCTTAGGGATAGATACAATGGAATGAGTCTGAGCAAGCTTCGACAGATGACAATTAGGTTCAACAGCTACAAGAAGAGCCCGAATGTTTCAACGGTTCAACATCTTAAGAAGATGTCAAACATGATTCGGGAGCTTAAAACTGCAGGTCATAAGCTGACAGATGAACAACATGTTCAGGCAGTTATTTGTTCCCTTTCGGATTCTTGGGAAACCATGAAGAAGACCTTAACTCACAGTGAGAGTATTAAGACATTCACTGACGTCTCATGTCATGTTGACTAGAGGCGGAGAGAGTAGAATCTGCAAGGATTTCTGGCCAAGCCTATTTGGTGTTGAAGATCGATGGTCGTGTTAGAGGGGGGGTGAATGGCACGTTCGCTCGCTTGATGGAATTCGATCGCGTTTATCTCTACAAAGCTTGTTAAGCACAGCAGAAATAATAATAAAGCTATAAAAAAATAGATAAACACTCACAATACACAAAGATATAACGTGGTTTGGAACCTTAGGATTTCTACTCCATGGGTTGAGCTCTAGCGATGCAAAACACCACTAATCAACCTCTCCTTCTTGGAAAACACTCCGGAGGTGGAGAAAACCTCTTACAATAGTTCTTAAAATAATAAGAAAAAAATACAAGTAAATACAAGTGAAATACACAAAATGATGTAAAAAAAAACTTTGCAAATGTGAACTTGAATGCTTGAGTTTTAGTTGCTTGCGGAATGCCTTGAAGGTCTGGAATGCAGCAACAATTCCCCTTCAAATCACCTCAAGAACCATAACTAAAAACCTCCCCTTCGTGCTTCTTATAAAGCTGCAACTTGGACTGATTTTCGCCAAAAAGTTGACTTCCCATACCCATTAGTCGACTGCTATTGTAGTCGTTGTCTCACAACGACTTAATCCATGCTGGAAAAACTCCAATAGATAGCTCATCGGTCGACTGCCAAACCCTAGCAATCGACTTCTATTCTGGCCACCGATCGCTTCAAATGACTACGAAACTTTCGGCCCATGTCCTCAACCAAGAATGAACGCCTCCAGCTAGAGGTGAGGTTGATAAGACAGTTTCTCTATTTGAGGAGGATGAGTCATTATCAATAAGATAAGTGTCAAGTGGGATACCTAGACCTAGTCAACCCAGTGGGAGTAATTTGCTTAGTCACAGGGTGATTTCTCAGGAGCCCAACTTACGAAGAAGTGTTCGTAAGATCAAACCTAAAAAGAGATTTGATATTGAGAATGAGGCAATGATGACACTCCCAGTTGACGATGATGAACCTCAATCAGTTGAGGAAGCTCTGGGATATAGAGTTAGAGAAAAGTAAAAAAAAAATACAATGGTTGAAGAGATAGAGTCAATGATTCAGAATCAAGTTTGGAATTTAGTCGATCTTCCTCTTGGCTGAAGGGCTATTGGGAATAAATGGATTCTCAAAATAAAGAGGAAATCAGATGGATCGATTAACCGATACAAAGTTCATTTATTTGCAAAAGGATTTATCCAATTGGAGGGTATAGACTTTGAAGAGACGTTTTCTTCTGTAGTTAAGTTTGTGTCAATCCGAGTTAGTTTGGCTTTTGTGGCACATTATGACTTAGAGTTACATCAGATAGATGTAAAAACTCCTTTCCTTAATGGTGAACTTGATGAGAAAATCTATATGGTTCAACCAGAAGGTTTTATTGTTAAAGGCCAAGAAGAAAAAGTATGTAGATTAAAGAAATCTATATATGGGCTAAAGCAAGCATAAAGACAGTGGAACATAAGATAAACAAAGTCATTTTATCTTATGATTTCAAAATGATCAATGAGGATCATTGCATTTTCCTGAAAAGGGAAAAAGGAAAGTATGTCATTTTATCATTATATGTTGATGATATGCTAATAGCAAGAAATGATATAGGTTTTGTGATAGAAGTCAAAGAGTGACTTTCATAATAGTTTCACACAACAGATATGGGAGAAGCTGAATACATCTTAGGAGTTAAGATCATCAGGGATTGATCTAAGAGACTTTTGGTTTTGTCTCAAGAGTCTTATATAAATAAGATGTTATAACATTTCAGCATGTCTGATTACAGCAGTGAACAGACACTCATTGTGAAAGGTATTATTCTAAGCAAGAGTATGAGTCCCAAGACTCCTGAAGAAATAGTTGAGATGAATAAAAAACATATGCCAATGTTGTAGATAGTTTGATGTACATTATGTTGTGTACTCAACCTGATATCAGCTATGTTGTTGGGTTAGTTAGCCGGTTTTAGTCGAATCCAGAGTTGAGACACTGAAAGGCAATGAAAAGGATATTCAGATATCTGAAAGTGACAACATATTATAGTCTTTGTTATCAAGGATCATATATGAGTCTGAAGGGCTATTCAGATGCAGATTGGGCTGGGGACCTAGATGATAGAAAATCCACATCAGGATATGTGTTCTTGTTGAATGAAGGTGTCATCTTCTAAAATAGTAAGAAACAGGCCTATGTGGCCTTGTCAACTATGGAAGTTGAATACGTATCATGTTCAGCAGCTATGCAAGAAGCAGTCTGGTTAAGGGGTTCCTGAAGCATCTGAAGATTGTTGAGGACAGCGGGAGTCCAGTGATCGTCTACTGTGACAGTCAAGCCGCTATAGTTTTTTCCAAGGATCCTAAATATCATAGTAAGGGCAAGCATATAGCTATAAAGTATAACCTTATAAGAGATATTGTTGCTAAAAAAAGGTGATTCTTGAGTATATCCCTACATGTGTTATGCTTGTAGATCCTTTTACTAAATCGATGACTAGAGAGTCATTTAATGAGCATGTAAAGTCTATGGGACTTCGAAGAATGTAACGATATTGTAATTGACAATCAGATATTGTAATTTGATTGTTTGAAATGACAGCCTTAATTTATCCAGTGTATGTAATGTTACATTCTGATAAGATCTCGGTGAGCATGTTGGCAAGTAGTGATTGGTCCTCTCACATGGACAATCATCTCTATTTGTTAAGTATGAATAGGGGTAAGACCATTGCTTATAGGATAACTTTGGAAGCTATATGTATAGAGATACATACCTATAAGTTGGGGTCGTCTTGATATTTGTATCAAGATAAGATCATTTGAGAAAAGTAATCGAAGTAAATGCTCCCACCATTTACTATACCTGTTTGGAGCCAGATTTGAATTCATGTGTTGAATTTAGAATTAGATATTTGAAATGTCTAGATCGAAATATGTACGATGTTAATTTGATGAAAACATGCACTCTTTATTAGTAAAGAGAATAACATCGTAACATGTGATTCATACCACATGTGCTAAGACGACAATAAGAATAGTAGAAGAATGGATCCCTGCTTCTTACTATGTGAGCCCTTTGAGATTATATGTTAATCTTAGTATTTTCCCTTTGTGACTATTTAGCTGTCTACTTGAAGTTTTAAACAGGGTTTGCTACTTTATCATGTAAACCTATTGACTATGGATGATTCGGTCTATGAAACATGACTAGGAAAATGACTGATTAAAATGAATGGATTCAAGCTAAAAAAGAAGATTAAATAAATTTACATCTTTTGAGAATTATTCACTGGTCGACCTATTTCTATTGTGTATAGAAATGATTGTGAATATTGGGAATATGGAACATGCTCTTGATATGATGGTCATTATGAGGGATTAGAGATGTTTATATTGATGTAAATGACTATTTAATCTGGGTAAATAGTAATACATGGATGTATCCAGGAGAACGGTTATGTACCACAAGGAGAATGATTTTGTACCACCTGGAGAACGACTGTGTGCCACCTAGAGAATGGTTATGTGGCATTCAAATAATGGTTATGTACCATTTGAGGAGTGACTAAGTTAGGTGTAACAACTTTTCTTAGCATTGATCTCTCTATGAGCAGCTATGTAAGATGTAACAACTTTCTTAGTATTGGATTGCTCAGTGTGCTTGCGGTCGCACGAACCATGTTCCTATATGAATTGGTTTTTCTATTGGTCTTTGTGACCATTAATCTATGTTCTATTGGTCTTGTGACTATGGACTCTGGATCTATTTAGTTTATGTGACTAAATACCTTTTATTGGTCTATGTGACCATTTGCCTATGTTACATAACTTGGATAAGTGGGAGATGTAGGCACATGTTTCAACGTGTGCACGTTGCTTGGGAACGTGCATACATTGCCAATGTGTGCACGTTGCCGAGCAACGTGCACACCTTGTGCATGTGCTTTCCTTACTATAAATATCATCCTAGTGAAGCATCCAAGGGTGTGTAAAGAAAGGCAAAGCAAGGGAGTGTGAAGAGAGCAAGGGATTGACAAGAGAGTTGTCAAGCCATCGGAGAGAAGAGTGATCGGAGAGATCAAAAGCATTGCGAAAGCACTGCCAAGACTCTGTGTCGAGTTCGGAGAACATCCAAGATGTCAGATCTTGGTTTGTGGAAGAGTAAGAACAGTTCGAGTACGTGATTGTTCTTCGAACGACAAGCTTCGAATTGAAAGATTTCTCCCAGAAGCTGTTCATCTTCAAAAGCACGAAGATTCTGATGAATCGCTATAAGTTTCGTATTTACAGTTATTTTAAAATTCATGCAATAGATGCAATAATTCCAACATTGATCTCTTTTAGCTAATTGAATAAAAGGAAGTCAACTAAAGTGAATTAAAGTGCATCAATCGTGTCAACTTGTAGATTCAAGTGAAGTGGTCGATCAGTTCGAACAAGTTAATCTAGTGAAGTGGATCAAATCAATCCAAACAAACAAAGTAATCTAGAGCTAGAAGGTTTGGAGTCATTGAGTAGGATAAGTCAATTGCTTGGTTTGAAGTAATAATCTTCATGTGTTGGCCAATCTAAATGAGTGGATGATTTTGAATGGGTTGGTTAGTTTGATTGAACAAATTAGTTTGGGCAAGCCAAGTCATGTGCTAGTTATGTTAAATTGAGCAAGCTAAATAGTGTGATCAAGTTAAGTTGTCAATTGATCCAAATGAGTTGGTTTTGTTGAGCTCAACTAAAGTATTATATATTGTATACAAAATCATAGAGTTCAAGTGAAAAATTATTGAGTTTTTAATCCTCCATTAGATGAGCTTCATGTTATTTAACAATACATTAGCGCGCCATTAAGCATTAAACCCAATAAAATAATCTAATGCATGATTTATAATGGGTTTAATATATTGAATAAGGATTGAATTTGAAGAACCTAATCAGTTATCATTAATGGGCTGATAACGAGCTCTTGGTATATATCTATATATGGGATGGTCCCTGCAAGACCAAGGCAAGAAAGTGTGTTATGAACTATTTATTAGAATGACTCTCTTCTCCTATCCATCAGATGAAAGACTTCGTTCCTATCACCTTAGCTCCTGTAGAAGACAATTTATGTTGCATTGCAAGAACCTCCTTCCTGACAATTCGTGATGATAGCAATGATTATGAACTCATGTTAGCATCTGGTATTGCTATTGTTTCAATATAGATTTAGCCATAATTTAGATGATAACAAGATCTTGTTCATGAATCCTTTAATTTTGATTTATGGTAAAACACTTTTAATTGGTATCAGAGCTTAGGATTTAGGTCATCATCATCTTTACATCATAAGGATTGAGTTTCAATGATTTCAACACATGAGCATTCGATTTTATTTTGGAATAATGAATTGATGCATATTCGTCAAATCTAAGACTTATAAACCTAGGATTTCGCATTGTTTTTGAATTTTTCACATTATTCCATGAAGAATCACAAACAACGATGGCAGATCTAAGTCAGACATTACTGTCCTTGTGAGAAAATTAATGCATGTGGGTTGCAGCAGCCAAACTGCATTTGTCACAATTGACTGATGTCAATCAATGACTAATGTATATAAGATTTCATATAGAAAATTTTTAGCTCGATTGAAGTATTCAGTTGATGTGATTAGTCAATTGTTATTAAGTCTCAATCGATTGATATGCACGAGATTGCACATAGAAAAAATTTTAGCTCGATTGATGCATTCGATTGATGTGATCAGTCAAATAATGTGCATAGGATTGTCGACAAAAAGTTTTTAGCTCAATTGGGACATTCGATTGATGTAAATCAATTGACTAAGTTGAATGAGATTAAACATAAAAACTTTTTGATTCACTGATGGACTTGACTAGCTGGATTAGTTGACTTCCATTAAGGACAATTGACTGTTATGCTTAGGGTTAAACACAAAGAGTTTAGTAGTCAACTAGGTTACTCGATTATTTGATTTGGGTAGAGAACAATAGGTTTGGTAGTAGACTGCAACTCTCGATTATTATATTCATATCAAACATGGTAGGTGTATCAATCGATTGTTAGATATGTGTTGCAGGTGCATCCATCACAACATGACATGTCCATGTCCCTTAACATAAGTGTGCATCATCTTAAAGAAAAATAGGCATATTGGAGCTCCTAGAAGCTATCACGGTCTATCCGTGGTCACCATCATGGGTGTGGATCATTCCGTGGCTCGGCACGGGACCTTCAGTAGAGATCACAGTCTGCCCATGGTCCCCACCACGGTTGTGGTCTCCACAACAACTAGGCCATGGTCCACCCCATGGTCGTGGAATGTCATCGTCGTTGTTGCATAGTAATTAGGGTTTTGAGTATTTTTAATTTATTGTTTGAATGTTTCTCAATTTATTTCGAACTTTTCTCCTTTCCTAGTATATATAAACATGAGTCAAGGCTCTTGTAAGCATTGAATTTTGATTTTGATTAATAAAGTTTGTTTTGATTTCATTTAACCTAGAGGTGGAAGTCCTCCTTTCCTCCTTCGATTCTCTCTTCTCCTCTCTCTCCTAACATCGCCCGTTGGAGGATTAGCACTCACCCTGCTACCCCGCTTGCGTCAATATGACTCAATCGACTCATTTGGGTGTCAGTCAATTACTATGTAAGGACAGTTGACTATTGAAGTTTGGCTAGGTTTCTTAGACTTTTTTGTGTATATATTCACACACTTACTACTAAATTGAATTGATAGTATTACTAAAGTAAGAACTATTAGGTAGATTTAGTATATTTTGCATGGATAATTCTATATCTATGCTAGAAAAAATTGTCCTAAAAGAAAATTATTTCTATACTAGATATATGTTTAAGGAAATTCACAAATAAATCAAAATCCTTGAAAACCATGTGCATAATGTATCGCCCTAAAGAAATGCACTTTGTGTGGTCATAGAATTATTGTGAGTTGTACTGGAGAAACACTTACAGGTTATGTAGCTCATGTTAAGATAATCATGCACATAATATGTTGACTCAAAAGAAGATATATTGTATGATAGATAAAAATAGTTATGAGATATATTTAAATAGTACCACTAATAAATTGCATTTTAGTCACAAGACTTAATATATATTATACTTGGTATCTCACTAAGGGCCTATACAAGTGCATATTTTGATTGTTGCATTTATGTGTTTACATATCTATATATATGCATGCTTTGATTGTAATGTGAGCTATATTCCTTTGCTTTTATCTTATAATACACAATATCTACCAACAATTAATAACAACCTTATGCTTATCAGCATTGATTTCACAAAACGAAAAAGGATCAATAATAAAGGTAATAGTAAGAAAACTGCAAAGTCTGGAACTTCTAGCCATAAGGTGAAAAAGAACCAAGATTAAAAATTCACTTGTTCTTTTTTAAGAAGAAATGTCATATCAAAATAGATTTCCTCATATATGCCAATTGGCATGTTGAGAAAAGTAAAAGTTTCAACTTTATTAGTTCAAAAGTCAATTTGGTTACTGTACCTAATTAATGATAATTGATGGATAGATACTAGTGTCGCTACTCACATAAGTATCACTATGTAAGATTGTCTTTGGAGTTGATTGCTAATAGATGATGAAAGATATATCTGTTGGTGCAGGGACACCAGATAATCGAACCTGTGTTTTGATTATGGCAAAGACACAAAGTTAAGTTTACATCATTGTCTCACAAGCTAAATCAAGTGTGCAAAAAGGCTATGCTAAGCCGAAGGTCAGCGACACCCAGAGGGAGCTATGGTGGACAGGCAACACCGAGGGAACTTCGTGGGAGTCGAAGAACCTAGGTGAAAGACCGAAAGCAAAGTGACAGATCTTAAAGGACCAGAGGTAAGCTCGTGTGAGTGAGAGATGGTAAGGTCGTGTCCTCTGTATGGGGACGACCGTAGGCGGCGATCCGACTAAGACTTCCTGTGGAAGATCTAGGTCGAGATCGGACCGTAAGAAACCGTCGCATTTATCTTTTTCTGTGCTAACCTCTTATTGTAGGGAAGTGGCTAAGCTGGCAGTTGACTGCTAACCATTGAGCAGTCGACTGATGCTCATCAGTCGACTGATGGCGACGAATCAGCCTTTTGTGCTAGGTCAAAACAGATAATGTTTGACGCGGCCACTTCGAGATAAAATATGGTACCACGTCATGATCTGTTCCAAAAGATGAGGAGACTTATTCCGAGGCCAAACTCTATAAAAGGAGGGGAGGATTCCAACCCAAACATCAATCAAGATTATTCTCAAGTGCTCCTACAACGCCAAAGCTCCAACACCGTCATAATGCCGATGCGACGCCAAGCTTCCATCTTCTTTGTCAGCAGCAACAACAAGTAATATTTTTTGTATTCTTTGTTTTAATCGTAACGAGGTGAGGTAGGCTTGTTGCCTCATCCTCGTACTTTCAGTTTTGTGATCGTTATCTCCTACCTCCAACGAGGAGGAGATTTTATAGTGTTTTGTCCTTCGTACGCGGTCTAGGACCGTTAGGGCCTTGGAGTAGCAACCGCTGGGTTGTGAACCAAGTAAAAATAAACTTGTCTCTTTATTCTTTCCGCTGCGTAACTCAAGTATCAAAACGAACAAAAAAATTTACGCTCGCTATTCACCCCCCTTTAGCGACGCTTCTCAATCCAACAATTGGTATCAGAGCGGGGGCGCTAAGATTTGGTGAAACCACCAATCTAGCACTTTTTGGTTTTCTTTTCGTATTTTTCGATTGGTGTTTTTTTTAGGTTTTTTTCCCGCACTACTAATCCAAGATGAAGTCTTGGTACTTTTCTTTTGGTTGTATGTTTGCAAGTATTCTCTTTTGGAGTAGCCGACTATAAAATGACCATAACTTTTCACACAAGTGGACTCATGAAATGATCTACCTACCAAATCGAAGCTCTTTGAAAGATCTACACTTCTTATGAGGGTTTACCCTCGTAACAAGCTGTCTCCATCCCCAAAAAACCAACGTACAGTACCCTTTTGGGGACATCGAAGGTTGTAAGTTTTAGTTTTTGTTAGTTTCCTATTCTTCTTATTTATTTCTGTTTATTTTTTATTATTTCTCGCATTACTAATCCAATACCAAGTCTTGGAATTCCTTTTGGTTTTTATTCGGGTTTTGCAAGATATTTAATGGCTCACATTGAGGGGTACAATACCACCCGACCTCCATTGTTTAACGGAGATGATTTCCATTATTGGAAAGGTCGGATGGAGTGTTTTCTAAAAACACAAGTCGAGACTTGGATAATCATCCAAACCAGCTTTGCTCTACCCACCAATGATCAAGGTGATCCCTTGGAATTCAACAAGTGGACCAATGCAACCAAGAAGCAAATCGAAGGCGATGCAAAGGCGACCCAAATGTTGCAGTGTGGTCTATCCAAAGAGGAGCTTAACCGCATCGGACCCTTCATCAGTGCAAAGGACCCGTGGAACAAATTAATAGAGCTACACGAAGGAACACCCGATGCTAAGGTATGTAAAAGGTATTTATTTTTAAATAAACTATACAATCTAAAAATGCAGGATCGCGAGACCGCCACCCAACTACATGCGCGGATCCAAGACATCGTCAATGGTCTTCACTCGATCGGGCAAGCCGTAGATAACCAGGACCTTATAAGGTGTGCTTTAAATGCTTTCCCTAGGACTACCTTGTGGGAATCCATGGTCGATGCCTACAAGGTTTCTAAGGACCTTTCTAAACTTAGACTAGACGAATTATTTTCTGAATTTGAACTCCACGAACAGTCTAATTCGGCTTCCGAGAAAGGTATTGCCTTATTTGCAGGATCGAAAAAGAAGGCCGCAAAAAAACCACCCCCCAAGGAAGAGGACGAATCCGAAGAGGAGGCTGCAATAGTCAACATTGTGCGGAGAATAGTTTGACAAGAAAGAAGGCAATTGAAGAACGAGAACAAAGAGCAATTCAAGTCAAGGGGCTGGCCAAAGCAAAAGGGAGCAAGGAAAGCATTCCATGCAACTTGGGACAAAGGAGAAGACATAGCTTACAAGGAAAGACCGGAGGAGTCCGAGTCAGAATCCGAAGCCGAGTCCAACTACAACTCCGACTCTGACCTCGAAGACTACTTCGAGAGGAAACTTAAAGTCGGGCCAAAAGGGAAAGTCAAGGTTAGTCGATCTTTAATTAGTACACTTTACCTTATAATTAAAATGCTTACTAGGAAATTAACTAAGTCCGAGTCTAGGGTTGAGTCATTACTTGAGGAGGTTGAAACCCTCAAGCAAGAGGCTACTCTAACCTCTTCAACTAGTCAAGTTCAAGAGGGAAACTCAGCCCAAGTTGAAAAACTTGAGGAGGAGAATTCTCTCTTGAAAGACCGAGTTCAAGAGGTCGAGGCTAGGTTGGAAAGGTTCATGTTAGGATCTAAGAATCTTAACTGACTACTTGAAACCTAAAGAGTCATGTACAACAAAGTCGGACTCGAGTTTAGTCCAAAGGCTACGAATAAATCATATATGTTTATCGTAAATCGTAGTCATCAAAGAGTCCAAGCATGGGTCCCAAATGTTTTATTGAACTCACATATAAGGACTAATAAGTTTTGGATTCTCCAGGATCAAGTTCATTATTTGAATAGACCATATTGGTTCAATGGTCCAGGGGGAGTCAATACTAAAATAGTATACCCGCTTACTTAGGAAACCCATTTCATATTTTATTTTAATTTTTAGAATAGCTAGATAGGGAAAATAGTTAGTCAACTCTTGACAACATAGTATCAGGATACGACGAGATGATAGTACGTTAGGGAAACAAAGTCTCATATATTCGAGCTAGATAAGGCGTATCTAGCTTGGTGCACTTGACCGAGTGGAACTAGCTGAAGCTACCTCGTCGTATCCTAAACTAGTTAGACCAGGAAGTAATCCTAAGTGACTTAAGTGATATTTTCTTGAATTTGGCTTTGTCTAAGGAAGTGGTCGTTGTTCCGATCAAAGAAGGCCCCTGTGCCTCGCCACGACCTGGAAGTCAGTTTCTCGAAAAGTTACTTAATGATCTAAAGGTTAAATCCGAATCTAACCCAAGGTTGACTATCTTTAATCAATCTCAAATCATCTCACAAAACATATAAGGTGAACAAATTCTGAGACACATAGAATGGGTGAGATGTTAAGGATAATTGAAATATACTTAAAATAATCTTTTCAAAATACTACTTATTTTCTCAACTATTGTACTTAATGACTATTTACAACTCTTTAGGCCAATGTTTAGCACCGCCTATATCTCTTACTTCATATATTTGACTAAGGGGGAGAGCAAACTAATCCTAAGGGTTATATTACAAAACTTTAGATTATTGGTGCAGAGGGACACACCTCGAACCAATCTATCTAACTACTGCTAGACGCATGCTTGGACTCATAGTTGATTTATTTCGATGCATGCATATACGATATTGTTTTTAAACCCCTATTTTATACAAAAAAACCCCAACATTCTTTTGATTTATGGCAAAAGGGGAAGAAGAGTGAAAGTTAAGGGGGATTTTGAAAATTAAAGTATCTCTTTCAAAACTCACCTAGGGTTAAGGGGGAGTTTTGGTTGAGGGGGAGATTTTGGAAATGGCATTCAACATTTACTATACTTGTTTTATGCTTTAATTTCCCTTAACTTTGTATTGGTTTGACATAGATCAAAAAGGGAGAGATTGTTGGTGCAGGGGCACTAGATAATCAAACCTGTGTTTTGATTATGGAAAAAACACAAAGTTAAGTTTACATCATTGTCTCACAAGCTAAATCAAGTGTGCAGAAAGGTTAAGCAAAACCGAAGGTCAACGACACCTAGAGGGAGCTGTGGTGGTCAGGCAACACCAAGGGAACTTCGTGGGAGTCGAAGAACCTAGGTCGAAGACTGAAAGCAAAGCGACAGATCTTAAAGAACCAGAGGTAAGCTCGTCTGAGTGAGAGATGGTAAGATCGTATCCTCTGTACGGGGATGACCGTAGGCGGCGATCTGACTAAGACTTTCTGTGGAAGGTCTAGGTCGAGATCAGATGGTAAGAAACTGCCGCATTTACCTTTTTCTGTGCTAACCTCTTATTTCAAGGAAGTGGCCAGGCTGACAGTCGACTGATGCTCATCAGTCGACTGATGGCGACGAATCAGCCTTTTGTGCTAGGTCAAAAAGGATAATGTTTGACGCAGTCACTTCGCGATAAAATATGGTACAACATTGTGATTTGTTCCAAAAGATGAGGAGACTTATTCTGAGGCCAAACTCTATAAAAGAAGGGGAGGATTCCAACCCAAACATCAATCAAGATTATTCTCAAGTGCTCCTACAACGCCAAAGCTCCAACACCGTCATAACGCCGACGCGACGCCAAGCTTCCATCTTCTTCGTCGGCAGCAACAGCAAGTAATATCTTTTGTATTTTTTGTTTTAATCGTAATGAGGTGAGGTAGCCTTGTTGCCTCATCCTCGTACTTCCGATTTTGTGATCGTTATCTCCTACCTCCAACGAGGAGGAGATCTTATAGTGCTTGGCCCTCTGTATGCGGTTTAGGACCGTTAGGGCCTTGGAGTAGCAACCGTTGGGTTGTGAACCAAGTAAAAATAAACTTGTCTCTTTATTCTTTCCGCTGCGTAACTCAAGTATCGAAACAAACAAAAATTTTTACGCTCGCTATTCACCCCCCCCCCTCTAGCGACGCTTCTCGATCCAACAATATCTATACCGGAACTAGCAAAAAAGTTAAACTAGAAGTCATAGGTGTTTTTAGAGTTTGAACCAATTTACATTTAGATTTGAAATATACTTTTACTATTCCACATTTTAGATGAAACTTAATATCTGTTTCTTATTTAGACAAATTAGGGCACCTTGGCTCATTTGGAAATGAAATATTTAGTATTTTTTAAAATTCAATTTTGGTTGTTACAAATCCCTTAATTGATAAACTATATAAATTAAACATCATAGCCCATAATGAATAGTATAAGTACAAAATGTAGTTTGACTAATGAGAATTCATCTACATTGTGGCATAGACATTTGAGACACATTTTCAAATAATACCTAGAAAGATTAATATCATAAGGAATTCTCGATTTCTGGCTTGCTAAACTTTGATCTCTGCATTGAGTGTATCAAGGAAAGACAACTAACAAACATCCTTTCTCATTTGGAAATGAAATGTTTAGTATTCTTTAAAATTCAATTTTGGTTGGTACAAATCCTTTAATTGATAAACTATATAAATTAAATATTGTAGCTCCCACAGATAATGAATATATAAGTACAAAAATGTAGTTTGACTAATAAGAATTCATCCATATTGTGGCATAGACATTTGAGACACATTTTCAAATAATACTTAGAAAGATTAATGTCATAATGAATTCTCAATTCCTGACATGTTAAACTTTGATCTCTGCATTGAGTGTATCAAGGGAAGACAACTAACAAACCAAATTGTCACGCCCCGAGAGCATGCCGAGCCGAAAATCAAACGGACGGCATCTCCCCTGTACGTGGCAATATTTCGGGTTAATACAAGGCCCGTAGGCCCACAATAACAACATAACATATAAAGTAAATACAACAACTACTCAAAGCACAGCGGAAACATAATACAACAAGCTACACACATTCATACCGGTATGACTAACACATCATAACAACAAGAAACCTCAACAAAATCCGAATCTACAATATAGTACATCAGGAAAACTCCAAATACATAACACCATGTACGGAAAGCCCAAAACAAACACGGGAGCCTCGGAGGTGAGATGAGATGTCAGCTAGCGGTGCTCCAAGTCATCACGAAGTCTTCTACCTGTTACCTGGGCGACAGAAAAACCCAGGGTCTGTGGTGATGGTGAGTAAAACTTAGCAGGTAATAGAAAAATATGTATATATGTAATATCACATGTATTTCAACAACATAATCTAGAGGTACAACAGGTATATCAGCATAGTATATAAATACAAGCATATACCATCTAATCAAATGAACAACGTAAAATACAGACATACCTGAAGTCTGCTACGCTACTCTGATCCAACCTGAACATATATCCAACATATATATAACAGGAAGAGTAAGATCAACTCACAATATACTCAAGCTACAGGTCAAGGTATCTAATGGTCTGTCCAACACATACCAGTATCCGACACAATCGTATAACAAATGCAAGAAACATGCATGAATATGATGTACACCCAAATGCAGCAAGCATAGTACAATCAAATGCAACATCACAATAATCATATATATATATATATATATAGACCGCATCTATATATATATTAATCACAACCATCCATATATGTCATGGTTGCTCACCCCTACTCGCTACCACGACCCCAGTGTGGCCTAGGTGGCACGACATGACAACTGTCCCAACTCACACCAACCACTGCTATAGAGTGGCCGAGTGGGCAGTATGATCAAGTAGCATATGAGCGTAAAGAGCTCGCTACACAACGGGGGTCCCTGCTGTTGGCCACTCCGACTGACACTACCAATGAGTGGTCGAGTGCCACGCACCCAGGACAACTGCACGCAACTCCAACTATTACCATCTATAGTGGTAGAGTGCGGCACAACATATCCTCTGCCCTCACACCAGTTACTCCTCGGGGAGTGCTCTGGGAGGCAAGATGACTGACGACTCTCTCAACCCCAAGGGAGACTATGTCATCAGAATGCATGCAAATGACATGAGTATGCTGTCACACGTACAACCATCTACCACAGACTCTCTGTTCAACAAAGAGTCGTACCCATCTGATCAATAAACTCTCTATCCTGTAGAGAGTCGTACTCAACTGATCGATGGACTCTCTATCCTGTAGAGAGTTGTACTGAACTGATCATAACTCTCTATCCAATAGAGAGTCATACTCAATTGATCGACGCACTCTCTATCCTGTAGAGAGTCATACTCGACTGATCATAACTCTCTATCCAATAGAGAGTCGTACTCAACTGATCGACGCACTCTCTATCCTATAGAGAGTCGTACTCGACTGATCATAACTCTCTATCCAATAGAGAGTCATACTCAACTGATCGACGCACTCTCTATCCTGTAGAGAGTCATACTCGACTAATCATATCAAACTTGGACCACCGGTCTGTAGCGACACACTAATCACCCTTCACTTAACCATTACACAACACATGGTTGGTAACAAGTATGCAACATACGGGTATTGGAAATAAATCCTACATTTAGGGCATTACCTACCCACAGATGACCTTTTTGCCAATTTATAAATTGGGTCATCACCCGTACTAACATTTACACCCTACTAAATATCTAGGCCAATTTATATCACATCTATAACTCCTATATCATGATAGGGAATATGTGATATCAACAATTGAGCATAAATACATCCAACGATAAGTTCAAGCATAAGATAATAAGAGCAGGGTCAAGGTAACATGATCATATAAGATGATCATGCATCTAAATCTGTATGCATTAAAACTACCTGACCAGGGTAGGAATTACCCACCTGTTTTGACGACTTGTCTGAGAATACAAGTTGTCTTCACGTATGTGAACCTGCCTCATATCAAAGTCCTCACACTGTTTCCATCTCAACCACTTCTTAATCTGCTTAAAGAGTCTGGTCTCAATTTAATCTAAATAAATCAAACATCATCATGTAATGAACAGGTACTATCATCACTACATAATTATAGCATATCCAGATCAATTTACCAAACAGAACGGATACACAACTATGAACAACCAAATCTATACTTACCAAGCCTTGTTTCCATTTCCTCAACTTCTTGATCCTCATCAGATCTGACTCCAACATCATTATATCAAATCTAAACCACCATTCTTTGATCCCAACATAGGCATCCAATCTGAATCAATCAAGTTAGTTTGGATTAAATCCCTAACCCACACATTTACCTAAAATCTCAATTCAAACCTTACCTTCTTTCCGGCACAATCCTGAACCATAAATTTTCTTGTCGGATGTCGAACAACCGACCATCTCTACCAATCCAATCACCTTTAAGATAACTATTTATATCCACATTTTATAGAACAGAAATATAAACAGACTTACCTTACGTTGATTTAATCACACTGACCTCTTGATCTGGTGTAGAACCTTGAATTTGCACCATCCAACCCACATCCTTCATTCAGATCCACACCTAATTCATAAACTTTATCGCCTTTACCATCACTCAATCATGACAGCTGGAATCACAACAACCCCTGGATCCGATCCACAGGAAGACAACATCGATCGAGCACCACAGCGCTCGAAGTATTGAACAAGAGGCTGCACACGATCGTGGTGAAGACTTCAACATCGTTGGAACCCTCAGAAATTACAAATTCACTGGTTCCTCCTTTGGAAATCGGAGAAAGCGGCTGATCGACGGGATCGGCGGAGGCGAGCGTGCGATGGCTGCAAAGAAGAGACAATCGGCGGCTGGGCGTGATTGGGTGCGCGAGGGAGAAGAAAGAACCGAGCGACGACACCGGCTATCGATAGGATCTCCAACGACGACAAGGCGGTGGAGATCGACATCACTCGAGAGAAAAGGGATCGTGATTTGGGCGGCGCGCGATCTGGAGGAACGACCGGTGATCGAAGATGAAGTGGCGGCGAGTTGCTCGGTGGTCGCGAGGGGCGTCCCTTGCGCCGAGGCAACCTCGATGGTTGGAGGAGTTCGCTGCCGCCGCGATCGGGAGCAGGACTAGGGTGGAGGTCGGGCGGCGATGAGCAGCGCAGAGACGTCCGATTGGTGCGGCGACAAAGAAGAGGTCTTCGTTTCGTAGGATTTGGGGGAGAAATTGATTGGGCAAAGAAGAGAAGAAACGACCGATCAAGGAAGTAATGGGAAGAGCAGCTGGAAACGCCCACG
Source organism: Wurfbainia villosa (assembly GCA_025175895.1). Lineage (NCBI taxonomy): Eukaryota > Viridiplantae > Streptophyta > Magnoliopsida > Zingiberales > Zingiberaceae > Wurfbainia > Wurfbainia villosa. Next base: position 4,275,250 of record CM045995.1, on the reverse strand, counting down.
CGGAGAAGAAAAGTTCGACGATGAGAAATCGAAGAAAGCGCAACGGGTCAGGTTCGGGAAATAAATGGGTCAGATTTCAGACCCGTTAAGCCTTTTATCTCCTTATAAGCAAAGAGGGTCTTGAAAATCTCCATTTAAGTCCAGAAAAATTTCTAAAAATTCCTGAAAAATTTCCATAGGGTATTCTCCCAATTACCCAACATTTATTTTATTTTATTTTATTTTATTTTTCTGTGGTATTTTACACAAATAAAGGTGGTGCAATACGGTGTAATGAAGTCTTATAACTAATACATACGAATATATGTAGATCATTCCCTAAGGCTTCGTAGAATGGTTAAATATATTTTATTAGTTTCATAGACAACTCTTCTCGATATTATTATTTGTCTTATTCATAAGAAGTCATAATCACTAGAATATTCAAGTTCTTTAAAGACAAAGTTAAAAATTAACTAGATAAGAAAATTAATATTGTAAGATCATGTCATGATGGTGAATACTATGAAAGAACTGATGGATCAAGTGAATAGTATTTTGAGTTATTTGCTAAATACCTTATCAAGTGTGAGATCGTAGCTTAATATTCCTTACCTGGTACTTTTCATCAGAATAGTGCAACTGAACTATTAAACCAAATCCATAAGGACATGATGAAGAGTATGGTAGTCTTTTTTTCTCTACCAAAGTCTTTATAGGGTAAAATATTCAAGACTACGTTGTATTTACTAAATAGAGTACCTAGTAAGACAATGGATAAAATCTATACTAGTTATAAATGAGTAAGAAGTCTAATATTGCACATCTATACATTTGGGATTGTCCAACTGAGACTAAGCCTAATTAAAGAAAACCATACTCAAGAATGGTTAGTTGTTATTTTATACGATACCCTAAAAGGTAAAGAGGTTTTAAATTTTTTGACCCCTCAAGTAGGTTTTTTAGACAATAATGTCAAGTTTATTAAGGATAGTGGCAACACCAAAGTTAGGGATATATCTTTTGATAAGAGTATTGATGATCTTACATAGTCCCCACTATTGTTGCTAACATTAAAATGGTAATCATTCCCTACACAGTTGGAGTTGCACATTCAATAAGAGTAGTAGACTAAGATATTTTTGTGTCTCCGCCAATACAAATGGGGGAACCACCTACTTAAGTTGAGGGATACCCTCCCATAGTTGAGAAAGTGCCCCAACCATATCAAGTATAAGTGTTATTAAGTAGACCCACTCAAGAAAGATCTACAATATCATGTGATTATATATATTTTCAGAAGCTTGAGTTTGACATAGGATTGAAAAGTAATCTCACATCTTTCTGAGAAATTAAACAATGTTGTAATCCATAAAAGTGGATTAAAGCTATGAGAGAATAGATGATGTCTATGGTATACAATGGTGTTTGGAAACTTGTCGAATTACTTAAAGTAGAGAAACTTATTAGTTGTAAATGAATATTCAAAACTAAATAGGATTTGAAGGGAAATATCAACAAATAAAAGGTTTGCCTTGTTACTAAAGGATTCACTCAAAAGAAGGATATTGATTAAAAGGAGACTTTCTCATCGGTTTCAATGAAAGACACCTTAGGATAATTATGACACCTATAGTTTATTATAATTTGGAGTTATATCAAATGAACATAAATACTGTATTTTTTTAATAGTGGCATTGAGGAGACTATATACAAGGTGCAACAAAAGAATTTTAAATATAAAGATTTAAAACACTCAGTATTTAGATTAAAGAAGTCCATTTACGCTTTAAAATAGTCGTCCCATAAATGGTATCAAAAATTTGATCAGGTGATTATTTCATTTGACTTTCAGAAGAACCCTATTTGAAAGGACCTAACCCAGTATACACATACTAAATCCCTAGTCTCACATCAATATTACGCATTATACACAAGATCGAAATGCCCGACACAAATTTATTTTTATTCCATCCAGTTTAGCAGTCTCAACAACACAATTAACTCCCAGAACTTAAAAAAAATAGAACATCAAATCATCTCCCCTCAATCCGGAAACCCTGTTTCATGAATGCCCCGGACAATGTGTGACATGCTCATCATGATCTCCTCAGTTACACTACCTTCGCTTCTTGCATCTCAATCTGGGTATCCTGTTCCCTACCTGAAATTGTTATGTGACATCATGAGTTCACAGCCCAGTAAGTAGATCAATGACAGGGATATAACACAGGGAGGAGAAAAATTTCAAAAGAAAACATATATCTCTACAACTGTAAATGTAAATTACTGTAGTTCAACATACATTTTCGATTACACTTTCGGTGAGTCAATATGAAACATAACTAATACTTTTAACATCATATCATTATAACAAGTACAGCGAACCCAATCATGCCTTTCTGTTATGCTAACTGTACCTAAACATAAACCCTCGTGGTGCCTCACATTATGCATTTAAAAATGCTGAGCCAGTCAAATATCTTAATTTCTTGTGCAATCCTGAGGTACCTCTAGGAAGAAACTAAGGGAAATCAGTCATCTGTCATCAGTCAATCTGTCAATTTGGGTGGGCCCTCCCCGGAGCTCAACCCGGGGAGCCCAACCCGTCCAGGCACCACTAATGCTCATGTACATACAGTTAGCTAACTAAGAATTTTTGTCATTTTCTATCATACTCAGTCATAGTAGGATAACATAGAACATCATTAATGGAAAAGTATATATATATATATATATATGTATATCTATACATAGCATCTGACCTCATACACAGGTAGATGGTAATTACACACACATACATATAGCATCTAACCTCATACACAGGTAGATGGTAATTACTCATATATATATATATAGCATCTAACCTCATACACAGGTAGACGATATTTATCACATATTATAAATCATTTACAGCATTACAAAAAAAAACTTATAAAGGATTAACTAAACATGCTGGCTGAGAACACATTTAACAGGAATCATCTATAGACATAAAGCTCATATACATACTAACTTTTCTATCCATCCTAGCATGCTGATTCACTTCCAACAAACCACCCCTTACCTCTATTAAACATTTATCTGGCTATTAATTGAAGATTTCACCCTCATATACATCGTTCGGCTCACCCAATTCATTAGGACCCCAACAAGTGTATACTCCGTTATTATCCCCCTCCCGGATGAAACCCTCCATACGAATCCACGCTTAGATTCATCGAATGCGATCCTAAAATCCTAGACCGATCCTTCCTTCCAATGACACCAATCGATTTATCCCTTCCCTTTCCCGGCTCTTCCCTGCCGAGAACCCTAATCCACGGTGCTCAATAACCACCATCTAGAATTCCCATTATAGCCCAATGATTAAATTCCTAGCCACCTCACGAGATCTCCGCCTCACCTCCCTCCTAAGCGGAAAACGGCCGTTGGTTGTCGTTGCTCCGTCCAGTTCCAAACCTCCGAGCTTCACCGGTTTCCTTACCTCAATCCGATCCAAAAATACCAAACATCCACCCGTGAACCCTGCTGGAACTCACGTCGGAACCCAACACTCAGGCCCAATTCCAATCCCGACTCCCTCACCTCCTCCTTGCCGACGGGAAACCCCAGCTCCACCAGTTCCTTATCTCAATCCGTTCCAAAATACAAAGAATCCTCCCGTGACTCCTGCTAGAACCCACGAAAAACCCAACATCTCAGGCCCGATTAAATCCGAAATCCCGACTCCATCCCGCCGCTAAAGCCCAGACGAAACTCGCGAAATCCTCCACCCTCGCCAGCCCTAGCCAAAGATTTCTTACCGTGAAGAGGGAGGAGGAAGGTCGGTGTAGCTCCAGCAGGTTGGGCGTCGACTCGTGGATTCGAGGATCGCTTTCGCCTTCGTCGTGTGGCGGCTCATGGCAAAGAGGGTCGCATGATGATGAGTAGGGAAAAAGAAGAAAAATAAGAAAAGGAAATAAATAGGGTTTGGCTGGTTAAATAGGGTTTTTAGGGTTTTTCCCCTTTCATGCCCCCAAACGGTGATTATTTAGGGTGTAACTAGACCCCGACATTTATCCCCCTTTTCGATGACATTCGCCCGTGTATTTTTTACCATTTTATCATGGTTATTATTATTTTATTTTATTTACTCATTTATTTATTTATTTATTTTTTTTTTTTTTTTAGACTTGACACTATTGATCAATGCTTATATGTCAAATTCAGTGGAAGTAAGTTTTTTATACTTATTTTGTATATAGATGATATTTTGTTGATAAGCAATGATAAAAATCTATTTCATGAAACCAAGTTATTTCTATAGGAAAATTTTTAAATAAAAGATCTTGGTGAATTATCTTTTGTTTTAGGTATACAAATTTGTCATAATCGTTCAAAGGGTATTTTTAGACTTTTACAAAAAAAAACTATATTGAAAAGGTACTCCACTAGGTATGACATATAGAATTGTGCACCTAGTAAACCACTTGTGTCTAGGTGTGATAGATTTAGCTTGTAGCAATGTGCACGTCTTGAACTTAAAATCAAGAAAATAGAGAAACTTCTTTATGCATCGACAGTATAGAGTGTTGGTGCAGTGGGCACCTAAGTCGAACCTAAGTTTTGATTATAGCAAACGATATAAAGTTAAGCTTATATTGTTATCTCACGAGCTATATCAAGTGTGCAGAAAAGTCTCAATGCTGGAGCTGAAGGCTAGCGACACCCGGAGGAAGCTGCGATGGTCAGGCGACACTCGAGTTACTTCGGAGGGAGCCGAAGGAATCGAGTGGAAGGCCGGAAGCAAAAGCGACACGTAAGTATCGAGGTAAGCTCGTGTGTGCGAGCGTAAGTGAGGTCGTATCCTCTTTACGGGGATGATCTTAGGCGACGATCCGACCCAAGACTTCCCATGGAAGGTCTATGTTGAGATCGGACGGCAAGTGGCCGTCGAATCCACTTATATTTTGAGCTAACTCTTTATTGTAGTCAAAAATCCTGGCCATCAGTTCAACTGGCCAGTTCAACCGGTGGTCAAAAATCAGCCTCGAGGAGTCAAGCTTTATCACCATTTTTCAAGGAGTTTTGTGCCCATTTGTGATTGGTTGAAGACCCATTCGTTGAGGGGCTTAAAGGCTATAAAAGGAGGGTCAAACCTAGGGTTTCATCCTCAATTCTAAGTGCTCAAAAGCCTCAGATTCTGCAACTCTCCCGACTCTACAACAACAAAGTCCGCCAACAACCCTAGCTTAAAGTTTCTTTTGTTTAGTTGTTGGTATAATCTTAATTTGTTATTGCTTTCAATATTGCAATTCTTTTTAATCGAGGCTTTTCGTTGCATTTTACTTTAATAGAAGAGAGGGTTTGTCTCTCTATCTTTTTGCTTCGAAGGCTTTTGTAATCGTAAAACTCCTACCTCCAACGAAGAGGAGTGTTTTAGTGAATTGCCCTCCGTACACGGTCTAGGACCGTTAGGGCCTTGGAGTAGTAGCCGAAGGCTACGAACCAAGTAAAAAAACTATTTGTCTCATTTAGTTTTTATTTACATTTCCACTGCGTTTAATTGTCTATCGAACGATTTAAAAGAAAAGTTTTTATCGCTATTCACCCCCCCCTCTAGCGATCCGCTTCGATCCAACAATTGGTATCAGAGCCGGGGGTTGCTAAGATTTGGTGAAACCACCAATCTAGCCATTTTTCACAGATTTATTTTTCTTTTATTTCTGTTTATTTCTGATTTATTTCGCTTTGTTAAATTTACTCCCGCACTACTAATCCAAGACGCGAGTCTTGGTACCTTGTTTTGTGTTTTTGTCGTTGCTAGTTTCTTCGTCTTCGTCCCTTTTTGTCTTTTGTTCTAATGGCCCATCTCGAGGGTTTTAGCACCGTCCGACTTTTACAATGGAGATGACTTCCGTTATTGGAAGGGTCGGATGGAATGCTTTCAAAACCCAAATCGAGATGTGGATCATAATCAAGCGGGTTTCACGCCCGACTAATGAAGTGGGTGACTCATGGATTATGATCAATGGACCATTGCGACAAAGCGACAAGTCGGCCGACGCCAAGGCAACACAAATCCTCCAATGCGGCTTGTCCAAGGAGGAGTTAAATCGCGTCGGCCCCTTCATTAGCGCAAAGGACCTTTGGACAAAGCTGATCGAGTTACACGAAGGATCGGATCAAGCTAAGGTTTGCAAACATGATTTGTTGTTCAATAAATTGTACACACTAAAAATGCAGGAACACGAGTCCGCGACGCAACTCCACGCCCGTGTCCAAGACATAGTCAACAACCTACACGCAATCGGGCAAAAGGTCGAAAACTGCGACCTTATAAGGTATGTTCTAAACTCTTTTCCGAGGACTACCTTGTAGGCATCCATGGTTGATGCCTACAAGGTCTCCAAGGACCTTTCTAAACTTAGATTAGATGAACTCTTTTCGGATTTTGAATTACATGAGCAGTCCAACTCGGAACCCGAGAGGGGTATAGCCTTGTTTGCAGGTTCAAAGAATAAGAAAGCCACCAACAACCGAGGAGGAAGATGAGTCAGAAGAAGAAGTTGACCGGAATTATTCCGAACTAATGAACCTAGCTCGAAGGATAGCCAAGGGACGGCGAATCACAACTCGACCCAACCAAGGTAAGCCTAAAAGTTCTAATATTAGGTGTTATGAGTGTAACAGGTTTGGACATATAAAGTCCGAGTGCCCCAAGCTCAACCACCAAGCACCTAAGCACAAGAAGGCCCTCAATGCGACATGGGAAGAAGCGTCATCCAAAGAAGACGAAGACCACGTCTTCATGGCGAAATCGATTGAGTCCGACACGGAGACCGAACCTGAACTTGAGTCAGAACCTGAGGATGACTCGGACTACGAAGCTACCTTCAAGTCAAGCCACGGATACGCATCCGGTTCAAAAGATACCCTTAAGGATCAATGGATGTTAGACAGCGGTTGCTCCCGACACATGACCGGGGATCAACTCAAATTCGCGAAGCTTCGATTCAAACGACAAGGATCGGTAGCCTTTGGGAATAACGGCAAGCTCAAAATCATCGGATCAGGTGATATCGAGCTTAACTCGAATTTTGTTATTAAAAATGTATTACTTGTAGAGAATTTTGAATATAACCTGCTTAGCGTAAGCCAATTATGTGACAATAATTATAAGGTCGTATTTTTAGAAAATGAATGTGTAATTAAAACAAATGAAATAGCTAAAACAATACTCAAAGGAACTAGGACAAATAACATTTATACAATTAACTTAATCAAATCCTCAGCCAAATGTCTTATGACACAGGAAGAGGAATCATGGTTGTGGCACCGACGACTCGGTCACTCGCACCCAAGACTCGTCCACAAGATGAGTCAGAGTGGCCTAGTCAGAGTCTTACCCAACCTTAACAATTTGGCTAATAAAATCTGTAATGCTTGTCAACAAGGAAAACAACCTAGGACACAACACAAATTAACTAACCAAGAATGAACCTCAAGTGTACTTGAGCTCCTGCATATGGATCTATTCGATTCACATGGAGCCAAGTCACTCAATAAAAGTCAATATTGCTTAGTCATAATTGATGACTACTCCAGGTTTACCTGGGTTAGGTTCATCAAACATAAAACTGATACCCTAGATTAATTAATCAATTTATTCAAATTAATCGAGAATCAAAAAAACCTTAAGGTTAAAAGAATTAGAAGCGATCATGGTGGTGAATTCGAAAATCAAAGGTTCACCGACTTCTGTAACCTAAACGGATACCACCATGATTCTCTTGCCCTAGGACCCCTCAACAAAATGGCCTAGTGGAGCGGAAAAACCGAACTCTACAAGAAGCCGCTAGGACCATGTTGAACGAATATGACCTACCCGATAGGTTTTGGGCAGAAGCCGTGAGTACGACATGCTATGTCCAAAATAGATTCCTTATGGTAAAGAGGTACCTTAAGACCTCATACGAGATTTATCACGATAAAATACCTAACATCAAGTACTTTAGGGTATTTGGGTGTAAGGTACATATCCTAAACACTAAGGATTACCTAGGGAAATTTACATCCAAGACCACATAATCTTTCTAGGATACTGACTACAAGTCGAGCTTATAGAGTATATAACCACGATACCCTTAGAGTCGAGGAGACTATCAATGTAGTATTTGATGAAGGACATGAACCCCCCAAAGAACCCCCAATTAGCGAGCCGATTCATACTAGACCTAACTCGATCCGGAGATCGGTCTAGTGTTAATCCTAACCTAAGTCAACCAAGTCACTCTATTGATCAATTGATAGATGAATCCAACCAAACTAATGTTCAACCAAGTCACCCCATTGATCAAGCATTAGGTGACACAAACCCAACCCAATCTAGGATTCAGACTAACCACCCTATCGATCAAGTGATAGGAGATCCTAATCTAGGAGTTCGAACTAGAGCATCCTATAGGAACCTTAGTTAAATTTCCTTAATTTCAAAGATAGAACCCAAATCAATTGAACAAGCTCTTCTTGATCCCGATTGGATTATTGCAATGCAAGAAGAGCTAGCTCAATTTACTAGGAATGAAGTGAGTGAATTAGTACCAACACCTAAAGAAAAAAATATAATTGTAACAAGGTGGGTGTTTCGAAATTATCTTTATGATAAAGTTTAAGTATTTAGAAACAAGGCTAGGTTAGTCGCCAAAGGGTTTAGTCAAGTCGAAGGCTTAGATTACGATGAAACCTATGCCCCAGTAGCTAGACTCGAATCCATTCGAATGATGCTAGCTTATGCTGCACATCGAGGATTTAAGCTGTTTCAAATGGATGTTAAGTCGGCATTCTTAAATGGATACATTAAATAAGAAGTTTATGTTAGCCAACCCCCCGGATTCGAAAATCTAGATAAACCCGACCATGTTCTAAAACTTAAGAAAGCTCTCTATGGACTTAAACAAGCTCCTCGAGCTTGGTACGAGAGACTTTCAATCCATCTTAAGTCAAAAGGGTTTAACCAAGGCTTAGTTGACCCAACTCTCTTTGTAAAAACCTTAGGTAAAGAAATATTCATAGCTCAAATTTACGTAGACGATATAATTTTTGGAACCTCTAACTCAGCCTTACTAAACGAGTTCATTTCACTCATGGAAAGTGAGTTTGAAATGAACTTGGTAGGCGAGTTAAGTTTCTTTTTAGGTCTACAAATTAAACAAACTAAGGATGATATATACATATATCAACAAAAATACACTAAGGAGTTAATTAAAAGATTTGGAATGCAAGACGCTAAGATAATAAACACCCCAATGGCGATTAATGTTAACATAGGAGAAGACCTAGAAAGTAAGTCCATTGACGTAAAATACTATAGGAGCGCGATAGGAAGTCTCCTATACTTAACTGCGAGTCGACCCGACATCCTATTCGCAGTAAGTATTTGCGCCAGGTTTCAAACCTGTGCTAAGGAGTCTCACCTAACCCTAGTTAAGCGTATCCTTAGATATCTTAAGGGTACACTTAACGTTGGTATTTGGTACCCTAGATCTACGGAGTTCGAACTAATCGTCTACTCCGATTCGGATTATGCCGGTAGTAAACTCGATAGAAAGAGCACGAGTGGTTGTTGTCAACTACTCGGCTCAAGTCTAGTGAGTTGGTGCAGTAGGAAGCAACATTGTGTTGTCTTATCTACCACCAATACGATGATGGGGGTGAGTGTGTAACTCACTTCTTTTGATGAAGCACACTCTCCGAGACTTTAGGTTGGACTTCACCAAAACTAAAATTTTTGTAGACAACATAAGTTCGATAAATCTAACTAAGAACCCTATATGCCATTCAAGGACAAAGCATATAGAGGTAAAACACCATTTCATTCGAGAACATGTAGCCAACGGCTCCATACAACTCAAATATGTTGACTCGAAGTCTAACCTAGCAGACATATTTACTAAACCACTACCCGAAGCCGAATTTAGTCTCTTGAGACGAAGATTAGGCATGTGCGTAATAGAATAGGAACTTACAAATTATATTTTCTTACTACTATTTCTTACTTTTTTTTCATGGAACTAGCATAGGACATACCTTAGATATCATGCACCTATAGATTTAAGGAGCTAATACATCTCACAACACATAGGACTAATGTGTTTGTGTACTTAGCCACGTAGATGGGCGTGAGATGTTAGGACCTTACTCCTGGTTCCAGATGTAGAGCTAGTGCATCGCTATGAACCACGGAGTATAATCATACCGACTCTGACCAGGACTGGTTGATCCTTCATATTAATCAAGCCAAATATGAGTCGAACATTTTATAGATGAACTTAATTTCAGTATATTATTTTTAAAAATAAAAATGTGGAACATGCTTGGACTTTAAATTTAACATTTATTTTGTTTTCCACACACCCCTTACTCTTTTTGATATACAGCAAAAGGGGGAGAAAAAGGAGAAAAGGACAAAGTTAAGGGTCAAAAAAATTTTTTGATAACTTAACTCTTACTTCATAATTAAACCAAAAGTTAACTTTAAGTTTTGAAAACTTATTTAACTTTTAACAAAGGCCAAGGTTAAGAAATCATTTGGTTTCTTAACTTAAAACTTATTTTAAACACTATGGCCAATATTAAGTAATTTGTTAGTTAATTCTTTTCTTAGTAGCACATATCAAGGGGGAGAGTTAAAACCCTTTCTCAAGTACTCACCCTCCAAGGGGAGGATTCCTCAAGGGGAGCACTTGAAAAGAATTTTTATATACTCCTACTCATTCATGCATAATCTCATACTTATTTTTGTCTTAACTTTGTATGTGGGTTTGCCATAAATCAAAAAGGGGGAGATTGTTGGTGCAGTGGGCACCTAAGTCGAACCTAAGTTTTGATTATAGCAAACGATATAAAGTTGCTTTATATTGTTATCTCACGAGCTAAATCAAGTGTGCGTAAAAGTCTCAATGGAGTTGAAGGCTAGCGACACCGTGAGGAAGTCGGTGGTCGGGCGACACTCGAGTTACTCGAGGGAGCCAAGGAATCAAGTGGAAGGCCGGAAGCAAAAGCGACACGTAAGTATCGAGGTAAGCTCGTGTGTGCGGTAAGTGAGGTCGAGATCCTCTTTACGGGATGAATCTTAGGCGACGATCCGACCCAAGACTTCCCATGGAAGGTCTATGTTGAGATCGGACGGCAAGTGGCCGTCGAATCCACTTATATTTTGAGCTAACTATTTATTGTAGTCAAAAATCCTGGCCATCAGTTCAACCGGCCAGTTCAACCGGTGGTCAAAAATCAGCCTCGAGGAGTCAAGCTTTATCACCATTTTTCAAGGAGTTTTGTGCCCATTTGTGATTGGTTGAAGACCCACCATTCGTTGAGAGGGGGCGGCTATAAAGGAGGGGCGACAAACCTAGGGTTTCATCCTCAATTCTAAGTGCTCGAAAAGCCTCCCGAATTAAGCTTTGCAACTCTCAAGCTGACTCTACAACAGCAGTCTTGCCAACAACCCTAGCTTAAAGTTTCTTTTGTTTAGTTGTTGGTATAATCTTAATTTGTTATTGCTTTCAATATTGCAATTCTTTTTAATCGAGGATTTTCGTTGCATTTTACTTTAATAGAAGAGAGGGTTTGTCTCTCTATCTTTTTGCTTCGAAGGCTTTTGTAATCGTAAAACTCCTACCTCCAACGAGGAAGAGTGTTTTAGTGAATTGCCCTCCGTACACGGTCTAGGACCGTTAGGGCCTTGGAGTAGTAGCCGAAGGCTACGAACCAAGTAAAAAAACTATTTGTCTCATTTAGTTTTTATTTACATTTCCGCTGCGTTTAATTGTCTATCGAACGATTTAAAAGAAAAGTTTTTATCGCTATTCACCCCCCCCTCTAGCGATCCGCTTCGATCCAACATAGAGTCTCATGTATCCTCAGTATGTATGTATTCGAATATTGTGTGTACATAGTAGGGATGTTGGAAGATATTTGAGTGACCCTAGACCCAAGCATTGTAAAGTTATAAAGAGGGTTATGAGGTATTTACAAAGAGTGAAAGACTACATGCTCGTGTATTGGAGATCATATCATTCAAAGGTCATTAGATATTTGGAGTCCAATTTTATTGGATGCTTAGATAGCCATCGTTCCACCTCAAATTACATCTTCATGCTTACTCGAGGGATTAAATAATTGAAAAGAATCAAATAGATGCTTGTAGCCACTTCCACTATAGAAGCAAAATGTGTAATTTGTTATGAAACATCCAACCAAGGGATATGCCGCAGAACCTCATCACAGAGTTGCAGATCATTGATGGTATTGATAGACCATTGAGGATCACCTGTGACAATAAAGCTATAGAACTATATTCCAAGAACAATCATAGTTCATCTAAGTCTAAATACATCACCATTAAATTTTTTATAGCTAAAAATAGAGTTCAAAGTGGTCAAGTGACAATAGAGCATATTAGTACATATTCCATATTGGTGGATCCGCTCACCAAGGGCTTGCCACCAAAGGTATTTCATCAGCATGTACTTAATGTGAGTATTTTTTTTTCCTTTTGATGAAGCACTCATTTAGTGGTAATCTATGTTTGGTGTAATACTTTATATCAATAAACACATGTATATTTCAGTTTATTGTACACACTAAAATTTTTAGATACATGTGTATTTAGTTTTTGTCACTTTGATATATAAAGATATTATGATTTACTATTATAGTTTGCATATAATGTTTATAAATATGATGTAAGATTCTATTTTGAGTCATAAAGTTTAAATCATTATTTACTATTATGGTTTAGCATTAACTGAGAATGAGTATGTGTAGATCACATTTCATGTTATCCTCATACTATACATCCAGATCAAATATATATCGTTAATGAAGTTGGAATTGTGATTACTATTGAATCTTGTTAGCAATGAGATACTATGGCTTTTAAAATCAAGTACTAATGGAAGTAATGGATCAGATTATTTTAAAAGGATATTTAACTCATAAAGTTTGGTGTTGTTGAGCTTAACTAAGGTATTGTATATTATATATGGAATCACATATAATTCAAGTAGAAGATTATTAGATTTTTAATCCTCTATTAGATATGCTTCATGTTATTTAATAACGCACTAATGTGTCATTAAACATTAAACCCAATGAAGTGATCAAATGCATATTTTTATAATAGATTTAATATATTAGATGTGGAGTACATATGTATAACCTAATATATTATCATTGATGGGTTGATAATGAACCTTCGGGCCAATACACATATATAGAATTGTCCTTGCAAGGCCAAAGCAAGAAGGTGTATTGTGAACTATTTATTAGAACAACTCTCTTCTCCTCCCCATTAGACAAGAGACATCAGTATCATCATCTTAGCTCCTACAAAAGATAATTTCCGTTGCATTGTAGGAACCTACTCTGCAATAATCCATGACGGTGGCAATGACTTTAAACTCAAGTTAGCATTTTATAGTTTCATTAAGCATTTAGCCATAGTTTCGATGAGAACAAGATTTTTTTTTTTTTTTTTTTTTTTTTTTTGATTTACAAGTGGTATCCAAGCTTCGCCCGACTAGTCCACTTGGCGAACCGGCCCTGCCCCACGGCCTCCGAAGAGTCTCCACCGGCCCACAAGGGTAAATCAGGAAGACGCGCCACCAAGTCGTCGTGAGGGGTTTAACGCCAATCAGGATCCGCACCCCACACCAACCCGCTGGTAAACGGGAACCCGCCTCCGCAACCCGCAAGATGAGAACAAGATCTTATTCATGATTTCTTTAGTTTTGATTTATGATAAAGTACTTTCAGATTTGTCCAATCACACCCAATGAGACACATGGATAATCATCCCCACGGGGATGGCGTGGTGGCTAAGGCATGACGATACTTACAGAAGTGGCATGGATCGATTCCGGAGAAGGTTAAAGTCATTTTCTAGATTCAGATGACCCTCATGTGTTTTGGCCACCACGTCAAGGTCCATAGGGCCCTCCATGATTTACCTCCCTCACAATGGTCGTGGGATAGACCGGTGAGACCGCTAGGTTGGTGGTTTCAACCTTTTGCATAGACACATGGATAATCAATTAGATGAGCTAGATAGGTAAATCATTTTGAGTGGTCTAAATAGTACAATCAAGTGATTGAGTAGAACAAGTCTTGATTAATCAATTTAGTTAAGATATTTTGATAAATATTCTCAGGCTTAAACATTTTTAACAAAATCTCAAGTGTCGGTAGAAAATCTTTACCTTTTATAAATGTTAGAATAATAAATTAAGATGATGAAAAAGTGCTAGATTAATTAATAATCCATTTTAGAATAATTAATCTATTGTAACCTTTACATGTTATTTTAAACCTAATATAATCTTTTTATATCAAATATAATGCAACATAAGTTTCATCTTCTATCTATCAAAATGATAAAATAAATCTAACGTCATCTCGCTAAAGAACACTCATGCATGCTAGAATGGAATGGTCTACGAAAGAAACCTAATGCCCTTTCTTGCCCAAGTTTGATTCCTAGGACCAAAAAACCCACTTTAAAATTCTAGATCAAGATTGAATAGACATTTGGTAGTATGGAAAGTTCAACAAGTTGACAAGGAAAATACCAAATGGATCAAGATTAATTAGATATTTAGCAGTAGAAAAGTTCAGTGTTAGTAATGAAAGTATAGGCAAGTCAAGATAGACTAAATATTTGATAAAAGATGAAAATCTAGGTAAGTCATTGAGAATTGAACGTCTGCCATTTGGAGGATGTCCAACTAGAATAATAAAGATCAGATTCTTGACAATGGAAATTTAGATAGGTCAATAAATATTGAATACTTGGCAATGAAAACCCAAATAGATCAATGAGAATTGGATACTTGACAATGGAGATCCTAACAAGTTAATGGTTGATGTTAAACAATGGAAGTCTCAAACGCATGAAGGCATTTTAGCATGGTGAAGTCAAGAAGAGTGAAGGCTAGTTGGTATTGTGAAGTTTTGAAGATGTAAAAAGTCTTTTATTAAGATGATGTCTCAAGATGTCAGAAGTCTTTTGGCACAAGAATGTTGATAAATTTATGTCAATCAGATTCTAGGTAAAGATAAAGTTTCGATAAGACAAAAGGTCAACTTGTATTTTACAAGTGAGAAAGTATTGGGGATATAGGATTTATTGGCACAACATGGATTCAATCTTGGTGTGCTTGGAATCGGAGTGTCTGTCGATTAATGTAATAATACTCGATTAATAAATTTGAAACACATTTATGGTTGGTTAAATTCAGAGTTACAACTGATGGAATAATCCTCCAATCAATTAGGAAATTCAAAATTGGAAAGTTATGATTTGGTCTAATTTGTAGTATTAAATAGTTAACTAATAGTGATAACAGTTGATTAGGGCAAAAAAAAAATAGAATATTTCTGTTCGATTGTGATTGAAGACTAATCAACTACGTTAGCAATAAACTGAGATGGTAATAGAGTTGATTGATACTAAACTAAGAAACCAAAAAAAAGTTGTTGACTAGATAAAGTTACAACAAACGATTGAATTTAAATATAATACAGAGAAGCAGTTGACTAAAGGTAATGGAGCAGTCGATTGATTAATAATTTTTGAGCTTATGTAGAGGCTATAAAAGAGGGTTTCTTGGAAGGTTTGTAGCTAAGGTTCTTGGAGGTTCTTTGAGTTAGTGTTGCTGTATTCTAAGACCTACCTTGAGCAAACCAAAGCAAGAGAAGGCAAAAGGAATAGTTCATTGTTGTAATTTTCATTTCTTGTATTGCTTTTATTGTTATTTGTATTTTTTATATTCCCTCTTGTGTTGGAGCAACAACTATCGTAAAAGGTTTCTTCACTTCTGAAAGGCATCCAAGAAGGAAGTATAGAAGGTTTGCAAGAGTGATTCACCTTACAAATCATAAACTCTAGAGTAGAATCAAGAGTTCTAAACCATGTTATTGGCTTGTTTTCTTGTTTTTATATTTGTGTTTGTCTTTTATCTTTTCCACTGCATACTAATTCGTTGTGGACAAGAACACAAAAGTAAAACGATGGACAATTACTTATCCCCCTCCAATTGCATCCAATGATCCTAAGGTTTTCTTCATGCACATCTGAGGAAATCATTTTTATGGAGCATCCACCCAAATTCCTTTATCTGTAACTTCCAGTACATGTTTGTAATGTTAAGAAATATATGTGTGATCTTCAACAAGCCTCTCGTATGCGATTTTATCATTTATCTTGCTATACATTCAAGGACTCTGACTCAAAGACTTACTCTTCTACAAGTGCAATGTTACTTCTATGATATTTTTTTCTTGCTTATGTTGATGATATATTCTGATAACTAGCACAAATTAAGAATTTTCTATTCGAGATTTAAGCAATGACTCTTTTTATTTTTAATCCTTGAACTTCTTTCATATTTGGAAGTTGTCTCCTCTCTCAAATCAAATACATTGCAAAGCTTCTCCAATGGTATACTAAATATTATATGTACCTTTTTTGACATCTTTATCTTCTCCTGTGATTTCTAATCCTCAGATAGATCAAAATATTTTTAGAGTCTTAAAATATGGCATTGTCACACAATCTAATTTTTCTTTCATTGTTAATCTTGTTTGAAAGTTTATGAATGCATCTATTGAACAACATTAGAAAGGTGTTAAAAGAATTCTTTGTTATTTTGTGTTTTGTCTTATATTGTCAATCATTACGTGATTTGCATGTTTACAGTGATGTAGATTTGAATAATTCTCTTGAAGTTAGACGATGTATTAGTGTATATGTGATATTTCTTGAATGAAATTTAATTTCATAACATTCTAAAATTCAACCTATTGTGTCTTATTAATTTAATCACTCGAACTAAATATAAATTTATTGTCAATGCAACATGCAAGATCATTTAGTTTCAACCTTTTCTCTCTCAAATTACACTTGCCCATTAATACTCAAATAAAATTTAGTATGATATTATTGCAGCAATCATAAATTCAATTTTTTATACTTGCACAAATTATGCGAAAACTAATTTTCATTTTTTTAGGAACGTGTGGTAAATCAACGATGGTTGATCTCCTATAATTCCGTATATTATTAAATTGCTCACCAAACCTTGTTGGATTAGCAAGGGTAACAACAATAAAAAAAAAATCTTAATCAGCAAGATGAACAAATAATAATTTGGTGCTACTATTGCAAATCATTACTCTATCATATTCACAATCACTATATTTGCAACAATAATTTTATAAAATCTCGTAAGCAACTTGTTATTGAACCTAGAACATTAAGGTTTGGTCGCCGCAGAACAATCCTTATAGCTAGCAAAGATAGATTGCTACCATGAAGACAGGGATCAAATTTTGTTGGGTGAAATCTATGGATCCTTGATCTCTTCCTCCTATTAGCCTCAAGAATACCGTGATTAATTTCCTTCATTTTGATCGTGAGACCGATTGACAGGGACTTCTAGAGTGAGGATATCATCTTTTGCTACCATATATAGTGTTAGATATTGGGTCTTATAAGGACCAATATACGGTTTTGAAAAGGAAAATCGATGTGCCATCAATTATTGAAAGTCTAAATTGACTTCAAAATCGAAATCTATATTTCGAGTAGATGAATCTAGACTATTAATTTGCTCAAAATCGATTATGGGTGAATGAGAAATTAATTGTTAAAGTCAGCCTAAAAGTTATTAAAGGAAGTAAGGGGAACAATAGTCCCACATTGGAAATTCCATAGAGGAATTACTTCCTTATATGTGTTGATGAGTTAATTGAGTTAACTCAAATAAGCACATATTCTCTCATCCAATGGGCGAGCAGGTGCTCGCACCTGCAAGCCCGCCACGCGCGCACGCACACAATGGGCGTTTTGTTGGCGCACTTTGCACTTCCATTGAGGAGCTTAAATTTATGCTTCAGGTGACATGGCAGTGCCTACGTGGCACTCGGGTGATGTGTCATGTATACATGGCACTCGGTTGGGACTGGAGAGGTGACTGGCTGCTGACTGGGCAATCGGATGGACACGTTGGAACAAAGATATGAGTAGCGCGATCTGGAGCGTTGATCGCGAAGAATCACGATCGGACCACTGGTGATTACGATTGATCTGGAGCGTCGGATTGACTGGTTCAATGGATTCAGATCTGGTGGCTAATATCAAAGGATGATCTGAAAGGTTACAATCATTCAGATCTAATTGCTGAGATCAAAGGGTTTGATGAAGGGTTACAATCCTCTACATCCAATGGCTCAGATTAAACTCACCAAAAGGCACCTCATCTCTTCATCTAGTATAAATAGATCCCTAGAGAATAGAATAGAGAACTCAACTCAAACTCATTCCCTCAATCTCTCATCTCATCCATCCATCCTCTGCATCCAGAGTCCAAAAAGCCTACGAGTAGGTTCGCCGGTCTCGGAATTTGTAGTGCTACTATTCCGAGATATCGTCGTTGTATCTTGGAAACGAATTGCTACTATCCGTAAGCACCTGAGCGGAGCAATATCGTTTTACGAAGATAGTGCCGAACACTAGCCTCGACGAGATCATATCAGATTGTTGTCTCCCCGATTATTTCGGAAATATTTTCAACAATCGTAAAACAATATTGGTGCAATCTGATATGGCCGTGATCAACGATGTTCCGACCATCGGAGTCACAACCTCTGTTCCACCCGGAGAGAAGTCGGAGAAATTCAACGGAGCCGATTTCAAACGATGGCAGCAGAAGATGTTGTTCTATCTGACAACGCTAAACCTCGTACGGTTTTTGCGTGAAGACCCGCCAGTCGCTAAGGAAGATGATTCCGATAGTAAGGCTGCTTGCGATGTGTGGTCGCACAGAGATTTCCTGTGTCGTAATTACATTCTCAATGCATTGGACAACACGTTGTATAACGTGTATAGTCTGATAGAGACAGCGAAATCTCTGTGGGAATCACTAGAGAAGAAATACAAAATCGAAAATGCCGGTTTGAAGAAATTCATCGTCGGCCGGTTTCTGGATTTCAAAATGGTGGATTCCAAGAGTGTGACATCTCAAATCCAAGATATGCAACTGATATTGCATGATCTAGATGCCGAAGGCATGAAGCTGAATGAGTCGTTCAAAGTAGCCGCGGTAATTGAGAAACTCCCCCCGTCGTGGAAGGATTTCAAAAATTACCTGAAGCATAAGCAAAAGGAGATGGGGCTTGAAGACCTGATCCTGAGGCTATGAATAGAGGAGGATAATCAAAGATTCTCTGACTCTAAAGGAACGAAGCAGACTATCGACGAGATGTCTAACCTGGCTGAGCCAAACACCAAAAAGTCGAAGCAATTCAAAAAGAAGGCTCCAAGCAAGAAATTCAAGGGCTCGTGCTACAACTGCGGAAAGTCAGGACACATGTCCAAAGAGTGCAGACGCCCCAAGAAACCAACCAAGGGTCAGAAGGAAGTTGCAAACCAGGTCATAACTTCTGACGACATGGAGCTAGATCTCACTGCGGTCGTGTTTGAAGCCAACACGGTGGTGGACAACCCGAAGCAGTGGTGGATAGATACTGGAGCAACACGTCATATCTGTTCTGATAAGGCGATGTTCTCCAAGTATACTCCGATAAATGGAAGGAAGCTCTATATGGGCAATTCCACAACATCACCGATTGTCGGACTCGGCAAAGTTATTCTGAAAATGATGTCAGGAAAGGAGCTAACGCTTATTGATGTGCTTCATGTTCCCGACATCTGAAAAAACCTAGTTTCTGGATCGACACTTGTTAAAGTCGGGTTCAGACTAGTGTTCCAATCAAATAATTTTGTACTTATAAAGAACGGTGTATTCGTAGGTAAAGGGTACTTAGAACAAAGTCTGTTCAAGATGGTTGTAATGACTGTACACCGTGAATTTGATGGTAATAAAATAAAAGGTTCCAGCTATGTTGTCGAGTGTTTTAATTTATGGCATGATCGACTTGGACATGTTAATAATAACACTCTAAAATGCCTCGTCAAATTAAATTTATTACCAAATATCGATGTTGACAAAACACACAAATGTGAAGTGTGCGTTGAAGCAAAAATGACGAGACTACCTTTTCATTCGGTGGAAAGGTCAACGACTCCTCTAGAGTTAATACATAGTGATCTATGTGACTTAAAATTCATGCAAACCAGAAAAGGTAAAAAGTATTTTATTACCTTTATCGATGACGAGGTTATATGTCTTTCTTTTAAAAAGTAAAGACGAAGCCTTAGAGGCTTTTAGAACCTATAAAACAGAAGTTGAGAATCAACTTGATAAACAAATTAAAATAATTCGTAGCGATAGAGGTGGAGAATATGGTGCACCGTTTGATGAATTTTGTTCAGAATTTGGCATTATCCATCAGACAACGGCGCCTTACTCACCTCAATCAAATGGTGTTGCCGAACGTAAAAATCGGACACTCAAGGAAATGATGAATGCCTTGTTGATAAATTCAAGCTTACCCCAGAACTTGTGGGGGGAAGCCTTATTATCGGCAAATCACATTCTCAATAAAATCCCTCACAAGCAAAATGATAAAACACCATATGAACTATGGAAAGGCCGCAAGCCATCGTACAAATACTTGAAAGTGTGGGGGTGCCTGGCAAAGGTCGAAGTAACCAAGCCAAAGAAAATGAAAATCGGACCTAAAACGTTCGATGCAATATTTATCGGATATGCCCAAAACAGTAGTGCATATCGGTTCATAGTTCACAAGTCAGACATTCCTGATATTCATGTGGGAACAACCATAGAATCTCGGAATGCGATATTCTTTGAAAATGTATTCCCAAATAAAAGGGGAAACATTCAAATTGATAGCAATGGAAGTTCTAACAACAATGACGTCTCTGAACTTAATTATCGTAAAAGGACTATTGACTATCAAAATGAAGAGCCACGTCGGAGCAAACGGGATAGAGTTGAGAAATCGTTCGAGCTGGACTTTATGACTTTTATGTCAGAAACGGATCCAAGAACATTGAGTGAAGCTCTCTCTAGTCCCGACGCCCCATTATGGAAAGAAGCAGTCAATAGTGGAATCGAGTCCATCATGAATAATCATACTTGGGAATTAGTGGACCTTCCTTCTTGTACTAAACCATTAGGCTGTAAGTGGATACTAAAACGCAAGTATAAAGTTGATGGATCTATTGACAAGTATAAGGCAAGACTTGTAGCTAAAGGGTACAAGAAAAAAAAAGGCTTTGATTACTTCGACACCTACTCACTGGTGACAAGGATTACGTCTATACGAGTGCTGATAGCCATCGCAGCATTGTATGACCTTGAAATACATCAAATGGATGTTAAGACTGCATTTTTAAATGGTGAGTTGGAAGAAGAAATCTATATGGAGCAACCCAAGGGGTTCATAGTTCCAGGAAAAGAGGAAAAGGTGTGCAAACTTGTTAAGTCGTTGTACGGACTAAAACAAGCGCCTAAACAATGGCACGAGAAATTTGACAAAATAATGTTGTCAAACGAATTCAAAATAAATGAATGTGACAAATGCATTTATGTCAAAGACACACCTAAAGGTTATATAATCGTCTGTCTATACGTAGACGATATGCTTATAATGGGTAGTGACCATGAGATAATCATGAGTACAAAGAAAATGTTGACCAAGAATTTTGATATGAATGATATGGGTCAAGCAGATGTTATATTGGGAATTAAAATTCTCAGGACATCTGAGGGGATAGTTTTGACACAATCTCACTATGTAGAATCGGTGTTGAAGAAGTTCAATGCGTACGATCTCTCTACAGTAAAGACACCTATGGATCTAAGTCAACACTTAGCGAAAAACCAAGGTGAGCCCATATCACAATTAGAATATTCCCGGATAATAGGCAGTTTGATGTATCTCACAAATTGCACACGTCCGGATATTGCCTGTGTGGTTAACAAACTAAGTCGTTTTACAAGTAATCCAAACGACACCCATTGGAAAGCACTGATGTGAGTTCTTAGATATTTGAAATATACTATGAACTATGGATTACATTTCGGAAAATATCCCGTTGTCTTAGAGGGATATTGTGATGCTAATTGGATATCAGATACAAAAGATTCCAAATCCACTAGTGGATATGTATTCACAATTGGTGGAGGAGCAGTATCTTAGAAATCCACTAAGCAGACGTGCATTGCTCGGTCAACTATGGAATCCGAGTTTATAGCACTAGACAAAGCAGCTGAAGAAGCTGAATGGCTGCGAAATTTCTTGGAAGATATTCCGAGCTGGACAAAACCTGTGCCTGTCGTACTTATACATTGTGATAGTCAATCGACGATTGGAAGGGCACAGAGTAGTATGTATAATGGTAAGTCACGACATATACGTCGTAGACATAATACCATTAGGCAGTTGATCTCGAATGGAGTGATTGCAATCGACTATGTCAAGTCTAAAAATAATTTAGCAGATCCTCTTACGAAGGGGCTAAATCGAGATCAAGTATACTGCTCATCGAGAGGAATGGGATTAAAAATCTACAACTAAAATGACTGTAGCGGTAACCCAACCTTGTTGACTGGAGATCCCAAGATCTTGGTTCAATGGGACAACGAAGTTACAGAAGTTGAGTTACAGCACACGAGATATATTATCTCTATCCCAGTCCTAGGATGAATATGTGTTGTCCTACCACATGTAGTGAGGTTAAGCTTATGTTTTAATGACTTCTATACCTTTATAAGGTGGAGTATGGTAGGATACTCTTGATAGAAGTGTCACCTATGTGAGTGTGAAGACAGGCCGCTTCAATGAAACACTCATGAATCCAAGATGGTGTCCATGGCCAAAACGGAACCAACCATGAGAACCAAAAGTAGGTGAGATAAGTCCTTGTGTGGGTGTTATTGTCTAAGTATACACAAACAGCTGAGCAGTTCAAGACATCATGTTCATCTTGTAGATAGTATGCTCGATAGCACTCTACTACGAAAGGTTCAAAGCCACAAGCTACCTCTCTCGATGCATTGACTTATCGATTGGACTCTCGTAAAAGTATCAGCATGCATACACACATTAATTTTCATTCATGTGGGGGATGTTAGATATTGGGTCTTATAAAGACCAATATACGATTTTGAAAAGGAAAATCGATGTGCCATCAATCATTGAAAGTCTAAATTGACTTCAAAATCGAAATCTACATTTCGAGTAGATGAAACTAGACTATTAATTTGCTCAAACCCGATTATGGGTGAATGAGAAATTAATTGTTAAAGTCAGCCTAAAAGTTATTAAAGGAAGTAAGGGGAACAATAGTCCCACATTGGAAATTCCATAGAGGAATTACTTCCTTATATGTGTTGATGAGTTAATTGAGTTAACTCAAATAAGCACATATACTCTCATCCAATGGGCGAGCAGGTGCTCGCACCTGCAAGCCCGCCACGCGCGCACGCGCACAATGGGCGCTTTGTTGGCGCACTTTGCACTTCCATTGAGGAGCTTAAATTTATGCTCCAGGTGACATGGCAGTGCCTACGTGGCACTCGGGTGATGTGTCATGTATACATGGCACTCGGTTGGGACTGGAGAGGTGACTGGCTGCTGACTGGGCAATCGGATGGACACATTGGAACAAAGAGATTGAGTAGCGCGATCTGGAGCGTTGATCGCAAAGAATCACGATCGGACCACTGGTGATTATGATTGATCTGGAGCGTCGGATTGACTGGATCGATGGATCCAGATCTGGTGGCTAAGATCAAAGGATGATCTGAAAGGTTACAATCATTCAGATCTAATTGCTGAAATCAAAGGGTTTGATGAAGGGTTACAACCCTCTACATCCAATGGCTCAGATTAAACTCACCAAAGGGCACCTCATCTCTTCACCTAGTATAAATAGATCCCTAGAGAATGGAATAGAGAACTCAACTCAAACTCATTCCCTCAATCTCTCATCTCATCCATCCATCCTCTGCATCCAGAGTCCAAAAAGCCTACGAGTAGGTTCGCCGATCTCGGAATTTGTAGTGCTACTATTCCGAGATATCGTCGTTGTATCTTGGAAACGAATTGCTGCTATCCGTAAGCACCTGAGTGGAGCAATATTGTTTTACGGAGATAGTGCCGAACACTAGCCTCGACGAGATCATATCAGATTATTGTCTCCCCGATTATTTCGGAAATATTTTCAACATATAGAACATTAAGTTTTGCATGGTTCGATAAAGAAAGCGAACTTCAAGCATGTAGGAAGTGAGTTATTAAATGTAGAACTTTAAGGAGAAGTTGCTTGGGGGGTTTGGGTAATTTGATCTAGGAACAGAGGAACTAGGGTTTCCTTCGTTCCCATTAGCATGCATACATTTTGTTTGTTTTTGACCTGTTGCAATATCACTAAGTTATTATTCGAATGGTTCCATGATATCAACCTACGGAGCAATAGCAATAGCTCGCAAAAATAAATGGGAAACATTATAGATCATTATTGTATGATACCGACGGAAAAGATTAATGGGTCGGATCCGTGAGTAGCGAAGCCTGTAGAGAGTGGGTCAAGTATAAAGGAGTTCAAAGTCCAACAAAAGACGTCGAGAACATGAGGAATCAAAAGCATAAGGAATCAAAGGGTCGAGAACATGAGGAATCGAGAGCATGAGTGTTGGTGCAATCGACCCAGGTCACGATTAATCCGACTCGAGTGAGACTCGAGTAGGATTTTAATATTTTACAATAAGTTTTGACAATGGATTTGACAATATAGTTTGATCATATGTTGACTATATAACTAGTGCATGATTGGGATATCCAAGATTATATGGGGGAGATTGTGAGGAGGAGATTGTTGAAGCAATCGATCTCAAGTCAAGATTGACCAAGCTCGAGTGAGACTCGAGTGGAAGTCCAATATTGGAGTCATGGCAATGGAGAAGTCCAAGTATGAATACTTGACAAGAGAAGTCCAAAAAAGGATTTTTGACAATGGAGAAATCCAAGTATGGATACTTGACAAAGGAAAGTCCAAGAGTGTAGTCTTGGCGACGAAAGTCCAAGTTTGGAGATTTGACAAAGGTAAGCCCGTTAGCATAACATGACCGACGAAAGCACTTGAAGGTTAGGGTCAAGGGTTAGAAGTCGTAGACTCGAACCAAGGACTTGAGGCTGATGGAAGTGCCTTGAAGGCTTAGGTCTAGGCTAACGGTACCCAATAGCATGACATAGACGATGGAAGCATTTGATGGCTAGCACAAAGGGTGAAGGAGTCATAAAGGACTTGGATATGAGGGTGTGAGGCTGATGGAAGTGGCTAGAAGGCTTAGGTCTAGGCTATGGTTGAGTGACAAGTATTAAGGGATCATACTTGGGTTAAACCTCAGTTTTGAAGTAGACCAGTCAACTGGTGGTATTGGCCAGTTAATTGGTCGAGTGCACGGAACTTGAGAGGCCTAGTTTACTCACGCAGTAGATTGGGGTTATGACCTAGTAGACTGGTCGAGTGTTCAATTGAGACTCGGCTGCTGAACTGTGGCTCTGACAGTCGATTGATGGCTTTCACCAATCGGCTGGCCATTGGCAGTCAACTGACGTTAGTGGACATGAGCACAGAAGGTCTCGTAGTCAACTAGATAGTCGACTGAATGCTTGGCAGTCGACTGATGGTAATGGCAGTCGACTGCTCAGGTATTCATTGGGCAGAAAGCCTACGTGGATTAGTTCATTGTGAGATAACGGATAAGAGGCAGCTGACTAGGGTCTTTTGGCAGTCGATTGCTAGGCAAAAAATCAGCCCGATGTAGGTTATAAAAGAAGACTGCAATAGAGGGTTGAAATAGTAGATTTTTGGAGCTCTTGGAGGGAAATTGTTGGTGCAATCGGTCGAGGTCATGATTGACTGGACTCGAGTTTGACTCGAGTAAGTATTTTGATGTTTGACATGAATGTTTGACATTGATGTCTGACATGTGTTGGGGAGATTGCTGACGCAATCGACCCAAGTTAGTATTTGATGTTTGACGATGGTTTGACCATTGTCATGGGAAAAGTCCAAGTGAGACACTTGGCAAGGGAAAGTCCAACATGGGTTGGCAAAGGAAAGACCAAGTCACGGGTACTTGGCATGGAAAATTCAAGTGGGACACTTGGCATTGGAAAAGTCCAAGTCTTGAGTACTTGGCATGTAAAGTCCAAGCATGGGTCTTGGCAAGGAAAAGTCCAACATGGGTTGGCAAAGGAAAGTCCAAGCATGGGTCTTGGCATGGAAAGTTCAACATGGGTTGGCAAGGGAAAGTCCAAGCTTGAGTCTTGACATTTGGAAAGTCCAAGGGGAATATTGGCAACGTAAAGTCCAAGGGTGAAGTCTTGGCAGCATAAGTCCAATGGTTGGTGATGTAAATTCCAAGCGGAAGTCTTGGTAGCGTAAGTCCAATGTGCTTTGGCGGTATAGATCGACTTAGCATGACATAGCCGATGGAAGCACCTGAAGGCTAGCGTATGGATGAACAAGTCATGGATGACTTGGAGGGATCCGATAGGCGTTAGGCTGACGGAGGTGGCTAGAAGGCTTAGGTCTAGGCTAAGGGTGGTCTAGCAAGTATGGGGGCACCATACTTGGGATAAAACCTCAAGTTTGAGGTGTATCAGTCGACTGGGACCTATGGGCAGTCGACTGGAGTGAGTCAACTAGGTTTTGACTGCAAAGAGTGCCCTAGCAGTCGACTGCCAGAGGTGGGCAGTCGACTGCTGTCTCGATCAGTCGATTGGTGCTCGAGAATTCAGACATAGAATGGAGTCGGACTCGACTGCTGGAGTTAACAATCGAGTGAAGGCTCTATCAGTCGACTGATGTGTATGATCAGTCGACTGATGTTCTATTCGTTGGATTTTTCCAGCGTGGATCACACCATTGTCTCATAGCAACAGTGTCATCAGTCAACTGATGGTCCCGAGCAGTCGACTGATAGGCGAAATTCAGCCCAAGCAACAGCTTTAAAGGGAGCTCGTGGAGGAGATTTCGATCATGGTTCTTTGAGGAGTTTTTGGGGCGAATTACTGGTGTAATTTAGGGTCTCCAAGTGTAACTCAACCAACCAAACAAGCAAGCTTCCAAAAGATCGATTGTAAAGTTTTCTTTGAATTTCTTTTGTTGTATTCACTTGTTGTATTTAGTATTACTATTGTAATAATTTGCACGAGGTTTCTCCACCTCCGGATTGTTCCGAGAAGGAGTTTATTGGATTAGTAGTGCGTCTTTGCATTGTTAGGGCTTTTAGGGCCCAATCTGTAGAGTATGAACCATTCGATTCCGAACCACATTATATCGTTGTATTTGTGATTGTGTATCGTGTTATTGTTTTCATTATTATTCCACTGTGCACTAACATGACTTGTAGACGCAATCGCGATTGTAATCCATTAAGCATCTACAACGCTATTCACCCCCCCCCCTCTAGCGATCACATCGTTCCCAACAATTGGTATCAGAGCCCGGGTCTCTTCTACGGATTAACAACCCGGAGTCAAGACGCTAGAGGGTGAAGAGGAACAAGATGGAAATTCAAGAGAATTTGGGTTGGGACATCAACACCCCAATCTCATACACCTTCTATGGGCGAGAAGACTTCAACCAATGGAAGGCAAGGATTGAAGACTTCCTAATGATGTGGGACTTTGAGGAATGGTTCATGTTGATGGAGGGATTTAATTATCCAAGAGGACCAAAGGGAGGCTTCCTCAAGAAGAAGAGATGGACCGAAGAGCAACTCCAACAATTCAATAAAAATAAGAAGGTAGTCAAATTCATTTTTGATCTAGTTCCTAATGACATTGTATGTATGTTAGGTAATTACATAGATGCCAAGGAACTTTGGAGCGATTTGCCAAGCTCCATGAAGACCCATCACCGGCTTAAGAAGAGGAGGCAGAAGATAAATCCTCATCCTCACAAGCAAGTGAGGATCCAAAAGTTGATAGGGAATCAACTTCCGAATCGGAGGAAAAAGAAGTAGAAAAGGTGGAAGAAGCCTCCACCTCTAGGATTAAGGGGGAGGAGATTAGGGCATCCTCAATACCGGAGCAATAAGAAAAACCATCTACATCCGGTCGAGAGGAAGAGCAAGCTCAAGAGACCCTCACCACCACCCTAGGTAACTCAAACACTTTAATTTTAAATAAAAATCATATTATGTATTTTGAGTGTAAAGAATATGTGCACTACAAGAGTAAGTGCCCAAAGAAGGTCAAGAAGCCTCAACTGGTACCAAAGGTCAAGGATGTCGGTCCCTCAACAATCAAAAGCAAGGAGTAAGTGATTTGCTTCAAATGTCGACTATCGGGTCATTACCGGAGTCAATGCCCAAAGGGGGAGAAGAAAACTCAAAAGGGAGCTACACATGTAGGGGGAGCCTCTAAGGCATTCCCTAAGGTAACTTCTAATTTTGCTCCTTCCTTAATTAATAGGAAAAAGCATGTTAGGAGTAATCTTGCTATTTATCATGAAAAACATTCTATAAACAACAAATATTTTTGCCTAGGAGCTAAGAATGTTCATTTTGAAACTAAGGAGAAATTTGGGACTAATGTCCCTAGAAAGACTTTACCTAGGGCAAGCATTAAGAAAATTGAGGACCATCTAGGTTTTAACCCCAAATAGACTAGGCATATGCCTAGAAAGAACAATGCCCAAAGATTAAATCAAAATTAAAAAATTGGGCAATTAGAAAAGGAAAATCAAGCTTTGAGGTCAAGGCTTGAGAAATTAGAGAAGACCCTTAGGAATATACAAAATCAATCTAAAGGGTACAAATGATCAAAAATCTAGGTCAAAGAGTCAACACCTAGGGCCTAAGAGACAAGAGTCATCCAAAGGCAAGAAAGATTTGGGTCACAAACCTAAGCCTAAGGAGGCTTACCATAGTGTTCCATTTGATTATGGAACACAAACTAGGTCTAGGAAGACCAAGGTTACTAGGGAAGTCATCCCTAAGGGTAACCAAGGTATGTGTCTAGTGGCTAGGGTTTCAAGGAAACCTAGGCAAGCCAATAAGAAGGTTACAAGGGGAGTCACCCCTAGAGTTAACCTAGGTAAGACCACAATGAACAAGGCTAACAAGCCTAGAAGGGTCATTAGGAAGGTATCTAAGGAGGTCATCCCTAAGGAATACCTAATTAACCCAAGGAGCTCCAATAGGTATTGGGTTCCTAGGAGCGTGATCGATTCACGCTAAATGGGTTTAAGTGTGCCAACCTTAAATGGATGGGTAGTTAACTTAACCATAGTAAAGGTGGCTCTTTAGGTTATTTTCAAGGGTATGGATACCTTGGAAATAGGTTTAAATTTATAATCCTAAAAGATTTTAGGATGTGCCAATATAGTTTTGGAATTATGAAAAATCAATCAAATTGGCACAATTTAGGTTTAGATGTCTTAGTGTGTCATTTTGGATTTTTGGCACGCTTGGGGATTAGTAACAATATGGCAAAATGAGATTAATAATAACAAATGGCAACAAATACTAAAATTTAGGTATTATATACCTTATATTTTATTTTCCATGCTTGATTTGTCATATAACATGCCATGACATCATATTTATTTTTTAATCATTTAATATGTCATGATCATGTTTGGGTTATGTCTTAATGTCATACATGCTTAGATTCTATCATATGTCATGACATCATGATCATTGGTCATGTTTAATTATGTTATCATTTATGTCATGATCATTCATGCATTTAACTTGATTAAAATTGATTTAAGGACTATGGCATGACTTGAAGTCTCATTTATAAGGGAATCAAGTAGTGTTGCTTTAGAGAATGCATGAGGCCTTAGTTTAAGATAAACCAAAACTCACATCTCACATCTAATTGACATGTATGTGTATTGATACACTTTAGATACATGTGAGATGTTAGGATATGAGTTAAGTTCAAGGTGCATAGTTTTTGCATCTAGATGAACTAAAACTCATCTAATATCATTAGTAGATCATTGGGAAAGCTTATGTTCAAGTCGTGTACATTAAGCCCAAGGAACATGATCCAATATAGGTTTTTAAAATATTTTAAAATCATTTTAGAAAACCTTGGTGAATTCTATCTTTTGATAGCAATCACTAATGATGAAGTTGATACAAAGTGAGCTAAAACATTGAAGTTTTTCTTCACTTTTGAACTTTGTGTCAATTTCACTATTTTATCGGTAAAATATTTTTCTAACATTTTTTACCCATTGTATTGGTCATAAGTATTATACGTATAAAATTTCATGATTTTTTGAATTACGTATAATTATTTATGAATTTCAGAATTTCGATTCTGATAATTGACATGTGCTAAAATTTGATTAAATGTGCAAAATCGGATTTTTCAGATCACCATTGTCTTATATTGATGGAATTGACGATATCGATTGATGAGTTTCGATCAATCACATTTCGGGAAAACATGATATGTTTAGCCCATTTTCAGCTATGGTAAGGTTCCCTAACGACTCCTAACCCTAGGATATGCTTTGGGAAGCATTATAAAGGGTGAAAATCCATTGGATATGGATTAGGAGAGTTGTTAGGGTGATGTATCAAATTTAAGGTATGGGAAAGTTCTATGTTGAACTTTGAACCTTAATTTTGATGTTTTAGAGTTCCTATTGGCTTAGGGATTTTCCAAGGACATTGTTGGTGCAATGGTCAAGGGAGAGCAAGCCTTTAGGGGGAGGTATCCATCATAGGATGATGGATGTTATTTTTCCTCATGAGGAGGAGAAATGGGAATTTGAGATACCCAATTTGGAAATTGAGAGAGTGTGTAGGATTGCCTCTCTTGAGTGATATGAGACTTATCACTAGGAAGATTATAGGCATCCTAGGTATTTTTGGACCAAGGGAGAGATTGTAAGATCTCATTAGATATGAGATATTGACCTCCTTGGGTGAACCTTTTTGATGTATGTCAAAAAGGGGGAGAATTAATGTGAATTACCAATTTGGGAAAATTAATAAGGGAATTTGAGTTAGGGGCCTAACTCAAGAGTGTTTTTGTCAAACATCAAAAAAGAGGAGATTGTTGGTGCAATCGACCCAGGTCACGATTGACCAGACTCGAGTTAGACTCGAGTAAGTGTTTTGATGTTTGACACGAATATCTGACATTAATGTCTAACATGTGTTGGGGAGATTGCTGACGCAATCGACCCAGGTTAGTATTTGATGTTTGACGATGGTTTGACCATTGTCATGGGAAAAGTCCAAGTGGGACACTTGGCAAGGGAAAGTCCAACATGGGTTGGCAAAGGAAAGGCCAAGTCATGGGTACTTGGCATGGAAAGTCCAAGTGGGACACTTGGCATTGGGAAAGTCCAAGTCTTGAGTACTTGGCATGTAAAGTCCAAGCATGGGTCTTGGCAAGGAAAAATCCAACATTGGTTGGCAAAGGAAAGTCCAAGCATGGGTCTTGGCATGGAAAGTTCAACATGGGTTGGCAAGGGAAAGTCCAAGCTTGAGTCTTGGCATTTGGAAAGTCCAAGGGGAATATTGGAGGCGTAAAGTCCAAGGGTGAAGTCTTGGCAGCATAAGTCCAATGGTTGGCAGTGTAAAGTCCAAGCGTGAGTCTTGGCAGTGTAAGTCCAGTGTGCCTTGGCGGTATAGATCGACTTAGCATGACATAGCTGATGGAAGCACCTGAAGGCTAGCGTATGGATGAACAAGTCGTGGATGACTTGGAGGGATCCGATAGGCGTTAGGCTGACGAAGGTGGCTAGTAGGCTTAGGTCTAGGCTAAGGGTGGTCTAGCAAGTATGGGGGCACCATACTTGGGATAAAACCTCAAGTTTGAGGTGTATCACCGCGGGACCTATGGGCGTCGGAGGAGTCAACTAGGTTTGATGGCGAAGAGTGCCCTAGCGATGATTTGCAGGTGGGCCGATCGTCTGTCTCTCAACGACTAATCGGTGATCGGTCGGGTGCTTGAGAATTCAGTGAATGAGTCGGACTCATTGCTGAGTTAATGATCAGTGAAGGCTCTATCGGACTAATGTACGATCACGATCGATGTCCTATCCGTTGGATTTTTCCAGCGTGGATCACACCGTTGTCTCACAGCAACAGTGTCATCAGTCGACTGATGGTCCCGAGCAGTCGACTAATAGGTGAAATCCAGCCCAAGCAGTAGGTTTAAAGGAGCTCGTGGAGGAGATTTCGATCATGGTTCTTTGAGGAGTTTTTGGGGTGAATTGCTAGTGTAATTCAGGGTCTCCGAGTGTAACTCAACCAACCAAATAAGCAAGTTTTTAAAAGATCTATTGTAAAGTTTTCTTTGCATTTCTTTTATTGTATTCACTTGTATTTGCTTGTTGTATTTAGTATTACTATTGTAATAATTTGTACGAGGTTTCTCCACCTCCGGATTGTTCCGAGAAGGAGTTTATTGGATTAGTAGTGCGTGTTTGCATTGTTGGGGCTTTTAGGGCCCGATCCGTGGAGTAGAAACCATTCGGTTCTGAACCATGTTATATCGCTGTGTTTGTGATTGTGTATCGTGTTATTGTTTTCATTATTATTCCGCTGTGCACTAACACGACTTGTAGATGCAATTTCGATTGTAATCCATCAAGCATCGACGATGCTATTCACCCCCCCCCCTCTAGCGATCACATCGTTCCCAACAATTGCTACTGCGTTCCAGACCTCTCAAACATCTCAAAGTAACCAAAAGATCAAGCATTCAAAAGCTCACATGTAAAGTTTTGTAATTTCATTTCTTTCATTTGCTTGTATTTTGTTGATGTTTATTATTGTAATTTCTTTTGTACAAGGTTTCTCCACCTTCTGTGTGTTGCTGAAAAGGAGAGAGTTTTAATGAGGGTAGTGTTGGGGATTTGACAGTCGCTAGAGGGGGGTGAATAGCATTTCGTTGCGTCGATGTATATCGTTCGTGCTTGCATCTCTACAATCATCGTTAGCACAGAGGAATATAGAAATACAACTGTATAAGCAAATACAAACACAATACGGAAGGATATTCGTGGTTCGAAATCTTAGGGTTCCTACTCCACGGGGTAAACTCAACAAGCTCGAGTGATGACAATACCACTAATAAAATTCTTTCTCAATAACACGTCGGAGGTGGAGAAACCTCGTACAAAGATTACAACAGTAATACAACAAAAATACAAGAAAATACAATAGAATGCAAGTAAAGAAAACTTTACAAAGAGCTTTTGGATGCTTGCTTGTTGATCGCTTGAACCGTGCTTGAAGACCCTGATTTGCACAAGCAAATCGCCTCAAAAATGCCCAAGAAATCACTGCCCAAATCCTCCACGAGATGCTCCTTTTATGCCTGTATCGAGCTAGATTCGCGCCTGGCAGTTGACTGTCGTAAGGCCCCAGTCGACTGTCAACAGTACCGTTGTGAGAAAATGGCTTAATCCATGTCGGTATCCAAGCCAACGGTTATATTAGCGATCGCGAGTGGTCGTAGCCGGCCGTTAGCTCACCGAGCATTCTGCTCCACAACCCGACGAGTCGATCGCTCAAGCCATCGATCGGCCCAATCTTGCGATCCAATTGCCAGTTATTTCGCAGAGTAACACGGTTGAGTCCAAGCGATTCGGTAGCCATAATCCCAGTCGACTGCTGCAAGTCGACTCGGCTGCCAAGTGTCAAAACACTTGACCAGTCGACTGGTCTAAAGCCCCAGTCGACTATTAACCTCAACCAAGAGGTTTAACACCAAGTATGATGCCCTCATACTTGCTAGACCACCCTTAGCCTAGGTCTAAGCCTTCTAGCCACCTCCGTCAGCCTCACGCCTATCGGATCCCTCCAAGTCATCCATTACTTGTTCATCCATACGCTAGCCTTCAGGTGCTTCCATCGGCTATTATCATGCTAAGCTGATCTACACTGCCAAGGCACATTGGGCTTACGCTGTCAAGACTACCGCTTGGACTTTATGCCGCCAACCATTGGACTTATGCTGCCAAGACTCTCGCTTGGACTTTACGCCGTCAATATCACCCCTTGGACTTCTCTTGCCAACCCATGTTGGACTTTTTATTTGCCAAGACTCAAGCTTGGACTTTCCCTTGCCAAGACCCATGCTTGGACTTCCCCTTGCCAAGTGTCCCACTTGGACTTTCCTTGCCAACCCATGTTGGACTTTCCAATTGTCAAGACTCAAACTTGGACTTTCAATCATATGGTCAATCTCATGTTAACCATATAGTCAAACAATGGTCAAACCATCGTCAAACATCAAAATACCACTCGAGTCAAACTCGAGTTTAGTCAATCATGACTCGGGTTGATTGCACAAATAATCTCCCCAAAACATTGTCAAACATCAAAACACTACTCGAGTCTGGTCAATCGTGACCTGGGTT
This sequence comes from Wurfbainia villosa, assembly GCA_025175895.1. NCBI lineage: Eukaryota > Viridiplantae > Streptophyta > Magnoliopsida > Zingiberales > Zingiberaceae > Wurfbainia > Wurfbainia villosa. The sequence continues at coordinate 4,240,881 of CM045995.1, read as the reverse complement.
GATTGCATCAACAATCTCCCTCTTTTTTATGTTTGACAAAAAACCCAAAACCATTGAGTTAGGCTACCTAACTCAAATCTCCTTACCAATTCTCCCAAATTAGTAATTTCATAAATTCTCCCCCTTTTTGACATACATCAAAAAGGTTCTCCTCAAGGAGATCAATGTCTCATATCCCAATGAGATCTTACAATCTCCCCCTTGGTCCAAAAACACCTAGGATGTCTTCACTCTTCCTAGTGATAAGTCTCATATCACTAAAGAGAGGCTTCATATAAACTCTCCCAATTTTCAAATTGGGCATCTCACATTCCCATTTCTCCCCCTCATGAGGAAGAACACATCCATCATCCCATAATGGATACCTTCCCCTAAAGGCTTGCTCCCCCTTGACCATTGCACCAACAATGTCCTTGGAGAATCCCTAAGCCTATAGGAACACTAAACCATCAAAATTAAGATTAAAACTTCAACCTTGAACTTTCACACACCTTAAAATTAATACACACCCTAAAAAACTCTCCTAATCCATATCCAATGGATTTTCACCCTTTCCAATGCTTTCCAAAGTATATCCTAGGGTTAGGAGCAGTTAGAGTAGCCTAACATAGCTGAAATCAAGCTAAACAAACCTTGTTTATCCGAAATCAGGCCTGGCAGTCGACTCTTACAGTCACCAGTCGACTGCCGTTGACGCCAGTCGACTGCTATATGTGACAGTCGACTGATTTCTGCAAATGTAGAATTTCAGAAATCATAATCCAAATTTCAGAAATACATAAGCAAATATACGTATTTTAAAAAATCTTGAAACTTCATATGTATACTACTTATAACAATAATTATGGGTGAAAAATATTTGAAAAATAAAATACCTATAAAATAATGAGTTTGACACAAAGTTTAAAACCATTGAAAAATTCAATGTTTTGGCTCTACTTTGTATCAACTCTCTCAATGGTGACTTCTATCAAAAGAAAGACTACATCAAGGTTTTCTAAAATGCTTTTGAAATATTTTTGAAAACCTATATTGGATCATGATCAATGGGCTCAATGCACATGGCTTGCACATTAGCTTTCCCCATGATCCACCATGATATTAGATGAGTTTGAGTTCATCTAGATGCAAGAACTATACACCTTGAACTTAACTCATTTTCTAGCATCTCACATGTGTATAGGGTGTTTGAAAACACACACATATCAATGTAATGTGAGATGTGGGTTTTGGTTATCCTAATCTAAGGCCTCATGCATTTTCTAAGGAAACACTACTTGATTCCCTTATACATGGGACTTCAAGTCATGTCATAGTCCTTAACTCAATTTTATTAATGCATAAAATATGATCATGGAATAAATGATAGCATAAATAAACATGGCCAATTATCATGATGTCATGGCATATGACTAAATCTAAATACACATGACATAAAATAGTCCTAAGTATAATCATGACATTTTATATGGTTAAAAAGAAATATGATGTCATGACATGTTATATGGCAAATCAAGCATGGCAAATAAAATATAAAGGTATATAACACCTAAATTTTAGTGTTAATTATCATTTGTTAGAATTAAACTCATTTTATCATATTATCACTAATCCCCAAGTGTGCCAAAAACCCAAAATGACACACTATGACCTCTAAACCTAGTTTGTGCCAATTTAATTGATTTTTCATAATTCTCAAAATATATTAGCACATCCTAAAATCCTTTAGGATATAAATTCAAACCACATTTCCAAGGTACCCATAACCTTGAAAATGACCTAAAGTGTCACCTTTACCATGGTTAGGTTAACTACCCATCCATTTAAAGTTGGCACACCCTAACCCATTTAGCGTGAATCGATCACGCTCCTAGGAACCCAAAACCTATTTGAGCTCCTTGGATTTACTAGGTATTCCTTAGAGATAACTTCCCTAGATACCCTCCTAATGACCCTCTTAGGCTTGGTAGCCTTGGTCATTTGGGTCTTGCCTAGGTTAGCTCTAGGGGTGACTCCCCTTGTAACCTTCTTAGTGACTTCCCTAGGTTTCCTTGAAACCTTAGCCACTAGGCACCTACCATGGTCAACTCTAGGGATGACTTCCCTTGTGACCTTAGTTTTCCTAGACCTAGTACTAGTTCCATAATTGAATGGAATGTTGTGATAGGTAGGCTTATCTACCTTGGACCTAGGCTTGTGGCTCAAGCCTCTCTTGCCCATAGATGAGTCTTGCCTCCTAGAACCTAGGTTTTGACTCTTAGACCCTAAATTTTGACAATTTGACCCTTTAATTTAATTTTGCATCTTTTCAAGGGTCTTTTCCAATTTCTCAAGCCTTGACCTCAAGGCTTAGTTCTATAGTTCCAATCTTCCCAATTTTGATTTTTCATTTATCCTTTGGGAAGGATTCCTCCAAGGCATATGTCTAGAATTCTTGGAGTTAAAACCTAGATGGTCCTCTATTTTCTTAATACTTACCTTAGGTAGAATTTTTCTAGGGACATTAGTCCCAAATTTCTCCTTGGTTCTAAGGTTACAACTCTTAGCACCTAAACAAAAATATTTGTTATTCCTAGCATGCTTTTCATGAATAATAGCAAGAGTGTTTAAATTATTTCTAGCATGCTTTTTGATATTAAAACTAGAAGGTGCATTATTGAATTTTACCTTAGGGTTTGCCTTAGAGGCTCCCCCTGTTAGGACCCTTGGAATGGCTAGAGGGGGGGGGGGGTGATTAGCCTTTCTTTCTTTCTACAAAAATGTTAGCGGAAGCAATACAAATATAAGCACAAACAAAGACAAGAAACAAAGCTAACACCCGATGTAACGTGGTTCGGAGATGACGCTCCTACTCCACGGCAATCCGTAAGGTGGATTAGCCCTAATCAATCTTCACTAGAACCTCCTTTGGATGAACCAAGGTGGAGAAACCTTATCTTACAATGCACTCCTCTTCTTTACAATGATGGAAGATTAGGATTAGAGAAGAGGAGGTTTTGGATTGCTAAAAACACTTGGAAAGCTTGGTGAGCACGTAGGTGTAGTTTGGAGCAAGAGCACTAGCTTCACCAAGCTCCCCATGGCCCCTTTTTATAGAAGAGGGGCTGTTTTTCCGTTGCTTGATCGATCGATGCTTACCATCACGATCGCCGAAGCCAACGGCTTCTGAAACGCGATCTCCGCGGAGATTCGTAGCCACAATCTCCAACGGCCAGGTGATCAGTCGACTGATCCCTCCATCAGTCGACTGATGGGGTGATCAGTCGAGTGATCAAGGCAGCAGTCGAGTGAGACTGCATTTGCGGGCGATATTCCTTGATCACCGATCGATTCCCTTGGCATCGGTGATCGATCATAGTATCATTCGATCGTGCTGCCCAAAGCGATCGGTGATGGTTAGGGTTTCACCGACTACCGATCGGCCGACTGGGCCGAGTCGATACATCGTATCAGTCGACTGATACTCATCAAGTATGAGTAATTCATACTTGATTTTATACCCTAGACCTAGACTCAACCTTCTAGCTCCTCAATAAGCCTTGCGCCTTCAGGATCCCTCCGAGTCCGCGACTTGTTCATCCTTTGCGCCTTGCTTCCAAGAGCTTCCCTCGATTTCGTCATGTCTTGGGTTGCCAAATGCTTTGACTTTACGCCGCCAAGACTACAAGCTTGGACTTATGCTGCCAAGACTTTACTTTGGACTTCCTTTGTCAAGGTTCACTTGGACTTTACGCTGCCAAGACTACAAGCTTGGTCTTACGCTGCCAAGTCCATCCCTTGTACTTCCTTTGCCAAGATCATACTTGGACTTCCTTTGCCAAGATCATACTTAGACTTCCCTGTCACTTAAACATTTTCGCAATTAGATCACAAGATATTGCCTAACTTAGATGATTATCCAAACATCAAAACATATATAAATGCTTGGAGCATTGTTGCACCAACAATCTCCCCCTTTTTGATGTTTGGCAATCATTTGAGTTAGGTCTTTAAATACACACATAATCAAATTTTCAATATGAATTATAACTTAAACACTCCTTCTCCCCCTTTGACATACATCAAAAAGAGAAGGATTCAAACATGAAGGAAATAATGTGTTAGATCTTGGACTAAGGTACAATATTGAAATTAAGCTCCCCCTTAATCCAAGATATGCTTTATAATGTGTAAACAATAGTTGAAGCAAAGCATACCAAAAATTCAAAAATTAAGTCCTAACTTTGCACCAACCATGGTTTTGGGGATGAAAAAGATATAATTTATGAAAACTCCCCCTAAAACACTTCATTAGCCAGTCCTAAATCTTGTTTATACACAATATTATCATACTATAGTGTTAGGACATCAAAGATACACCAAATATCAGAAAATGGAGTTTATTATCAGAAAACACAGATATACTGACTGGTTTCTGAACCAGTCGACTGCTAGACCTGAAACCGAAATTTCAGCCTTTTCATCCCAATTTCAGAAATGCGGTAGAAATTCTAGAATTCTTGAAAAAACACAAAATTTTGCGTACACATTTCTGAATTCATACTTTATCAAGGAAAAATAATTTGAAAAATATATGTTTTCCAGATTACAAGATTGATACAAACTTGGAACCTATCAAAAGTTCTAAAGATTTTGCAAACTTTGTATCACTTTTGTGTTCCAATTGAAAACTGTTTGTCAAAATATGATGAACATAGTTTAAAATATATATTATTTGGAATTTCCAACCATGTTCTTTGAGCTATGTATTCATTACTTGAATACAAGCCTTCCCAATGATTGGTCCATAAGGTATTCATGTCTCTAGGTGTAGTATTGGCTCATAGTAATGCATCATAACAAGCATGATGAGCCAAGTACACCTTCCCTATCATCTCACATGTTTCTAAGTATTTCAACACAAAAATCAAGGTTTCTTAAGGCTTTTGTGAGATGCATCAAGGTATAAAGAAGCTATATAAGTATAGGATCATGCAAACCTAGAATTTTACTCTACAAAGCACATACCAAGCTCTCTCCTTAATGATGAAAATTCGGCTTCGGAAAGAGCTTTGGTGAAGATATCGGCAAGGTTGGACTTAGATTCTACATAATTAAGTTCAATGTCCCCTCTTGCCACATGATCTCTTATGAAGTGATGTTTCACTTCAATGTGCTTGGTCCTAGAGTGATGTACCGGATTTTTGGTCAAGTTGATGGTACTCACATTATCACAATAAACTTTAATGTTAGAGTAGTGTAGCTCATAGTCCACAAGAGTATGTCTCATCCAAAGTAATTGAGCTACACAACCACCCATAGCCACATATTCGGCTTCGGTGGTTGATAAAGCAACACAATGTTGCTTCCTACTACTCCAACTAACTAGGGAGGACCCAAGAAATTGGCATCCACCACTAGTACTCTTCCTATCCAATTTGCACCCGGCATAATCGGAATCGGTATAACCAAGCAATTCAAATGACTTAGTCCTAGGATACCAAAGTCCTACATTTAGGGTGCCTTTAATATATCTTAATATTCTTTTGACGGCTACCAAATATGATTCTTTGGCACAAGATTGGTATCTTGCACACATACCCACCGCAAATAAAATGTCGGGTCTACTAGCGGTTAGGTATAGTAAGCTACCAATCATACTCCTATATAGTTTAAGATCAATTGATTTACCTTCATGATCACTATCTATTCTAGTGCTAGTGGCCATAGGAGTGGTTACAATTTTGGCATTTTCCAAACCAAATTTCTTGATCATTTCATTTGCATATTTGGTTTGATAAATATGAATACCCTCATTGGTTTGTTTGACTTGTAAACCTAGGAAAAAGGTAAGCTCTCCAACCAAACTCATTTCAAATTCATTTTCCATATTTTTTATAAAGTCTTGAAGAAGATCATCATTTGTTGACCCAAAAATGATATCATCAACATATACTTGGGCTATGAATATATCTTTTAATGTTGACTTTATAAACAAAGTTTGATCTACTTGGCCTCTTCTAAAATCCTTAGAAATTAAGAAGGATGACAATCTTTCATACCATGCCCGGGGAGCTTGTTTTAACCCATATAATACTTTCCTAAGCTTACATACATGATTTGGATAATCTATGTTCTCAAATCCGGGTGGTTGCTCTACATATACTTCCTCCTTAATAAAACCATTTAAGAATGCCGATTTAACGTCCATTTGGTAAAGTTTAAATCCCATGTAGGAAGCATACCCTAAGAGAATCCTAATAGATTCTAACCTTGCAACCGGGGCATAAGTCTCATCATAGTCAAGCCCCTCAACTTGATTGAAACCCCTAGCAACCAACCTAGCCTTATTTCTAGTGATATTTCCTTGATCATCTAGCTTATTCCTAAAGACCCATCTTGTAGTAATTATGGTGCTATCATTGGGTCTCGGTACTAATTCCCACACTTGACTTCTCTCAAATTGAGCCAATTCATCTTGCATTGCCAAAATCCAATCCGGATCATGTAATACATCATTGATCGATTTGGGCTCAATTTGTGAGATAAGAGCAACTTGACTAGTAGGAGGTCTATGAAATGACCTAGTTCTTACTCCTTGAGATAGATCTCCTACTACTTGGTCAAGTGGATGATCTTGATGAATTCTTAGGTTTCTAGAAGGGGTTTCAATTTGATCATTGTTATCTTCCACCCTTCTTTCATCATCGGAGTCTCCTCTTCCTCCCCCTTGATCATTACCCCTAATGGTCAAATTTTGAAGTTTTTGGGTAATGTCTTGATTATTGTCATTAATATCCTTATCAATGGAGGACTTTCTAGGGTAGGTACTAGTAGTTTAATCAAATTGAACATTGGAAGACTCCTCAATCCCTTTGGTTCTCTTATTGTAGACTCTATACCCTCTACTTGTGGATGAGTATCCAACTAGGATTCCCTCATCCGCTTTTGATTCAAATTTTCCTAAGTTTTCTTTGGTATTTAGAATATAAACTTTGCATCCAAAGACTTTGAAATAATGAATTGTGGGTATAGTCCCATTCCATAATTCAAATGGTGTTTTTCCTAAAAACCTATGGATTTGAACCCTATTTTGGATATAGCAAGCGGTATTAACCGCTTCCGCCCACAAGTAGCTAGGTAGAGAATATGCATTAAGCATGGTCCTAGCCGCCTCTTGTAGGGCACGATTTCTCCTTTCCACCACCCCATTTTGTTGGGGTGTTCTAGGACAAGAGAACTCATGCTTGTACCCTTGCTCTAAACAAAATTGTGAAAATTTTAGGTTTTCAAATTCACCACCATGATCACTACGGATCCGGTTGATTTTGAGACTCTTTTCATTTTCAACCCTTTTACTAAATCCTATGATTATTTCTAAGGTATCATCCTTATGTTTCATAAAATAGACCCAAGTATACCTAGAAAAATCATCTACTATAACCAAACAATATTTATTACCATTTAAAGATGGAGTACTATGGCAATCAAATAAGTCAAGATGCAATAATTCTAATGGTAAAGAGGTATTGGTTAGGGTTTTACCTTTGTGTGATGCCTTTGTTTGTTTTCCTTCTTGGCATGCATCACACAATTTGTTCTTGACATACTTGATCTTTGGTAGCCCTTGACCAACTCCATCTTGGCTACCTTGGCTATGTTTTTTCATGTTGATATGCCCCAATCTTCTATGCCATAGCCAACTTTCCTCTTCTTTTGCAACAAAACACTTAGTAGAAATGTTAGAAGCATATGAAAGATCAACATAATAGATATTTGATTTCCTATATCCAACTAACATGCAATCATTTAATTCCTTGTGTCTAATCATGCATTTAGAGGATTCAAAGGAGACATGATAGTTTGCATCACAAAGTTGACTAACACTTAATAAATTAAATTTCATATTTTCAACTAGCAAGACTTTGTGAATAATAATTTTGGGGGATACCTCAATTGTTCCTCTACCTAATATCTTGAGTTTTCCACTATTCCCAAAGGACACCGCTCCCTTCTTCACATATTTAATTGTGGAGAACTTGCTCACATCCCCGGTCATATGTGTTGAGCACCCGCTATCCACAATCCACATACCTCGCTCTCCTACCTAAATCACATGAAAAACACAAGCTTTTGGTACCCAAACATTTGGACCGGTAACATTAAGTAAAAACTTCTTAGATACCCAAGTTTTCTTAACCTTACCCTTAATAGTTGCTTTCCTATTTATTAATGAAATATAAGCAACTTCTTTTTCTTTTGGCTTATATCCTAAACCGGCCTTGTTATAAACCGCTCTTTGCCTACTAAGAATCATATCAAGACACTTTGAGCCATTTGAAAATTTTTCTAAACATACTTTCAATTTACTAACCTCATCCTTAAGTTTTTCATTTTCTTCCTTAAGCATGCAAGAGTCAATATGTGAAAGCTTTTCATCCCTAATGGCCTTTAGTTCTACCTTCATGCTCTTAACCTTAGATTTTGACTTATCTAGAGCTTCTTTAAGATAGACAATTGATTTATAAAGAAGCTTAATCTTGGGAGAATTCATTACCTCATCGTCACTAGATGATGATTCATCACTTGAAGAGTCTTCTTGGCTTGATGTGCCGGAATCATCTTCTAATGCCATGAGTGCCACATGGCGTGTAATGTGGCAAAGCTCATCATCGGAGGAAGAGTCTTCAACGCTTGGTGTGTCCCATGTGGTTTGAGCCACCATAGCCTCCTTCTTCTTCTTCTCCTTTTGTCCTTCTTTTGTTTCTTTTTCCTCCTTCTTCTTTAGCTCCGCAATTGGCTGTATGTGTCCCTTCTTGTTACAAGCATGACAAATCACATTATTACTAAAACTTGAATTACCACTAAATTTACCTTTTGAGGAATGAGACCCCTTCCTTGCTTCTCTATTCTTGAACTCTTTTGACCTTCTATAAAGCTTCTTGACAAAATTTTCCATTTCACTAGATGAGTCTTCATCACTACTTGACTCATTCTCGGACTCGGATGATGATGATGCTTCTTTTCTTTCCTTCTTCTTCTTTTCTTTCTTCTCAACAAATAGAGCTAAACCCTTTTCCTTAGAGGACATGTTAATTTGCTCATGTAATTCGAACTCACAAAATAATTCATCAATTTTAATTTGCGAAAGATCCCTAGTTACCTTAATGGCATCAACTATAGAAGTCCATAAAGAATTTCTAGGAAATGCTTGTAAAATATACCTTACCAAATCCCGATTGTCAACTCGCTCACCTATGATATGGAGTCCGTTCACAATTTCCTTGAACCTTCCATGCATTTGACTTATGGTTTCATGCATCTTCATTTGGAAGGCTTGAAGTTGTCCAACTAATAGGTCCTTCTTGGCCCTCTTTGATTCCTTGAAACCTTCATTTAGCTCAATGAGCTTTTCCCATAGCTCCTTGGCGGATTCAAAAGGCCCCACCTTGTTGAGTTGCTCCATTGTGACGCCGCATTGGATGGTGAGGACGAACTTTGCATTTGATTCAAATTTCTTGTTTATTTCTCTTGTCCAATCCTTGCTTGGAATAGGATGTCCATGTTCATCCACCGGTTCTTCGAAGTCATCTACAATACTATGCCAAATTTCAATATTACTCATAAGATAGTACTTCATCCTACCTTTCCAATACGCAAAATGGCTCCCATCGAAGAGCGGTGGCTTAGCGGTGCTATATCCCTCTTGAAGAGCCATTGATGTCTTGGTTGATGTTGAGATCTTCCAAGCTATCCGGGCTCTAATACCACTTGTTAGGACCCTTGGAATGGCTAGAGGGGGGTGATTAGCCTTTCTTTCTTTCTACAAAAATGTTAACGGAAGCAATACAAATATAAGCACAAACAAAGACAAGAAACAAAGCTAACACCCGATGTAACGTGGTTTGGAGATGACGCTCCTACTCCACGGCAATCCGTAAGGTGGATTAGCCCTAATCAATCTTCACTAGAACCTCCTTTGGATGAACCAAGGTGGAGAAACCTTATCTTACAATGCACTCCTCTTCTTTACAATGATGGAAGATTAGGATTAGAGAAGAGGAGGTTTTGGATTGCTAAAAACACTTGGAAAGCTTGGTGAGCACGTAGGTGTAGTTTGGAGCAAGAGCACTAGCTTCACCAAGCTCCCCATGGCCCCTTTTTATAGAAGAGGGGATGTTTTTCCCGTTGGGCTTCAATCAGTCGACTGATGCTTACCATCAGTCGACTGCCGCCGAAGCCAACGGCTTCTGAAACGCGATCTCCGCGGAGATTCGTAGCCGCAATCTCCAACGGCCAGGTGATCAGTCGACTGATCCCTCCATCAGTCGACTGATGGGGTGATCAGTCGAGTGATCAAGCGCGATCGAGTGAGACCGCGTGCGTGGCGATATTCTTGATCAATCGACGATTCCCTGGCGATCGATCATAGTATCACGATCGCTCGCCAAAGCGATCCGATCGATGGTTAGGGTTTCACTCGGCGCTACCGAATGATCGATACATTGTATCCGATCGATACTCATCAAGTATGAGTAATTCATACTTGATTTTATACCCTAGACCTAGACTCAACCTTCTAGCTCCTCAATAAGCCTTGCACCTTCAGGATCCCTTCGAGTCCGCGACTTGTTCATCCTTTGCGCCTTGCTTCCAAGAGCTTCCCTCGATTTCGTCATGTCTTGGGTTGCCAAATGCTTGGACTTTACACCGCCAAGACTACAAGCTTGGACTTATGCTGCCAAGACTTTACTTTGGACTTCCTTTGTCAAGGTTCACTTGGACTTTACGCTGCCAAGACTACAAGCTTGGTCTTACGTTGCCAAGTCCATCCCTTGTACTTCATTTGCCAAGATCATACTTGGACTTCCTTTGCCAAGATCATACTTGGACTTCCCTGTCACTTAAACATTTTCGCACTTAGATCACAAGATATTGCCTAACTTAGATGATTATCCAAACATCAAAACATATATAAATGCTTGGAGCATTGTTGCACCAACACCCCTACATTTGATGCTCCTTCTTTTCTCTTAAGGCATTGGCTTCTATAGTGCCCCTTTTGATGTCATTTGAAGCAAATGACATACTCCTTGCTCTTTTGACTTTGGGCATCGATTTCCTTGGTCTTTGGCACGACTTGTGCCATCTTTTTGACCTTCTTCGAATACTTGCTCTTATAGTGTCTGGCTTCCCTACACTCAAAACATATTATATGACTTTTATTATTGACATATATATTTGAGTTACCTAGGGTGGTGGTGGAATTTTGAGCTTCTTCAACTCTTCCGTATGTTGAAAGCTCTTCTTCTTGCTCCGACATGGAAATTGGCCTAATATCCTCCCCCTCAATCCTAGAGGTGGAGGATTCTCCTACCTCTTTCTACCTCCTCTTTCTCCTCGAATGTCGAACACTCCTCGACCTTCGAATCCTTACTTTCTTGTGAGGATGAGCTTGCTTCTTCGGCCTCCTCCGATTGAGCCGATGAGCATTCCTCTTCTTCCTCTTCTTCTTGGATCGGTTGTGGGTTCTCATGGAATCTTGTCACTTGGCTCCAAAGCTCCTTGGCATCCATGTAATCCCCTACCTTGCACAAAATGTCATTAGGGATTAAGTCAATCAAGAATTTTATTGCCTTTGAATTTTTCTTAAATTCTTGGAGTTGTTCCCCGGTCCACTTCTTCATTTTGAGGAAACCTCCCTTTGGCCCTCACGGATACTCGAATCCTTCCATCAAGGTGGACCATTCTTCAAAATCCCTCATCATGATGAAGTCTTCAATCCTTGCCTTCCACTGATTGAAGTCTTCTTGTCCATAGAGTGCATACAGGACCGGAGTGTTGATGTCTCATCCTAGTCTTTCTTCAAACTCCATCTTCTTCTTCACCCTCTAGTGGTGCTTTCTTGGCGGTTAGTCCAAATGAAGAGCGGTCTTGCTCTGATACTACTTGTTGGGGATTAGACCATCTCTAGAGGGGGTGAATAGCGTTTTGTTGCATCGATAGATATCGTTCGTGCTTACGTCTCTACAATCATCGTTAGCACAGTGGAATATAGAAATACAACTATAGAAGAAAATACAAACACAACACGCAAATACGCAAGGATATACATGGTTCAGAACCTTAGGGTTCCTACTCCATGGGGTGAGCTCAACGAGATCGAGTGATGACAACACCACTAATAAAACTCCTTCTCGACAACACGTTGGAGGCTGAGAAACCTCGTACAAAGATTACAATAGTAATACAACACAAATACAAGAAAATACAATAGAATTCAAGTAAAGAAAACTTTACAAAGAGTTTTTGGATGCTTTCTTGTTGATCGCTTTAACCGTGCTTGAAGACCCTGATTTGCACAAGTAAATCGCCACAAAAATTCCCAAGAAATCACTGCCCAAATCCTCCACGAGTTGCTCCTTTTATGCCTGCATCAGGCTGGATTCACGCCTGGCAGTCGACTGTCGTAAGGCCCCAGTCAACTGTCAACAGTACCATTGTGAGACAATGGCTTAATCCACATCAGCATCCAAGCCAACGATTACACTAGCAATCGACTGCCAGTTACCATCAATTGGTTGTCAGGGCCATAACCGACTAACCAGTCGACTACCGAGCATTCTGCTCCTGCAATCCCGGCTAGCAGTCGACTGTCATACATGGCGGCCGATCGCCATCACGATCGCCATCGTCATCGGGCATCCGCGTGCTATTTCCTGCAGTCGAACACCAGTCGAGTCCGAGCAGTTCAACTGGCCATAATCCCAGTCGACTGTTGCAAGTTGACTCGGCTGTCAAGTGTCAAAACACTTGACTAGTCGACTGGTCCAAAGCCCCAGTCGACTGTTAACCTCAACCATAAGGTTTAACACTAAGTATGATGCCCTCATACTTGCTAGACCATCCTTATCCTAGAGCTAAGCCTTCTAGCCACTTCCGTCAGTCTCACACCTATCGAATCCCTCCAAGTCATCCATGACTTATTCATCCATACGCTAGCCTTCAGGTGCTTCCATCGGCTATTGTCATGCTAAGCTGATCTACACTGCCAAGGCACATTGGACTTACGCTGCCAAGACTACCGCTTGGACTTTATGTCGTCAACCATTGGACTTATGTTACCAAGACTCTCGCTTGGACTTTACGCCGCCAATATCACACCTTGGACTTCCCTTGCCAACCCATGTTGGACTTTCCATTTGCCAAGACTCAAGCTTGGACTTTCCCTTGCCAAAACCCATGCTTGGACTTTCCCTTGCCAAGTGTCCCACTTGGACTTTCCTTGTCGACCCATGTTGGACTTTCTAATTACCAAGACTCAAGCTTGGACTTTCAATCATATGGTTAACCCCATGTCAACCATATAGTCAAACAATGGTCAAACCATCACCAAACATCAAAATATCACTCGAGTCAAACTCGAGTCCGGTCAATGATGACCCGGGTCGATTGCACCAACAATCTCCCCAAAATATTATCAAATATCAAAACACTACTCGAGTCCAACTCAAAACTGGTCAATCGTGACCTGGGTCGATTGCACCAATAGGTAGGTCACTAACTCAGCCTTGGAGTAGGAACCTTAGGTTCTGAACCACATAAAATCTTATCTTATACATGTGATTCTTGTTTGTGTATTTATTTTTATTAGAATTTTGTATTCCACTGTGCACTAATCATTTGTAGACAGGAAATCACAAACGCAATCGAAAGAAATCGACAAGATGTTATTCACCCCCCTCTAGCGCACCAATTGATCCCAATAATGAGGAGTTGGGTTTTTATTAAGTCAGGAACCTTGATAGTCGGGGAGTTGGGAGCTTGCGGAGCTTGCGGAGCTAAGAGCCCTCATAGTCGAGAGCTTGAGAACACGGGAGTCTGAAGCTCAAGAGTCAAGAGTCGAGAACTCGGGAGCTAGGGAGGCAGGATCCGGAGAAGTGGCTCCATAGAGCTCGAAATTCAAGATCTGGAGAAGTAGAACCATGAGAACTCGAGTAATCAGAGGTCAAGCACTCGAGGTCAGAAGTCAGACAGAAGTCGAGAATTCAGAAGTCAAAAACCAAGGGACCATAGATAAAATTAGTTCTTTTCAATAGTCGTCACATCTGACCTCCTAACAACCTCACCATACAATGACTCCAAAACACGTGGCATCCTAAAGGGAGATTCCCTATAATGGTTGTCCCCTAATAGCCCGGCAAAGGGTTCCATGTGGCAACCTTTATGGAGATTCCCAATAACAATTATCCCTTAATAGCCCAACAAAGGATATAAGAGGCGGATAATCTCGATTGGTGAGTGAATTGGAGTTCCTATATAAGGACCAGTAGAGGTAAAGAGAAACTCTCTAGTACATTTTTCTCTACTAGCTACATTTTTCATTGATACAGGTAGAACGGATCCTATAGAAGTGAAAAATCATGATAGGCAAAACTCGAGTACTCGGGAGCTCGATAGGCAGGATTTAGAGAAGTGGGTTCACAGAGCTTGGAAGTCAGGATTCGGAGAAGCAGGTCCATGAGAGCTCGAGTGATCAAAGGTTGGGCACTCGGGGTTGGAAGTCAGGCAATGCTCGAGCATTCGAAGTCGGGAACTCAAAAGTCGAGATTATGGGAAGTCGGGAAGCAAGGGACCACATATTAAATTCTTTTCAATAGCTATTACATCTATCCTCCTGATAGCTCCGCCCAATGATGACTCTAGAACACATAATATCATAGGGGGAGATTCCCTGTAATGGCTATCCCCTAACAACCCAACAAAGGACACCATGTGGCATCCTATATGGAGATTTTCAATAACAATTATCTCCTAATAGCCCAGTAGAGGGCACAATAGGCAAATAATCTCGGTCAGTGAGTGAATCAAAGTTCCTATATAAGGACTGGTAGAGGTAAAGAGAAGTTCTTTGGTACATTTTTTCTCTACTAGCTACATTTTTAATCACCTTACATCTTCTCCTGTCTGACTTAACCATCGAAGGGGCATCACTAAAGCACCCACACCCTCTGGCCCGTGTTACATTTAATAGGATTCTATTACAGCTAATTCGAACCCACCCTCCGATAAAGAGGGGCAAAAGTTGACTGCATCAGTTGACACCGTTTATAAGAACCTTGAGCAAGCCATAGATGATGTGATCTCGCGAGGTTCATTCTTCGGCCTCCACCTCCAAGGAGGCCCCCTATAACCATGTCTCGTGTCCAGTTGACTACAATAGTGCAAAGAGTCATGGAGGATGCCTTGGCCCAAGAAAGTGGGAGCGTCAATCATCCCTAATCTAACCCACTAGAGCAATGGGAAGCCCTTCTAGGCACAAGGGGAATAGGTTGTCCTCCTCCAGAGAATAAGGAAAGAAGGGTGGGCCAATGGGGAGATCAATCAACTAGATGCCAAGTGTTGGCCCGAATCATTCCACATTGTACGTGCGAAGAACAGGAAGAAAGTCAGTCAATGGAGTATAAGGTGCGGCGAAGGCCTAATCCCTTCATCAAAGAGATTATACTAGAGGAATTATCTTCCAGTTTTCATTATCCCTCCTTGGGAGAATATGATGGTTTCACGGATCCTAAGAAATCTATGTAAGTTTGAGAATCCAACTCTCATACACTAATACTTTGACGCTATCAAGTGTCGAGTATTCATCACTACCCTGGTGGAATTAGTCCAAAGGTGGTTCCAATCACTACAGCGGGGATCCCTGACATTTTTCAATGACCTATCCGAGGCATTTGTACAGCATTTTGTTAGTTGCAAGAAGTACAAATTGAATACTTTTAATCTATTTATGTAAAGAAGGAATCGACTGAGCTCTTGAGGAGGTATATTCAACGGTTCACTCAAGCTACCTTGGAAGTTCTGACTGCTACTCCAAAAGTTCTTATGGCGGTGATTTCCCAGGGGTTAAAGGATTAAGCTTTTTATGTTCTTTGGTGAAGAAACCCTCGGATGGCTATGATGAGCTACTTGGCCGAGCAAAGAAATACATCAATGTGGAGGAGGTCCAGAAGGCTCGTCAAGCCAATAAAGGGTCGACTTCAAGTTCGAATCCGATCAAGAAAGATAGCACATCCATGGTGACACCACCAAGACAAGATAATTTCAAGCCTTTTCCAATAGAAACCTCCCAGGAAAAGTCCATAGGAGTGATGATCATCGAATACCCTCTCCAACCAAGAACTGTCCAGAAGGAGGAGGAATAGAGGTGGTGATGTATTGCTATAATTTGTTATGAATGTTTGTGAAGAATCATTTTTAATAAAGAAATGTGTTCACTTGGCCCAACTGAGGTAGTTCATAAGTTTTTGGTCTGGTCAAAGTGTTATTATTCCCCCGAGACAGTGAAGCTGAGAGGAGAGAAGTATCTTCGTAAACCCTCGGTTTGGCTCGAGCATTATTTCATGAAGCATTGTCTAGAGAGAAGTAAATTCCCCCGGATAAGTGAAGCGACAAGGACTATGCTCAGCTGAAATAGTTTGTAAGCTCTCAGTCTAGTTAGAGTGCATCGAAGAAGTATAATAATTCCCCCATACAAGTAAAGCGGGGAGGACTCCACCGAGTCGAGGCAATTCATAAGCCCTCAGTTCGGCTAGAGTGTGTCGAAGAAGTATAATAATTCTCCTAAACAAGTGAAGCGAGGAGGACTCCGTCTAGCCGAGACAATTTGTAAGCCCTCAATTTGACTAGAATGCATCGAAAAAGTATAATAATTTTCCCGGACAAGTGGAGCTAGGAGGACTCCACCCAGCCAAGGCAATTCGTAAGCCTTCAATCAAGCTAGAGTGCATCAAAAAAGTATAATAATTTCCTCAAACAAGTGAAGCGAGGAGGACTCCGTCTAGTTGATGTAGTTCATAAGCACTCGATTCGGCTAGAGTGTGTCAAAGAAGAAAATTCCTCTGGACAAGTGAAGCAGGGAGGACTCTGCCTAGCCGAGACAGTTTGTAAGCCATCGGTCTAGTTAGAGTGCATCAAAGAAGTAAATTCTCCTAGATAAGTGAAGCGAAGAGGACTTCGTCCAACCGAGGTAGTTCGTAAGCCCCCAGTCCTAACTAAGTGCTCTTTTATTGAAGTGTTATTCTTCTGACTAGTGGTGAAGTGGGAGGAACTCGACCCAAATGAGGCAGTTCATAAGCCCTCGATCCGATCAGAACATCTTCTTTATGAAGTGTAGTTTTCCCGACTAGTGGTGAAGTGGAGAGGAGATCGATCAAGTCGAGGCAATTTATAAGCCCTCAATCCAACCTAAGTGATCTTTTAGTGAAGTGTTGTTCCCCCGACTAGTGGTGAAGCGTAAACAAGCTTGCCCTAGCCTGTTGGTGCAATCTTGCTCCAAGCATTAATTACTTTTGAAGTTTGGACAACCAAGTTTAAGTTAGGAAATGTTGGTGATCTAACATGAATATTGAGTGACAGGTACAAGGAAAGTCCAAGTATGGAAACTTAGAAAAGAAAGTCCAAGTAAGAAGACTTGGCAGTGTAAGTCCAAGTATGTAGTCTTGGCGGTGTAAGTTTAAGTTAACTTGGCGATGGAAGTCACGAAATGTGGCTATTGGCAGAGAAGTCTCGGAGGTACGACCTCTTGGAAAAGGAAGACTCGATAATATGACAAAATCGAATGAAGCACTTGAAGGCAAGTGTAAATGGTGAGGAGTCGTGGACTCGGAGGAATCCAAAAGGCATGAGGCTGATGGAAGAATCTTGAAGGCTTAGGTCTAAGCTAAGAGTAAGTGTCAAATATGAGAGGATCATACTTGATGTGTTAAACTTCATTGTTGAGATGTACCAGCCAACTGCTTATTGAGGGCAGTCGACTGGAAGTCACTACTCGGGAAGCTCGAGCGACACTCGAGTGCTCAACACTCAGACTTGAAAAGTCGAGCGATACTCGAGTAGTCAACTGTTGTGTGAAGCAATCGACCGACCACAAGTAATCAGGACAAGCAAGGTTCGGGCACTGGTGCTCGGGCAGCGGAGGTGCTCGGGATGGGAAACCCATGCTCGGGAAAGTTTTGATGGCAACAATCGATTATTGTTATGAAGCAGTCAACTGGCTTCAGCGACCAGTGCACAAAATGTTTGGAAGTCGACTGGTCAATCGACTGGTTTTAGACTAATCGACTAGTCTAAAGATCAGTCAACTGGTAGAATTGTCGTTGAATTGTAACGTTAAAATCTCGAAAATCATGGCATGTCATAACTGTTGAAGGCGGTCAAAGAGCCTACCAGTCAATTGGTGTACTTGTTGGGTTTCCGGCACCGCGGCGTGTGTGTGTTCGATCATGTTTCGTAAACATGAACACAGCGGAAGCAATAAAAATAATAAATACTTCTATTTATTACAACACACACAACACACGCATGCATATTACAACAAGTGTAGACATAACCGTAAATTTAAATTTGCAATAAAAGGAAATTTAACTACGTTATACCTTTCGTATGACGTGTAGCGGGAACGGCATCAACCGGAACGATCCTCGCTAGAATCGTCTCTATCCGTATCCACGCCGAGTTCCTCGGGATGACTTCGCTAAGCCACGAGCTTCATCTTCGTACGGGTTACTAGCCTCGTGTTGAAGACGACGTGATCGAGAGATGATCATGATCCGAATCCAAATTCGGATCCTAATACGAGTTCTCAAAACTCGCTTCTCCGGAGAGGTATTCGTCAACCAATTGACGAATCCTTCGTCCTCCACCTCAGAGGATTACCGGAGATCGAATCCCCGGTAAGTGAGCCGCTGTCGGAGCTCTAACCGCCGCTCAAACCGCCCGATAACAAAAGAAAACAAGCTGTCCAGAAAACTGACAGCTTTTGGTGGAGGAACAGAGGCCGCCAAGGAGAGATGGAAGCTCACCTTATCACCGAACCTAGAGGAGATCACCGAGGGTCGCCGGAGGTTCACCGGCTGAAGCTTGGCGCCGCAACAAGTTGGACTGCACAAAGCCGGGCGGCGGCACTTAGGTTGGGCGCCAAAAACTCCAAGGAGGTGGGCGGCAACTAGGTTCCCAAAACTTGATTATTTTTAGGTTAGGTTTAAGCCCTATTTTATAGAGAACTAATTCTCTTAATGGTTAATGGATCATATCCATAAAGCCCGCTTAACCCGCTCCATTAGGATAAGTTAAAATAAACCAAACCATGATGGTTTATTTTAAGTTAAAACGAACCAACTTTTGGTTCATTCGCTTAAAATAAACCAAACCCTTTGGTTTATTCTCATCCATTGGATTAGAACCAAACCATTTTGGTTCCATCCATTATGTCTTCATAAGACACGGCCCATCCACGCCCATTGCGAATCAAACAATTTCATGCTCGCTTATGTTTGGTCCAACCAAACATAGTTTCTCTCGCCGAGAATCTCATTCTCAAGCTCGCTTTAAATCCTTTGGATTACACTGGCGCGGTGACCAAATAGGTTCTCGGTTTATGTTGGTGCCCTATAATTAACCATTAATTATAGAACGATCATGAGTGGCACCTAGTAGTACATCATGATCCCCAATTAACCGAAAAGATCAACGGCTGATCCGTAACTATTTCAAACCCTTCAAGAGCTCGAATGAATCGTGCCCCATTCCTTCACTCATCTTATACCCACTTGGTTCGTGACATGGTCTATAGTGTCCCTCACTAGGTCGACTACGCCACACCTAGCCCAAGTATCATTTCCTCGCCCTACGGATTCTAGTTACTCCACATGTATCAAGAGTACCTTACTCTAAACATGTAATGCCCAAAGACTTTAGTAACAATCCGACGAGAGGCCATGGGTATACATCTCCTCGCAAGGAGTGGTGAATCTTTATAGGCTATTCAAACACCTTCGATCACTCGACTTATACCCAATCATCCCGGGTCCACATCTCCTTAGAGATGTTTGCTTAAGATGTCAAAGCATAAGTCTCCATGATCAAGATGACTTGAATACCGCAAGTCAAAGGAACATCGACTTAAGCCACAAAGAAGAACTTCATTGACATATCTATATATGCAGAGAACCATATGAAGTCTTACTACCGGTCACTCCAATGAACTAGTTACCATAACTAGCATCCACGATTAACTCCGACATCACTATGTCTCCACCAAAGGAGAATCACCGCTTGATACACCAAGGAGTATACCTCGTGCTAGTCTCATGTAATCGATGGTGTCCAAATCCATCAATTCATCGACTAGGATAATTCCGATACATCACAATTACACATGTAGAGATACTCACTAGTTGTGATCCAATCACAAATTCTCTCATGCCGTGAATCGTATCGTGACATTCAAGAAATGAGTTTAAGATCCAATCAAATACATTAAACATGTATACTCAAATAGTGAATCTTCATTTATCATATAAATGGTTCATACATAAGCATTGCCTTAGGACATCTCTCATATATTACTAACAGACTCCCACTTGGCCTAATGCCAATCGCTAAGATCCAATACCATAAGCACTAACATGACCCTCAAACTTACTTGAGGTAATGCTTTAGTCAAAGGATCCATGTTCCTTTCAAAGGGGAATTTTCTCGATTTGTATTTCTGTTCCTACCGATGATCTCCGATAAGATGATAGCGGGCACATGTTTGATCGTTGATGAGACCTTGGCTCTTTCTCCTGTCAATTGCTCCATTGTTGTCGCAGAGAAAGATTGCTTCAACAATGGCCAAATCACACCAAGTTCATGAACGAACTTCTTGATCCAAACCGCTTCCTCTCCGGCCGCAATATATTCTCGCCTCTGGTAGAATCCGCTATGCCTCTTGTTTGAACTTTTCCAACTCATCGCGCCCCATTCAAGGTGAACACGATCCAGACATCGAGACATGAATCATCCTTGTTCGTCGAAGCCGCATCCGTGATACCCGCATATCACCATGTCCCCTTCTCCATATATTAGGAACACATCCTTAGTTCTTCTCAAGTACTTAAGGATCGCCTTAACGCCGCCCAATGATCCATTCCTCGATCGGATTGGTATCCGCCGTGACACTCGTGAGCGCATTTATACATCGGGCCTCGTACATAACATATAGCATACATGATAGATCCTATTATGGATGCATAGGGAATCTTACTCATGCAAATCCTCGCCTTCTCGTGGACACATAGACTTCGAAAGGTGTACCCTATGCCCGATGGGCGGATAACCTTTCTTGATTCCGACATGCTAAACCTCTTTAGCACTGGTCTATATATGTAGATCGCGAAAGACCAAGCAACTGCTTCGATCTATCTCTATAGATCTTAATCCCAAGGATGTAGGTTGCTTCTCCTGTGTCTTTCATGGAGAATGTCTTGATAACCAAACCTTAATCGATCAGAAGATTGACACATCGTTTCCTATAAGTAGTATGTCATCGACATACAATACTAGGAATACGACTGCACTCCCACTAACCTTCTTGTACACACAAGGTTCGGCTGGATTTTGTGAGAAATCAAACTTTTTGATTGTCTCATCAAAACGGATATTCCAGCTCCTGGATGCTTGCTTCAATCCATAAATGGATCGTCGCAATTTGCATACCTTGGTTTTATCAACCGATGTGAAACCCTCAGGCTGTATCATATACACGTCCTCGAGCAGGTTTCCATTAAGGAAAGCTGTTTTCACATCCATCTGCCCTATCTCATAATCATAATGAGCCGCTATGGCCAGGAGCATCCGAATGGATTTAAGCATAGCTACAGGCGAATAGGTTTCGTCATAATCAACACCTTGTTTTTGACGATATCCTTTCGCCACCAATCTAGCCTTATAGGTAATCACATTACCATCCATGTCGGTTTTCTTCTTGAAAACCCACTTGCACCCTATAGGCTTTATGCCTTCAGTGGGTCAACCAAGTTCCAAACTTGGTTTTCATACATGGAATCCATTTCACTTCATGGCACCAAGCCACTTATCCCTTTCTCAACTTGTCAAGACTTCTTCATAATCGTAGGCTCTCATCATCAATGAGTAACACGCCGCTCGATTCACTTACGAGAAATCCATATCTCTCAGAATATTGCGTGTTCTACCGTGATCTACGAAGATGTGGTGTTACAATAGGTCCAAATTGATTGCTCATCACTATGAGTTGCCGGTTGTGCTTCACTGTATCTCATCAATGTCTATTTGAGTCTCTCGAGCCTCCTCAAGCTCGACAGACACTCCCAATCGCTTTCTTGCAAGAGAAACTCTTTCTCTAGAAACACAAAGATGCCTCAAACAAACACCTTTGTTCCACAGATGATAGAATTGGTAACCCTTGTTTCCTTAGGTATCCAATAAATAGACATTTATCGACTTAGCATCCAATTTGTCTGATACAGTCCGCTTCACATAAGCAGGACAACCCCATATCTTCAAGTAAGATACATGAGGTTTCTTACCATTCCATATCTCATATGGAGTAGTTGAGACTACCTTGGTAGGCATTCTGTTTAACAAGTAAACAGCTGTCTGAAGTGCATAACCCCAAAAGGACTTGGGAAGAGTCGCATGATTCATCATTGACTGACCATGTCCAACAAGGTCCTAATTACGCCTCGATACACCATTATGTGTGGTGTATAGGGCGGAGTCCATTGAGACAATATACCATTGTCTCTTAGATAATCAAGAAACTCTTGACTTAAGTATTCACCACCTCGATCCGATCAAGTATTTTAATACTCTTGTCATGTTGTTTCTCTACTTCATTTCTGAATTCTTTGAACCTTTCAAAGGCTTCAGACTTGTGTTTCATCAAGAACACATACCCAAACCGTGAGTGATCATCGGTGAAGGTAATGAAGTAGTTATAGCCTCCTAAAGCTTGAGTTGACATAGGTCCACATACATTATGTATTACACCTAGTAACTCTCCCACTGCTCACCTTTCCAAGAAAGGTAACTTAGTCATCTTGCCTTTTAAGCATGATTCGCATGTATCGTATGAATCCAATTCAAACGATTCCAGAATTCCACATCGGTGTAATTTGGACATGCATTTCTTGCTTATATGGCCAAGACGACAATGCCACATATAGGAGTCTATTTGATTATCCTTTCGAGCACGCGTGTTGCTCGCTTCGATATTGAAAATGTCACTGGATACGTCCAACGATAAATGCCATTACTAAAGTTCCATAAAGTACGCCATTCAAAGTTATATAACAACAATTGTTACTAAACGTCAAATGGAAACCATTTCTATTTAAACAGGAAATAGAAACAATGTTCTTTATTAGAGAAGGAACATAATAGCAATTGTCCAGTTCCAAGACTAGTCCACTAGGAGCTTCAAAGAATAAGTTCCGATGGCGAATCAAAGAACCTTTGCTCCATTGCCAACTCGCAAATTTGACTCTCCTCGACAAGTCTTCTTCATTCCTTAGCCCTGTATGTCATTACATATATGTGAGCTACACCCAAGATCCAATACCCAAGTGTCTAAGGAAATAGAATGACAATCAATAACGAAGATACCAAGAGGATGGGGCATCTGATGCCTTCTTCTTCTTCATGGACTCAAGATAAATCTTGCGCTTTCTTCGCCAAGGCCTTCCTTGCCACAATGATGGCAAGTGCCCTTTGCTGGTTCCGCCTTCTTTGCCTTTTGTTCTTTCCTTTCTTCTCTTCTTTTGCCTTCCTCTTAGAACCTTTCGAGGAATCAATTCAATGTAACCGCCTTTCTCCTCATGCTTACTGTAAGGCTCCACAGCTTCAAAGATATTGAGGAGCTCGAATGGTGGATTCCAATTTGTTCATCCGATAGTTCATCACAAATCGCGAAACTCTTGGGCAAACAATGCACTAAGTCAATACTTAACTCATGATCCATCACAAAACCGAGGGTAGCTAGCCGCTGATGTACCTGCTCATCTTTAGCACAAACTGCATTACAGATTTAACCTTCTTGCATCTTCGTGGTGAAGAGGAGCCTAGAGACCTCGAACCTTCGGATCTCGCTTGCTCATCGAACAACTCATGAAGATGGAAGACCATAGTGTTAGCATCCATATGCTCATGCGCCGCTCGCACTGTGTACCATCGCCGCTAGCATGATGCAACTCGCCACCAGACCGCCACATGCTTCGATAGACCAACATTTGGTTTGAGTTGCATCGCCCTTAGACGGCCAGAAGAGGCTCTTCAAGGACATATGCAAGCTTTTCCGCCTTGAGAACAATTCTCGTGTTTCTAAGCTACCCAGAAGTTAGGCCTAATTTGTTCGAATCCAAAATAGTGCGCAAATTCAAAGACGCATCATGATCAATTTATCGACCTAGAAATACAAAACGAGCATATATGAGAAAATGATTTTAAAATGCATCAATATACATTTATAAATCCCATTCATTTTTCGAATTTCAAAACCCCAAAATCACTGAGATCGTAGGTCCATCTCCGAATGGTCGATATCCATCATAGTTATGAACAACCTCGAGAGAGTCCAACAAGCCATTCATAACTACGACGGTAGGTATCAACTATACCGATTGCATATCACGATATGCAACTATCACAATGTGCTATCAACTAATTGAATGTTCACACATACATCGGGTTGTTAACACATTAACAAGTATGCATCATATGCATAGCACCCAACTTCACCTCCCTTTACATCGACCGAGAGAGTCCAACAAATCGATGCTCCAAGTTAAAGCCAACCCATTAATCGATATAGTTTTAATATGGTTAGAGCGCATTCAACCAATTAGCCCAGCTTGGAGAGAGTCCAACAACCAAAGCTAACGATTGACCTCGACTCTTACCATATTAGTATTAAACTATTCCATGGTTTGAACATATTCGTTCGAGTGGCTTGAGAGAGTCCAACAACCCAAACAAGAAATGTAACTCGTTCTAACCATATTAATGGAAGGTGTAGGCTTTAATATTGATTAAGGGTTTTATGTCTCATCCTCTTTGCATGCAAATAACTATTATCTACATGGCATGGCATACATGGCATACATCTACATGTCACGACACGCATGGCATAATGTTATGCATCTAATGCAATTACATGGCATACAATTATGTCATGTATATAATTTCCTTATATGTCATAACTATTTATGGAAATAAAATATGTTTAAGATTTGATTCTCCAAATCAAATCATAATTAAATTAGGAAACAAATTTCCAAATCTAATCACATATTTTATTCATGGAATTATTTGATTAAGGAAAATCTATTTAGGAAACCAATTTCCTAAATCATTAAACTACTTATGGAAATAAAATATTTTAAGATTTGATTTCCCAAATCAAATCATGATTAAATTAGGAAACAAATTTCCAGAATCTAATCAAATATTTTATTTATGGAAAATATCAATTTCCATAAATACTTCCAACTTTCCAAAAGTGGAAGATTTCCATAAATACTTCTAGACTTTCCAAAATTGAAAAATTTCCATAAATACTTCTAAATTTCCAAAATTAGCAAAATTTCCAGAAATACATTATGACTATCGCAAAACTAATTTTACGATTATGTCGAAACACAACCTGGGCTCTGATACCACTGTTGGGTTTCCGACCATGGCAGGTGTGTTCGATCATGTTTCGTAAACATGAACACAAATGAAGCAATAAAATAATAAATACTCATATTTATTACAACACACACAACACACGCATGCATATTACAACAAGTGTAGACATAACCGTAAATTTAAATTTGCAATAAAAGGAAATTTAACTACGTTATACCTTTCGTATGACGTGTAGCGGGAACGGCATCAACCGGAACGATCCTCGCTAGAATCGTCTCTATCCGTATCCACGCCGAGTTCCTCGGGATGACTTCGCTAAGCCACGAGCTTCGTCTTCGTATGGGTTACTAGCCTCATGTTGAAGACGACGTGATCGAGAGATGATCACGATCCGAATCCAAATTCGGATCCTAATACGAGTTCTCAAAACTCGCTTCTCCGGAGAGGTATTCGTCAACCAATTGATGAATCCTTCGTCCTCCACCTCAGAGGATTACCGGAGATCAAATCCCCGGTAAGTTAGCCACTGTCGGAGCACTAACCGTCGTCCAAACGACGCTCCGACAACAAAGAAACAAGCTGTCCAGAAAAACTGGACAGCTTTTGGTGGAGGAATAGAGGCCGGCCAAGGAGAGATGGAAGCTCACCTTATCACCGAACCTAGAGGAGATCACCGGAGGGTCGCCGGAGGTTCACCGGCTGAAGCTTGGTCTCCGGCAACAAGTTGGACGGCTGCACAAAAGCTGGGTGGCGGCACCTTAGGGTTGGGCGCCGAAAACTCCAAGGAGGTGGGCGGCAACTAGGTTGGGCGGCCAAAACTTGATTATTTTTAGGGTTAGGGTTTAAGCCCTATTTTATAGAGAACTAATTCTCTTAATGGTTAATGGATCATATCCATAAAGCCCGTTAACCCGCTCCATTAGGATAAGTTAAAATAAACCAAACCATGATGGTTTATTTTAAGTTAAAACGAACCGAACCAACTTTTGGTTCATTCGTTTAAAATAAACCAAACCCTTTGGTTTATTCTCATCCATTGGATTAGAACCAAACCATTTTGATTCATCCATTATGTCTTCATAAGACACGGCCCATCCACGCTTCCATTGCGACTGAAACAATTTCATGCTCGCTTTATGTTTGGTCCAACCAAACATAGTTTCTCTCGGTCTGAGAATCTCATTCTCAAGCTCGTTTTAAATCCTTTGGATTACACTCACAGCGTGTGACCAAATAGGTTTCGGTTTATGCTTGGCCGCCTATAATTAACCATTAATTATAGAACGATCATGAGTGGCACCTAGTAGTACATCATGATCCCCAATTAACCAAAAAGATCAACTTGATCCGTAACTATTTCAAACCCTTCAAGAGCTCGAATGAATCGTGCCCCATTCCCTTCACTCATCTTATACCCACTTGGTTCAGGACATGGTCTATTGTGTCAGTCCCCACTAGGCTGACTACGTCACACCTAGCCCAAGTATCATTTCCTCGTCCTATGGATTCTAGTTACTCCACATGTATCGAAGAGTACCTTACTCTAAACATGTAATGCTTTGGCCAAAGACTTTAGTAACAATCCGACGAGAGGCCATGGGTATACATCTCCTCGCAAGGAGTGGTGAATACTTTATAGGCTATTCAAACACCTTCGATCACTTCGACTTATACCCAATCATCCCGGGTCCACATCTCCTCGGAGATGTTTGCTTAAGATGTCAAAGCATAAGTCTCCATGATCAAGATGACTTGAATACCGCAAGTCAAAGGAACATCGCACTTAAGCCACAGTAAGAACTTCATTGACATATCTATATATGCAGAGAACCATATGAAGTCTTACGGCTGGTCACTCCAATGAACTAGTTACCATAACTAGCATCCACGATTAACTCCGAACATCACTATGTCTCCAGCCAGTGAGAATCAGCTGCTTGGATACACCAAGGAGTATACCTCGTGCTAGTCTCGACAGAATTGATGGTGTCCAAATCCATCAATTCATCGACTAGGGATAATTCCGATATATCACAATTACACATGTAGAGATACTCACTAGTTGTGATCCAATCACAAATTCTCTCATGCTGTGAATCGTATCGTGGACATTCAGTAAATGAGTTTAAGATCCAATCAAATACATTAAACATGTATACTCAAATAGTGAATCTTTATCATATAAATGGTTCATACATAAGGCGATTGCCTTAGGACATCTCTCATATATTACTAACAGTACTCTAACAGCTGACTACTAATATTAAGCAATCAACTACGATAGGAAAAATAGGTAAAAGGAAAGTTGGCTTCCAAACTCTATATAAGAGGAGTCTTGGAGCTTAAAGAAGTGTCCAAAATTGTCATAGAAATATCCTAAATCTCTCTGAGAAATCTCTAAGTCTTTCTCCACTCAATCTCTTCTTCCAAAGTTCATTCATCAAACCATTGTAAGAAGAAGAAATCATTGTTGTAAAAAGGTTTCCTCCACCTTGGTGTTCATCCAAAGGAGAAGATAGTGAAAGCTTACAAGAGGAGTAATCCACCTTAAGGATTGTCATAGAGTAGGAGTGGATCTCCGAACCCTGTTACATCTTTGTGTTAGCATTGTTTCTCTTGTTTTCCATTCTAAGATTTTGATTTTTAATTTCTTCCGCTGACAAAGTTGTAGAAATAATCAAAGAAAAGTTATTCACCCCCCCCCCCTCTAGCCTTAACAAGATCCTCAACAATTAGTATCAAAGCCTGGATCACCTCGGAAGAACTAATCATCAACCGAAGCATCAAGATGGCATTTTCAGAGGGATATAGCACTAAATTACTGTCTTTCTTCGATGGCAATGATTTCGCATATTGGAAAGGTAAAATGGAATATTACTTAATGAATGATATAGAAAATTGGTTTAGCATTGTAGATGGGTTCGATAAACCGGTGGATGAACCTCGAGCACCTCTCCTAACCAAGGATTGGATAAGAGAAATATCCAAGAAGACTCAAGCAAATGCAAAGGCCACAACAACACTACAATGTGGACTCTCGAAAGAGCAACTCAACAAAGTTGGCCCCTTCAATTCCACCAAGGAGATTTGGGAAAATCTCATTGAGTTGAATGAAGGGTCAAAATACTCAAGGAGAGCAAAAAGGGATCTCTTGGTAGGTCAACTTCAAACCTTTCCCATGAAGCAAATGAAATCGTGAGTCAATTACATGGTAGGTTCAAAGAAATTGTCAACGGGCTTCATGTAATAGGTGAGAAAATAAACAACCATGAGCTAGTGAGGTATGTGCTCCAAGCTTTTCCTAAAAACACCTTATGGGCATCAATGGTTGATGCATATATGGTTTCTAGAGATCTTTCCTTAGTTAAACTAGATGAATTATTTTGTGAATTTGAACTTCATAAACAAGCTAACGTATCTTCAAAAGAGAAAAGTTTAGTTTTTGTTGTAGAAAAAAATGAAAAGGAGGAATCTTCATCATCCGAGTTCGTTTAAGAGTCTTCAAATAGCAATGAAGAGATGTCCTCTAGTGAAATGGCTCGCTATGTCAAAAAGATGATGGGAAGAACAAGAAGGTTCAAGAAAAAAAATGTGAAGAAGATGTTTCAATCTTCAAAAGGTAAGTCTAATAATAGTTCAAATTTTAATACTAATATTGTTTTCTATGAATCCAACAAGAACAGATACATCAAGCCAAATTGCCCAAAACTAAAGAAGAAAGAAGAAAAGGAGAAAAAGAAAAGAAAGAGAAGGAGGCCATGGTGGCTGTAGAGTGTGAATCATATGCATATTTTAGGATTTATTTACCATATAATTCTTGCATTCTACTTATATATCATGTATAAAACCTAGCATTTATCTTCATTTTACCTTTTTAGTACAGATGACTATGATTATGAGTTTTTCTTACATGAACACAAAAAAAATAGCAATCCAAACTCGATTCCAGAAGCCAACACGCCCTGGTCATGCAAATGGCACGGTCGTGCTTAGCACTACTAGCATGCCCAAGTTTAGGGTGTGTTGAATCTTCCAACGACCAACACACCCTGATCGTGCCAATTGGCATGGTCGTGGCACGGTTAATTCGGTAATCATTTCTCCGACTTCTTTGCTTGGAAAAAGTTATTAAAAGGGCCTAGGGTAAATGAGAAAGGCATTCGGGACCTCCTAGGCATTAGGAAGGAGGCCAGCAACCATCAAGAGGCATCCTAGGGCGAGTCTCGGAGCTAAAGAGAAGAAGTCCCAATCTGGAGAAAGTTTTCAAGGACGTCAATAAAACTGTTTTGCATTCTTTCTCTTCTTTGAGATTTGTCGAATGTCTTTATGTAATTCATTGCGATCTTCTCTCCGTATTATGGAGTAATTCTCTGTGATCTTAGGATTAGGGAGTAGCTCCTTGTCTATTTGTCTTGGATTATTATAACCCTTTTATTTATCAATTGTGAACTTATTAAATTAGTTTTACGGTATGTATGGACTATATTGCGAGTTTGCTGATCACCTATTTGCATGCTTTTGGATTTTTTTTCCCCAAATTTGTAAGACTAATCTTGAGGAACTATAGCAATTAAGGGTATTTGTGAAGATCAATCCGCTTGGGTTCTCGTGACACAAATGCTACGAAAGTGATTAGGACTTCTCAAGGATTTCATAGCCTATCCTAGAACATTATGATTTGACTAATTTTGGGTTTTATGAGTAATAAGTAGTAAGTCTTGATTCGATCTGCTAGAGTTCTCGTGACAGGTTCTCATTGCGACCAAGATCATTCTAAGTACGAATACCATGAAAGTAGGATCCGAGTTAGGTAAATAATTCTGAGGCATCTAATATCTTTAGATAGGTTTCCTTCAAGAATACATATTGATGTAAAAGAGAATTGGTAAGACATTAGACATCACAATGAAACCAAAATCCTAGGATTCTTCCTTTTACTATCCCTATAATCATCTTTAGCTCATTTGGTTTCCTTCCTTGCTCAATCACCATTTGGTCATTGATTTTTCTAGATAATCTTTCCTTACAATCATTCGACACTTGACCAGTCCCTATGGGATCGATATTTTATTATTGATTGTGCGCTTACGGCTATGCTACGCCAAGTTTTTGTCGTCATTGTCGGGGACTGCGTCAATATCAATTTGCTTGCAATTAGGTTAATCTAGACCTTTACTTACTTTTGTTTTCTATTTATTTTATTTTCATTATTGCATATACTTCCATTGGAGTTGCTCTTCTCATTATATGCATAGATCAACTAGATAAAGAGAATTATTAGAGCTAGACCTGGAAATTGAAAGAACTCTCCTCTCTAGACGAAGACTTCAAAAGCGACTTGAAGAAGCTCCAGCTTTCACAATGGCAACAACCAAAGAAAATAAACCTTTACATTATTACGCAGCACCTAGTACAAGGGGGCTAAGGTCGAGCATCTAAAGACCCCCAATTGAAGCAAATAATTTCGAGCTGAAACCCATGCTTTTATCCATGATCTAGTAGAATCAATTCAAAGGGACGCCTACAAAAGATCCTAATCTATATCTAGAGGTATTTTTAGAATTTTACAAGACTTTAAAGTTTAATGGAGTCTCTACAGATGCGATCAGACTGTGATTGTTCCCTTTTTACTTGCGAGACAAAGCAAGAGCATGGTTGCATTCCCTTCCTACGAATTGCATCACGATATGGGATCAGCTAGAATAAAAATTTCTAGTCAAATATTTTCCCCTAAGCAAGACTGCAAATCTCCGCCATCAAATCACAAACTTCATGCAAAAAGACGGAGAATCACTTTTTGAAGCTTGAGATAGATTTAAAGGGTTATTGTAGCAGTGTCCACATCACAGATTGGAGAGATGGCTTATCATCCACACCTTTTATAATAGTATCTCCTATCCTGCCAAAGTTTCTCTAAATTCAGTTGTAGGTGGAGCCCTCATGAACAAAACACTGGATGAAGCCTTCGATATTGTCGAAAGTGTCACACTCAACCATCACCAGTGGGCAACTAAGAAAGGAGTACCTACTCACACTTCATGTAAGTATGAGGTAAGCGCTATAGATTTACTCGTTGCGAATTAGATGCATTATCTCACAAATTTGAACACTTTAATGTGAATGTCATCAACTCTACTAATATTTCTTGCGAGATATGTGGTGTTTCAGGTCGCTCAGCTCAAAGTTGTCAAATAGGACTTGCCCCATCTTCGGAAGCATCATTCAAACAATTCGATGCAATAAACAATTTCAACCAACAACCTATGAACAACCCTTACTCCAACACCTACAATCCAGCTGAAGGAACCATCTAAATTTTTCATACCAAAATAATCAACCCCAGTATGGACAAAACACTCCAGAACAATCTTTAGGTACCCAACATGATCAAAAGCCAAAATTGGAATTAATTATGGAAAAATTCATTGAATCTCATATTGCTCAAAATAACGAGTTCCGCCAACACATGAGGGAATAAAACCAACAACATAAAGAAATGATAGAAGCACTCCAACAACTAGTAAGCAAGATCGATAACTTAACTAACCATACTAAATTGTTGGAAACTCAAATTACGCAGGTAGCTAGTTCATCCTCAAGAATACCAGGTAGATTCCATGCAAAGCCTGAAGAGAATCCAGTAGAACATTGCAATGCGATAGTTACTATAGAATACCGCAACATGGAAGAACCAAACATACTTTTCCATCAAACTGTGAAACAAGCCAAGCTCACAAAGCAAGAAGTGGAGTTCCCGGAGCCGAAAGAAACATCAACTCAGGATTGTGCAGTTGTTATCTCAATAAAAGAAAGTAATCCGATAATTCAAAATAAATATCCTTCTAAACTTAAAGACTCAGGTGACTTCTCAATTCCCTGTACAATCTATAGAGTTAATTTTGATTCTGCTTTTATGCGACTTAGGTTCTATTGTAAATCTTCTACCATCTGCATTTTATGAATACATGAGGCCAAGTGGATTAAAACCCACAAATGTAACCTTAAGACTCACAAATCATTCATTAAGGCAACCCTTAATTCTATTAGAAAACATCCCGATAACAATAGAAAATTTTGTAATACCAATCGATTTCTTTATCTTGGATATGGGAGAAAACCCTGAAAACTTTGTCATCCTAGGACGACCTTTTTTAGCTATTGTCGGAACCATCATTTATGTCAAGAATCAAAAATTATCTTTAGAAATTGAAGATGAAAAAATCAAATTTAATTTTTCTAACTCCGTGAACTCACCATTTGTCAAAGAATTTTGCTGCAGAGTAACTCAGAAGGAAAGAAAGAAAAAGGATTACACATATTCTTTGGAAGAACTCTCAAGGTTAAGGGACAAGAGTACCCACAATTTCGGCCATCACATATGTACTCCTCTTAGACTAGGAAGAAGCACAAGTTTTGATCCAATGTAAACAAACAATGAGGGTTCGAGCTTATGACCTAAAGCAAACGCTTCTCGGGAAGCAACTCAAGTGTTTATCTTTTTGCATTCTCAATTTCCTTTGTAGTATTTTTCGTTATTTTCTCTCCATTCAATTCTCTTTTGTTAGATCACAGGAATAATGGTCCACAATGACTACAAAATAAAATACACACTAGCCCAGCCTTGCAACATAACAATATTCAGAGTCATAGAAGCCAACACACCCTACACGTGCCAAATAGCACGAGCATGCCACCCAAAAAATTTCAACACAACCCAAAAGGCACTGTCCACAACACCTAACACGGTCTAGGCATGCAAATTGGCATGCCCGTGCCAAAACCCAGGAAAAGAAGAGGTGGAGGCAGCACCTTACATGCCCGGCTTGTGCCAATTGGCACGGGATGTCGCGTTGTCGATAGTCGCATAAAAAGGGCTTGGTACGATCGTGTCAAGCCAAAAACCTCCCTGCCCATGTCGAAAACCTCCACCAACGCCTTCCTCCTTGCTCTTTGACAAAGATCCGAGCCATTAATCCTCTCTCCGGTGATAGATAACCCTCCTCAAGGACCGACAACAACCCAGCAACAAGCCCAAGCCAAAATTCTATCGTGTTTGTGCTAGATCTTGCCATCAGCCGCCTTCCTTTCAATTTCTGAACAAAACTTAGGATGTCCAACTTGAAAGCATCCTCCTCCAAGGAATTTTCAGTTGTTCAAGTTCTCATTCTTCCTCAAATTGAAATGTTCAAAAGATTAAGGAAGAATGTCACCGCCCCTTCCACTACCACTTCCAGAGGCAAGCGAAGGACATGTGACGAGGGTAACATGATAATCAAAAGGCTAGATTTGAAGCTTTGTCCAAATGGAAATTAATCGGAACTAGATACATTGATGACTATACTATTTATACATTAGGGATTAGGGATGATATCACTTGGATGATTAGTAGGGTTGGATGGACCGGATTTATGAACATACAATACCCTACATACCCTAGAACAACCTTAGAATTCTTAAGTTCATTGGAAGCTAATATCTTGAGCAGTCCAAATTGTGAAGAAGAAGAAATTACTTTTAGAATGTTTAATAATGAATATTCATGGACGTTTGAGGAATTCAACTCAATTTATGATTTACCTTGTGGGGGAAAGAGAAGAATACCTAGAGGTTTCGATGAAACAGAATTTTGAGGAGAAATTGCAAAAGGGTGTGGAGAGATATGATTCATCAAGATCAAAATCCTCAACCCTCCAAAACCCTATTTTTTTGTATCTTCGTAGGATTATGACAAATACAATTTTTTTTAGAGGAGATAGCGAAGGAGGAGTTAGGCAAAGTGAGTTAATAATTTTATGAGGCATGTTTAATAATGTAAATATTGATACTGCTCACATTTTATTAGACACTTAGTAAAAATAGATAAAAGTTCAACAAGATCAATCTTGGTTGGAGGTTTAATAATTCAGATAGCAGTGACCTTGGGGTGTGATCTTGATGGACTGAAGTTAATTCAAAATAGCCCCAAGATTGATCTAGATGCTTGCATGGCCATGAAAATGATCACAAGAAATGTAGGTAGACATTGTTTAATTTTAAAATATCATTTACCGCTCCCACTTCCAAATTCTAACCACACCACAATTAGGAATCGAGCCAATTGGCTAATGAATAATGTAATTCCTACACTTGAGCCCTTAGAACTTCCTAACCCACCACCCCATAAGACAGCCCCTCCTAGGCATTCTTTTTCTTTTGTTGATTCTTCTATAAGGCATTCAGCATTCGACTTCTCGAAGTTTTTCTCCTCTTTTGATACACTTAGAGCAGAACATGCAGAGCATAGGAGCTACTGGGAAGAACAACAACATATTTCAGACGAGAGACACCACAGAGCAATGCGGTACATGGATAGAGCAGAACATTTCTTCGACCATGATGAAATTATTTTCATCGTTAGGAACAAGAATGGAGGATAGAACAAAACCACTGAGCCCAAATGCATCAGCCTAGCCAGCAAATCCAAGCCATGTACAAGTGGCACAAAAGTCTACAATTCCATTCCTTGCTAATTTTCCTCCTCCTACAGATGACCCCCATATTTAGGGTATTATACATTGAGGACGATGCATGTTTTAAGTTTGGGGGAAGCTTAGCTTATTTTTCCTGTTTAACATAATTCAAGCATATTTTCTCACTTTTTCTAGCATATTTTCTACGCATATTTCCTTGCACAACTTGATAGTTTGTCATCTCTCCATCAAAAGTAGTATAATTGAACTTAGTTAGATCGATAAAGATCTTTTTTGCTTACTTGATAAGAATCTTATTTCACTCTTAACACGACCTATGAGATAGAGGTGTCCAAAAATGATATAGATCCCTACACCATATTAGTACTCAATCTTCTATAGGGACTCTCATGAACATTATGGTTACTGGAGAAACATTCATCTCAGGAGTAAAAAAAATTAATAGAAAAAGAAAAGATGAAATATCATTAGAGTATCCCTTTGAGACCAAGTAGTTACTAAGAAACACCTATTAAGGTACCTCTTTGAAACTAACTAATTACTGGAGAAATACTCAGTGTTTATTTCTTACCTTTCTTCTCTTAAGCTTGAGTGTCCCTTTGAGACCAGGTGTAATAGTGAGAGAATGAGTCAAGTGTTAAAGTAGGTAAGTGCCTATACACTGAAAAAACGAGGAACATAGTAGTAGGGACATTTGGCTTGATTTGGCATCCAAAGTCTTATAGTCCAAACTCACATGCACTACACAAGGATCTTTCAAGCTAAGCCATCAGGAACGAATCGATAAGACTAAGCTAAGAATTTTTTTACTTTAAGATGGGTTTCTAATAAGTTATCATGATTCTCACTCATAGTTTTTCTCATTTTCTTTGCTTGAGGACAAGAAAAAGTTTATGTTTGGGGGTGTGATGAGTGTGAATCATATGCATATTTTAGGATTTATTTACCATATAATTCTTGCATTCTGCTTACATATCATGCATAAAATCTAGCATTTATTTGCATTTTACCTTTTTTAGTACAGATGATTGTGGTTATGAGTTTTTCTTGCAGGAACACATGAAAAAGGAGCAATCCAGAGTTGATTCCAAAAGCCAACATGCCCTGGTCATGCCAAATGGCACGGGCGTGCTCAAAGACTATCGCGGTTAAGTTTAGGTGTGTCGATTTTCCAATAAGCCAAGATGCCTTGGCCGTGCTAATTGGCACGATGCGGGCGCTTAATTCAATAACTATTTCTCCAAATTCTTCATCTGGAAAAAGATATAAAAAAAAGGCCCTAGGTCTAAGGAGAAAGGCATTCGGGACCTCCTAGGCATTAGGAAGGAGGAAGTCGTCAAGAGGCATCCTAGGGCGAGTCTCGGAGCTAGGGAGAAGAAATCCCAATCTGGAACAAAATTTTCAAGGGCGTCGATAAAACTATTTTGCATTCTTTCTCTTCTTTGAGATTTGTCAAATGTCTTTCTGTAATTCATTGTGATCTTCTCTCCATATTATGGAGTAATTCTCTATGATCTTAGGATTAGGGAGTAGTTCTTTGTTTATTTATCTTGGATTGTTATGACTCTTTTATTTACCAATTGTAAACTTCTTGAATTGGTTTTACAGTATGTATGGACTATATTGTGATTTTGTTGATCACCTATTTGTATGCTTTTGGATTTTTATCCTAGATTTGTAAGATTAATCTTAAGGAACTATAGCAATTAAGGGCATTCATGAAGATCGATCCATTGGGGTTCTCATAATAGGCTCCCATTGCGAACAAGGTCATCTATACATGAATGCCACAAAAGTGATTAGGACTTTTTGAGGATTTCATAACCTATCCTAGAACATATTGATATGAATAATTTTGGGTTTTATGAGTAATGAGTAGTAAGTCTTGATTCGATCCATTGGGAATCTCATGATAGGTTCCCATTGTGACCAAGATCATTCTAAGTACGAATACTGTGAAAGTAGGATCAGAGTTAGGTAAATAATTCAGAGGCATCTTATATATTTAGATAAGTTTCCTTCAAGAATACATATTGATGTAAAAGAGAACTGGTAAGATATTAGACATCGCAGTGAAACTAAAATCCTAGGATTGTTCCTTTTACTAGCCCTATAATCATCTTTAGTTTGTTTGATTTCCTTCATCACTCAATCACCATTAGATCATTGATTTTTCTAGATAATATTTCCTTGCAATTATTTGGTACTTAACCAGCCCCTGTGAAATCGATATTTTATTACTTTACGATAACCGTGCACTTGCGGTTATGCCACATCAGTGGCCCAAGCTACATAAGATATCCCAAGCATTGATGATTCTTCAGATGAGAAAGAACTATGACATATCACCTGACACATGGCATTTATGGCCCTTGAGGATGACAAGTAAGCCTCAAGCCAAGAAAAAGGATCAAGCGATGAATCGTCATCTAGTGACAATGAGGTAAAAGATTTTCCCTAAGTAGAATTTGTTAGAGCCTTGATCTCGCGCTAGACAGAGGGTGAATAGTGACTCTTGATTTCATTTGATGATCGTGCTTGTCTATAAAATTTTATACGCATCGGAATATAAAATACAAGATAGAAATAAATACAAATGCAAACACAAGCACTACACTAATATTTTACGTGGTTCGAAACCCTAGTTCCTACTCCACGATCGAGCTCTAGAGTGAGCTCTAGTAATGCACCGCCACTAACCTTCTCCTTCTTGGAAACAATTCGGAGGTGGAGAAATCTCTTGCAATAAAGATCTTACAATAAAAACAACTAAGATACAAGATAAGAATGAAATACGAAACAAGAAACAACTTTACAAGAGAACTTTTGCTTGAATGCTTGTTGGTTGCTGTAGAGTAGCTTTGAAGGTCTAGAAAGAAACAACTATTCACCTTCAAGAGCTCCAAGAACCAGCATCTTCTTCCTCCACCATGATCTCCATTTAAAGGCTCCTCTTGAGCTGGTTTTTCGCCTAGCAGTCGACTGGCCTTACCCACCAGTTGACTACTCACTTGACCATTGTCTCATAATGGACTAATCGACGTCAAAAATAATCGATTAGTCGACTTCCATAGCCATCAGTCGATTGCCATGAGCCAACAATCGACTAAGAAATATTCTGTGTTCTGTCCACTAAAGATCAGTCGACTGCTCAACCCTAGTAGTCGACTGCCAGTGGCCAGTCGACTGGTGCAAGCCATCAGTCGACTTCCAGAGCACTAGTCAACAGTCGAGTCGTAGTCAACTACTCGGCTAGTCGACTATGTCATAACCCCAGTCGATTTCTCAAGTCTTCTGAGCCTTGCAAGGGTGAGCACTTGACCAGTCAACTGGTAAACCTCAAAACTGAAGTTTAACTCCAAGTATGATCCCCTTATACTTGACACTCACCCTTAGCCTAGACCTAAGTCTTTAAGCCACTTCCATCAGCTTCACGCCCACAGGGTCCATCCGAGTCCTCCATAACTTCTTCACCCTTTGCGCTAGCCTTCAAGTGCTTCTATCGGCTTCGTCATGCTATCGGGTACCCTTAGCCTAGACCTAAGCCTTCTAGCCACTTCCATCAGCCTTACACCTTTGGTTTAAGTCCATGACTTCTCACCCTTGTGCTAGCCTTCAAGTGCTTCCATCGGCTTTGTTATGTTACCGGGTTTATCTTTGCTAAGAGGTCGTACCTCCAGGACTTACACTGCCAAAACTATATACTTGGACTTTCCTTTGCCAATTATCCATACTTGGACTTTCCTTGCCAAGAATTCATTCTTAGACTTCTCCATCTCCAAGTATCCATACTCATACTTCCCTTGCCAAGTCTCCAAACTTGGACTTTCACTCGAGTCTTACTCGAGCTTGGTCAACCTTGACCTGAGGTTGATTTCTCCAACAATCTCCTCTTAATAATTTCTCTCATATAACCTTAGATGCCCCAAACCATCCATTAGTCATATGATCATTCATATTATCTAGTGTATTGTCAAACGTCAAAACACCACTCGATCTTGGTCAACATTGACCTGAAGTTGATTGCACCAATAGAATTTATTTATAAGACTATTTCTTATCTTAAGAATGCTTTAGTTAAGTCACAATCTAATGCTAAGGACTTAAAGGTTGAAATTAAGACAATTAGAAATGAAGCATCCACATCTAGTGAGTCAAGCATGCTTATGGAAGAAAATGAAAATTTGAAGAATCAAGTAATTGAGCTAAAGACATGTTTAGAAAAAACTTACAAATGACTCAAAATACCTTGACATGAGTCTTAGATATCAAAGAGTCATTTATAATAAGGCTAGAATAGGATATAAATCTAAAGACAAAGAAGTGGCATATATTTCTCTTATAAGTAGAAATTCAACCACTAAGGGTAAGGTAAACAAAGCATGGGTACCTAAGAAGTATTTAAATGATGGTTTCAGACCAAATGTATAAGTACAAAAGAATATTATTTTTTGTGTTGTCCAGGTAAAAGAATCAAGTATGTGGATTGTGGATAGCAGTTGCTCAAGACATATGACCGGAGATATGAGCAAGTTCTCCACAATTAATTACATAAAGAAGGGAACGGTATCTTTTGGAAATAGTGGAAAGCTCAAGATTATAAGTAAAGGTACAATTGAGGTATTACCCAAAATTGTTATTCATAAAGTTTTATTAGTTAAGATTATGAAATTTAATTTGCTTAGTGAAATCCAACTATGTGATGTCGGATATAATGTAGAGTTTCAATCCACTAAGTGCTTGTTTATACATAATAGTCTAGAAGATTTTATGCTAGTTGGATATAGGAAAATAATTCTCTACTATGTCAATCTTTCCTATGTTTCTAACATTTCTACTAAGTGTCTCATATCAAAAGAAGAAGGATGGCTATGACATACAAGACTTGGACACATCAATATGAAAAACATAGCTAAAGTAGAAAAATTGGATCTAGTAAAGGGACTACCAAATATCAAGTACATCAAGAACAAAATGTGTGATTCATACCAAGAGGGTAAACAATCTAAGTCATCGCACAAGGGTAAAACTCTAACCAACACTTCTTTACCTTTAGAGTTATTACATTTAGATCTTTTTGATTGCCATAGTAATCCATCATTAGAAGGTAACAAATATTGCTTAGTGATAGTTGATGATTTTTCTAGACATACTTGGGTCTATTTCATGAAACATAAGTATGAAAGCCTGGAAATAATCATAGAATTTAGCAAAAAGGTCGAAAATGAAAAGAATCTCAAAATCAACCGAATTCGAAGTCATCACGGTGGAGAATTTAAAAATTCTAAGTTCTCTAAATTTTATTTAGAACAAGGATATAAGCATAAGTTTTCTTGCCCAATAATGCCCCAACAAAATAGAGTAGTGGAAAGGAAAAAATTGTACTCTACAAGAAGCAGCTAGGACTATGCTTAATGTATATTCTTTACCGAATCATTTGTGGGTTGAAGCAGTTAATACTGCTTGTTATATCC
This sequence comes from Wurfbainia villosa, assembly GCA_025175895.1. Lineage (NCBI taxonomy): Eukaryota > Viridiplantae > Streptophyta > Magnoliopsida > Zingiberales > Zingiberaceae > Wurfbainia > Wurfbainia villosa. Next base: position 4,200,467 of record CM045995.1, on the reverse strand, counting down.
AAAATCATATCTTAATTTATAGGTTTTTAGGAAAAGCACCTTTTGAATTATGGAATGGCACAATTCCTACAATTCACTATTAAAAAGTCTTTGGTTGCAAAGTTTATATCCTAAATATCAAAGATAATTTGAGAAAAATCAAGTCTAAGATGGATGAAGAAATCTTAATTGGATACTCATCTACTAGTAAAGGATATAGAGTATACAACAAGAGGACTCAAAAGGTTGATGAATCCTCTAATATTGAATTTGATGAGTCTACTAGTACCTACCCTAGGAAATCCTACATTGATAAGGACATCAATGCAAGAAATCAAGGCATTACCCAAAGGATTCAAAATTTAAATTTAGGGGGAAATGATCAAGGGGGAGAAAGAGGAGATTCCAATGATGAAAGGAGGAAGGCTAACAATGATCAATTTGAATGTCATTCACCCTTACCTCCTAGGACCTTAAGAATTCATCAAAATCATCCTCTAGACCAAGTAGTAGGAGAACTCTCACAAGGAGTAAGGACTAGATCCTACTTTAGAGATCCTACTAGTCAAGTTGTCCTAATCTCTCAAATTGAGCTAAAATCAATAAATGATGTCTTGCTTGATCCGGATTGGATACTAGCAATGCAAGAAGAGTTAGCCCAATTTGAGAGAAATCTAATATGGGAGTTAGTCTCTAGACCCAATGATGGCACAATTGTTACAAGAAAATGGATGTGAAATCGGCATTCTAAATGGGTTCATTAAGGAAGAAGTTTATGTGGAGCAACCACCCAAATTTGAAAATGTAGATTATTCAAACCATATTTATAGGCTTAAGAAAGCTTTATATGGGTTAAAACAAGCTCCCCGGACATGGTTTGAAAGACTCTCATCATTCTTAATTTATAAGAAATTTAGAAGAGACTAAGTTGATTAAAATTTATTTCTAAAGTTCAAGAAAAAAAGACATCTTTGTTGCTCAAATCTATGCTGATGATATCATATTTGGATCAACAAATGATGAACTTCTCCAAGACTTCATCAAACACATAGAAAATTAGTTTGAGATGAGTCTAGTAGGATAATTGACTTTCTTCTTAGGATTTCAAGTCAAACAGACTAGTGAATGAACCCATGTCTACTAAACTAAATATGCTAAGGGAATTATTAAGAAATTTGGTTTTAGGAATGCTAAAATAGTATCTACTCCAATGGGAACCAACACTAAGATAGATAGTAATTTAGATGGAAAATCAATAGATCCAAAACATTATAGGAGTATGATTGGTAGCTTATTATACCTAACCTCTAGTAGATCGGATATACTATTTGCAGTAAGCATGTGTGCAAGATACCAATCCTGTGCCAAAGAGTCTCATTTAGTAGCAGCCAAGAGGATCTTAAGATATATCAAGAGTACTCTCAATGTAGGTCTTTGGTATCCTAGATCTCAAAATTTTGATTTGTTTGGGTACACTGATTTTGATTATGCGAGTTGCAAATTGGATAAAAAAAAAAGTACAAGTGGTGGATGCCAATTTCTTGGATCCTACCTAGTAAGTTGAAGTAGTATGAAGCAACCTTGTGTTGCTTTATCCACAACCGAGGTCCAATATGTGGTCAGGGGGTGGCTCAATTACTTTGGATGAGACATACCTTAGAGGAGTATGCACTCCACTATTCCAAAATCAAAGTTTATTGTGATAATATAAGTACCATCAATTTGACAAAAAAAAGTTGATACATCACTCTAGGACAAAGCACATTGGCATAAAGTATCACTTCATTAGAAACCATATGGAAAAAGGAGATATTGAACTCAATTATATTGAATCTAAGTCTAACCTTGCCGATATCTTCACCAAGGCTCTACCCGAAGCAGAGTTTATATCACTAAGGAGAGAACTTGGAATGTGCTTTGTAGAAAAATGAGTATAGTCTTGCATGATCCCATAGCTAAAACTTAGGATTATATCTCAAAATATCTCACAAAAGACTTGAGAAGTCTTGATTTTTGTATTTAGTCACTTGGATATCATATGAGATGTTGAGAAGATACATTTGGTTCATCATGTTTGTTATGATGCATTACCTTGAGCCAAAATAACATCTAAAGACATGAATTCTTAATTGGACCAACCATTGGGAAGGCTTGTATATAACTAATATGCACATAGCTCTTAGAATATGGTTGGAAATTTCAAACAAAATATTTTTCAAAATGTATTTATTATGCTTGGAAAAATAGCACTTAGTAGCTAAGCAAAAGTTATACAAATTTTTAAAAAACATTAAAGTTTTTGTTGGTTTCCAAGTTTGTGTCAATCTAAAAATCTAGAAAACATTTTTGACACTTATAGATTTAGTTATGCATTTCTAAACGTTGTCTGAAAAACCAACTAAAAACTTCAGATGATATCAATCGACTACTGTAAAAATGTGTTCTTCTTAGTCGACTGATAGAACTGGTTTTAGCTAAATAGGTATGATTTAGACATCTAACAACAACCCTAAGTAGTTTAACTACTCATAACCCTATAATATGGTTAAGGGAGAGCAAGCCTTTAGGGGGAGGCTAAAATATATAAACTCAAGGCATAAGTTTGAATCTTTTATTGTTGGTGCAAAGTTAGACAATGATTTCATTTATGTATCAATACTTTTCCCGACTATAATAAGGTTATCTTTCAAAGATTGATTGATTCATCATTTTCACCTTAGAAAGTATCTTGGATTAAGGGGGAGCCTTAAGTGTATTTTCTTTGTCTTTTTGATGTATGCCAAAGGGGGAGAAAGGAAAAAATTTAAGCCAAAATCTTCATGTTAAGGAAAAAGACATATTGTACTTTCATATGTGCTCTCATATTATGTCTTATTGCATATTTAAAGACCTAACTTAAATGTTTATCAAACATAAAAAAAAAAGAGAGATTGTTGGTGTAATTTTTCTCCAAGCATTAATTACTTTTGATGTTTGGACAATCAAGTTTAAGTTAGACAATGTTGGTGATCTAACATGAATATCGAGTGATAGTTACAAGGAAAGTCTAAGTATGAAGACTTGGTAGCGTAAGTCCAAGTATGTAGTATTAGCAGCGTAAGTCCAAGTGTAACTTGGCGATGGAAGTCCCAAAGCGTGGCTCTTGGTGGAGAAGTGTCGGAGGTGCGATCTCTTGACAAAGGAAGACCCGATAGCATGACAAAGTCGAAGGAAACATTTGAAGGCAAGCGCAAAGGGTGAGGAGGCATGGACTCTGAGGCGTCCAAAAGGCGCAAGGCTGATGGAAGAAGCTTGAAGGCTTAGGTCTAGGCAAAGGGTAAGTGTCAAGTATGAGAGGATCATACTTGATGCGTTAAACCTCAGTATTGCATTGTACCAGTCGATTGCTTGTTGAGAGTAGTCGACTAGCAGTTGCTCCTTGGGAAGCCCAATCGAGTGGACTCGGGTGCTCGGCACTCAGACTCTGAAAGTTGAACGATACTTAGGCAGTTGATTATTGTGTGAATCAGTCGACTAGTCGTAAGTAGTCAGGATGAGCGGGGCTCGATCGTTGGTGCTCAGGCAGCCAAGATGCTCGGGATGGGAAATCGGTGCTCAAGAAAGTTCTAATGAGAATGGTAGATTATTGTTATGAAGCAATCGACTGGCTTCAGTGGCCAGTCCACAAAATATTTGGGAGTCGATTGGTCAGTCGGCTAGTTTGAGACCAATCGACTATTCTAAAGATCAGTCGACTTGTAGAATGATCGTTGAGTTATAATGTTAAAATCTCAAAAATCATGGCATATCATAAGCTATTGGAGGTGGTCAAAGGGCCTACCAATCAACTGGTGTACTCTACCAGTCGACTAGTGAAGCACCAGTCGAGTGCTAATGTTAAGCAATCAACTGCGAAAGAGAAACATGTAACCCGAAATTTGGCTTCCAAACTCTATATACGAGGAGTCTTGTGTTGGTGTAATCGGCCGAGGTCACGATTGACCAGACTCAAGTAGACTCGAGTAGGGTTTTGGTGTTTGACAATGGGATTGACAATTAGATTGTCAACATATTTGACAATGGGTTGACAATGGATTTGACCATTATTTGACAATATAGTTTGACCATATGATTAGTGGATGATTGGGATATCCAAAGTCATATGGGGGAGATTATTTGAGGGAGATTGTTAGAGAAATCAACCTCGGAAGTCCAAGTTTCAATACTTGGCATGGAAAGTCCAAGAATGGTCTTGGCATGGAAAAGTCCAAGCATGGTCTTGGCAATTAAAAAGTCCAAGAATGGTCTTGGCAAGGAAAGTCCAAGTCATGGGTACTTGGCAATGATAAAATCCAAATGTATAGTCTTGGCGGCATAAGTCTAAGCATGTAGTCTTCGGGGCATAAAGTCCAAGTGAACTTTGGCAATTGGAAAGTCTAAGTCGGGGGTACTTGGCAATTGAAAGTCCAAGTCATGGGTACTTAGCAAAGGGAAAGTCCAAGGGTAGGTTTGGAAGCATAAAGTCCAAGCATGGGTCTTGGCGGCGTAAGTCCAAATGGATCTTGGCAATGTAAAAGTCCAAGGGTGTAGGTTTGGCGGCGTAAAGTCCAAGCATGGGTCTTGGCAGCATAAGTCCAAATGAACCTTGGAAAAGGACCCGATTAGCATAACATAGTCGATGGAAGCACTTGAAGGCTAACACGAAAGATGAAGAATTGCGGACTCGAGGGATCCGAGAGGCGTGAGGTTGATGGAGGTGGCTAGAAGGCTTAGGTCTAGGCTATGAATGGTTATCAAGTATGAGGGGATCATACTTGGGTTAAACCTCATGTTTGACGTTTACTAGTCGACTGGGATTATGGATCAGTTTACTAGTTGAGTGTTTGACACTCAAGAGCCTAGTTGACTTAGAGAAGTCGATTGGTATTATAACCAGTCGACTGGTCAGGTAGTCGACTGAGGCTCGATTGTTGATCCATGACTCTGGTAGTCGACTGCTAGGGTTGAGCAGTCGATTAGTCCACAACAATCGATTGCTAGGGTAGAGCAGTCGACTGGAATTAAGTGGCCAGGGCACAAAATGTTGAGCAGTCGACTAGTGTCTATGGCAGTCGACTATTATGTCAGGACAGTCGGCTGATGGGAAACTTTTCTAAGGTGGATTAATCTATTGTAAGGCAACGACTAAGGGTCCAGTCGACTTCTAGGTAAGAGCAGTCGACTGGAAGGCAAAAAATCAGCTCGATGGAGGCTTTAAATGGAGCTCGATGGGGAGGTTTTCCATAGCGATTTTTGAGGTGATTTTGAAGGGGAAGTGTTTTTGCATTCCAGACCTTCAAGAGTAATCCAAAACAATCAACAAGCAAATAATCAAAAGCACTCTTGAAAAGTTCTCTTTGCATTTCATTTGTATTCTTGTACTTGCTCGTTGTATTACTATTGTAATTCATGTGTAAGAGGTTTCTCCACCTCCGGAGTATTTTTCGAGAAGGAGAAGTTTGATAGTGGTGGTGTGCATCACTAGAACTTGACCCATGGAGTAGGAACCCTAGTTCCGAACTACATTAAATCACTCTTTTGTATTATGTGTGCTTGTTGTGCATTCTTGTTGTGTATATTTATTATTGTATATTCCGCTGTGAATTAACAAGTTTTGTAGACCAGCATGCGATCGAAATCGAACGAAGTGAAAATGTTATTCAACTCCCTTTAGTGTGACGTTCAATCTTCAATAAGTGGTATCAAAGCGAGACCGTTGTTCAAGGACCAACCGGCAAGAGAGCACAAGCGCTAGAGGAGAAGAGGAAGTAATGGAGTTGCCAAAGCTTAGACTATACTACGACATCAACACTCCACCTCCCTATGAATTTTATGGACAAGGGGGATTTGAGCATTGGAAGGAGAGTATAGAAACCTTCCTCATGATGAACATCGAAGATTGGTTCATTTTAGTGGAAGGGTTCTATCCCCCCATGGACAAGAAGGGAAAAGTTCTAAAAATCAAGAAGTAGACCAAGGAGCAACACCAAAAATTTAAGATCGAGGTTAATGTAACACAATTTTTGACAAATTTAATACCTAATGATATATTGTGCAAGATAGGAGATTATGTGGATTCAAGGAGCTATGGAGCAAATTGGTAAAGTTCCATGAGAATTCCTCACTGACACAAGTAGAGAAGGAGCTCGAAGAAGAGGAGTTCTCCTCATGAAGACTCGGAAGTTGAGAGATGCATGATCAACATCCGAAGAAGAAATATCATCATCATCATCACAAGAGCTTGTAGAGTCGGAGATTGAAAGGTGCTCAACATCTAAAGGAGAAGAAGTCGAAGAGTTTGGAGAAGCATCCACCTCTAGGATTGAGGGGGAGGAGAGACATTCTACACTGGAGCAAGACCAAGAGGAGACATTGACATCCGGGAAAAATGAAGAAGAGATCCAAAATTCTCTTACCATTCAAGAAGGTAACTCAAGTATATCTATTAAGAATAAAAATCACATAATATGATTTTAGTGTGTGGATTTAGGGCATTATAAAAGTAAATGCCCAACAAGAGTCAAGAAGACTCGACCAGCACCAAAGGCGAAGGAGAAAACCAAGGAGGTCAGAGCCTATATATGCAAAGGCAAGGAGAATGCGGTGTGCTTCAAATGCCAACAAAAAGAGCATTATAGGAGCTAATGTCCTAGGGGGAGTCACCCTATCAAGGACAAAAGAGGAGCTTCACATGTAGGGGGAGCTAAGGCAAACCCTAAGGTGTCATTTAATAATGCTTCTCTAATTATTAAGGATAAAAAGCATACTAGGAATAATTTTAATGCTCTTTCTATTGTCCATAATCATAAGAAACATAATAATAGAAATAAATATTTTTATTTAGGTGTAAAATCCTATGAATTTTAATCTAAGGACAAATCTAGACTCATTAGCTCTAGGACTACCACACCTAAGGATAGAAAGGTAGAGAACCTAGGCATTAACCCTAAGAAGGGTAGGCATATGTCTAGGAGGAATAATTCTCAAAAGATGAATGAAAATTAAAAAATTATAATTAAAAAATCAAGCTTTGAGATCAAAGCTTGAGAAAATGGAGAAGATCTTTAGAAAGATGGAAAACATAATTAAAGGGTCAAATGGGCAAGGTATAGGAGTTAGGAGGCAAGAGTCTTCCAAGGATAGAAAATGTTTGGGTTACAAACCTAAGTCCCATGCCAACCTACCACAATGTTCCATTTAATTGTGGAACTAGATCTAGGAGTATCAAGGTCAAAGGGAGGTCATTCTAAGAGGTGACCATGATATGTGTCTAGTGGCCAAGGTTTCAAAGAAAAGTCACTAACAAGGTTACAAGGGAAGTTACCCCTAGGGTTAACCTAGACATGACCATTATGACCAAGGCTTCAAAGCCTAGGAGGGTCATAAGGAAGGTATTTAGGGAGATCATCCCTAGTGAATACCTAGTTAATCCAAGGAGCTCAAATAGGTTTTGGATTCCTAGGAGCCGTGATTCCATCACGCTAGATGGGTTTAGAGTGTGTCAACCTTGAATGGATAGGTAGTTAACCTAACCATGATAAAGGTGGCACTTTAGGGAATTTTAGAGGTTATGTGATACCTTGAAAATGAATTTAGATTTTAATCCTAAAGGAATTTAGGATGTGCCAACATAATTTGAGAAGTTTGAAAAATCAATCATAATTTGCACAATTAGGTTTAGAGTCAATGGTATGTCATTTTGGGTTTTTGGCACACTTGGGATTTTTGGTCATTATGGCAAAATTGGAGTTTAATCCTGACAAATGGCAATTAATATTAAAATTTAGGTATTCTTATACCTTTACTTTTTATTTGTCATGCTTTATTTGTCATGTTTCATGTCATGACATCATATTTTAATCATATGAAATGTCATGATAAAGCTTAAGATTATTATGTCATGCTTGTATTTAGATGTATATTTATGCCATAACATCATGAACATTGGCAAATACTTTAATTTATGCTATCATTTATGTCATGATCATATCTCATGAATTTAGGATAATTAAACTGAATTAAGGACAATGACATGATTTGAAGTTCCATTATAAGGGAATCAATTAGAATTGCCTAGACAAATGCATGAGACCTTAGATTAGGGAAGAACAAAAATTCACATCTCACAAAAATATTAAATTGACATGTGTGTGTATTGATATACCCTAGACATATGTGAGATTTTAGGAAAATGAGTTAGGTTCAAGGTGCATAGTTCTTGTATCTAGATGAACTCAAACTCATAATATAACATTGATGAATCATGAGGAAAGCTAATGTACAAGTCATGTATATCTAGACCATAGACTATGGTTCAAAATAAGATTTTAAAATCATTTCAACATCATTTTGAAAAACCTTGGTGAATCTATCTTTTGATAGCATTCACCATTGAGAATGTTGATACAAAGTTAGGCAAAACATTGAAGTTTTCAATGCTTTTGAACTTTGTATAAATCTATTAATTTAATGGATATTTTAATTTACAAATATTTTTCACCCATTGTATTTCATGTAAGTAATGTACGTATAAATTTTCAAGATTTTTCAAAATATGTATACTTATGAATTTCGAATTTTTGATTTCTGAAATTAATATCTGCACTTTGCATAAATCAGTCGACTGCTGCTTTGGACAATCAACTGGTGGTGAGGCAGTCGACTGATTGCTGACCTAGTCGACTACTTATGTTGATTTCGACTAAACAAGATTTGTTTAGCCATGTATCAGCTAGTTATGGTACCCTAACGTCTCCTAACCCTAGGATATGTTTTGGAAAGCATTGGAATGGTGAAATATCATTAAAAATGCTTAGGAGAGTTGTTTAGGGTGGAGTATCGAATTTTAAGGAGATTAAAGTTCAAGTTTGAACTTTTATCCTTTTTTCGATGGTTTAAGTTTCCTATTGGCATAGGAACTCTCTAAGGACATTGTTGGTGCAATGGTCAAGGGGGAGTAAGCCTTTAGGGGGAGGTTATCGATCAAGGGATGATGGATGAGCATTCCTCAAAGGGGGAGAAATGAAGGGTTTGAAACCCTCATTGTGCTCACCAAAGGGAGAACTAGAGAAGTAAGGATTGTCTCTCATTCAGTGATATGGGACTTATCACTATGAAGAGTGAAGGCATCCTAAATGTTTTTGGACCAAGGCGGAGAATGTAGGATCTCTTTGAGAAATGAGGCATTGAAAACTTTGGTAGGCTTTTTGATATATGTCAAAGGGGGAGAAGTGAGGTTTAAGTTAGGTAAATCATCACTATGCTTTGGTATTGGAAGATTTAAGTTTGGGTTATTGTTAGCCTAACTTAAATGTGTTGTCAAACATCAAAAAGGGAGAGATTATTGGTGTAATCGGCCCAGGTCACGATTGACAAAACTTGAGTGGACTTGAGTAGAGTTTGATGTTTGACAATGGGATTGACAATTGGATTGTCAATATGTTTTATAATTGGTTGACAATGGATTTGACCATTGTTTGACAATATGATTTGACCATATATTGACCATATGACTAGTGGATGATTAGGATATCCAAAGTCATATGGGGGAGATTATTTGAGGGAGATTGTTGGAGAAATCAACCTCGGAAGTCCAAGTTTGGATACTTTGAATGGAAAGTCCAAGAATGGTCTTGGCATGGAAAAGTCCAAGCATGGTCTTGGCAATTGGAAAGTCCAAGAATGGTCTTGGCAAGGAAAGTGCAAGTCATGGGTACTTGGCAATGGTAAAGTCCAGAGGTATAGTCTTGGCATCATAAGTCTAAGCATGTAGTCTTTGCGGCATAAAGTCCAAGTGTACTTTGGCAATTGGAAAGTCCAAGTCGTGGGTACTTAGCAATTGAAAGTCCAAGTCATGGGTACTTGGCAAAGGGATAGTCCAAGGGTAGGTTTGGCATCGTAAAGTCCAAGTTTGGGTCTTGGCGGCACAAGTCCAAATGGATCTTGGCAATATGAAAGTCCAAGGGTGTAGGTTTGGCGGCGTAAAGTCCAAGCATGGGTCTTAGCGACATAAGTCCAAATAAACCTTGGCAAAGGACCCAATTAGCATAACATAGTCGATCGAAGCACCTGAAGGCTAACGTGAAGGATCAAGAGTCGCGGACTCGAAAGATCCGAGAGGCGTGAGGCTGATGGAGGTGGCTAGAAGGCTTTGGTCTAGACTATGGGTGGTTATCAAGTATGAGGGGATCATATTTGGGTTAAACCTTATGCTTGAGGTTTACCAGTCAACTGGAGTTATGGACCAGTCGACTAGTCGAGTGTGCATCACTAGAGCTTCTGAACCACGTTAAATTGCTCTTTTGTATTGTGTGTGCTTGTTGTATATTCTTGTTGTGCATATTTATTCTTATATATTCTACTGCGCATTAATAAGTTTTGTAGATGAGTACATGATCGCAATCGAACGAAGTGAAAATGCTATTCACCCCCTCTAGCACGACGTCCGATCCTCAACATCTTGGAGCTTGGAGAAGTGTCCAAAATTTTCATAGAAATATCCTAAAGCTCTCTAAGAAATATCTAAGTCTTTCTCCACTCAATCTCTTCTTCCAAAGCTCATTCTTCAAATCATTGTAAGAAGAAGAGATCATTGTTGTAAAAAGGTTTCCTCCACCTTTGTGTTCTTCCAAAAGAGAAGATAGTGAAAGCTTGCAAGAGGAGTAATCCTCCTTAATGATTATCGTAGAGTATGAGTGGATCTCCGAACCATGTTACATCTTTATGTTAGCATTCTTTCTCTTGTTTTCTATTCTAAGCTTTTGATTTTTATTTTTTTTGCTTCCGCTAACAAAGTTGTAGAAAGAATTGAAAAAAAAAAAGGATATTTACCCCCCCCCCTCTAGCCTTAATAAGATCCCCAACATAGCCAAGGTAGTTCGTAAACTCTCAGTTCGGTTAGAGTATCTTCTTTATAAAGTGTTGCTCCCCCAACTAGTAGTAAAGAAGAGAGGAGATCGGTCCAACCGAGGCAGTTCGTAAGCCTTCGGTCCAGCCTGAGTGCTCTTTTATTAAAGTGATGCTCCCTCGACTAGTGGTGAAGCAGCGAGGAGCTCGACCCAATTGTGATAGTTCATAAGACCTTGGTTCGGTCGGAGTATCTTCTTTATAAAGTGTAATTCCCCTGACTAGTGGTGAAGCAGGGGAGGAGATCGGCCCACCAGAGGCAATTTGTATACCCTCGGTTCGATTCGAGTGCTCTTTTATTAAAGTGATGCTCCCTCAACTAGTAGTGAAGCGGGGAGGATATTGATTCAGCTGAAGTAATTCATAAGAATTCGGTCCGGCCTAAGTGCTCTTTTGTTGAAGTGTTGTTCCCCTCAACTAATGGTAAAGTGAGGAGAAGCTTGGCCCAGTCGAGGCAGTTCGTAAGCACTTGGTCCAGCCTGAGTATTTTTATGAAGTGAGATTCCCTCGGGTAGTGGGAAGGAGATTGGTCCAGTCGAAGCAGTTTGTAAGCCCTCGATCGAACCTGTATATTTTTTATGAAGTGGGGTTCTCTTGACTAGTGTTGAAGCAGGGAGGTAATCAGCCCAGTCGAGGCAGTTTGTAAGCCCTTGATCCGACTTGCATATTTTTTATGAAGTGGGGTTCCCCAGACTAGTGTTGAAGCGGGGAGGTAATCAGCCCAGCCGAGGCAGTTTGTAAGTCTTTGGTCCAACCTGAGTATCTTTTATGAAATGTAGTTCCCCCGACTTAGTGGCAAAGCGAGGAGGAGATCGGTTTAGTCGAGCCAATCGTAAGCTCTCAGTCGACCCAAATAGTGGTGAAGTAGGGAGTATATCACCCCAGCCAAGGCAGTTCGTAAACCCTTGATCTGGTCTGAGTATTTTTTTATGAAGTATAGTTTTGTAATAATAATAATAATAATAATAATAATTTAAAAAATAAAATAAAATTTATTTATTTATTAGTATTTTAGTTGATAATTTCGGGATAAAATTTTATCGAGTTAAGTCTAATTATTACTCTTGATTAATTCAATTAAGCCTAAGGTTATATAAATCCCGCCGTAGGTTGTGAGTTTAATTAAGACCTAAGTTGGAATTAGGATTAAACCCCATTTTTTTTCCTTCCCCGTGTTTCCTCTTCTCGCATCGACCACCCACGCACCGTTGTTGATATTGACTAAGTTAGTTGCGGACTGATATTGATACTCTAAGGTTTGGATTACTCGGATTTACTTTCCTTCAACATCCATTACGTTTATATTATCATGCACTATCTTTCTATGCACCCACTGAGTTATGTGTACTCACTTTCTCTTTTCTTTGACCTCCAGATTAGTTGATAGAGGACGTGTCTTGTTGACTATATTACGTAGTTTAGAGAGCCCTCTGCCTTGCTGGTCCCACTGCATCGTCGAGATGCTGATTTATTTTCTTTATTATTTTCGTATTTTATTTACATACTTTGGATTTTATCACAATTTGATTTGGTGTCATAAATCTATTTTACTTTTATTGACTTATATTTTAGTCATGCATGTATACAATTAATAATTAAATTCTATATTTTGTTATTTCAAAATTTTTGTCATATATGTTCCAGTAATGTATTTCGGAATATTATCACTAAGGGGTACCTCTGTCATTTGGATGACAAGTATACCCCCAGGACGTGATAATTTTATTGGTATCAGAGCTTAGGTTGTGGTTTGATTTGCAGGATTTTGTATTTCGAGACTTTCTTTCCCTTTGTTTTTGGAGTTCTTGTGTTTTGGAACCAAGCAAGCTAAAGGACATCTCTAAGCTATAAGAAAAGTAGTTGTCTTTAGTGGTCATTGTACTTTCCTTGAGTAATAAGAAATTCTCACTATGCTTTTTGGTTAGAAAATCACATATTTGGTCATAGCAGGGAAATGTCACCTAGTGAGATTGCCCCTACTCATGGTCGTGGACGAGGCCAACCTCGAAAGTGACCTATTGATGCTGCAGGACCTACCCTCGAGGCTAAAAATGTACTCTTCAAAGGTGTCGACTGATGTGCAGTTGAGAAGTCAAGGTCAAGCCCGTCAGCCATCCTTTGGAGGTCAAGGAGTAACCTCTCAGAGAGTACCTGTCCCTACCACTACCGATTGGATCATGGACAAGATGTGTATACCTACACTAGACAAGATGATGAAGAATTGTTTTACCTTATTTCAGGGGGATACCGATCCATGGATTGCTCGTGCATGGATGGACAATCTAGAAGACGCATTTGGATACATGACCTTCTTGGATGCAAAGAAGGTGGAGCTTGTTGTGTATCACTTACGAAGCCAAACCATCACATGGTAGAAAATGCAACGGACAATTTTCGAGGAGCAAAGCATCACTTGGAGACTATTCCGAGAGGCTTTTGAGAGACTGTATTTTCCTGCCTCTTTCTGTATAGGTCATCGTCAGGAGTTTCTGAAACTTAAGCAAGGAAATCGAAGCGTCATGGAGCACAATGCAGAGTTTAGTCGATTTGCGAAATTTTTCCCCCGCTTGGTGGCTCAGGACTATGATTGTATTCTCCAGTTCGTCCAAGGTCTTGCAGCCTACATTCGGATTAGGATGTCCAAATCCTCCATTGGGACATAACGAGAGGCATTAAATCGAGCCATACTGATCGAGATGACCCAACAAGCTGGTGGATCTGGTATATGAGGTATCATTTCAGTTTATCCTATTTTAGCTGATATACTGATAGATATTGGTAGTTCACATTCCATTATATCTCGAGAATTCTTAGGAATAATTAGTAGAATTCTGATATCTCAACCTTGTAGATTAGTTATAATGACACTATCAAGAAATACTCTAACGTCCTGTTACGAAGGAGTAGCCCTTGGATTTTAATAGTCAAATCTTGACTTGAGATCAGACTACCATCAACTTAGAGTATGAGACTCGACATACAAAAATAACACAAATGCACTTGATCTCATACTTGCTGAAGAGGAGAAGAATAGTAGCCGATTGAGAATATGGATTAAAGTGGCACAGCAGAATCGTTGTGGGTCCATAACCTACAAAAAAGTTGTAAGAGAAGATTACCTCTGACAATTTTGGGATGTTAAGGTATTAAAATGACTTGGAAAAGTAACATAACACTTAGGGTTACCTAAATGTAGAAGTACATAATGACTTTCATATTTTATTAATATGGGAGTATGTATTCAATTTATTTACCTTGTAAAGGTATTAGAATGAGCTAGAAGAGTAACGTAACACTTAGGGTTACCTAACTGTAGAAGTACAAAATGACTTTCATATTTTGTTAATACGGGAGTATATACTCAATTTATTTACATTATGAAGGTTATAGTTGGAGTCCCAAATCACATTCCAGATGCAAAGAATGTTGATAACGAAGCAAGGTCATCCACTGGACAGAGATCGGATGGTAACGTGATTCTGATGAAGAAACTATTGGAACAGAAGAACGACATGCAAATAGGATAACTTTATTAGTGCGCCTCAAGTAGAAAATTTAAGAATTAAATTTTTATTAGTGGGGGAGAATGTAATATAATAAAAAATAATATATAATAATAATAATAATAATATTTAAAAATGGAATAAATAAAAAATAAATTTTATTAAACGAAATTTAGTTATTTATTAGTATTTTAGTTGATAATTTCGGGATAAAATTTTATTGGGCTGTCTAATTATTACTCTTGATTAATTCAATTAAATATAAGGTTATATAAATCCAGCCCTAGGTTGCAAGTTTAATTAAAGCCTAAGTTGGGATTAGGATTAAACTCCATTTTTTTTCCTTCCTCGTGTTTCCTCTTCTCGCGTCGGCCACTGATGCACCACCACTGCCTTTGCCCGCTGCTCACACGCATGCACCGTGCGCCCACCACCACAGTTGTCGTTGCCACTGGCTAGCACCGATCACCTTTCAGCCTCACCTCTCGGCTAGCCTCCATCACCTCAACCTACGCTACCAAGGCAAGTTTCCACCGCGAGCTACCCTCCATCGTTATCGCGCCACGCGACCGCCACCCCGCCGCCGCTAGAGCCACCTGAGCATCTCGCCACCAACTCCTCGCCCAGTTCTAAGTGAAATCTGACGACTGTCGGCATCGCCAGCGCTAGAATCCGATTAGGATTATTGTTGTAATCGATTTTAAAATTTATTGAGTATGATTAATCGGATGCTAACTATGTCTCTCATTCGTGGTTGAGAGAGTCCTCAGTAGAGTTTCCTTACCTTCGATTTATAATTGCTTTGTATTCCTGCTATCGATCAAGTCTCTCATTCGTGGTTGAGAGAGTCTACAGTAAAGTTATACTCTTAGACTATCCATTCGAAGTTAGTGATAGTTGGATTCGCATGTCTTTTGCTGTTAGATAGCTACCTTACATCTCGACTGCCCACGAGGACCGTTCATGGTAGCATGTTGTTGCATGAATTCTATATCTAGATAGTTATATACTTTGTCTGTCCATGAGACTCGTTCATATAAGTATGTTATTGCGTGCAGACATTGAGTCTTTATATTGTCTATCTGTCCATGAGACTCATTCATGGTAGCATGTTATTGTCCGCAGACAATGCTCTTTATATTATATATCTGTCGTAAGATCCGTTCATGGTAGCATGTTGTTGTCGCAAATAGTGCCCCTTGGTATTACCTCGAAAGCCATGAAGCTTTGTTGTGATATCTTGATATTTATTGCTTATAGGTTTGTAGTTGGTTGTGTATGTCATAGGTGCATTTATTATATAGCTGACCAAGTTAGTTGCGGACTGATGTACTCTGAGATTTGGATCACTCCGGTTTACTTTCCTTTAACCTTTATTATGTTTATATTATCATGTACTATCTTTCTATGCACCCACTGAGTTATTTGTGCTCACTCCCTATTTTCTTTGGCCTCCAAGTTAGTTGATAAATGACATATCTTATTGACTACCTTTGCATAGTTGGCAGAGTCCCTACCTTGCTAGTCTCACTGCATCGTCAAGATGCTGATTTGTTTTATTTATTATTTTCGTATTTTATTTACACACTTTGGATTTTGTCACAATTTGATTTGGTGTCATAAATCTATTTTACTTTTGTTGACTTATATTTTAGTCATGCATTTATGCAGTTAATAATTAAATTTTATATTTTATTATTTCAAAATTTTTGTCATATCTATTCCAGTAATATATTTCGAAATATTGTCGCTGAGGGGTACCACCGTCATTTAGATGATGAGTATACCCCTGAGTGTGACAGGTTCCCCCGACCTAGTGGTGAAATAGGAAGGAGATCAGCCCAATTGAGATCGTTCATAAGCCCTTGGTTTGACCTATATATTTTTTATGAAGTGGGACTCCCCTGACTAGTAGTGAAGCGGGGAGGTGATCGGCCCAGCTGAGATAGTTCGTAAGCCCTCGGTTCGACCTGAGTATTTTTTATAAAATATAGTTCCCCCGACATAGTGGTGAAGTGGGGAGGAGATTGGCTCAACTGAGGTAGTTCGTAAGCTCTCGATCCGCCCTGAGTATTTTTTGTGAAGTGTTGTTCTCCCAACCTAGTGGTGAAGCGGGGAGGAGATCGGCCCAGCCGAGGTAGTTCGTAAGCTCTATGTCCACTTCGAGTGCCTTCATATGAAGTGAAGTTATGGACTGAAGTGTTCCATTCATCTCAACCGAGGCGGTTCGTAAGCCCATGGTTTAGCTCTAGTGCCTTCATATGAAGTGGAGCTATGGAGTGAAGTGTTCCATTTAGCCCAATCGAGACGGTTCGTAAGCCCTCGATTCGGCTCAAGTGTCTTCACATAAAGTGGAATTATGGAGTGAAGTGTTCTATTTAGTCCAACCAAGGTGGTTTGTAAGCCTTCAGTCCAGCTCAGATACTTTCATATGAAGAGGTGTTATGGAGTGAAGTATTTGTTAGGACCCTTGTAACGGCTAGAGGGGGGTGATTAGCCTTTCTTCGTTTCTATAAGTAAGTTAGCGGAAGCAATACAAATATGAAAACGAATACGAATAAGAAATACAAAGACAATGCTAACACCCGATGTACGTGGTTCGGAGATGATGCTCCTACTCCACGGTAATCCGTAAGGTGGATTAGTCCTAGCCAAGCTTCAATATATTCTCCTTTGGATGAACCAAGGTGGAGAAACCTTTCTTACAATGTTCTCCTCTTCTTTACAATGATGGATGATTAAGAACAAGAGAAGAGGAGGTTTTGAATCACTAAAACACTTGGGAAAGCTTGGTGAGCACGAGGGTGTAGTTAGGAGCAAGAGCACTAGCTTCACCAAGCTCCCCAAGGCCCCTTTTTATAGAAGAGGGGATGTTTTTCCCGTTGGGCCTCGATCAGTCGACTGATGCTCATCATCAATCGACTGCCGCCGAAGCCAACGGCTTCTGACCATGCAGATCCGCGGAGATTCGTAGCCGCATTTTCCAACGGCCAGGTGATCAGTCGATCCTCCATCACCGATCGTGATGGAGTGATCACGAGTGATCGTGGCGCAATGAGTGAGATCGTGAGATTCTCGGTGATTTTTCATCACCGATCACGCCCGAGCGGTCGCCGATCGATCGCAACATCACCGATCGGCTCGACCAAGGCAAATAATCGATGGCTAGGGTTTCACCGACTACTCGATCGATACATCGTGAGATCGATACTTATTAAGTATGAGTAATTCACACTTGATTTTATACCCTAGACCTAGACTCAACCTTCTAGCTCCTCATTAAGCCTTGCGCCTTTAGGATCCCTCCGAGTCCGCGACTTGTTCATCCTTTGCGCTTTGCTTCCAAGAGCCTCCTTCGGTTTCGTCATGTCCTGGGTTGCCAAATGCTTGGACTTTACGCCGCCAAGACTACAAGCTTGGACTTATGCTGCCAAGACCTTACTTTGGACTTCCTTTGCCAAGGTTCACTTGGACTTTATGCTGCCAAGACTACAGGCTTGGTCTTACGCTGCCAAGTCCATCCCTTGGACTTCCTTTGCCAAGATCATACTTGGACTTCCTTTGCCAAGGTTCACTTGGACTTTACGCTGCCAAGACTACAAGCTTGGTCTTATGCTGCCAAGTTCATCCCTTGGACTTCCCTTGCCAAGATCATACTTGGACTTCTCTTTTACCAAGGCTTCATCCTTGGATTTCCCTGTCACTTAAAGCATATTCACAATTAGATCACAAGATATTGCCTAACTTAGATGATTATCCAAACATCAAAACATATAAATGCTTAGAGCATTGTTGCACCAACAATCTCCCCCTTTTTGATGTTTGGCAATCATTTAAGTTAGGTCTTTAACAATACGCACATAATCATATTTTCAATTATAACTTAAACACTCCTTCTCCCCCTTAGACATACATTAAAAAGAGAAGGATGAAAGAATTAATGTGTTGGATCTTTGACTAAGGTATAAGATTGAAATTAAGCTCCCCCTTAATCCAAGATATGCTTTATAATGTGTAAACAATATTTGAAACAAAGCATAACAAACATTCAAAAATTAAGTCCTAACTTTGCACCAACAATGGATTTTGGGGATGAAAAAGATATAATTTATGAAACTCCCCCTAAAACACTGCATTAAACAGTCCTAAAACTTTGTGTATATGCAATATCAGCGATAATTTATCATACTATAGTTTTAGGATATCAATGATACACTAAATATCAGAAAATGGAGCTATTTATCAGAAAATACAGTGTATCAGTCGACTGGTTTCTGAACCAGTCGACTGCTACGCCTGAAATCGAAATTTCAGCCTTTTAAGCCCAACTTCAGAAATGCGTTAGAAATTTTAGAAACCTCGAAAAATCACGAAATTTTGTGTACACATTTCTGAGATCATACTTTATTAAGGAAAAATAGTTTTAAAAATATATGTTCTCCAGATTTCCATATTGACACAAACTTGGAACCTAACAAAAGTTCTAAAGATTTTGCACACTTTGTATCACTTTTGTGTTCCACTTGAAAACTGTTTTTCAAAATATAATGAATATAATTTAAAATATATATGATTTGGAATTTCCAACCATGTTCTTAGAGCTATGTATCCATTACTTGAATACAAGTCTTCCCAATGATTGGTCCATAAGGTATTTATGTCTCTAGGTGTGTCATTGGCTCATAGTAATGCATCATAACAAGCATGATGAGCCAAGTACACCTTCCCTATCATCTCACGTGTTTCTAAGTGTCTCAATACAAAAATCAAGGTTTCTTAAGGCTTTTGTGAGATGTATCAAGGTATAATGCTAACATATAAATATAGGATCATGCATATCTAGAATTTTACTCTACAAAGCACATACCAAGCTCTCTCCTTAATGATGAAAATTCGGTTTTGGGAAGAGCTTTGGTGAAGATATCGGCAAGGTTGGACTTAGATTCTACATAATTTAGTTCAATGTCCCCTCTTGCCACATGATCTCTTATGAAGTGATGTTTCACTTCAATGTGCTTGGTCCTAGAGTGATGTATCGGATTTTTGGTCAAGTTGATGGTACTCACATTATCACAATAAACTTTAATGTTAGAGTAGTGTAGCTCATAGTCCACAAGAGTATGTCTCATCCAAAGTAATTGAGCTACACAACCACCCATAGCCACATATTCGGCTTCGGTGGTTGATAAAGCAACACAATGTTGCTTCCTACTACTCCAACTCACTAGGGAGGATCCAAGAAATTGGCATCCACCACTAGTACTCTTCCTATCCAATTTGCACCCGGCATAATCGGAATCGGTATACCCAAACAATTCAAACGACCTAGTCCTAGGATACCAAAGTCCTACATTTAGGGTGCCTTTAATATATCTTAAAATTCTCTTAACGGCTACTAAATGTGATTCTTTGGCACAAGATTGGTATCTAGCACACATACCTACCGCAAATAAGATATCGGGTCTACTAGCGGTTAGATATAGTAGGCTACCAATCATACTCCTATAAAGTTTAAGATCAATTGATTTTCCTTCATGATCACTATCTATTCTAGTGCTAGTGGCCATAGGAGTGGTTACAATTTTGGCATTCTCTAAACCAAATTTCTTGATCATTTCATTTGCATATTTGGTTTGATAAATATGAATACCTTCATTGGTTTGTTTGACTTGTAAACCTAGGAAAAAGGTAAGCTCTCCAACTAAACTCATTTCAAATTTATTTTTCATATTTTTTATAAAGTCTTGAAGAAGATTATCATTTGTTGACCCAAAAATGATGTCATCAACGTATACTTAGGCTATGAATATATCCTTTAATGTTGACTTTATAAACAAAGTTTGATCTACTTGGTTTCTTCTAAAATCCTTAGAAATTAAGAAAGATGACAATCTTTCATACCATGCCCGGGGAGCTTGTTTTAACCCATATAGTGCTTTCCTAAGCTTACATACATGGTTTGGATAATCTATGTTCTCAAATCCGGGTAGTTGTTCTACATATACTTCCTCCTTAATATAACCATTTAAGAATGTTGATTTAACATCCATTTGGTAAAGTTTAAATCTCATATAAGAAGCATATCCTAAGAGAATTCTAATAGATTCTAACCTAGCAACCGGGGCATAAGTCTCATCATAGTCAAGCCCCTCAACTTGATTAAATCCTCTAGCAACCAACCTAGCCTTGTTTCTAGTGATATTTCCTTGGTCATCTAGCTTATTCCTAAAAACCCATCTTGTGGTAATTATGGTGCTATCATTGGGTCTAGGTACTAACTCCCATACTTGACTCCTCTCAAATTGAGCCAATTCATCTTGCATTGTCAAAATCCAATCCGGATCATGTAATGCATCATTGATCGATTTGGGCTCAATTTGTGAAATGAGAGCGACTTGACTAGTAGGAGGTCTATGAAATGACCTAGTTCTTACTCCTTGAGATAGTTCTCCTACTACTTGGTCAAGTGGATGATCTTGATGAATTCTTAGGGTTCTAGAGGGGGTTTCAAATTGATCATGGTTATCTTCCACCCTCCTTTCATCATCGGAATCTCCTCTTTCTCTCCCTTAATCATTACTCCTAATCGTCAAATTTTGAAGTTTTTGGGTAATGCCTTGATTATTGTCATTAATATCCTTATCAATGGAGGACTTTCTAGGGTAGGTACTAGTGGTTTCATCAAATTGAACATTAGAAGATTCCTCAATCCCTTGGGTTCTTTTATTGTAGACTCTATAACCTCTACTTGTAGATGAGTATCCAACTAGGATTCCCTCATCCGCTTTGGATTCGAATTTTCCTAAATTATCTTTGGTGTTTAAAATATAAACCTTACATCCAAAGACTTTGAAATAATGAATTGTGGGAATAGTCTCATTCCATATTTCAAATGGTATTTTTCCTAAAAACCTATGAATTTGAACCCTATTTTGGATATAGCAAGCGGTATTAACCGCTTCCACCCACAAGTAGCTAGGTAGAGAATATGCATTAAGCATAGCCCTAGCCACCTCTTGTAGGGCATGATTTCTCCTTTCCACCACCCCATTTTGTTGGGGTGTTCTAGGATAAGAGAACTCATGCTTGTACCCTTGCTCTAAATAAAATTATGAAAATTTTGAATTCTCAAATTCACCACCATGATCACTACGGATCCGATTGATTTTGAGACTCTTTTCATTTTCAACCCTTTTACTAAATCCTATGATTATTTCTAAGGTATCATCCTTATGTTTCATAAAATAAACCCAAGTATACCTAGAAAAATCATCTACTATAACCAAATAATATTTGTTACCATTTAAAGATGGAGTACTATGGCAATCAAATAAATCAAGATGCAATAATTCCAATGGTAAAGATGTACTAGTTAGGGTTTTACCTTTGTGTGATGCCTTTGTTTGTTTTCCTTCTTGGCAAGCATCACACATTTTGTTCTTGACATACTTGATCTTTGGTAGCCCTTTGACCAACTCCATCTTGGCTACCTTGGCTATATTTTTCATGTTGATGTGCCCCAATCTCCTATGTCATAGCCAACTTTCCTCTTCTTTTGCAACAAGACACTTAGTAGAAATGTTAGAAGCATATGAAAGATCAACATAATAAATGTTTGATTTCCTATATCCAACTAACATACAATCATTTAATTCCTTGTGCCTAATCATGCATTTAGAGGATTCAAACGAGACATGATAGTTTGCATCACAAAGTTGACTAACATTTAATAAATTAAATTTCATATTTTCAACTAGTAAGACTTTGTGAATGACAATTTTAGGGGATACCTCAATTGTACCTCTACCTAATATCTTGAGTTTTCCACTATTCCCAAAGGACACCGCTCCCTTCTTCACATACTTAATTGTGGAGAACTTGCTCACATCCCCGGTCATATGTGTTGAGCAACCACTATCCACAATCCACATACCTTGCTCTCCTACCTAAATCACATGAAAAACACAAGCTTTTGGTACCCAAACATTTGGACCGGTAACATTAAGTAAAAGCGTCTTAGGTACCCATGCTTTCTTAACCTTTCCCTTAACGGTTGCTTTCCTATTAATCAATAAAATATAAGCAACTTCTTTTTCTTTTGGCTTATATCCTAAACCGGCCTTGTTGTAAACGGCTCTTTGTCGACTAAGGATCATATAAAGACATTTTGAGCCATTTGAAAATTTTTCTAAACATGCTTTTAGCTCAACAACCTCATCCTTAAGTTTGTCATTCTCTTCCTTAAGCATGCAAGGATCGATATGTGAAGGTTTTTCATTCCTAATTGCCTTTAGTTCTACCTTCATGCTCTTAACCTTAGATCTAAACTTATCTAGAGCCTCTTTAAGATAAGCAATTGATTGATAAAGAAGCTTAACTTTGGGAGAGTTCATTACCTCATCGTCACTAGATGACGATTCATCACTTGAGGAGTCTTCTTGGCTTGATGTATCGGAGTCATCTCCTAGGGCCATGAGTGTCACATGGCGTGTGATGTGGCAAAGTTCATCATCGGAGGAGGAGTCCTCAACACTTGGTGTGTCCCATGTGGTTTGAGCCACCATGGCCTCCTCCTTCTTCTTCTCCTTCTTGTCCTTCTTTTTCTTTTCTTTTTCCTCCTTCTTCTTTAGCTCCGGGCAATTTGGCTTTATGTGCCCCTTCTTGTTGCAAGCATGGCAAATCACATTATTATTGAAACTTGAATTACCACTAAACTTACCTTTTGAAGAATGAGACCCCTTCCTTGCTTCTCTACTCTTGAACTCCTTTGATTTCCTATAGAGCTTCTTGACGAAATTTGCCATCTCACTAGACGAGTCTTCATCACTACTTGAATCATGCTCCGATTCGGATGATGATGATGCTTCTTTTCTTTCCTTCTTCTTCTTTTCCTTCTTTTCAACAAATAGAGATAAACCCTTTTCCTTAGAGGACATGTTAGTTTGCTCATGTAATTCAAACTCACAAAACAATTCATCAATTTTAATTTGAGAAAGATCCCTAGTTACCTTAATGGCATCAACTATAGAAGTCCATAAGGAATTTCTAGGAAATGCTTGAAGAATATACCTTACCAAGTCCCGGTTGTCAACTCGCTCACCTATGATGTGGAGTCCGTTCACAATCTCCTTGAACCTTCCATGCATTTGGCTTACGGTTTCATGCATCTTCATTTGGAAGGCTTGAAGTTGTCCAATTAGTAGGTCCTTCTTGGCCCTCTTTGACTCCTTAGAACCTTCATTTAGCTCAATGAGCTTTTCCCATAGCTCCTTGGCGGATTCGAAAGGCCCCACCTTGTTGAGTTGCTCCATGGTAATACCGCATTGAATGGTGAGTACCGCCTTTGCATTTGACTCGAATCGCCTATTCATTTCCCTTGTCCAATCCTTGCTTGGAATAGGGTTTCCTTGTTCATCCACCGGTTCCTCGAAGCCATCTACAACACTATGCCAAATTTCAATATTGCTCATTAGATAATACTTCATCCTACCTTTCCAATATGCAAAGTGACTCCCATCGAAGAGTGGTGGCTTGGCGGTGTTATATCCCTCTTGAAGAGTCATTGATGCCTTGGTTGATGGTGAGATCTTCCAAGCTATCCGGGCTCTGATACCACTTGTTAGGACCCTTGTAACGGCTAGAGGGGGGTGATTAGCCTTTCTTCGTTTCTACAAGTAAGTTAGCGGAAGCAATACAAATACGAAAACGAATACGAATAAGAAATACAAAGACAATGCTAACACCCGATGTACGTGGTTCGGAGATGACGCTCCTACTCCACGGCAATCCGTAAGGTGGATTAGTCCTAGCCAAGCTTCAATATATTCTCCTTTGGATGAACCAAGGTGGAGAAACCTTTCTTACAATGCTCTCCTCTTCTTTACAATGATGGATGATTAAGAACAAGAGAAGAGGAGGTTTTGAATCACTAAAACACTTGGGAAAGCTTGGTGAGCACGAGGGTGTAGTTAGGAGCAAGAGCACTAGCTTCACCAAGCTCCCCAAGGCCCCTTTTTATAGAAGAGGGGTTGTTTTTCCCATTGGGCCTCGATCAATCGACTGATGCTCATCATCAGTCGACTGTCGCCGAAGCCAACGACTTCTGACCATGCAGATCCGCGGAGATTCGTAGCCGCATTTTCCAACGGCCAGGTGATCAGTCGACTAATCCCTCCATCGATCGGTGATGGAGTGATCGATCAGGCGCAATGAGTGAGGCGTGCAATGGCGATTTTCTCCTTGATCACGTGCTGGAAAGCGTCGGTCGATCGATCATCGATCGCTCGACCAAGGCGATCGGTGATGGCTAGGGTTTCACCGACTCGATCGAACGCTGACGGTCGGTGATACATCGTATCAGTCGACTGATACTTATCAAGTATGAGTAATTCACACTTGATTTTACACCCTAGACCTAGACTCAACCTTCTAGCTCCTCATTAAGCCTTGCGCCTTCAGGATCCCTCCGAGTCCGCGACTTGTTCATCCTTTGCGCTTTGCTTCCAAGAGCCTCCTTCGGTTTCGTCATGTCCTGGGTTGCCAAATGCTTGGACTTTACGCTGCCAAGACTACAAGCTTGGACTTATGCTGCCAAGACCTTACTTTGGACTTCCTTTGCCAAGGTTCACTTGGACTTTATGCTGCCAAGACTACAGGCTTGGTCTTACGCTGCCAAGTCCATCCCTTGGACTTCCTTTGCCAAGATCATACTTGGACTTCCTTTGCCAAGGTTCACTTGGACTTTACGCTGCCAAGACTACAAGCTTGGTCTTATGTTGCCAAGTCCATCCCTTGGACTTCCCTTGCCAAGATCATACTTGGACTTCTCTTTTACCAAGGCTTCATCCTTGGATTTCCCTGTCACTTAAAGCATATTCACAATTAGATCACAAGATATTGCCTAACTTAGATGATTATCCAAACATCAAAACATATAAATGCTTGGAGCATTGTTGCACTAATAGTATTTCATTTAGCCCAGCTAAGATAGTTCGTAAGCCTTCAGTTTGGTTCAGGTGTTCTCATATGAAGGGGTATTATGAAGTCGGGTGCTCTCAAATGAAGTAGTGTTATGAAGTAAAGTGTTCCAGTTAACTCAAGCGAGGCAGTCTGTAAACTCTCGGTCCAATTCGAATTTGTTCATAATGAAGAGTTATTATGAAGTCGGATACTCTCATATAAAGTGGTATTATGAAGTGAAGTGTTCCACTTAGTCTAGCCGAGGTGGTTCATAAGCCCTCGGTCTGACTCAAGTGCTCTCATATGAAGGGGTATTATGAAGTAAGTGCTCTCAAATGAAGTGATGTTATGGAATAAAGTGTTCCATTTAGCCCAGCCAAGGCGGTTCGTAAGCCCTTGTTTCTGCTTGGGTGCCTTCATATGAAGTGGAGTTATGGAGTAAAGTGTTCCACTCAATCCAACCGAAGCGATTTATAAACTCTCGGTCCGGTTTGAGTGTCCGACTTAAGAAGAATAAGTAATAAGAAAAGATACACTGACATCAGACTTATTAGAGTCGTCTGACTATTCGAAGGGTGACTAATAATAACAATGGGAAAGTCTAATGGGTCAAACCAGTGAGTAGTGGAGTCTGCAAGAAGTGGACTAGGTATAAGGGAGTTTAAAGCCCAACAAAAAGGGTCGAGAACATGATGAGTCGGGAGCATGAGGAGTCAAGGGGTCGAGAACATAATGAGTCGGAAGCATGAGGAGTCAGGGGGTCGAGAACATAAGGAGTTGGAAATATAAGGAGTCGAGAGCATAAGGAGTTGGGAGTTTATAAAGTTAAGAACTGACAATCGGAGAGTCGGGAACCCACAGAGCTAAGAACCCTCATAGTCGAGAGAGGGTCGGGAGCTCAGAAGTCGAGAGCTCGAGAGCCAGAAACTCGAAAGCTCAAGAGGTGGTATCGAGAGAAGTGGCTCCACAAGCTCTAAAGTCAGGATCCAAAGAAGTAGGTCCACAAGGACTTTAGGTGATCATAGATCAAGGACTTGAGGTCAGGAATCAAGCAGAAGTTGAAAACTCAAAAGTCGAAAATCAATGGATCATAGATAAAATTCTTTTCGATAGCTGTCACATCCAGCCTCCTGACAGCTAGAGCTGTCAAGTTGGATTAGGCCCGTGGGGTTAGCCCGCCCCGCCAAATAATTTAGACGGATTGAGTTGAAATTTTATCAACCTGTCATTTTGGCGGGCCTAAACGGATCGACCCGCGCGGGTTGCGGGTCTAAACGGGTCGACCCGCCGTGGGCACGGGTTAACCCGCGGGTTGAAAAATATCAAAAGATGGAGTATGTGAAAATGAAATTATATGAATTTTTTTACCAATATTCTAATATTAATTAATAAGAAAAAATTTTCATCATCACAATCTTCTTCTATCACATATACACCTCAATAAAATGTAAGAGAAATTAAAAGGAAAGAACAAAATAATATTTGATGTACTCTAATACTTTTTTTCTTATATACTTTAATTGTTTTATATTATCTTATCATTATTATTCCAATCGATGTAGGAAATGATGACATATCAAAGTCAAATAATTATAAGAGCTAAAAAATCTCAATTGGACCTCTATTTAGAGGAGTAAAAATTTAAATTTATATATTATCAAGATTTGGATATTAAAAATTTAAATTTATATATTATCAAGATTTGGATATTTTGGATCATTGGAAGAATAAAAAATACCGATACTCAATTTTGTCGGTCGATAATTAAATCTCAATTATAAGATTTTAGTTACTTCAAATGTTTATTTTTTCAAGCATGGTACTCCATTTGTCTTACCGATCATCGTCACAAACTCTCAACACCTTAGTACTTTTAGATATAGTTTTTTAATTTTTATAGCCCGCGGATTGGCCCGCCTAACCCGTAACTCGCCTTGGGTTGGGTTGGAGATTTTTCAACCCGCCAAGATAACAAGTTGGTCCGCTCCTCTCCGTTAAATGTTGGGTTAATGACGAATTGATGCTTGCATATCGAATGCTTTGTGACACATCTCTTGATATTCTAGAGGGAGATTCTCTATAACGATTGTCCCTAATAGCCTAGCAAATGGCACCATGTGGCAACCTGTGTAGATTCCTAATAACAGTTATCCCTTAATAGTCCGACAAAGAGCACAAGAGGCAAATAATCCCGATCAACAAGTGAATCAAAAATTTTATATAAGGGCTAGTAGAGATAAAGAGAAGCTCTCTAATATATTCTTTTTCCTAATTACATTTTTTATCATCTTACATCTTTTCCTGTCTGACTTAAACATCAGAGTAATATCACCGAAACACCAACACCCTCCGACCCGTATTACGTTTTAATAGAATTCTACTGCGATCGATTCGAACTAACTCTCAGATATAGAGGGTCAAAAACTAACTGCATCAGTACAAAATGATATTCCGATTGTACAAACACAAGACCATTATTGTTGACAAACATCCAATAGAATGTCTTTGGGAAGGAAATCACTCCATTCCAGTTTTTCATTCTTTTCCCAAGTTGGCATGGCAACCAAATAAATCTTGTGCCTATTCAAAAAATAAGAAAATGACAACCGTTGTTGATAGCTTGCATAATCACCCACCCAAAAACAGAGCAGCTCTCTACTCGATCAATATCCAAAGGGCACAGAACAAAACAATATTGGTAACAGAAGGATATCGAATTACCACGATCTGTTTTCTAAACAAATTTATCTGTTAGTGTTTTCTAAGCAAAGTTATTCGTGGTTCAAGATTCATTGCCCAACATCCAGAGAAAGATGCATCCAATATAGTACTAAAAGTCCACATATTTCGAGCGAGTTGGTTATAGGCTAAGCCTTGATGGGATGTTTTTAGTTTCAAAAGTGCCCCTCAGATA
Organism: Wurfbainia villosa; assembly: GCA_025175895.1. Lineage (NCBI taxonomy): Eukaryota > Viridiplantae > Streptophyta > Magnoliopsida > Zingiberales > Zingiberaceae > Wurfbainia > Wurfbainia villosa. The sequence goes on along the minus strand of CM045995.1, from coordinate 4,172,189 downwards.
AAACAGCTACTTCTCGCCAAGACCTAGTTCTTAAATCTAGGCACTAGTATCCAACTCTGTGTTTGAAGAAGGGCCATGACTTCCATGATTAGTATAATTAGCCGAACCACCAGATCGACCCCCTCGCCCCTTCGCATTATAATAGTTTCTAGGGTAGTAGTTAGAGTCATAGTACTGACTCCCGCCATTCTGGTAGCTGCCGTTCCCACCTCGGCTGCCATGACCACCACCACGATAACCCCTCCGGCCTCCAGGACTGCCTATGCCACCACGAATTCCACCTCGATTATTGTGGTAAGGCCTACGCGAATGATGTTGGTGTTCTTTCTGCTCCACATCCCTAGGATTTAGGTTTTCTGAAACTATTTCTGGTTTTTCTTGCTCTTGATTGGAGACGGCAACTGCTGGAGAGGTAACAATGTCTATTTCATCCTGCAGGTGGAACAAAAGAAAGAAAGATATAGAATATTGAAGATCAATTTTACTTGAGACAAAAAAGGATTGGGTTCTAGTGGTTACAGTGATTAGTTGTTCATCTTCACAGCTAACTTCATGATCAGAGTAAACTTCATTTGGTTGAAAGTCTTGCTGTTCATCCTCCTGCAGTAAAACAAACATCAGATTTCACTTTGTTCTACAAGTATTTTTATTCGTAAAAAAAATATAGGGAAAATATTTGATGCTAGCAATGGCTAAAAGTCAAAACAAAAGCATTGTCAGGAATGTAAGGCATTAAGAATAGATACCGATAAGGATTTAAGAACAATTGTAGACAAGGCGGTTTCATACTTCCTTTATCTAACGGCGTGTCTATATAATGTAATAATAAAGGCGTTGATTGTTTTGAACAAGAACCAGTCTAATATGATAAAGGAGATCCATTCTAGTTTGTCCTATTCTCCAATTCTCCCACAAACCTCTTTCATCTCTCCTCATCTTTAATCCTTCAATTGGTATCATAGCAAACTGATCCAATACTTCTGTCTCACCCTCTTCCTCTTCTCTTCTCCGTTCCAGATGCCCCTTTTCTTTCGCCTCCCTCTCTCCTCTTCCTCTTCTCTAATACGCTAACTTCTTCCCTATATTCTCCCTGCCTCTCTTCTCCTTTTCCAAGTCATTCTACATTTCATGATTTTCCCCTGCATCAACAACCATCTCTCTATGCTATTCATACACTCTTGCACATAGCATAGACAAAGCTCACAGCTGATTGCTATTTGGCCTTCTCATCCTCACCATTGTTCATTCCCAACTTGGTCACGTCAGGCTCAAACCTGACTCAAACCCTAAATCGAAAATGCTTCTCAAAGTCCAATCTATTTTGGTTACTTATTGAGGTGTAGCGTGCAGACAGAATGGAAGTGGGCGTTGTTGAATGTTGGATGGATTGCAGAAATAGTCATTAGGTATGCAGATTATTGAGTCAACATTTGGCTATATCAATATAATAGTGTTACAGATTAACTACTTATAAACACTAAATAAATGTTTGGCATCGGATCAATTAAACTGATCTCTTCTACAGAGAAAAAAAAAATGTTCACATCGAATAGTTTATATTTTTGTCACTTTCGCTCCTCTCCATATATTCAATCATAGTGATCAGCCCTGAGAGAATAAAGCACTAACAGTGTTTTGATAGCAAACTATAAGCAGAAGAGTCATTGTGTGAAAAAAAAAAAAAAAAACACAATATATGAAGGATAAATTTACATGCCTTGGTCCTGCATATAGAAAAAATTTCTTTGAATTACAACCATGAACCACTAGATGCAGCGGAATAAATGTGTAGTGCCAACGAACACCTCTTAAAAAGTTAAACCTATACAAGCTACAGCACATCATGATGTTCTATTTCTTGTGTCACTTTCATTAATTGGAAGTCTGTTAAAAAATTTACATCTTTCTAGTGAATGGTTGACAATGGAAGGTGCATGTGCAAATTTTACATCTACATTTTCAAGCACATTGAATAAGCTCTCCATCAGCTACAGCTACTCCAAGTACGAAAAGCATAAAAGCCATATCACGTGTCTAATTCAAGTTAGCAACACTAGAGTTTAATAGAAAGAATGATAAATTCAACAGGAAACACCTAAAAACCATCAAATGGCAGCAGAAGACAACAACGAAAGGTTATGTCAGTTATAAATAAACTTTATTTAATTTCACTTTTTCATATATTCAGATTTAGCTTCACTTTATTTAATGTTTACTGTTACACGATTGAATCTAATGCTTGATTTTCCTGAAGGATAAGTTGCAGATAGAATAGAAGTAAGATAAAAGTCAACAGATGGATCAACCTTCTTCAGTTGTTTCATCTAATGGAAAGATCAGCATTTGAATGAATAAATTTGAGCATCTATCCTTTGTAACTGATCCATCACTACAGAGAAAACCAATTGAAACTCGTGAACATTAAAAAAGTCATCCATTGTCTCTCTCAATATATGCGTTCAATAAAATAAAAAATAGTTTGATGCACAAAACTATTGCTAATACAAGGTCCCAGAAAAGGATCAGATCACATTTGCTCAAAGAAAAAAATCATTTTTCATCCTTTCTCTCCATTCTTCAATCTTTCATATATACCCTTGTTTTTCATCCTTTTTTGAAAAAGGAAAGGAAGAAAAAGATGGAACTCCAAAGAAAGAAAGAATCTAGGGCCTATAAGAAACCCATCTGTTGTTACAAAAATAGTACAGAATAAAACTAAGATATGGTAACATGGAAAACGAATTATTAGATTGCTTAAAAAATATTAGCAGACCTGGAATCTCTGTTGCAGGCAGCAGAAGAAACATGGTAACAGTATTAGATATTAGGTATTTTGAATTTCATGGTTTCAATTGCAGCATAAGGTGATAACGCTCACCTCGAGTGCCCCTCTGGACTGGTCCCACAGCACCTAGAGAGATGTAAATCACGGTGACCGAACGGCTTCCCAAGTAGGCGGACATTTATACTCTAGGAAAATTAACCCCACTAGTATCAACTCTTGTCCATTACAGCAGCAACTCTACCACCCAATTACCAACTCGGCAACACCCGTGGAGACGAATTTCATAAAAAAAAAATATGGAACTGTCACATTAGCGACTCCCTCCGGCTGCACCTACCGGTGGAGGAGGTAAATCAGGATTCCATATGGCAAGTACAAAGGAGGGGATCGGTCAATGACCCAGGGCGATGAAACCCCTAGGAATTGATCTCTATCCATCTAAGAGTTACTCCTTTGTACTTACCAACTGGGACAGCCCTGGGAGCTACAAATTTCATGGTTTCAAGCACCGAATGGTAGGTAGAGACATAAGTTCGGTGGTACCAACTAATACAAGCCTGTCTCAACCAAATCTCATTCGGTTCCATCCGATGGCTAATCATTTGATTTTGTCACAAAAAGGAGATGCGAGGGAAGGGAAAGCGAGGAAACACCAACCAAAGCACATCATTAATAAAGAAGAAAAGTGAAATCTGGGTAGGAGAAAAAAATTTGTATCCATATCCTATAGTCTAGTTTTCTGATCGAGATATACATACATATTACATGAATAAACCAATTTCAAGACTAGATGTCCTAAGAGCATTATTTATCTAGGTTTCAAAAAATTTCATAGAATGTTAAGTTTTGGTATTGTAAGGCATAATCATTAGTGTTTTTTATATTTTTACAACTTGGTGCTCTAAAATTTTAATTCAATGGCCAATTTAATTGCTATAGGCCTAAAAAACCTAAGTGGAAGATAATCATAAAATTAAAATTATTTAAGTTAAGCACAACATATTTCAAAGTGTGTCTGCATTGAACATTACCAAAATCATATCATTTTAGTCTTAGATCAAAACTACAAAATAGTATTTAAACCTTTGCAGATATATATATATATATATATATATATATATATATATATATATATATACAATAGTGATCGCCTGGGTGCCTGCCCTCACACGCACACGCCGACGTGCATGGGCAGGCGCCCAGGTCGGTATATATATAAAGAATTGATATCCTGCACGACGCATCCGTGTGCGATTCATGCGCGATGTGTTTTCCACCGTTGATCCATCACGATTACACAGTGAATGAGAAATGCACAGTGCTTCCGCCCGCAACTTCCTTCTCCGGTGAGCACTATAGCCCAACCCCTAAACCCGTCAAGATCGTCGCCATCATCGTTTGATCGACTGGACCCCGACCAAATTCCAATCAAATTGCGGTCGGAATCCGATCGAATTGCGGCCGCCAACGACTGCGATCGCAATCCGACCAGAATCCAATTGCGATCCAATCGGACTCCGATGTCGATGGAATGCAATCGAATTCCGATCGAAGTGCGGTGGCAGGACCGCAGTCGGATTCCGACCGAAGTGCAATCGGAATTCAACGGAATTGCGACCGCCAAGGCCATCGAAATCCGACCGACGACTGCAATTTGCCAGATTCGGTCGGAATCCGACCGCGGTCCAGTCGGAATCCGACTGCAGTCCGATCGAAATCCGACCACAGTTTGACCAAAATCCGACCGTGGTCCGATCGCGGTCCGACCGGAATCTCCGATCGGAATCCGGCCACGATCTGGCTGGAATCCGACCACAGTCAGAACGAACTCCGATGTCGGCTAGACCACGGTCGGATCACGGCCGAAATTTGACTAAACGACAGGCGGAGTAGGCAGGAGCAGCTACGTCGCGCGAGAAAAAATATTGTGCATCGCGGACGGGCGAGCAAAAATGGACGCTAAGATATATATATATATATAGATAGAGAGAGAGAGAGAAAGAGAGAGATCCTCTACACAACTCATCTGTGAGCATCTCTATTATCCACCGTCTGATCAGGTGAGTACTATAGCCCAATCCTTGAACTCTAGGGGATCGGACGATGGATAATGAAGGTGCTTACGGATAAGTTATGTAGAATAACATTCTTATATAGAGAGAGATGTTATCCTGCATAACTCATCCGTGAGCACCTCCATTATCCACCGTCCAATCGCTTGTGCACTATAGCCTAATCCTTAAACCCTAAGGGTGCGTTTGGTTGGGGGTCATCTGTGATAACCTTGGTTATCCATCCAAGGTTATCAAAGAAAACCTTGTTTGGTTTAGGATTTGAACGATTACCAAATCATGATGGATGCCCGACACGTCATGCCACATCAGCAAAAGGGTTATAGATGGGAGAATTGGAAAACCTCTAAGAAGCTTGGTTTTTCTTGATTCCCTTGGTTATGGAATTTTTTTTCCAAAAATACCCTCTAATTTTACGACGTGCCGTCGATCGGCCGGTCGATCGCCGATCGCCGGCCATTAATCGCCACCGTCAGTCGCCGATCGCCGACCGCCACCGTCGATCGCCGATCGCCGACCGACCACCGCCGTCGGTCGCCGGCCGACCGTCAGCCGATCGTCGGCCAGCGCCATGTGCTTGGTTGGGGTAATATTGTAAATGTCACAAGATCGTTAAGGTTTTAAATTTCGAGCCGTTTGACGACGAAATCACCAAATTTTTCATTCGACAAATTACCAAAAAGCAAAGCGTCTGCTCGACGTGTGGCGGCAGGCGGCGGCGGCAGCGGCGGCGGCGGCCATGGCCCGGCGGCGGCGAAAGGCGATCAGCTAGCGGCGCGATCGCGATTCCCGATCGTGACGCGATCGCGATCGCGATCGGACGGATCGCGATCATGATCGCGCGATCGACGTGCGATCGCATATGATGTCTAAAAATAAATAAATAAGTAAATAAATAAATAAATATATATATATATATATATATATTAAACTGTAAAATTTAATTAAATAAATTATTAATTAATTTATATATTAAATAAAAATAAAAAAATAAAAAATATTTTAATTAAAATTCTAAATTTGAATTTATAATTTAGGTAAAATTAAATCTTAAATTCTTTTTTAAAAATTAACTAAAATTAAAAAAAATCAAATAATTAATATTAATGTTTAAAAAAAATACCGAAATAGTATATCGATGCAGACGATACGATCATATCAAATCAGATTTCTTTCGCAGATCAAATTCAAATCTGAGTCGAGATTTAAAACCTTGCAGTACGTAATACATTAAAACCTTCAAACAAACAAGGTTTTGTCTCATTACCTAGGATTAAACCAAACAATATTAAGTTATGTTTTATTCCCCATAACCTTGGTTATGTGATTACTTGGTAATCACATGACTAAGGTAATCATAGATGACCCCCAACCAAACGCACCCTAAGGGATAAAACGGTGGATAATAGAGGTACTCATGGATGATATATATATATATATATATATATATATATATAGTGTTCTGATATGTTGCGCGACGATCGTTGTCCGCCCGTGCACGACGCACTATGAGTCGTTCGATCTCCATTCAATTCACGGGATTGCACAGTAAATGAGAAATGCATAGTGCTCTCGCTCGCAATGTTCTTCTCCGATAAGCACTATAGTCCAACCCCTGAATCCGTCGGGATCACCACGACGATCCGACCCACCAGTCGACCGAACCACGATCGAATTTCGGCCGAAATCCGATCGAATTGCTACTGCCAGCACCGCGGTCTATTCCGACCGCAATCCAGTTGGAATCCGACCACGATCCAGCCAAACTCCGATGTCAGCCGAACTGCGGCCGAAATCCGATTGAATTGCAGCTACCAGCACTGCGACTGCTAGCGGCCGCAATACGGTCGGAATCTAGTGATGGTGCAGCCGGGCTCATAGTCCGACCGGACCACAATCGAATTGCGGTCGGAATTTGGCCCATTTGCAGCCGCCAGCTATGCCCGCAATCGCGGTCGATTCCAACCGCGATTCGGTCGGAATCCAACCGCGATCAGACTAAACTCCAATGTTGGCCAAACCGCAGTTGAATCGCGATCGAAATCCGACCGCTCGACAGCGATACCGAGCGGCTAGGGCGATGAGAATGTCTAACGGATGGGAAATACTATGCATTTCCCATTACTATGCTTGCTCGGGCAACGACGGAGTTGTTGTGCATTCCCCATTATCGCGCACGAGTCGTGCGGCGTAAGACGGGTAGTATATATATATATTTCCTTCGTAGTATTAGATCCCCATTTCAAGGTCAAAGTTTTCTGACAAAATATCCCCTTGGGAGGAGGTCGACAACCTCCCCTCCCATCTTTCAATACTTTTCCTCCGACCCTACCGCTCTTATCTTTTTCTTCCTTGGATTTATCATAGTCTCATATCCCCATTTCAAAATGTCAAAAAGAGAGATATGTTTTTGTTCCGAGACCCTTATTTCAGTTAGTGTATGTGTCACTTTTAGGAGAAGGCCACTGGAGAGACTTGTTAGATATTTTTTTTCCTCCTAGTTCCATTTCATCTTTTTCTCCTTTCTTTATCCTCATCTATTTTCTCTTTATCCTCTCGATTATTGATGCTTTCAAGGAATCATCGACTATGTGCTCCATCAACTATTTCCAAAGCTTTGATAATTCATGTATATGTAATTATTCCTTTATGAGTTATGACATAATATAATATTTTTTCCTTTATCAAACTTAACAAAGCAAAATGATATTATCCAATAAGCATGTTATCATGATTGATCAAGTTCCAAAAGCAACTCATGCAACTGCTGGCAACATATGTCATATACTACTTATCATATAATACAAATCCAAATTTGGTTGGCATGATGGAGGTGCTAACTATATTATGTTGCTAAAGTAAATTCTTGATTAAGTTGAGGTGGTAGAAGCTTTGCAGGTGAACTTGTATAAATCTCCCCATCTGACCACACTATTAACCCAAACCAGATCACTGATAAAATAGAGATGCATTATCTTGTTTTGCATGGTTTCAAGCACTGATACTGAGTTATGCCTTTTTATCAATAAAAATATCTACTATAACTAAAACTCTAGGCATGATTTTTCCCAGGAGTAAATTTAGGTAACAACATATACTCCCATGAATAAACCGACGGATGCGTGGATATATGAGGATGGATAAAGGAATAAAAGCATTAGAGAGAAAATCAAAGTAACATCTATTGAGGGAAAACTCCGAGAGATACGTTTAAAATGGTGTGGACATATACAGACGACCAATAAATGTTCTAGTTAGGCGATGCGAAACTATAACAAATACGCACATCAAACAAGAAAGAGAAAAAACAAAAAAGACTTAATTAGCAATAATAAAATAAGATAAAATTTATTTAAGTATAGTTGATGATATAATAGGAGATAGAGTCTAATGGCGTAGAAAAATTCATATAGTCAATCCCACCTAATGGGATAAGACTTGATTGTTATTGTTGTTGTTGAACAAAGCCTCATGCGCCAACATATAGATATAATTATTGAAAAAAAAAAAAAAAAGAGAAAGATTTGAAGCCATTTCTTGATGGACAGGTTATGATAGCAAAATCTGCTGCATGATCTTTATTAAATTTTTTAACAGAACCTACCCATATTCCATACAGTGTCAACTAGAAAGAAACTAGAAAATAAGTAAGCAACAAGCAGAAATATCAGACATATAAATGAGAAGTTTTCCAGATAGAATTTGTATAAAAGGTTAGACCTTCCATGAAATTTGGAACCTAAAATTGTCTCCTTAAAGAGTGATAGGAGCAAAAAAAAAAGGAGCTTGGCATTAGTACATTAGATGCATTGTTGCCGCATCCATATGAATATCTGTGCCACAACCGCTAATCTCAAGGGGTATATCTCCCAAAAGAAAAAATAATCAACAAAACAGAAATGTTACATTTTCATTTAAATGATTTAAACAATTTATAGGCCTTATAATAACCAAATCTCATATGACTCACGCAACCTAGACTAAGTTTGCTTGAAATACTAAAAGGAAAAATAATAATAATAACAATAACTAAAAATACATATTCTTGAGTAGATACAAAATAAATATATTATAGACCCTCAAGAAATAAATAGTCTTTTAGACCTAAATTTAATTTAATTATTGAAAGAAGGAATTTTAGTTTGAGTTATTTATTTGAAACATTCTCCTCAACGAGAACTCAACTTGATTAGGGGTCACCATCATTCTTTGAGTCAACTTCTCAAATAAATAAAAGAGATAATCAACAGCCAAATACAAAGGCCCGAATGTTACTTCGGAACTGTATCAAATCAAATACATTGAATATTGGATTAATATTTTGGTAACTTGGCAAGTTAAATAAATAGACATTAGAATTGATTTTTCTCACAATATGAGTCAAAGAAATGGACATTAATGCTCTTAGAGAAGTATTTATAAGAGGCTCAAATTTATGAACAGCTACACAATTTAATATATTTTACTCGTACTCAATAGGTTGACAAGTTCAAAAACTATAATGATTAATTGGCAAACCACGGATCCAAAAAATCTGGATACATCATAATAATCATTACTCAATGTAAAAACCCCAGAAACTAGCATGTCTCTCTTAGATGCTCAATAGAATTCTTGTACAAGGAAAGAAATAGATAACAAAAAACCAACTCAAAGGTTGACAAGCCGATTCATGCTGAAGTTGATTGGTTAACCACTTGACCAAAAGCACGAGCTATTAGGAAAGGAACCAATTTATATATTGGCTCAAATACAACATAAGAATTAATGAGAAAATATTCTTTACACAACCACTTATCACAAAAGCTTGAATTGTTAGAGAAGAGATTATTTATGCATTTATATTAACTGTATCTAGAAACATACAAGTAGCTGCCTGCCTAAAAGTAATTCTAGGGATAGGCGGTTAGCTAACCGCCTAACGCCTAGGCGGTAGGCAAACACCTAGTCAGTAACCTGGGAGACCAACATTAAAATATGGCCATACACTCAAATTTACAATCATATATTCTCATTCATCACTTTGCAATAACAAATACTAAAACTCAAAAAGCACATAACAACAAAATATATCTTATTTCACATTGCAACTAATCGAGCAAAAACCACAATAAAACATAAGATTCTTGATGACAAATCCACATTGCAAGAAAACACAGCAAAATCATAATTAGTATCATCATAATATAAGATCCAACCTTTCCATCAAGCCACTAAACCAATTTTTTCCGATTACTAAATCTACCTCCCTCTCCCTAAACTAACCCCTTAATCCCTAATCTAATCGATTTGGTTGTCTAGGCTATCTGGGCATCGACCTAGGGCAATGTAGACAGGTCATTGAGACCACCTAGTGCCGCTTACCTCATTTTGAAGCACCTACCTACAAGAGATCACCTACAATGCAGGCAAAGTAGAGGCATACCAAAACCACCAAGGCAACCGCCTAGGCCACTTTTTTAAAATCATGGTTTGAATCACAACTAATGGCACATGATAAGTTTCTTAAAGGGAGCAAGTCATGATAAGTTGAGTCCTAGGGCACACTTAAGGATTATTTTATCTTGCAAGAAGGAACCCTAAGTGAGATAGGAAATGTGTCTAGTATATGAATAATAGCATGTTCAATGTTTCTTAAAAAGAACCACATATTAAGAAGCTCCTTTGGAATTAGCTCTTGAGAATCAATTAAAGGTTGTCTATTCCTGGGGAAGGGTCACTAGATAAGGTAGGGGCTTTAATTATTATCTTTGAGGTATTAAACTTTGTATCTCTTACATTATCTTTAGTTTCCTTTTCAAGTTACCTCCAAGGAAAGTAACCAGTGACTATTCTAGAATTAATATCTTTGAAAGAATTACAAGTTCTTTAATCTTAGAGAAAGGGTAATTAGAATATATGTAGCTCCAACTAGTATGTCATGGAATACTAATTTTGATACCACTTTGGATCTTTCAATTTAAGTATGAGGGATTTTGATTTGTTTATTAAGAGTTATAACTAGTTCCATTCCAAATTCATTAGGTTTGACAAGATTAAGCTTAATAGTAGTCTCATTATATTTAGAGACATATATGCTTGGCCTCCATGACAAACAGATCACACAACCAAGTTAGAGGCAACATGCATGGTAAATCATCACACCATATTTCTGTCCCTAGTTTCTCATTTGGAAGAACATTAACCACCTCTCTGGTGACTCACAAATAGGTGCTCTCTAGTGACCCATAAAGAGGTAAAATCCACCAAAGAAATTTTGCATGGGAGAGAATGTCATTAAAGTTCAAGTTGTATCCCAATGATTGTGGTAGTAGAGATTGTTAAGGATCCACTTATGATTAGGTCAATGTATGAGGACCCAGATGTAAATAGTATTAATCCAAAACTACTATATAGGTAGAGACACTTTGGATTTGTCCCCCACTAACACAGATTATGTTTATGTGAAGATAAGCTCATGCTTTTCCACACGTAACCTAGTATGGATGTCAATACAAAAGTATACTAACTTCTATCTCTGATAGTTCACCTAAAGGATTAACTTCTTTCTCTTCATATTTAACCACTCAGTTCTTGATTGTACCAGTATTAGAATCTTTCCTAGATATTTAATAGTGTAATTGTTGGTCAGAATGCATAATAGGATTTGAAATGAATTTCCTTATCTAAGTGATTTATTTGCTTTGGACTCTTCCCTTTATAAATTATCAAATGGCTTCAAGAAATTGATTAATCTGCAAAAGAAAAAAGATTATTAGAACTTTCTAGGTTGTTAAATTTAGTCTACAAATCCAAGTCTACATTTCTTTCTTTATTGGTGGTGGTAATTCATCATGATTTAGTTATTGGATAACTACGAGAAGATGGGAGGGAAAGCAAAAAACAAAAAATGCACGTCATAGGAAATCTAAGCTTCCTCATTCTTACTGGGTTTTATCTAACACTTGCTATAAATTTATCCTTAAAAAATGAAGATCCTTATTAATCATATTAGTCTAAACAACAGTTTTCTGTATATCATAAGTACAAAAAGTTGGGTTATGCAATATTCAATCTTCCCCCCAAAAAAGACAAAGAAAACATGAAGACAGTTTTAAGTTAGGTTACTTCATCTCAATATGACGATCTTTTCACGGAGAATTTCTTAAAATTTGTTTCGAATGATTCACTTCCTACAGAAAACCAACACAAAGACCATGTTGTTTGTGTCATTATGGTTAAACCCAAATGTTATACTCTACAACAGAATAATTGCTAAAAGTGGTGAGTTTTAATTCAAATAGCAACCAAACCTTTGATATCAGAAATAGCAAAAGCACAATCAAAATGCTAGACTTTTCAATCCAAAAATTCAAATGTCCCCATTAAATCCCTGCATCACATGGTCACCAAAGTACCTCATGGGAAAAATGCAGTTTGGAGGAGCTATAGGCTTGTTGCTGATGTAGCAGTTTTGTCATAGTTCTCTTTTATAGAAATAAATGTAAGATCCCACAAGGTCCACTCTCTTTAATCACATAATTGTCAAGGTTCAAGCTTAAAACCACATTGAAAAAGCTTCTAAAAGTGGATACGATGCTTTGGGGGTTATTTTAACACACTTACTAATCCTTGCCCACATATTTTGTTGCACTAGTGGGATAAGGGATCAAAACTTGAATAACTGGAAATTGTAATGTAGCAAACCCACAAAACAAAAATGGAAAAAGAATTTCTCTTTCTCTAGCATAGGAACCATCCTATGTCTGAGTGAAACTATAGCACTAGTAGTTTGGTCAAACCTGCTGCTCTCCAGTGTTTGATTCCTAGGGAGCATTGCTCTTGCAACTCTAGTTGGTTTATTTTTTCCTAACATAAAACTAGATATCTATATTCTTCTTAGAAGTAAGATCTTTACCTACTGATGGTCCAAGGATGATTATTTGAGGAAGCACCAACAATAATCAGTAGTTATTATAACCCAGATGTCCATGCGACACAGTTTCTACTTCAAAATTTTCACTTCTCAAAGTAGAGCGGATCCATTGGGTAAGCATATGGATGACAAAAACATGGCTAGACAAGCTGAATGAATAAAATCAAAAGCAAAGAAAAATTAGCTCATAGTAGAAGAACCATAAAATTTCACATTCACCTCAGACACAACAGGAACTTGGACATCTTTAGATTGGACTGCTGATGAGGGCACCGTCGTTGCCTCACTAATATGAACCTGACAAGAAGCACCATACTTCCCCACAGCAGCTGCCACATCACCAGGGGCCTTCATTTCTGGCGTAGTGGTGAAGTAGTCTGAAGCCAAAATTTTGTTCAACTTTTCTCTCAATCCAGCATCTAAATTGTCGACAACATGTACGTCAACCAACAAACATGCAGAAAAAAGAAACCTATCATCCACATATAACCAAAAGGCACTAACAGGTGAGCGATGTCCCAGGCTGGATAGGCTGATCAGCGTTCGTAAGCCAGAGCTTTGCGTGCCGAAGGCAGGCATGGAGAGCGTCCTTATGCGAGACACCTGAATAGACCGGCCGCGAAGTGAAAAAGGAACCAAGCGCCGATATCGCATCGAGATCCTGCTCCCCAAGCAGGTCGGTGGCATCGTCCGTCACGTAGTCGTAGGTCAAGCAGCAGCCACGCTCGTGAGTCCTAGTCAGCATCATCGCCGCAAACTCGCTCTGCGGCTTGACATCGAACAGGCACCCGAAATAGACCAAAGTCAAAATGTCAATCACGGCCCGATCCGTCTCCTCAACATCAGCGGGGACAGGGGTTTCTTCTCGAGGGGTAGAGACAGGAGGAGGGGTAGATACTGCAGGGGCGGTGGCAGAAGTGTCGCGGCCGAGCTCCTCCTGGACGGCGGCGGCGAGGGGAACCTGGAGTTTCTCGTACTCGTCGATGAGAGTGAGGATTGCAGGCTTGGAGCGGAGAACCTCTTCCTGCTCCTTGTTGAGCGGCTTCCCTTGGGCGAGGCTCTCCTCCATTTGCAAGATGCGGTTGTGTTTCTTCCGCAGGGCTCGGAGGCGCTTGTTCACCATGCTCATAACAGGCCGGTCAGCCACCGCCGACTCAGCCACCGAAGATGCCATCACTTCCTCCTCTCTGCTTCTGCTTTCGTCGGTGCGATACCACAGAGCAGTCGGCAACCTGTCCCGTTCACTGGAGGCGCGCGGCGGCTCCTGAGCTTCTCTTCGATCGCGATGGGTAAAAGTGACGGCAGCAGGAAGGCGTGGGAATTGGGACTGGGGAAGAGGAAAGGTTTCGGGGGCCTAGCCTGGGATCGCGATAAAGAGGCCTGGCTTGAAGGCCTTGTTTACTTGGATGGAAATATGAGCAGAAAGTAGTTATTTTGGCAGAATTCTCATTTCTCTCGGTGCAAAGCTTGTGCGCTCTACGTCCTCGCCCTACAACTAGATCAAATCAAGAGAAATAAATCGCTTAATACCTGATCGGGATACTTTCACTTGCTAAACTAGTAAAGTATAAGTACTTTTTTTTTCCTTTTGATAATCTATATATTCAAATTTTTGACTCGATTATTCTTGAGATAGTACGATGGGCCCCATGATTTGAACCAAACCCCTCTAAGGGTGACACACACTTTGAAATTCAAAGAGCAAGCTCAACTTTGAATCTCAAGGAATAGTTTTCAAGGGAAGATTCGCTTATTACCCTTCTCTCTTAATCATCGCATCGACTAAAGTACTTTTATTTTTGATAATATAATTGAATATAAGTAAACGTGTCCTAATTCTTCGCAAGAAAATGCTTGATCAGTTGAATGAAAATGCAAATATATCCTGGATACTACCATAGTTTTTCTTTTCTTAAAAATTTTAGGGCGATATTACTTTTACTATTCTGTTAATAGAAATGTTGCTCTACCGAATGAAGCCACCATGCTCGAGCTAGATTACATGAAGCCTTCTCTAACACTTTGTTACAGCAAGTTATGACAGAAGAATTGCAAACACTACAAAAGAATGAGACTGGAGATCTAAGTCGACTTGCCACAACTCCGACACAAAATAAAATTCTAAACTTACCATGATACCAAACTTAATGGATGATAACTATACCAACTTCGACAAGCTCCCATCCTTCCTAAACACACCTTGACAAAAAACAAAGACAGAAACCTCTTTTGTTAAATAAAAAACCTCCATTAATTGACCACCAAAAACAAAACGCCCTTGTGCTCCCGAGAATATGCTAATTGCAACTGGAACACAGAAATCCAAAAGAAGCCAATTACAAAAAGGATTTGCTTACTATGTGCTAGAACTTTGCTAAAACGAAACTAAAAGGTTCTGTAAAAGAAGATAAACGAAGTTCAGTGCTATAGATGCGATAAATATGCAGACTGGAATCAAAGTAATAGGCCATAGAATTTTATAAGCAAACAGATTGAAGAGTTGTCATTGTCAAAATAATTGTTGAGCATGAAAACAAAATTCTCATCCAAAAAAATTAGTAAAAGATTAAACTTGCAGGTGTTTTCGGCACAATCAATTAAAAGTTTGATGTAGAGTTCTCAATGTCCTCCAAATGCTGATGAGCTCAGTGAGATGTTTTAGAGCTCATCGTTTCTTCGAAACACCAACAGTTTTTCCCCTCCTGCCAGTTGTCTTAGTGTGCTGACCACGAACTCGAAGACCCC
Source organism: Wurfbainia villosa (assembly GCA_025175895.1). Classification (NCBI taxonomy): domain Eukaryota; kingdom Viridiplantae; phylum Streptophyta; class Magnoliopsida; order Zingiberales; family Zingiberaceae; genus Wurfbainia; species Wurfbainia villosa. The sequence goes on along the minus strand of CM045995.1, from coordinate 4,156,672 downwards.
AGTAGTGACGAAGTCCGCGGTGGTTCCTGCAAAAGAAAATCTGATGCTTGAAAAAAAATCAAAATGATGGAGGTTCATGAGCTGATACAACTGCAACAACATCCAAATGCTTAGCCAAGTTAAGTAGATGAGGAAATACCATTGTCTAACAGAAAAGGTGGGGAAAAGGGAACGAGCAAAGAGATCAAATTGCTAAACAAAAAGTCCTGTGGTGCCTTGCTTGGAAGATGCATTCTATATACCCAATGCCAAATCACCATGGGTTGGATGCTCTATTGCTAGCATCTAAGATTTGCAATGAAAAATAAATGATTAATCACACGGTACAACCAACAATCTACCTGGACCACCATGTTCCATAATAAGCACTGAAAGAACAGTCAAGCATCATTGTGGACCACTTTGACAGTAATAAAAATTACAAGTTTGGAACGCACAATGGAAAGCGTGATGTGGGCTTAGTAAGTATCTTGATATTGATAGAATGAAAGCAATTGAAAACCTACCAGTGACTATTTTATAATGTGCTACTGATCCAAAAATTATTTAACTTGGAAAAGAAAAAAAAATGTTAAGCAATTTGATTTGAATTCAGAAGAGAAAAGAAAGAAACGGTTTAAAATGTAAAATCAGAGTGCAGATTCAATGTATCAAAGAACAAATCGTCTGGAGTCATTGCTTTGAATGTTGGATTAGATATCCCAATTCGATGGGCTTACATGTTATTGTCGTAACCGTCCGATTGTGTCGTATTGATTCGAATATAATTAAGTGATCTAATTAATGATTCGCAGGTTTTGATTTATTGAATGTGGGTTTAATATATAGAACCCATTAGCCGAGATCCATTATTGATGATGGGCCAATAACGGATCCGGTCTGATGTCTATATATAGAGTGTAGTCCCCATAGGACTAGATATCTGACAGATCTCCTCACTTTCTATCAGTGAAGAAAGTTTTACGACACCGTCACTCCAGCACCCTACGGAAGATATGCCTCTCTTCTTCGCAGAAACTCCGTTGCAATCAGGTTCTTTAAAGCCATCATTAAGTTTTTATTTTTAATACTACATATGCCATAAGACTTAATGATAACTAGATCCTATCGCATGATTATGATTTTGTGTTCATACGGATTCAAATATATTTTGTAATCTAGCGATTCCATCAAGTGGTATCAAAGCGACTCATTTTTTCATCGATTTTATGGCAATGAGGTTTAGATTTTTCAACGAATTTCATAGTTTTTCGGCTAGGTATTGATCTAGCGAAGAAAATGTTGTTTAATCGTCGAAATCGAAGTAGAAAACCTAGTATTATGCATTAGATTTAAAGTTTTTGAGTTTTCCATGAAGAACATGAAGAACGACGGCATAACCGTCATTGTTCATGGTGAAACCGTCATATTTTATTCAAAAAAATCATTCTGAGTCGCCTATCAGTCGATTGTTGCGCCTATAAAATTAAATAGAATATTTTTAAGTCAACTATAGGATTGGACTGGACACATTAGTCTACTGGCCCTTAAAGGCAATCAACTGATGTGCTTAAACTTGGGCACAAAAGGTGTTCGAGTTAACTGAGACACTCGACTGCTATAAAATACCAATTGACTAATGAGTCCAAGTTTAAGCACAGAAAGATTGCAAGTCGACTGGAGCACTCGACTGATTATATCTGTCAACTGCTATCAGACATCAATCTACTGGTGCTCATAAAATCATCCATAGAAAATTTTTTAATCAACTGATGACCATCAGTCGACTACTATTAGTATTAGTAGACTAATATTGTTGTGGATAAGATCGAATACAGTTTGTTATAGGAAACTTTCAGATGTTATAACTTTTAACTCCGGATTAGTTTTGAGATGTTCCAGGATGCGTTTCGAAGCTCATTCAAAGATTTATATTTGTTATTGACTTTTCGATTCTCAAAAATGATGTTTATGGCCTTTTTGAGAGCTCTGAAGTTTTGTAGTCTTTCTTAAGGTCGTTTTCTGCATCATTAAATTATAACAATAAAGTTAGTTTGCTAGATTTTCTAATGTATCTATCTATGCATATGATTATATTTCAAACTAATATTATCGCCAAAGTGAGACATATTAATATATATATATATATATATATATATATATATACTAAACATAATTAGTCCAAAAAAAAGTTATGTTTAGAATGATTTACATATAAAAAATAAATTCCATTGATAAATTTTGTTGATCGTGCGCACAAGGTGTCGGTCAAAAGCAAAACATTTTGTCTAGTAAAGGATGGTAAACCATAGACTCAGATAAATATAACTCATATAAAAGATAAATTTGTATTATGCGCATCATGTGTCGACCGAAAGAAAAACAAGTGGTGTGACTAACGAAAGTTATTGTGAGCTATAATTTTGAGAGCATCGCTAATAAATCACATTACAATCCAAAGACTAAATGTGATGTTGTATTTAGTATCTCATTCTTGCCTATACATACTCATATATGCATATTATGTGTATTATTTATTATAATCTTTTTATATCCTTGGCAATAATGTACGATTGTGTTCATATACTCTCTTTCTTATTCAGTGCATTCAGTAACGGCCAACTTAAACAACATTCCAACAAATTTAATTTTAAAAATCACTAAAAATGAAATGACCATTAATATGAGTAAGAATATTGAGACTGCAGTGTCTGATAATAAATTTCTCAACTTTGTTAATTCAATTTTATCACTGTACCTACACACACATGGTGGATAAATACTGAAACTATCACTCATATTAGTGTCAGTGTATATTATTGTCTTAGTAGTTGATTGTCTATTGATAGTAAAAGATACATCTATACTGATAATAACAAAAAAGCTAAAGTGACTGCTATAGATCTTTTTCAATTTTGTCTAAGGATCAATGTATTTTTAGATTTGAAGAATACATTTGTTGTTCCATCATTTAAACGAAACTCAATTTCTATTTCCTATTTGGATAAATCAAGATACTCTTGTTCATTTGGAAATGAAACATTTTTGTATTTTTCAAAATTCAATATTTATTAGTACAGATTCCTTGATTGATAGGTTATATAGGTTAAATATCATAGCTCTCACAGGCAACGAAATAATACACAGTATAAGTACAAAGCCCAATTTGATTAACAAAAATTCATCTATATAGTGATATAGACATATAGGACTTATACCCAAACAACGCCTAGAAAAGTTAATGCCACAATGAATTCTCCATTCTCTTAATACGTCAGACTTTGATATCTACATAGAGTGTGTCAAAGGGAATACTACTAACAAAAGAAATAAAGATGCAAGTCGATATAGTAATAATACTTTAAAACTAATACATACAGATATATATATGTGTTCTAAGGTATCTTGGAATGGACAAATATTTTTTATCAGTTTTATTGATGACTACTCCCAATATATCTATTTGTACCTTTTGTAAGAGAAGTCAGAGTCCTTTAATATGTTCACAATCTTCAAAGCCAAAGTCGAATCAACTAGGTAAGAAGATCAAAACTGTCAAATCCGACCGTAGAGGTGAATATTACGATTGTTATGATGAATCTAGTGAACAATATCTAGGACCTTTTGTCAATTACCTTTCTGAGTGTGAGATTGTGGCTTAATACACCATGTATGGTACTCATCAAAATGGTATAGCTAAGCGAAGGAATCGAACCTAAAGAACAAAGTGAGAAGTATGATGTCTTTTACTTCTTTATCAGAGTCCCTATGGGGTGAAGGACTCAAGACTGCAGTTTACTTACTCAAAAATATACCCAATAAGGCAATGAGTAAATCTCATATGACATTTACACGTTTAAGGTTGTCCAATTGAGGTTAGGACTTTATAGGCCTAATGAAAGAAAAATTGGACACAGAGATAGTTAGCTGTCATTTTATGAGGTATTATGAAAAGTCAAGGGACTTTAATTTTTATAACTTCTCAAATAAGTCCTTTTTCGAGACGGAAAATGTCAAGTTCATTAAGGATAGTGAAAGCACTAAACTCAAGGGCATACCTTTTAAGGAGGATAGCACTGGTCATCCTATCTTAGTTACTACAAGTGCAACTAATGGTAGTATGATATTCATATCCTATATTATTGGTGTTGTATATCCAGTGGGCGTAGCACTTCATGATGTCCCTACATTTGTCCTCCCTATGCAAGTATAGGAATTATCTTCTCAGGTTGAGGCACATTCTCTTATGGTTGAGCAGGTTCCTCAAGCATCTCAAATGTCTCAAGCACAAGCGCCTCTAAGGTCATCCATCAGAGAAAGAAGAATCACAATTTCATGAGAGTATGTATATCTCCAAGAGCATGAGTTTAACATTGGATTGGAAGATGATCCTTCATCTTTCCAGAAAATCAAGTTGTGCTCTAACTTTGAAAAGTGGACTAAAGCCATGAAGAATGAGATGAAGTTCATAGTGGACAATGGTATATGAGAGCTAGTCAAATTGTTTGAATAAGCGAAACTTATTGGTTATAAATGGATATTTAAAATCAAATGAGATTGACTGAGCAATGTCGAAAAGTATAAGACACGTCTTATATCCAAGGGATTCACTTAGGAGGTTATTGATTATAATGAGATTTTTTCACGTGTCTACGAAAGACTCTCTAAGGATAATCATGATACTTGTAACTTATTATGATCTAGAACTACATCAAATGGACATCAGGACTGCGTTTCTTAATGGTGACATTAAGGAAACAATATATACAGGACAGCGAAATAACTTTGAATTTGATGATTTAAAACACCCAGTATACAAACTATATAAGTCCATTTATGGTTTAAAATTTGGCATTCCTTCAATAGTACTGAAAATTATGATCAAGAGATTACCTCATTCGATTTTAAAAAGAAATCCATTGATCAGTAAAATATGTCAAGCTCAGCGGGAATTTTTCTCATGCTTAGGCTATGGGAAGCATCGTGTACACACAAATATGTATGCATTTATTATAGTGTACATAATAGGAATATTAGGCAGATAATTAAATAAGTACATTGTAAAGAGAGTCATACAATATTTGCAATAAATTATTAAAATGCTCACATAGCGAAGATTTGACCGCTTGAAGGCGGTCAGATATTAAAACTTCGCATTTTGATAGATGTCTAAACAGTGGAAAGTTTACATTATGATATATCTTCATATTGTTAGGAAAAGCATCAAACAGACACTGATAGCCACCTCAATAATGAAAGTTAAATTTGTAAATGCTACAGACCATTCAATTATAGAATATGACTTCAAAATTTATTATAGGATTAGAAATCATTTGGGATCTCAATGGTCATTGAGGATCCACTGTGATAACTATGAAATTTTAGGCCAGAACAATCGGACATGTCAAATTTATTGTGCATCGACATAAAATGTCTAACGATTAAAAGAAAAAGTTTAGAGTGGTCAAGCATTAATAGAGCATATTCATATAGACTTTATATTATCCATTATCAACATGGGCTAAGAATGGGAGTTCTTCATACGGATAAAATATCCATTCAGTGAAAATTTTGTATATTCAGAATGCTCTATAATTAGGACACATGTATGGTCTGATTTATTGTGCACACTAAGATAGAAAAATATATATATATTTTATCGTTGCCACTCTATATAAAGACATCTTGATTTACTAATGCAATTAACATATGATGATTATAAATATGATGTACGACTATTTTGAGTCATAAGGTTATAATCACGATTTGCTAATGTGGTTGCAAATGTTGCTTACAAACATGAACGAGAGTATGTTGTAGGTCATAAGGAGGATCAATAGGGAATTGACATGTGCAAATTGTTATGTTTGAGAGGTGTCCTAAGGCAATCGCCTTATGGTTGTACTATTTATTTGATAAATAAAGATTCACTATTTGAGTGCGCATGTCATATGTGTTTGATTGGATCTTAAACTCATTTACTGAATGTCCGCGATACGATTCATAGCATGAGAGAATTTATGATTTGATCACAACTAGTGAGTATCTCTACATTGTAATTATGAATGTATTGAAATAATCCCTAGTCGATGAATTGATGAGTTCGAGCATCATCGATTCTAGGAGACTAGCACGGGTTATACTCGGTTTATCCAAGCAACTGCTCCTCACTGGTTAGAGACATTGAGATGTCGAGAGTTAAACGTAGATGTTAGTTATGGTAACTAGTTCATGGAGACTCCATCAGAAGACTATACGGTTCTCTCGTACATAAGATATGTCTGAACTTTCTATGCAACTCGAGTAGCGAGTTTTCGACTTGAGGTATTAAGTCATCGAGAGACTTATACTTTGACATCTTAATGATACATCTCTACTGAGGTGGGACGAGATGATTGGGTATAAGTCGAAGTGTCGAAGGTGATTGAATAGCCAACAAAGGATTCGTACTCCTGCGAGGAGACGATATATACTCAGATTACTCGTTTTGCCAAAGCATAAGAGTAATCTTCGGATACACGTTTAAATAATTAGAATCCATTGCAAGGAAATAAGACTTGGGTTAGTGAGTATCGACTTACATACATATGAAACGAAGTATAAGATGAGGAACGAGCAATTCATCATCGAAGGGTTCGGAAATGGTTCCGAGATCAACCGTTGATTTTTCGGTTAATTGGAATCATAATGTACTACTAAGTGTCACTCATGATCGTTCCATAATTAATGGTTAATTATAAACGGCCTGTTGGGAATCCTATACTATAAATAAAAAATTCGCAACGGAAAAAGGATCTCTCGAACGATCTATACGAAAGAAAACTCATACTAAAAAATAGATCTATAAAGCCCTATCCTATAGGGTATACCTTGATGTGCTTTGTCATTCACAAATCTTGATCTCTTGCGTTCGCTGTACGCTTTATGGTATCCACACGAACACTCTTTGGAAAAAGGTTGTGCTAGCAACACCCTAGGCCAAGAGAAGATTTTGGCCAAAGGAAGAAGAGGGGAAAAACAAAGGCAATTTTCAACCAAAAACATCATGATCCAAGGCCCCCTTTTTATATTCATCCCATGAATATGAAAGTTTTCATCCAACCCTTTTTTCCTCTTCAACGCATTTATTAAATTATAATCATGAAAAAGAGGTTTCATCCAACTCTGGTTTTCCTCTTCAACGATTTATTAATCCACATTAATCATGCATGATGAATTTATACCATCCAAATTGATTTGAGTCCAAATCAATTTGAGTCCATTCATCCAACTTTTGATTTTCCCTCTTCAATGCATGATTAATCCACATTAATCATGCACGATGAATTTATTCCATCCAAATTGATTTGAGTCCAACTCAAATTCGACCATTTAATTTGAGTCTAACTCAAATCCAATCTTTTCAATGAATCCAATTTAATACCTAATGATTCATTTAGTTAAACTAAAATTAATGTCATCTCCAAAATAACATGTTCTTTAGCTGATAAGTTTTCGAACGCGATGTCTAAACCACTTTAGATACGAATGATGCATCTAGCGATCATCATACCCAAGTTACAAAAATGCCAAGATCCGACAAAACCTTCTGACTATTATCTATTTATGTGTCTTCTATCCTCGATGTCTTAGATCGATCAACGAGGCATATACCGTCATCCCCTTATCGATCTTTATGTTTCGATCCCCAAGTAGACTACCAAACAAACGAGCTCATACCTCATATCGACCATTCGAGTACGGTCACGATTTCGTCATACTTCATCAGCGAAAGATATCACTCCGATATAGGGATAGATCTCATCTACATCACCTCATCCCTCCGCATAATTATACATACCCAAAGGATGCCTTTATAGTCCACCTTGTTATTTGCTAACGATACCAAAGTACATACCCATATATGGGAATCATAGTGATTTCGTCAAGGACTATTCATACTAATAAATCATATGAAAGTTTATGACATTCATATAACGATCCATGAAACTTTCACATTCAATTCACATATATATTCTTCAATATATATACCACGTGTCAACGTGATATCACAAATCCACGACTTCATGAGATCAAGTCATCCATTAATTGTCAATGTATTAATATATCCTCTTTCATTAATACAATACTGACTAGAATTTTAAAATGGTTCTCTATAGTTTTTCATAATCAATTCTAATCGATATATATAGATTAGAACCTCTATTGAGCATTATTATATTTATTCGTGACACGCAAAAGTAAATATAATAATAAATCTTTATTATTAACAATACGATATAGATCCCTAATCAATCATCTCACGATTACTAATTTATTAAATCTCCCCACTAAAGATTAATCAATCAGAATCTCTAAGAATCTGATCTAAGATGACCATCACGCTCATACCAAAGCCGCCAAGGATCCGCAATGTTAGATCGATTTACTCAGATATCCGACATCTCCTCTATCGATGATCTCGAACGAGGTGATACCACCATAGTATATGTTCAAAGGAGAACGAGATTCCTATCGCTTATGTTATTGTCACAATAAAGCTCGTAGGCTCACGCGCTAGAACTACACCAAACTAAACAAACTTCTGATCTAAATAATCTTCACGATCGTAGCGATATACTCCCTCTAAGTAGAATCGCGTGTCTTTAACTCTTCCATTTCACAAAGACCACTATTTAAAACAAAAGACATACGATGCGATCTATAATCGCCCTCATGTCGTTAAGCTATCGCAGAACTTTACAAGCCCTTATCGCTTAAATATCAAGAAATATTCTTTAGTTCTTCTCAAGTACTTAAGAATATTTCGACGGCCATCCAGACAATATTCGATACTCACGCTTAAAGCATACGAGACATCAAGACGTATAAGATAACAGACATATAGAATAAATGGATAAGGATCGACCACGTGTTCCCTTCTTCAAGGGCATCGACCTTCGAAGGCTCACACACGCGACATCGACGTAAATCCTTCGAATTCTCAGACGGCAAAACGCTTAAGCACCTCGATGACTCGACGCAAGCAATCTCAGATCATCTTTATAAATCTTAATACCTAAAATGAGTACACCTAAGTCCTTCATCGAGAAACAATTCAAGCCAAGTCTTCACGACTACAACATGGGATGTCATTTCCAATAAGAAGTATGCCATCAACATACAAGATAAGAAAGATAATTACGCCCCACTAACCCTTCAGACAAAGATTCATCTTCATTCTTTAAAACCAAACTGTGATCACATCATCGAATCAAGATTTCAACTTCTGCTAATTAAATTTCGACACTACACGAAAATACGATACTAATACGATCCGCTTTTCGTGATACGGATCGTATTTTCGGATTCGTCTATTTCGTCTATCTCTTAAGCGTAAAAATTTCGTCGGATTATGTTTGTCTTCGGATCTCATAGATCCGTTAGATTCATTTTTCTTTTACTTAAAAAATCTAGACGTAAAGGAAATAAGATGAACGACATTTGCATAATCTCTATAAGTGAAAATTCATTTTATTTTTACGATAATTCTAGGATGTATATTTTATGGGCTACGCACTTATAATCTAATGGGTAGTGATGAGAATTAATTTTTGTAAGCTCGTTTAATTTATTACATTATCGATTTACGAGTCTTTGATCTATTATGTGGATCATACCTAATAATCTATTTTATACTTTATTTGCTATCATTTTCGAAATTATGAGTTGTTTTGTCTATCGTTCGGGATCGTATTCGCAATCCGCTTTACACGCCTTTTTCGTAATGGATCGCTCATTGGTTCGTTCGGATTGAACCCATTACCTAAAAATTAAGCGGATATGGATTAACGCGGATCGTGTTTGATCGTGTCAAGACACGAATCCAATCCATTATCCGATTCACAGTCTACTTTAAATCATAAATGGACTCGGCTTGATACCTCCGATGCCTTGGATCTATAAAACCCTCAAGTTGTGCCATGTACACATCCTCGAGGAGGTTTCCATTCAGAAACGCAGTTTTGACATCCATTTGCCAGATCTCATAATCGTGGTAAACTGCAATAACAAGCATGATCCGAATAGACTTAAGTATCGCAACGGGTGAAAAAGTTTCATCATAGTCAATACCATGAATCTGTTTGAAACCTTTAGCTATCAATTGCCCTTTATAGGTATGCATAAGACCATCCATGTCAGCCTTTCTCTTAAAGACCCACTTAAACCCAATGCTCAATTCTTGGATCGACCAAAGTTCATATACTAGTGTACAGATTCCATTTTGGATCTCGGCCTCTAGCCATTTCTTAACTGGCTCATCACATCTTCGATAGGATGTCCTCAACTCAACAAGCATAACGCATCATCGTGACAAGAGAAATGAATATCTCGGTGACGGCGTATCTATCCTACTGCGAAGAGGTTAGTCTACTTGAATAGGTTGTTGCTCCACAACTTCAAGAACAATGATCATCCACAACACTTTGTGGTGTCTGCTCAATTTCCATCTTATTTTTATCTTGAATTTCTTCAAGAGATTTTACTCCAGTTCTTCTAGAAATAAACTCTCTTCTAGAAATACGCCATTTCTGACAAACACTGCCTTGTGTGGGTTTGTAAGTAATATCCTTCGTTTCCTTAGAATATCCTACAAAGTAGCACTTGCGATTCTTAGTTTGTCGGAGACTTGACGTCGAACATAAGACTCACATCCCCAAATCTTCATAAAAGACATCTTGAGACTCTTCCCAGTCCATATCGCATATGGTGTCTTTATGACTACCTTAGATGGGACGCGATTAAGTGTGAAAGCAACCGTCTCTAAAGCATATCCCCAGAAGAAAGAAGGAAGATTTGTGTGACTTATCATGGATCGTACCATATCTAATAATGTACGATCTCTCCTTTCTGATACACCATTCCACCGGTGTTCGGAGTAAGTTGAGATCTAATCCCAAACTCAACGAGATAGTCAAAAAACTTAGCTAAGGTATTCCCACCTCGATCCGATCAAGCACTTTAATACTCTTACCAAGTTGGTTTCAGATTTCATTCTTGAATTCTTTGAACTTTCAAATGATTGATTGTGTCTCAAGATACATATATTCATATCTCGAAATCATCAAGAAAAGTAACGGCAGATAGCCTCCTCTACCGCTACATCGAAAGGTCCACATACATCGATGTATGAGTTCTAACAAATCGAGCTCGCTCGCCATGCCACTAAACGGAGTCTCGTCATCTGCAAGACAAGATTCGCACGCCTCATACGATTCAAAATCAAATGAGTCCAGAATTCATCCTATGGAGTTGGGATACGCGACTTTCATTTATGTGACCGAGCGATAATAAAAATATATTCGTTGGGATCGTTAGATTTGAACCGTTGTATTTATGTTATAGATCGGGTTTTCAAGATCTAGAAGATAGAGACCATTCGCGAAGACTATAAAACATATCACGTAAATAAGCGAACATACTTGTCCTTTATTACAACGAGAAACCTTTCTTGTCTAAACAAGAAAGCGGAGATAATGTTTTTAGTTAAGGCAGTACATAACAAAGATTCTTCTAGTTAAGATAAGCCCGTGAAAAAAAAAATATGTCCCTACAAAGAATGGGCGTGACTTTTTTATCGCTACCAGTCCACCTCGCCTTCACAACGATCTAGTCTTCAAAGGCCTGACATCGTAGTAAATGTGAGAAGCACACGATTTAATACCCAAGGCGAGATTGATAAATCGACTTCGATAACATGTATACCGAGGTGAAGTCTCACTTCTCTTCCTTTTCACCTCTTCCGTATAGCTTGCGCTTTCTTCCAATGTCCGGGTCTCACGGAAGCATTCCTTCCTGTACACCCCTTCTTTAGGTTTTAATGCATTTGTCTTCGCTTTGCTCGAGTCTTACCCTTACCTTGCTTTGCCTTTGCCTTTGTTCACCATCAAAATGGTACTGTCTTCTTAAGGTTGAGAAGTTCAGAATACGCTCAACAACTCAGTAAAGACTCAATTCATTATGTCAGAGGTTACAAATCGATGTAGCTTTGGTAGCGATCAAGAACAAGGTCAGCGGGTCAACTCGCCCAACGGAAATCTCAATCTCAGGTTCTCAACGCATCCAATCATCTTGAGTACGAGTGTCACGGAGTTTCTTCTGCATTTCAGATTGAAACAAGGTCTTTGACATTTCAGATCTCGTGCCTCTCCTTCCCTCGATATAATTGTTTCGGATCCAACCATACCATGTATCCATGTTTCGTGCTCAAGCTGGTCGATGGGTAAGCATAAGGCACGCACATTCATCCATCTGATGCTTATAAGCATCCTCAGCACGTAGTCGTAGGGGCGTGGTTCAGAACGGACTACTCAGGACATATAGTTGCTTGAGGACTATCCTCAAGTTCCTATATCATTTAGGAAATTACCCAGAGCTTGTCCTTATCGAGACGATCGCAGAGAGAGTGTTTTATGATTCGATTTACACGTGGTGATCTACAATAGTATGCAAAAATGTATCATATTTCAATCATTTAATTAGGCCTTTTAACTAAATGATTCTCCCATCGTCACAAATGAGACAAGATTCATATTATACCGTCTTGAGTTAGCTTCGCCCAAGACTCGTATAAGCTAGGTAGGTAACTTCACTAATTACATCTAATGTAACTCTCAGACATCTATGAACAACATTATTTGTCTATGCCCATCGTGAGAGACATTCTACTAAATTATCACTCATCTTGAGTTAGCTTTGGCTAATCGCCCAAGATTTGTATAATGTAGATAGATATCCCGCATGAGTTATGCCTCTAAGTTCATCAATCCAGATAGAGAGCTTAGTTAAGTTAAACCCGAGGTTTAATAGGCGACATCACAATTGTCTGTCGTACTTAATGAGATAAATCGAGTCACTTTGCTTTAAACGCGCTACGATTGATAATAGTAAGTATTAAACTTTGGTAGGCGTATAATAAGTGACTTTAATTTTGTGACAACAAACTACGCATCACATACAACATCACACGCATCACATATAATCATAGTATATCAACATATAAACTTATACGTGATATGGTTATGGCCCGAATCTACGATTTCCTCAAGCCAATGAGAAGAGGACGGTCAACCTAGGATTGATCTCCTCCAACCGCATCCTTTGGTTGTTTTGTCGTTGGCATCCTTCTTATAACCGTCCTCGATGGACTTTCCACTCATCATTTTAGACATTCCAAAAATAAGAATACTCGATATTCGAGTCAGATCTATTTTACAACTAGAAAAATAGAGAGGAGGCACGACTGATCCGTGCGAAAAAAACTCATACTAAAAAATAGATCTATAAAGCCTCTATCTATAGGGTATACCTTTGATGTATGTCCTTTGTTTATCCCACTTGTCCCGCGGTCAGTCGGATCTCTTGCGTTGAGTGTCGTGCCTCTAGTATCCACGAACACTCTTTGGAGAAAGGTTGTCTTAGCAACACCACAGATGCTAAGCCGAGAAGATTTGGCGAGGAAGAAGGGAAAAAGCAAAGCGATTTTCAACGAAAACATCGTGATCCAAGGCCCCCTTTTATATTCATCCCATGGATATGAAAGGTTTAATCAACCCTTGGTCTTCCCTCTTGATGCATGATTAATCCATTAATCATGCGTGAAAAGATTTAAATCCAACTCTTGGTTTTCCCTCTTGATCGTGATTAATCGCGTTAATCATGCATGATGAATTATACCATCAAATTGATTTGAGTCGACTTAAGTCGAATCGATTTGAGTCCATTCATCCAACTTTTGATTTTCCTCTTGATGCATGATTAATCCACATTAATCATGCACGATGAATTTATTCCATCGAATTGATTTGAGTCGACTCAAGTCGAATCCATTTTGAGTCGACTCGAATTCGGCCATTTAATTTGAGTCTAACTCGAATCGATCATTTAATAAATCAAATTCAATGCCATGATTCGTTTAGTCGAGCTAAAATTAATGTCATCTCGAAAACAACATGTTCTTTGTGTGTAACCCTATAGGTTTTCTTAATGTTAGCGATGTCTCTAAACCACTTTGAACATAAGCATGAGCTAGCGTCTAGCAATGCATCATTGCTACTACTCGAGTTCTGAAAATGTCGAGATCAAATGAAAACCTTTACGTGACTATTATCTTGTATGAGTGTCCTTATCCTTGATATCTTAGATCGATCGATGAGGCATTCTTTATGTTTCTTGATCCCCGAATAGACTCGCTCGAAAACGAATGAGCTCGATATCTCATATTAAGCTCGTTTGAGCGATCATCGTGCATTTCGTGGTCGTACTCTGATCAAAGGTCAAAGATATCACTCATCGTATGGGAGGGATAGATCTCATCTACATCACTCACATCCCTCCGCGTAATTTATTATATACCCGGTGATCACCTTTATAGTCCACGCTATTCGGTTGGCGTTTGATGATGCAAGTCATGCTCGTATGTAGGGAACGATATAGTGATTTGGTCTAGGATTGACTATTCATAATAATCGCGTAGAAAATTTATGACACTCATATAACGATCCGTAAAACTTTCTCATGGCGAGTCAATTCGATATATATATATTCTCGATATATATACTCATTGTCGATGTGATATCACATATCCAGCGACTTGTGAGATTAAGTCGTCCGTTGACTCTGAAGCTAGTCTCGATGTATTAATATATCTCTTTATACAATGTCTGATACTAGGAATGTTTAAGAATAGTGTTCTCTCTGACTTCTGCATGTCGATTCTACCGATTGATATCTTGTAGATTAAAACTCTTATTCAAGAGCATTATTATATTTATTTGGTGAATATAATAATCAATCTTTATCTGTTATTAATGAAATATGATCATATGATCCTAATCAATCATCTCGTGATTAGCGCTAAAGAGTTGACACTAACACGGCCATAAAGTGAGAATCTATTAGGTCACAGAGACTTAAAATGAGTTTGAGAATTGGATTCTCGAGATCGAGAGAGATCGAGTTTGGTTGGATCGAACACATGTGAAATACGAAAATATTTGTCGAGTTGAAAATCACGAAAGAATGGCGTCTTAAGAAGACAGGTTGAGCCTTAAAAGGTTTAATTATAAATCAAACTCATTTAGTTTTAATTAAAAGGGCCCTCTTTTGGTTAAGGGCTCAATCAGGGTTTAATGGATGAAATGAAGCCTTAATGATTATGGGCTTAGGGATTTAATCCACTAACCTATAACCCATTAGGATTAGTGCATATATAAAGGGTTATAAAGGCTAAACCTAATGAATAGAAGTCCTTAAGGCCCTCTTCCTCAACCTAGCCGAACCTAGGAGAATTATGGTTTGGTGTTCTGCCTGCCATCAAAGAAACAATGGTTGTTTCCACCTCTTTAGAGGTCGGCCACTCTAGGTTTTAGGGTTGTTGTTGTCGCTTATTGAAGCTTCAAAACAGCGACTAATTCCGACACGAATCGACAACCTTACGAAGGTTGTTCGAAGACTCGTTTCTGTTGCAAAACGAGTTGGCGATTGCTCTTCGATCACCCGACCTTCTTGCTTCGTCTAGTAGCGAAGAGAAGGTCAAACTCGTGGCTTTGAGAAGTCGTCCCTCCAAAGATTCGGCGTGGATACGAGTAGAGACGAAGCTCCGCGAGCGTCGTACGGTTGATGTCCTTCCAACTCGCCATCATCCGCAAGGTATACCTAGAGTAAAATATATTTTATTCTTGTTGTATGTAAAATTTTATTTGGCAGATATGTCCGCACGTGTTGTAATCCTGCATGCGTGGGTGTGAGTGTTGTAATAATTTAGGAAATTATTACGTTTTTCTTCTGCTGCGTTCGTTTGTGAAACGACAAAAATACATCTACACGTCGGTCGTAACCCAACACAAATCACATTTCATGCAATTCTCATGCAACACATTCACATCTGATCTATATCATTAATGGCATAGATCGGATTGTTTACATACAAACAATTTCAGACCAGATTGTTTTTATTCAATACGGTATAATGAGCCAACTAAAGAATTTCGGTCATGTGTTACATACAAAATCACATACAACCCAAGTAGGAAATTATTGGATTAGATATCCCAAATCGGTGGGCTTACATGTTATTGTCATAACCATCTGATTGTGTTATATTAGTTCGAACTCAATTAAGTGATTTAATTAATTATTCGCAGGTTTTAGTTATTGTTGTGAGTTTAATGTGTAGAACTCATTAGCCCGAATCCGTTATTGATGATGGGGTGATAACGGATCCTGCCCGATCTCTATATATAAGGTGTGGTCTCCGTAGGATTGGGTATCTGATAGATCTCCTCGCTTCCTATCAATGAGTAGAGTTTTACGGCGCCGTCACCTTAGCATCCTACGGAAGATCTGCCTTTCTTCTTCAGGGGAACTCCGATTCTTAAAGACAACGGACGATGGTCAATCCACTACAATCAAATTCTTTAAAGTCATCATTAAATTTTTTGTTTTTAATATTGCATATGTCATAAGACTTGATGATAACTAAATCCTATCGTATGATTATGATTTTGTGTTCATAAGGATTCAAATATATTTTGTAATCTAACAGTTCCATCATTGAAAACTCTAGGAAATAGTAGCAATGTGCAATCAAGAGAGTTACAAATTTACAGAAATATTTTAATAAGAAACTTGAGAGTTTTAGGATAAGCTAACCTTATCTTCTTCAGCCTCTCAAGGTCATCCCTCAGCTTCATGTCCAAGGCATTTGAAACAACCTGAGAATACCTGCCATCTTTGTAATCTTTCTTCCTGTTCAAGAACCAATCGGGAATCTTGAACTGACGTGGGTTCGCAACAACCGTCATCAGATTCTCAAGTTCAGCAGCAGAAAGCTCGCCAGCCCTACAGAAAGGCAATGCTCTGTTTACATATGGGAGTGGATCACAGATGGATGTGACAAACTTAGGAGCGTGGGAAGGGAAAGGAATCCATAGCCTATTATATTTGTTTCCCTTAATCGAGGAAGGTTGGTAAAATCAATCCCTTATATTGTTTACTTAGATAAATAAAAAGAAAATTAAATTCTTTATTGTCCAAAATATCTTATCCTTCTCAACCTAAATACTATGGATTAACTTTTTGTTGGGGAAATGAAGAGTCGTATTAATTATAATTATAGTGTGTAATTTTGTGAGTGAGGAAAGGTTACATGTCATTTTGTTTTCCATCCTTTGTTTTCCGATCAGTTTTGACTTCAAAATTAATCACTTGATTGATTAAGTTTCCTTTCCCTCCCAAAATTTCAATGAAGTAAAAGGTGGAAATTTTTCTCTCTCTAATTTTTCTTTCCGCTCTCCCAAGTAAACAGGCATAAGACTGACTAGTTAAATGAAAGGAACTCAGAAGACGGCTCTAGAGCAGCTTAATCAAAGAAAATTAAAGATATAGCTTTTAGATTCTTTCACTGTGACAAAAAGATGAACTTGCAAAGATATTTAAAGGAACACTAGGATCAACAACTTCCAAGGATAGCGATCCATAGGAGAAAAAAACAACCTTTTGTTCATGTCGACGTCGGCCTTCTTGCAGACAATATTGGCAAAGCGGCGGCCAATACCTTTGATGGAGGTAAGGGCGAACATGATCTTCTGCTTCCCATCAACGTTCGTGTTCAGAACACGAAGAATATGCTGGAAATCCTCGTTGGCGACCAGCGACTGCAGAAAACAAAAGGCCCAATAATTACTCGGAAGAAGTAAAAGCCAGTCCAAGATCGAAACAACCGGAAGACCCATCGCAAAACTCACCATGGCGTCAGGTAGGGTTTCACTCTCTACGCTCTTCTCGCTGCGAGCGGCGGCAAAGCAAAGAGCACCACCTTCGGAACAAACGATTTATTTATCGGGGTAACAATAGTTTGACTTCTTAATCTTGCTCGTGACTGGTTTAAAAATGGTTTAACAAGTGGGTCCCGCACCTCGCATGCACCGCATACATTTTAGGTTACGTTGAAAAGGTCAAGCACGTGTGCAGATTGGAACCGTACGTGAGGTTGAAAGGGTCGAGCACGTGTGCGGATTGGAACCAGACCGAGGTGACTCGGTTCGAATAGAGAATATTCAGTTTGAGTTAATCAAAATAAATTTATTATGGAACAAATAAAATCCAAAAATCAAATCTCCAGTGGCCTCCTTAGCAAAATCCCTATGGAAGGGTCTCCCTAACTACTGCAATCACTATTTTGAGAAACATCCGATGGTTTACTGATTTTTTTGTTAGGTTTTATTAAAAGATTTCGTACCAATCAAAATATTTTTTTATTTTATAAATTCATGGATCATGATCTTTTCTATACTTATCAATATGAATTTAAATTGTACTCTTAACAATCCCAATAATATCACTCTCAAATGAAGAATATATTGGATCTTTCTTAAGTCCATCCGTTTTCAAAAAAAAATCTCTCTTTGATGTTAAATCTTCAACTCGTCAGATCTTTCTATCAATTGTCTGATCCAATTGGACTTTTTATTTTGTATCCAACTAGATCTTCTTATCAGTTGTTCGGTTCTTTTGATTTAACTAGATTTCTTGCCTCGTGTCCTACCAAGTCTTTTTATCAATTGTCCGATTCTCCTGATTCAATTGGATTTTTTATGATAGTGTCTAATTCTCTTGATCCAGATATAGGAGCTCCCACTTCTTTCATTCAAAACTCATGGCTCAATTTAGACAATTGGCTCTGATACACTTATTAGTACCAATGAAATTTATATATCTCCATAATGATATAATATTGTTCACTTTTAGGCTAAGCTTTTATGATTCTATTTTTAGACTTTATCCAAAAGATCTCATACCAATTGAGATATATTCTCATCTTATAACTTCATGATCTTTTACATAGTTTTTATCGATGTGAAATTTTGATTATACTCTCAATAATCTCAACATCCATAACTACCCAAAGAGAAGGTCATCGTTGCTCCTCTGATTCTTTTATATGAGAGTTGATGGTCGTTCTCCAGGTATTCACCATCGCAACTTTTTGATATGTTCCCACGGACGATACCCTTTTTTATGTTAGCTCTCAAGGTCGAGCCATCTTCTTTCCTTCAAATATCACTCGAAAGACTTTAGGACCTATGATGACTCGAACGACTTTAAGACCCTGCACTAAAACATACGTCAACAAACGTCAACGTGACCAATGTGACCTCTTCGACGATCAAGTAGACACCTCAAGTTTAGAATTGTCCAAATACAGTCTCATGGTTTCATATTTATCAGAGGGCATACCTCATTCCTTTTTTACCTCTCCCATTAAACGTAAATTTAATGTTCATATATTGCATGCATCCGAGCCACAATTGGAAACTCCGAACCATCCAAACGTGATGTTGGAAATTCAAATTCTATGACCACTGTATTCCTTGGAATATAATTCTCAGCACCACTTTTTCGGCCTGATTTCTGATTTATATCAGTCTGATTTTTGAAATATAACTATAGATACCTAATAAAATTTTAAATATCAAAAATTTTGGATGGATATACAGAGGGGCACTTCCCGAACCTAATGGACTTGGATTGGATCGAAGAAGAGGTGAATAGGGTCGTCAATGGATTTTGACAGAACCCCATTAATGGAACTAGAGAAGTCCAAATTCTGAAATATTGATATGGACTAAAAGATCTTATGGCATGAATTGTTGATGTATCAAAGAAACTTAGTTCTAATCCTCCTACCTCCCAGTTTTGGCTGCGTGTCATGTATAAATTCAAGATGGGCGAAAAAAAATATGGTGCTGAAAATTATATTACCAGAAACATAGTGGTGATGGGATTTAAATTCCCAGCACCACGCATAATATCAAGTTGGTAATATAATTCTCAACACTACATTTTTTTTCGACCAACTTAATATTGTACGTGGTGCTGGGAATTAATACCACTATGTTCTTAGTAATATAATTTTCAACATCACCTTTTGTCTCGACCAACTTGAAATTGTACATGGTGTTGGGAATTTAAATCTCATGACCACTGTGTTCCTGGGAATATAATTCTCAACACTATTTTTTTTCTCGGCCAGCTTGATATCATATAGTGCTGGGATTTTAAATCTCAGGATCACTGTGTTCCTGGGAATATAATTCCCAACATCATCTTTTTGTAGGATCTTCGGTGAGCGCTAGAGGGGGGGTTAATGACGCGTCTTCATCGACTTGACGAAATTCAATCGTGCTTGCTACAAAGCTTGTTATGCGCAGTGGAAATAAAGATAATAAAACAATAATAAAAATACAAGCACACAATATACAAGAACACGCCGATATAATGTGGTTCGGAACCTTAGAGTTTCTACTCCACGGGTTAGACTCGAATGAGCCCTAGCGATGTAAACACCACCACTAAACAAATAATACTCCTTCTCGACAACAAGTCGGAGGCAGAGAAATCTCGTTCAGGATTCTTACAACAATAAGAAAGAAATACAAACAAATACAAGTAAACTACATAAATACAAGTAAAGAGAACTTTATAAAATATGAAATTGAATGCTTGCTTTTGGTTGCTTGAGAGTAGCTTTAAAGGTCTGGATTGCAGCAGCAAATCCTTTCCAGATCGCCTACAAAAACCATGGCGAAATCCTTCACGAGCTGCTCCTTTATAATCTGCATCAGGCTGATTTTGCGCCTGACAGTTGACTGTCATAAGGTCCCAATCGACTGCCAATAGTGTCGTTATCTCACAACGACTTAATCCACGTCGACATCAAGCCGCATATACGCGGCATTGTCATTACCCATCGATCATTGCTATGGTCGTAGTCGGTGACGATCGGCTATCGAGCGTTACGCTCTCCTGACCTCGACCCGGTGATCATTGCCCTCCATGGCGATCCGCTTGCTCAAGCCATCGATCGATTGCCCGATGTTGGCGATCGTCATTGCCAAATACCTTGCGCGATCGAACCATAGTCGACTCACAGCGATCAACTGGTCATAATCTCAGTCGACTGCTACAAGTCGACTCGATTGTCAAGTGTCAAAACATTTGGCCAATCGATTGATCCAAAGCCCCAGTCGACTGATAACCTCAACCATGAGATTTAACCCTAAGTATGATGTTCTCATACTTGCTAGATCACCTTTAGCCTAGACCTAAGCCTTCTAGCCAACTCCGTCAGTCTCATGACTATCAGATCCCTTCAAGTCATCCATGACTTGTTCATCCATACGCTAACCTTCATATGTTTCCATTAGCTATTGTCATGCTAAGCTAGTCTACACTGTCAAGACACATTTTGGCTTACGCTGCCAAGACTATCGCTTGGACTTTACATCGCTAAACCATTAGACTTATGCTAAAAGACTCTCGCTTGGACTTTATGCCGTCAATATTAACCCTTGGACTTTCCTTGCCAACCCATGTTGGACTTTCCATTTGCCAAGACTCAAGCTTGGACTTTCCCTTGCCAATACCCATGTTTGGACTTTCCATGCCAGTTATCCAAGACTTGGACTTTCCATGTCAAATACACAAGACTTGGACTTTCCATTGTCAAGTATCCCACTTGAACTTCTCCATCATATGGTCAATCTCATGTCAACCATATAGTCAATCCAATGTCAAACAATGATCAACTCATTGTCAAATATCAATGTCAAACATCAAACCACTACTCGAGTCTGGTCAATTGTGACCTTGCACCAACACTTTTTTCTCGCCCAGTTCGAAATTTGACGTGTTGCTGAAAATTTAGATTCCAGGACCATTGTGTTCTTAAAATTTAAACTCCATGACCACTGTGTTATTGGGGATATAATTCTCAGTACTATTTTTTTTCTCCCCCAACTTAAATTTATACATGACACACGGCCAAAATTAGGAGGTAGGAGGATCAAAACCAAGTTTTCTCGACACATCAATAATTCATGTTGTAAGATCTTTTAGTTCATGTCAAGATTTCGGAATTTGGACTCCTTTAGGTTCATCAATGAGTTTCGATTAAAACTCATTGATGTCTCTATTCACCTCTTCTTCGATCCAATCCAAGTCCATTGGATTTGGAAAATGCTCATCTGTGTATCTGTGCCCAAAATTTATGATATTCAAGGTTTTATTAAGTATCAACAGTCATATTACAGAAATCAGGCTGATATAAATAAGAAATCAGGTAAAAAAAGGTGGTGTTAGGAATTATATTTCCAGGAACATAACGGTCTTGGGATTTAAATTCCTAACATAACGTTTGGATGATTCAGAATTTTCAGTTGTGGCTCGGATGTATGCAATATCTGAGCATTAAATTCATGTTTCGTGAGAGAGGTAAAAAAAGGAATGAGATGCGTCCTTTGGTAAAAATAAAATTATGGAATTGTATTTAGATAATTTTAAATTTGAAATGCATCATTTGATAAAATGCCGCTTTTATATAGGTAAAGGAAGAAGAGTTGCGTCGGATGTCACATCCATCGCAAAGTCAATTAGTAGGCAATTACAAAATCAATATTAATTGTTGGATCGTTTAGGTTTGATAATCAATATATGTATTATTCAATTGAGCAAATAATTATATATTGCATTGATATTTGATCAAGAATCATTGGAGATTAAAATCAAAAGAGATGAAAATGGAACATGACTAGGATGTCTCTATTTAAACAAGTCTTGTTCGATGATAAATAGACTGAACTGATAAAACTCATTCGGACAAGACTGAAGAGATGCTATCCAAATGAAGATGATCCCGGATCCATCAAATTATGAATAGCTTTGAAAGTGATTAACAAAGTTTAAGGTCACAAGCCATTATTAAAAATAAATAAACGATAAGGAGAGCACAAGAACCAAAAAGAGAAAATAAAAGGGCTTTTGCTCAAACTTTTAATAAATAAAACATGGGGGAAAAGGTCCAAGAGACGTTGTACTAACGCTACGGGGAAAATAAGATGTAAATAAATTATGAGTTAGAGGTGTGCAACCATATAAATTTAAAATAACTTTGGACTCTTTAAAATCATTCAAACTTTTTTTAAAAGGTAAAAAAAAAAAAGGATAGAATTAAAGGGTTAGATGTGTAACAATATTAATTTGAAATTTTTATCAATGAAAAAAACATTCGATGAAATAATTAAAATTTTATTTTTATCACCTCGGTTTAATTAGTTCGCGTTCATTTCAGTTTTATTTTGAAATGCGCCTTTTGATAATTTATTAAAAAAAAGATTGACAGTTTTATTTATATATTTATTATTTTTAATTGTTTTTCCTTATTTGTCTGCTCCCAATGCAGAATGTATCGCACCTAGTACAAATCAAAACTAGAAGCCATTTAACATTTCAAGGAAATGAATAATTGATTTCATTTATTTCTTTACCTGGACTTAATTTAAGTACCTAAGATAAAAACACGGCCCTAAACCTAATTTGGCAAATGAGTATAATCACACATTATAACAAATTAATTAGCCTTCACTAATCCACAAATCAGTTTCCTAAACTTTAATATCATTTTGCCGTTTTAGATTTTTTTTTCTTTTCTTTTCACACCTCATAAGGAATCAACTAATGAATGAATTAAGGAGAATTGGTGTGATCTTAGTCATTATAAATTTGTTGTTGCAAACATTTCTATTCAAGTATTTGAGTGTAAAAAAGTAGACAAAAGATAGAAGAAGAAGCTATGAAAGTCATAAGGTTGGGTATCTTATCGATGGCGATGGCGATGACAATGATAATGATATCGTCAGTGATAGCACGAATGGATTGGACTTATGATGCATATGCCACCTTCTATGGTGACATGTTAGATGCTGAAACTATGCGTGAGTTTTGATATTATATGATCTTAGTCGATCTTTATGTTTGGTAAATAAATTTGTATTTCTTTCTAAAACTGTAAAAGTTTTCTTTGATCTATTTTGTTTACCTCTGTATCAAATGTTGCGGCGAAATTAAATAGTTTAGAGAAATTGAGGAGCAAAGTGAAATTTATAAAATTTTGCTTAAATTTGTCGTGCACGTGACAGAGGGTGCGTGCGGGTACGGTGATCTGTTTGAGAAGGGGTACGGCCTGCGTACGGCGGCGCTGAGCAAGGCGCTGTTCGAGGACGGCGCGGCCTGCGGCGCGTGCTACCAGATCGAGTGCGTGAACTCGCCGCGGTGGTGCGCCCTGGGCCGCCGCATCTCCATCACCGCCACCAATTACTGCCCGCCCAACCTAGCGCTGCCCAACGACGCCGGCGGGTGGTGCAACCTTCCGCGGAAGCACTTCGACCTCTCCATGCCCATGTTCGTGGAGATCACCAGGAACTACCACGCCGGGATCGTCCCCGTGCGCTACCGCCGCGTCCCCTGCTTCAAGCGCGGCGGCATCCGGTTCGAACTGAAAGGGAATCCCTATTTCCTGACGGTGCTGGTGTACAACGTGGCCGGCGCAGGCGACGTGAGGGCGGTGCAAGTGAAGGGGGAGAGGACGGAATGGATGTGGATGGAGAGGAACTGGGGGCAGAACTGGGACCTCCATGGCCAGCCGCAGCTCGTAGGGCAGGCACTCTCCTTCCGGGTCACTGTCAGTGAACAGAGGTCGGTGGTTTCTGATATGGTAGCGCCGGCCGAGTGGCAGTTCGGGCAGACCTGGGAGGGCAAGCAGTTCTAAGGAGTCTAATCCATGTAGGCGATCTCAGATAAATCTATAAGCTTTATGTACTCATTTATGACAATAGTTGCACTGGCACTGAATGTAGTTACATCCCGATCTCCTTCCTCTTTGTTTTGTTGCAACTTAAATCAGATAGACGGCAAGGTCATTATTGGATAGAGGACGATGCAAATGGGCTACTGACTAATATTTAGGAGAGGACTTAGGTTTGTACGCATATGATGATTAAAATAGGACGGTATTTATAGAAGTGGTATGGATCGATTTTGAAGAAAATCTAAAGCTCTTTTTTAGATTCAGATGACCCCCACACATCTTGACCATTACGTTAAAGTCCATAGAGTCCTTTGTGATTTACTTCCCTCATAATGACCGTGAGACAAATCGATGGGGGTCGTTAGGTTGACAGTTTCAACCTTACATAAGAGGATTTACTGTCGTCCCCATGGGGATAGTGTGTTGGTAAATACAATGTAGGATTTATTCAAGGAGCATGATCCCCGCGTTAGTGGACTGTTTAATGTCCACGCCGAGTCATGTCCTCCACCGCACTTATCAACGCACCAAGGTCAATGACTACTCGTGATTTACTCTCTCTCATACTTGTAAGGTCAGGGTGAGGGGGTTGTTAGATCGTTGGTTCTAATCTTTTGCACAAAGAAGAGGATTTATTATCCTCACATGGATGGTGCACTGGTAAGTACGGTGCAAAATTTGTAAAAGAGCAAGGTTCGATCCCCTTGTCAGCGGGTTGTTTAATGTTCGCATCGGGTCACATCCTCCACCGCACTTGTCAATGCACTAAGGTCAGTGACAACTCGTAATTTACTCTCTCTCATACTTGTAGGCCTGGGGGTGAGGGGGTCACTAGATTAACGGTTCTAATCTTTTGTATAACAAAGAAAAGGATTTATTATGTTCTATGGAAAGGGTCTAGTGACTAGCGCATACAATCCTTGCATCATAGGACAACAAATCGATGCATCGGAAATGCGAGGCTGCCCCCTCTCTCAATGTGATAATTATTAGTCTCAAGGGTCAAATACCTATCGTGATTTACCTCCTGTATGACGGTCCGAAGGTAAACTGATAGAGGCCGCTAGGTTGACAGATTCTAACCTTTGCATCCTATAAGAGGATTTACTTTTGTCCGCACAAGAGGATCGAGTGATTAGTACAGACGGTAGAATTATCTCAATGAATAAGGGTCAATTTTCGAGAGTTGCAAGAATGCATACTCTCCCATCATATTAATTTTTGATTGGATAAAAATATCCCTCATAATTTATCTCTCTTCATCTAAATGTGAGACCGACGATGAAGAACGCATGAGATGAACATATTAACTTTTGTCCCAAGAAGAGGATTTACTTCTTCTGACTCGAATTGAGAGCAAATGAGTCTGGATTTTTATGAACAATAGAAGAACTAGAAGATAGCCTAAGGATGATCTTGAGTGAAGGTCTTTCAATGTTTAAGTTGAATTTCGATGAAAAAAAGTAAAAGGAAAATAAATGACACAGAAAGCAAAATTGAAGTTGAAGTTAAAATTACCTCACCATTTCTTCAAACATTACTTTTATATAAACTTGAGAACAACTAAGAAGTCGTTGCATTCCCTTTACGGGGCATGTCTATATTAGCCATTATGCTCTTTATTCGAGTGCAACCGCTCTAGTTATCAACCCTTTTTAATTACATAGCTATCATAATTAATCAGACGAAAAGTCGTCGCCATTAATATTTGTAACTACTAAATCTAAGGAGATATAATGTCATGATCTACTCAATTACCATGTGGCGGGGCGGGTCAAAATTATCATATCAAAGTTAACGTAACTCTAAGCCAACTCATTCAAGGTCAACATGCCCTTAAGCCACCTCACATGTATATTATGTTGATAAATCTCTTTTGAACCACTTGAATCAGTACTTTCCTTCGATAGCTAGATCATTGGCACAAACAATTATGATAAGAAAAATAGTCATATGAAGCGAAGTAAGAAAATAATACAAAAGTTGAAATATTCTTTGTTCATCAAAGCAACATACAAAAAAAACTTTATTGCTTGTTGATACGATATGGATTTTTTATCTCCTTTTGGAAGATGATGACGTCAAAGAGACTTAGGGTCCTCTTCGGCCACAACTGTAAAGGATGATAATGGTGAAACTAACAACAGAGAATGATGACACAAGGTTTAACGTGGTTCGAAATTTCAATTCCTACTCCACGAGATGAGCTCTAGAGAGAGTTACAATACTAGACACCTCAACTATAAAATCTCTCCTTCTCGGAAGTTATTCCGAAGGTGGAGAAAACCTCTTACAAACAAGAAGTGTGTACAATATAGAGAAAATGAGTAAAGCTGCTAGGATTATTAGTCTTCTCGCTTCCTTTCCAATCCTCCTCTCCTAAAAGCTGATATTCGTTCAACAACTCCTCTGCCTCCGATGGTCAGCCAGTGAGCGAGGGTGAGAACCAGCGAGAGAGAAAAAGAGAGCCCGAGAACTGGTGTGCAGAGATGGTTCTTGAATGGAATCGATCCCCCTTCCTCTTCCTTCCCCTCTTTTATACTCTATTACTCCTGGAGTCAATTGTGATATAATAAACTACCTGAATCACCGTCCACGTGGAAGACCCTCCCTCCTGAGGAATAATTCTGTTATAATATAAATAAATGGAGACCCTTGAAAATCTCATGTGGGGTCCTCTACATGCCTTAGCTTGTTATACCGCATAATAAACTCTTGTGAGGGAGCATGACGAGGAGCACCTTCCCCTTTTCTCCACCCACACCTTCCCTTGAACCACCTTTTTTTCCTAGTTACCTCTTCTTGCCCCAATTTCACCTCAGCCATATTTCCCGAGTTGCTCCCAGCTTATTCTCTCAACGAGCCTCTTTGCACCATTCTGGTTGTTTAAACCGAGATGTATATGACCCAACTTGACCTGTCGAGTTGATATTTGGCTTGGTTTTAGTCATTAGGCATAGATATTTATAATTTATATTAAATTCTCGGGTCATTTCCTTACATAACCCTGACTCACTTACCCGGATTGTTGATCCAATTCCTTTCTTACCATCAAGCTCCCTCGTTCTTCCCCAAACTGCTACCTTACCAACTCGGTTAGTTTCCCCGGGTCAAGTCTGGCCAGACCAAGTCATATATCTTACACCATACTCCTTCCCTCAAACTTCACCCTTTCGATCATAATTCCCTCTTCCAACTCCTAAATCATATTACAACAGTATCATTAGCCACCCCTCTAAATAGTCAAACGAGTTCCTGAGTTTGACTTGCTAAGTGAGAAACTTCCTTCATTCACCCTTCTTCGGCCCTACATTACTCACCTTCTTTCCGATCTGATTCCACCTATCGAGCTAAAATTTTCCTTTCTTAACTTACTTTGAGCATATTAAATATTTTATTGGGCTAACGGACCCTCGCTTCCCATTTCCAGAGGGAAGTTTAAAAGGGAAACCCTCGGCGGCCCCTTCATCATACATGAACTTCTTCTCTTTTTGCTTTGACGCTTCTTCTCCCTTTGCTCTGATGATTCTTCTCCCACCCGACGACTTCCACCAGTGACTGCCCTACGCCTAAACCTCTAGCACCTGGGAGTCTCTTTCCTTTCAAAAATCGTCCTCCTCCAACCGTAAGTAAGTGCCCTTTTTACCTTCCCGCCATGGCTCCGAAAAACCCTAGTCTGACTCCTTGGTACGAAGATGCCATCACAAACATAGACAATCATCACTACTTTTTTAATGCTAAGGACTTGTTCATGGTTCCTACTATACCATGTCGTTTTATCTCCGGCTTGTTTCGACCACATCGTCCTCCCCCGACTATCACTCTTTTTCTATGAACAATTAATAAATGACCTCCGCTTACCTGTACCCCATTTGTAGGAACATTGATGACCGCTAAAGGGGGGGGGTGAATAGCGCGTTTGTTGACGAAGATGAAAATCGATCGCGTGCTTGCTACAAACGTTAGTGTACGCAGTGGAAATAATAATGATAAAAATAAATACACAACACAAGCATAAATACAAGCGTTATAACGTGGTTCAGAATCTTAGGGTTCATACTCTACGGGTTGGGCTCGAATGAGCCCAAGCGATGCCAAACACCACTAATAATCACAAATACTCATTCTCGACAACAAGTTAGAGGCGGAGAAACCTCTTACAATGATTATAAAAGTAATACACGTAATAAACAAGAAAATACAAATGAAATACATAAATAATATAAAGAAAACTTTACAACTATTGCTTTGGATGCTTGCTTATTGATTGCTTGAACAATGCTTGAAGACCCTGATTTACACCAACAAATCACCTCAAAAATGCCCAAGAAATCACTGCTGAAATCCCTCCCGTCGAGCTCCTTTTAAGCCTCCTCGCGACCAGAATTTTTGCCTGGCAGTAAACTGCCATAAGACCCCAATCGACTGCCAACGGTACCGTTGTCTCACAACGGACTTAATCTACATCGGCATTTAAGCTAATAGATACACTGACAATCGACTGCCATTATCCAGCAGTCGACTGCCAAGGGCGTAGCCGACTAACCAATCGGCTACTGAGCATTCTTCTCCCGTGACCAACCCATTAGTCGACTGCCCTTCATTGGCAGTTGACTGATCAAGCAATCTAGGTGCCAGTCGATACGCCTTGCATCTGTGGCCACCGCAGCCGAGGCTAGTTGAGGCACCGCCTCGATTGGGACACCAGTTGAGGCGCCAGTCGAGGTGCCTTGCATCTGTGATGGCAGCTCGACCGCAGTCGATTGCCAATCAACTCATGGCAGTCGACTGGTCATAATCCCAGTCGACTGCTACAAGTCGACTCGGCTGCCAAGTGTCAAAACACTTGACCAGTCGACTGCTATACCTCAACCATGAGGTTTACACCAAGTATGATGCCCTCATACTTGCTAGACCACCTTTAACCTAAACCTAAGCCTTCTAGCCACCTCCGTCAATCTCATGCCTATAAGATCCCTCCAAGTCATCCATACGCTGGCCTTCAGGTGCTTCCATCAGCTATTATCATGCTAAGCTGGTCTATACCGCCAAGGCACATTGGACTTACGCTGCCAAGACTATCGCTTGGACTTTACACCGCCAATCATTGTACTTATACTACAAAGACTCCACCCTTAGACTTTATGCCGCCAATATCAACTCTTGGACTTCCCTTGCTAACCCATGTTGGACTTTTCAATTGCCAAGACTCAAGCTTGAACTTTCTTTTGCCAAGACTCATGCTTGGACTTTCCATTGCCAAGTACTCAAGACTTGGACTTTCCCATTGACAAGACTCATGCTTGGACTTTCAATGCTAAGTACCCATGACTCTAACTTTCCCATTACCAAGTGTCACACTTGGACTTCCCATGCCAAGTACTCAAGAATTGAACTTTTCCATGACAATCACATTGTCATACATTTTGTCGAACATCAAAATACCGTTCGAGTCAAACTCGAGTCTAGTCAATCGTGACCTGGGTCGATTACACCAACAATCTCCCCCTTTTTGATGTTTGACAAAAATCACAAACACCTTTGAGTTAGGCCACCTAACTCAAATCTCCTTACCAATTCTCCAAAATTGGTAATCTCAAATTCATCCATCAATTCTCCCATAACTTCTCCCGTTAATTCTCTTCCTTTTTGACATACATCAAAAAGTTTCTCCCCAAGAGTGTCAATGTCTCATATCCCAATGAGATCTTACAATCTCCCCCTTGGTCCAAAAACATCTATGATGTCTTCACTCTTTCGAGTGATAAGTCTCATATCACTCAAGAGAGGCAATCCTACAAACTCTCTCAATTTCCAAATTGGACATCTCACATTCTCAAAATTCTCCTCCTCATGAGGAAGAACACATCCATCATCCCATGATAGAAAATCTCCTCCTAAAAGCATGCTCCCCCTTGACCATTGCACCAACAATATCCTTGGAGAGTCTCTAAGCCTATAGGAACACTAAACCATCAAAATTAAGGTTAAAAGTTCAACCTTGAACTTTCACACACCTTAAAATTTGATACACACCCAAACAACTCTCATAATACATATTCAATGGATTTTTCACCTTTTCCAATGCTTTCCAAAGTATATCTTAAGATTATCAGGTAGTATATAAATTTAAATCAGCTAAACAAATTTTATTTACTCAAATCGGATATATTGTTGATTAATAGTCAATTGCCCTATGCATAAGCTTCCTAAAAATGCATAAGTAATTCTAGAAAATTCGAAAAATCGTGAAATTTCAACCACACATTACTTATGCCAAATACTATAGGGAAAAAATATTTGAAAAATAATATACCCACAAAATAGTGAGATTGATACAAAGTTCAAAACTATTGAAAAGTTCAATGTTTTGACCCTACTTTGTATCAACTTCATCAATGGTGACTTTTATCAAAAGATAGACTACACCAAAGTTTTTCAAAATGATGCAAAAACTATGTATCTTGAACTTAACTCATTTCCTAACATCTCACATGTGTTTAAGGTGTATCAATACACACACAAGTCAATGTGAGGCGAGATGTGAATTTTGTTCATCCTAATCTAAGGCCTCATATATTTTCTAAGACAACACTACTTGATTCCCTTATACATGGACTTCAAGTCATGTCAATTGTCCTTAAATCAATTTTACTTAATGAATGAATGATTAAGGCATAAATGATAACATAAATAAACATGTGTCAATAATCATGATGTCATGACATATGATTAAATCTAAATACACTTGACATAAAAACTAAACCCTAAGCATGATCATGACATTTTATATGATTAAAAATAAGAATGATGTCATGACATATTATATGACAATCAAAGCATGACAAATAAAATATAAGGCATAAGAATACCTAAATTTTAATATT
Organism: Wurfbainia villosa; assembly: GCA_025175895.1. Classification (NCBI taxonomy): domain Eukaryota; kingdom Viridiplantae; phylum Streptophyta; class Magnoliopsida; order Zingiberales; family Zingiberaceae; genus Wurfbainia; species Wurfbainia villosa. The sequence goes on along the minus strand of CM045995.1, from coordinate 4,125,121 downwards.
AATTGTCATTGTTAGGATTAAGTTCATTTTGCCATATTGCCAACTTATCTCCCAAGTGTGTCAAAAATCCAAAATGACACACTATAACATCTGGACCTAATTTGTGCCAATTTTATCAATTTATCATAATTCTCAAATGATATTGGCACATCCTAAAATCCTTTAAGATAATGATCAAACTTATTTTCAAGGTACCCATAACCTTGAAAATGACCTAAAATGCTACCTTTACCATGGTTAGGTTAACTAGCCATCCATTTAAAGTTGGCACAACCTAACACATTTAGCGTGAATCGATCACGCTCCTAGGAACCCAAAACCTATTTGAGCTCCTTGGGTTTACTAGGTATTCCTTAGGGATAACTTCCCTAAATACCCTCCTAATGAATCTTTTAGGCTTGGTAGCCTTGGTCATTGTGGTCTTGCCCAGGTTAACTCTAGGGGTGACTCCCCTTGTAACCTTCTTAGTGGTCTCCCTAGGTTTCTTCGAAACCTTAGCCACTAGGCACACTCCATGGTTAACCTTAGGGATGACCTCCCTAGTAACCATGACCTTCCTAGACCTATATTTAGTTCTATAATCAAATGGAACATTGTAGTAAGTAGGCATTACCTCCTCAGACATATGCTTGTGACCCAAACCTTGCCTCCTAGATGGTCCTTGCCTCTTACACCCTAGGTTTTGACTTCTAGACCCTTGAGTTTGATTTTGCATATTCCTAAGGGTCTTTTCAAGTTTCTCAAGTCTTGACCTCAAGGCTTGGTTTTTTAATTCTATTTTCTCTAATTTGGTGGGCCCATTATTTCCTTGAGTAGATTTGCTCTTTCTAGGCATGTGTCTATGATTTTTGGGATTAAAGCCTAGATGATCTTCTATTTTCCTAATACTTGCCTTAGGTAGGATTTTTCTAGGGATATTAGTCCCAAATTTCTTCTTAGTTCTAAGGTTACAACTTTAGCACCTAACTAAAAATATTTGTTATTCCTAGCATGCTTTTCATGAACAATAGCAAGAGTGTTTAAATTATTTCTAGCACACTTTTTAACATTAAAATTTGAAGGTGCATTATTGAATTTTACCTTAGGATTTGCTTTAGAACCCCCCCTACATATGATGCTCCTTCTTGTCCTTTGATTTGTTTTCTCCCCCTAGGGCATTAACTTTGTTAGTGTCCCCTTTGATGGAACTTGAAGCACACCACGTGCTCCTTACTCTTACTAGTGGGGACTCCGACATCATTTGAATTCTTGTTGACTTTTAGTGCCGACGGAGCCTTCTTGATCTTTTTAGAGCACTTGCTCTTATAGTGCCCGGGTTCCCTACACTTAAAGCATATGATATGAGTTTTATTTTTAATGTAATGCTTGAGTTACCTAGGTCAATAGGAGAATTTTGATCTTGTCCTTGGCTTCCGAAGGTAGAAGCTTCTTTTTGATCCGGCATGGAAGGTGATCTCTCCTCCCCCTCGAACCTAGAGGTGGAGGCCTCTTCCACCTCTTCTCCATCAGATGTTGATGGCCTCTCAACCTCCAATTCTTCACACTCTTCTCTTGACCCAGATGTTGACTCCTCTTCAACTTCCAAATCCTCACTTTCTTGTGAGGAAGAGCTTGCTTTTTTGGTCTCCTTGTCCAATTGAACCGATGATGGGTATTCATGATATTTTGCCAACTCGCTCTAAAGCTCCTTGGCATCCTTGTATTCACCTAAGCTACATAAGATATCATTAGGAATCAAATCAATCAAGAATTTTATTACCTTCTTGTTTTTATCGAATTCTTAGATTTGTTTCTTGGTCCACTTCTTCATTTTGAGGAAACCTCCCTTTGGCTCTCTCGAATACTCGAATCCTTCCTGTTAGTGCATATAAGATCTACATATCTCCACAATGGTATGATATTATCCACTTTGGGCCCTAGCCCTCATGGTTTGATTTTTGGGCTTCGCCCAAAAGGTCTCATTCCAATGGAGATATCTTTTCATCTTATAAGCACATGATCTTTTCCATGTCTTACCAATGTGGGACTTTGATTGTATTCCTAATACTCCAACAATCCCCCCCCTCAAATGAAGGACCACATTGACCCTCCCCTCAAGCCTATCCATCCTCGAAGGACATCCTCTGCTTGATGTCCGATCTCAACCCACTAGGACTTCCTGCCAACTGTCTGGTCCTCCTGACTCAGCTGGACTTCCTGCCAATTGTTCGGTCCTTCCAACCCAACTGGACTTCCTACCAATTGTTTGGTCCTTCCGACCCAACTGGACTTCCTGCCTGGTGTCTGGTTCTTTTGATCCGAATATGAGAGCTCAACTTCCTTCGTTCGAGGTTCATGGCTTGACATGGACCATGACTCCGATATCAATTGTTAGTGTCTAACAGATCCATATATCTCCACAATAGTATAATATTATCCACTTTGGGCCCAAGCCCTCATGGTTTTATTTTTGGATTTCACCCAAAAGGCCTCATTTCAATGGAGATATCTTTTCATCTTATAAGCACATGATCTTTTCCATATCTTACCAATGTGGGACTTTGATTGTATTCCTAATACTCCAACACTTCCATCAAGGCAGACCATTCTTCGAAGTCCCTCATTATAATGAAGTCTTCAATCCTTCCCTACCATGAATTGAAGTCTTCTCATCCATAAAGCGCACATGGAATTGGGGTGTTGATGTCCCATCCCAATTTATCTTCAAATTCTATCTTGCCCTCTAGCGTGTTTGCTCCCGGCTGTTAATCCGTAGAAGAGCTCCTAGCTCTGATACCAATTGTAGGAACGTTGATGACCGCTAGAGGGGGGGAGGTAAATAGCGCGTTCATTGACGAAGATGGAAATCGATCGCATGCTTGCTACAAATGTTAGTGTACGCAGCAAAAATAATAATGATAAAAATAAATACACAACACAAGCACAAATACAAGTGATATAACGTGGTTCGGAACCTTAGGGTTTCTACTGCACGGGTTGAGCTCGAATGAGCCCTAGTGATTTCAAACACTACTAATAATCACAAACACTCATTCTCGACAATAAGTCGGAGGCGAAGAAACCTCATACAACTATTACAAAAGTAATACAAATGAAATACACAAAATAATGTAAAGAAAAATTTACAACTATTGCTTTGGATGCTTACTTGTTGATTGCTTAAACCGTGCTTGAAGACCCTGATTTACACTAGCAAATCGCCTCAAAATGTCCAAGAAATCGCTGTTGAAATCCCTCCCGTCGTGCTCCTTTTAACCCTCCTCGCGACCTGGATTTCCGCCTGGCAATCGACTGCCATAAGGCCCCAGTCGACCACCAACAATACCTTTGTCTCACAACGGACTTAATCCACATCGACATTCAAGCCAATGGATACATTGGCAGTCGACTGTCATTACCCAGCAGTCGACTGCCAGGGTCATAGCCGACTGATCAGTCAGCTACCGAACATTCTTCTCCCATGACCTACCCATCAGTCGACTGCCCTTCATTGGCAATCGACTGATCAAGCAGTCGAGGCATCAGTTGAGGTGCCTTGCATGCGCGCGCCCGCGGTAGAGGCGGTCGAGGTGCCTTACGTGCGTGATGGTAGCTCGATCGCTAATCGACTCACGGACGATCAGTAATGTAATCGATCGATTGCTACAAGTCGACTTGACTGCCAAGTGTTAAAACACTTGACCAGTCGACTAGTACACCTCAATCATGAGGTTTACCCCAAGTATGATGCACTCATACTTGCTAGACCATCCATAGCCTAGACCTAAGTCTTCTAGCCACTTCCATCAGCCTCATGCATATCGGATCCCTCCAAGTCATCCATGACTTGTTCATCCATACGCTAGGCTTCATGTTCTTCCATCGGCTATTGTCATGCTAAGCTGGTCAATACCGCCAAGACACATTGGGCTTACGCTGCCAATACTACCGCTTGGACTTTACGCCGCCAACCATTGGACTTATGCTGCTAAGACTCCACTCTTGGACTTTACACCGCCAATATCAACCCTTGGACTTCCCTTGCCAACCCATGTTGGACTTTTCAATTGCCAAGACTCAAGCTTGAACTTTTCTTTGCCAAGACCCATGCTTAGACTTTCCATTGTCAAGTACTCAAGACTTGGACTTTCCTATTGCCAAGACCTATGCTTGTACTTTCCATATCATGTACCCATGACTTGGACTTTTCCATTGTCAAGTGTCACACTTTGATCGTCGCTAGAGGGGGGGGGTGAATAGCATTTCGTTGTGCTTGATGGATTTTGATCGTTCGTCTCTACAATTCGGTTAGCGCAGCGAAAATACAAAATAGAATATGAATATTGAGACAAATACACAACCACAACACAGAGATATAACGTGGTTCGGAACCTTAAGGTTTCCTCCATGGGTTGGGCTCGAATGAGCCCTAGCGATGCCAAACACCACTAAATAATAAGCACACCTTCTCAGAACAATTCGAAGGTGGAGTAAACCTCTTACAACAGTTTTTACAACAATAAGAAAATGAATACAAGCTAATACAAGTAAACTACACAAATACAAGTAAAGAAAACTTTACATAATGTGAACTTGAGTGCTTGCTTTTGGTTGCTTGAGAGTAGCCTTGAAGGTCTGGATTGCAGCAACAAATCCCCTCCAAATCGCCTCAAAGAACCATGCCAAATCCTCCTCCATGAACTCCTTTTAAAGCTTCACCTCGGGTTGAATTCTCCCTAACAGTCGACTAATCGAGACCATCAGTCGACTACTCTTGTAGCCGTTGTCTCACAATGGCCCAAGCCACGTTGGATAAGTTCCAATGAATAGGTCATCAGTCGATTGATCGAGCCATCACTCAACTGTCAAACCCTAATAGTCGACTCGAAAACTTTCTATTCCCGAACACTCGACCATCAGTCGACTGCCAGATATAGCAGTCGACTACTCATGCCATCAGTCGACTGCCCAATGCTGGCAGTCTATTGCCAGGCCATTTCTTGCAGTCGAATTCCAGTCGACTCCCATCAGTTGACTGCTCATAGTCCCAGTCGACTGATAACCTCATCCATGATGTTTTAACACCAAGTATGATGCCATTATACTTGCTAGACCACCTATAGCCTAGACCTAAGCCTTCTAGCCACCTTTGTTAGTCTCACGCCTATCGGATCCCTTCAATTCATCCATGACTTATTCATCCATACGCTAGCCTTCAAGTGCTTCCATCAACTATTGTCATGCTAACGTGGTCTATACTACCAAGGCACATTGGGCTTGTTGGGTTTCCGGCACCGCGGCGAGTGTGTGTTCGAACATGTTTCGTAAACATGTGCACAGCGGAAGAAATAAAAATAATAAATCTACATTTATTACAACACACACATCACACGCATGCATAGTACAACATGTGTAGACATAACCGTAAATTTAAATTTTGCAATAAAAGGAAATTTAACTACGTTATACCTTTTGTATCACGTGTAGCGGGAACGACATCAACCGGAACGATCCTCGCTAGAATCGTCTCTATCTGTATCCACGCCGAGTATCCTTAGGATGAATTTGCTAAGCCACGAGCTTCTTCTTCGTACGGGTTACTAGCCTCGTGTTGAAGACGACGTGATCGAGAGATGATCACGATCCGAATCCAAATTCGGATCCAAAGACGAGTCCTCAAAACTTGCTTCTCCAGAGAGGTATTCGTCAACCGTTTGACGAATCCTTCGTCCTCCACCTATGAGGATTACCGGAGATTGAATCCCTGGTAAGTTAGGCGCTGTTGGAGCTCTAACCGTCGTCCAAACGACGCTCCGACGAGAGAAGAACAAGCTGTCCAGAAAATTGGACAGCTTTGGTGGAGGAGTAGGCGCCGGCCAACCAAGGGAAGCCAAGTGCTCACCTTATCGCCGAAGCCTAGGAAGATCACCGGAGGGTCGCCGGAGGATGATCGGCTGAAGCTTGGACGCCGACAAGGAGTTGGACGGCGGCACAAGGGGCTGGGCGGCAACCTAGGGTTGGCGCCGAAAATCCAAGGAGAGGATGGAGAGGTGGGCGGTAACCACAAGCTAGGATTTTTGGATTAGGGCTTAACAATCCCTTAAGCCCTCTTTTATAGAGAACTAATTCTCTTAATGGTTATTAAATTATAACCATGAGGCCCGTTAACCCGCTCCATTAATATAAGTTAAAATAAACCAAACCATGATGGTTTATTTTAAGTTAAAACGAACCGAACCAACTTTTGGTTCATTCGTTTAAAATAAACCAAACCCTTTGGTTTATTCTCCTCCATTGGATTAGAACCAAACCATTTTGGTTCATCCATTATGTCTTCATAAGACATGGCCCATTCATGCTTCCATTGCGACTGAAACGATTTCATGCTCGCTTCTTGTTTGGTCCAACCAAACCTAATTTCTCTCGGTCTGAGAATCTCATTCTCAAGCTCGTTTTAAATCCTTCGGATTACGCTCGTTGTGCGTGTGACCAAATAGGTTCTCGGTTTATGTTGGCCGTCTATAATTAACCATTAATTATAGAACGATCATGAGTGGCACCTAGTAGTACATCATGATCCCCAATTAATCGAAAAGATCAACGGTTGATCCAGAACTATTTCTGAAACCCTTCAGCAGCTCGAATGAATCGTACCCCATTCCCTTCACTCATCTTATACCCACTTGGTTTAGGACATGGTCTATAGTGTCAGTCCCCACTAGGCTGACTACGTCACACCTAGCCCAAGTATCATTTCCTCGTCCTACTGATTCTAGTTATTGCACATGTATCGAAGAGTACCTTACTCTTAACATGTAATGCTTTGGCCAAAGACTTTAGTAACAATCCGACGAGAGGCTATGGGTATACATCTCCTCGCAAGGAGTGGTGAATCCTTTATAGGCTATTCAAACACCTTCGATCACTTCGACTTATACCCAATCATCCCGGGGCCACATCTCCTTGGAGATGTTTGCTTAAGATGTCAAAGCATAAGTCTCCATGATCAAGATGACTTGAATACCGCAAGTCAAAGGAACATCGCACTTAAGCTACATTAAGAACTTCATTGACATATCTATATATGCAGGGAACCATATGAAGTCTTACGGCTGGTCACTCCAATGAACTAGTTACCATAACTAGCATCCACGATCAACTCCGGACATCACAATGTCTCCAGCCGGTGAGAATCAGCTGCTTGGATACACCAAGGAGTATACCTCGTGCTAGTCTCGACAGAATCGATGGTGTCCAAATCCATCAATTCATCGACTAGGGATAATTCCGATACATCACAATTACACATGTAGAGATACTCACTAGTTGTGATCCAATCACAAATTCTCTCATCTTTGTGAATAAATCGTGGACATTGATAAATGAGTTTAAGATCCAATCAAATACATGAAACATGTATACTCAAATAGTGAATCTTCATTTATCATATAAATGGTTCATACATAAGGCGATTGCCTTAGGACATCTCTCATATATTACTAACAGACTCCCACTTGGGCTAATGACAATCGCTATGGTATCCAATACCATAAGCACTAACATGACCCTCAAACTTACTTTGAGGTAATGCTTTAGTCAAAAGATCCGCTAAGTTCCTTTCAGTGGGAATTTTCTCGATTTGTATTTCGTTCCTACTGATTATCTCTCTGATAAGATGATAGCGGCGAAGCACATGTTTGGATCATTGATGAGACCACATCAAGTTCAGAGATGAACTTCTTGATCCAAACCGCTTCCTTTGCTGCTTCCAAAGCTGCAATGTATTCTGCCTTAGTGGCAGAATCCGCTATAGTATCAAGCTTGGAACCTTTCCAACTTATTGCGCCTCCATTCCAGGTGAATACATACCCAGACTAAGACATGGAATCATCCTTATGCATGCGGATCCGCATCCGTATACCCGTATCACCATGTACCCTTCTCCATATATTAGGAACGCTTAGTTCTTCTTAAGTACTTAAGGATCGTCTTAACATCCACACAATGATCCATTCCTGGATCAGACTGGTATCTGCTCGTGACACTCAGAGCATACGATACATCGGGCCTTGAACATAACATAGAATACATGATAGATCCTATTGCGGATGCATAGGAATCTTACTCATGTAAATCCTCTCTCGTCTTACGTGCGCGGACACATAGACTTGAAAGGTGTACCCCATGCACGATGGGTAGGTAACCTTTCTTGGATTGACATGCTAAACCTCTTTGCTTTCGGTCTATATATGTAGACTGTGAAAGACCAAGCAACCATTTCGATCTATCTCTATAGATCTTAATCCCGAGGATGTAGGTTGCTTCTCCCAGGTCTTTCATGGAGAATGTCTTAGATAACCAAACCTTAACTGACTGTAAGATTGAAACATCATTTTCTATAAGTAATATGTCAACGACATACAATACTAGGAACACGACTGCACTCCCACTAACCTTCTTGTACACACAAGGTTCGTCTGGATTTTGTGAGAAATCAAACTTTTTGATCGTCTCATCAAAACGGATATTCCAGCTCTTGGATGCTTGCTTCAATCCATATATGAACCGTCGCAATTTGCATACCTTGGTTTTATCAACCGATGTGAAACCCTCAGGCTGTATCATATACACGTCCTCGAGCAGGTTTCCATTAAGGAAAGCTGTTTTCACATCCATCTGCCATATCTCATAATGAGCCGCTATGGCCAGGAGCATCCGAATGGATTTAAGCATAGCTACAGGCGAATAGGTTTCGTCATAATCAACACCTTGCTTTTGACGATATCCTTTCGCCACTAATCTAGCCTTATAGGTAATCACATTACCATCCATGTCGGTTTTCTTCTTGAAAACCCACTTGCACCCTATAGGCTTTATGCCTTCAGGTGGGTCAACCAAGTTCCAAACTTGATTTTCATACATGGAATCTAATTCTGACTTCATGACATCAAGCCATTTATCCCTTTCTAAACTTGTCAGCACTTCTTCATAACTGGTAGGCTCCTCATCGTCAATGAATAACACATCGTTCAATTCACTTACGAGAAATCCATATCTCTCAGGAATATTGCGTATTCTACCAGATCTACGAAGATGTGGTGTTACAATAGGTCTAGCCGATTGCTCATCACTATGAGTTGTCGGCTGTTGTGCTTCACTAGGTATCTCATCAATGTATATTTGAGTCTCTCGAGTCTCCTCAAGCTCAACGACACTCCCACTGTTTTCTTGCAAGAGAAACTCTTTCTCTAGAAACACAGCATGCCTTGAAACAAACACCTTTTGTTCCACAGGATGATAGAATTGGTAACCCCTTGTTTCCTTAGGGTATCCAATAAATAGACATTTATCAGACTTAGCATCCAATTTTTCTGATACAGTCCGCTTCACATAAGCAGGACAACCCCATATCTTCAAGTAAGATACATGAGGTTTCTTACTATTCCATATCTCATATGGAGTAGTAGAGACTACCTTGGTTGACATTCTGTTTAACAAGTAAACAACTGTCTGAAGTGCATAGCCCCAAAAGGACTTGGGAAGATACACATGATTCATCATTGACCTGACCATATCCAACAAGGTCCGGTTATGCCTCTCAGATACACCATTATGCTGTGGTGTATATGACGGAGTCCATTGAGACAATATGCCATTGTCTCTTAGATAATCTAGAAACTCTTGACTTAAGTATTCACCACCTCGATCCGATCGAAGTATTTTAATACTCTTGTCATGTTGTTTCTCTACTTCATTTCTGAATTCTTTGAACCTTTCAAAGGCTTCAGACTTGTGTTTCATCAAGAACATATGCCCAAACCATGAGTGATCATCGGTGAAGGTAATGAAGTAGCTATAGCCTCCTAAAGCTTGAGTTGACATAGGTCCACATACATCAGTATGTATTAGACCTAGTAACTCTCCCACTCGTTCACCTTTTCCTGTAAAAGGTAACTTAGTCATCTTGACTTTTAAGCATGATTCGCATGTATCGTATGAATCCAATTCAAACGATTCCAGAATTCCACATCGGTGTAATTTGGACATGCGTTTCTTGCTTACATGGCCAAGACGACAATGCCACATATAGGAGTCTAATTGATTACCCTTTCGAGCACGCGTGTTGCTCACTTCGATATTGAAAATGTCACTGGATACGTCCAACGTATAAACACAATTGCTTAAAGTTCCAGTCCCATAAAGAACTCCATTCAAAGTTATGTAACAACAATTGTTACTAAAAGTCAAATGATACCCATTTCTATTTAAACAATAAATAGAAATGATGTTCTTTATTAATGAAGGAACATAAAAGCAATTGTCCAGTTTTAAGACAAGTCCTTTAGGGAGTTTCAACAAATACGTTCCGATGGCGAGTGCAGCAACCTTTGCTCCATTCCCAACACGTAAATTTGACTTTCCCTTGACGAGTCTTCTTCTATTCCTTAGCCCATGTATGTCATTACATATATGTGAGCCACACCCAGTATCCAATACCCAAGTGTTTGAGGAAATAGAATGACAATCAATAACGAAGATATCTGAAGAAGACGGGGCATCCGATGCCTAGTTCTTCTTCACGGACTCAAGATAAATCTTGCAATTTCTTCGCCAATGGCCCTCCTTGCCAAAATGATGGCAAGTGCCCTTTTGAGCTGGTTCTGCCTTTTTAGCCTTTTTCTTCTTCCCCTTCTGCTGTCCCTTTGACTCCCTCTTAGAACCTTTCTTCGAGGAATCAACTAACAGCACCGTCCCCTGCTCATGCTTCTCAGAAGGCTCCACAGTCTTTAGCACGTTGAGCAGTACCACAGATGAACCTTCTTACATCTCAGAGGTGAAGAGGAGCTTGGAGACTTCGAACCTTTCGAATCTCACTTGCTCATCAAACAACTCATAAAGATGAAGGACTATGGTATGAGCATCCATATGCTCATGCTGCTTCCGCAGCTCAGGTACCATCATGGCTAGCATGATGCAACTCGCCATTTCAGAATTAGTCACATGTTTCTGATAGGCCAACAATTGGTCTAGAGTTGCATTGTCACTAGGACGGGCGGGAAGAGGCGCTTCGAGGACACACGCAAGCCTTTCCACTTTGAGAACAATTCTCAAGTTTCTAAGCCAGTCCAAGAAGTTCGGCCCAGTCAATTTATTCGAATACAAAATGGAACGCAAATTCAAAGGCATCATGATCAATCTTAGAAATACAAAATGAGCATATATGAGAAAATGATTTTAAAATGCATCAATATACATTCATAAATCCCATTCATTTTTCGAATTTCAAAAACCTCAAAATCACTTCGGGAGATCGTAGGTCCATCTCCAAATGGGCTGATATCCATCATAGATATGAACAACCTTGGAGAGAGTCCAACAAACCATTCATAACTACGACGGTAGGTATCAACTGTACCGATTGTATATCACGTATATGCAACTATCACAATGTGCTATCAACTAATTGAATGTTCACACATACATCGGGTTGTTAACACATTAACAAGTATGCATCATATGCATAGCACCCAACTTCACCTCCCTTTACATCGACCTTGGAGAGAGTCCAACAAGCCGATGCTCTAGGTTAAAGTCAACCCATTAATCGAGAAATAGTTTTAATATGGTTAGAGCGCATTCAACCAATTAGCCCCGCTTGGAGAGAGTCCAACAACCAAAGCTAACGATTGACCTCTGACTCTTACCATATTAGTATCAAACTATTCCATGGTTTGAACATGTTCGGGTTCGAGCCGGGCTTGGAGAGAGTCCAACAACCCAAACAAGAAACGAAACTCTGATTCTAACCATATTAATGGAAGGTGTAGGCTTTAATATTGAGTTAGGGTTTTTATGTCTCATCCTCTTTGCATGCAAATAACTATTATCTACATGACATGACATACATGACATACATCTACATGTCACGACACGCATGACATAATGATATGCATCTAATGCAATTACATGACATACAATTATGTCATGTACATAATTTTCTTATTTGTCATAACTATTTATGGAAATAAAATATGTTTAAGATTTGATTCTCCAAATCAAATCATGATTAAATTAGGAAATAAATTTCCAAATCTAATCACATATTTTATTTATGGAAATAGTTGATTAAGGAAAATCAATTTAGGAAATCAATTTCCTAAATCATCAAAACTACTTATGGAAATAAAATATTTTAAGATTTGATTTCCAAAATCAAATCATGATTAAATTAGGAAATAAATTTCCAGAATCTAATCAAATATTTTATTTATGGAAAATATCAATTTCCATAAATACTTCCAACTTTCCAAAAGTGGAAGATTTCCATAAATACTTCTAGACTTTCCAAAATTGAAAAATTTCCATAAATACTTATAAATTTCCAAAATTAAAAATTTCCAGAAATAACATTATGACTATCGCAAAACCATTTTACAATTATGTCAAAACACAACCTGGGCTCTGATACCACTGTTGGGTTTCCGGCACCGCGGCGAGTGTGTGTTCGAACATGTTTCGTAAACATGTGCACAGCGGAAGAAATAAAAATAATAAATCTACATTTATTGCAACACACACATCACACGCATGCATAGTACACCATGTGTAGACATAACCGTAAATTTAAATTTAACAATAAAAGGAAATTTAACTATGTTATACCTTTCGTATCACGTGTAGCGGGAACGACATCAACCGGAACGATCCTCGCTAGAATCGTCTCTATCCGTATCCACGCCGAGTATCCTTAGGATGACTTCGCTAAGCCACGAGCTTCGTCTTCGTACGGGTTACTAGCCTCGTGTTGAAGACGACGTGATCGAGAGATGATCATGATCTGAATCCAAATTCGGATCCAAAGACGAGTCCTCAAAACTCGCTTCTCCGGAGAGGTATTCGTCAACCGTTTGACGAATCCTTCATCCTTCACCTATGAGAATTACCGGAGATCGAATCCTCGGTATGTTAGGCGATGTCGGAGCCTTAACCGTCGTCCAAACGACGCTCTGACGAGAGAAGAACAAGCTGTCCAGAAAACTGGACAGCTTTGGTGGAGGAGTAGGCGCCGGCCAACCAAGGGAAGCCAAGTGCTCACCTTATCGCCAAAGCCTAGGAAGATCACCGGAGGGTCGCCGGAGGATGACCGGCTGAAGCTTGGATGCCGGCAAGGAGTTGGACGGCGGCACAAGGGGCTGGGCGGCAACCTAGGGTTGGCGCCGAAAATCCAAGGAGAGGATGGAGAGGTGGGAGGCAACCACAAGCTAGGGTTTTTGGATTAGGGCTTAACAATCCCTTAAGCCCTCTTTTATAGAGAACTAATTCTCTTAATGGTTATTGGATCATAACCATGAGGCCCGTTAACCCGCTCCATTAATATAAGTTAAAATAAACCAAACCATGATGGTTTATTTTAAGTTAAAACGAACCGAACCAACTTTTGGTTCATTCGTTTAAAATAAACCAAACCCTTTGGTTTATTCTCCTCCATTGGATTAGAACCAAACCATTTTGGTTCATCCATTATGTCTTCATAAGACACGACCCATTCATGCTTCCATTGCGACTGAAATAATTTCATGCTCGCTTCTTGTTTGGTCCAACCAAACCTAGTTTCTCTCGGTCTGAGAATCCCATTCTCAAGCTCGTTTTAAATCCTTCGGATTACGCTCGTTGTGCGTGTGACCAAATAGGTTCTCGGTTTATGTTGGCCGGCTATAATTAACCATTAATTATAGAACGATCATGAGTGACACCTAGTAGTACATCATGATCCCCAATTAACCGAAAAGATCAACGGTTGATCCAGAACTATTTCTGAAACCCTTCAGCAGCTCGAATGAATCGTGCCCCATTCCCTTCACTCATCTTATACCCACTTGGTTCAAGACATGGTCTATAGTGTCAGTCCCCACTAGGCTGACTACGTCACACCTAGCCCAAGTATCATTTCCTCGTCCTACTGATTCAAGTTACTGCACATGTATCGAAGAGTACCTTACTCTTAACATGTAATGCTTTGGCCAAAGACTTTAGTAACAATCCGACGAGAGGCCATGGGTATGTTGGGTTTCCGGCACCGCGGCGTGTGTGTGTTCGATCATGTTTCGTAAACATGAACACAACGGAAGCAATAAAATAATAAATACTCCTATTTATTACAATACACACAACACACGCATGCATATTACAACAAGTGTAGACATAACCATAAATTTAAATTTGCAATAAAAGGAAATTTATCTACGTTATACCTTTCGTATGACGTGTAGCGGGAACGACATCAACCGGAACGATTCTCGCTAGAATCGTCTCTATCCGTATCCACGCCGAGTTCCTCGGGATGACTTCGCTAAGCCACGAGCTTCATCTTCGTACGGGTTACTAGCCTCGTGTTGAAGACGACGTGATCGAGAGATGATCACGATCCGAATCCAAATTCGGATCCAAAATGAGTCCTCAAAACTCGCTTCTCCGGAGAGGTATTCGTCAACCGATTGACGAATCCTTCGTCCTCCACCTCAGAGGATTACCGGAGATCGAATCCCCGGTAAGTTATCCGCTGTCGTAGCTCTAACCATCGTCCCAAATGGCGCTCCGACGAGAGAAGAAGCTGTCCAGAAAACTGGACAGCTTGGTGGAGGAGTAGGCGCGCCAAAACAAGGAAGCCAAGTGCTCACCTTTTCACCGAGGCCTAGGAAGATCACCGGAGGGTCGCGGAGGGTTCACCGGAAGCTTGACGCCGCAAGGAGTCGACAGCAAAGACAAGGGTCGGGCGGCAATGGAGTTGCACAACTTGGTTGGGCGGCAACTCCAACTAGGGTTTGGATTAGGGCTTAATTATCCATTAAGCCCTCTTTTATAGAGAACTAATTCTCTTAATGGTTATTGGATCATAACCATTAGGCCCGTTAACCCGCTCCATTAAGATAAGTTAAAATAAACCAAACCATGATGGTTTATTTTAAGTTAAAACGAACCGAACCAACTTTTGGTTCATTCGTTTAAAATAAACCAAACCCCTTTGGTTCATTCTCATCTATTGGATTAGAACCAAACCATTTTGGTTCATCCATTACGTCTTTATAAGACGCGGCCCATCCACGCTTCCATTGTGACTGAAACGATTTCATGCTCGCTTTATGTTTGGTCCAACCAAACCTAGTTTCTCTCGGTCTGAGAATCCCATTCTCAAGCTCGTTTTAAATCCTTTGGATTACGCTCGTTGTGCGTGTGACCAAATAGGTTCTCGGTTTATGTTGGTCGTCTATAATTAACCATTAATTATAGAACGATCATGAGTGGCACCTAGTAGTACATCATGATCCCCAATTAACCGAAAAGATCAACGGTTGATCGAGAACTATTTCTGAAACCCTTCAGTAGCTCGAATGATTCGTGCCCCATTCCCTTCACTCATCTTATACCCACTTGGTTCAGGACATGGTCTATTGTGTCAGTCCCCACTAGGCTGACTACGTCACACCTAGCCCAAGTATCATTTCCACGTCCTACGGATTCTAGTTACTCCACATGTATCGAAGAGTACCTTACTCTAAACATGTAATGCTTTGGCCAAAGACTTTAGTAACAATCCGACGAGAGGCCATGGGTATACATCTCCTCGCAAGGAGTGGTGAATCCTTTATAGGCTATTCAAACACCTTCGATCACTTCGACTTATACCCAATCATCCCGGGTCCACATCTCCTTAGAGATGTTTGATTAAGATGTCAAAGCATAAGTCTCCATGATCAAGATGACTTGAATACCGCAAGTCAAAGGAACATCGCACTTAAGCCACAGTAAGAACTTCATTGACATATCTATATATGCAGAGAACCATATGAAGTCTTATGACTGGTCACTCCAATGAACTAGTTACCATAACTAGCATCCACGATTAACTCCGGACATCACTATGTCTCCAGCCAGTGAGAATCAGCTGCTTGGGTACACCAAGGAGTATACCTTGTGCTAGTCTCGACAGAATTGATGGTGTCCAAATCCATCAATTCATCGACTAGGATAATTAGATACATCACAATTACACATGTAGAGATACTCACTAGTTGTGATCCAATCACAAATTCTCTCATGCTGTGAATCGTATCGTGGACATTCAGTAAATGAGTTTAAGATCCAATCAAATACATAAAATATGTATACTCAAATAGTGAATCTTCATTTATCATATAAATGGTTCATACATAAGGCGATTGCCTTAGGACATCTCTCATATATTACTAACAGACTCCCACTTGGCCTAATGCCAATCGCTACGGTATCCAATACCATAAGCTCTAACATGACCCTCAAACTTATTTCGAGGTAATGCCTTAGTTAAAGGATCCGCTAAGTTCCTTTCGTGGGAATTTTCTCGATTTGTATTTCGTTCCTACTGATGATCTCTCTGATAAGATGATAGCGGCGAAGCACATGTTTGGATCATAGATGAGACAAAATCAAGTTCAGATATGAACTTCTTGATCCAAACTGCTTTCTTTGCTTCCTGCGAATATATTACGCCTTAGTGGCAGAATCCGCTACAGTGTCAAGCTTGGAACCTTTCCAACTTATTGCACCTCCATTCCAGGTGAATACATACCCAGACTAAGACATGGAATCATCCTTGTCTGTCTAGATCTGGCATCCGTATACCCACGTATCACCATGTACCCTTCTCCATATATTAGGAACGCATCCTTAGTTCTTCTTAAGTACTTAAGGATTGTCTTAACAGTCACCCAATGATCCATTCCTGGATCAGACTGGTATCTGCTCGTGACACTCAGAGCATACGATACATTGGGCCTCGTACATAACATAGCATACATGATAGATCCTATTGCGGATGCATAGGGAATCTTACTCATGCAAATCCTCTCGTCTTCTGTGCGCGGACACATAGACTTCGAAAGGTGTACCCCATGCCTGATGGGTAGGAAACCTTTCTTGGATTACGACATGCTAAACCTCTTTAGCACTCGGTCTATATATGTAGACTGCGAAAGACCAAGCAACCGTTTCGATCTATCTCTATAGATCTTAATCCCGAGGATGTAGGTTGCTTCTCCCAGGTCTTTCATGGAGAATGTCTTGGATAACCAAACCTTCACTGACTGTAAGATTGAAACATCGTTTCCTATAAGTAGTATGTCATCGACATACAATACTAGGAATACGACTGCACTCCCACTAACCTTCTTGTACACACAAGGTTCGTCTGAATTTTGTGAGAAATCAAACTTTTTGATTGTCTCATCAAAACGGATATTCCAGCTCCTGGATGCTTGCTTCAATCCATAAATGGACCGTCGCAATTTGCATACCTTGGTTTTATCAACCGATGTGAAACCCTCAGGCTGTATCATATACACGTCCTCGAGCAGGTTTCCATTAAGGAAAGCTGTTTTCACATCCATCTGCCATATCTCATAATCATAATGAGCCGCTATGGCTAGGAGCATCCGAATGGATTTAAGCATAGCTACAGGCGAATAGGTTTCGTCATAATCAACACCTTGTTTTTGACGATATCCTTTCGCCACCAATCTAGCCTTATAGGTAATCACATTACTATCCATGTCGGTTTTCTTCTTGAAAACCCACTTGCACCCTATAGGCTTTATCCCTTCAGGTGGGTCAACCAAGTTCCAACCTTGGTTTTCATACATGGAATCCATTTCCGACTTCATGGCACCAAGCCACTTATCCCTTTCTGAACTTGTCAGCACTTCTTCATAACTGGTAGACTCCTCATCATCAATGAGTAACACATCGTTCGATTCGCTTACGAGGAATCCATATCTCTCAGGAATATTGCGTGTTCTACCAGATCTACGAAGATGTGGTGTTACAATAGGTCCAGCCGATTGCTCATCACTATGAGTTGTCGGTTGTTGTGCTTCACCAGGTATCTTAATAATGTCTATTTGAGTCTCTCGAGCCTCCTCAAGCTCGATGACACTCCCACTGTTTTCTTGCAAGAGAAACTCTTTCTCTAGAAACACAGCATGCCTTGAAACAAACACTTTTTGTTCCACAGGATGATAGAATTGGTAACCCCTTGTTTCCTTAGGGTATCCAACAAATAGACATTTATCAGACTTAGCATCCAATTTGTCTGATACAGTCCGCTTCACATAAGCAGGACAACCCCATATCTTCAAGTAAGATACATGAGGTTTCTTACCATTCCATATCTCATATGGAGTAGTTGAGACTACCTTGGTAGGCATTACATTTAACAAGTAAATGGTATGCAAGTGCATAACACCAAAAGGAATTGGGAGGAGTTGCATGATTCATCATTGACCTGACCATGTCCAACAAGGTCCGGTTACGCCTCTCAGATACACCATTATCTTTGTGGTGTATAGAGAGTCCATTGAGACAATATGCCATTGTCTCTTAGATAATCAAGAAACTCTTGACTTAAGTATTCACCACCTCGATCCGATTCAAGTATTTTAATACTCTTGTCATGTTGTTTCTCTACTTCATTTCTGAATTCTTTGAACCTTTCAAAGGCTTGGACTTGTGTTTCATCAAGAACACATACCCAAACCGTGAGTGATCATCGGTGAAGGTAATGAAGTAGCTATAGCCTCCTAATCTTGAGTTGACATAGGTCCACATACATCGGTATGTATTAGACCTAGTAACTCTCCCACTCGTTCACCTTTTCCGGTAAAGGTAACTTAGTCATCTTGCCTTTTAAGCATGATTCGCATGTATCGTATGAATCCAATTCAAACGATTCCAGAATTCCACATCGGTGTAATTCGGACATGCGTTTCTTGCTTATATGGCCAAGACGACAATGCCACATATAGGAGTCTATTTGATTATCCTTTCGAGCACGCTTGTTGCTCGCTTCGATATTGAAAATGTCCTTTGGATCGTCCAACGTATAAATGCCATTACTCAAGGTTCCAATTCCATAAAGTACGCCATTTAAAGTTATATAACAACAATTGTTACTAAACGTCAAATGGAAACCATTTCTATTTAAACAGGAAATAGAAACAATGTTCTTTATTAGAGAAGGAACATAATAGCAATTGTCCAGTTCTAAGACTAGTCCACTAGGGAGCTTCAGCAAATAAGTTCCGATGGCGACCGCAGCAACCTTTGCTCCATTGCCAACTCGCAAATTTGACTCCCCTCTGACAAGTCTTCTTCTATTCCTTAGCCCCTGTATGTCATTACATATATGTGAGCCACACCCAGTATCAAATACCCAAGTGTTTGAGGAAATAGAATGACAATCAATAAAGAAGATTTCTGAAGAAGATGGGGCATCCGATGCCTTATCCTTCTTCACGGACTCAAGATAAATCTTGCACTTTCTTCGCAAATGGCCCTACTTGCCATAATGATGGCAAGTGTCCTTTTGAGCTGGTTCTGCCTTTTTAGCCTTTTTTCTTCTTCCCCTTCTGTTGTTCCTTTGACTCCCTCTTAGAACCTTTCTTCGAGGAATCAACTAACAACACCGTCCCCTGCTCATGCTTCTCAGAAGGCTCCACAGTCTTCAGCATGTTGAGCAGTACCACAGATGAACCTTCTTACATCTCAGAGGTGAAGAGGAGCTTGAAGACTTCGAACCTTTCGAATCTCACTTGCTCATCAACCAACTCATAAAGATGAAGGACTACGATATGAGCATCCATATGCTCATCTTTGTGTAGCTTGGGTTCCATCGCGGCTAGCATGATGCAACTCATTTGTTCAGAATCAGTCACATGTTTCTGATAGGCCAACAATTGGTCCAGAGTTGCATTGTCACTAGGATGGGCGGGAAGAGGCGCTTCGAGGACATACGCAAGCTTTTCACCTTGAGAACAATTCTCAAGTTTCTAAGCCAGTCCAAGAAGTTCGGCCCAGTCAATTTATTCGAATCCAAAATGGAACGCAAATTCAAAGACATCATGATCAATTTTAGAAATACAAAACGAGCATATATGAGAAAGATGATTTTAAAATGCATCAATATACATTTATAAATCCCATTCATTTTTCGAATTTCAAAAACCCCAAAATCACTTCGGGAGATCGTAGGTCCATCTCCGAATGGGCTGATATCCATCATAGTTATGAACAACCTTGGAGAGAGTCCAACAAGTCATTCATAACTATGACGGTAGGTATCAACTATACCGATTGCATATCACGTATATGCAACTATCACAATGTGCTATCAACTAATTGAATGTTCACACATACATCGGGTTGTTAACACATTAACAAGTATGCATCATATGCATAGCACTCAACTTCACCTCCCTTTACATCGACCTTGGAGAGAGTCCAACAAGCCGATGCTCCAGGTTAAAGCCAACCCATTAATCGGGAAATAGTTTTAATATGGTTAGAGCGCATTCAACCAATTAGCCCAGCTTGGAGAGAGTCCAACAACCAAAGCTAACGATTGACCTCTGACTCTTACCATATTAGTATTAAACTATTCCATGGTTTGAACATATTCGGGTTCGAGCCGGGCTTGGAGAGAGTCCAACAACCCAAACAAGAAACGGAACTCTGGTTCTAACCATATTAATGGAAGGTGTAGGCCTTAATATTGTTTAAGGGTTTTTATGTCTCATCCTCTTTGCATGCAAATAACTATTATCTACATGGCATGACATACATGGCATACATCTACATGTCACGACACGCATGGCATAATGTTATGCATCTAATGCAATTACATGACATAATTGTATGTCATGTATATATTTCCTTATATGTCATAACTATTTATGGAAATAAAATATGTTTAAGATTTGATTCTCCAAATCAAATCATAATTAAATTAGGAAACAAATTTTCAAATCTAATCACATATTTTATTCATGGAATTATTTGATTAAGGAAAATCTATTTAGGAAACCAATTTCCTAAATCATTAAAACTACTTATGGAAATAAAATATTTTAAGATTTGATTTCCAAAATCAAATCATGATTAAATTAGGAAACAAATTTCCAAATCTAATCAAATATTTTATTTATGGAAAATATCGATTTCCATAAATACTTCCAACTTTCCAAAAGTGGAAGATTTCCATAAATACTTCTAGACTTTCCAAAATTGAAAAATTTCAATAAATACTTCTAAATTTCCAAAATTAGAAAATTTCCAGAAATACATTATGACTATCGCAAAACCATTTTTACGATTATGTCGAAACACAACCTGGGCTCTGATACCACTGTTGGGTTTCCGGCACCGCGGCGTGTGTGTTCGATCATGTTTCGTAAACATGAACACAGCGGAAGCAATAAAATAATAAATACTCCTATTTATTACAACACACACAACACACGCATGCATATTACAATAAGTGTAGACATAACCGTAAATTTAAATTTGCAATAAAAGGAAATTTATCTACGTTATACCTTTCGTATGACGTGTAGCGGGAACGGCATCAACCGGAACGATCCTCGCTAGAATCGTCTCTATCCGTATCCACGCCGAGTTCCTCGGGATGACTTCGCTAAGCCATGAGCTTCGTCTTCGTACGGGTTACTAGCCTCGTTTTGAAGACGACGTGATCGAGAGATGATCACGATCCGAATCCAAATTCGGATCCTAAGACGAGTCCTCAAAACTCGCTTCTCCGGAGAGGTATTCGTCAACCGATTGGCCAGATCCTTCGTCCTCCACCTCAGAGGATTACCGGAGATTGAATCCCGATAAGTTATCCGCTGTCGGGCTCTAACCGTCGTCAAAACGGCGCTCCGACGAGAGGAAAAAGCTGTCCAGAAAACTGGACAGCTTGGTGGAAGAGTAGCGCCGGCCAAAACAAAGGAAGCCAAGTGCTCACCTTTTCACGAGGCCTAGGAAGATCACGGAGGAGAGGGTTCACCGCGGCTGAAGCTTGGACGCCGGCAAGGAGCGGCGCCAACAAGGGTGGCGGCAATGGAGTTAGGCGGCACAACTTGGTTGGCGGCTATCCATTAAGCCCTCTTTTATAGAGAACTAATTCTCTTAATGGTTATTGGATCATAACCATTAGGCCCGTTAACCCGCTCCATTAAGATAAGTTAAAATAAACCAAACCATGATGGTTTATTTTAAGTTAAAACGAACCGAACCAACTTTTGGTTCATTCGTTTAAAATAAACCAAACCCTTTGGTTTATTCTCATCCATTGGATTAGAACCAAACCATTTTGGTTCATCCATTACGTCTTCATAAGACGTGGCCCATCCACGCTTCCATTGCGACTGAAACGATTTCATGCTCGCTTTATGTTTGGTCCAGCCAAACCTAGTTTCTCTCGGTCTGAGAATCCCATTCTCAAGCTCGTTTTAAATCCTTTGGATTACACTCGTTGTGCGTGTGACCAAATAGGTTCTCGGTTTATGTTGGCCGTCTATAATTAACCATTAATTATAGAACGATCATGAGTGGCACCTAGTAGTACATCATGATCCCCAATTAACCGAAAAGATCAGCAGTTGATCGGAACTATTTAGAAACCCTTGATGGCTCGAATGATTCGTGCCCCATTCCCTTCACTCATCTTATACCCACTTGGTTGGGACATGGTCTATTGTGTCAGATCCCCACTAGTGACTCGTCACCTAGCCCAAGTATCATTTCCTCGTCCTACAGTTCTAGTTACTCCACATGTATCGAAGAGTACCTTACTCTAAACATGTAATGCTTTGGCCAAAGACTTTAGTAACAATCCGACGAGAGGCCATGGGTATACATCTCCTCGCAAGGAGTGGTGAATCCTTTATAGGCTATTCAAACACCTTCGATCACTTCGACTTATACCCAATCATCCCGGGTCCACATCTCCTTAGAGATGTTTGCTTAAGATGTCAAAGCATAAGTCTCCATGATCAAGATGACTTGAATACCGCAAGTCAAAGGAACATCGCACTTAAGCCACAGTAAGAACTTCATTGACATATCTATATATGCGAGAGAACCATATGAAGTCTTACGGCTGGTCACTCCAATGAACTAGTTACCATAACTAGCATCCACGATTAACTCCGGACATCACTATGTCTCCAGCCAGTGAGAATCAGCTGCTTGGGTACACCAAGGAGTATACCTCGTGCTAATCTCGACAGAATTGATGGTGTCCAAATCCATCAATTCATCGACTAGGGATAATTCCGATACATCACAATTACACATGTAGAGATACTCACTAGTTGTGATCCAATCACAAATTCTCTCATGCTGTGAATCGTATCGTGGACATTCAGTAAATGAGTTTAAGATCCAATCAAATACATAAAACATGTATACTCAAATAGTGAATCTTCATTTATCATATAAATGTTCATACATAAGGCGATTGCCTTAGGACATCTCTCATATATTACTAACAGGGTATACATCTCCTCGCAAGGAGTGGTGAATCCTTTATAGGCTATTCAAACACCTTCGATCACTTCGACTTATACCCAATCATCCCGGGTCCACATCTCCTTGGAGATGTTTGCTTAAGATGTCAAAGCATAAGTCTTCATGATCAAGATGACTTGAATACCGCAAGTCAAAGGAACATCGCACTTAAGCTACATTAAGAACTTCATTGACATATCTATATATGCAGGGAACCATATGAAGTCTTACGGCCGGTCACTCCAATGAACTAGTTACCATAACTAGCATCCACGATCAACTCTGGACATCACAATGTCTCCAGCCGGTGAGAATCAGCTGCTTGGATACACCAAGGAGTATACCTCGTGCTAGTCTCGACAGAATCGATGGTGTCCAAATCCATCAATTTATCGACTAGGGATAATTCCGATACATCACAATTACACATGTAGAGATACTCACTAGTTGTGATCCAATCACAAATTCTCTCATGCTGTGAATCATATCGTGGACATTCAGTAAATGAGTTTAAGATCCAATCAAATACATGAAACATGTATACTCAAATAGTGAATCTTCATTTATCATATAAATGGTTCATACATAAGGCGATTGCCTTAGGACATCTCTCATATATTACTAACAGGGCTTACGCTACCAAGACTCCCTCTTGGACTTTACGCTGCCAACCATTGGACTTATGCTGCCAAAACTCTACCCTTGGACTTTACGCCGCCAATATCACCCCTTGGACTTCCCTTGCTAACCTATGTTGAACTTTCCTTGCCAAGTACTCATGACTTGGACTTTTCATGATAAGCACACAAGACTTGGACTTCTCCATCATATGGTCAATCCCATGTCAACCATATAGTCAAACAATGGTTAAACCATCGTCAAACATCAAAATACCACTCGAGTTAAACTCAAGTCCAGTCAATCATAACCCAGGTCGATTGCACCAATAATCTCCCCAAAACATTGTCAAACATCAAAACACTACTCGAATCCAACTCGAGCCTGGTCAATTATGACCTGGGCCGATTGTACCAACACTTTCCATGCCAAGTACTCAAGACTTGGACTTTCCCATGATAATCACATTGTCATACATTTTGTCGAACATCAAAATACCGTTCGAGTCAAACTCGAGTCTGGTCAATCGTGACCTGGGTCGATTGCACCAATAATCTCCCCTTTTTGATGTTTGACAAAAACCACAAACACCTTTGAGTTAGGCCACCTAACTCAAATCTCCTTACTAATTCTCCAAAATTGGTAATCTCAAATTCATCCATCAATTCTCCCATAACTTCTCCTGTTAATTCTCCCCCTTTTTGACATACATCAAAAAGGTTCTCCCCAAGGGTGTCAATGTCTCATATCCCAATGAGATATTACAATCTTTCCCTTGGTCTAAAAATATTTACGATGCCTTCACTTTTCCTAGTGATAAGTCTCATATCACTCAAGAGAGGCAATCCTACAAACTCTCTCAATTTCTAAATTGGGCATCTCACATTCTCAAAATTCTCCCCCTTATAAGGAAGAACACATCCATCATCCCATGATGGATAACTCTCCCTTGACCATTGCACCAACAATGTCCTTGGAGAGTCCCTAAGCCTATAGGAATACTAAACCATCAAAATTAAGGTTAAAAGTTCAATCTTGAACTTTCACACACCTTAAAATTTAATACACACAAACAACTCTCCTAATCCATATCCAATGGATTTTCACTCTTTTCAATACTTTCCAAAGTATATCCTAAGGTTAGGAGCAGTTAGGGTAGTCTAACATAGCTGAAATCAGGCTAAACAAATCTTGTTTACCCGAAATCAGACCTGACAGTCGACTGGTTCAGTTAATAGTCGACTTTCCTATGCATCAGTCGACTGATAAAGCTTCCAGTCGAGTGAAAACAGCTCCAGTCGAGGCGTCGCCTCGATTGGTTTTTGATTTTGTTGAAATATACAATTTCAAACCATTTTCAGAAATACATAAGTAATTCTAAAAAATTCAAAAAATCATGAAATTTCGACCACACATTACTTATGCCAAACACTATAGGGGAAAATATTTAAAAAAAATAATATACCCACAAAATAGTGAAATCGATACAAAGTTCAAAACTATTGAAAAGTTCAATGTTTTGACCCTACTTTGTATCAACTTCATCAATGGTGACTTCTATCAAAAGATAGACTACACCAATATTTTTCAAAATGATTTTGAAATATTTTTAAAACCTTATATTGAACTATGATTTATGGGCTTAATGCACATGACTTGTATATAAGCTTTCTTCATGATTCATCCATGGTTTAAGATGAGTTTGAGTTCATCTAGATTCAAAAACTATGCACCTTGAACTTAACTCAATTCCTAGCATCTCACATGTGTCTAGGGTGTATCAATAAACCAACAAGTCAATGTGATGTGAGATGTAGGTTTTGTTCATCCTAATCTAAGGCCTCATGCATTTTCTAAGGCAACACTACTTGATTCCCTTTTACATGGGACTTTAAGTCATACCAATTGTCCTTAAATCAATTTTACTTAATGCACAAATGATTATGGCATAAATGATAACATAAATAAATATGTGTCAATAATCATGATGTCATGACATATGAATAAATCTAAATACACATGACATAAAAACTAAACCCTAAGCATTATTAAGATATTTTATATGATTAAAAATAAGAATGATGTTATGACATGTTATATGATAATCAAAACATGACAAATAAAATATAAGGCATAAGAATACCTAAATTTTAATATTAGTTTCCATTTGTTAGGATTAAGTTCATTTTGTCATATTACCAACTTATCTCCCAAGTGTGTCAAAAATCCAAAATGATACACTATGACCTCTAGACCTAATTTGTGCCAATATTATCAATTTTTCATAATTCTCAAATGATATTGGCACATCCTAAAATCCTTTAGGATAATGATCAAACTTATTTCCAAAGTACCCATAACCTTGAAAATGACTTAAAATGCCACCTTTACCATGGTTAGGTTAATTACTCATCCATTTAAAGTTGGCTCAACCTAACACATTTAGCGTGAATCAATCACGCTCCTAGGAACCCAAAATCTATTTGAGCTACTTGGGTTTACTAGGTATTCCTTAGGGATAACTTCCCTAAATACCCTTTTAATGACTCTTCTAGGCTTGGTAGCCTTGGTCATTGTGGTCTTGCCTAGGTTAACTCTAAGGGTGACTCCCCTTGTAACCTTCTTAGTGGCCTCCCTAGGTTTCTTCGAAACCTTATCCACTAGGCACACTCCATGGTTAACCTTAAGGATGACACCCTAGTAACCATGGCCTTCCTAAACCTTTATTTAGTTCCATAATCAAATGAAATATTGTGATAAGTAGACATTACCTTCTTAGACATAGGCTTGTGACCAAACCTTGTATCTTAGATGGTTCTTGCCTCTTACACCCTAGGATTTGAATTCTAGACCCTTGAGTTTGATTTTTCATATTCCTAAGGGTCTTTTCAAGTTTCTCATGCCTTTACCTCAATGCTTGGTTCTCTAATTCTAATTTCTCTAATTTGGTGGGCCCATTATTTTCTTGAGTAGATTTGCTCTTTCTAGACATGTGTCTATAATTTTTGGGATTAAAGCCAAGATGGTCTTCTATTTTCCTAATACTTGCCTTAGGTAGGATTTTTCTAGGGACATTAGTCTCAAATTTCTCCTTGGTTCTAAGGTTACAACTTTTGCACCTAAACAAAAATATTTGTTATTCATAGCATGTTTTTCATGAACAATAGTAAGAGTGTTTAAATTATTTTTAGCATGCTTTTTAACATTAAAATTTGAAGGTGCATTATTGAATTTTACCTTAGGGTTTGCTTTAGAAGCTCTCCCTACATATGATGCTCCTTCTCGCCCTTTAGTTTGCTTTCTCCCCCTAGGACATTGACTTCGGTAGTATCCCCTTTGATGGCACTCGAAGCACACCACGTGCTCCTTGCTCTTACTAGTGGGGACTCCGGCATCCTTTGAATTCTTGTTGACTTTTAGTGTCGGCGGAACCTTCTTGACCTTTTTACGACACTTACTCTTATAGTGTCCGGGTTCCCTACACTTAATGCATATGATATGAATTTTATTTTTAAATGTAATGTTTGAGTTACCTAGGTCAATAGGGGAATTTTGATCTTGTCCTTGGCCTCCGGAGGTAGAAGCTTCTTCTTGATCTGACATGGAAGGTGATCTCTCCTTCCTCTCAAACCTAGAGGTGGAGGCTTCTTCCACCTCTTCTACCTCTTCTCCATTAGACGTTGATGACCTCTCAACCTCCAATTCTTCACACTCTTCTCTTGACCCGGATGTTGACTCCTCTTTAACTTATGAATCCGCACTTTCTTGTGAGGAAGAGCTTGCTTCTTTGGTCTCCTTGTCCAATTGAACCGATGATGGATCTTCATTATATTTTGCCAACTCGCTCCAAAGCTCCTTGACATCCTTGTATTCACCTAAGCTACATAAGATGTCATTAGGAATCAAATCAATCAAGAATTTTATTACCTTCTTAGTTTTCTCCAATTCTTGGATTTGTTCCCCGGTCCACTTCTTCATTTTGAAGAAACCTCTCTTTTGACCCTCTCGGATATTCGAATCCTTCCATCAAGGCGGACCATTCTTTGAAGTCCCTCATCATAATGAAGTCTTCAATCCTTCCCTTCCATGAATTGAAGTATTCTCATCCATAGAGCACGTATGGAATTGGAGTGTTGATATCCCATTCCAATTTCTCTTCAAATTCCATCTTGCCCTCTAGCGTGTTTGCTCCCGGTAGTTAATCCGTAGAAGAGCTCCTAGCTCTGATACTAATTGTAGGAATGTTGATGACTACTAGAGGGGGGGGGTGAATAGCGTATTCATTGACGAAGATGGAAATCGATCGCGTGCTTGCTACAAAAGTTAGTGTACGCAACGAAAATAATAATGATAAAACAAATACACAAACACAAACACAAATACAAGCGATATAACATGGTTCAGAACCTTAGGGTTCATACTCCACGGGTTAGGCTCGAATGAGCTCTAGCGATGCCAAACACCACTAATAATCACAAACACTCCTTTTCGACAACAAGTCAGAGGAGGAGAAACCTCTTACAACGATTACAAAAGTAATACAAATGACAACGTAAAAAAACTTTACAACTATTGCTTTGGATGCTTACTTATTGATTGCTTGAACCGTGCTTGAAGACCTTGATTTCCACCAACAAATCGCCTCAATAACGCCCAAGAAATCACTGCTGAAATCTCTCCTATCGAGCTCCTTTTAAGCCTCCTCGTGACCTGGATTTCCACCTAGCAGTCGACTGCCAATAGTACCATTGTCTCACAGCGAAATTAATCCAAGTCGACGTTCAAGGCAACGGATACACTAGCAGTCGACTACTATTTCCCCCCAGATTGTTGCCCGGTAGTGCCGTGACGATCGACTCTAGCATTTGCTTCGCGACCAACCCATCGGCCTTCATTGGCAGTCGATTGATTAAGCAGTCGAGGCACCAATCGAGGCACCTTGCATCTATGATCGCTGCAGCTGAGGCCAGTCGAGGTGCTGCCTCAACTGGGACATCAGTCGAGGCGCCTTGTGTCTGTGATGGCAGCTCGACCATAGTCGATCGCCAATCGCCTCACGATAGTCGACTTGTCATAATCCCAATCGACTGTTACAAGTTGACTCGGCTGCCAAGTGTCAAAAAACTTGACCAGTCGACTGGTCTATGACCTCAGTCGACTGCTACATCTCAACCATGAGATTTATCCCAAGTATGATGCCCTAATACTTGCTAAACCACCCTTAGCTTAGACCTAAGCCTTCTAGCCACCTCCGTCAGCCTCACGACTATCGAATCCCTCCAAGTCATCCATGACTTGTTGATCCATATGCTATGTTGGATCGATATGAGTGCTAGAGTGGGGGGGGGGGGGAATAGCGAACAAAAACTTTTAGTTTGTTCGTAGATTCGATAAGAAAGAAGAGTAAAGTGCAATGGAAAATAAAACAAGACAAATGCAATTTTTCTTGGTTCACGACCTTCTAACTGCTAATCCAAGGCCTTAATGGTCCTAGACCATGTACGGAGGGAAAATCACTAAAATACTCCTCCTCGTTGGAGGTAGGAGTGAACGATTACAATAAAATGATAAAACTCGAGGTAGAGGGACACTCCCCCTCTCCTCGTTACGATTAAAGCTCTGATAAAAAGAAAGAATACAATGTTTAAAATATGCTTAAAGTAAAACCTTTACCGACAACTTAAGGGATGGTAGTTTGAGCTCGGGTTGTCATCGTTTCGGCAGTGCTTCATCGTCGTAGGATCGTCGAAGTGTCGCAGCATTTTGGAAGCACTTGGAGAGCTTTGGAATGATGAAAATCGAGTGGAATGACCCTTCTTTTATAGCCCTATAACCCACTCAACGTTCAAGATGGGGATCCTATCATCAAAGCCACCTTGCCTTTGAAGAAAGGGATGAGTTTTGACTCACCTCGAAGTTGTAATTCAAATAGCAGTTGAACTGGCCGGTTGAATTGGCCGGTTGAACTGGTGGTTAGGATTTTCGACTGCATCAAGAGTTAGCTCGAAAATGACATTGAAATAAGTGTTTTCGACGGCTACCAACCGTCCGATCTCGACTTAGACCTTCCATGGGAAGTCTTGGTCAGATCGTCACCAAAGGATGTTTCCGTACAGAGGACACGACCTTACTTACACTCACTCACACGAACTTATCTTAACCTTTACCTTTGAAGCTTTGCTTCTACTCTCCACCTGATTTCTTCGGCTCTCTCTGAAGTCCTCCCGGTGTCGCCCGACCACCACGGTGAAGGTCGAAAACTTCGCTTCCCACTTTAACTTGGTCGCTTGTGCATGGCGATCCCATCTTCATCCCCGGATTAAAAAAATTAATCCAAGACGATGATGGATTACCCAAGAAATCGATCCATCATCGTGCTATTTGATTAGAGTGGTCTCTTGAACAAACTTGTTGTTCAAGCAACCTAACTCTTTTCCTCGACTAGCCGCGGAATAGATGATGTACGGATCGCCGGTTTTTGTGTTTATCTTCGGGGTCCAAGTAAATTAGCCACATGCAATTACATACATAATACAAAGAAACAAAAGGAAACTAAAACAAGAATTATACCTCTTGTTTACCTCTTGGTCTTCTATTGTATGTCCTATCCTCCTCTTGGACGTTGTGTGGGCAACGATCCTCCAAGAGATGAAGCCTCCTAGATCACGTATCTTCCTTTCCTTGTTCGCTTAGAACAAAGGAAGATAATAAGCTCCCTTCTTCTCCTATCTAGTTCCGGACACAATCCCTTTGGAGAAAGATCAAACCTCTTTCTCCTCTTTGTTGTTGCCGCCGGCCACCAAGGAGAGGGAGATGGAAGATGGGTGCTGGCCAACCAAAGAAAGACAAGCAAAGCCTTGCCCTAGTTGCCGCCGGCCAAAGCTTGAGGAAGAAAGGAGATGGGCACCGGCCAAGAAGAGAAGGAAGATGAGATATGGGCGTCGACTAACCAAAGAAACAAGAGCAAAGCCTTGCCCTAGTTGCCGCCCAAAGCCTCTCTAAACCCTAGCCGGCCAAGCCAAAGAGCAAAACCCTAATTCTTTTAATTCCTTTCACCGCCCAAGACCTAGCTCTCCTTTTATAGAGCTAGGTTTAAGCTTCCTTTCAATCTCCACCGTCCGATCTAGGGATTCAATTTCCACCATCGGATCTAGGGTTTCATTTTCCACCGTCGGATCTAGGATTTCATTTTCCACCGTCGGATCTAGGCTTCATGAGGGTTTTAATAGGCTACAATAGGGACAATGAGGAGGAATTGGATCTCTGTCACCCAATGGATCTAGCCCACATAAAGTCCGATCCATTAATGATAATTCATTCCACTAGAGGATTATCATTGATCTACCTCACCAACCCCCATAAATAAATATGAGCTCCATATATTAATTGTACAAATATCTCTTCATGTTTAAGATCTCGAATGCCCGTCAATTAATTAATTTACTGACAATTAATTAATCAACATCTAACTCTATGAGTAGTACCACTCAATCTCATCATCATGCCGGACCAAGTCCACCTGCAGGATTTACATGATGATCCTTATGAGCTCCTCAATGGGACATCATCATCCTAATATATAGGACACGATTTCCTCCTATAATCAACGACACACCATGTAAATAATATTATTTCCCAACTTACCGAGCCTATCGATTTAATCTATAAATCTCGCCCATTGGTAAATCAAAGAAATAAATACTAAGTACATGTGCCCGTTATTATATCGAGATTAAGAGCATGTACACCATAATATCCGAGGTCTGATTCAATTATGCAGTCAGCAATAAATTGAATCACCTCTAAGTCGGTCTTGCTCAATACACATAAAGTGTACTAGTGTAATTCTATGGTCAAGACAAACCAATACCAAATTACACTACAACCATACCAATGGTTTGTCCAAAACTATCTCGGTTGTGAGCCTCTACTTATACTCTACGAGGAACTGATAACATGATCTCCCATGTGACACTACACACCATGTTATCTACAATGTAATGTATCAGACAATATGCATAACCATAAATATGCAAACAATGATCATGTGATTATTATTTCAAAAATAAAGATGTTCATACAAAAGATAGACTTTTCAGTATACATCCCAACACACGGTTCCCTCCGGGTGTCACTGACCTTTAGCTTAGCATTCCTGCACACTTGATTTAGCTCGTGAGATAACGATATAAGCTTAACTTTGTGTCTTTGTCATAATCAAAACATATGTTCGATTATCTGGTGCCCCTGCACCAACAATCTCCCCCTTTTTTATTTATGGCAAATCGACGTAAAGTTAAGGAAAATTTAAAGCATAAGACATAAAACAAGTAAAGTAAATGATAAACTCACTTTAAAGAACTCCCCCTTAACCCTAGGTGATTTTTGAAAAAAAAAAATACTTTAATTATTTAAATTTAAAATTTTGTGGTACTCCCCATTAACTTAGGCTCTTCTCTCCCTTTTTCCATAAATCAAAAAATAAGGTCAGGGTTTTTTATAAAAAATAAGGGGTTCGAAAAACATAATAGTATAGCATGCATAAAAAAACGAAATTGAGTTCAAGCATGCGTCTCTAACTTGGTTAAGTAAATTGGTTCGAGGCATATCCCTCTGCACCAACAATAAGTTTTTGAAACTTAGCTTTGATTTTCAAAATATTTATAAGCTAATTTTCAAGAATAACTTTAAAGATTTATAACCCTTAGGATTAGTTTGTTCTCCCCCTTAGTCAAGTATATGAGGTATAAAAGAGTTAGGGGGCGCTAAACTTTGACCTAGAGAGTTTTATAGTTAATATTATCCGATTATAATTATTCGTTTAAGTGCAATAGTTAAAAAATAGATGGCTTTTTGAAAAAAAGTTATGCATATTATAATTATTCCTTAATCATCTCACCTATTCTACATGTCTCAGAATTTGTTCGCCTTATATGTTTTGTGAGATGATTTAAACTTAATTAAAGCTAGTCAACCTTGGGTTAGATTCGAATTTAACTCTAAGCTCGTCAAGTAACCTTTTCAAAAAATTGGCTTCCAGGTCGTGGCGAGGCACAGGGGCCTTCTTTGATCGGAACAATGACCACTTCTTTAGACAAAGGCAAGTTTAGGAAAATGATAACTTGAGTCACTTAAGACTATTTCCTGGTCTAACTAGTTTAGGATACGGCGAGGTAGCTTCAGCTAGTTCCACTCGGTCAAGTGCACCAAGCTAGATACGCCTTATCTAGCTCGAATACACGAGACTTTATTTCTCTAATGTACTATCATCTCGTCGTGTCCTGATACTATATTGTCAAGAGTTGACTAACTATTTGTCCTATCTAGCCGTTCTAAAAAGTAAAATAAAAGTTTGATCATGCTAAGTTATTGGGGATACTATTTTGGTATTAGTTCCCCCTGGATCATTGAACTAATATGGTCTATTCAAGTAATGAACTTGATCTTGGGGAATCCAATACCTATCGGTCCTTATATGTGAATTTAAGAGTGTCTTCGGGACTCAAGCTTGGACTCGTTCATGACTACGATTTACGATAGACATATATGATCTATTTGTAGTCTTTGGACTAAACCCGAGTTCGACTCTGTTGTACACAACTCTCTGAGTTCCAAGAAGTCGGTTAAGATTCTTGGACCCCATTGAGAACTTGTCCAACCGAGCCTCAAGCTCTTGGACTTGTCCTTTCAAGAGGGAGTTCTCTTCTTCGAGTTTCTCAACTCGAGTTGAGTCCTCATCTCGAACCCAACTAGTTGAAGAGGTCAGAGTGGCCTCTTGCTTGAGGGTTTCAACCTTCTCAAGCAAGGACTCAACCCTAGACTCAGACTTAGCTAATTTCCTAGTTAGCATTTAAATTGTATGATAAAGCGTACTAATTAAAGAACGACTAACTTGACTTTCTCTTTTGGCCCGACTTTGAGTCTCTTCTCGAAGTAGTCTTCGGGGTCGGAGTCAGAGTTGTAGTTGGATTCGTACTCAGCTTCGGACTCTGACTCAAACTCTTCTGGTCTTGCCATGTATGCTCTGCCGACGCCTTCTTCTTCGTTGTCCCAAGTTGCACGAAAGACTTTCTTTGCTCCCTTTTGCTTTGATTTGAATTGCGCCCTCTTTTTGTTCTTTGATAGCTCTCTTTCTTTTCGAACAATCCTCCGCACCATGTTCACTATCATAGCCTCCTCTTCGGATTCGGACTCGGATTCACCTTTGGGTTCAGATTCATCTTCTTGCTCGGGAGGTGACTTGCTCTTTCCTTTTCTTCTTTGACCTACAAGTAAGGCAACTCCTTTCTCGACCCATACCACGTTAGTTTGTTCATGAATTTCAAATTCCAAAAATAATTCATCTAGTCTAATTTTAGAGAGGTCCTTAGAAACTTTGTAGGCATCAACCATGGATGCCCACAAGGTAGTCCTAGGAAAGGCATTAAGTGCATACCTTATAAGGTCTCGGTTCTCGACCTTTTGTCTGATGGAGTGCAAGCTGTTGACGATGGCTTGTATACGAGCATGTAATTGTGTTGCCGTCTCATGTTTCTGCATCTTAAGGTTATACAACTTATTGAAAAATAAGTTGCATTTACACACCTTCGCATTGTCGGTTCCTTCGTGTAGCTCTACGAGCTTGTTCCAAAGGTCCTTCGCACTGATGAAGGGGCCGACACAGTTTAGCTCCTCTTTGGAGAAGCCACATTGAAGGATTTGGGTCACCTTGGCCTCGACTTCCACTTGTCTTTTCATGACATTCGTCCATTGATCGTAATCCAATGATTCACCCACTTCATTAGTAGGAAGCGTGAATCCGTTTTGGATTACGACCCACATCTCAATTTAGGTCTTTAAGAAGCACTCCATCCGACCCTTCCAATAATGGAAGTCGTCTCCATTGTAAAACGGAGGTCGGACGGTGCTAAACCCTTCGAGATGGGTCATTTAAACAAAAAACAATACCTCACAAAAGTAAAAACAACCAAATGTACCAAGACTTTTCGTCTTGGATTAGTAGTGCGAGAGAAAGAAATCAAACGAAATGAAAAAGCCGAAAAACCAAAAATAAACAAGAAAAATCTGTAAAGAGTTGCTAGATTGGTGGTTTCACCAAATCGTAGTGCCCCCGACTCTGATACAAATTGTTGGATTGATATGAGCGCTAGAGGGGGGAGGGGGGGTGAATAGCGAACAAAAACTTTTCGTTCGTTCGTAGATTTGATAAGAAAGAAGAGTAAAGTGCAGTAGAAAATAAAACAAGACAAATGCAATTTTACTTGATTCACAACCTTCCGGCTGCTAATCCAAGGCCCTAATGGTCCTAGACCGTGTACGGAGAGCAAATCACTAAAATACTCCTCCTCGTTGGAGGTAGGAGTGAACGATTACAATAAAATGATAAAACTTGAGGTAGAGGGACACTCCCCCTCTCCTCGTTACGATTAAAGCTCCGATAAAAAGAAAGAATACAATGTTTGAAATACACTTAAAGTAAAACCTTTACCAACAACTTAAGGGATGGTAGTTTGAGCTCGGGTTGTCGTCGTTTTGACAACGCTTCATCATCGTAGGATCGTCGGAGTGTCGCAGCATTTCGGAAGCACTTAGAGAGCTTTGGAATGATGAAAAAGGAGTGGAATGACTCTTTTTTTATAGCCCTATAACCCACTCAATGTTCAAGATGGAGTCCTATCATCAAAGCCATCTCACCCTTGAAGAAAGGGATGAGTTTTGACTCTCCTCAAAGCTGTAATTCAAACAATAGTTGAACTGCCTGGTTGAACTGGTCGGTTGAATTGATGGCCAAAGTTTTCGACTATATCAAGAGTTAGCTTGAAAATGACATTGAAATAAGTGTTTTCGACGTCTACCAACCATCCGATCTCGACTTAGACCTTCTATGGGAAGTCTTAGTTGGATCGTCGCCTAAGGACGTCCCCGTACGGAGGACACGACCTCACTTAAACTCACCCACACGAGCTTACCTCAACCTTTACCTTTGAAGCTTTGCTTCCGGTCTCCACATGATTTCTTTAGCTCCATCTGAAGTCCTCCCGATGTCGCTCGACCACCATGGTTTCCTCCGGGTGTCGCTGACCTTTAGCTTAGCATTCCTGCACACTTGATTCAGCTCGTGAGATAACGATATAAGCTTAACTTTGTGTCTTTGCCATAATCAAAATATAGGTTCGATTATCTGGTGCCCCTGCACTAACAATCTCTCTCTTTTTGATCTATGGCAAATCAACGCAAAGTTAACAGAAATTTAAAGCATAATACATAAAACAAGTAAAGTAAATGATAAACTCACTTTAAATAACTCCCCCTTAACCCTAGGTGAGTTTTGAAAGAAATACTTTAATTATTTAAATTTAAATTTTTATGGTACTCCCCCTTAACTTAGGCTTTTCTTCCCCTTTTGCCATAAATCAAAAATATAAGGTCGGGGGTTTTTTAATAAAAAATAAGGGGTTCGAAAAACATAATAGTATAGCATGCATAAAAAACAAAATTGAGTCCAAGCATGCGTCCCTAACTTGGTTCGAGGTATATCCCTCTGCACCAACAATAAGTTTTTGAAACTTAGCTTTGATTTTCAAAATACTTATAAGCTAATTTTCAAGAATAATTTTAAAGATTTATAACCCTTAGGGTTAGTTTGCTCTCCCCCTTAGTCAAGTATATGAGGTATAAAAGAGTTAGGGGGCACTAAACATTGACCTAGAGAGTTTTATAGTTAATATTGGCCAATTATAATTATTTGTTTAAGCACAATAGTTAAAAAATAGATGGCTTTTTGAAAAAAGTTATGTATATTATAATTATTCCTTAATCATCTCACCCATTCTATGTGTCTCAGAATTTGTTCGTCTTCTATATTTTGTGAGATGATTTGAACTTAATTAAAGCTAGTTAACCTTGGGTTAGATTTAGATTTAACCCTAAGCTCATCAAGTAACCTTTTCGAGAAATTGGCTTCCAGGTCGTGGCGAGACACAAGGGCCTTTTTTGATCGGAACAACGACCACTTCCTTAGACAAAACCAAGTTCAAGAAAATGATAACTTGAGTCACTTAAGACTACTTCCTGGTCTAACTAGTTTAGGATACGATGAGATAGCTTCAGCTAGTTCCACTCGGTCAAGTGCACCAAGCTAGATATTGTTGGTGCAATCAGGCCCAAATGATGTTTTGGTGTTTGACAAGCGTTTATGTTAAATACGAAATTTTTTTAAAAAATACTAAACTAAATGGCCAAAAATTTAGAGAAATAATTTTGAAATTTTTTTGGGATTTTTAGGGAATTTTAAAATTTTTTCTGGATTTAAAAGGAGCTCGTACGAGATAATTACGGGGATACTTAATTTACTAAGGGATTAATAAAAATAAAAACCTAGGTTTTATTTTATTTATAAAGGGATAGTTGGATGATTAGGGATCGATCTCAGTTTACCTGATTTGCGTCGCACCCCTCCTTTCTCCGTGATTTTTTTTCCTTCGCGGCGATTTATGCGATAACTTCTTTCTCCCCACCGACGCCGCCGCGTTCCCTTCCTGAGCCCTTCTCCTCACGTGAACTGTCGTCGCCTCTTCTTTGCCGTCCACCTCGTCGCCGCGCACACGCCGCCTGTCACCGTCGGTGCGGTTGGCACCGCGACCGTCGTCGCTCTTGTCGCGCACACCAACCATTTTTGGCGTGCGGTCTCGAGAGCCGTCATTGCTAGCTCCTTCGTCAGCCGAGCCACCGTCTTTTCCCAGCGTCGCCATCCACCTGCCAGATTAGCGCGGCGGAGTTAGTGACTTGCTAGCCCGTCATGATATACTGCGACCATAGACCAGTCATCGAGAGCTTCCTGCATGTCGGTGATCACGGGAACTAGGTAAGGGTTGACTACCGGTGAAGTTGAAGCTTCCGCTAAATACCTAGTTTTCCTTTTGTTCCTTTCTGTTCAGTGATTTTGTTTTGGGGGAGAGTGATCGGTGGTGTGGTGGATTTTTCCCTTCGGTGAAGATGAGAGGGCTGTGAATTTGAGGGGGGTTGCCAGTTGAGAGGGGCTGTGAGGGTCTATTTGGGGGCGTCGTGCGATTGGGGTTGGAGGTGGCCGTGCAAGGTTGGCTGTAAGTGGGCAGTGCACAGCTGTGAGTCGGAGTTGTGGTCGATTTGGGCTATAAATTGGGGGTTGTTCATGCCGGAAGCAGATTGTTGTTAGGTGTGGGATAAAATTCTGTGGTAAGGTTTTGTAATTATGAGTTGTGAGGCTTGTGATGGTGAATTGGGGTATAGAGTTGCATGTTGTAGGTTAGCATATTTGCTAATGGTAAACGATGGATTTAATTGTGGCATTAAATGTACAAGTGAGGGTTTCTAACTCGGATTCGATAAAAGGACGCGAAGATAGAAGCTTTATATAGTAGTAAGTTAGCATGTTGTCGTGTGCTTGAAATTAATCATAAACGATGATGTATGCAGGTTTCAGTCACGAGGCAGGTTCGCGGGCGTGACGATTTCGTTGTTTTCTCGAGCATTTTATCAGGCGGGTATTTTGGCTTATCTCTTAGATATAGTCATGTTGATATGCTAGTTTGTATAGCTTGTAAAAATTTTCATGTTTATCTGCTTTGTATGTTTTTGTGCCTACTTGATACATGCATTTGATCGGTTTATGATTATATCTTCCCTGTTTTACTTGGATCATAGATATGTACTTATTGGTTGTGCATATTATTTGGATATGTGTTTTAGTTGGTATTACATGCTTTAGTATCATACACCATCTTACATGATTGCATGCTGGCTGGACGGGGTTCCTTTATAGTTGAGCCCGCAGCCAGTTACATGGCCTGCACACGCTGCCACTCATGGGTTAGTGGTACATCAGAAGGGTGTGTGCAGTTGCTCTGTCAGGCTTTGCTGGTCCGCTCATGGGTAGTGATGAGACAATGTGGTAGTGAGCAGGGATGCCTCCTCTGGTCTACGACACCGGGAGATGAGAGCATTACTCCCTGACTCTATTTGGGGCAGGAGGATAGGTGTACTCCGACAGTATCCTGTCCACTCGGTTACTCAGGAGCAGTGATGGCAAAATGCACAGTTGTCATAGCCCTACCCACTCGGCTTCACCATCGCGTGTGAGGCGGCTGACTGGCGTTAGGGGTGACCATGTCATTTGCACCGCATGCATTTTGCATGGATAGCATTTGTATTGTGTTTGCTGCATTTTTATTGCTGCCTTGGATGTTGCATATGATTGCTATGCATACATGATACATATTTGTATATGTTTTTATGACTTTATTTCTTCTAGTATGGCACATGCTCCTATATCAGGGTAGGAGATTCAGGTAAGTACAATCCTTTTGTATTTCTTTCTTGCATACCCTATATATGAGACTGTACTGACATGATTATTGTTGTTAGCTATATCTTACTTTGCATATCGATTATTATCCGCTGAGTTCTTTGAACTTACCCCGTTGTTTTTATATCTATTTCAGGATGAAGCTGTTAGGAGAGTCCAGCTGCCAAACCCCCTCGTCGTGATAGTTTTATTAGTTATTTGTTTTATGGATTTGGATAGATATGTTTAGGACTGGAGTTGGATTTATGTACTCGTGAATTTTTGGTGTCCTTATGGACCTTTATTCGGATTTTTATTTGATTGGATTTGGTTGAGTGTTCCTGCCCAGATGGCAGAAGGGGTAGGTTTAGATGTGATATACTTTTGGTTATATCATTTGATTGTTGGCCTGAGGCCTATTTTATTACCTGCGTGTATTGTTTGGATTTCGGTCGTGTTGATCGATGTATAGTGACCGTGTAGGCCTTGTATGAAAAATTGGTATTCACCCGTACATGGCAGATGCTGCCAGATTTTTGTCTGCCGGGGACTCCCTCGGGGCGTGACAATTTAATTCTAGATGCTAATTATGTGTTATCTCATGCGGTTGTTTGAGATGTATTTTCAGGAAATTCCTTGTAGGCCGAGGACTGGATGCAAGGTAGTGAAGACCCGGACGAGGAGTCCTGGCATGAAGACTCGGACGAGGAGTCCTGACATGAAGACCCGGGCGAGGAGTCCTGACATGAAGACCCGGACGAGGAGTCATGGCAAGTGAAGACCCGGACAAGGAGTCCTGGCATGAAGATCCGGACGAGGAGTCCTGGCAAGTGAAGACCCGGACATGGAGTCCTGGCATGAAGACCCGGGCGAGGAGTCCTGACCAGTGAAGACCCGGACGAGGAGTCCTGGCATGAAGACCCGGACGAGGAGTCCTGGTAAGTGAAGACCCAGACGAGGAGTCCTAGCATGAAGACTCGGACGAGGAGTCCTGGCATGAAGACCCAGACGAGGAGTTTGGCACGAAGTCTCAAAAGAGATTCTTGGAACGAAAGACCTATGAACAGTGGTTCACAGGCATCAGGTAAAGGGTACAGGGTAGACCCCTTCTTAGGCATGCTTTCAGCTCTAAACGAGTTTAAACGGTAAAGGGTCAAGGCAGTAGTCGAGGCAGCACCTCGACTGGTTACCTTATTAGTCGAGGCGATGCCTCGACTAGAAACTACTACTCTGGATGAGCTGCATGTTCTGAGCACTCATATCAGTCGAGGCGATGCCTCGACTGATGCTTGATTCAATCGAATAAAGGCAAGGTGCTATTGACTGCAAGCTCGACTGTTGCTCTGTTCGGTTGAAACAGAAGCGATGTAGGCTCGACTAAAGCCTACTAGTCGAGGCAATGAACCATCGCCTCGACTGGACCTATGTTACAACAGATAAATAATTCAAATCATGGTGGAAAACTTACTATTGGAACCTCATTAAATGTGAGTTAATGCTCCAGTCGAGGTGCCAGTCAAGGCGACTCGACTGCGTGGGCCGAAAATGCCCTAATCAGGCTCGATTTAAAAGGTTTATATGGTTGTTTTCATTAAGAAAGTGATTACTGCTCACGACAACCTTGGAAGCGAT
This sequence comes from Wurfbainia villosa, assembly GCA_025175895.1. Taxonomy (NCBI): domain Eukaryota; kingdom Viridiplantae; phylum Streptophyta; class Magnoliopsida; order Zingiberales; family Zingiberaceae; genus Wurfbainia; species Wurfbainia villosa. Next base: position 4,084,191 of record CM045995.1, on the reverse strand, counting down.
TACTTTAGTGAGAGTTCTTTGATCCTCCAAGTTTTTGATCATCCTTAAAGGCAATCAAAGATTTTGAAAAGAAGAAGTGCTCTAGTTTTCACTGCAACTCTTATAATCTGTTTCTTCTTCATCTCCTACGACTGTGAGTTTCGTGTAAACATCTAAAAATTTGTATTAAGATGTTTCTCCACCTCCGGTGTGTCACCGAGAAGGAGAAGTATTATAGTGGTGGTGTGCATCACTAGAGCCGACTAGGGGCTCGACCGTGGAGTAGGAACTAGGGTTCCGAACCATGTAAATTCTGTGTATTGTGCTTGTTGTATGTTTTTGTACTTGTATTTGTGTTTCTGCTGCGTACTAACAACTGTAGATGAGCACGACAAATCGAAGAGACGATTATCACCATTCATCCCCCCTTCTAGCGACGCCAATTGTCCTACAAGTGGTATCAGAGTCTGGTGCTCTTCTCCGGATTCACAACCGCAAGAGCAAGCTCTAATGGCGATGCAAGAAGGCTACAACACAAATAGACCTCCCTTCTTCGATGGAACTAATTTCCAATACTAGCGAAGCCGAATGGAGTACTATCTAATGACTGAGATAAATATGTGGTTCTCCATGACCGAAGGCTTCACACCACCGATGGACGCAGAAGGCAGGATACTTGAATCTACAAAGTGGACTGCAGAGCAAAAATGCAAGGCGCAAGCAAATGCCAAGGCCACTATAACTCTGCAATGTGGTTTGGCGAAGGACCAACTCAACAAGATTGGTCCATTCAGCAGTGCCCAAGAGCTCTGGAACAAACTGATTGAACTAAATGAAGGTACAAGGGACTCAAGAATAGCGAAATGAGACCTTTACATGAACCAGATGCAGAATTTTGTTATGAAGGATGACGAGACTGTTGGTGAACTACACGGAAGGTTCAAGGAGCTGTTAAATGGTTTGCATTCGGTTGGAGAGGATTTAGAAAACTGAGACACGATCAGGTATGTTCTTAAATCGTTTCCTCGAGATGCTTTGTGATAATCTATGGTAGATGCCTACAAAGTATCAAGGGATTTATCTACAGTAAAATTAGATGAATTATTTTGTGAAATGGAACTGCATGAGCAAGCTAATAAGGGTCCAAAAGAGAAAGGTATTGCATTTGTTGCAGGTGAGCAATACAAGGAGGACAAGGGCAAGGAGAATAAGAAAAAGGAGAAGAAGAGGGAGTCATCCTCATCCTCATCAGAGACAAGCAGTGATAGTGATGATGAGTCCTCATCCAGCGAGATAGCAAATTTCATGAGGAGAATGATGTGGAGAAGCAGGAAATACAATAAGAAGAAGGATGTGAAGAAAATTTTTGTAGACAAGAAGAAGGGTAAGATATCACATAAGTACAGAGGAAAATCTGATGTTGTTTGTTTTGAATGTAACAGGAAGGGTCACATTAAAAGTGAGTGTCCTGACCTCACAAAGAAAGAGGACATGCCTAGGAAAAAGAAGTCAATGAGGGCAACATGGGATCAGTCTTCTTCCAGCTTCTCAGAGGACGAAGTCAAGACAAGAGGGACCAAGCACGCTGCACTGATGGCCTTTGACAACTCAAATTCAGAGGAAAATGAAAGTCAGAATGAATCTTCTTCGGAGGACACATCATCATCTGATGATGATGAGGTAACATCTCCCAAGTTAGATAAACTGTATGAAACAATAACATGCTTGACCAATGCTTTGAGTAGATCAAAAAATAAAATTAAGATGTTGAAATCGGAGGTAGAGGAACTTAGAATCCAGAATTCTATTTCTGCAGAACATAGGAATGATACTTCTCAAGTAGAAGAACTTAGAGAAGAGAACACAACATTAAGAGCACAAGTTGATGATCTCAAGTACACACTTGAGAAATTCACAACAAGCTCCAAAACTCCGAACATGATTTTAGATGCCCAAAGGGCAGTCTACAACAAAGTCAGGATAGGCTATAAACCAAAACAAAAGGAATTTAGCTTCATGTCCTTAGTTAGTAGAACTCATGTTGTTAAGGAAAAAGTAACTAAAGCTTGGGTTCCTAAGAAATATGTTGTGAATGCTAATGGACCCAAAATCTGGATTCCAAAAGATCTTGTATTTCGTGTTTGATTAGGTACCGGTCGAGGGGGAGTGTCCAATGATATGGGTTGTGGATAGCAGATGCTCTAAGCACATGACTGGGGATTCTTCAAAGTTTGCCACAATTAAAAACAGAAGTAAAAGTACTGTTTCTTTTGGTAATAGTGGTAAACTGAAAGTCATAGGAGTAGGAGATATTGTTATTTCTGAACAATTTAGGATTAAGAATGTCCTGCTAGTTAAAGGAATGACTTTTAATTTATTGAGTGTTAGTCAATTATGTGATGAAGGATATAGAGTAGAGTTTTATTCAACTCAATGCTTAATTACACATAATGAATCCAATACTATCATGCTAGTAGGGACTAGGAAGGAAAATATCTATTAAGTTCAGTTTAGTAGTGCTACTAACATGCGTGTGAAGTGTTTGTTGTCCAAAGAAGATAACTCATGGCTATGGCATCGAAGACTCGCACATGTCAACATGAAGAACATTAAGAGGTTGGCCAAGGAAGAGTTTGCGCGAGGACTACCATTGCTCAAATATGAAAAGGACAAATTATGTGATGCGTGTCAAAAAGGTAAACAAATAAGAGCATCACACAAAAGCAAAACCACTTTAAGTACGTCAAGCGCTTTAGATTTATTGCATATGGATTTGTTTGATAGTAGCTCAAATAAATCCTTGAATGGTAGTAGATATTACTTGGTAGTAGTAGATGACTATACTAGATATACATGGACTTTCTTTCTCAAACATAAGGATCAAACGTTAGAAATTCTTATTTCCTTTTGTAGAAGAATTGAGAATGAGAAAAATGCAACAATTAAAATAATTAGAAGCGATCATGGAGGAGAATTTGGAAACATAAGGTTTAAGGATTTTTGTTTAGAAAAAGGGTACAAACACGAGTTTTCCACTCCTAGGACACCACAACAAAATGGTGTGGTAGAGAGGAAGAATAGAGTTTTACAAGATACTGCGAGGAGTATGCTAAATGAGTATGCTCTTCCTAGTTACTTGTGGGCTGAGGCGATTAATACTGCATGCTATGTTCAAAATAGAGTTTTGATACATAGATTTTTAGGAAAAATGCCTCATGAACTATGGTTTGGAAAACCACTGACAATCAAATATCTTAGGGTATTTGGTTGCAAGGTATTTATTTTAAATACTAAGGATCATCTAGGAAAATTCACTGCAAAAGCAGATGAAGGTGTCCTTTTAGGATATTCCCTCACTAGTAAGGCTTATCGAGTTTATAACAAAAGAACGAATTTGGTTGAGGAATCGTCAAATGTAGTTTTTGAAGAATGTAAAGAGCAAATTGACTCTAAGGATGAGAGTGATGAAGTTGAGTTCGAACTCAAGAGATTGAGTTTGAATGAGAACACTAATGTAGGGGGAGTTAAATCTGACTCCGATAATGAAAAATCTAGGTCAGAAGGGTCATCGCTTGAGCTTGTGTCTAATTGTGAGGTTCAAGAAACATCTCAAGTACTAAGATCCACTAGAATGGTCACTAGTCATCCCCTAGACCAAGTTGTTGGAGACATCCATCATGGGGTGAGGACAAGATCATCCTTTAGGAATGAAGTGAATCAAGTAGCATTAATCTCTGAAATTGAACCAAAAGAAATTGATGAAGCTTTGCTTGATCTGGACTGGATTATAGCAATGCAAGATGAATTGGGACAATTTGAGAGAAGTCAAGTTTGGGATTTAGTCCTAAGACCTGATCAAGCCACCATAATAGGGACAAGATGGGTATTTAAAAATAAAATGAATGATAAGAGAGAAATAGTTAGAAATAAAGCTAGGTTAGTTGCCAAAGGGTACAATCAAGTTGAGGGACTTGATTATAATGAAACTTACGCACCCGTGGCTAGATTAGAATCCATTAGACTAATGCTAGCATTTGCAACATATAAAGGATTCAAATTATATCAAATGGATGTGAAGTCAGCATTTTTGAACAGTTTTATAAAGGAGGAAGTATATGTTGAACAACCATCGGGATTTGAAAATTCTGCATTTCCAAATCACGTGTATAAGCTTAAGAAGGCTCTTTATGGGCTGAAACAAGCACCTCGTGCTTGGTACGAAAGGTTGTCAACTTTTCTAGTTGAGAGGGATTTTAGAAGAGGTCAAATCGATCCCACACTATTTCTAAAAAGAAATGGTGAAGATATATTTGTAGCTCAGATTTATGTTGATGACATAATTTGTGGTTCAAACAATAGGGATTACCTCAATGAATTCATAGAACATATGGAGAGTGAGTTTGAGATGAGTCTAGTAGGAGAATTGACATTTTTTCTTGGACTGCAAATCAAACAAACCAAAGAAGGAATTCATGTCTATCAATCAAAATATACCATGGAGTTGATGAAAAGATTCAGCATGGAAAATGTTAAGGAGGTTTTCACTCCAATGGCACAAAATACTCATTTAGATAGTGATGTTGATGGAAAATCTATTGATTTAAAGCTTTATAGGAGTGTCATAGGTAGTCTTTTATACCTTACAGCAAGTAGACCTGATATAGTATTTACTGTAGGTATGTGTGCACGATATCAATCGTGTGCGAAAGAGTCTCATTGGGTTGCTGTTAAAAGAATTATGAGATATCTTAAAGCAACAATATCAGTTGGATTGTGGTATCCCCAAACTGAATCTTTTGATTTAGTAGGCTATACAGATTCAGATTATGCAAGATGCAAACTAGATAGGAAAAGCACTAGTGGGGTTGTCAATTCTTAGGTTCAGCATTAGTTAGTTGGTCAAGTCAAAAGCAACATTATGTTGCACTCTCCACCACTGAGGCTGAGTACATAGCCATGGGAGAGAGTTTCACAATTGTTATGGATGACTCACACCTTGGAAGATTATGATTTTTCATATAAGAACGTGTAATTGCTTTGTGATAATATTAGCACGATAAACTTAACGAAAAACCCAGTCCATCATTCCAGAAAAAAACACATTAAAGTGAGACATCACTTCATTAGGGATCATGTAGCAAGAGGAGATATTATACTCAATTATGTTGAGTCTAAGGCTAATCTTGCTGATATTTTCACAAAACCTCTTCTGGAAAATGAATTTAGCTATTTAAGAAGAGAGTTAGGAATGTGTGCTGCTGAGTAAAAAAAAAACTCTCCTTGATCATAAGAACTAATTCATAAGTACAAGAGAAATGAGGAAATGGTTTTGGAATGCCTTGGGAGGACATCTCACACAAACCTTAGGAATAACTATGTTTGTGTATTGCTAGATAGGGGTGAGATGTTAGGAACAACAAATTTACTCAAAATGCTTGTTATGATGCATCAACTTGAGTAATGAGGTTGAAAATAACACAAATCATTAAGTTGACCAATTATGGGGAAGACCAATACATAATTCATGTGTATTTGGTTCTAATATCATAATTGGACATTCCAACCAAGTCAAATTGGTTGGACATCAAAAATATGTTAGAAATTGTCTATTAAGTGTATTGACACTTGGAAAATGGTTTAGGGACTTAAAATACCTAAGAAAATGAAATTTCAGATTAACAGTCGAGGTATTTTAGTATTTGCCTCGACTGCTAGCAGTTGCGAGCAAACAGAATCAAGGCGCACTCGACCATCGCCTCAACTGGAACCCTCGGTTGCAGCCACCAACGAACAAAATCAAGGTGCGCTCGACCAGCGCCTCGAATGGACATTTTGACAGGCCTATAGAAACTTCCCAAAGTTCGAAACTGAGCGACTTTCGAAAATCCAGAACAGTTTTGTGGAAATCCAAACCAGTTTTTTAGAAATCCAGATCAGTTTAAGAAATTTCAAACTAGTTTCCAGGGAGTTTTAGAAATTTTAGACTGGTTTCTAGGGAGCTTAAGAAATTTTAGACTGATTTCTAGGGAGCTTTAAAAATTTAAGACTGGTTTCCAGGGCAGTTTTTAATTCCAGGCCTGTTTAAATCCAAACTGGTTTAATTTCAGACTTGTTTAAATCCAGACTGGTTTATTCAAGGCCAGTGTAATTCCAGACTGGTTTAATTTCAGGTCGATGTAATTCAAGACTGGTTTAATTCTAGGCCGGTGTAATTCCAGACTGGTTTAATTCCAGGCCGGTGTAATTCCAAACTATTTTAATTCTAGGTCGGTTTAATTCCAGACCGGTTTAGAGTTCAGGACGATTTAGATTTCAGGGCGGTTTAAGAAGTTAGGCCGGTTTAAATTTCCGACAAAGGCACAGAATCGAGGTAAACTCAACCCACGCCTCGACTGTTTGTTCGAATGAAAGCACAGAAGTGAGGCACACTCGACTAGCGCCTCGACTGATTTATCAGTCGAGGCGCTCAACTTATCGCCTCGACTGCTCACAACTATTAAGTTTGGTAGTTCTTTGTCAGTATCTATGTGTGTTTATATGTTATTAACAGGTTGTCTCACAACTATTTTTAGAGGAAATTCTGTCGATTTTTTTTCTATGCCTTTCAAAATATATGCACGATTGATATCTACTTTGTTAAAATATATTGTTGGTGCATTGGATAACTAAGGGTAAATGATTCAGGGGGAGCGATACTATAGATTGCTCTTTTTGCGTGTTTGCCAGAGGGGGAGAGATGAGTGGGTTTTAAGGTTAAGGTCGAAATATAAGTGGAGTTTAAGCTGAAGGTGGGATCTTAAACCTTTAACCTTGCTTATATGAAAGTTTTGAAATTCATTGCAAATCTATATCTCATTTGAAATGAAAATCTTATTGCACATCTTGAGTTGATGAAGTTCTTAAATACTGAAAATTCTATACAATTATGAGAATATTATATTGTGCTCAATTGCATCACCTAAACTTAAACCATGTTGTCAAACATCAAAAAGGGGGAGATTGTTGGTGCAATCAGGCCCAAATGATGTTTTGGTGTTTGACAAGGGTTTAAGTCTAGGTGATAATTATGTGTTACCTTATGCGGTTGTTTGAGATGTATTTTTAGGAAATTCCTTGTAGGTCGTGGACTGGATGCAAGGTAGTGAAGACTCGACGAGGAGTCCTGGCATGAAGACCCGGACGAGGAGTCCTGGCAAGTGAAGACCCGGACAAGGAGTCCTGGCATGAAGACCCGGACGAGGAGTTCTGGCAAGTGAAGACCCGGACAAGGAGTCCTGGCATGAAGACCCAGACGAGGAGTCCTGACAAGTGAAGACCCGGACGAGGAGTCCTGGCATGAAGACCCGAATGAGGAGTCCTGGCAAGTGAAGACCCAGACGAGGAGTCCTAGCATGAAGACCCGGATGAGGAGTCCTAGCATTAAGACCCAGACGAGGAGTCTTGGCTGTAGGGATGTATACTGAAAAGTCTATCTTTTGTATGAACATCTTTATTTTGAAATAAGAATCATATGATCATTGTTTGCATATTATTATGGTTATGCAATATTGTCTAATACTTTACATTGTAGATAACATGGTGTGTGGTTTCCAGTTACGTATTGCTTCGGCCCCTTGAAAAGTATAAGTAAAGGCTCACAACCGAGATGACTTTGGACAAACCATCGGAATGGTTGTAGTGTGATTTGGTATTGGTTTGTCTTGACCATAGAATCACACTAGTGCACTTTGTGTGTATTGAGCAGGACCGACTTGGAGGTGATTCAATTTATTGCTGACTACATAATCAAATCGGACCTCAGATATTATATTGTACATACTCTTAATCCCGATATAATAACGGGCACATATATTTAGTACTCATCTCTTTGATTTACCAATGGGCGAGATTTATAGATTAAATCGATAGGCTCGGTAAGTTGGGAGATGATATTATTTATATGGTGTGCCGTTGATTATAGGAGGAAACCGTGTCCTATATATTAGGATGATAATGTCCCCTTGAGGAGCTTATAAGGTTCATCATATAAACCCTGCAGGTGGACTTGGTCCGGCATGATGAAAAGGTTGAGTGGTACTACTCATGGAGTTAGATGTCGATTAATTAATGGTCAGTAAATTAATTAATCGATGAACATTCGAGATCTTAAATACGGAGAGGAAATGTACAAATAATATATATTATCATATGGGGGTTGGTGAGGTAGATCAATGATGATCCTTTAGTGGATTGGATCATCATTAGTGGATCGGACTTTCTGTGGGCTTGATCCATGGGTGACCGAGATCTAACTCCTCCTCATGGTCCCTAATGTAGCCTATTAACACCTCATGAAGCTTAGATCCAATGGATAGAAACAAAACTCTAAGATCCATAGGTAGAGATTAAATCTCTAAGATCCGACGGTTGAGATTAAATATCTAGATCCGACAGTTGAGATTAAATCCCTAGAACCAATGAAGGAGATTAATTCATGACTTATCCCTAACTCTATAAAAGGATGTCCAAGGGGTTGGCGTGAACAACATTGAAGAGAGCTAGGCTTGGGCGGCAAGGAAAAAGGAATCCTAGTTGAGATAGGATTAGGGTTAGGGTTTGGAGGCTAGGGCGGCACCAAATAAGGAAGGTGTTGTTTTCTTCTTTCTCCTTCCTTCTTGTTGGCCGGCATCCAGATTGGTTTCCAGCCCCTTTCCAGCCTTGGCTGGTGCCCAAAAAGCTCCCTTCTCCTTCTCCTTAGGTGGTGGAAACAAGATATAGGGCTTCCCTTGGTGTCTTGGTTGTTTTCCACCATCTTCTCCTCCTTCTAGTTGGCCGGTGGCAAGGAGTTTGTGTGCTCCTTGTTGGTTGGTTTTAGGGAGGAGAAAAACCTTGTTTCTATTCTTCCTCTTGCTTTGGAAGAGCAAGGAAGGAAGATTTGCGATCTAGGAGCTTCGACTTTTGGTAGATCATCACCCACACGACGTTCAAAAGGAGGAAGGTCATACATTAGAAGATCAAGAGGTATATCTATTCTCTTTTCTCTTTTGTTTCTTGCTTGTTTTTGTTCTTCAATTATAATCATGTTATAAATCTGTAAATGGATAAATAATACTTGGACCCCGAGCATAAATACGAAAACCGGCGATCCAGACATCGTCTATTTCGCGGCTACTCGTAGAATAGAGGTTGGTCGCTTAAACAACTTGTTTGTTCAAGTGACCTCTCTAAACGAATAGCACAATGATGACTTGGTTGTTTGGGCAATCCCTTGTGTCTAGGATTAAATTTTTTTTATCCGGAGACATCGATGAGATCGCCATGAACAAACGACCGAGGTGAAGTGGGAAGCGAAGTTTCTTCTCACGGATCAAGCTAACATTGGCACGAAGTCCCGGAAGTGATTCTTAACACGAAAGACCTATGAACAGTGGTTCATAGGCATCAGGTAAAGTGCGAGGTGGGCCCTTCTTAGGCATGGTTTACTCAGCGAGTTGAAGCGGTCGAGAATCAAGATGGTCGGCGACACCTCATTGGTTACCTCATCGGTCGGTGATGCCTCATTTAGGAAATACTACAGACAAGCCGTATTGAGCACTCATGCTCGATTGGCGACGCCTCGGTGATGCTTGATGTCGAGCGAAGAGGCAAGGTGTAAATCCGATTGTAAGCTCGATTGTTGCTCTGTTCGGTTGAAACAGAAGCGATGTAGGCTTGACTGAAGGCTCGACTAAAGCCTACCAGTCGAGGCAATGAACCATCACTTCGATTGGACCTATATTACAACGGATAAATAATTCAAATTATGGGGGAAAACTTACCGTTGGAACCTCATTAAATGCGAGTTAATGCTCCAGTTGAGGTGCCAGTCGAGGCGACTCGACTGCGAGGGCCGAAAATGCCCTAATCAGGCTCGATTTAAAAGGTTTATATGATTGTTTTCATTAAGAAAGTGATTACTGCTCACGACAACCTTGGAAGCAATTACTCTAGCGAGAGTTCTTTGATCCTCTAAGTTTTTGATCTTCCTTAAAGGCAATCAAAGATTCTAAAAAGAAGAAGTGCTCTAGTTTTCATTGCAACTCTTGTAATCTGTTTCTTCTTCATCTCCTACGGCTGTAAGTTTCGTGTAAACATATGAAAATCTGCATTAAGAGGCTTCTCCACCTCTGGTGTGTCACCGAGAAGGAGAAGTATTATAGTGGTGGTGTGCATCACTAGAGCCGACTAGGGGCTCGATCGTGGAGTAGAAACTAGGGTTTTGAACCACATAAATTCTATGTATTGTGCTTGTTGTATGTTTTTGTACTTGTATTCGTGTTTCTGCTGCGTACTAACAACTATAGACGAGCATGACAAATCGAAGAGACAATTATCGCTATTCATCCCCCCTTCTAGCGACGCCAATGGTCCTATAGATACGCCTTATCTAGCTCGAATACACGAGACTTTATTTCTCTAATGTACTATCATTTCGTTGCATCTTGATACTATATTGTCAAGAGTTGACTAACTATTTGCCCTATCTAGCCGTTCTAAAAAGTAAAATAAAAGTTTGATCATGCTAATTTATCGGGTATACTAACTTGGTATTAGCTCCCCTTGGATCATTGAACCAATATGGTCTATTCAAGTAATGAACTTGATCTTGGGGAATCCAATACCTATTAGTTCTTATATGTGAATTTAAGAGAGTCTTCAGAACCCAAGCTTGGACTCGTTGATGACTACGATTTACGATAGACATATACGATCTATTCGTAGTCTTTGGACTAAACCCGAGTCCGACTCTGTTGTACACAACTCTCTAAGTTCCAAGAAATCAGTTAAGATTCTTGGACCCCATTGAGAACTTGTCCAACTGAGCCTCGAGCTCTTGGACTTGTCCTTTCAAGAGGGAGTTCTCTTCTTCGAGTTTCTCAACTCAAGTTGAGTCCATCTCGAACCCGACTAGTCGAAGAGGTCAAAGTGGCCTCTTGCTTGAGGGTTTCAACCTCCTCAAGCAAGGACTCGACCCTAGACTCGGACTTAGCTAATTTCGTAGTTAGCATTTTAATTGTATGATAAAGCGTACTAATTAAAGAACGACTAACATTGACTTTCTCTTTTAGCCCGACTTTGAGTCTCTTCTCGAAGTAGTCTTCGGGGTCGGAGTCGAAGTTGTAGTTGGATTCGTACTCGACTTCAGACTCTTCTGGTCTTGCCATATATGCTCTGCTGACGCCTTCTTCTTTGTTGTCCCAAGTTGCACGAAAGACTTTCTTTGCTCCATTTTGCTTTGATTTGAATTGCACCCTCTTTTTGTTCTTTGATAGCTCTCTTTCTTTTCGAACAATCCTCCGCACCATGTGTTGGTGCAATCGCCCCAGGACTCAAGTTTGACTCGAACTATATTTTGATGTTAGACAAAACACATGACATGGGATTGTCATGGGAAGTCCAACATGGGTTGACCACGTAAATCCAAGTGTGTAGCCTTGGTGGTGAAAAGTCCAAGCATGAGGCTTGGTGTTGGGAAAATCCAAGCATAGGGCTTGGTGTTGGAAAGTCCAACATGGGTTGGCCACGTAAGTCTAAGTGTGTAGTCTTGGCGGTGAAAGTCCAAGCATGGGGCTTGGCATGGAAAATCCAAGCGTGAGGCTTGGTGTGGGAAGTCTTGAGGACTTGGCAAGTTCACTAGGCTCGGGGTCCTTGAGTCGGTGAAGGATGGCATTGCGAATCCATGCGCTTGGTGCATCTGAGGGACCGCCGGACGGGGAGCGAATGGAGTGAGGTTCAAGGGAAGCATACTTCGAGGGCAAGAGATGCGAAGGATGACATTGTGAAGCTGTATGCTTGGTGCATCCGAGGGACATAGGCCGAGGGAAGAGAGCTTCGATGGGGAACTCCATGTGAGGATGAGGTGGACTTGGCCAAGTGGCTAAGACTGAGTGTCAAAGGCTCAAATGTGGTGTTTGAGGGTTTACCCGATGGTCGGATGCTCAAACAACTTGGTGTTTGAGGTTTTATCCGACATCAGTCGACTGATATAGGTACTAGTCGACTGCTATAGGTTGATTGGACTCGACCGGTGTTCGACTGACCATGATTGGCCGAGCGGTCATTGCCCTCCCTCGGCGATCATTGTCGGCGTAATAGTTCGATGATGGAGATCAGGTGATCGGGTGTTTTAGCACGAAGGTCTTCTAGTCGAGTGATCGCGATGACCACTCGACTGATGGGATCATCAGTCGACTGATGGGTGCAGAATCAGCTCGATGCTGGTTATAAATGAAGCTTGAGATGGAGGATTTCGCTAAGACTTTTGGGGAGATTTTGGAGGGGAATTGCTGCTGCATTCCAGTCCTTCAAGAGCAATCTAAAGCAAGCAACAAGCAAGTGTTCAAAGCGAAGTTTGTAAAGTGTTCTTTACTTGTATTTCTTCTTGTATTTGTATTTGCTTGTATGACATTGTTGTAATTGCTTGTACGAGGTTTCTCCACCTCCGACGTGTTGTCGAGAAGGATTGTTGTTAGTGTCATGCGCATAACACAAGCTCGTTGAGCTCACCCATGGAGTAGGAACCCTAAGGTTTCGAACCGCGTATATTGCCGTGTCTTGTGTGTTGTATTGCATTCATTTTATATTTCTATCATTTCCACTGTGCCAACGATAATCGTAGACAAGCGACACGAAAGAACGAGTAAATTCCACTGTACACACGAATTGGGGCTATTCACCCCCTCTAGTCAGCCACCGACGTTCCAACAAGTGGTATCAGAGCGGGTTACTTGTCAAGGACTAACCGTCAACACAAGCACGACAAGATGGCCGGCTACAACCTCCAACCACCAAAATTCGAAGGAGACTTTCAATGGTGGAGAAGAAAAATGGAGGTATATCTCGAAATCGATTTCAATTTCATGTTAATTCTAGAAAATGGTTTCGAAATGCCTCGGGATGAAAGCAATAGGCAAATTAAAAAGACAAGATGGACCAAGGACCAAATGAAGGATTTCAAGACAAATCTCAAGGTAATCACATTGCTTAGTGATTTGATTCCTAACAACATTTGGTCTAGGCTAGGTGAATATAGGGATGCAAAGGAGCTATGGCATAAGGTGGTAAAATTCAATGAACATATCAATATCTGGATCCGAGGATGTTGAAGAATTGCCATCCACATTCGAAGATGTGGATGACTTGGTGGAAACCTCCACCTCTAGCATTGAGGGGGAGGAGAGGACTTCCATTCCGGAGCAAGGTCAAGACGAAGCATCTACCTCTTGAAGAAGTGATCAAGAGGCTTCCACCACCTCCCTAGGTAACTCATGCATTATAATTAAAGATAAAAGTTACATAATATGCTTTGAGTGTAGGGAGCAATGACACTATAAAAGTAAGTGTCCCAAGAAGGTGAAGAAAGCTCAACCGGTACCAAAAGTAAAAGATGTTGGAGTTCCCTCAATTAGAAGCAAGGAGCACATTGTGTGCTTTAAATGCAACCAAAAAGGACACTACCAAAGTCAATGTCCTAAGGGGAGGAAGAAGGGGCAAGAAGAGGCATTTCATGTAGGGGGAGCTTCCAAAGCTAACCCTAAGGTAAATTTAAATTATGCATCTTCTAGTTCTAAGGTTAACAAGCATGCTAGAAATTATTTTAGTTCACTTGTCATTATCAATGAAAAGCATGCTAGTAGGAATAAATATTTTTGTTTATATGCTAAGCATGTAAGTTTACCTAAGGACAAACCTAGGACCAATAACACTAGACCTATCCTACCTAAGGAGCCCATTAGGATAATAGAAGAGAACTTAGGCATAAACTCTAAGAAGGGTAGACACATGCCTAAAAAGAAAAACAATTCTCAAAAGATAAATAAAAAATCAAAATTGGGAAGACTAGAGGTGGAAAACCAAGCCTTGAGATTCATGCTTGAAAAATTGGAGAAGACCCTAGCAATAATTACAAATTCATTTAAGGGGTCAAAGGATCAAAATTTAAGGCCTAAGAAACAAGAAATGTTCAAGGGCAAGAAAGGTTTAGGTCACAAACCTATGTCCTACCATAATGTTCCATTTAATTATGGAACTACTTCTAGGTCTAGAAAAATCAAGGCTAATAGGGAATCTATCCCTAAGACTAGCCATGGTATGTGTTTAGTGGCTAAGGACTCAAGAAAATCCAAGGTAGCCACTAAGAAGGTCAAAGGGGGAGCTACCTCTAGAGTTGACTAGGAAAGACCCATTTGACTAAGGTGTCAAAACCTAAAAGGGTCATTAGGAAGATATTTAGGGAAGTTATCCCTAGTGAATACCTAGTTAACCCAATGAGCTCTAATAGGTATTGGATTCCTAGGAGCGTGATTGATTCACGCTAGATGAATTAGGGTGTGTCAACCCTAAGTGGATGGGTAGTTAACCTAGCCATGGTAGAGTTGACACATTAGGATGTGTCAATGTGGTTGAGAAGATGAAAAATGATTAAATTGGCACAAGTAGGTCTTAAAAGTAATAGTGTGCCATTTTGGGTTTTTGGCACACTAGGGGGATAATGGCATTAAGGAAAAAATGAACTTAATCCTAGAAATGACAATTTGGGTTTAACACTTAGGTATTCTATACCTTAGCATTTTATAATTGTTATGTTTTGTTTGTCTTGCCATGACATGACATCATATTTACTTTTATCATATAAAATGTCATGATCATTTTTAGGGTTATTTTTATATGTCATGTATGCTTAGATTTCATTCACATGCCATGACATCATGATTTTGGCACATGCTTATTCATGTTATCATTATACCATAATCATCATTCATGCATAAATAAAATGGACTTAAGGACTTAGGCATGATTTGAAGGGAATCAAATATTATTGCCTAGAGATATGCATGAAACCCTAAATAACAAAGACCCCACATCTCACTAATACTTGACTTGTATGTGTTTCACACATCTAGATACAAGTGAGATGTTTAAGAAAATAAAATTAAAGGTTTTAAAAACATTTCAAAAATATTTTTAAAAACCTTGGTGAAGTCTATCTTTTGATAGCAATCACCATTGAATGAGGTGATACAAAGAAGGCTCAATATTGAAGATTTTCTTAATTTTTAAACTTTGTATCAATCTCACTATTTTGTGGGTCAAATAATTTTCTAATATTTTTCACCCATAATGATTGTTATAAGTAATATACATATGAATTTTCATGATTTTTCAACTTATGTATATTTACTTATGAATTTCAGAAATTTATTTCTGAAAATCTAATTTCAGAGTTCGAATATCGATCATTGCCATGGATGGCGATCGGTGATGAAGGGTGGATTGGTGATTTACATCGAGTCATTGCCGGTGATTTCAAGTAAACCATGGTTGTTAGGCCCACATTCAGCTATGTTTTGGTCCCCTAACCACTCCTAACCCTAGAACATGCTATGGAGAGTATTAGAAAGGGTGGAAATCCATTGGATATGGATTAGGAGAAGTGTTTAGGGTGAGTATCAATTTTAAGGTGGATGAGAGTTCATTGTTTAACTTTACCTTAATTTTGATTGTTTAAATGTTCCTATTGGCTTAGGGACTCTCCAAGGACATTGTTGGTGCAATGGTCAAGGGGGAGCAAGCCTTTAGAGGGAGGTATCCATCATGGGAAGATGGATGTGTATTTTTTCTTATGGGAGGAAAATTAGGTTGCCTCTCTTAAGTGATATGAGACTTATCACTAGAAAGATTGTAGGCATGTGTGTTCCTTCAAGGGAGAGATTGTAAGATCTCATTGGGATATGAGACATTCATACCCCTTGGGGAGGACCTTTTTGATGTATGTCAAAAAGGGGGAGAAGTTACCAATTGAGATAGTTGGAATTCTCATTGGGATGTGAGAATTGTCAATTGGGGATAATTGGTAGACTTGGATTTGAGGTTTTGTCAAACATAAAAAATGGAGAGATTGTTGGTGCAATCGACCCAGAACTCGAGTTTGACTCGAACTATATTTTGATGTTAGACAAAACGCATGACATGAGATTGTCATGGGAAGTCCAACATGGGTTGGCCACGTAAATCCAAGTGTGTAGCCTTGGTGGTGAAAAGTCCAAGCATGAGGCTTGGTGTTGGGAAAATCCAAGCATAGGGCTTGGTGTTGGAAAGTCCAACATGGGTTAGCCACGTAAGTCCAAGTGTGTAGCCTTGGCGATGAAAGTCCAAGCATGGGGCTTGACATGGAAAATCCAAGCATGAGACTTGGTGTGGGAAGTCTTGAGGACTTGGCAAGTTCACTAGGCTCGGGGTCCTTGAGTCGGTGAAGGATGACATTACGAAGCCGTGCGCTTGGTGCATCCGAGGGACCGCCGGACGGGGAGAGAATGGAGTGAGGTCCAAGAGAAGCATACTTCGAGGGCAAGAGACGCGAAGGATGACATTGCGAAGTCATGTGCTTTGTGCATCCGAGGGACGTAGGCCGAGGGAAGAGAGCTTCGGTGGGGAACTTCATGAGAGGATTGTTGGTGCAGTGGGCACCAAAGTCGAACCGATATTTTGATTATGGCAAAAGGCTCAATAGTTAAGAGTATATTTGTTATCTTACGAGCTCAATTAAGTGTGCAGAAATGCTAAAGTTGAGCGGAAGGTCTGCGACACCCGGTGGGAACCGAGGTGGTCGGGCAACGCCAGAGGGATTTCGGAGGAAGCCGAGGTACTCGGGTGAAGACCGGAAGCGAGGCTACAAGGTAAGCTCGTGTGAAAGCGAAGCAAGGACGTTAAGCGTAGATCCGACCCAATACCTCCAATGGAAGGTCTAGGTCGAGATCAGTTGGTTAGAACCATCGTACTTTATATTTTAAGCTAACTTGTACTGAAGTCCAAAACCCTTTGACCAGTCGTCTACTACAGTCAACTGCTGGTCTAGTTCCAGCCTCGAGAAGAGCTCGAATTTCAAGGGGGTGAATTTGGACTTGACTCGTGTTTTTGTACAAAGGGTGATGTGGCATCAAGGTGGACATCCAAACCATCACCAAGCTTGGACCCCCAAAATTAGGTGATGTGGCATCAAGGTGGACATCCAAACCATCATCAAGTTGGACGCCCAAAATGAGGTGAGTTGACACAAGATGGTTGGCAAACCACCATCAAGCTTGGACGCCCAAAATGAGGAGAGTTGGCACAAGATGGTTGGCTCCCATGATGTGGCACAAGTTGGATGGCTCCAACAAGTTGGCGTGAAGGCCTCCTTGAGGTGGCACAAGGTGGTTGGATGAGCACCTCATCCTTGAGTTGTGGCACAAGGTGGTTGGATGAAGCACCTCATCCTTGAGTTAGGCGCAAAGGATGTGGATGAGCAAGACTTGGGGATAAGAACCTCACCTTGGACACTACCTATGTCTAAATTCATAGATCAATATCCATAAATAGACATGTTCACGCCAAGCAAAAGATAAGAAATCAAGAGCTCTCAACACGCCGTCAGAACGCCGCTACTACTACTCACATTTGCTCTGACGAAGTGCAGCTTCTACTTATAAGAGTTGTCGGTATATTTATTTAAGTTCTACTTCTTTAAATTGTCTTTGTGCTTTAATCGTAACAAGGAAAGGGAGTGTCCTTTGCCTTGATTTCTTTGTGATCGTTGCTCCTACTTCCAGCGAGGAGGTGGTTTTAGTGAATTGCCCTCGTGCGTGATCAAGGATCACTAGGGCCGTGGATTAACAATCGAAGATTGTGAACCACGTAAAAATATCTTGTCTACTTTATATTTCACTGTGCACTCTCTACTTGCTTTTACTTATTGCAAAAGTTTTTTTAACGACATCACGCTATTCACCCCCTCTAGCGACACTTTCGATCCAACAATTGGTATCGAGCCATGGTCCATGTCAAGCCATGAACCTCGAAGGAAGTTGAGCTCACGTCGGATCAAGAGAACCGGACATCAGAAGGAAGTCTAGTTGGGTTAGACCAGAGCAAGCATGAAGTCCGGGTGGGTTGAAGATCGGACATCAAGCCGAGAAAATCCTTCGAGGAGGGATAGGCTTGAGGGGGGGCCCAATGTGGTCCTTCGTGTGAGGGGGGGATTGTTGGGAGTATGGGGAATACAATCAAAGTCCCACATTGGTAAGACATGGAAAAGATCATGTGCTTATAAGAAAAAAGATATCTCCATTGGTATGAGGCCTTTTGGGTAGAGCCCAAAAATAAAACCATGAGGGCTTAGGCCCAAAGTGGACAATATCATACCATTGTGGAGATATGTGGAGCTTATAAGCACTATGATTTAGAGTAGCGCTAAGATTCAGTGAAACCACCAATCTAGCTTTGTTTTCTTTTTCACAGATTTTTATTTATTTATTTCTATTTTCGTATAATTATTTCACTTGCTTATCTTCTCCTACATATAGAATTGCATTAGAGGCTTTAGGATCCGGATAAGGTTGTCCTTGGGTTAGATCCGAGTAAGGTTATCTCGGAACAGCGACATTCGCATTTGATTGTTTATTTCTTTTTGCAAGTTACATTTTATATATCTTTTTTTACTTCCCGCACTACTAATCCAAGACGAAAGTCTTGGAATATTCTTTCCGTGTGTGTTTTGCAAGATTCTTGTCGTCGTTCTTCTTCTTGTTTTTCAATGGCCCATCTCGAAGGGTTTAGCATGCCGTTTTACAGGTAATGACTTTCGTTATTGGAAGGGTCGGATGGAATGCTTTCTTAAAACCGTCGAGATGTGGATCGTAATCAAACCGGTTTCACACTTCCTATTAATGAAGATGGTGAATCTTTGGAGTTACGATCAATGGTCAAATTCCATGAAAAACAAGTAGAAGCGATGCCAAGGCAACTCAAATCTTGCAATGTGGGTTGTCAAGGAAGAGCTCAACGCGTCGGCCCCTTCATTAGTGCAAAGGACTTATGGACCAAGCTAGTGGAACTACGAAGGCACCGGCGACACGAAGGTATGTAAAGAGATTTACTTTTAAATAAATTGTATAACTTGAAAATGCAGGAAAGCGAGACCGCAACTCAACTACATGCTCGTATCCAAGACATCGTCAACCAACTCCATGCCATCGGACAAAGGTCGAGAATCGCGACCTTATCGGTATTCTCTTAACTCGTTTCCTAGGACCACCTTGTGGGCATCCATGGTCGATGCCTACAAGGTCTCCAAGGACCTTTCTAAAATTAAGTTAGGCGAATTGTTTGAACTTGAATTACATGAGCAAACTAACGTGGTCGGTAGAAGAGTATTGCGTTAGTTGCAGGTTCCAAGAAGAAGAAGCCCCAAGCAAGCCACCCCAGAAGGAAGAAGGCGAGTCGAATCGGAGTAGACTCCGAAATAGAATCCGAACTAGTCAATCTAGTTGGAAGATGATCAGAGGCGAAAGCGACCAACAACTCAAGGTAAGCCTAAACCTAATTCAAATACTCTAATTTTAAGATGCTATGAGTGCGAGTTCGGTCACATCAAGTCCGAGTGCCCAAAGCTAAAGAATAGCATCAAAGACCAAGAAAGCGCTAAGCGCTACTTGGGAGGAGTTGTCGGAGGAAGAAGGCGATATCCAAGCTCTAATGGCCAAGCCGACCGAGCACGACTCGAAACCGAAGAAGAGTCAGTCGAATCCAGATGATGAGCTTCCATTCAAGACAAGCCACGGATCCGTATCCGGTTCAAAAGAATCATTAAGGAGGGTAAGTCGGTCGTTACTTAATACTTTGTATGGTGCAATTAAATTTTTAAATAAGAAACTAGCTAAGTCCGAGTCCAAGGTCGAGACCCTAATTGAGGAGGTTAACCTCCTCAAACATGAAGTCTCCCTAACCTCTTCGACTACTCGTATTCAAGAGGAGGACTCAACTCAAGTTGAAAAGCTTGAAGTTGAGAACTCGCTTTTGAAAACACAAGTCGAAGACCTTAGGAACACGTTGGAAAGGTTCACTTTGGGATCCAAGGGACTTGACCTCTTACTTGGATCACAAAGGGCCGTGTACAACAAGGCCGGACTCGGGTTTAACTCAAATACAACCAATAAGTCATATATGTCTATAGTAAACCAACATAAGAAAAATGTCCAAGCATGGGTCCCTAAGATCACTTTGATTTCAACTTTAGGATCTAACATGTATTGGGTTCCCAGGACCAAATTCACTATGTGAATAGACCCACTCGATTCAATGGTCCAGGGGGAGCCAATACAAAATGTATTTTTGTTAAGTCTTAGAAATTGCATGCTTAGTTTTTCCTTTATTTTTAGAATGGTTAGATAGGACTCATAATCAACTAAAATCCTCGAAAGATTGAGCCTCGAGCCTCTTTTCAAAAATAACTAGTTAGACCAAGATGTAGTCTCAAGTAAGTCGAGTTATCAATTTCTTGAAATTAGCTTTGTCTAAGGAAGTGGTCGTTGTTCCGATCAAAGAAGGCCTCGTGCCTCGCCACGACACTGGAAGCTAATCTCTTGAAAAGATTACTTGATGAGCTTAGACTAAATCGAATCTAACCTAATGTTGGTTAATTTAAATTCATTAAAATTAATCAAGTAAAATTGAAAGTCATCTCACAATAACACATAGGAATAACATGTTTTGATCATGTAGATATTGGTGAGATGATTTAGGTTAAAACTTACAAACAACCCTTTAGTAATTCCAATATCCGATCCAACTACCTTATATGTAGGATCAATGGATGTTGGGCGATGGTTGCTCGACACATGGCCAGGATCAACTCAAATTTTGAAATTCACGATTCAAGCGACAAGGATCGGTAGCCTTGAAATAGCAGCAAGCTCAAAATCATCGGATCGGGTGATATTGAGCTCAACTCTAACTTTACAATTCAAAATGTCTTATTAGTAGAAAACTTTCAATATAATTTACTTAGTGTAAGCCAATTGTGTGATAACAATTATAAGGTCATATTTCTAGAAAATGAATCGTAATCAAGATAAATGCAACATCTAAAATAATACTTAAAGGAACTAGGAATAGCAACATCTACACAATAAATTTACCCAACTCCTCAACCAAGTGTCTTATGACACGGAAGAGGAATCTTGGTTATGGCAGAAGACTGGGACACTCGCACCCAAGACTCGTCCACAAGATGAGTCGAGTGGCTTGGTTATAGGTTTGCCTAAACTAAACAACTTGGATAATAAAATATGTAATGCTTGTCAACAAGGTAAACAATCTAGGACACAACATCAATTAACTAATCAAGAGCAGACCAAAAGTGTTCTTGAGCTCCTACACATGGATCTATTTGATTCACATGGAGCTAAGTCACTCAATGGTAGTCAATTTTGTAGTCATAATTGGCGACTATTCTAGATTTACTTGGGTTAGGTTTATCAAACATAAAATGATACCCTAGACCAACTAATCAATCTTTGTAGGTTAATCGAAAATCAAAAGAACCTTAAGATTAAAAAGACTTAGAAGCGATCATGGTGGTGAATTCGAAAACCACGGGTTCTGATTTACGTAACCTAAACGGATACCACCATGAGTTTTCATGTCCTAGAACCCCACAACAAAATGGGTTAGTCGAACGGAAAAATAGAACCCTACAAGAAGCCGCTAGGACAATGTTAAACGAGTATAACCTACACGATAGATTTTGGGCAGAGGCCGTTAGTACGGCTTGCTATGTCCAAAATAGGATCCTTATGGTAAAGAGGCACCAAAAGTCCTCGTACGAGATTTATCACGATAAAATACCGAACATCAAATACTTTAGGGTATTTGGATGCAAGGTACATATCTTAAACACTAAGGATTACCTAGGGAAATTCAAATCCAAAACCTCTACTGGAACCTTTCTAGGATACTCAACCACCAGTAGAGCTTTTAGGGTATACAATCACGACACTCTTAGAGTCGAAGAAACCATTAATATAGTTTTCGACGAAGGACATGAACCCGTTCAATCCTTAACAAAACCAACTAGCAAATCAACTTATAGCAAACCCGACTCTGATCTTGAACTTGAATCTCGTCCTAACCCAAGTCATCCTATCGACCAAGTGATAGATGACCCTAACCCAAGTCATCCTATCAATCAAGTTATAGGTGATCCAAATTTAGGGGTTCGAACTAGAGCTTCATACCGAAACATTAGTCAAATCTCGTTAATTTCCAAAATCGAACCCAAAACTATTGAACAAGCACTTCTTGATCCCGACTGGATTATTGCTATGCAAGAAGAGCTAGCTCAATTCACTAGAAATGAAGTCCAGAATTAGTACCACCACCTAAAGAAAAATCAATTATTGGAACAAGGTGGGTATTTGAAATAAACTTGATGATAAAGGTGAAGTAGTTAGAAATAAAGCTAGGTTA
Source organism: Wurfbainia villosa (assembly GCA_025175895.1). Classification (NCBI taxonomy): domain Eukaryota; kingdom Viridiplantae; phylum Streptophyta; class Magnoliopsida; order Zingiberales; family Zingiberaceae; genus Wurfbainia; species Wurfbainia villosa. The sequence goes on along the minus strand of CM045995.1, from coordinate 4,061,910 downwards.
GTCGCAAAGGGTTTAGTCAAGTCGAAGGTTTAGATTACGATGAGACCTCGCCCGTAGCAAGACTAGAGTCCATCCGAATGATATTTGTTAGCATATACTGCACATCGAGGTTTTAAATTGTTTCAAATGGATGTCAAGTCAGCATTTTTGAATGGATACATTAAGGAAGAAGTTTACGTCAGTCAACCTCCCGGATTCGAAAATCTAGATAAACCTGACCATGTCCTTAGACTTAAGAAAGCCCTATATGGACTCAAACAAGCCCCAAGAGCTTGGTACGAAAGGCTTTCGATCTATCTTAAGTCCAAAGGATTCAACCAAGGTTTAGTCGACCCAACCTTATTCATAAAAACCGTAGGAAAAGAAATCTTTATAGCCCAAATCTATGTAGATGATATAATTTTTGGAACTACCAACTCGATCCTGCTAAACGGATTCATCTCACTTATGGAAAGTGAATTTGAAATGAATTTAGTAGGAGAGTTAAGTTTCTTCTTAGGTTTACAAATTAAACAAACTAAAGATGGAATATATTTACATCAACAAAAATATACTAAGGACTTAATAAATCGATTTGGAATGCAAGATGCTAAAATAATTAATACACCTATAGCAACTAATGTTAATATAAACGAAGATGTAGAAGGAAAACCCGTTGACCTAAAATACTATAGGAGCGCAATAGGAAGTCTCCTATACTTAACCGCGAGCCGACCCGACATTTTATTCGCGGTAAGTATGTGCGCAAGGTTACAAACCTGTGCCAAGGAGTCTCACCTAACCCTAGTCAAGTGTATCCTTAGATATCTAAAGGGCTAAGCGTAGGTATTTGGTACCCTAGATCTACAGTTTAATCTAATCGGCTACTCCGACTCGACTATGCGGTAGTAAACTCGATAGAAAGAGCACAGTGGTTGTTGTCAAATCCTCGGCTCAGTCTAGTGAGTTAGTGCGAGGGAAGCATTGCGTTGCCTTATCTACCACCGGGCTTGCGATGGGTGAGTGTGTCTCTCGGCTCCTGTGGATGAAGCACACTCTCCAAGACTTTAGCTTAATCTTTAACAACATTAAAACCTACATAGATAACATCGTTCAATTAACTTAACTAAAAATCCAATATGTCATTCTAGGACAAAACATATAGAAGTTAAACACCACTTCATTAGGGAACATGTAACTAATGGAACTATACAACTAGAGTATGTTGAGTCCAAATCAAACCTAGCGGACATCTTCACCAAACCACTACCCGGCGAATTTAGTTTATTAAGGCGAAAGTTAGTATGTATGCGTAATAGAGTAGGATTTAAATTTTTCTATATATGTACTCTATTTTTGCTTCTTTTTATGAAATTAGCCTAAGTCTTACCTTAGAAATCATATACCTATAGATTTAAGGAGCCAACACATCTCACAACACATAGGACTAATGTGTTTGTGTATATGCCAATGAGCAGGCGTGAGATGTTAGGACCTTACTCCAGTTCCGGATGTAGATTGATTGCATCGATATGAACCATGGAGTATAATTATTTAAAATTAATCAACTCCTTCAAGACTTATTGATCATTCTATATCAATCAAGTCCAACCGGAGTTGTACATTTTAGATGAACATATTTTCAAGCTTATTATTATTTAAAAAAAATATATATATATATATATATATATATATATATATATATTGGGAACTTGCTTGGACTTACAAACCCTAAAATATATTTACAAACTTTTTGAGTTAAGGCAAAAGGGGGAGAAAGTCACAAAAGTAACCAAAATTAACCAAAATTAAAGGGGAAGAAAGTAAACAAAATTATTACCTTTTATATTAAGTAATTCCGATTACTTAAGCAACTATTAAGGGAGTAAAATTATTTTTCAAGAACTCACCTTCGGTCAAGGGGGAGGTTACCTCAAAGGGGAGAACTTGAAAAATAATATTTCTCATTCATATTTAATCTTTATGCTAGCTCATTCATGCTTAATCATTATGCTAGCTTAATTTTTTCTTAACTTTTGTGTCGGTTTGCCATGAATCAAAAAGGGGGAGATTGTTGGTGCAGTGGGCACCAAAGTCGAACCGATATTTTGATTATGGCAAAAGGCTCAATAGTTAAGAGTATATTTGTTATCTTACGAGCTCAATTAAGTGTGCAGAAATGCTAAAGTTGAGCAGAAGGTCTGCGACACCCGGTGGGAACCGAGGTGGTCGGGCAACGCCAGAGGGATTTCGGAGGAAGCCGAGGTACTCGGGTGAAGACCGGAAGCGAGGCTACAAGGTAAGCTCGTGTGAAAGCGAAGCAAGGACGTTAAGCGTAGATCCGACCCAATACCTCCAATGGAAGGTCTAGGTCGAGATCGGTTGGTTAGAACCATCGTACTTTATATTTTAAGCTAACTTGCTGCAGTCAAAACCCTTTGACTCGTCTACTACAGTCCAATGCTGGTCTAGTTCCAAACCTCGAGAAGAGCTCGAATTTCAAGGGGTGAATTTGGACTTGACTCGTGTTTTGGTACAAAGGGTGATGTGGCATCAAGGTGGACATCCAAACCATCACTAAGCTTGGACCCCCAAAATTAGGTGATGTGGCATCAAGGTGGACATCCAAACCATCATCAAGTTGGACGCCCAAAATGAGGTGAGTTGACACAAGATGGTTGGCAAACCACCATCAAGCTTGGACGCCCAAAATGAGGAGAGTTGGCACAAGATGGTTGGCTCCCATGATGTGGCACAAGTTGGATGGCTCCAACAAGTTGGCGTGAAGGCCTCCTTGAGGTGGCACAAGGTGGTTGGATGAGCACCTCATCCTTGAGTTGTGGCACAAGGTGGTTGGATGAAGCACCTCATCCTTGAGTTGGCGCAAAGGATGTGGATGAGCAAGACTTGGGGGATAAGAACCTCACCTTGGACACTACCTATGTCTAAATTCATAGATCAATATCCATAAATAGACATGTTCACGCCAAGCAAGAAAGATAAGAAATCAAGAGCTCTCAACACGCCGTCGTAACGCCGCTACTACTACTCACATTTGCTACGACGAAGTGCCGCCGACAACGAAAGCTACATCTTCTACTTATAAGAGTTGTCGGTATATTTATTTAAGTTCTACTTCTTTAAATTGTCTTTGTGCTTTAATCGTAACAAGGAAAGGGGGAGTGTCCCTTTGCCTTGATTTCTTTTTGTGATCGTTGCTCCTACTTCCAACGAGGAGGAGTGGTTTTAGTGAATTGCCCTCCGTACGTGATCAAGGATCACTAGGGCCGTTGATTAGCAATCGAAAGATTGTGAACCACGTAAAAATATCTTGTCTACTTTATATTTCCGCTGTGCACTCTCTACTTGCTTTTTACTTATTGCAAAAGTTTTTTTTTAACGACACCGTATCGCTATTCACCCCCCCCCCCCTCTAGCGACACTTTCGATCCAACAAGGATGAGGTGGACTTGGCCAAGTGGCTAAGACTAAGTGTCGAAGGCTCAAACGTGGTGTTTGAGGGTTTACCTGACGATTGGATGCTCAAACAACTTGGTGTTTGAGGTTTTTTACCGACATCGGATCGGTATAGCGATACGGTCATTGCTCTGGGTCGATTGGACTCGACGCCGGTGTTTGGCCGACCATGTTACGGCGAGCGGTTGGCTAGCGAGGAGGCGATGACTATTGATGCCATCAATCGATTGATGATGGAGATCAATCGACTGATCGGGGTGTTTTTGGCCACAGAAGGTCTTCCAGTCGAGTGATCGCGGTGACCACTCGACTGATGGGATCATCAGTCGACTGATGAGCATGATCAGTCGACTGATGATGGATCCGTTGGAATTTGGCCAGCGTGGATCGAGTCGTTGTGAGACAACGGCTACAGAACCAATCGACTGATGGTCATGATCAATCGACTGATGGGCACGGAATCAGCTCGATGCTGGTTATAAATGGAGCTCGAGATGGAGGATTTTACTAAGACTTTTGGGGAGATTTTGGAGGGGAATTGCTGCTGCATTCCAGTCCTTCAAGAGCAATCCAAAGAAAGCAACAAGCAAGTGTTCAAAGCAAAGTTTGTAAAGTGTTCTTTACTTGTATTTCTTCTTGTATCTGTATTTGCTTGTATTACATTGTTGTAATTGCTTGTACAAGGTTTCTCCACCTCTGACGTGTTGTCGAGAAGGAGTGTTGTTAGTGTCGTGCGCATAACACGAGCTCGTTGAGTTCACCCGTAGAGTAGGAACCCTAAGGTTTCGAACCACGTATATTGTCGTGTCTTGTGTGTTGTATTGCATTCATTTTATATTTCTATCATTTCCACTGCGCTAATGATAATCGTACACAAGTGACACGCAAGAACGAGCAAATTCTACCGTACACGCGAATTGGGGCTATTCACCCCCCTCTAGCCGACCACTAACGTTCCAACACCATGTTCACTATCGCAGCCTCCTCTTCGGATTCGGACTCAGATTCGCCTTCGGGTTCGGATTCATCTTCTTGCTCGGGAGGTGGCTTGCTCTTTCCTTTTCTTCTTTGACCTGCAAGTACGACAACTCCTTTCTCGGCCAAGACTATGTTAGTTTGTTCATGAAGTTTGAATTCTGAAAATAATTCATCTAGTCCAATTTTAGAGAGGTCCTTAGAAACCTTGTAGGCATCGACCATGGATGCCCATAAGGTAGTCCTAGGAAAGACATTAAGTGCATACCTTATAAGGTCTCAATTCTCGACCTTTTCTCCGATGCAGTTTAGGCTGTTGACGATGTCTTATATACGAGCGTGTAATAGTGTTGCCGTCTCATGTTCCTGCATCTTAAGATTATACAACTTATTGAAAAGTAAGTCGTGTTTACACACCTTCGCGTCATCGGTTCCTTCGTGTAGCTCTACGAGCTTGTTCCAAAGGTCCTTCACACTGATGAAGGGGCTGATGCGTTTTATCTCCTCTTTGGACAAGCCACATTGAAGGATTTGAGTCGCCTTGGCGTCGACTTCCACTTGTCTTTTCATGGCGTTCGTCCATTGATCATAATCCAACGATTCACCCACTTCATTAGTAGGAAGCATGAATCCGTTTTGGATTACGATCCACATCTCGATTTGGGTCTTTATGAAGCACTACATCTGATCCTTCCAGTAATGGAAGTCGTCTCCATTATAAAACGGAGGTCGGACGGTGCTAAACCCTTCGAGATGGGCCATTTAGACAAAAAAACAATACCTCGCAAAAACAAAAACAACCAAATGTACCAAGACTTTTCGTCTTGGATTAGTAGTGCGGGAGAACAAAATCAAATGAAATGAAAAAAGTCCAAAAACCAAAAATAAACAAGAGAAATCTGTAAAGAGTTTCTAGATTGGTGGTTTCACCAAATCGTAGTGCCCCCGGCTCTGATACCAATTGTTGGATCGATATGAGCGCTAGAGGGGGGGTGAATAGTGCACAAAAACTTTTCGTTCATTCATAGATTTGATAAGCAAGAAGAGTAAAGTGCAGCGGAACATAAAATAAGACAAATGCAATTTTACTTGGTTCACAACCTTCCGGCTGCTAATCCAAGGCCCTAATGGTCCTAGACTGTGTATGGAGGGAAAATCACTAAAATACTCCTCGTTGGAGGTAGGAGTGAACGGTTACAATAAAATGATAAAACTCGAGGTAGAGGGACAGTTCCCCTCTCCTTGTTATGATTAAAGCTCTGATAAAAGGAAAGAATACAATGTTTGAAATATACTTAAAGTAAAACCTTTACCGACAACTTAAGGGATGGTAGTTTGAGCTCGGGTTGTCATTTTTTCGACAGCGCTTGGTCGTCGTAGGATCGTCGGAGTGTCGCAGCATTTCAGAAGCACTTGGAGAGCTTTGGAATGATGAAAAAGGAGTGGAATGACCCTTCTTTTATAGCCCTATAACCCACTCAACGTTCAAGATGGAGATCCTATCATCAAAGCCACCTCACCCTTGAAGAAAGGGATGAGTTTTGACTCTCCTTGAAGTTGTAATTCAAATAGCAGTTGAATTGGCCAGTTGAACTGTCCCAGTTGAACTGCCCGGTTGAACTGAAGGCTAGGGTTTTCGACTACATCAAGAGTTAGCTTGAAAATGACATTGAAATAAGTGTTTTCGACGGCTACCAACCGTCCGATCTCGACTTAGACCTTCCATGGGAAGTCTTAGTCGGATCGTCGCCTAAGGACGTCCCCGTACAGAGGACACGACCTTACTTACACTCACTCACACGAGCTTACCTCAACCTTTACCTTTGAAGCTTTGCTTCTAGTCTCCACCTAATTTCTTCGGCTCCCTCTGAAGTCCTCCCGGTGTCACCTGACCACCGCGGTTCCCTCCGGGTGTCACTGACCTTTAGCTTAGTATTCCTGTATACTTGATTCAGCTTGTGAGATAATGATATAAGCTTAACTTTGTGTCTTTTTCATAATCAAAACATAAGTTCGATTATCTGGTGCCCCTGCACCAACACGCTAGCCTTCGGGTGCTTCCATCGGCTATTATCATGCTAAGCTGGTCTATAACACCAAGGCACATTAGGCTTATGCTGCCAAGGCTACCACTTGGACTTTACGCCGCTAACCATTGGACTTATGCTACAAAGACTCCACCCTTGGACTATACGGCACCAATATCAACCCTTGGACTTCCCTTGCCAACCCATGTTGGACTTTTCAATTGCCAAGACTCAAGTTTGGACTTTCCTTTGCCAAAACTCATGTTTGGACTTTCCATTGCCCAGTACTCAAGATTCGTACTTTCCCATTGCCAAGACCCATGTTTGGACTTTCCATGCCAAGTACCAATGACTTGGACTTTCCCATTGCCAAGTGTCACACTTGAACTTTCCATGCCAAGTACTCAAGACTTGGATTTTCCCATGACAATCACATTGTCATACATTTTGTCGAACATCAAAATACCGCTCAAGTCAAACTCAAGTCAGGTCAATCGTGACCTAGGTCAATTGTACCAACACCATTTACTTTGAACTATTAGATTTCTATGGACTACCCATCAACCAACTAGCACCTAATGCCTTCCTCTTGCTAACAGGCACCGTTGTCATTTTTGAACACTTAGAACTCCCCCTTTCTCCATTAATGTTTCATTGTTTGTTCTAGTTGAAATCTTCCAAAGATGACACCTTTTATTTTGCTAGCCGCCTTGAATGCCAATTTCTTACCAACGTACCCTCTTCTCACAAAGGTTGGAGGGACTCATACTTCTTCGCCCAACTTCCTACCCCCTTCCTCATTCCAAAACTTGGAAAATGACCCTTCTGGACTTGCCTTCCTTTCAGGATTGTAGACTTCAATGTCCTTTTGCAGAAGTCCATGAGACGTTGAAGAAATACAATTACAATTCTGACTTCCTACTGGGACACTCATATCCTGAGCTATTATGGATTGTCCCCCTTCCCCTTGGATGATCCAATGGCCATAGGTAGGATACCGTCAACATTTAGTACATAGTGTCTGTTAACCCTTATTGCTATCACTCAATGTTATGGATATCTTGAATTGTAGATGACTTGATGCAGAGGGCTAGGAACAATGGAGAGAAGATGGTCGCCCAGAAACCTACAAGGAAATGGGCGAGGGACAAATCCCTTATTCTCTCTCCTTTGCCTCTCAAGAAGCTTCGCCCGCACCCAGGGAATGCCCCCAGCTCCTCCACCCTCCTGGCATCTTCCTCCTCTCATTCCCCAAGTCCAACTCCTCTAAAACTTAACAGGCGCCGCCACCTAGTCATCTATGAACCCAAGGAGGAGGACATCCAGTCTCCTGTCCTCCCTTCACTTATTCCTGAGGAGCGCTCTCCTTCAATACCTACTTCTTCCCTTCCCTCTCCTTCAGACAGGGAAATTGATCTTTCCATATCTTCTCCTTTTCCAATAGCCCCTATAGAATTATCTCCTTCGCCTTCTCCCACCCCCAATTCTGTCCCTCTCGATCCTTCCTTGCTTGAGGAAGAACCTCCCCTTTCCATGGGAGATATCCTTCCCTTGAATCCTACTACCGTCATCCTCGGATCTATGCTCAAGATCCACAGTACATAAGAGGTGAAACTCTTTAACCAATCAGGCGTACAAGGCCCCTTAGAACGCATGCGCAAGAACATATCAGAGGTATAATTCCTTACCCTCCCTCTACTTGGGATATCCTGGTATTTACCTCTATAATATTTCTTCTCCTTTCCTAGGTAGCTAATAATTATAACGAAATTACCCAACATTTGGTTGACTACCAATCTACTATGGAAGCTCACCATAGTGCCTCCCAAATCCAACAAAAAAACTAGCTCAGCAGCTAACTAAGAGTAAACAGAGGGAGGCTACTTTAGCTACCCGTTGCGAAGAGCTGACGACTCAGTTGGCAGCAAAGAAGCGTGAAAATGAAGAAACCCTAAAGAAGAATAATGCCCTTCGCCATCAGTTGTTCCTGCAAACTGACAAGATTTAGCATGTCAATGCTCTGGCCCAGAAATTGCTGGAACATAAAGTTCAACTCAAGGAGGCAGAGGCTAGAGCATCTTGTAGGAGATCGTTGGAACGCTAAAGGGGGGTGAATAGCGTTGTGCTATATGTGATGGAACTCGTTCGCGTGTTCGTCTATCAATTTCATTACCGCAGCGGAATATAGATAATAACACTAACGAAATAAGATAAACACAACAAGAACACAATCATATAACGTGGTTCGGAACCGAATGGTTCCTACTCCATGGATTGGGTTCGTACGAACCCTAGCGATGCCACAAACACCACTAAGCAATAAACTCCTTCTCGACAACATGTCGGAGGTGGAGAAACCTCTTACAATAGTTTACAACAATAAACTAGGAGAATACAAGCAATTACACTAAAATGCAAGTAAAAAAACTTTACAAAGAGATTTGGATTGCTTGATCTTGGTTGCTTGAAGAATAGCCTTGGAGACCCTGATTTGCAGCAACAAATCATCCCAAAGTAGCTCAAGAACCATTGGCTTTTTCCTCCTTCACGAGCTCCATTTAAAACTTCAACCTGTATTGAAAAATGTCGATCAGTCGACTGCTCGGGACCATCAGTCGACTGATGCCACTGTTGTCGTGAGACAACGGCTAGATCCACGTTGGAAAAATCCAACGGATCCATCGACCATCGACCATCGCCATCATCGATCATCACCGGCGGCCGGTCTAGTGAGACTTCATTATGTGCTCCAAAACTCGAGCACCAGTCGACTGATTACACAATCAGTCGACTGCTCGTCCAATCAATCGACTGCCCACCTATGGCAATCGACTGCTAAGGCAATTCCCGCAGTCAAACCCTAGTTGACTTACATTAGTTGACTGCCACATGGAACCAGTCGACTGACACACCTCAAACATGAGGTTTTAGCCCAAGTATGGTTCTCCCATATTTGCTAGACCACCCTTGGTCTAGACCTAAGCCTTCTTGTCACGCCCCGAGAGCATGCCGAGCCGAAAATCAAACGGACGACACCTCTCCTGTACGTGGCAACATTTCGGGTTAATAGAAAGCCCGTAGGCCCACAATAACAATAACATAATAAATAAAAACACAACAACATAACGAAACACAGCGGAAACTAATACAACGATATACCCATAACCCCACATATACAATACATCCACATCATGCATACCGGCATGATCTGTCATGCCCCGAGAGCATGCCGAGCCGAAAATCAAACGGACGACACCTCCCCTGTACGTGGCAATATTTCGGATTAATACAAGGCCCATAGGCCCACAATAACAATAACATAACAAATAAAAACACAACATAACGAAACACAGCAGAAACTAATACAACGACATACCCATAACCCCACATATACAATACATCCACATCATGCATACCGGTATGACTAACACATCACAACCACATACAGTACATCGACAAAATCCGAATCTACAAGTCCACAACACAGTACACTATGAAAACTCCAAATACAATACACGACGGACGCAAAGCCCAAAACAAATACGGGAGCTTCGGAGGTGAGATGAGATGTCAGTCAGCGGTGCTCCAAGTCGTCACAAAGACTTCTACCTGTTACCTGGGCAACAGAAAAACCCAGGGTCCGTTGGGGTGGTGAGTAAAACTTAGCAGGTAATAGAAAATATGTATATATGTAATATCACATGTATTTCAACAACATAATCTAGAGGTACAACAGGTATATCAGCATAGTATATAAATACAAGCATATACCGTCTAACCAAATGAACAACGTAAAATGCAGACATACCTGAAGTCTGCTACGCTACTCTGATCCAACTTGAACATATATCCAACATATATATATAACAGGAAGAGTAAGATCAACTCACAATATACTCAAGCTACAGGTTAAGGTATCTAATAGTCTGTCCAACACATACCAGTATCCGACACAATCGTATAACAAATGCAAGAAACATGCATGAATATGATGTACACCCAAATGCAGCAAGCATAGTACAATCAAATGCAACATCACAATAATCATATATATATAGACCGCATCTATATATATATATATTAATTACAATCATCCATATATATATATATATATATATACATGCATATATGTATATATATATATATATAGTAATATGCAAAGCAGATCGATAATGCAAAGATGCATGGTCATGCTCGTCACTCACCTACTCGCTACCACGACCCGGTGTGGCCTAGGTGGCGACATGACAAGCTCCCAACTCACACCAACCATGTTATAGAGTGGCCGAGTGGGCGATATGATCAAGTAGCATATGAGCGTAAAGAGCTCGCTCGCTACGGGTCCTGTTGTTGGCCACTCCGACTAACACTACCAATGAGTGGTCGAGTACCACGCACCTGTGATAATCAGACGCAACTCCAACTACCACCGTCTATAGTGGTAGAGTGCGGCACAACAGATGCTCTGCCCTCACACCAGTTACTCCTCGGGGAGTTCTCTGGGAGGCAAGATGACTGACGACTTTCTCAACCCCAAGGGAGACTATGTCGTCAGAATGCATACAAATGACATGAGTATGCTGTCACACGTACAACCATCTACCATAGACTCTCTGTTCCACAAAGAGTCGTACCCATCTGATCAATACACTCTCTATCCTATAGAGAGTCGTACTCAACTGATTAACGGACTCTCTATCCTGTAGAGAGTCGTACTCGACTGATCATAACTCTCTCTCCAATAGAGAGTCGTACTCAACTGATCGACACACTCTCTATCCTGTAGAGAGTCGTACTCGACTGATCATAACTCTCTCTCCAATAGAGAGTCGTACTCAACTAATCGATACACTCTCTATCCTGTAGAGAGTCATACTCAACTAATCATATCAAGCTAGGACCATCGGTCCACAGCGACACACTAATCACCCTTCACTTAACCATTACACAACTCATGGTTGGTAACAGTATGCAACATATGGGTATTGGAAATAAATCCTACATTTAGGGCATTACCTACCCACATATGACCTTTTTGCCAATTTATAAATTGGGTCATCACCTGTACTAACATTTACACCCTACTAAACATCTAGGCCAATTTACATCACATCTATAACTCCTAAATCATGATAGGGTATATGTGATATCAACAATTGAGCATAAATACATCCAACGATAAGTTCAAGCATACGATAATAAGAGCAGGGTCAAGATAATATGAACATATAACATGCTCATATCTATGTCTAAATCTGAATGCAATTACATCTACCGGACCAGGTAGGAAATTACCCACCTGCTGTCAATGCTCGTAGTAATAGAGTCCTCACGTCCGCGGACCCATCTCGTATTCACGTCCTGTAAATTTCAAACATTGTGGTCAATTACAATCAAATCCAAGCACACGACAATATATATATAAATTCGCTATTCTCCCATTTCTATATTCGCGTCCCTTAATCGAATACGAATTAGAAACCCCAATTAGCCAGACTTGACCATTTAACACCATACTTAACCGAGTTCACAAATCCACTCGCAACATAAATAGGGCTTCGCCCCAGTGCACTATATAGATATAAAATCTGACAACCCTACATGATCAAACCTCAACTCGCAGCCGATCATAGCCTATGAACAACTACATTGACACCTATAGACCCGTTCACAACACAACTCCAGCCTTACAACACAGTCGAAACATAGGTCAATACACATCTCACCCCAAGATCCATCAACAATTCGATCCATAGTTGAATTTCAATGATTCCACAGTCGATTCAACACACAAATCCACCATCAACAAAACAGAACAATCCATATCAACTTAACATGAAACTAATCACATGCCACCAACTCCTTAACTCACGGTCCATTCATATAGCATAACAATTACAACCATCTCAAACAAAATAGCATACCATATCCCACAACCAACATCACCATGAGCAACCCCTACTGTAGAATAAACCACATGATAAAAATTATCGATCAATACCACCTTACCTCAAATTCGATCAACCCCTCTATTACACACTGCCACCGACCTATTCAACCTAAGATTCGGCACCTATAATCACCAGAAATAAAATGGATAGAAAAGAAAATCGAGTGATATACCTGCAATTGAAACTTTACCGTCGGTACTCCCCAATTGCTCTGTTCGCTGGGAAGTACTGCCCGCAACACGATCACTGACTGTTGCAGCAAATCTCGGCCCCAAATCCCTCGGCAGCCACCCCTTCCTCCCCATCCTCAGTTCATCGGCCCAAGACCCTAACTCCGGCGGCGATCCAACTCGCGGTGGCTGCAGGCAGAGGAGAAGAGGGAAAGTCGTAGATCGAGTCAGAACAAGGACAACCTCGAGATTTTGATCTGATAAAGGCAAGCTCTGAATCAAAGGGAAAGAAATTCAATTGACCTGCATCCGGAGCGATCAGCCACGACAGCGACTCAAGGTGGCTCACGGTGAAGGAAGAGGGAAAACTGCCAATAGGAGGAGGAAGGAGTCAGCGGTCGATCCAGCGGCTCCTCTTTGAGCACGGTGACGCTGCCACTGCGGTGAGATCGCATGAGGAGATCCCTCGGCCAAGAAGGGTCGGCGATGGTGGCGTCGCTGTGCTCGCGTAATCCGGCAGCCACTTGGGTGGAGATCTCCGATGAAGCGATGGCGAGGGAGAAGAAACGAGAGGAAGAAGGTTGGCTGCGGCGATCGAAAGCAAGAACGTCGCCAAGCTGAGCTCGCGGAGAGTCGGCGATAGAAAGAGGGATTCGTAGGATTTGGGAGAGAAATTGATCGGGCGGAGAAGGAGAAACGAACATCGCGACTAGAAACGCTCACGTAGAAAACTTGTTGGACGGCGAGAACGGCTCTGCCTTAGGGAAATGGGTCGGATTTTAACTAACGGGTTGGATTTAAGACTTATATAAGTGATTCACTTGTGGTTAAGCTAACCTAGGTTAAGTCCAAGCTAGCCCAAATTAATCCAACCTCCTATTTAAACCCCCAACTAGCTACTTAGGTATTTAATCCATATACCTAATTAATTTTTTTTTTCCGATATTTTACACTTCTAGCAACCTCCATCAGCCTCACGCCTCTCGGATCCCTCCAAGTCATCCATGACTTGTTCATCCATCGCACTAGCCTTCAGGTGCTTCCATCGGCTATGTCACGCTAACGGTGTCTACACCGCCAAAGCACATTGGACTTACGTCGCCAAGACTCTGCTTGGACTTTACTCCGCCGACCATTGGACTTATGCTGCCAAGACTCCTGCTTGGACTTTACGCCGCCAATATCAAATCCCTTGGACTTCTCAAATGCCAAGACTCAAGCTTGGACTTTCCCTTGCTAACCCATGTTGGACTTTCCATGCCAAGACCCATGCTTGGACTTTTCCTTGTCAAGTGTCCCACTTGGACTTTCCCAATGCCAAGTGTCCCACTTGGACTTTCCCAATGCCAAGTGTCCCACTTTGAACTTTCCCTTGCCAAGACCCATGCTTGGACTTTCCCAAATGCCAAGTGTCCCACTTGGACTTTCCATGCCAAGTACCCATGACTTGGACTTTTCCATAATCACATGGTCAACCCTAGTCAACCATCAAGGTCTCCCTCGAGTCAAACTCGAGTCCGGTTAATCATAACCGACATTAATGTCAAATATCAAAACATCACTCGAGTTAAACTCGAGTTTGGTCAATCGTGACCTGGGCCGATTGCACCAACACATCTAAATCCTCGGTTGTCCTCCTACAAGCTCAATCAACGAATAAAACTCTGGAAGCTTCCCTATCAGCATGCCGAGCACAATTGGAAAGCCTCTCCTCCAAAGCATTTGCCCTTCCTGGGGCTTTGACAGACATCATCGTGCAACTGCAGGCACTGCAAAAAGAATACGCTCAAGCTATAACCTCCTTGGGCCAACACGCCATAACTGCCGCCAAAGAAAGGGACGCTCTTGTTAACCAGGTGGTCAATAATGAAGCTCAATGGAAAGAGCGAGAAGAGGAATTGCTGACAAAATGCGCCAACAAAGGAGCAGAGCTATTCATTTTAGGCTTCCAAGGGGCCAACAAACAACATGCTATCCATGGCCATCCCCCTCTTGGTACAGATATAAGTTATCTAAATGTGGAGGTCACCATAGAAGAATATTTAGAATTTGAACTGTAATTCTTGATCTTCCCTAACTAAACCCTTCGCTGAACCACGCCTCCATCTTCTTTTAAGGCTCATACCCTTGCCCCATGACCCAACTATTTCTCCTATCACAAATACATTCCCTCCCTTTAAATCCGACTCCTCGCCTCCCCCATCTTCGTCTTCCACTCCTCCTATCTTCAAAACCTCTCCACCATTCTGCGTAGCGAGAAAATTCTCCCCTCTTCTTCTAGCATCCTCCTCCTTTCTCCCTTCTTTGCAACAAGATGAAGGCTCTCTTTTAGAAAGCCACTTCCCAAGAAATGCGAGAAGCTCCAATGAGCTTAGTCCAAATGCCTATCGACCTAGCATCGCCGCCCACTGCTCCGGCTCTTGCAGGGCTCCCCTCCACTTCTTCCACAACTACATCTCCTCCATTTTCATTGGCAACATCGTTCCCCATTGTCCCACCATCATCTACCGTGAGTCCTCGGTCAATATCACCATCTTCTCCTTCCCCATCCATATTATTGCCAAACCCTATCTTTCCTTCTTCTTCGCCTTCACTTCTGCATAACACTATGTCACCTCCCCCTTTCTTGCACACCCAAACCAAATTGCGGGGAGTTGCGACAAATACAAGAAGAAGAAGCTTCTACCTTTGACCCATCTTCTTCATTCGCCTTGCCCACAGGTACTGAGTTAACCCCGGTCACGCTCCCTTCACCTTCTGCTCCACCAACCCTACCAACACCACTATCTTCCCCTGCGAACTCTCCCATTTCTACCACCTCTTTTCTAGCATCTGAAGGCCTTCGTCAATGGCTTGACCTAGATTTCTACTCCAACACCCTTTTTCCAGCCAACGAGGAGTCGTTGATGGGTACATCCCCCTCGACTGTTCACACGCCTTTCGCCGTAGCTTCCACTCCTATGTCCATGTCACCCAAATTATCAAGTCTCCCTCTTCTTTCTTCCCTCCCATTTTCAGAAGGCTCCCCTTCTTTAATTATTCAGCAAGTAATTTTGGACCTCATTCCTCCATCGTGGAGCCTTCCCTTTCCATCGTCCACCTCCATAAGCCCCTTGGCTACGACCCTTTTTCTCACCACCTCTACATTCCCCCTCACTATGGACATTCCTACTTCCACAACACCGACAATATCCCCCATTTCACTTTCCTCTCACTCCTCATCTTCAGAACATTCAAAACCCCCTTCTTCCAGTCAAAATTATAACTCCTCTCCCTGTGGTAATGTTCCTCCTTTTCTCTTTGGTACCAATCTTCTTTTCTCTTCTGAACCAATAGAACAGTTCCCTACAACACACCATCCTTTCTCCATTATGAGCGAACCAACTCCTCTTATGGCTTCTACTCCTTCTTTCCCTTCTTCCAAAATTTTTCGCATTCTTAACTTAGAAGAATTAATACCTCGAATAGAAAGCTTGCAGCATGTTTTGGAACTGGTAAGCTCCTCTAATCCATTGTCTTCTACCGCTTTGGGAATAACCTTTTCTCTAATTTACTGTCTTCAGGCAATGATGAATTATCAAGAGCTAAAGCGCTCCTTCTCCCATTATCAAGCACAACTCCAACAGCAAACTATGTAACAATCTATCGCCCATTCAACATCCCAAGAGATGTTTAGACAGAGAGAAACTTCTCTGCTTCAAGAATTGGCTCAATGTCGAGCCCAATTGACAGAGGCTCAACAACAATAGCAGAAAGATGCTCAAACTATAGCCGACCTGAGAGGCCAAGTGAGTAGAGAGATTTGCCACAACTCAGCTTTAATATTGGAGAGAAATCAGACCCTTTCTCAAGTGCATTAACATGAAGCTTACTTGCAGTAAGTAAGGAATGAAATTTCCCGCACTAGGACCTATACTGAAACTGTGGGAGAAATCTTAGCCTCCATGCGGCAAGACTTGGTGGATATGTCAAGAATTGTACAACAAGACCATGCCTCTCAATCCCAAAGCATGTGCATTTTGACTGAAACTCTAACTAAAGTATCAAACCAATACTGCCAAGTCCATAAAGATTTTCTAGAGCACAGGGAGCGTTGTATTAAATTTCGCTAAGAGGTACAAGATGCTGACAGATGCCGACAAGAATGCCTGATGCCCTTGATGCAAGCCACATTCAGGGATGACTTCAATGAGGCAGTTAGATAATACGTTGATCAGGGATTTCCTCCGGCACATCGACCAGCTCCTTTTCTGAATTGGGAGATTGACTTTAACCGCCATCCCCCTGACCACTTTAGGCTTTAGTTTGTTTGTTTTTCTTCTCCTTTTTGTAGTGGTGAACAATTATTGATTTTGATGAACATGGGACAATATTTGAATTGCACTATATCTTGATGATTTCTCCATGATGCTCTTTGATTTCTCTTTTCCCGAATTGAGAAATTAGTTTCAGCTAGAACTCTCCTGCTTATTTGAAACTGTGATTTCCTAACTTTCCCTCTCTTGATAAGTGTGAGCAATTACTAGTTGCAATGATATGAAACTATGCTTGAGTTGAAACCCTTCCATTTTGGGATCAATAGCAAACATGTAACATATAACTCCTCTCCTTGATGCCTCTCGGTTACTTGGTATGAAAATATTTTAAATGCACAACATTCCAGGGTCGAGGTAGCTCCTTACCTTTAGCATCTTTCAAATAATATGTCGATCCAGTAACTCGACGAGTAACAGTATAAGATCCTTTCCAATTAGGAGCTAACTTTTTAGGATCACCAGCAGGGTTGACTTTGCGCAAAACTAGGTCACCTTCTCGAACCTCTTTGGCACTACCCTTCTATTGAAGGTTTGCTGTATTCTTTGCTTGTAGGCTTCAACCCGTACTCGAGCTTGCTCCCTCCTTTCCTCCAATAAATCTAACTCAGTGCTTCTCACCATTTGGTACTGTTCCGGTTCATAAGCTTCAACTCAGGCACTACTCAGAATGGATTCCACTAGGATAACTGCTCCAACTCTATACATGAGGTTGAATGAGGCTTCTCCAGTGGCTGTTTTAGGGGTACTTCGATAGGCCCATAATATTCCGGGCAACTCATCCACCCAATTTCCTCACTTAACGCCCAACTTGGTTTTTAACCCTTGAATGAAAATTCTGTTAATTACCTCCGCTTGACCATTAGCTTAAGGATGGGCTACTGAGGTGAAGGTCTACTGAATATTGAGACTTTGACACAATTCCCTAATCTTTTAGCCCTGGAACTGACGCCCGTTGTCGCTGACCAACCTTCGGGGAACTTCGTATCGACAGATGATATTCTTCCACAAGAACTGTATCACCACATTTTCAGTAATCTTGGCTAAAGGTTCAGCTTCCACCCATTTGAAAAAGTAATCCATTGCCACTAACAAGAACTTTTTCTGTAGAGGGGATGGAGGCATCGATTCAACTATGTCCATTCCCGATTGATCGAAGGGACAAGAAGTGACCACAACTTTCATCAACTCGGCAGGTCGTTCTGATATGTTGCTATATTTTTGACAGGCTGGACAAGTCTGCACCAGGCATGTTGCATCTTGATGAAGAGTTGGCCAAAAGTATCCAACTAGCAATACTTTCTTGGTTAACGCCCTTCCTCCTAAGTGATTGCTATAACATTTTTCATGTATTTCTCTAAGCACCCACTCGACATCCTCTTTCCCGAGATATTTCAGTAAAGGTCACCCAAAAGACATTTTGTATAGAGTTCCATTAATAATTACAAACTGTTTCACTCTTTTTACCAAAGCTGATGTTGCCCTCTCTTCGAGTGGAATGCCTCCATGCTAGAAATAAGCCATGATGTCAGTTCTCTAGTCAAAGGTACTGTCATCTTCTCGCACCCCATCTTCTAAATTATGTACCACCAAAGAATGAGGCCTCCATTCTTCTAAACCATTGGCTAACCGAGCCAACTCATCTACCCGTTGGTTCTCGTCCCTAGGGATTTGTTGTAAGATGACCTCCTGGAAATGCATCTTTCCTTTTTCAAAAGCCGCAAAGTATTTTTGCAATCTATCCTCTCTAATGGCAAAGACACCCTGAAGTTGTGATACGACCAATTGAGAATCTGAATGGATTATGATTGAAGTGGCCCTAACTGCCCTAGATGCCCTGTAATCCAGCCAGAATAGCTTCATATTCCTCCTCATTATTAGATGCCTTATATCCCAAGCGAATGACTATACGAGTTTCTTCATCTGAAGGAGATATAAGTACCACCCTGACTTCACTTCCTCTAGCCCCGAAAGATTCGTCCACAAAGATGTTCCAAACACCGTTTCCCTTTTCTTCTTTTGCCGAACTATTTTCCAAGCCCATCGGTACTTCAGCTAGGAAATCAGCTAACGATTGGGCCTTGATGACAGTTCAGGGATGATAATGAATATCATATTCACTTAGCTCCACAACCCACTTAGCTAACCTCCCTAAAAAATTGGATTTAGTGACCACCCGACCTAACTCACTATTGGTCAACACATTCACCGGATGAGCCAAGAAATAAGACCTTAACTTATGAGCCGTTAAGATCAGAATGTATGCCAACTTTTCCAACTCAGTATCGTAATTCTGCCCCTTTCAATATGTGACTAGTGTAATAGATAGACTACTATTGAGAACTCTCTTGTTTCAATAATACTAAACTTACTCTCCCTTCTGATACAATTAGGTATATCCACAATGGTTCCCCAGAGATAGGCTTGGCCAACAAAGGGAGTTTAGCTAAATATTTTTTCAATTCTTGAAAAGCTCGCTCACATGATTCATCCCACTGAAATCAGGTAGTCTTGCATAGAATTCGGAAGAAAGGTAACCCTTTATCTGCGGATCTAGCTATAAATCGAGACAAAGATACTATCATTTCCACTAATTTTTTAGTTTCTCACAAAATAGTAGGTGACTTTATATTACATAATGCTTGCACCTTTTCGGGATTAGCTTGCAGTCCTTTTTCTATCACAATATATCTCAAAACCTTCTCTCTCTTTACCCCAAACAAACACTTCTTTGGATTTAACTTCATGTTGTATCGTCTCAGGGTGACAAACGTTTCTTCCAGATCCTGCACTAGATCTCGAGTGAACTTGGACTTTACCAAAATATCATCCACGTAAACCTCCACATTTTTACCTTTCTGCTCAGCGAATATCTTTATCCATGAGCCTCTGATAGGTGGCCCCGACATTCTTTAACCCAAAAGGCATCATCACATAAGCATATAATCCTCCTATCGTGATAAAGCTAACCCGCTTCTGATCATCCCGTGCCAAAGGGATTTGGTGATACCCTTGATAAGCATCCATAAGTGAGATGACCTCATACCCTACTGTAGAATCTACTAACTGATCAATACGAGGCAAGGGGTAGCAGTCTTTATGGCATGTTTTATTTAAATCACGGAAGTCGATACACATCTTCCATTGCCTAGAAGGCTTGGGGACCAAAACTATATTTGAAACTCATTCAAGGAATTGAATCCCTCTAATATGACCAGCCTACAACAATTTGTCCACCTCCTCTGCGATGACCTTGTCCTTCTCTAACCCGAAGTGACTCCTCTTCTGCTAGACTGACCAAGCTCCTCGAGCAATGTTGAGATGATGTTCAGCAATTCGGAGATCAATCCCCATGAGATCATGCACATCCTTGGCGAAGATATCTTCATTTCGTTGTAGGCAAGCAACAAGTTCATCCTTCACTTCCAATTGTTGGGCTATTTGAGTGGCTTTTCCAAGGGCTATCTCTACCAGCTCTCTTTCCTCCATCTTCTCAGTCTTGGGTAAGGCTTCCTCTAACACTTATACCCCCGAAGTAGCCACAACCTTTCCTTTAGGGGTTATCTACCCGGGCTTTCTTCTAATCATCTCTCACCATCTGCACATAATAACTCCGAGCGACATTCTGCTCTCCTCGTACTTCTCCGATGAGCTGCCTATCGGGAACTTGACCTTTTGGTGGTAGGGAGAAGACACCGTTTGAAAAATTCACATAAAAGGAGAACCCAAAATAGAATTATAGGTGGAAGGAGTGTCCACCACAAGGAAGAAATCATACTGGTCTTTTGACTGGGCTTGGTACCCAAGGTAAGGGGTAAATAGATCTGCCTGATAGGATGCACCATGTGCCTAATAAATCTAAATAGAGGAGTTGCAACATCTTCCAACTACACATTCCCTAATTGCATTTGCTAAAAGGCTTCCTGAAAAAGAATATTGACAGAACTGCCCGAGTCCACCAGGACTCGGACTACCTTATAATTCGCTAGGGAGACCCTGATGACCAGTGCATCGGTGTGAGGTAGGAGGACACCGTGTAGGTCTTCAGGTCCAAAGGATATCCATGGTGTGTTCTGAATGACCCGATCCTCTCCTATAGCTAAACTCTCCATAAGGAGAGCATATGATTTTCTGGCTCTATTGGAATCCCCATCAGTGGGTCCTCCAGCAATAACATTTATGACTCCCCGAGTGGGGATGTCACCCGGAGTAGCTAACACGTCTTCACTAGATGACCCTTCTCATGAGACACCTTCTTGGTTGGATGACCGTGGGATTGGCGGAAGAAGAGCTTGAGGTCTTCTTTTGTAGGGCCCTGGGCGAGTAATATTTGGCTGGCGACCTCTCCTTGCTTGCCCTCCCATCTGAGACTGTAGATGCGGATATTTCGCTCTGATGCGCTCCAACTCGCTTTGTAACTTAAAACAATGGTCGCTAGTGTGCCCATACTCTGTGTGGTATTGATAAAAGAATGAGGTTGGGGGATTACAGGGGATCCCTCTGTGTCCCGTTGGGTGCTGAAGGATACCCAACTGATTATATGCCTCCATCTCGTGATCCTTCCATGCCCATGGGGGAGGCAAGGCTTCTGTAGCCATAATTCGTAAGGGAGGATGAGGGCGAACTTCCGGCATTAGTGATTGCATCCGAGGGGCCTCGGGAAAAAAGGGCTTGACATATTTTCGTCTGGGAGGTCCCCATTGGATAGGAGGGGGGTTCCTTTCTACAAGATAAGGGCAGGCTTCTTTTCTGCCCTCCTCACCCTCAACCCTTCTTCCTCGCTAATATACTCCTTAGCTCGACCCAAGAGCTCTTCATAACTGGTGGTCGACTTCCTCAATAGGGAACTAAGGAATGTTCCCTCTTTCAACCCATGAGGGATAACTACTCTCAAAATGTCAGGCATGACTGAGGGAATTTCTCGAGCAATGACAGTGAAACGGTGGATGTAATTTCTCAAAGACTCCAAGGATTCTTGTTTTAAATGCAGAAAAATAGAAGCATCATGCTTATAAGTTTTACAACTAGCAAACTATTGAAGAAAAACTCCCTTAAAATAAGCAAAACATGTAATGGAACCAGGGGTAGAGACTTAAACTATCTTTGCACTGAGGCAACTAACGTGATGCAGAAAGCCCTGCACTTAAGGGCATCAAAATAGAAATGGAGAGAGGCTGCACCTTCAAACTGAGACAGGTGTTCCTCTGGATCAAAAGCGCCATTGTACATTCCCACCTGGGAAGCCCAAAAATATGGCGGCGATTGCTCTACCATAATGTCTTCAGTGAAAGGACAAGGCTCATAAGGTTCGGGCACTTTGGTGGACTGACTCTCCCCATGATCTTCACGTCTCATCTGTGATGCTGGGAAAGGATACTGATATGCCCTCCCCGTTGGCATTTCACCTGACAATATTTTTGTCTCTTGAGGACCAAGTGGGGGGACATGGGAAGGTCCTTCAAATGACATCTCCCTTTGAGAAGGTTCACAGAATGTGGATGGAGATATCCTGTCTTTTTCCTTTCCCTTAACAGAGCTTCAGATACAGTCGTATCCACCATGGCTCTCAGTTGGGATGATAATATAGTGATAGGGTTCTCCTCTGTGGAAGAGGTTGCCGGAAGAGGGATCTCTTGTAGATGCATCTCCACATCTTGTTCAGTAAAATGTTCCCACAGACGACGTCAACTAATGCAGCACAAATTTTTTACCTCCTTTTGGGAGATGATGACGTCAAGGAGCCTTAGGGTCCTCTCCGGCCACAACAGTAAAGGATGATAACGGTGAAGCTAGCAACAGAGAATAATGACACAAGATTTAATGTGGTTCGGAATTTTAATTCCTACTCCACGGGATGAGCTCTAGAGAGAGCTATGGTGTTAGACACCTCAACTATAAAATCCCTCCTTTTTGGAAGTGCTTCCGGAAGTGGAGAAAATCTCTTACAAACAAGAAGTGTGTACAATATAGAGAAAATGAGTAAAGATGCTAGGATTATCCGCCTTCTCTCTTCCTTTCCAATCCTCCTCTCCTAAAAGCTGATCTTCATTCAACAACTCCTCTGCCTCCGACGGTCAGCCAGTGAGCGAGGGTGAGAACCAGTGAGAGAGAAAAAGAGAGCTTGAGAACTGGTGTGTAGAGATGTTTCTTGAATGGAATCAATCCCCCTTCCTCTTCCTTTCTTCCCCTCTTTTATACCTATTACTCTTGGAGCCAGCTGTGATGTAATAAACTACCTGAATCACTGTCCACGTGGAAGGCCCTCCCTCCTGAGGAATAATTCTATTACAATATAAATAAATGGAGACCCTTGGGAATCTCATGTGGGGTGCTTTACTTGCCTTAGCTTGTTATACCACATAACAAACTCCTGCGAGGGAGCATGACGAGAAGCACTTTCCTCTTTTCTCCACCCACACCTTCCCTTGAGCCACCTATTTTCCCTAGTTACCTCTTCTTGCCCCGATTTCATCTCAGCCCTATCTCCCGAGTTGCTCCCAGCTTATTCTCTCAACAGGCCTCTTTGCACCATTCTGGTTGTTTAAACCGAGAAGTATATGACCTAACTTGACCTGCCGAGTTGATATTTGGCTTGGTTTTAGTCACTAGGCGTAGATATTTATAATTTATATTACGTTCCCGGGTCATTTCCTTACATAACCCTGACTCACTTACTATACCCGGGTTGCTAATCCAATTCCTTTCTTACCATCAAGCTCCCTCGTTCTTCCCAGAATTGCTACCTCACCAACTCGGTCAGTTTCCTCGGGTCAAGTCTGGCCAGACCAAGTCGTATATTTTACACCATACTCCTTCCTGCAAGCTTCACCCTTTCGATCATAATTCCCTCTTCCAACTCCCAAATAATATTACAACAGTATCACTTGCTTTTCATGATATATTTCACGGTCATTATGAGGGAGATAAATTGCGAGAAATTTTTGCCCTTAATGCGATTGGTCAGGGCAGAAGAGGATAATCTAATATCAGGGAGAGATTTTAGACTCTCCTCTGGAACTGACCCGTGCTCATTTTGCAAGTGTCGTCCTGCCCCAACTAACGCGCCATCCCCGTGGGGACTGTTTTTTCACGATACAAAGTTGATGAAATGTGGCACCATCACAATGATGCTAGTAAACACATAACAAGTGACAAATATAGAGGGCAATGAAGTGAGAAAGAAAGGGAACATGAAACTCATAGTTCGCCGTTGCTAGAATCCAAATATAGAGGGAAAGAAATAGAAGAATCATATATATGCTTGACTGCAATTCACATCATTTGGCATCCATATAGTTGTCAAGTTAAGGCAATAAATCAAATTATTACAATAATTCGGCCACAATTCCATTCGCTATATATAGGCAACAAACATCACCCAAAATTGTTTTTGTTTGGCCTGTAACGACTTTGACTCTAGTCGATCTGTTCTTGGAAGAACAAGGAATGGTGACGGTTCTAACACAAGTATTTACGCGAACCATTCTTCTAAAAGTAGGTTAACAAACAGGTTTCAGCCCTCCAAAGCTGCTCAAATGATGATAGAATTTGGCAAATCATTCATCATTTACATGCTTTCTCACCTTACTAACTGACTTGCTCTAGTTTTGGTAATCTCCTACAAAGAGTACAATCCATTAACTATCTCAAGCAAGCTACTTGTCTTGGATAGAGCAGAAAACTGATCAGACTTAAAACTAAGCAAGTAACTGATTCAACCTCACTAGCCAGTTTGATGGAATAACAGGAGAATTGTGTTTCTTCGAGTATCTTTGTGGTCGAATATGAGAGATCGATTCATTTCTGCATTACAAACTCATGTGTACTTCTCTTTCCCACATGTGCAACAACAACACCATCTTGAGGGTTTGAATTTGGTCTTGCTGAGTTTGCTGACAAACCTATGATACCTGCCTTTGACGTAGTCGATCCATTTGTTAGATTTACGCAAAGGTGCAGCGCGATTGGATTCAGGGGTATGCGATGAGGCATTGTTAAGTTCATCAGATAAGTCTTCCTTGCAGGAAGCAAGTGTGGTGTTCAAATCAGGTTGCACCGAGTTAACTAGTTCATCCAACTGCACAGAGTTGTTCTTCTCATCGTCAGCAGTGGAAAGTGCCCTGGGAGGCAGAATGTTATTGTCGCAGTTGAATGAACATAGCGATACCACACCGCTAAGGTTCAGTCTCCTCCAGTTCGACTGAATGCGCGCCAAGCCACAGGCCATTCGAGATCTTTTCAGAAAGTATAGCTTCATCTGAGCAAAACAAGTCAAAAGCTTGAGACTAGATAAATGCTCAAGTTGGTGATCAAATATCATGGAACTTATACTTCATTCAGTTTATGTCTGATATTATGGAATTTTATAGAAAGGAATTAGTAGTAGATGTCAAACCTCAGACAACTGTATATAAGAATGAATGAGATCCTTGAGCTCCTCCAAAAACAGCTCTCTTATTTTATTATTGGAGTGCTCTTCTTTCAATCCTCCTCTCTTCTACCAAAGAAAACTCGTTAGTCGATTTAGTTTTATGGCCAAACGTTTTCTCAGGTCATAGAATTTGCAAATACAAGTGTTAACATGATTAAAATGGAAGAAGACATGAAAGAAAATAGAAATCGGAAGGTTAATTGGAACATTATCTCCCAGCAATAACTTAACAAAAAGATATATCGATTCGTTTAGTACCTCAGTTCTCTTCTTGAATGGCTTCTGCTTCCTCACCTTCAGCTTTTTGATCCAGCGCTTTTTTGATAAAACAGTCTTCCTTTGTGCCGCATCAGATTCACCAACACTCGCGGAGTTAAATCTGGGGAAAAAAAGAAGAAGCAATTAATAAGATTTTGACACAATTCAATCAAATCTCTAGAAAAATCAAACCTTGCAGCAAAATTTGCTTCGTGGGATTCAAATTCAGGGGAGATGGGATAGTCGTAGTCCTCCTCGCTGGAGATTTCTTCAGGCGGTTGAAACAGAGCCCAATCCGTGACGTCCATCGTCGTCAGTGTCAGCATGCCCTTCTTCTTCCCGGCGCCTACGCCGACCGTCATGATCTGCTGCGAAAGGGAGAGGAACCTCTCGAAGGCCCTCACCAAGTACATGACTCGGCCGTCGCCGAGCTCCGGCATCGATCTCCTCGCCTCTTTCATCATCCTCCGCCGCATTCGGGTGATCTCCATCTCCTCCCAACAGATCGCCATCGTGTCGTCGCCGGTGCAACTCGGACTCGAAAGGTTAAATTTAAAGCGGAGGGCGTTGGGGGCTGCGCAGGAAGGAAGGACGTGATGCATCAGTTCGTTTTGGATTCAGGTAAAGATATGCATATATAATCAATCATCTTGTTTAGATTTTTTCCTTTTTGGGAGTAGTTTGATGAACGTTAAAAAAATAAAAAAAATAAAAAAAAAATGGACCGGGCCATATATTCGTGGCATGGTTAAAAAGTATGATCGAAGATAAGGTTTTTCTTTCTGGAAAAAAAAAAAGAAAAAGCAAATTTTAACTCTATCTAACCCTAACGTATATATTATACGGAATTAAGTCTATCTATATGATTTAACCGAACGCAATTTATCCATTTTAAATTTATTCAAAAATAGTCATCTAAACGCGATGCCAATTAATTTCTTGTCATCAAAATAAACAATCCATTAGATATTATTTTAGTTAATTAATAGCCGTCGAATATTTAGGACGTTGGAAAGTTACAAGGGATAGGTCATGCATTATTTGATCTATCTACTTACATCATTCTAATAGATTTAATAATTTTGGTCCCCACGGAATGATATGGTGGTTAAGATATGATGAAGTTTACGGATAAAACAAGGATCAATTTCGAAGAAAATCTAAAATTCTTTTCTGAATTCAAATGATTTCCACGTGTTTTGACCATAACGTAAATACTCATAGGACTTTCCGTGATTTACTTCTCTCACAATGACCGTGGAACAGACCGATGAAAATCGCTAAATTGATGAATTCCAACTTTTGCGGATTTAATAATAGTGTATATTAACCTTTGAAACCATAATTAGAGGTTCGTTGTGGTAGCATAAATAGGTTTGCATATGAACGACACCCATATAGGTGTTGCTCATAGGTAGGCGATAATATGAATAGTAAGTAATTCGAGCTTAGCCTGTATGATAACAAAAACATGAAAATCAAGCCAAGCAATTGGATCGAGCATATGATCCTCTAGGCCAATCATGTCGTAGCTTCTTAGCCTTTGGGAACGATGACAATTTGAGAACAATGATACGAAAGCTCATCCATTAGTTCGCTTATTATCATAGCAAGCTCATGTAAATTGACATGCGAGTTAGATTGAAAACCAAGGAACAAAAGACGACGACTCGACTGAGTTAGATCATGTTAGATCATGTGGACAGGCGCCCACATGGCATGATCTGGTCAATGCGACCATGCCACATGGGCGTACCCTCACGCGTGCATGCGGCCGTGTATATATATATCACGCCCATTGACGAAAAGGCATCTGAAAACACACAGTGCCGAAGGAACAAAAAGGACAGTACACTGATAAAACATTATTTAATCTATCCAACAAAAGACTATATGTAAATAGAGAAAGAAATCACTACTGTTTCTTGCAAGTATAGCATATATTTAAGTTACAAGTCCAGGTGCACAAATACTTGGTTTGCTATGGCATTTACTCGAGCCCTTGTTGGTTGCCAAAAAGCCAAGTGATGCCATCAAAGAAAATGATCTGATAAAACCTGCCAAAATAAAAATTAAAAAGAAACCCTCAAACAATTAGTCAATGAAATGTCAAAGTTACAATTTAGAAATACATTAAATCACGCTGCAAGTTTAGACTGTTTGCACTTTGCAAGTAGAGAAATGCGGAGGCGTCAATGCAAGCTACAATCAATTGATAAATTCTGGACAGCTAAGGAATATCTTAGTACATGCTTTGGCCAAGAAATATGGAAGAGTGTTGGCCCTCCATTTTATTAAAGATACAGACATTGTGTTTTGTCTTGGTTTTCAAAATTCATGGTCTTTTACAATTAGGATAAAGAGTGAAAAAAATGGAGGAAAAAACATATCCAGCATTTATAATTTATTGTATCCATCAAATTACAACATTGGGCATTTTAGACTACATACTCATTCTAATACCATAAAAGCATAATTTATTTAAATGATTATTTGAGAGATATAAACAATGCCATATATATTAGTATTCCATCTTTTTTTATGGTAGCAAAGAGCAACTTTTATAAGATTAGCACATTTTTTGTAAAAGAAATATACTTTCATAGATGTTTAAAAAGAGTTCCCATATAATCAAAGATCATCTAAGTTGGCGTGAGTGCGCAACACAAAGATGCTCTTTTGTGACAAGCTTTAAAATGTCTGTGAATATAATGCAAGTATATTCCATTAGCAGTTTGCCAAGATCAATCTTACTCAAAAGCAAGGTTTCAAACAAGTAAGCGAATAGTAAGCAATTGAGCCATTGCAAAATGAAAAATACAAACACATATGCAGGTCCATATGTAATCTTCAATTCTTGAAACCAACCTTAGTTGAACTTATAGCACCACAGGTGAAAAAAAAAATCACCGCCAGCATGTTTGTCCCAACTATTTGGGTTTGAACAATATAAATTTTATTGCCAATCTATTGAAATCTATGCAAAGCTATGGCTAACAATACTGAAATTAATTTTATTTTTTTTCTTGCACTGTCTCATGTCTTCTTTGCCTTCCTCTACTCCCTACACATTCCATTAAAATAAATCAACTCTTCTTACATTAGGATCTCTTGGTCATCTTATCATGTCCATCTATATCCTCTTATTTTATAGTCTATCTATGCCAATTTCCTTGAAATATCAGAATTTTAAGTAAACATTAGCTGGCATCTACTACAGAAAATATTAACTTATTATGCAAATTAATCAAAGAAATCAATAAAATCAATAAATCTTACATTAGGATCTCTTGGTCATCTTATCATGTCCATCTATATCCTCTTATTTTATAGTCTATCTATGCCAATTTCCTTGAAATATCAGAATTTTAAGTAAACATTAGCTGGCATCTACTACAGAAAATATTAACTTATTATGCAAATTAATCAAAGAAATCAATAAAATCAATAAATTTATCATTTACTGCTTGAATTATTCACTTTCAGTGATTCATATTTTCAAATGGAATTTTTAACACAAAATTTAACCAATATACGAAACATATCACTTAGCAATGCATGTATCCAACTGATGCAGTGCATAAAAAAGAAAATTTACATAAGCAGTAAACAAAATTTTCTTGTTGCTTAATTTAAAAATATATATATTAACTTGAACAAGATTAGGAATTTAAAAAGATACAGATTAGTTTAACTGTTTACTTAAGAGCCCATAAGGTAATGCTTAAAAAATTAATAAAAAATAAGATCGAATCATAGATGAAAAGCAGCTCTCATTATTCACTGTCAGTGATTCATATTTTCAAATGGAATTTTTAACACAAAATTTAACCAATATCCGAAACATATCACTTAGCAATGCATGTATCCAACTGATGCAGTGCATAAAAAAGAAAATTTACATAAGCAGTAAACAAAATTTTCTTGTTGCTTAATTTAAAAATATATATATTAACTTGAACAAGATTAGGAATTTAAAAAGATACAGATTAGTTTAACTGTTTACTTAAGAGCCCATAAGGTAATGCTTAAAAAATTAATAAAAAATAAGATCGAATCATAGATGAAAAGCAGCTCTCATTATTCACTGTCAGTGATTCATATTTTCAAATGGAATTTTTAACACAAAATTTAACCAATATCCGAAACATATCACTTAGCAATGCATGTATCCAACTGATGCAGTGCATAAAAAAGAAAATTTACATAAGCAGTAAACAAAATTTTCTTGTTGCTTAATTTAAAAATATATATATTAACTTGAACAAGATTAGGAATTTAAAAAGATACAGATTAGTTTAACTGTTTACTTAAGAGCCCATAAGGTAATGCTTAAAAAATTAATAAAAAATAAGATCGAATCATAGATTTGTAAAATACCAAACAAGTTAATATCCTAAATGGGAGCTGAATCATCTGACCCAACTTGGGCTGCCAAATCATGAGACCCAAGGTGTGAATTGCAATTTTGATAAGGATGCAATAAAACAAAAAACTGTTTCCACATCCAAACTTCACAATATTCTAGTCATTCTATTTAATTTGTGTTTGTTCACAGGATGTTTTTTTAATATATTATCTAGTTTGAAATTTCCATATCACAATCATGATCACATGAGTTATTCCAATAAATCCATTTTTGGCAACCAAGACTTGCAAAAGTCATAAATTTTTCTTACGCATCCAAAATAAATTGAGATAGATTAACAGATAAAGGAAGTCCCTTAATTTCCCATCACCTGGAACAGGAAAAATCAAGAAAAAATTTAAGATATAGTTTCACCATCATGCACAAAGAGGTGAAACTCGAAGTTTGAAGACCTTTAGCACATGTGAGATTTCAAAAAAGACCTATTCTTTCTCCAAATAAATGTTAATTCTGGCCTAGTCTTTTTTATTAAAAACTTAAAGCAAGATTCCTTGGCGTTAAATTATACCGCTTTATGCCTATGAAACAATAACAACTACCTTACCAAAGTCAATTCTTTCATTGTTCTAGATTGACTATTTTGATATAAGAACAGTTTCCTAATTGATAAACGGATACCTAGATTAAATTAGAAGTTTGAATAGTGGAGAAAAAAAACTTTAATCTAAGTAGAACCGAAAATGAATTAAATAAACTATAATTTTAGTCCTACTTTCAAGTGTCAATCAGTATTGTTTGACAAAACAAATCCCACCAACAACCGAAATAGATACATAGTCAATGCAATAAATGTCATTGAAGATTATCTTCAAGAACCAATAGAGATACGGTTAGTCTTAACTAATACCAATCATACCTGTTCAAGACAAGAGGATTCTCTTCCCATGACACCTACTTTTCATTGTATCCTCTGTCATATATAAGTCACAAGGAGGAGATGAAACAATAAAAGAAGTAAGGAAGGGAATTGAAGCACCAACAAATGGTACTAGCCGAGACAAAAAAAAAAATTCTTTCCATGATTTATCTTTTAATTTTGTCTTTACTCATGGAAAGAAAATGAAATACTAAAAAAAGTGAGGGTAGGATGTGCAAATGCAATAATTAGTGCAGCAACTATAGCAAACAGAAGAAATCTTTGAGTTGGTGAAGCTGAGATAGATATATTACGCCTATACCTGTTCCAATTTTAGCTGCGTCAATCTATATCTAATTCTAAGTCACTAATAAAGATATATTAATGGCATGTAGAGACATCAATTCCTATACCAGATATCCTAGGAGCATTATATAAAACAAATCTTAAAAAAATATAAATTAATCTCAGAGGGTGCTACAAAAACTAATGCTTTTATACGATGCAGAACGGTCACCTTGGTATCAAGAAAATATAATTATTAGTCGAGACACATGTTTGTTTGTACAACTTGTTTCTCTAAAATGGTAAGTCAATTGACTTTACAAAAAAAATGCTATAAACTTATATTTGAAGATAAAATAATTAAGTGGAAGGACATTATAAGATTAAAGCGTGTATTGAATTTGTATTATTCCGACTGGAGAGTGATACTCTAACATAGGATTAGAAGGGGATTATAGGATTATACAATGCACAACGCTCATCTTTAAAGCAGTCGGCTATACCATTGTCAATTGTGTTGCTTACCAAGTGGATTCACAAAATCTATGCCATACATTCATATTGAAGAATAACCCAAGATTACCCAGCATAAAAGCCGTACCTTCGAACTAGGTACATCACAGGCTCGTCACCTCCATGACGCTCTTTACTTTGGGGGCGTAGAGAGAGTACACAGTCACCTGCCTCTTCGCGACCTCGAACTGAGACTTTCCGTCGGCGAAGGCCAAGGCGACGGAAGACGGGTCAGAAAGCCCGCGGTTGTCGCGGAACCCGTCAATCGTCCGCCTCTTGGCGTATTCTCGTATGTTGTAGTCGGCGAACTTGCTCGCCGTGCGGAGGAGCGAACGGAACAGCGAGAGCACCTCCGCCCGGGAAGAAGCCATGGTCATCGTCACCGGATTGAAGCACAGAACACCAAACCCTAGGAATACCTCCGGAGAAAAATAGGGATATAGCTGGAATTATCCAAAAATGGAAATTAAAAAGCTATTGACGGAATTTTATTTAAATCGCACCCTCTAATCTAAAAAATTTTCAAAAATAAGAATCTTGTTTTTCCTGTATACCCAAAATACCCTCGATTTTTCTCTCTCTCTTTTTAATTTGGTGAGGGTTAATATTAGACATTTAAAATAAATAATAATATAATTATATTAATGAAGGTTTGATCATATGTCAAGATAATTATTTCATAACGTTTGAATTTGATCAAAAGTTTCAATATATTATGTGAAACTCAAAGATAATATGGGTTCAAATTCCATTGATTCATCCTATGTATTTATTTTACGAACCAGGCTAGTCGCATCTCATCTGTTATTAAACAAATCTTCTTTTTTTTTCAAAAATACCCTTAGATAAAAAATTTCTAAAAATACTCTCTTTTTTTATAAAATTTATAAAATATCTCCCTTTCCATTTTCTCGCTTATCCTTTTTATTCGATAGATAGAAATCGAACACATTATATTGTGTTTGATGGACAATAATTGAATAAATTCTAGTGCATTTGACAGATGGTAGTTGCACATGCAACAATGTATTCGACGGATCAGAGTCGAACGTCGTGGGAATATACAGTACTTTGTCCTCATGCATTGTTGCTCCGATGTTCACTATAGTCAACTCTAAATCCATCGGAGTCGTCGTCGCTGTCCAGTCAATTGAACCGCCATTGGATTCCAGTTGGATTGTGGCCACCAACGATCCTGACCCTGGCGGTCGCAAATTGTTCGGATTCTGACTGCAATTCGACAAGAATTCAATCATGGTTCAACCAGAGTTAGAATCCAACCGCAGTTTGATTGGAGTCGGAGTCTGATTGGGCTACAGTTGGATTTTGATTGGATTGTGGTCGGACTGAAACCCAGTCGAATTGTGGACGTCAACGCCGCGACTGCTTGTGGTCGTAATCACGGTTGATTCCGATCGTAATTCAATCGCAATCGTAACAAATTCCGATCACGATCAGATTGGACTTCGATGTCGGTCGGACCTCAATCGGATTCCAACCGGATCGCGATCAAAATTCGCCACTTGGGGGGGGGGTTGGATCCAATCTTCATTTTACTCAAGACTCTACTTGAATTAAATTATAAACTTCATGAGTCCACATCCATAATCAAATAATATAACTTATTGTTGGGGATCTCATTGTTCGCTAGAGAGGGTGAATAGCATTTTCAACTCGTCTCTTCGATTTGTTCGATCTGATTCGTTCGATTGGATTCGTCGTGCTTGTCTACAAATGTTAGTGTGTAGTGGGAATAAAACAATAGGTAGGATAAGAACACTCACAACCACAATACAAAGATTTTACATAGTCCGAAACCCCCATTCCTACTCCACGACCTAGCTCCTAGCAATGTACCACCACAATACTTCCTCCTCGAAAATTTTTCGGAGGTGAAAAAATCTCTTACAATACCAATAATTATGACTACAATTTATTGGTGCAATAGGCCCCGGGTCAATGTTGATCAAACTCGAGTGGAGCTTAAGTAGTGTTTTGATATTTGACAATGGGTTGACAATGTATTTGACCATTGTTTAACTATATGGTTTGACCATATATTAACCATATGACTAGTGGATGATTGAAATATCCAAATTCATATGGGAGAGATTATTTGGGGGAGATTGTTGGAGCAATCAACCTTGTAAGTCCAAGTTTGGATACTTGGCAAGGAAAGTTCAAATATGGATATTTCACAAGGAAAGTCCAAAGGTAAAGTCTTGGCAGCATAAGTCCAAGTGTGTAGTGTTAGCGACATAAAGTTCAAGTGAACTTTGGCAATTAGAAAGTCTAAGTCATGAGTACTTAGTAATTGAAAGTCTAAGTCATGGGTATTTGACAAAGGGAAAGTCCAAGTTTGTAGATTTGACAGTGTAAAGTTTAAGCATATAGTCTTGACGATGTAAGTTCAAATGGTCTTAGCAAGAAATTCTATGGGTAAGGTTTTGACAACGTAAAGTCCAAGCATATGGTCTTGACAGCATAAGTCCAAATGAACCTTAGCAAAGGGCCCGACTAGCATGACATAGCCGATGAAAGCACCTGAAGGCTAACATGAAGGATAAAGAGTCACGGACTCATGGGATCCGAGAGGCGTGGAGGTGGCTAGAAAGCTTAGGTCTGAGTATCAAGTATGAGGGGATCATACTTGGGTTAAGTCTCATATTTGATGTTTACCAATCGATTGTGACTCTGGGTCAGTCGATTGGTCGAGTGTTCAATACTCGAAAGCCAAGTCAACTCGGAGCAATCGATTGAGATTATGATCAGTCGACTGGTTGAGGAGTTGACTAAGGCTCGACTGCTCGACTGAGGATGTGACAGTCAACTGCCATGTATGGGCAGTTGATGTGAGCAAAACATATAGGGTTTTAGGAGTAGTTTTCGCTCACATCTCATTGCATTGTGTGTCAGTTTCATGCATATGTTACGCTATTTTTGCATACATTGCCTATTTTCTGGTTTGGAGGTCTGCTCGTTGTACTTTTGTGTGCAGGTTAGCTTTTCGGATGAAAAAGATGCATTTTTGGAACAAAAGAAGGATATTTCGCAGCTAGACGCAGAGTGGGATACGACCAGGGCGTGTGGATTCACACGACCATGTCCAATGGGCGAGATCAGCACCCCAGGGTCGCACACGGCTTGGCCGTGTGGAAACACACGGCCGTGTGGTGACCCGACAGTTTTGCACGACTAGGGCTTTTTTCGGATTTTGCAGCAGTCCAAGGCGATGTCTATATAAGGATGACTCTGCCCAAACCCTAGGGGGGAGGCACGACAGCTAGGACGGCACGCCGAAGCACTAAAAAGCTTTGGTAACTCGCAATGGGGAGGAGGAACGCCGCCGGAGATCCACACCTTGCAACACAACACCGGAGAGAAGATCACGGAAGCATTGTATATCTCTATTTCTGTGCTTTATTCCTATTGTATTCAAACTTAAACATGCTTTGTGATTCTTCTTTCGTATACATGGAGTAGTACTTTCGATTCTAGGATTAGGGAGCAGTTTGTGTACATAAACAATGTTGGTTCATGTTAAATTCTAGCCATAAATTTGATTTGACAATTGGTAGTTTCTCTTTACTATATCTATGTGTATTTGGCTTTCTTTCTGCTGTGCTTAGGCGATACGAGGGGTGACAACCCTCGCAATCTAAAATTTAGAAGATTTGATTAAGGAACCTAGGGGTAAACCTGATCTCCTGCAACTACGGGGAAAAGGGTGCGGTGGAATCGGAAATGGTCCACCGTAGGGATTGATTTGGCATCCTCGTACCATCTATCCTGTCCTTGTGGGCAGAGATAGCTCCCGGTGAATGCGGCGACTCTGCGGGAGAGTGTATGATGTCCCTTCCACAAACCCGTAGGTAAACGTCTAGACAACGTCAATTGACAACATTGTTCTGTAATACGCAAGCGAAACCGAAGTCCTAGAATCACCTTTGAAGACCTCGGCACACTCCTTTTCTCCTCCGTGCGACACCGTACAGAGTAGAGTCCACCGACAACCCTCACCAATCGAAACCTCTTAGAGATCTCGTCCGAACAATTACAACCACTAAGTATATTGGTATTCGAATCCCAGTCCCTGTGGGATCGATAATCTTTATTACTTGACGACATCCGTGCACTTGCAGGCGTTGAGCGCTAGCGTGCGCTTTGAGTCCTTGACGGTATCCATCGCGAGATTCGAGGTTGCGTCCGTGCACATCAAGTTTTTTAGCGTCGTTGTCGGGGACTGATCGATTCGATATCAAATCGAACAGTGGTAAATTGGATCAGACTTAGGATTAGGTTATTTGTTTGCTTTATTTTCTTCCTAGTTACTTTATTTTCTTTAGTTTTATTTTCCATATTTAGATTTAGTTTTTATTTTTAGTAGTAGTTTCCTATTTACTCATTGCATCTTAGATTTTTATTTGCTAGATTGATTTATTTTCTGCTTTTAGAATTAGATTAGCACTCTTAACTTTGTGGTTTGGTTCGTCGTATGCTTAGACGATTAGGGTCGGAAGGTCTAATTCCGATCGACTTAGAAATTGAGCTAACTTTTCACCGTCGGAGAGCAGAACAACGAAAGATGGAGGATCAAGCTACATCTGAGGTGAACATAGGTAGCCGACCTCTGCAGGACTACGCAACTCCTAGAGCTAGAGGATTCAGGCCGAGTATAGATGGACCATCTATTTCGGCGAATAACTGGTGAGCCAGCAGCACTTATACATATGGTCAGTGAGCCAATTCGGGAGGCTGCGTGAAGACGAGCAAACACCTTGATGCATTTCTTGAAATCTGCTCAACGATGAAAATAAATGGAGTCCCTACAGATGCGATTCGCCTGAGCCTGTTCCCGTTTTCACTACGGGATAAGGCTAAGGCATGGCTTCACTCCCTATCTTTTGGCAGCATCACCACATGGGAGCAGTGTGAGCAACAGTTTCTGAATAAATATTTCCTACCAAGTAAGACTACTCACATGCATCATCTTATCACGAGTTTTCGCCAGAAGGAGGGGGAGTCCTTATTCGAAGCTTGGGATCGCTACAAGGGGCTACTCTACCAATGCCCCCACCACGGACTGGAGAGGTGGCTGGTGATCCACATTTTCTATAATGGGATCGCTTACGTCATGAAGATATCCCTAGATTCTTCTACAGGAGGAGCACTGATGAATAAAACCATAGAGGAAGAGGAAGAACTTATCGAAGAGGTGACCCATAACCACCATCAATGGGCTTCTGAACGTGGTCAATCCACGCCTGTAGCAGAACGATACACTGTCAACTCCATGGACCACCTTTCAGCAAGGATGGATGTGCTCAACAGACAGTTTGAATCTCTGAATCCTTCATCTGCATGCGTGGCCATTGATTTTGGAGAGGGAGCGGCAGCATATCGAGAGGACCACTATGGAGGGCAGGGGACCTCAGACGAGAAGATTGAGCACTGTGACGCGATTGGGGACTATGATCAAAGGTCCCACAACCCATACTCCAATACTTATAATCCCGGATGGAGAAATCACCCAAATTTCTCTTACAAGAATAACTCGGGAAATACGCAACCATCAAGGGGGTATGGGCAGCAGCAGGGCAATGGGCAGCGACCACAGAAGTCTAGACTGGAATTGATGATGGAGGACTTCATTGCCACCCAAACTAAGGCCAATGAGGAATTTCATCGCCAACATCAGAAGTCTGAAGAATCACTCAAAGACTTGAAGGCCACCGTTGACGGCCTTGCAAGTCATACCAGGATGTTGGAGACGCAAGTGGCCCAGATAGCCCAATCTGTGTCACAACCTGTGAAGAGCTCTCCGGTGAGTCAAGGAAAAGAGGAAGGAGTGGGGCAAAGTAGCCAATTCGCCAAGGGGTGTGCAACCATGATTACCACCCTACCTAACCAAGCTGAGTTTGAAGAGAAGATTCCTTTACAGCTTGAGGACCCTGATGAATTTGTTCTTCCCTGCTCGATTTATGAGGAGAGCTTCGACGAAACGCTATGCGACTTGGGGTCATCAGTCAGTGTGATGCCCTACGCATACTATCTGAAGATGGGACTGAGCGGGCTCCAACCCGCGAATCTTGGTATTTGTATGGGGGATGATTCAGTCAAGGAGCCCATTGGCCTGCTATCACACGTGCCTGTGATGATTGAGAATTTCGTGATACCCACGGACTTCATCAAACTGGACATAGGACCAAATCTCCAGAATTCCATCATTCTGGGAAGGCCTTTTCTAGCAACGGCAGGGGCGTGCATAAATGTGAAGGCACACCAGATATCCTTGGAGGTAGATGGGGAGATCATCCTTTTTAGCCTTTCAGAGCACAGAGCTCCCTACCTCGACGACTTCACATTTAGCAGAATGAAGCCAGAACCTCCAGATCTAGATCCAGAGACGGATGAATGAAGATTCACTGAACCACCAGAGCCGAGTTGATAGTGGAGTACGGTCGAGCTATACGACCTTAAACAAAGCGCTTCTTGGGAGGCAACCCAAGTTTAGTTTTAGATTTCCCTTTTCGATTGCATTGCATACATTTGTTTGATTTTAGTTTTGATTTCCATCACATTTAGAGTTAGGACTAGAAAAGAACTTTGCTAGGCAAAAATGAGACCCCAAGGTTTATTTTGTTTTATTTCCTAGCAGTAGTTTCTTTTATGGTATTTTCATTTATTCATGCCTGAGTTGTTGAGTTTCTTTCAGTACTTAATTTTTGTTGTCTGAAAAGTTACCTCAGTAGTATTTTTGAAAGTTGCTTGCATGAGTTGTTCCCATAGGTAGCTTAACTCCATTAATTTTGTGGTATTTCATTTTATTCGCTCTATTGAATGTTCTAGACTTACACTTGTTAGCTTTATTTTTGCACTTACACATGTTGAACATTCTGAAAGGGAGAATCTAGTACATACCTAGTTATGATTCACCTCAGTAGTCTAGTATTTTGGAATCCATAGGTGACTCTAGGTTTAGCATTTTAGTTACTGGAGATGCTCGGATTGTGTAAGTCCATTTGGAAAAATCAAAATCCCAGTGAGCCGAAAAGAAAAAGAGAAATAAAAGAAAAAGAGAAAATGAAATGAAAAAAAAAAAGAGAAGAGAGAAAAGATTTTGAGGGATAAAAAACAGTTGTCGTGGGTGGAAATTGCTAGGTGCCCCTTTGAGACCGAGTTAGGTTACTGGGGAAACACCTACCAATTTCTCTCAATATCGAGCACGCCTTTGAGACTTTATACTAGATCTAGGGAACGACCCTCGCTTTGGGCAGGTAAGTGCCTAAGAGCCGGAAACCTTAGGAAAGCTATGGGGTGACGACTTAACTCACCATGGAACGGGCATCCCCTAAGAATGGTTCGCTTAGCATGAGCACGAGGTGCTAACTTAGTGAATTTCTAGAACATATTTGTTTTGCTTTGATTACAAATACCACTTGATAAATTTAGTTAACATGCTAATTATGGGACAATATCTTTTTAAAAAAAGTTCATGGCACTGAGGTTTTCTTGAGGATAAGCAAAGATTTAAGTCTGGGGGAAGTGATATGAGCAAAACATATATGGTTTTAGGAGTAGTTTTCCCTCACATCTCATTGCATTGTGCGTCAGTTTCATGCATATGTTTTGCTATTTTTGCATGCATTGCCTATTTTCTGGTTCGGAGGTCTGCTCGTTATACTTTTGTGTGCAGGTTAGTTTTTCGGATGAAAAAGATATATTTTCGGAGGAAAAGAAGGATATTTCGCAGCTAGATGCAGAGTGGGACACGACCAGGGCGTGTGGATTCACACGACCGTGTCCAATGGGCGAGATCAGCACCCCAGGGCCGTACACGACCTGGCCGTGTGGAAACACAAGGCCGTGTGGAAACACACGGCCGTGTGGCGGCCCGACAATTTTGCGCGACTAGGGCTTTTTTCGGATTTTGCAGTGGTCCGAAGCGATGTCTATATAAGGATGGCTCCGCCCAAACCCTAGGGGGGAGGCATGACGGCTAGGATGGCACGCTGAAGCCCTAAAAAGCTTCGGTAACTCGCAACGGGGAGGAGGAATGCCGCCGGAGGTCCACACCTTGCAACATAATGCCGGAGAGAAAATCATGGAAGCATTGTATATCTCTATTTCTGCGCTTTATTCCTATTGTATTCAAACTTAAACATGCTTTGTGATTCTTCCTTCATATATATAGAGTAGTACTTTCGATTCTAGGATTAAGGAGTAGCTTGTGTACATAAACAATGTTAGTTCATGTTAAATTCTGGCCATAAGTTTAATTTGACAATTGGTAGTTGCTCTTTACTATATCTATGCGTATTTGACTTTCTTTCTGCTGTGCTTAGGCGATATGAGGGGTGACAACCCTCGCAATCTAAAATTTAGGAGATTTGATTAAGGAACCTAAGGGTAAACCTGATCTCCTGCAACTGCGGGGAAAAGGGTGCGGTGGAATCGAAAATAGTCCACCGTAGGGATTGATTTGGCATCCTCGTACCATCTATCCTGTCCTTGTGGGCAGAGATAGCTCCCGGTGAATACGGAGGCTCTGCGGGAGAGTGTATGATGTCCCTTCCAAAAAATCATAGGTAAACATCTAGGCAATGCCAATTGATAACATTGTTCTGTGATACGCAAGCGAAACCGAAGTCCTATAATCACCTTTGAAGACCTCGGCACACTCTTTTCCTCCTCCGTGTGACACCGTACAGAGTAGAGTCCACCGACAGCCCTCACCAACCAAAACCTCTTAGAGATCACGTCCGAACAATTACAACCACTAAGTATATTGGTATTCGAATCCCAGTTCCTGTGGGATCGATAATCTTTATTACTTGACGACATCCGTGCACTTGCGGGCGTTGAGCGCAAGCGTGCACTTTAAGTCCTCGACGATATCCGTCGCGAGATTCGAGATTGCGTCTGTGCGCATCATCATTCTACTGATGACACTATAGCAGTACATAGATTCTTACATAGTCGACTGACCATGTAGTCGACTGCTAGGGTATCCGTTGGGCAGATTCCAATGTGGATGGAGTCACTGTGAGACAAGAATATTGATGCTAGTCGACTGTTGGGTAAGAGTAGTCGACTGGAAGGCAAAAATCAGTCCGAGTTGCAGCTTTATAAGGAGCTCGTGAAGGAGGATTGAAGCTAGTATTTCTTGAGGAAGTTGAAGGGAAATTGCTGCTGCATTCCAGACCTTCAAGGCATTCCAAAAGTAACCAAAGATCAAGCATTCAAAAGCTCACATTTGTAAAGTGTTTTCATTTGCTTATTGTATTATTTGTATCTTGTTGTTTATTGTTGTAAACACCTTGTAAGAGGTTTCTCCATCTCCGGTGTCATGCTGAGAAGGAAAAGTTTGATAGTGGTGGTGTGCATCACTATAGCTCAACTAGAGCTCGCCTCATGAAGTAGGAACCCTAGTTCTGAACCGCGTTAAATCCCTTATGTTTGTGTGTGTTTATTCTTATTGTATATTTTATTTCTATATTCCATTACACACTAACTTATTATAGACAAGC
This sequence comes from Wurfbainia villosa, assembly GCA_025175895.1. NCBI lineage: Eukaryota > Viridiplantae > Streptophyta > Magnoliopsida > Zingiberales > Zingiberaceae > Wurfbainia > Wurfbainia villosa. Next base: position 4,020,716 of record CM045995.1, on the reverse strand, counting down.
ACACAATCTATCAAAGCAAAATGAAAATCGCTATTCACCCCCCTCTAGTACGATGTCATAGACCCTACAATTGGTATCAGAGCAGGTTTCTCTTCTACGGACTCATCGCCAAGAGAGCACAAGCGCTAGAAGATGGAATTGCCTAAGGATGGACTAGGCCAAGATATCACGGTTCCACTTTTCTTCAACGGCGAAGACTTCGCATATGGAGCAAAACCGAAAGTATAAGATAAATAAAAAGGTAATGTTAATTTTAGCTAACTTAATGCCTAGTGACATCTTGTGTAAGCTAGGAGATTATAAAGATGCTAAGGAGTTGTTGAGCACATTAGTCAAGCTCCATGAAGAGACCTCACCGACACAAGTAGTAGAGGAGTCCAAGGAGGAGTGCTCATCTTCTCAAGCTAAAGAAGAAAACACATCATTATCCCAAGAGCTTGAGGATTCGGAAGTTGAGAGATACTCAACATTCAGGTCGGTAGAGGATATTGAAGGAGTCTCCATTTCTAGGATTGAGGAAGAGCAGAGACCATCCTCAATGCCAGAGCAAGAGCAAGAGGAACCATCAACCTCCGGAAGAAGTGAAGAATCCTTACCAAGCTTTCCTTACCGAGCCAAGTAACTCAAATGTATGTATTAAAAATAAAAATCATATTATATTTTTTGAGTGTAAGGAAATATGATACTATAAGAGCAAGTGTCCAAAAGGAGCTAAGAAGGCAACTCAAGTGCCAATGGCCAAGTTGAAGCCTAAGAATGTTGGTGCCCCAGTTCGGGGCAGCAAGAAGCACATAGTATGTTTCAAGTGCCAACAAAAGGGATACTACCGGAGCCAATATTCGAGGGGGAGGAATCCAACCAAGGACATGAGAGGAGCATCAAATGTAGGGGGAGCTAAGGCAAATCTTAAGGTTTATTTTAATAGTACTCTTCCTTCGTGCAAAAATAAAAAGCATGTTAAGAATTTTCTTGCTATTGTTCATCATGATAAAAATCATGCTAGTAGTAAGCCTAAGGATCAATCTAGAAACAAATATTTTTGTTTAGGTGCTAAACATATTAATTTGCCTAAGGACAATTCCAGAACCATTCCACCTAAGAATGATAAGAAACTAGACATTAATCCGAAAAGACTAGACATATGCCTAGGAAAAAGAATTCCCAAAAATATAATGAAAATTCAAAAAATTGGGGAATTGAAGAGGGAAAATCAAGCCTTGAGGTCAAGGCTTGAGAAATTAGAGAAGACCCTTAGGAAAATTAAAAATTCAACCAATGGGTCTAGTGGACAAAACTTAAGTGTTGGTAGGAAAGATTTAGTTAAGGGCAAGAAAGGTTTGAGTCATAAGTCTAAGCCCAAGAATATCATAAAAACCTATCATAATGTTTCATTTAATTATGGAACTACTCTTAGATTTAGGAAAGTCAATGTTACTAGGGAAGTTATCCCTAAAGTTAATCTTAACAAGTATCAAGTAACTAAGTCTTCGAAGAAGTCTAGGGGAGTCACTAACAGGGTTACAAGGGGAGTTACCCCTAGAGTTAACCTTGGGAAGACTCAAATGACCATGGCTTCAAAGCCTAGGAGGGTCATTAGGAGAGTAGCTAAGGAAGTCCTCCCTAGTGAGTACCTAGTTAATCCAATGAGCTCTAATAGGTATTAGATTCCTAGGAGCATGATTTCATCACGCTAGATAGGTTTATGGTGTGTCAACCTTAAATAGATGGGTAATTAACCTGACCATGGTAGAGTTGACACTTTAGGACATTTTCAAGGTTAAACGATATCTTAGAAATGAGTTTAAAATCATATCCTAAAAGATTTTAGGATGTGACAATAGAAATTATGGAAGTTGAAAAATTGATCAAAATTGACACAATTAGATTTAGAGTCATAGTATGTCATTTTGGATTTTTGGCACACTTAAGGGAATTTAGGCATTATGACAAAATTGATATAATTCTAGTAAATGACAATTAGGCTTAAAATCTAGGTATTCTTATACTTTTATATTTTATTTGTCATGCTTTGTTTATCATATGTCATGTCATGACATTATGCTTCATATAATTATTTAAATATCATATGTTATGTTTGTATTTAGGTTTATATTTACGTCATGACATTATGATTATTGGAAAATGTGTTAAATTATGCACATGTTATGCCATGATCATATTCATGCATTTACGACAAATAAAATGATATCAAGGATAATTTCATGATTTGAAGTCTCATGATAAGGGAATCAAATAGAGTTGCCTAGACAAAATATATGAGACCTTAGATAAGGAAGAACAAAAATCCACATCTCATAAAAATATTAAATTAGCATGTGTGTGTATTGATATACCCTAAACACATGTGAGATGTTAAAAAATGAGTTAAGTTCAAAGTGCATAGTTCTTGCATCTAGATGAACTTAAACTCATAATATGATATTGATGAATCATGAGGAAAACTAATGTATAAGTCATGTACATTTAGCTCATATACCATGATTCAAAATAAGGTTTGAAAAAATATTTTAAAATCATTTTAAAAAACCTTGGTGAAGTCTATCTTTTGATAGCAATCACCATTGAACAAGTTGACACAAAGTTAGGCAAAACATTGAACTTTTCAATGGTTTTGAACTTTGTATCAATTTTATAATTTAATGGATATTTTAATTTAAAATTATTTTTCACCCATTGTATTTTATGTAAGTAATGTATGCATAAAATTTCAAGATTTTTAGAAATACATATATTTATTTATGCATTTCAAAAACTCAAATTTTGAAATTGATTTATGCATTTTATAGAAACTAGTTGACTGCTGCTTGAAGCAGTCGACTGGCGGTAAGGTAGTCGACTAATGGTGCCAATTTCGGCTGAGCAAAATTTGTTTAACCATGTAACAGCTACCCTAGGTTACCCTAACGTATTCTAACCCTAGGATATGCTTTGGAAAGCATTGGAAGGGTCAAATAATCATTAAAAATGATTAGGAGAGTTATTTAAGGTGGAATATCAAATTTTAAGGGGGGTTAGAGTTCAAGTTTGAATTTTTACCCTTATTTTTGATGATTTAAGTTTCCTATAGGCTTAGGAACTCTCTAAGGACATTGTTGGTGCAATGGTAAAGGGGGAGTAAGTCTTTAGGGGGAGTGTGTCCATCAAGGGATTATGGATGCAATTTTTGACCAAAGGGGGAGAAGTGAGGGTTTGGTAAACTTTCATTATGGATTGTCCCTCATTTAGTAATATGAGACTTATCACTAGGAGGAGTGAAGACATCCAAGGAATTTTTGGACCAAAGGGGAGAATGTAGGATCTCTTTGAGAGATGAAGCATTGAAAATCTTAGTAGTCTTTTTGATGTATGACAAAGGGGGAGAAATGAGGTTTAAGTTAGGTAAACCTTCACTATGCTTTGGCATTGGAAGAGTTAAGTTTGGTTTATTATTAGTCTAACTTAAAGGTATTATCGACATAAAAAAAAGAGAGATTATTGATGCAATAGACCCTGGGTTAATGTTGATCAAACTTGAGTGGGACTCAAGTAGTATTTTGATATTTGACAATGAGTTTGATCATTGTTTAACTATATGGTTTAATCATATATTGACCATATGACTAGTGGATGATTGAGATATTCAAAGTCATATGAGAGAGATTATTTGGGGGAGATTGTTGGAGCAATCAACCGCGGAAGTCTAAGTTTAGATACTTAGCAAGGAAAGTCCAAATATGAATATTTGACAAGGGAAGTCTAAAGGTAAAGTCTTGGCAGTATAAATCCAAGTGTGTAGTCTTGGCGGTGTAGAGTTTAAGTGAACTTTGGCAATTGGAAAGTCCAAGTCATGGGTACTTGCAATTGAAAGTCCAAATCATTGGTACTTTGTAAAGGGAAAGTCTAAGTTTGTAGGTTTGGGAGCATAAAGTCCAAACATGTAGTCTTGACGGCGTAAGCCCAATTGGATCTTGGCAAGGAAGCCCAAGGGTAAGGTTTTGGCAGCATATGGTCTTGACAGCATAAGTTCAAATGAACCTTAACAAAGGACTCAGCTAGCATGACATAGTCGATGGGAGCACCTAAAGGCTAACGTGAAGGACGAAGAGTCGCGGACTCGAGGGATCCGAGAGGCGTGAGGCTGATGGAGGTGGCTAGAAGGCTTAGGTCTAGGCTATGGATGAGTATTAAGTATGAGGTTATCATACTTGGGTTAAATTTCATGTTTAAGATTCACTAGTCGACTGATTGAGTATTCAACACTCGAGAGCCTAGTCAACTCGAAATAGTCGACTAAGATTATGACTAGCCAACTGGTTAAGGAGTTGACTGAGGCTCGATTTCTTGGTTGATGACAATGAAGCAGTCTATAGATTCTTGCATAGTCAATTGGCTAGTCAATTACAGGCCATCAGTCGACTGTTGTACATGTCGTTGACTGCTAGGGTATCATTTGGACAGATTCTAACATTGATGGAGTTGTTGTGAGACAACGGTATTGAGACCAGTCGACTGATGGGTAAGAGAAGTCGATTGGAAGGTAAAAATAAACCCTAGTTGCAGTTTTATAAGGAGCTTGAGAAGGAGGGTTGAAGTTAGTTTTTCTTGAGGAAGTTAAAGGAGAATTGCTGTGCATTCCAGACCTTCATGTTGGTGTAGTAGGCACCAGATAATCGAACCTGAGTTTTGATTATGGCAAAGACCCAAAGTTAAGGTCATATTATTGTCTAACGAGTTGAACCAAGTGTGCAGAAATAGTTAAGCTGAGCTGAAGGTCGGTGACACCCGGAGAATCCCAAGTCGAGAAACCATAGTAGTCGGGCGACACCGAGAGAACTTCGGAGGGAGCCAAAGAACCCAGGTGAAGATAGGAAGCTAAGATACAAGTCACAAAGGACCAAAGGTAAGCTCGAGTGTGAGTAAAGGTGAGGTCGGGTCCTCCATATGGGGACATCTTTAGGCGGCGATCCGACTAAGATTTTCCATGGAAGGTCTAGGTTGAGATCGGACAGTAAGTGACCATCAAAATTACCTTTACTATTATGTTTTTGAGCTAACTCTTTGCTGCAATCAAAAAACATAGCCATCAGTCGACTGATGGCCGTTAGCAGTCGACTGTCGGTGACATCAATCGACTGATGAAGGTGAATAGTCGACTGCCAGTCAAATATCCCACCTCGAGGAGAGTCAAGATAAGCTCCACTTATCTTGGGGAGATGAGGTTCTTTGACCATGATTTGGAACTGAACGTCGGGGAGCTTCCAAGGCTATAAAAGAAGGGGGTTTCACCCCTTTATGTCATCTCAATTTGCTCCCAAAGTGCTCCTACAACGCCGAAGGTCTACATCAACGCTACGACGTCGTAATGTCGACGTGACACCAAAGTTTCAACTCCTTATCGTCGGTAGCTTAAGTTTGTCTCTCATTTTGTATTTAATTCTTGTACTCAGAGCTTTTATTGTAACGAGGTGAGGTAGACTTGTTGCCTTATCCCCGAGCTTTTGGTTTTATTGTAATCGTTGTCTCCTACCTCCAACGAGGAGGAGACCTTTAGTGGATTGCGCCTTCGTATGCGGTCTAGGATCGCGAGACCTTGGAGTAGCAACATTTTGGTTATGAACCAAGTAAAAATAAAGTTTCTATTTACTCATTATTGTTTTTCATTCCGCTGTGCATCACTCGAGTTTTAGTCGAATGAAAAGATTGTTGGATCGAGAAGCGTCGCTAGAGGGGGGGGTGAATAGCGATCGTAAATCTTTTCTTTTTCGTTCGTTCAATACGCAAAGTAAGCACAGCGGAAAATAAATGAACACGTTTATTTTACTTGGTTCACAACCCAGCGGTTGCTACTCCAAGGCCCTATCGGTCCTAGACCGCGTACAGAGGGCAAAGCACTAAAACGTCTCCTCCTCGTTGGAGGTAGGAGACAACGATTACAAAAACCGAATACACGAGGATGAGGCAACAAGCCTACCTCACCTCGTTATGAAGATAAAAAACACAGAATATAATATCAAAAATATTACTTGAATCTGCTGCCGACGAAGAAGATCTGAGGTTGTCGTCGCGTCGGCGTTATGACGGTGTTGAAGCGTTGGCGTTGTAGGAGCACTTGATGAATAATTGATATGATTTGGAGATGAATCCTCCCCTCCTTTTATAGACTTTAGCCTCTGAATTTGTCTCCTATTTCTTTGGAACGGATCATGAATTTTTCCAAATTTTTATCGCGCGAAGTGCGCGTCAAAGCGTTATCCGCTTTGACCTAGCGCGGGAATCGTCGCCATCACGATCGGTGATGCCTCTCATCGATCGATGACGATCGCGATGCATCTCATCGATCAGCGATAACGATCGGCCTGCCCAATGTCCGGCGTGATCATTGCCCGGCTAACCACTTCCCTGCGAAGAGATTAGCTCGGAAAATGATAAATCTGACGGTTTCAGTCCGATCTCGACCTAGACCTTCCACAGAAGTCTTAGTCGAATAAATCGCCCTTCTGATGCGTCCCGTAAAGAGGACACGACCTTACAATCTCTCACTCACACGAGCTTACCTCGATAGTAGCTCTCGCTTCCGGCCTTCCACTCGATTCCTTCGGCTCCCTCCGAATTCACTCAAGTGTCGCCCGACCACCACGGCTTCCTCCGGGTGTCGCTAGCCTTCAGCTCCAGCTTTAGTACTTTTCTGCACACTTGATTTAGCTCGTGAGATAACAATATAAACTTAACTTTGTGTCTTTGCCATAATCAAAACACAGGTTCGATTATCTAGTGCCCCTGCATCAACAAAGATTTTGAGCTCGCTATTCACCCCCCCCCCTAGCGCGTTCTTTCGATCCAACACCCCATATTTTTTTATTTATGGCAAAAGGGGGAGAAGGCGAAAGTTAAGGGGGAGTAACAAAAATTTAATTTTAAAAATTTCTTTCAAAACTCACCTAGGGTTAAGAGGAAGTTTTTGAAAAGGTATTATCAGTAATTTTACTTATTTTATGCTTTAAATTTCCCTTAACTTTACGTCGATTTACTATAGATCAAAAATGGAGAGATTGTTGGTGTAGTAGGCACCAAATAATTGAACATGAGTTTTGATTATGGTAAAGACCCAAAGTTAAGGTCATATTGTTGTTTAATGAGCTGAACCAAGTGTGCATGAATAGTTAAGCTGAGTTGAAGGTCGACAACACCCGGAGAATCCCAAGTCGAAAAACCGTGGTAGTTGGGCGACACCGAGAGAACTTCGGAGAGAGCCGAAGAACCCAGATGAAGACCGGAAGCTAAGCTACAAGTCACAAAGGACCAAAGGTAAGCTCGAGTGTGAGTAAAGGTGAGGTCGGGTCCTCCGTATGAGGACGTCTTTAGGCGGCGATCAAACTAAGACTTACTGTAGAAGGTCTAGGTCGAGATCGGATGGTAAGTGACCATCAAAATTACCTTTACTATTATGTTTTTGAGCTAACTCTTTGCTACAGTCGAAAATCCTAGCCATCAGTCGAATAATGGCTGTTAGCAGTCAACTGCCGATGGCATCAGTCGACTGATGAAGGTGAATAGTCGATTGCCAGTCAAACAACCCACCTCGAGGAGAGTCAAGATAAGCTCCATTTATTTTGGGGAGATAAAGTTCTTTGACCATAAGCTGGAACTGAACGTTGGGGACCTTCCAAGGCTATAAAAGAGGGGGGGTTTCACCCCTTTAGGTCATCTCAATTTTCTCCTAAAGTGATCCTACAACGCCAAAGTTCTACATTAACGCTACGATGCCATAACGCTGACGTGACGCCAAAGTTTTAACTCCTTATCATCGTTAGCTTAAATTTGTCTCTCATTTTGTATTTAATTCTTGTACTTAGAGCTTTTTGTTAGGACCCTTGGAATGGCTAGAGGGGGTGATTAGCCTTTCTTCTTTTCTACAAAAATGTTAGCGGAAGCAATACAAAATATAAACACAAATCAAAGCAAGAACAAGGCTAACACCCGATGTACGTGGTTCGGAGATAACGCTCCTACTCCACGGCAATCCGTAAGGTGGATTAGCCCTAATTAACCTTCACTAGAACCTCCTTTGGATGAACCAAGGTGGAGAAACCTTTCTTACAATGCTCTCCTCTTCTTTACAATGATGGATGATCAAGAACAAGAGAAGAGGAGGATTTAAATCACTAAAAACACTTGGAAGGCTTGGTGAGCACAAGAGTATAGTTAGGAGCAAGAGCACTAGCTTCACCAAGCTCCCCATGACCCCTTTTTATAGAAGAGGGGCTGTTTTTCCCGTTGGGCATCGATCGATCGGTGATGCATACCATCGATCAGCTGCTCAACGGCCAAACGCCGATCTCGCGGAGCTTACGCCGATCTCAGCGGCCGGTGATCGATCATTGCTCCCTCCATCGATCGGTGATGGGGTGATCGATCAGTGATCAAAGCGTGATCGAGTGAGCGCGTGCAATAGCGATATTTCCCTTGATCGATCGGTGATGCCCTTAGCGATCGACGTGATCGCGCATCGATCATTGCTCGACCAAGCGGTCGGTGATGGTCGAGTTTCACCGACTTAGTCGAACGCGACGGTCGGTGATACATCGTATCAGTCGACTGATACTCATCAAGTATGAGTAATTCATACTTGATTTTATTCCCTAGACCTAGACTCAACCTTCTAGCTCCTCATTAAGCCTTGTGTCTTCAGGATTCCTCTGAGTCCGCGACTTGTTCATCATTTGCGCTTTGCTTCCAAAAGCTTCCTTCGGTTTCGTCATGTCCTTCGGCTTCCAAAAGCCTTGATTTTCTCCTAAAGTGATCCTACAACGCCAAAGTTCTACATCAACGCTACGATGCCATAACGCTGACGTGACGCCAAAGTTTTAACTCCTTATCATCGTTAGCTTAAATTTGTCTCTCATTTTGTATTTAATTCTTGTACTCAGAGCTTTTATCGCAACAAGGTGAGGTAGGCTTGTTGCCTCATCCTCAAGCTTTTGGTGCAATTGTAATCGTTGTCTCCTATCTCCAACGAGGAGGAGACGTTTAGTGGATTGCCCCTTCGTTCGCGGTCTAGGATCGCGGGGTCTTGGAGTAGCAATCTTTTGGTTGCAAACCAAGTAAAAATAAAGTGTATATTTACTTCTTATTGTTATTCATTCCATTGTGCATCACTTGAGTTTTAGTCGAACGAAAAGATTTTGAGCTTGATATTCACCCCCCCCCCCCCCTCTAGCGCGCTCTTTCGATCCAACATTTCAAGGCATTTCAAAAGTAACAAAAGATGAAACATTCAAAAGCTCATTTGCTTGTTGTATTTGCTTGTTATCTTATTGTTTATTATTATAAACACTTTGTAAGAGATTTCTCCACCTTTGGTGTCATATCAAAAAGGAGAAGTTTGATAGTAGTGGTGTGCATTATTAGACTCAACTAGAGCTCGTCTCGTGGAGTAGGAACTACATTTCCGAATCACATTAAATCTCTTGTGTTTGTATGATTGTGTATGTTTATTCTTATTGTGTATTTTATTCCTATATTCCACTGCATAGTAATTTATTGTAGGCAAGCACGCAATCCATCGAAGCAAAATGAAAATCACTATTCATTCCCCTCTAGCGCAACGTCATAGACCCTACACAATTTCTTTCCTCAACTCACTTATGCTTTGATTATTTGGAAGGGAGGGAACATAAACACATATTTAAGAATTAGAATTGGATTGACTAATTCAGAAATTAAGACAAGACTAATTCAAAAATTAAAATTGAATTGGATTAATATATAACAAAAAAAATATTTGAACGGGACTAGAACTCAAGGTAGTTATATATCCTCAATCCATCCCTAAATATAAAGGAAAGGAGTAGAAAGGGCAAAGGAAAATTGCTTTTTATTTTGTCTAGTGGAAAGCTAAGAAATGAAATGCTTTTGCTTTCTCTTGTTTACATGAAGAGAATAGATGGATGAGTAAGGTAAAAAAATTGAACCCCTAACTCATTTTCACTTACTCATCCCCCCTTATTTACCATTAATAGTTGTTGTGACCACAAGGGAAGAATAGAAATAATAATAATAATAATAACGAAAAGATTAAACAACAAATTTAAAGAGAATGATGAGAAAAATAAAATGATAATCATGAGTCAACATACATTTTGCAAAATTATCTATAGTAAATGAGATTCTTCAATTTTCATTGAGTCAATAGCATTATTATTATTATTATTATTATTTCTATGACATATGTTTTATCGAGCATGATTATAAAAGTATCCAACCAATTAAAAGTCTACAATGAGGCAATTCAAAGGTGATATGCTAGAATTATATAAATGACAACATTACATAGAATTATAGAATTATACGTAGATGATAACATTGTTCAATCTCACAATTTAAATTTCTCCATCACATTGTGTGAATATTTTTGAATGTTTGACAACAACTCAACACAATTAATCTTAAGAAAGTATGCTACATATATATTAATTAATAATTATATTAAATAAATATATAGCTAAAAAGAGATTAAGCTATAAAAAATAAAACTAAAAATAAATTAGGAGACACTAACAGTATTTTTTTCCCTACTATATTGTTTTCTATTGTATACAATTTGCAATTAGTTCTAATTTTTCTTAGAATATGTTAACGTCATAGTGAGGCACAGATATAGATAAGGAATTAGAGTAACGTGAGATAGACATTGTTAGCAGTATATCTATAAATTAAAATTAGGAAAATATAAATATACTTTAAATATATAAATATCGAATGAAAATCTGAATTGCTCTAACTCCAATCCTCACTAACGCTCAGAGTCGAGATGAAAGTCATAAAGGTTAGTTTGAATTTTTATCATAATACCACAACGTCACAACTTTTAATTTGGTAACGACGATTGTTCCCAGCTTGTTCTGCTCAACAAAGAGGTCTTTGCAAATCATACCTTTTTGCACAACACTTGCACAAGAAAACTCTCATACAAGAAGAATTTATAGTACCTTTTTGCTTCTACTCTAGCAATCTCACGTCTCTCCTCTTTGCTTCTACACAAGCAACCTCACGACACTCCTCTTTATTTCTACACAAGCAATCTCACGGCAACAACTCAATCATACTTAGTCAAAATCAACCATGCTCACTTTTCACAGGGAAGCATATATATATATATAGAGAAAGTTTTGATATGTTGTGCGCGTTATGTTGTGCGACTCGTGTGCGACAGTGTCTCCATCATCCGATCAAAATCGCGATTGCACAGTAATAAAGAATGCACAATATTTCTTCCGTGCGATTTCACCAGCAGTGGATGTTGATTCATCGTCGATCTACCGGATTCCGATCGAATTTAATTTCGACCGAATCGTAGTCGGAATCCGACCTTCCTCCGACAAGACCGACGACGTCGGGCGCGCGATTACTATGCATTTCCTTGTCGCGCATAGTCGGACAACAAAACGATGCTCAACGAATCAACTTTCTTTACATATATCTATAAAAGGATCAGAGGAAGAGAGATGAGTGGTAGAGATGGAGAACATGACCATTATCCATGATAGCATTATATGTCGCACGTGGACATATAAGCAACAATTAAAAACTAGTATAAACATCAAACAACTTGAATTTCTTCACATGCTTCTTTGCTTCTTCTAAACTCATACTTATGAGTTATTTTCGACGGGCATTGAAGAGAAGAGTTTGGATCAGAGTGAAACAAGCAAGATAGAAGATGTCGGTGGAGATGAGGTGAATCTAGTGGAAAGGAGAGGGGGTCAAGTACGGTGTGATCACTGTAAAAGTTGTGAATCTGTTCAACTAGCAGTTTCTTGTCATCGTCTTAGGATACTGACGAGAGAGAGATAAATCGTGGGGAGATAAAGTCCCTTGACACGGTAGCAAAACAGGGAGAGGATCATCTGAAACCAAGGAAAATTTTAGACTTCTTATTCGACATCAAACCCAGCTCATTCTACAAGCAATATCCTATCTTACATTGCACCGTCCCTGTGAAGACAAATACATTGTGATCACACTTCCATTGAAGGAATGGTAGTAGAGGGAGACGATGTCATTGACGACTATGTAAAATAACAGTAGATGACTAAGATGCTTGATGGGGAACACGATTGTTTTTGTTGCCTACACCATGCATTAACCAAATTAAGAAGGTTATTATTCAACAGTGCCAATTTGGATTGAGCTCTTCGAATGGACTCATTTTGTAAAAAAATATTTAAACGGGTTGAATTAAAATTTTATTAATTCATTAAATGGATCAATTCGTGTAGATTGCAAGTCAAGACTAATCGACTCGTAGCAAACTTAGATTGACTTACAGATTGAAAAAGTTAAAAGTCTTTCTCTTTCATAAAATATTTCTAGTTAATTTCTCTATACATTTATTATATTAAATTAACTTAATTTAATTTATCATACTCAAAATAATATCTTAGTTGAATGCTTATTTTTTTCAAATAGAATTATTTTAATTATGTGTAAGTGACACTTGGTTAAAAAAATGATAAAGTAATTTTATATTTTTTTTTTTTTGTGATTTGTAGATTGATTTACGTGATCAATAATCCGTCTTAAATTGGATTGGATTGAAAATTTCTCAATCCGTTGGGATAGCGGGCCGATCGTCCTTCCTCGCTAAATATTGTGTTTATGACGGATTGGTCTATTCCATTATGGATCGATTCGTTCGACAACTCTAGATAGTGGAGAAAGATAAATTTTAGGGTGAATTATGTTCAATTATTCATTTGTTTGGATAAAACTATTCATATTTTGTAGGCATTTGTTACATTAGATTTTCCTTTGACAAGGTAAGATTATCAAAGATCCATCTTAAATTAACATTTATCTCAATCATCAAGTAAGTTGTTTTTTAATGTTATTATCATTTAAATTCTTAATCAATTTACTAATGACACACTGAGATGGAGCTAAATATGGAAAAAGATAGAAAATTAATTTTAAATGATTGAGAAGTTAAGATTTGATGATGATTTTTTTCCTCTCTCATAATTAGTTTAATGATTATTAAATTCCAATAGTTTTATAAGTGGAATATAGTTGTACAGTTGTAATGTATTTTGAAATCAATTTTCAACATATACGTAAATACTTTGTTAGATGCTCGACCTAATTCATATAAAGGACCATTATGTTAGATGAAAGTTCCTATAATTTATCCCCTTTTAAAGTATGTGGGGTTGCCCTAAAAGGGTCGCTAAGGTAACGATTTTATTTTATTTTTATTATAATATAATTTTATATAACTTTATTCGATAAAAAAAAAGATGATTGATAGATTTTAATGAACTTGACTAGTATTGAATATCTATAATATCTGAATTATGGTCTTTAATCGCTATGATCACGTCTTTTGAGATATTTTTTAAACATTGACATGTGCTAAAATCTTTCTTTAGGTGGCCGCCAACTTGTTTTTTTTCCCCCTATGGTATAAAAATCGTTTGAGATGATATATTGATTTTTTTAAAAAATGCCAAGAGATGAGTTGAACATCAATCTCAATCTCAAGCTCAAAAACAAATGGAGAATTTCAACCTCAATTCCAAAGGAGTCTAGAAACACCGATAGGAACTAGAAAGAGAAGGGAACAAAGAACAAAGAGATTATATTCCTAATCAAAAGAGGCCATAAGATATGTAGACATCAAGTACGCAAATTCCCTTGTCAAAAGTTGTCGATTAAAAAGGGGGAAAAAAAAAAGAAGAAAGAAGATTACATCTCCTCAACGCCTTACGTTAGATTACAAGAAGACAAGTTATATTTCTTTCATATCTTTCTTTTGTGATCTTTCTTTCATTTCTATGGAATGTGTATCTTTCTCTCCCCTTCACAACCGTTACAACGTAATCTACTAATCTATAGAGAGAGAGAGAGAGAGAGAGAGAGAGAGAGAAGGCGTTATGCAAAAGGCCGTTTCGGGTCGCTTTACAGAACGGATATCCCCCGTTATGGGATTAGAATTCCCGGGGGTCGACGAAGATGGACGCCGGCGGCGGCGCTTTGGTCCAGTCGCCGAGCGCTCCGCCGTCGCCGTACTCTCCGGCGAGGCGCTTGACGCACCAGAGGTCCTCGGCGCAGGAGAGGCGGCGCCAGTGAGGGATCCCGCGGCGGAGCGGTTCGCACGCGGCGACCTCCGCCGCCACCACGCGACAGCCGGCGTCGGCGCGTGCCATGTTGTGCGCGTGATGGAAGAGCGCCCGCATCAGCGATGGCGCCGCGGGGCCGTCGCCGGCGAGGCCGTAGACGAGGTAGAGGCCGAAGGGGCGGAAGAGGTCCGGCACGGACGGGACGCGGAGCCACGGTAGGGCCCGGTCGACGGCGCGGGTCGCTTGTGCAAAGGCCCTCCGCCACCTCGCCGCCCCGCGGACCTCCAGCCGGAACAGAGCCTTGGAGTTCCACACGCTCGTCACCGCCCACGACGGCGGCGGGGCGGCGAGGAAAGCCTCCGCGCCCTGCCACCTCGCGGCGGCAGCGCAGCCGCTGGGGACGGCAAGGAAGGTGCCGAGAGAAAGAGGATTACGGAGCACTGCGTCGATGTCGTGGGGGAAGAACTCGGTGCCGGCGAACCGGCGGCGATAGAGCGCTTCCGCGTCAGCGGTGGGGAGGAGGAGGACGACAGATGCGCTGGGGAGGGGGAGGCGGTGCGCGAACACGGGTTGCACGAGGATGGCTGGAGTGCGGAACTTGGAGTACCCGCACCGCTCGGTGAATAACTGGATCGACGCCTCGTTGTCCTTTTCGGTCGCCATGTACGCGTACTCCGCCTCTTTCTCCTTGCACCATTTCTCCATTCTCTCAACCAATTTCAACCCAATCCCCTTTCGCCTATCGCGATCAATCAATCAACCCAGTCAATTAGTTCCAAAAATACTCTGAATCACGTCCGAGATCAACGGGCATGAGAATTACCGGTGAAAGGGCGAGACGCGGAGGCCGAGGAGGTAGGCGACCTTAGCATAAATGGGAACAGGGGAAGCGCCGGCGGCGCGACGGGGATTTTTGGTTCCGCAAGTTACAATTTTGACGCAACCGCGGATGACGCCAACTATTTCTCTGTTCTGCGACCCAATCGCAATCTCCGCCACCTGTACAGACCAATACAACTCGATCAAAACACGAGCGAAACAGGGGAAACGAGAAGAAGGGGGAGAAGGACGGACTAGCATGAGAAAGGGAGGGGAGTGTCGGACGCGACAGAGAGGGTCGCCGAGGAGGTCGGTGAAGAGGGACATGCCGCTACTGTCACCGCCGCCGCTTGGCCCAACCTCGCACATCCGCTCAAAGTTCTCCACTGCTTCCCGGTCGCGCCCCGCCTCGTATTCCCTGATAATCACCACCAATCCTGTGGCTCTCTCCTCCTCATCCGACGGCGCCACCACCACCACCGCCATCTAGACAGAGCGAGCTTCCTCTGCTGGATGCGTAATCCAAAGCTGAAATTTTTGTCGTCTGCGGAAGGGGAAGGAAGAGAACGACGAGGGATGGGTAACGCAAGTAGGTGAGAGTGAGGTGAGCTTGTAAATCGTGTGCCCTGGCCTCTGCATCGGCCGCCATTTATCTCATTTATAGGCCAAGGGAGGAGATGAGGTCGAGAATAGAAATGGCGGCGGTGGCTGTGCGGTCCTGGGCACATCTATTTTTTTTTATTTTTTTATTTCATCTTCTCCTCTTCCTTCTCATCATCGTGATCATTTCACGCCGAATGAATCCTACTGTGAACATGTTTTTACTTTTACAACATATTATAATGTCAATCTAATGATCTCTTAATTTTCAGCCCTACAAATATGAAAAAAAATTAATCACGATGATCTCTGACTTTGATGCGATGATAAATATGATGGAGAACATGATCCAACGTAGACATTAAACAACCCACTAATATAGAGATCGAACCTTACTCTTTGTATAAAATCTACATTGTATTTATTACCGCATCATCCCCATGGAGACGTGGAGCAAACTTACATTGCATTAGTAAATTTGTATCGAGGGAAAAAATCATTTGATTTAAACAAAAAAATATAATTAAAAAAAAAATTCATTAATGAATGAAATTTTAAATTAGTCTGTCCATTATAATAACAATAACAATTAAATTTTATCCGATCCTACTAGATGAGTTACTTAGATCTTTTTATATCATTGTGTTATATTTCTTACTTATATTATTATCCATATTTAAATAATATTTTTTATTTTATCGTTGTTAACTAAGTATTCTTTTGGTTTTCTTATTTTTCATTGATTTATATATTTATAATGGTTTCCCATCGTCTAATTAGAGCATCTAGCGATCGTTTAAATGTACATGTCCGTACCATCTTAATTAAATATATCTTCCGAATTTTTTTTCTCAATAAGTGCAAACTTCAACTTCCGTTCTAATATTCTCATTACTTATTTTATCTATCCTTATATATCTATACATTCATATTCAGCTCTGCAACTCTTATCTTCTGATCATATACTTATGTTATAACCCAATATTCAACTTCATATAGCATATAGGTTTAACTATCATTTTGTAATTTTTTTTTAAGTCTAAAAGGTATTTTATGATAAAAAGAATATTTGATGCCCTCTTCCATTCTAACCACTCGCCTATATTCTATATAAAATATCTCTCTAACCACTTCATCCTTTGGTAAAAATGATCCTAAATATTTAAAAATTTTAGTTATAAATAATTCATTATCTTCTAATTTAATAATTGTCTCATTGTATCTAATGTTACTAAATTTAAATTATATATATTATGTATTTACTCTATTCCATGTTAGACTTTGCTTTTGACATTTCCCTCTAAGTCGTGTCTCATCTATCAAAATAATATCATATGTAAATAACAGATACAATGGTACAATGTCTTAAATATGTCTAATGAGTTAATCTATTATTAGTGTAAAAATACAAGTATTTAAAGTTGATCCTTAATGTAATTCTATTTTTGCAAAAAAAAAACACTTCAGTTAATTCTCCTGACATTTTCACTCTTGTTATTGCATGCTCATATACATCCTTAATTATTTCAATATATACTACACTGATATTTTTCTTTTTTAGAATTTTTCACCATAATTTTTCTTAGAACTCTATCATAAGATTTTTTAAGATCAATAAATATCCTACGTAAGTCTTACTTTCTTTCTCGATGTTTTTTAATTAGTTGTTTAAAAAGATGTATAACTTTTATTGTCTATCTTCCTAACATAAGGTTGCGTTTGGTAGGACGTAATGTAATCCAAGTTGTAATGGAATGTAATGTAATCTATTGGAGATTTGACGCCGCTAGAGGGGGGGGGTGAATAGCGTTTGACTGTACGTAGATGGAATTCGTTCGCGATCGTCTCTACAAAACTTATTATGCGCAGCGGAATAGAAATAGTAAAAGCAATAACGAAAAGATACAATCACGAACACAAGCATAACACGAGATATAACATGGTTCGGAACCGAACGGTTCCTACTCCACGGATTGGGTTCGTACGAACCCTAGCGATGCCAATCACACACCACTATGATAAATACTCCTTCTCGACACAAGTCGGAGGTGGAGAAACCTCTTACAATAAGATTACAACAATAATCTAAATACAACAAGCAAATATAAGAAGAAATACAATAAGAGAAGTAAAGAACACTTTACAAAAACTCTTTAGAAGCTTGCTTGTTGATTGCCTTGGACTAGCACTTGAAAGCCCTGATTTGCAGCAGCAAATCACTTCAAAACATCCAAGAAAATCGGTTGCCAAAAACCCTCCCGTCGAGCTCCTTTTATCCTTGCGCGCGACCTGAATTTCCGCCCATCAGTCGACTGCCATAAGTCACCAGTCGACTGATGCCATTGTTGTCGTGAGACAACGGCTCGATCCACGCTGGAAAAACTCCAACGGATCTCTTGGCGATCACACCGCGTAGCGTCGATCGGCCCGGCCACGGAGCATTCTCGTGTCATGGTGAACTGGCCGATCCACGCCGAAAAACTCTGATCGTCCTCGGCAATGATCGCCGCCGACACACCGATCGCTTCCAATGAGCAATGATCGACCGAGTCTAGCTTCCAAATCGGGCCGATAACTCGTCACCGACTCACCGGCAATACTCAATGAACCGGCCATAATGTCAGTCGACTGCCAACCTCAAACATGAGGTTTAAACCCAAATATGGTGCCCCCATACTTGCTAGACCACCCTTAGCCTAGACCTAAGCCTTCTAGCCACCTCCATCAGCCTCACGCCTCTCGGATCCCTCCAAGTCATCCATGACTTGTTCATCCATCGCGCTAGCCTCCAGGTGCTTCCCTCGTCTATGTCATGCTAACTGTGTCTACACCGCCAAGGCACATTGGACTTACGCCGCCAAGACTCCGCTTGGACTTTACGCTGCGAAAATCAATCCCCTTGGACTTCCAAATGCCAAGACTCAAGCTTGGACTTTCCCTTGCCAACCCATGTTGGACTTTCCATGCCAAGACCCATGCTTGGACTTTCCATTTGCCAAGACCCATGCTTGAACTTCTCATTTGCCAAGACCCATGCTTGGACTTCTCATGCCAAGTACATAAGACTTGAACCTTCCCAATTGCCAAGTGTCCCACTTGGACTTTCCATGCCAAGTACCCATGACTTGGACTTTACCTTGCCAAGACTCATGCTAGGACTTTCCCATAATCACATGGTCAACCCCAGTCAACCATCAAAGTCTCCCTCGAGTCAAACTCGAGTCTAGTCAATTATAACCTGGATCGATTGTATAAACAATCTCCCCAACATATTAACCGACATCAATGTCAAACATCAATGTCAAACCACTTTGTCAAACATCAAAACATCACTTGAGTCAAACTCGAGTCCTGGTCAATCGTGACCTGGGCCGATTGCACCAACAATCTCCCCCTTTTTGATGTTTGACAAAAACCAAACAAATCATTTGAGTTAGACCACTAACTCAAATCCCTTACCAATTATCCCAAATTGGTAAACACTCTCCAAATGTTCTCCCCCAAATATTCTCCCCCTTTTTGACTAACATCAAAAAGGTTTTCTCTCCAAGGAGGTCAATGTCTCATGTCCCAATGAGATCTTACAATCTCTCCCTTGATCCAAAAATAAATACCTAGGATGCCTACCATCTTCCTAGTAATAATTCACATATCACTCAAGAGAAGCAATCCTATACTCTCTCCCAATTTCCAAATTGGGTATAAAAAACCCATCAATTTTCCCAATTGATGATACTCTCCCAATAACTTCTCTTCAAGGAGAAAAACACATTCATCATCCCAAGATGGATACCTCCCCCTAAAGGCTTGCTCCCCCTTGACCATTGCACCAACAATGTCCTTGGGAAGCCCCTAAGCCAATAGGAACTCTAAACCATCAAAATTAAGGTTCTAAGTTCAACATAGAACTTTCACTCACCCTAAATTTGATACTTTGACCTAACACAGCTCCTAATCCATATCCAATGGATTTTCACCTTTTATAATGCTTCCTAAAGCATATCCTAGGGTTAGGAGTGATTAGGAACCTTTTCCATAGTTGAACACGAGCTAAACAAACCTTGTTAATCCGAATCGACTGGCAATGACTCGACAAGAATCGCGATTACCACTCATGATCACGCCACCGCAGGCGATCGAATCGATAAAATCTCGATTTTCAACTATCAGAAATGAATTTTGGAAATTCATAAATAATTATACGTAATTCGAAAAATCGTGAAAATTCATACGTATAATACTTATGACACACACAGTGGGTGAAAAATATTTGTAAATTATTTTACCCATAAAATAGTGAGTTTGATACAAAACTCAAAACCATTGAAATTTTCAATGTTTTGGCCCTATTTTGTATCAACTCTATCAATGGTGATTGCTATCAAAAGATAGACTTCACCAAAGTTTTTCAAAATGATTTAAAATGTTTTCAAAACCTTATTTTGGATCATATTCCTTGGGCTCTATGTACATGACTTGTACACATGCTCTCCCAATGATCCACCAATGAAACTAGATGAGTTTTAGTTTCATCTAGATGCAAAAACTATGCACCTTGAACTTAACTCATATCCTAGCATCTCACATGTATCTAGGGTGTATAAATACACATACATATCAATTCGATGTGAGATGTGAGTTTTGGTTCATTTAAAACTAGGGTTTCATGCATCTTCTAAGGCAACCCTACTTGATTCCCTTATAAATGAGACTTCAAGTCATGTCATAGTCCTTAATTCAATTTCAACCAAATTGTTTAAAATGCATGAATGATTATGGAATTAGAAATGATATAAATAAGCATATGCTCATAATCATGATGTCATGGCATATGATATAAAACTAATCATACATGACATTAACCTAAAACCTAAGCATACTCATGACATATAAAATCATAGAAATAGACATGATGTCATGACATGACATATGACAATCAAAGCATGACATATAAAAAATATAGGTATAGTAATACCTAAATTTTAATATTAATTTCCATTTGATATAATTAGATATATTTTGTCATATTAACCTAATCTCCCTAGTGTGCCAAGAACCCAACTTGTGCCAATTTGATCATTTTATCAAAACTTCTCAATTAATATTGACACATCTTAAAATCCTTTAGAATTCAAATCTAACCACATCCCAAGGTAACCAAAACCTTGAAAATGACCTAACATGCCACCTTTGCCATGGTTGAGTTAACTACCCATCCAATCAAGGTTGGCACACTCTAAACTCATCTTAGCGTGAATCAATCACGCTCTTAGGAACCCAAAACCGATTTGAGCTCCTAGGGTTAATTAGGTATTCCTTAGGGATAACCTCCCTAGATACCTTCCTAATGACCCTCCTAGGCTTGTTAGCCTTGGTCATTTGGGTCTTACCTAGGTTGACTCTAGGGGTAACTCCCCTTGCAACCTTCTTAGTGGCCACCCTAGGTTTCCTAGAAACCCTAGCCACTAGGCACACCCTTTGGTCAACTCTAGGGATGACTTCCCTATTGACCTTGGTCTTCCTAAACCTAGTTTGTGTTCCATAGTCAAATAGAACACTATGATAAGCCACTTTAGGCAAGGTTTGTGACCCAAACCTTGCTTGCCTTTGGTTGACTTTTGACTCTTAGGTCCTTGGTGTTGACTTTGACTTTTGGACCTTGACTTTTGATCATTTGACCCTTTAAATTGATTTTGTATAATTTTAAGGGTCTTCTCAAGTTTTTCAAGCCTTGACCTCAAGACTTGATTCTCTAATTCTAATTGCCCAATTTTAGAATTTTGATTTAAACCATGGGCATGAGACTTTCTAGGCATATGCCTAGTCCATTTAGGATTTAGATCTAGATGTTCTCATATTTTCCTAATTGATTCCTTAGGTAAAATATTTTTAGGGACATTAGTCCCAATTTTCTCCTTACTCCTAAGGTAAACATTTTTAGCACCTAAGCAAAATTCCTTACTTCTAGCATGCTCTTTATGAATTGCAAGGGAATTAAAATTTCTAGCATGCTTTTGACTATTAAATCTAGAAGGTGCATTATTGAAATATACCTTAGGGTTTGCCTTGGAGGCTCCCCCTACATGTATAGCTCCCTCTTTGACTTTCTTGCTCCCCCTAGGGCATGAATTTGTTGTTGACACTTGAAGCAAATGACGTGCTCTTTGCTTCTTCTAGTGGTCAGGCATCTTTTGATCTTTCTTGAGGTTTTGGTGTCGGAGGAGCTTTTACGATCTTCTTTGGGCACTTGCTCTTGTAGTGCTCTGCTTCCTACACTCAAAGCAAATTATATGATTTTTATTTAAACTTAAATTGCTTGAGTTACCTAGGTTAATGAGGATCGAATTGAACTTTGGGCTTCTTCATCTTGACCGATGTGAAGCTTCTTCTTGATGTTCTGTGGAGGTTCTCTCCTCCTCAATCTCGAGGTGGATGCTTCTTCCACTTCCTCCACCTCTTCCGATCCGGATGTTGATTCCCTATCAACCTCCGAATCCTCACTTCCTTGTGAGGATGATCTCTCTTCTTCACCCTCCTTATCTTCTTGAATTGATGGTGAACTTTCTTGAGCTTGAGAGGGTGAGCACTCCTCTTCTTCTTCTTCTTCTTGGATCAATGATGAGTTTACATGGAGCTTTGCCACTTGGCTCCATAACTCTTTAGCATCTACATAATTACCTAACATACACAAGATATTGTTAGGCATTAAATCAATTAAAAATTTTATCACCTTATCATTTTTCTCGGATGCTTGAACTTGCTCTTCGGTCCATCTCTTCTTTTTGAGGAATCCACCTCTTGGTCCTCTTGGATATTCAAATCCATCCATCAAAATGGACCGTTCCTCAAAGTCTCTCATCATAATAAAATCCTCAATTCTTCCCTTCCAAGAATTGAATCATTCTCGTCCGTATAGGGTGTAGGGCACCGGTGTGTTGATGTCCCAACCTAATTGATCTTGGACTTCCATCTTTTACCCTCTAGCGTCTTGCTCCCGGTTGTTAATCCGTTGAAGAGCCACCGAGATCTGATACCACTTGTTGGAGATTTGACGCCGCTAGAGGGGGGGTGAATAGCGTTTGACCATACGTAGATGGAATTCGTTCGCGATCGTCTCTACAAAACTTGTTATGCGCAGCGGAATAGAAATAGTAAAAGCAATAACGAAAAGATACAATCACGAACACAAGAACAACACGAGATATAACGTGGTTCGGAATCGAACGGTTCCTACTCCACGGATTGGGTTCGTACGAACCCTAGCGATGTCAATCACACACCACTATGATAAATACTCCTTCTCGACACAAGTCGGAGGTGGAGAAACCTCTTACAATAAGATTACAACAATAATCTAAATACAACAAGCAAATATAAGAAGAAATACAACAAGAGAAGTAAAGAACACTTTACAAAAACTCTTTAGAAGCTTGCTTGTTGATTGCCTTGGACTAGCACTTGAAAGCCCTGATTTGCAGCAGCAAATTGCTTCAAAACGTCCAAGAAAATCGGTTGCCAAAAACCCTCCCGTCGAGCTCCTTTTATCCTTGCATTCGACCTGGATTTCCGCCCATCAGTCGACTGTCATAAGTCACCAGTCGACTGATGCCACTGTTGTCGTGAGACAATGACTCGATCCACGCTGGAAAAACTCCAACGGATCTCTTAGCGATCATTGCGT
The DNA here is from genome assembly GCA_025175895.1 of Wurfbainia villosa. Lineage (NCBI taxonomy): Eukaryota > Viridiplantae > Streptophyta > Magnoliopsida > Zingiberales > Zingiberaceae > Wurfbainia > Wurfbainia villosa. The sequence continues at coordinate 3,997,499 of CM045995.1, read as the reverse complement.
AGTCGACCGCCTTGATGGCTCTGAGCATTCTGCTCGCTACAACTAGCGATCGTCGTCCTTGGCGGGCCGATCTTACACTACCGATCGCCCAATGAGCGACCGAAGCTTTTTCACTCTAAACCGAATCGAACTCAAGTCGACTCACGGGCAATGAATCCGGCCATAATGCTACGATCGCTAACCTCAAACATGAGGTTTAAACCCAAATATGGTGCCCCCATACTTGCTAGACCACCCTTAGCCTAGACCTAAGCCTTCTAGCCACCTCCATCAGCCTCATGCCTCTCGGATCCCTCCAAGTCATCCATGACTTGTTCATCCATCGCGCTAGCCTCTAGGTGCTTCCCTCGGCTATGTCATGCTAACAGTGTCTACACCGCCAAGGCACATTGGACTTACGCCGCCAAGACTCCGCTTGGACTTTACGTTGCCAAAATCAATCCCCTTGGACTTCCAAATGCCAAGACTCAAGCTTGGACTTTCCCTTGCCAACCCATGTTGGACTTTCCATGCCAAGACCCATGCTTGGACTTTCCATTTGCCAAGACCCATGCTTGGACTTCTCATTTGCCAAGACCCATGCTTGGACTTCTCATGCCAAGTACACAAGACTTGGACCTTCCCAATTGCCAAGTGTCCCACTTGGACTTTCCATGCCAAGTACCCATGACTTGGACTTTACCTTGCCAAGACCCATGCTTGGACTTTCCCATAATCACATGGTCAACCCCAGTCAACCATCAAAGTTTCCCTCGAGTCAAACTCGAGTCTAGTCAATTATAACCTGGATCGATTGTATAAACAATCTCCCCAACATATTAATCGACATCAATGTCAAATATCAATGTCAAACCACTTTGTTAAACATCAAAACATCACTCGAGTCAAACTCGAGTCCTGGTCAATCGTGACCTGGGCCGATTGCACCAACATAATCTTGATTACATTACTATGTTTGGATACACATTGTATGTAATCTTGGATTACAAAGGTCATTAGCCCCCAGGGCTAACCCAGTTGGGAAGTGCAAAGGGACAACTCTTAAGTGGGCAGGGGTCAATTCCCGGGGAGGTCATGACTCTGGGCCATCGACAGACCCTCTCCTTTGCATTTGCCACTTGAGTCCTGATTTACCTCCTCCACCGGTAGGGGCAGCCGGAGGGGGCCGCTAATGTGGCGGTTCCACATTTTTTTTTTTGATTACAAAGGTCATTACATTCTTTTATTTGGTGTCCATTACAAAGACGATAGGAATGGAACGACGACGATGACGTAGACAACGACGACGATGACAAAAGCAACCGCGATCGATCGATCGTTTGGCCGACCGATCGACGACGATCGGCCAGTCGTTGGCCGATTGGTCACCACATCGACCGGCCATCGCCGATCGTCGGTGGTTTGCCGCCGACCGGCCATTGCCGTCGGCCGGTCGGCCGTTGCCGTCGGCTCGTCAATGGCTCGTCGCCGGCCGTCGCCGGCCGGCCGTCGTGCCGACGGCCGTCGTCGGCCGCCGCACGGCCGCCACGGCGGCCATCGCAGGTCGACCGCCGGCCGATTATTGCCGATCGATCACATCGGCCGGCCATTGCCGGCCACCGGCCGGTTGCCGACCGGCCATTGCCGACATCGGATCGCCATCGCTAGCCGCTAACCGACCGCCGATCGCCGATCGGCCGACCGATCGACGCCGCCAATCGCTAAACGTAGTCTAAATCCCATTTGCATGCAATAAATCACATTTGCATGCATGCAATAAATTACGCTCGGTTTGGCCGACGGCGGCCGATCACGGCCACCCACCGCCGACGCTAATCGCCATCGATCGTTTGCCGATCATTGTCGGCCGACCGACCACCGCCGATCGCCAAACGCAATCTAAATCTCATTTGCATGCAATAAATCACATTTGCATGCATGCAATAAATTACATTTGCATGCATGCAAATGAGAAGCTTGTAATGTAATCTGGATTACATGGATTTTGCTTTGTAATCCAGATTACAAAACTTTAGTGTCTTTTGTAATCCAAATTACATTACATTACAATTCTAAGACAGTAACAAACAAAGGAATTTGCCTTGTAATGTAATCTAAATTACATTACAAGGCAGATTACAGCATACCAAACGCAGCCTAAATTCAAAGTTATTTTCATTCATAGCAATCTCCTTCCTTAGTCTTTTTTTCTATTATTTTTTTTCCATAATTTCATGGGTTGACTCATTAATTTAATACTTCTATAATTTATATAATTTTTCATGCCTTCTTTGTTTTTATATAAATGCAATAAAGAATTTATTCTGTGTTGATTGGATTTTTTTTTCATTTTCAATATTAAATTGAATAATTTTGTAAGTAATTTAATACCTTACTTATTTAGACATTTTCATAATATATCGGAATATCATCTGGTTCAACTACTTTTTCATTTTGCATCCTATTTAAAATTTATTCTGCTTTAAAAGTTGAATTACATGATAAAAATTTAAATTTTTATACAACTTTGACAAAAACTTAAATTACCTAAGTTAATTTGATCATTTAAATTTTTATTGAAAAGTTGACGAAAATATCTCTTTTATCACTCTTTTATTTTTTCGTCCACTAATACCCTATTATATTCATCTTTAATATATTTTATTTAGGTAAGATCTCTAATTTTTTTTTATAACTTTAGCTATTATATAAATATTTTTTTCTATTTTTTATTTAATTATGGATATAAACATTCAATAATTTCATTTTTAATCTCAATTATTTTTTTAATCTCTTTCCTAGCCATGATATATATTTTTAATTTTTTTCGTATTTTAACAAATGTATAATACTTTATATATATATATATATATATATATATATATATATATATATATATATATATATATATATATATATATATATATATATATTCATTTTCTTCCGTACTTTCTTATTACATTACACTAGATCTTTGACATTTGACACTACACACATACTTAATAAAGTAAATTCAATTAGTAAAAATCAATTAAATTAGAAGATGCGCTAAAATTAGTAACAATTTGATTATAAATCATTGAATTCATTATTTTTTTGAAAAAAAAATAATGAATCAGTAATTTATCTATAGCGTTTTAATCAAAATACTATCTAAAATTTAATACAAAATTTTAAAAAATAATTATCAAATAATAAAATATATTATTAAGAATGTGAGATAAAATTATTAAAGATATTAATTCTTTCTCGCAGATTTAATTAACATTAATAAACTTTGATGTTAGACTTGAATATAATATTAACAATTAAATGAATTATAATAAAAGAAATATTTAAAACTTAAAAAAAATCTTTTGATGATCAAGGCGTCCGAATTTTTCCTGACTAATCCTAAAAGTACACAAATTTTCTCTCGGTTCATCTCTAGGATAAAATGTAAACATAAGAAAGAAGCTGACTAAAATATATTAAAATTGACTTTATGTGTTCTAGATAAAAAAAAACAATTGATATTGTATTAACACATTTGTCTAAAGAGTTAATTATTAAAAAAAATTATCTTTATTTTTATCACAGATATCTAGCTCTTCGAATCCAATAATTTTGGAACGATCAATTTAATCTTATGAAATTTTTTCATTAATTATTAAAATAAATTTAAAAGTACCAATCCAGTTCAATGTACTCAGTATTCTAGAATTTTTCATCCTAATAAAAAAAATATTTTATAATATGTAATAATTTAGAATCGAATTTAGAATACTTAAAGATTACATGAGTACTGTTGTTACACCATATAATTGAGAGGCAAAAAAAAAAAAAAATTAATCCTCTATAGCATAAGTCGATTACGTTCGTCTCCAATGTCTTCATCGTTGATCCTTCGATGATGATAAAAAAAGATAAATAATGGAGAAGGTCATGTCTCTTGACTCGTGGGTCGGACCAATAAAGAACTTTTGAGTCAGGATAAAAATTTTAAATCTCACGTAGAAAATTGACTCGTATTCATTTTAACAACATCTGTGTTGTTTTAGCTAAATACATTTTGTTATTTCATAAAAAAAAGATTACTTTATTACATGAAGGAAGCCCTAATATAATTAAAGTCTATTCAAAAGAATAAATCAAACCTTATCCTAGGAATAAATCAAATTCTATCCTAGAAAATAATTATTCCTAATGATATTTAGGGATAACAAATTATCCCTAGTCATATCTACAATATTCTAACACTCCCCCTCAAGCTGAAGAATATAAATTATATGCACCTAGCTTGTTACATATGTAGTCAATTCGGGGACCTCTTAGTGACTTAGTAAATATATCTGCTAGCTGATTATGTGAGTTAACAAAACTAGTAGATATTTCTCTAGATATGACTTTCTCTCTGACAAAGTGACAGTCAACTTTAATATGCTTTGTCCTCTCATAAAAAACTGGATTTGAGGCGATATGCATGGCGGCTTGGTTATCACATATAAGTGATATTTGTGTAACGTCTCCAAACCTTAGCTCATAAAGAAACTATTTGAGCCATATAAGTTCTTGACTGGCTATGACCATAACTCGATACTCTGCCTCTGCACTCGATCTTATCACAATATTCTGTTTTTTACTTTTCCAAGAAACAAGGTTATCTCCGACAAATATACAAAATCAGAAGTAGATCTCCTATCAATAGGAGATCCTGCCCAGTCTGCATGAGAATATCCTATGACTCGAGTATGTCCTTTGTCTTCGTACAAAGACCCTTTCCTGGAGCGCCTCTGATATATCGAACAATGTGAATCACAATATCTCAATGTTCTTTACATGGAGAGTTGAGAAACTGACTTACTACACTTACTGCAAATGAGATATCTAGACAAGTAACAGTAAAGTAACTTAGTCTCCCAACTAATCGCCTGTATCGTTCAAGACCTATTAGAGGCTCCCCCTGATTTGGTAGGAGCTTGACATTAGGATCTATAGGATTGTCAACTGTCTTTGAGTTTAACATTCCTGTTTCTTCTAGAATATTAATTGCATACTTCTTTTGAGATATAATGATCTCATTTTTGGACTGTGTTATTTTTATCCCCAAGAAGTATTTAAGTCTGCCGAGATCCTTTGTCTGGAAATGTTTGAAAAGATATTATTTCACCTGTGAGATCCCGAGATGATCACTACCTGTGATGACAATATCATCAACATAAACTACTAGGTAGATGCAACCAGTAGATGAGTGACAATAAAAGATAGAATGGTCAGCCTTGCTCCGAGTTATGCCGAACTGTTGAATTACAATACTGAATCTACCAAACCATGCTCTAGGTGACTGTTTGAGATCATATAAAGATTTTTGCAAGCGACACACAAGACCAGAAGACTCCTCTTGAGTAACAAAACACGATGGTTGCTCCATGTAGACTTCTTCGAGCAAGTCACCATGTAAGAATGCATTCTTGATGTCCAACTGATAAAGATGCTAGTGTTGAATTGCAACAATGGACATGAATAAGCGTATAGAGGGCATCTTGGCAACAGAAGAAAACGTGTCTCCATAATCCAATCCGAAGATCTGAGTATAGCTTTTAGCAATGAGACGAGCCTTAAGCCGATCAACCATTCCGTCTGGACCAACCTTCACTGTATATACCCATCAACAACTAACAACTGACTTTCCTAGTGGTAGAGGAATGAGGTCCCAAGTCCCACAACTCTGTAAGGCACTCATTGCATCTAGCATAGTCTGTTTCTATCCTAGATGGGCAAATGCATCTCCTGCAGTCTTTGAAAGAGACAGACGACAAGGAGGAAAGACAAGAATAATAGGAAGGAGAAAGACGATGGTAATTCAAAGAAACATAATGTGGAGAAGGATTACGAGTGGAACATATACCTTTCCGAAGAGCAATGATAATATCAGATTCATAAGATTGGACCGGAGGAAGGAGTGGAGAACCTGACTCCAAAGATGATTCCTTGGCAGAGTCAGTGTTGGTCGACAGTAAAGCAGAACGAGGATGACGCTGATAAACCTGCAACGGAGGAGAAATTGGGGTTGGGGGTGATAGAGCATCCTCCGGAGGATCAAAGACTGATACATGCATAGAAGGATGAAACTCGGACGACGAAAGAAAGGAATTGAATCAAAGAACGTGACATCGGTAGAGATGAAATACTGATGGAGAGTAGGGGAATAACACTTATACCCTTTCTGAGACCATGGGTACTCAAGGAAAACACATTTATGCGACCGAGGAGAGAGTTTATCAATGTCAGGATCAAGAGCATGAGCAAAACATGTAGAACCAAAGACCTTAGGTGGTAAAGGATGAAGGGACTACTTCAGATAAAATACATAATGAGGTATTTGACCCTGTAAAGTAGAGGAAGGCATGCGATTGATGAGATAACATGCAGTAAGTACGATATCACCTCAAAAATGAAGAGGAACTTGAGAGTGGAGGAGAAGAGTCTGGGTCGTCTCGAGAAGATGGTGATTTTTGCATTCTGTAACTCCATTCTGTTGGGGGATATGAGGACAAGACTTCCGATGTAACATGTCGTGAGATGACAAGAAGGTATGAAACGGAGTAGATAGATATTCACATGCATTATTACTCTGCAAGGATCGAAGAGGGATACCAAATTGTGTTTTGACTTCATTAAAAGAAGATTGGAAAATATAAAATAATTCCGAGCGATCCTTCATCAGATATAACCAAGTACAACGTGAAAAATCGTTTATAAAAGTAATAAAATATCGTGACCCCAATGTAGAGGCAACACGACTTGGACCCCAAATATCTGAATGGAGCAAAGCAAAGGGAGATGTAGCCTGACTTATAATGCGAGGAGAAAACGAACTACGTACATGCTTGTCTAACTCACACGACTCACAAGACAAAGACTCTAAGTGAGACAGACTAGGATGTAATTGTTTTAACTTATCAAGACCAGGATGTCCCAATTGAGCATGGATAACAAGTGAAGATGTTGCTACTGCACCAACAAGAGAGTTTTGGTGAAGTTGATATAAACCATGAGCCTCACATCCGGAGCCAATCATCCTCCCTGTACTCCGGTCCTGCAATGAAACAGAAGATTTAGTAAATGAGATGACACAATCAAGAGACCGAGTAAGATAACTCATTGATAATAAATTAAAAGGAGCTCCGGAAACATAAAGAACATTCTGAATGGGAAGAGATGGAGAAGAATGAACAATACCAACACCTTGAGACTGAGTTTGAGAACCATTTGCCATGGTGACAAAGGGTAAATTACCGGAAGTAGATAGTGAGGAAAAAAAAGATCTATTACCAGTGATATGGTCGATGTCCCCAGAGTCAAGTGCCCAAGGACCCGAAGAGTGAGATATGCAAGCAAAGGAATTACCAGCTTGTGTAATGGTAGCAAGGGAATTAGACTCCCATCGATTCTCATACCACTTCAGAAAGTCATCATAGGAAGGCAGTGGAGTTGGAGCTGGTGTCAACTATGAAGTGGAAGTTGAAGACATGATAGAACTCTGGGCGATCTGAACAACATGAGGAGGTCGACAATGGAGACTCCAATATTTATCAATCATGTGTCCTGGTCGGTGACAATGATCATACCAATGACGTCTTTTGCCATTCTTATGCGGTAGAGGTTTGTTGTTGTTGTTTTCAGAGACCAATGCTGAAGAGTCAACCGGAGCAGAAGGCGACAATGTCAAGACTTTGGTAGGGACACGGATGAGACTCGCCCAGGTAGAGTCCATGGTGGCCTCTATGGGGCTTCCCAAGATTTGATCACGAAAATGAGAGTAATCTGTGGGCAGACCATATAAAGCCAGAGACAAAAAATTTCTTTCGATTTTCAAGCTTTGCAACAGGAGTGGCCGCAAGTGGGATCAGGTCATTGAACTCACACAGAAGGCTAGAGACTGATCCCAAATAAGTTGACATAGACTACTTGATCTGATGGGCATTAAGGATGACCATGTGGTCGTTACAAACTTGATAGAGTCGCCGAGAAGTGTTCGTAAAAAGTTGTTGAGCTTGTATCCACACATCCTTGTAGGTCTTATGAGTTCGGAAGACATCCCAGAGAGATGGATGGATGGTGGCTCGGATAATGCAACACAACTGAGCATCAACCTTTTTCCATAAAGGACGATCGACCACTTGAATATCCTCTTCATTTTGTGTGAGATGTATTTCATAACCCTGTTCAACAAGCCAAAGCTCAATGTAAGAGGCCCAAGAGGAGTAGTTCTTATCATCCAAGAGCTCAAACGAGAGCGGTGTTGTCACGTGGTTGGTAAAAATTGAGAACTCCGACTTCGAAGTACTGGTGGTAGTCATGACGAACGACACAGGTGTTGATCAGATGAGGGATGGATGGTTCGGAAGGAAGCTATCGGAAGGAAGTTGCGGAAGGTATTGTGTCTCTGTTCACGAGGAAAGCAAGGGACTGATGGTGTCAGCTACCTCCTGCCACTTTTTCTGGCGGAGGTTCCTGCGGTTGAGCTCAATATAGCAGAACGGGTCGTGCTGTGACAGACGACGATGCTTGTTTCGATGCGGAGGGAGCCCGCGTTCGTGAGAAGGCAGCGTGCGAGAAATCGTGAAGGAACCAGCGGCGAGGAAGCTGCGTCCGCGCGAGGAAGGAGGAAGTCGCGGGGAAGGGTCTTCATTGCGGGGTTTCTTCTGTGTCCGCAAGCAGCGTCGACGTCCGCGGCTTGGAACGACATGTTCGGGAGAGGAATCATCGCGGGGTTTCTTTCGTGTCCGCGACCAGCGCCGGCGTCTGCGACTTGGAACAATGCGTTTGGGGGAGGAACGTGAGAAGCGACGAAAAAAAATCGTGCACTCGGGAGAAGAGGCACGCTCGGGAGAAGAATACGAGCAACGGCGGAATATCGCGAAATGGAGAAAATCTAATGCTCTGATACCATGTTATTTCATAAAAAAAGGATTACTTTATTACATGAAGAAAGTCCTATTTATATACAAAATTAAGGTCTATTCAAAAGAATAAATCAAATTCTATCCTAGGAATAAATCAAATTCTATCTTAGAAAATAATTATTTTTAATGATATTTAAGAATAATAAATTATCCAGAGTCATATCTATAATATTCTAACACATTTAAATAATAAGAAACATTCTAGCTGATACCTTAACATTTTGAATTGGATTGAACCCTTCTAAGATTTATTGCAGTACTAAAGCTAGATTCTGACGCTATGTAACTATTTAAATGATATTGGACATAAAAGGGAATGTTAAAGGGATAGGAAGAAAGAAAATTTTTATATCTTAATCTCACATCCTAAAAAAATATTTCTAAATATATTTAACATAATATCAGAAGTGGTCCTTCACCTCTAAACAAATGATGTTGGACCTGAAGGGGCACATTAAAGTAGATTATAATATGCTTAAATTAAAAAAATCTAATCTAAATGCTTTTATATATATTTTGATTTGGATTGCGAAATCTTTATAGCTATAGCAATTTCATAGATTATAATTTGACAAGGAACCTGAATGCCAATTGGTTCGATCATTGTATTTTACTGTGTTTTTAAGTCAGATTTTAATGTATATGAGATATATATGGTTTGATCTTATGCATAGACTATCTAGAATGTGTGAGTTTAGACAAAATCTTTCTAGATATAGTTTCTCAGCAATAATTCTATTAAAACTCAGTCTAACTGTAAATATTAAAAATATAAAATAATTATCAATTTAAAATAACTTTATTTTAACATATGAAATTCAAGGTGAGTTGATAGAAGTTATCACTGAAGAATGTTAGTATTATCGGGGGACATTTGGTGTGTTAGGAGTGAATATCGATTCTCGATTCTTCGATTTATTCGTTGTCGTAATTGTCTATAATTATTAGTAATACGTAACGGAAACACAATAAAACATAAACAAAATAACTAAGAGAATCACACACACAAAACGTTGGATTTTACGTGATTCGAAACCTACGGTTCCTACTCCATAACCGAGCTTAATAATTCACACCCACTAACTCTTATCCTTCTCGGAAACAATCCAGAGGTGGAGAAACCTCTTACAAGAAGAAATACGACAACCAAAACGAAATACAAAAATAAATACAAGTAAAGGACACTTTACATGAGAAGTTTTGATCGCTTTACTTTTTGGTTGTTTTGGGATGTCTTGAATGTATGGAATCACAACAACAACTCCCCTTTAAACCCTTAGAAATCGATTGTTCTTTCCTCTACTTCAAGCTCCTTTTAAAACCTTTGCTCGCGCTGTTTTTTTGCCTCCCAGTCGATTAACCTTGCCCGTTAGTTGATTGAACATTGTGTCATTATCTCACAACGGACTAATCTACGTCAGATTATTGTTGATCAGTCGACTGTCCTGACCCAGCAATCTACTGGAAAGCTTTTTATACTCTTGTCCACTGAAGCCCGTCGATTGTCCATCCATGGTAGTCAACTGCTCTGTCTTGAGCACCACAGTCAACTGAGCACTTCAGTCAACTCGACTGTGATAGGACTAGTGACTATGCTAGAGGGGGGGGGGGGTGAATAGCGTTTTGAAAAACAATCTAAATTTACACAGCGGATATACTAAAAAGAACAACATAACCAAAATGAACAGAACGAAAAGAAAACAAACACAAGTGACACAACCGATTTTTACTTGGTTAACAGCTCTCTCCTAGAGTGGTTAGTCCAATGCCTACCTCTATATTTTCTCCTTTTCAAAAAATGCTTCAAAGGTGGAGAATGCTCTTAAATCACTTACTGTTTACATATTATAAATATAGGAATTAAGTATAGGAATCTAAATAAAAGGAACTTTACAAAATTTCTCCTCAAGCTCCTGATAGTATAGATGATGATGAGCAGATATTTAGGTTGCGGAAGAGAGCAGAGAAACTGTTAGGGTGCGTTTGGTTGGGAGGCATCCGTGATTACCTTAGTTATGTGATTACCAAGTAATCACATAACTAAGGTTATGGGGAATAAAACATAACCTTGTTTGTTTAATACTGTTTGGTTTAATCCTAGATAATGAGACACGACCTTGTTTGTTTGAAGGTTTTAATGTATTACTTACTTTGACATTTACAGTATTACCCCTAGGTCAATAATAATATTTTTTACAACTAAATTGATTTGATATTTAATTATTTTTTAAAATTAAATTATCATGAAATATCACATTTTTCTTGCAACTTATAACTTGGATGCAACTATCAATGAACGACGGGACCGATCAAATGTAAAGACAATGATAGTGCCAATGACTAGCTGGAGATTGATATACACACAAGTCCAAGGCTCATCGACATAAAACTTCTCAATGTATTCACGTACATGGCTAGAAGCTAATAAAGCATAGTCTCATATGGTTCATAAACAATGATGATCATGCGAAAGTCGACTAGCATTCAATAATAACTAGCGTGTATAAATATTACAGATCAATAATATGCATAAAACATCATATGATCATGTAATAGGTCACTGAGAATAACGATAAATAAGCAAGAACAATGGGGAATCCGAGAGCATGAACAGCGGATGAAGTACACACTGTCAATAAGGATAATTATAGCATATATGAGGAAGTGACAATATAGTTCAAAGCTATCGCAAGTATAAAATTAGAAAAGAGGACCATTTTCCAAAAATCATAGTTTATCCAAAAATCATAGTCTTAGACACATGATTCAGTATAACCCAAAATGACATTCATCCAAAAAGTTTTGTTCAAAATGATATCACAACTATCCAAAAGTATATCCAAAATATAAATACCAACAATGTATAACAAAATGACAATCTAATTCAAATAGCAAATTCATTTGGAATGGATCTCAGAGAGCAGCTTCAACACATAACTTTTCCTAAATATCTTTGGCAATGCAAAGAAGTTGTCAAGCTTGTGTTCATCCTTGAGAATATACTCTCCAACATCCATAATTTCTTGCTCAGAGAATTCAGAAAGTTCTATTAACTCTTCGTATATCTTCTTTTTCCTGTGGCTATTCTCGGTTTGTTCCTTGAAGTAGTTGGAGATCTCCTCATCAGATTTAGAAACAGAAGTAATATATTTTTGAATCTCTCCCACCAAGTCACCAAGAGCATCATTAGACTTCCCTTTTTTCTTTCTAGTTGACGTCTTATTTGTTGGACAAATTGATGAACTTGGAGTCTCAGATGTCTTTATTGCTTGGTTGTCATCATCAAATTCTTCATCTTTGTCACCTTCAACATATTCATCTTTTTCAAGCTCAAACGTGCCAACCTCTTCATCACATAAATTTATCTCTTCTACTGCATCAGCTGGGGTTTCTGCATTAGCTCCTGTGACACGATCTTTCCCCCACACAAACATCAAGTCATCAAGGTGGGGGAACTCTTTGTTCCTTAAACCAATAGCAGCTGGATGACTCTAAATTAAAAATAAATCATTATTAAAAAAATACAATATAATTAATTTACCCAAGAACAAAATAATGAGACAAAACAAGAACTAAAAGAATGGACACGACCAACTTCTTCGAGGCAAAACACCTAATTGAAACTTATCATGAGCAAACCTAGACAAATAATGATTTCTAGAAGTTATTTCAAATATATCCCTCAAGGTCGGACTTCTCAAACAGATTTCTCAACTACAATCATATACTTCGAGAAAAGGTATATGAAACCTATTTTCTACATAATTTCAATGTAAGGCATCAATATCTTAGGTAAGGAGAACTGCTTATGCTTGATTGTCAACACATAGTGAGAATTCAAATAGTACAGAATAGATTTTAATTGATCTTAAGTTGATCGATTGGACATACCAGTCATCCCTTGTTGTATCCATATTCTGATGGCTAGACTTTGAGAATTGCAAGTAGAGTCACTCTTTTCAAGATCGAATGGTTAAGGTGATACAAAGGATCATTAAATAAAGTACATATTATATCCCATTAAGAAACTGTTCGATCTAGATATGAGTCTGGACTTCTTAAGTTGATATACGTTGGAACAATGTCTGAATCTAGAAAAAGTTATTGGAAAAATAAGGACCGGAGTTGTTTTAAAAAAGTTACCTTTACCCAATCATCGAAGACATCCTTTGTTGTAATGATACACTTCTCAACGTCATTCCATCCAAATCCACTACTATGATTCAACATCTCATTGATAGCATAGAATTGCCTCTTCAGTAGCTTGTACCTTGACTCGATATGAGGGGTAGCCTTCAGATTGCTAGATGGCAATTTAGCAGCCATGACCTTCTCCAAATGCAGCAAGTACCCAGTTCGAAAACCATTCTCGCTCTTCCAAGCTGAATTTTTGCTTAACTCAACAAGGCAGTCAACTAAAACAGCATCCTCTTGTTTTGTCCACAAGTGTTTAGTGCTTGAAGTTTTTCTTTTGAATTTCGGTAGCATTGAGGTTTCTACTTGTTCACTTGATGCATCCTTGGTTGTTGCTACTCCTTTTATCCTCTTCTGGCTATGTCCTTCCATTGAAAACTGAAATTAAACCATCCAAATAACACATTATTCTTGCATCAAACATAATCAAATTGTTTAAATAAAAAATATACAAACCCAGATACAATCAAATTGTTCAAACTTAATTAAACCCAAATACAATCAGATTGTTCAAACTTAATCAAATTCAGATACAACCAAATTGTTTAAACTATTCAAATGGATAATAAACCCAAATACAACATAAGCAAAGAGTTCAAATACATGGACACTCAAATTTCAAGAAAGAACATTATATTTAATTAACCGATGACTGCCAACTCATGAACATATCATCCGCAAGCTTGTCTCTCCATTCAGTCCAAGCAGGATTGGTCTCACAATGTCTGATCAAATCATCACCATCATCGACATCATCATCAGCATCACTTTCATTTGACTCGAGGACATCAAGCTCAGTCTCTATCGGATCAATTGCCATTTCATACCTTATGAAATTATGCAGGATACAACAAGCAGAAATAATCCTACATTGAGTCTTAACATCATAAAATGACTTATCTCTCAATATAGCCCATCTGGCTTTTAAAATACCAAAACATCTCTCAATGCAATTTCTGGCTTAAGAGTGTTTCATATTAAAGTACTCTTCGTCATTTGTTCTTTGGTTGGTAATCTTGCCTCCATTCAGTCAAGTGGTACCTTTGACCTCTATATGGTGCCAAAAATACATCTCCATTTGTGTATCCAGCATCACACAAATAATAACAACCTATATTACAAGTGAACATGTGTTAATATATATAATAACAACCCATTTTATGATAATTATAACTTAATTACCTCGAGGAATCTTCAAGCCATTCCTCCTACTAATAGCATCCCTTAAAACTCTACTATCTGCTGCAGATCCTTCCCAACCTGGTAAGACATAGCTAAATTGCATGTCCGATGTGCACACACCCAAGACATTGGTTGCAATTTCACCTTTTCTGGTTCGGTACCTAGGTTTATCAACTGCTAGGACATTGACATTAATATACGTCCCATCTAATGCTCCCAAACAACCCTACAATCAAAGAAGTCTCACAAATCAAAATAATTTATGGTGTACCTTAAAATGATTGAAAAATAAATATGTAGAAATTATATACTTGTACCTTAAACCATTTCTACCTCTCATCCGTGCAATTTTCTGGGATTGGTTCAGGCTTCCTAAGCAAAATGTTATGTAACCGTAGAACAAAATTCAAAACTGAATGAAATTGTCTACTAACTGTCTCACCGGATCTAGCTGTTTGTCGTTTTAGGACTCTATTCTTCACATTATGTGCAATAATGTGAAGAAAAGATATTACAAGTTCACTAATTGACATATTTTTATTTCCTTTCAATTTTCCATGAGTCGTTAGCAAAGAACAAAGTTTGTCTAAAGACCTTCTATCCATCCTACAGTTATCAACACATTGTCGATCACTATGAAAAACCATCTCATTTAAGTTTATAGACCTAATATTATATCTAGACAATGCTTGATTAGTATATGATATGCTTCTCCTAAACCTAACCCTCCTCTTGTTAGCTAAGACAACCGCCAACAATAAAAGCATCAATAACTTTCTTTGCATCCGCTTCTTGCATATAATAAGTAGAGAAATTATCTTCATCTCTTGCCTTACTGCTAATTGATCCATATCAGCCTATCATGAAAATAAGGCAATGGGAAGTAAATTTAGTAACAAAATCTACTACCATATGAGTCAAATCTTTAAAATAGATTATCTATGAAATGGAAAATGAGCGAAACATTTTAGATGGATAAGGAAATCTAGCAATTTGATCTCATCAAATCTACTCATTTGGTAAG
The DNA here is from genome assembly GCA_025175895.1 of Wurfbainia villosa. Lineage (NCBI taxonomy): Eukaryota > Viridiplantae > Streptophyta > Magnoliopsida > Zingiberales > Zingiberaceae > Wurfbainia > Wurfbainia villosa. Next base: position 3,982,172 of record CM045995.1, on the reverse strand, counting down.
ATAGTTTTAATGATTAAATGATATACCATAAATTTATATACGGATCTGAAATAAATGAACAAAATGGAAAATTTAAATGAATCACATACAAGAATTTGTGCATAGATTTGTGCATAAACAGATACAAGAAAGCACACAATAAATGTACAAATAGACACAAAATTTGTTAGAAGGAAAGTCTTTTCTCACTAGTTAAGCACACAATAAATATGACAGATGTCTCATTATGGAAGTGAAATGGTGGATAAGAGAAAAATCATTAAACTTATGTTTACTGAAATAGGAAAAGGCTCCACAAATAAAATTATTCTTTTGTTTAGAAGTTTTTTTAATTCCATTTCTATTATTTAGATACAAGTGATATGAAAAAGACCGAATTTTCTGAGAAACACAGATTTTGTCATTTACTGAAAATATGGGTAGAGAAAAGATGGGAATTGCAGGTTCCATTTTCTTATGTTTAATTTTCACCCAAATCAACCTGCGGCAAAAATATAGAAATTGGCTTGCAAAATCCAAACCATTCAATTTTTTATCCCCTATACTGTAAACTTTCCTCTAAACAAATAGGAACAATCATGTCCTTTTTTTCCCTCGACTTAAAACTTTTTTACCCTCGTCTCCTTGCTGCTGCTGATAAGCATTATATTTTCTTACTTATGAACGCTACTTTTCTTCTTGGCTTTTCGTTGAAGGAAGGGATATGCAATCTTTTTCTTAATTTTTTTTTACTAATAAAACCTCAATTACTTTGATCCTTTCCGTTTCTATTTTTTTTTTCTGATCCAATCCATAGACATGCTTAATACGATAAAGATTTGATTCCTATGTGCATGTGAATTGTAAACTTTGTGCCAACTTTTAAAGAGGTGCAATGTTGGAAAAATGGCAATTTTAACTCGGTATAATATGCAATAATGATGAGGTAAAGAAAATGTTGCACTTGTCAATAAGTTCAAGTATTTCTATTTCTTTGCATTCTATTTTACAAGTAAATCTCCACAGAAACTCAATATCAAAATATAAAGTTGCTAATTCTTTCTAACATCTCTAGCAATTGCATCAAGAAAATTTACAGCCGAGAGTAAAACGGAATCAATTGGGAATAGCAGTTAGGAACGCATGAGACGAAGATCAAGTAAGCAGAAAATCACAAAAAAATTTTAGTTTGCAGTCATGAACCAATCGTGAAAAACATGCAACTAAAGCCACAACGAATCTTGTCTACCGAGAGAGGAATACTGCGCGACGAACTATAGAAGGGGCAGAGAGGGTACTCAGGGAGAGGGAGGAGCCTCTACTGGCTGGAGGAGGAAACGCCGAAGCGGAGGCTTCCACAGCGGTAAGTTCGCCGTGCAATCGCCAGAATCGCACTTTCGCTAGGGTTTTGGCCTGTCGCGCGATGGGGGAGGAAATGAACGGGCGAAGCGATGGGCTGGTTATTACCGTGTAATTTAATTAATTTTGAAGGATAATTTTGGAAAAAAAATTATCTTAACCCCGGAATCAAGAAAAACCTAAGATTTCCTTGGTTTTTCAATTCCGGGTTGAATACCCCCTTTAGCTGACGTATGCTGACGTGTCGGACATGAGCCATTACTTGGAAATCACCGATTACCTAAACCAAACAAGGTTTTGATTGATAACTTAATATGGATAACCAAGATAATCACATATACCCCCCAACCAAACGCACCCTTAGGGTTTGAGGAAGTAGGGAAACTAGGTGCAGATCAAAGCCTTGAGTGTTCTATCGTAGCAAGCTTGGTTTTGATCATTGTTTTTCATACATATGTGTTCTCAAATTCGTTCAAAATTCCTCTTTTTATAAACCTGCTGAGCTTATCTAGAACTCGCATGTATCACTAGTCAAACCTGCAGATTCGTGCAAATAAGAATGACTTGTATTTCAGATCAAATTCAATCCCTGTGGGTGACTTCCCTATCCATAAGATTTGGTCATCCTTCCCTGAATAAGTTCCTACACGATCAGATCAAACCAAGAAAGTCGGAATAGATAAACATTAACAGAAACACTAACTCATCACACATCAGTTGAAGCACCAGTCGAGGGCAGCTTGGTTATGCACATGATCAATCAAGGTGCCACCTTGACTGCACTTGAGAAATACACTTCCTTGGACAAGTAAAGCTTTCTTCAAGTTTTACTGCCCAGTACTCTGCCAGTCAAGTTCCCACCTCGACTGCTCAGTAGGAATAGCCTTCATTATACAAGTGTATGATACACTTGCTCTAGTTCTTGGCTCTTCTGAGCAGTGAACTTCAGAGTTAATAAGTACGACAAGAGCAACATAATAAGTACGATAAGGGCAACAGTTGAGGTGTCAACTCATTATTGTCTTTAGACTCAATGTTTCAGTCAACTGTAAGACTGAAACACACCTAGTAAAGACTCTACCCATAGACTCTTGCCAAGACTCCGACCATCAGCCATGCTTGGTCTTTTCACCTTGCCACACCCGCAAGGAATTTCTGCCAAGGAATTTACCCTTCTTGGACTTTTCACCTTGCCACTTTCACAAGGACTTTCTGCCAAGGAATTTACCCTTGTAGGGGATCGATTGGACGCTAGAGGGGGGGGGGGGGTGAATAGCGCGTTATCGTTCGTTGATAGAATTCGATCGTGATCGCGTCTACAAATTGTGTTAGCGCAGCGGAATAATAATAATAAAAGCAATAACACGAAACACAATCACAAACACAAGATGTTTAACATGCTTCAGAATCGAACGGTTCATACTCCACGGATCGAGCTCTAAAGAGCTCTAGCGATGCCAATGCAATCACTAATCACTAATCACAAATAACTCCTTCTCGACACAAGTCGGAGGTGGAGAAACCTCGTACAACAGATTACAATAATAATCTAAATGGATACAAGCAAATACAATAATGAAATACAATGCAAGTAAAGGAAAAAATACTTTACAAGAGCTTTTGATTGCTTGATCTTTGATTGCCTTGAACTAGCTTTGAAGAACTGGAAAGCACCAACTCTCCCCTTCAATTTCGCTCAAGAAAATCGCTGCTAAAACCCTCCATCCGAGCCGCTTTTTATATCCTCGGTGGCCGATTATCGCGATCGCTATAAGGCCCGCCGATCGCCAACATCAGAGCTGTGATACAACGACTCAATCCACGCTAGAAAGTTCCGGCGATCTTTCAGATCGATCGCTTCGCGGCCACGATCGGCAGCATTCTATGCTCAGAACTCAATGGCAAATAATCGTCATCCATGGCGATCGCGCAAGAGTCAATCGCTTCCAATTAGTAGCGATCGCTGAGCCAATCGCTTTAATGAGCGCTTGATCGCCAAGGCAATTTCAGCCTAAATGACAATGAGCTTTAGTCAACTCACGAGTCGAATCGACCACCTATAATGACGATCATCAACCCCAAACATGAGGTTTTAACCTAAGTATGGTGCCCCCATACTTGCTAGACCACCCTTAGCCTAGACCTAAGCCTTCTAGCCACCTCCATCAGCCTCATGTCTCTCGGATCCCTCCAAGTCATCCATGACTTGTTCATCCATCGCGCTAGCCTTCAGGTGCTTTCATCGGCTATGTCATGCTAACGGTGTCTACACCGCCAAGGCACATTGGACTTACGCCGCCAAGACTCCGCTTGGACTTTACGCCGCCAACCATTGGACTTATGCTGCCAAGACTCCACCCTTGGACTTTACGCTGCCAATATCAAACCCCTTGGACTTCTCAAATGCCAAGACTCAAGCTTGGATTTTCCCTTGCCAACCCATGTTGGACTTTCCATGCCAAGACCCATGCTTGGACTTTTCCTTGCCAAGTGTCCCCCTTGGACTTTCCCAATGTCAAGTGTCCCACTTGGACTTTACCTTGCCAAGACCCATGCTTGGACTTTCCCATAATCACATTGTCAACCCTAGTCAACCATCAAAGTCTCCCTCGAGTCAAACTCGAGTCTGATCAATTATAACCTGGGTCGATTGTATAAACAATCTCTCCAAAATATTAACTGACATCAATGTCAAACATCAATGTCAAACATACTATGTCAAACATCAAAACATCACTCGAGTCAAACTCGAGTCTAGTCAATCGTGACCTAGGCCGATTGCACCAACAATCTCCCCCTTTTTGATGTTTGACAAAACAACCTTGAGTTAGGCCTATAACTCAAATCTTCTTACCAATTTCCCAAATTGGTAATTTTACTCTCCCCCTTTTTGACATACATCAAAAAGGTTATCTCCAAGGAGGTCAATGTCTCATGTCCCAATGAGATCTTATAATCTCCCCCTTGATCCAAAAATACCTAGGATGCCTACCATCTTCCTAGTGATAAGTCTCATATCACTCAAGAGAGGCAATCCTATACACCCTCCCAATTTCCAAATTGGGTTTCTTAAAATCTCATTTTCCCTCTCATGAGGAAAAATACCATTCATCATCCCATGATGAATTCCTCCCCCTAAAGGCTTGCTCCCCCTTGACAATTGCACCAACAATATCCTTGGGAAGTCCCTAAGCCAATAGAAATTCTAAACCATCAAAAAAAGATTCAAAGTTCAAACATGAACTTTCCATACCTTAAATTTGATACAAACCCTAAGCCACTCTCCTAATCCATATCCAATGGATTTTCACCCTTTATAATGCTTCCCAAAGCATATCCTAGGGTTAGAAGTAGTTAGGGAACTTTACCATGACTAAAAATGGGCTAAACAATCTTGTTTTTCTTATTAGTCGAATCGCTTCTCCATCACCGACCGCCATCGCGATCGTAAATGATCGATAATTGAAATTCTCGAATTTCAGCTATCAGAATCGAATTTTGAAAAAGCATAAGTAATTCTACGTATTTTGAAAATTCATGAAAATTCATACGTACATTACTTATAAACAATACAATGGGTGAAATTTTTTTGAAAAATATTTTACCCATAAAATATCGAAATTGATACAAAATTCAAAAGTGAAGAAAAACTTCAATGTTTTAGCTCACTTTGTATCAACTTCATCAATGGTGTTTGCTATCAAAAGATAGACTTCAGCAAGGTTTTTCAAAATGATTTTAAAACGTTTTCAAAACCTTATTTTGGATCATATTCCTTGGGCTCTATGTACATGATTTGTACACATGCTCTCCCAATGATCCATCACTAATATAAGATGAGTTTTAGTTCATCTAGTTGCAAAAACTATACACCTTGAACTCAACTCACATCCTAGCATCTCACATGTATCTAGGGTGTATAAATACACATACATGTCAATATAATGTGAGATGTGGGTTTTGTTCTCCCTAATCTAGGGTTTCATGTATTTTTCTAAGGCAACCCTACTTGATTCCCTTATAAATGAGACTCCAAGTCATGTCATTGTTCTTAAATCAATTTCAATCAAATTATCTTAAATGCATGAGTGATTATGACATTAGAGATGATATAAATAAACACATGCTCATAATCATGATGTCATGGCATAAGATATAATCTAAAAATACATGACATTTATTCTAAATCCTAAACATGATCATGATATATAAGTGATGAAAATAAACATGATGTCATGTCATGACATATGGCAAATCAAGGCATGACAAATAAAAAGTATAGGTATAATAATACCTAAATTTTAATATTAATTGCCTTTTGAGATAATTAAGTATATTTTTGCCATATTCCTATCAATCTCCCAAGTGTGCCAAAAACCCAAAATGACACACTATGACCTCTAAACCTAAAATGTGCCAATTTGATCATTTTATCAAACTTCTCAAATAATATTGGCACATCCTCAAATCTTTTAGGATTCAAATCAAACCACATTCCCAAGGTAACCATAACCTTGAAAATGACCTAAAGTGTCACCTTTACCATGGTTAGGTTAACTACCCTTCCATTTAAAGTTGATACACCCTAATCCATTTAGCGTGAATTTATCACGCTCTTAGGAACCCAAAAACTATTTGAGCTCCTAGGGTTAATTAGGTATTCCTTAGAGATAACCTCCCTAGATACCTTCCTAATGATCCTCCTAGGCTTGTTAGCCTTGGTCATTATGGTCTTACCTAGGTTGACTCTAGAGGTAACTCCCCTTGCAACCTTCTTAGTGGCCACCCTAGGTTTCCTAGAAACCATAGCCACTAGGCACAAACCTTGGTCAACTCTAGGGATGACTTCCCTATTGACCTTGGTCTTCCTAGACCTAGATTGTGTTCCATAATCAAATGGAGCACTATGATAAGCCACCTTAGGCTTAGGTTTGTGGCTCAACCCTTGCTTGCCCTTGGTTGACTTTTGTCTTTTAGGTCCTAAGTGTTGACTTTGAGATTTGGCCCCTTGACTTTGACCATTAGACCCTTTAAATTGATTTTGTATATTCCTAAGGGTCTTCTCAAGTTTTTCAAGCCTTGACCTCAAGGCTTGGTTTTCAATCTCTAATTGTCCAATTTTAAAATTTTGATTTGGTCTTTGGGCATTATCCTTTCTAGGCATATGCCTAGTCCATTTAGGATTAAGACCTAGGTGTTCTCCTATTTCCTAATAGATCCCCTAGGTAAAACTTTTCTAGGGACATTAGTTCCAAATTTCTCCTTATTTCCTAAGTGGACACTTTTAGCTCCTAAGCAAAAATATTTATCATTCCTAGCATACTCTTTATAATAAATAGAAACATTGCTTACATTATTTCTAGCATGCTTTTTATCCCTAGAAATTGAAGGTGCATAAATAAATTTTACCTTAGGGTTAGCTTTAGAAGCTCCCCTTTGCTCCTTCTTTTCCCCCTTTGGGCATTGACTCCGGTAATGTCTTGGTAGTCGACACTTGAAGCAAGTGATTTGCTCCTTGCTTTTCTTGGTGGGAATACCGGCTTCATTTGAATTTGTGTTGACTTTTGGTGCCGGAGGAGTTTTCTTGACTTTCTTTGGGCACTTACTCTTATAGTGCCCAAGTTCCCTACACTCAAAACACATAATATTATCTTTATTTTAAATTATGGTGTTTGAGTTACCTAAGTCAATGGAGTCCGGAATTGGATTTTGAGTTTCTTCATCTTGACCGGATGTCGAAGCTTCTTCTTGGTGTTGCTCCGGTGATCTAATCTCCTCCCCTCAATCCTAGAGGTGGAGGTCTCCTCCGATTCTACTTCCTCTTCCTCCTTGGATGTTGATGCTCTCTCAACCTCCAAGTTCTCACTTCCTTGTGAGGAAGATGTGCTTGCCTCTTCGGTCCCTTCCTCTTGGACCAGTGATGGACCTTCATGGAGCTTAGCCAAATTGCTCCAAAGCTCTTTAGCATCCATGCACTCACCTAGGCTACACAAGAAGTCATTAGGAATTAAATCAAAAATGAATTTGATTATCTTCTTGTTTTTCTCGAATCTTTGGAGTTGATCTTCACTCCATCTCTTCTTCTTGAGGAAACCACCTTTTGGTCCTCTTGGATACTCAAATCCTTCCATTAATAAAGACCATTCCTCAAGGTCTCTCATCATCAAAAAATCTTCAATTCTTCTCCTCCAAGAATTGAAGCCTTCTCGTCCGTATAGGGTATAGGGCACCGGTGTGTTTATGTCTCATCCTAATTGTTCTTGGACTTCCATCTTCACCTTCTAGCGTGCTCCCTTTGTTGTTAAACTTGAAGAGCGGCCTCTCTCTGATACCACTTATAAGGGATCGATTGGACGCTAGAGGGGGGGGTGAATAGCGCGTTATCGTTCGTTGATGGAATTCGATCGTGATCGCGTCTACAAATCGTGTTAGCGCAACAGAATAATAATAATAAAAGCAATAACACGAAACACAATCACAAACACAAGATGTTTAACGTGCTTCGAAATCGAACGGTTCATACTCCACGGATCGAGCTCTAGCGATGCCAATGCAATCACTAATCACAAATAACTCCTTCTCGACACAAGTCGGAGGTGGAGAAACCTCGTACAACAGATTACAATAATAATCTAAATGGATACAAGCAAATACAATAATGAAATATAATGCAAGTAAAGGAAAAAACATTTTACAAGAGCTTTTGATTGCTTGATCTTTGATTGCCTTGAACTAGCTTTGAAGGACTGGAAAGCACCAACTCTCCCCTTCAATTTCGCTCAAGAAAATCGCTGCTAAAACCTTCCATCCGAGTTGCCTTTATATCCTGCGTCGGGCTGGATTTCCGCCTGGCAGTCGACTGCCATAAGGCCCCAGTCGACTGCCAACACTGTAGCTGTGAGACAACGGCTCAATCCACGCTAGAAAAGTTCCAACGAGACTCTCACCAGTCGATTGCCAACATTGGCGATCAGCAAACCGTAGTGATCGCCTAATCGCCTACGGAGCATTACGTGGCATGACTCAACTCGCGGTCATGATCGCCATCCATGATACGATCGCTAATAGCCAATCGCTCCTCGATGAGCGATTGATCGCCAAGGCAATTTCAGCCCTAAATGGCAGTCGAGCTCTAGTCAACTCACGGTAGTCGAATCGGCCATAATGTCAGTCGACTGTCAACCTTAAACATGATATTTTAACCAAAGTATGGTGCCCCCATACTTACTAGACCACCCTTAGCCTAGACCTAAGCCTTCTAGCCACCTCCATCAACCTCACGCCTCTCGGATCCCTCCAAGTCATCCATGACTTGTTCATCCATCGCACTAGCTTTCAGGTGCTTCCATTGGCTATGTCATGCTAACGGTGTCTACACTGCCAAGGCACATTGGACTTATGCCGCCAAGACTCCGCTTGGACTTTACACCGCCAACCATTGGACTTATGCTGCCAAGAATCCACCCTTGAACTTTACGCTGCCAATATCAAACCCCTTGGACTTCTCAAATGCCAAGACTCAAGCTTGGACTTTCCCTTGCCAACCCATGTTGGACTTTCCATGCCAAGACCCATGCTTGGACTTTTCCTTGCCAAGTGTCCCCCTTGGACTTTCCCAATGCCAAGTGTCCCACTTGGACTTTCCATGCCAAGTATCCATGACTTGGACTTTACCTTGCCGAGACTCATGCTTGGACTTTCCCATAATCACATTGTCAACCCTAGTCAACCATCAAAGTCTCCCTCGAGTCAAACTCGAGTCTGGTCAATTATAACCTGGGTCAATTGTATAAACAATCTCTCCAAAACATTAACCGACATCAATGTAAAACATCAAAACATCACTCGAGTCAAACTTGAGTTTGGTCAATCATGACCTGGGCCGATTGCACCAACAACCCTTCTTGGACTTTTCACCTTGCCACTTCCGCAAAGACTTTCTGCCAAGGAATTTACCCTTTTTAGACTTTTCAACAAGGTTCCACCCTTGGATTTCTCTAGTCACCAAGGAATTAAACATCCTAGTTTTCAGGGTACTCCTTTTCCCCTTAGTTTACCGCATACTAAAAGGCATCCTGTCAATACAAGGATTGTTTGGCAGATTACACCAACTACTCTGTAAAGAAAACAAAACCACCCTGGAAGCTCTAGAGCAGTGTCAAACTGCCCTGGAACCAAACTACTCTGGAAGCTCTAGAGCAATGTCAAACTGCCCTGGAACCAAACTACTCTGGAAACTCTAGAGCAGTGTCAAACTGTCCTAGCACCAAACTACTCTGGAAGCTCTAGAGCAGTGTCAAATTGCCTTGGAACCAAACTACTCTGGAAGCTCTAGAGCAGTGTCAAACTACCCTGGAGCTAAGTATGAGCCAACTAAATTACTCTGGCGCACTACCAAATTGCCCTGGGGTAAACATAACAGCCCTAGAAATTCTGTAGCAACAACAAACTACCCTGTAATCAGGGATACTGCTCTGTCGCGATACCAAACTGCCCTGGAAGCGCGATACCAAATTTCCCTGGAACGAATCAAATTGCCCTGACAACTCTTCAAACTGCCTTGGCCACTCTTCAAACTGCCCTAGCAACTCTCGCTCTGAACTTAAACGTTTGTCAAACACCAAAACTTATCTTGGAGTATCAGCTCCAACAGTCTCCTCCTTTTTGATGTTTGACAACCCGTTTAAGTTTAGGTTCTTCTTTCTAGGTTAATCAGATCAAGCTAAGTGACAGTACTTGATTTGTAACATGGAATGAGTAAGCACTGTAAATACCTAAACTCTATCCTCCCCCTTTGGCAAACACCTAAAAGGGATTATAGAGATACTGAGAAATACAATGACCAAGCAAGAATTAAAGTATCTTTCCCCTTAATCCATACTCTCAGTTATCTATGTAATGATTTTTAAAAAAAAATTTGATAGGATTTTCCCTAAATATGGTTGTGTAAAACCTGTTCTAACATCTTATCATAATCATATAAGGACTAAATTTCATCAAACGAAACTTATGCAAACACATCAAAACAAGTCAGTCTATACACTTTGTTTTAATATGCACAATCCCATCAAGACACACAAATTCAGTTCTCCTAGTATCTACTGCCAAGAGCCTGTCAACGCTAAAGAGCCGGTGACGATGGACTTGATGAGTCAGTCGTCAAGGAACGTAGAAGTCTCAATATTTCAGCCTGCTGATCCAGAATCTGCATTTGTCAGGTTGTGACTTCCGAGAACCGCATATCTATGGTCATCTCTAGATCTAAAAGCCGTGAAGGAGAAGTGAAGAAGTTATAAAAAGTTATACTTGGGCACCATTGATCTTTGTCCAAGTAAATTCGAGCTGAAGGGACTCTAGTTTTGAGCTCCTTTCGTCAGAATCTGGCTTTTCCGACGAGGAGCAAAGGTCCGGGGAACCCTAGATAGCAACACCGGTGGTTGTAGGTTGAGAATGGCAACTAGAGATGGAAATGGTTGTGTAAACACTTACCCTAACTTGGCTTAGGTCCTAAAGAGGTAGGGTTGGTGTGGTCGGCGTCGGGGGTTAGCCGTAGTCTGAGCGATAGTGGCGAAAGCGACGGAAGCAGAGGAAAGGTCACGATTGAGTCAAACGCGGAGAAGGATTTCCTTATATAAATTCGCATTCACCAGTCGAGGCGATAAGTTAAATGCCTGGACTAATAAAGAAGTCGAGGTGCGGGTCGAGTTTGCCTCGACTCTATGCCTTCGTTGAATTTTCCAATCGAGACGCTGGTCGAGCGCGTCTCGATTCTATTCGTTGGTGGTTGCAACCTAGGGGTGCTAGTCGAGTTAGTGCCTCGACTGGAAGTGTGGTTGAGCTCCTAGTCGAGAGCAAACTCATGTTTTAATCTATAATCAGTCAAGGTGCTGCCTCAACTAATTTCTGATAACTGATTTGCTTAGTTTTTCAGACAAACTTCAAAAATTCGTATATAATTCCAGAGATTTCAAAAAATCTCGAAATTTTGCGTATAGAATTTGAAAGTCATGTTCTTCCAAAAAAAAAATCTATGAAAAATACACGACCTAATATTTCCATGGATTGATACGGTTTCCAAAAATTTGAAAATTGAGTCTTTCTTGAGCCTCATTTCAGTTGTATCACTAGCTTCAAAGATGATCCATACATCAATATGCGATTGACCACAGTGAAGATAGCATCCTTTTAAAGCCATTTAAGGCACTTATTTAGGTTTGCACTTGTCTTAAGTGATCCAACCAATTTTACTTGGTTGGAATGTCCAACTATGATCTTTGGACCAAGTGCACATGAATTATGCAAAGGTCTTCCCCATAATTGATCAAATTAATGATTATTGTCTCGATAACTAACTTCCCCAAGGGATGCAATGAACATTTTGGGTAAGTTGGTTATACCTAAACATCTCATCCCCACCAACTAAAAATACAAAAACATTTTTTGTTAAACCTTATAGTTTGTGTGAGATGCTTCTCAAGGTTCCCTTGATTTCCATTATTCGTTCTTGCCAAGGTGAGTTAGTCCTTATGATCATGGAGAGATTCTAATTCCTTACCCAGTGACACACATGCCTAATTCCCTTCTTATATGGCTAAATTCTATTTCTAGAAGGGGTTTAGTGAAGATATCTGCTAGATTTGACTTGAACTCAATATAATTGAGTACAACATCTTTCCTAGCTACATGATCTCTAATGAAGTGGTGTCTCACTCCAATATGTTTTGTTCTAGAGTGATGGATAAGATTTTTTTTGTCAGATTGATAGTGCCCATATTATCACATAGTACTTGCACATTTTTGTATGACAACCCATAGTCCTCCAACGTGTGAATCATCCACAATAGTTGTAACACACTCTCTCCCATGGCGATATACTCAGCCTCAGTGGTGGAGAGAGCAACACAATGTTGCTTTCGACTCGACTAACTCACTAGCGAAGAACCTAAGAACTGACATCCTCCACTTGTACTCTTTCTGTCTAACTTGCACACAGCATAATCAGAGTCAGTATAGCCAACTAAATCAAATGATTCAGTTCGAGGATACCATAACCCAACCTTAATAGTGCCTTTAAGATATCTCATTATCCTTTTCACAGCACTTAGGTGAGATTCTTTGGCACATGATTGATACCTAGCACATACCCCCACAGCATATAAAATATCAAGTCGACTTACTGTGAGATACAATAAACTACCAATCATACTCCTACAGTATTTTAGATCTATCGATTTTCCTCTATCATCATTTCCTAGATTTGTGCTTTGTGCCATAGGAGTGGATATCTCCTTTAAATTTTGCATATTGAACTTCTTTAGCAGATTCATGGCATACCTAGACTGATGAACATATATACCCTCCTTTGTTTATTTGATATTAAGTCTGAGGAAGAAGGTCAGTTCTCTCACGAGACTCAACTCAAACTCGCTCTCCATGTGTCCTATAAATTCGTTTAGATAGTCCTTATTATTTGAGCCACAGATTATGTCATCAACATAGACCTGGGCTACAAAAATATTTTCACCATCTCTTTTCAGAAATAGTGTAGGATTTATCTGACCTCTCTTCAACCCTTTCTCCATTAGAAACGTGAACAACCTTTCGTACCAAGCACAATGTGCTTGTTTTAGCCCATAAAGGGCCTTTTTTAGTTTAAACACGTGGTCTAGAAAGTCTATACTTTCAAATCCCAGTGGTTGTTCAACGTACACTTCTTTCTTAATTACCTCATTCAAGAAGACATACTTCACATCCATTTGGTATAATTTTGAAGCCTTTATATGAAACAAATGCTAGCATAAGCCTTATGGACTCTAGACGTGCTACTGGGGTGTACGTATCTTCATAATTTAATCCTTCAATTTGGTTATAGCCTTTGGCAACTAACCTTGTTTTATTTCTTATGATTTCTCCCTTATGATTCATTTTGTTTCTAAACACCCATTTGTACCAATTATGGAGACTTCTTCGAGTCTTGGTACTAAGTCCCATACTTGGTTTCGTTCGAATTGTCCTAACTCATCTTGCATTGCTAAGATCCAATCAGGAACAAACAAAGCTTCTTCTACTACCTTAGGTTCAATTTCTGAGATGAGTGCAACTTCAACCCCTTCGTTCCTAAAGGATGATCTGGTCATCACACCTTGTTGAAGTTCCCCAATAATCTGATCGTGGGGATGACTGATGCTTGCCCTACTGGATCTTGGTGCTTGAGATGTTTCAAGTATTTGGTCGTTTGATACATCTTCAAGTAATGACCCTTGTAACTTAGACTTTTCATCATCAAATTTGACTTTAACTCCCCCTACTTCGCTATTTTCTTTTAATTTGATCTTCTCCATTTCAAATTCAATTTCTACACTAATTCTTTGGGTATCATCAGATTTATTATCCTCTTCAAATACGACATCAGACGACTCTTCAATTAATTTTTATTTTTTATTATAGACTCTATATGCTTTGCTAACAGAAGAGTATCTGATAAGAATACCTTCATTAGCTTTAGCCGTGAATTTTCCTAGATGATCTTTGGTATTTAGAATAAACACCTTGCAGCCAAACACCCTAAGATGCTTAACTGTAGTTGGTTTTCCAAACCAGAGATCATAAGAGGTTTTTCCTAGAAACCTATGTATTAGCACCCTGTTCTGAACATAACAGGTTGTGCTTATAGCTTCGGCCCACAAGTAGCTTGGAAGAGCATATTCATTGAGCATGCTTCTAGCAGCTTCCTATAAGGCTTGATTTTTTCCTTTCTATAACACCATTTTGTTGGGGTGTTCTTGGAATTGAAAATTCGTGCCTATACCCTTTTTCTAAACAATAGTCCTTAAATCGGACATTTTTAAATTCCCCTCCATGATCACTCCTAAGGGTTTTAACGGTCGTGTTTTTCTCATTTTCAATTCTTTTACTAAAAGAGATAAAAATATCAAGAGTTTCATTTTTATGTTTCAAGAAAAATGTCCAAGTATAGTGTAATCATCAATAATTACTAAACAATATCTACTACCTTTGAGAGATTTAATAGTACTACAATCAACAGATCTAAATGCAGTAAATCTAAAGCTTTAGAGGTACTCACAATGTTTTTGGGCTTGTGTGAGGCCCTCTTTTGTTTACCTTTTTGACAGACATCACATAACCCGTCTTTTTGAAACTTGAGCAGCGATAGTCCTCTCACCAACTCTTTCCCAGCTAGTCTTCTTAGGTTCTTCAGGTTGACGTGCGCGAGCCTTCTGTGCCATGGCCATGACTCATCTGTTCTAGATACAAAGCACTTGGCAAAAAGATTAGTAGCATTATCAAGGGACACTTGATATATGTTTTCCTTTCGAATCCCTACTAACACAGTACTATCTGAGCTGTTGTGTTTTACTAGACATTGAGTTGAATTAAATTCAACTCTATATCCAGCATCACACAACTGACTCACACTTAATAAATTAAATGACATGTTCTTAACTAACAATACATTTCTAATCATGAAAGACTCTGAAACATGAATATCTCCTATACCTACAACTTTTAATCTATCGCTATTTCCAAATGAACTGTACCTCTACTTTTGTTTTCCAATGTGGAGAATAGCGTTATGTCACCGGTCATGTGCTTGGAGCATCCACTGTCTACGAACCAGGTCGATGGACACTCCTCCTTAATTGATGCCTGTTATACATGAAAAATAAATGATTTCGAAACCCAAATATTGGGTCAATTAGCTTCCAAAACGTACTTCCTAGGAATCCATGCCTTAGTTATTTTCTTCTTACTAAGAATTCTAGAAACTAAAGAAATAAAGCTATGTTCTTGTTGCTTAGGTTGATAACCTATTCCAACTTTGTTGTAAATAGCTCGTTGAGATTCTAGAATCATGTTTAGCGTTCAAGAGCTAGAATTGAACTTCTCAAGAATACACTTGAGATCATTCACCTGTGTTCTCAAGATTTTATTTTCATCCTTAATTTTGGAAGTATCATCGCTAGATTCTACTGCATGCTCCTTAAGCTTTTTAAAATGTCCTAATTCTATTTTCAAAGTTTTGATTTTACATTTAGTATCTAACATATCAGTTAAGTACGCAATGGTTTCATAACAATCTTTAAGCTTCGAATTTACCTGATCATCATCTGTCGATGATGATTCCTCCTCCAAGTTTGAATATGTCCCGGAGTCTTCCAGTGCCATTAGTTCAGTGTGTCGTCCGACCTTGTCCTCTTTGTCTTCTTCCGATGATTCGGAGGATGACTCATCCCATGTTGCTCTCAACGCCTTTCATCTTCTCCTCTTTTCCTCCTTCTTCTTGAGACGAGAACACTCATTCTTGAAGTGTCCTTTCTTACTGCATTCATAACACACTATATTAGATTTATCAATTCCATTATCAACTTGCTTACCTTTCTTTTTGCTGAATTTTTTGCTTCTCCTCATCATCTTCCTCACGAAGTTGGCCATCTCGCTAGAGGAGGACTCATCATCTCCATCTGACTCCGTGCCTGAGGATGAAGACAACTCCTTCTTCTTCTCCTTTTTCTTCTTCCCCTCCTTGCTTTGATCACTTGCAGGCAAAGTCATACCCTTCTCTTTTTGACCTTTATTATCTTATTCATGCAATTCCATTTCACAAAACAATTCATCTATTTTGACCGTTGATAGATCCCTTGATACCTTATAGGCATCCACCATGGATGACCATAAGACATTTCTAGGAAATGACTTGAGTACATATCTGATTCGATCACGGTTCTCAATACTCTCTCCAATAGAGTGGAGACCGTTCAACAACTCCTTGATTCTCCCATGAAGTTCACTGACAGTCTTAGTGTCCTTCATAGTTAAATTTTAGAGTTGACTTAGGAATAAGTCTCTCTTGGCTATACGAGAGTCTCTGGTACCCTCGTGCAGCTCAAGCATCTTATTCCACAGGTCTTGCGCACTACTAAAAGGCCCAACTTTATTAAGTTGTTCCTTTGCCAGGCCGCATTGTAGTGTTACAGTAGCTTTAGAATTGGCCTGAGCCTTGCACTTTTGCTCAATTGTCCAGAGAGAAGACCCTAAGACTTTACCATCTACATCTACTGGAGTGATGAAGCCCTCCGTGACGGAGAACTACATCTCTATCTCATTCATGAGATAGTACTCCGTCCGACTCTTCCAATATTGAAAATTTATTCCATCAAAAAATGGAGGACGAGTTGTGCTATACCCCTCTTGTATGACTATGACTCTTAGGTTGTTAGGCAAATAGAACCCTAACTCTGATACCACTTGATAGGACCGGTGACTACGCTAGAGGGGGGAGGGGTGAATAGCGTTTTGAAAAACAATCTAAATTTATGCAGTGGATATACTAAAAAGAACAACACAACCAAAACAAATAGAACGAAAAGAAAACAAACACAAGTGATACAGTCAATTTGTACTTGGTTGACAACTCTCTCCTAGAGTTGCTAGTCCAAGGCCTACCTCTATATTTTCTCCTTTTCAAAGAATGCTTCGAAGGTGAAGAAACCTCTTGAATCACTTACTGTTTATAGATTCTAAATATATGAATTAAGTACAGGAATCTAAATAAAAAGAACTTTATAGAATTTCTCCTCAAGCTCCTGACAGTATAGATGATGATGAGCAGATATTCAAGTTGCGGAAGAGAGTAGAGAAACTGTTAGGGTTTAAGGAAGCAGGGAAACTGGGTGCAGATCGAAGCCTTCAGTGTTCAGTCACAGCAAGCTTGGTTTTGATTGTTTTTTTTCATACATATGTGTTCTCAAATTCGTTCAAAATTCCTCTTTTTATAAACCTGTTGAGCTTATCTAGAACCCGCATGTATCGCCAGTCAAACCTGTAGATCTGTGCAGATAAGAATGACTTGTATTCCGGATGAAATTCAATCCCTGTGGATGACTTCCCTATCCATAAGATTTGGTCATCCTTCCCTGAATAAGTTCCTGCACAATCAGATCAAACCAAGAAAGTCGGAACAGATAAACATTAACAGAAACGCTAACTCATCACACAAGACGATCACCGAGGTCCGCCTGATCGACTTGAGAAATACACTTCCTTGGACAAGTAAAGCTTTCACCAAGTTTCACTGCCCCAGTACTCTGCTAGTTGAGTTCCCGCCTCGACTGCTCAGTAGGAAGAGCCTTCATTGTACAAGTGTACGATACACTAGCTCTAGTTCTCGGCTCTTTTGGGTAGTGAACTTCAGAGTTAATAAGTACAACAAGAGCAACATAATAAGTACGATAAGGGCAACAGTTGAGGTGTCAACTCATTATTGTCCTTAGACCCAATGTTTCAGTCAACTCTAAGACTGAAACACGCCTAGTAAAGACTCTACCCATAGACTCTTTACTTGTCAAGACTCTGACCGTCAACCATTCTTGGTCTTTTCACCTTGCCACACCCGCAAGGAATTTCTGCCAAGGAATTTACCCTTCTTGGACTTTACCTTGCCACTTCCGCAAGACCTTTCTGCCAAGGAATTTACCCTTCTTGGACTTTTCACCTTGCCACTTTCGTAAGGACTTTCTGCTAAGGAATTTACCCTTCTTGGACTTTTCACCAAGGTTCCACCCTTGGATTTCTCCAGTTGCCAAGAAATTAAGGTAGCGTTTAGTTTGTAGAAAATTTTTCATTTTCTATTTTCATTTTCTGAGAAAATGAGAAAATAATGTTTGGTTGGCGTTTTCCATTTTCATTTTCAGAGAGAGAATTTTTTGGAAAACTGGAAAACAAAAAAAAACTATTTTCTGTTTTCTAGAAAACAGAAAATGAGAAGGATGCCAAACAATCCCTAAACATCTTGGTCTTTTCAGGATACTCCTTTTCCCCTTAGTTTACCTCATACTAAAAGGCATCCTGTCAATACAGGGATTGTTCAGCAGATTACACCAACTACTCTGTAAAGAAAACAAAACCGCCCTGGAAGCTCTAGAGCAGTGTCAAACTACCCTAGAACCAAACTACTTTGGAAGCTCTAGAGCAGTGTCAAACTGCCCTGGAACCAAACTACTTTGGAAGCTCTAGAGCAGTGTCAAACTGCCCTGAAACCAACCTACTCTGGAAGCTCTAGAACAGTGTCAGACCGCCCTAGAACCAAACTACTCTGGAAGCTCTAGAGCAGTGTCAAACTGCCTTGGAGCCAAGTATGAGCCAGCCAAACTACTCTGGCGCCTACCAAACTGCCCTGGGCTAAACATAACAATTCTGGAAATTCTGTAGCAGCATCAAACTACCCTATAATCAGGGATACTGTTCTGTCGTGATACCAAACCGCCCTGGAAGCGTGATACCAAATGCCCTAGAATGAATCAAACTGTCCTAACAACTCTTCAAATTGCCCTAACAACAACAGACTGCCCGATGCCAACCGACTGCCATACCACGGTAGTCGACTGGTCGAGTGCCAAGTTCGGGTGTCGAGCCATTGCTCCACCAGTCAATCGACCGATTCAATTTGAACTCCCGAGTGCCGATCACTTGGCCAGTCGATTGGTCAATGTCATCAGTCAACTGGTACACCTCAAACATGAGGTTTAACCCAGGTATGATCCCTCATACTTGTACTCACCTTAGGCCTAGACCTAAGTCTTCAAATCACCTCCATCAGCCTCACAACCTCAAGGTCTATTAGAGTCCTCTATGACTCTTTCAGCTTTCACGCTAGCCTTCCAGTGTTTCTGTCAGTTTCGTCATGCAATCGGGTACCCTTAGCCTAGACGTCTTCAAGTCACTTCCATCAGCCTCACGCCCTCGGGTCAAGTCCACGACTCCTCACCCTTGGTGCTAGCCTTCAAGTGCTTTCGTCGGTTTTGTCATGCTAATGGGTCTACCTTTGTCAAGAGATCGTGCCTCCCATACTTCCATTGTCAAGTCTCCAAACTTAGACTTTCGCCGCCAAGACTACACCCTTGGACTTACACGACCAAGGCTATACCCTTGGACGTTTCTCTTTGTCAAGTATTCATACTTGGACTTTCGCCGCCAAGATTACACACTTGGACTTACATGACCAAGACTACACACTTGGATATACACGACCAAGACTACACCCTTGAACCTTTCCCTTGGTCAAATATCCATATTTGGAATTTCCTTTGCCAAGACTCCACCCTTGGATTTTTGCTTGCCAAGTATCTATACTTGGACTTCTCTATTGCCAAGAATCTTCTCTTAGACTTCCACTCGAGTCTCACTCGAGCTTGGTTAACCTTGACCTAAGGTTGATTACTCCAACAATCTCCTCCTCACAATCTTCCCATATGACCTTGGATATCCGAATCATCCACTAGTCATATGGTCAACATATGGTCAAACTCATATTGTCAAACATCAAAATTCTACTCGAATCCTACTCGAGTATGGTCAATCATGATTTGGGTCGATTGCACCAACAGGTATTGATCCAACAATTTGAATCCTATTAGTTCCATCCCACATTTGCTGCATAGGATTATGCCCACGTTGGGCATGGGATAATGGGTGACCTCATTATCCCATCTTCTTCTCTCCTCCCTTATATACTTCTTGTGAAGAAGTATTGTGGTCGGCTGCTTGTGAGAGGCAATGTGAATCCCTTCAAAGTCAAGAGTTTTCGAGTCAGAGGGCATTTTAATGGATTGTCCATCGAGGTATCTCTTGGAGAGCTACGAGCCTTAGAGTAGCAATTCGGCTAGGGTTGTAAACCAAGTAAATTATTTGTCTCGTTATTTTTATTTCTTATTTATTTATTTCCACTGCATACTCTTTTATTTCTAAAGGAAATGAAAATAAGTTTTTAAATCTAAAAAAAAATCTTATAACTTCCGAGATTCACCCCCTCTCTCAGAACACTATGATCCTACAACAATCACCGGGCTTAGGGTTGTGGCATTGTGAATCTGTGGTGGCAGTTTGTTCTACGTGACTATCATTCCGACTGTGAGGATTTCAAGAAGTTTGTGATTGAAGATCATAGTTCATCTTTCCGACATCCACATACATCGAGATATGATAACTTATGATTATGCAATTATATATTTTCATAAGTTAACAAATCCAATTAGTTAGCTCGATGATGAATCAATAGTTTGAATTGGCTGAGCTCGATATGACGACATATATTTTATCCCATTTATTTTCTTGACGCATCATTTGAGTTATTGATCAAGGCATCCCTCTGGATAATAAATATATTCTTTTTGATATTGTCATCATCAATTTAATCTTGTCGATCGTCGAGTTATCCCTTTGAATATATTGATACACCTCTTCAAGTTTGTCCCTACAAATAAGAGTATTATGATTGAGGTGAAGATGCAACTTTCTTTTCTTAAAGCAATATTGTCCCACTCAAGTGCCTATGATTTATCGACAATTGTTATGGATCCACTTTTCATTACTCGAATGATCTTAAACATTAATTTTTATTCACTTAAGAAATTAATTTACAATAGTCTATTCACAAAATAGTCATCCAGTCCCTATTCAATTTATTGATTACATAATTAATTTTCCAATAGAAGCAAGATTTTGTTTATGTTGCAATTCAATTAAGATTTGCTAGTGTAAATTTGATGAAGACGCCTATTAATTATTTAGCTAAGAGGACAATTTTTTTTATCGATAAATGTAAATGCATTAAATTAAATAATCAAAATTACAAGTTCTTCGGATGCACAACAAGAGACTACATCAGTACCCCTCGCTTACTCTATCTATTCCTAACATTATCATACTATAAGTTGCCCATGAGTAATGTATCCAATATTCATTTAATGTTTGGATATCTAGATATAATACAAATAAAATTCTAAAAATATTATCTTAATCTTTTAAACAATCTGTTCTAACTGTATATGATGACCTTTAAAGATGTTAAGGACTCGAAGCCTCCAAATTTGATAATATATTGTGTAATTTGATAATATATTGTGTATCAGAAGTCTATCCTTTTAGCTCAAGTCCGCTAAGAAATTTCAGACTTCTTTGTGCATCCACTTGCAAGCAATTTTAAGTGCAGTCATACTCTTTGTGTTTCCAACTATGACATGATATATATATGTCCATATTCTATTGCATTAGTTGTGGGTAAAAAAAAAACAAATGATCATGAGTTTTCATATAATGGATGCATAAGTCACATCGATTATCTATCTCTAAGCAGTGGATTTAGTTGTCAAGTCCTGGAAGCATATTCGTCATTTAATCCCTTAATGATAATATTTCAAAATATATTACTGAAATCAGATATGATAAAAATATTGAAATACTTAAAATATAAAATATAATTATTTTATTAATTGTATGCATGCATAACTAAAATATAAGTCAGTAAAAGTAAAATAAATTTATGACATCCAAATCAAATTGCGACAAAATTCAAAGTGCGTAAATAAAATACGATAACAATAAAGAAAATAAATCCCCATCTCGACAATACAGTGAGACCAACACGGTAAAGGACTCTTCGAGCGACGCGAAGATAGGTCAATAGGATACGTCCTTTATCAATTAACTTGGAGGCCAAAGAAAAGGAGTGAGTACAAATTACTCAGTGGGTGTATAAAAAGATAGTGCATGATAATATAAACATAATAGAGATCAAAGGAAAGTAAACTCGAGTAACTCAAATCTCAGAGTACTAATATCATGCTGCAACAAACCTGATCAACAATATAATAAATGCAACTGTGACATACACAACCAGCCGACAACTTGCAAGAAATACATATCAATATACTGCGACAAAATCTCGTGACTCTCGAGGTGATACAAAGGGGACACTATCTGTGGGCAACAACATGCTACCATGAACGGGACTCGTGGCAGATAGACAATATATAGAGCATTGTCTGTGCACAATCACATGTTGCCACAAATGAGTCTTGTGGGCAGATAAGCAATACAAAAACTTAATGTCTACGAGCAACGACATGCTACCACGAACGGGTATCATAGGCAGATAGAGTATATAGTTATTTAGCTATGACTACACACAACTACATGCTACCACAAATGGGTCTCATGGACAGTCAATATGTAAGGTAGCTATCTAGCTACAGACGACACACGAATCCAACTATCGCTAACTTCGAACGAGTAGTCCAAGTGTATAACTCTACGGTAGATTTTCTCAACCATGAATGAGAGACATGAGACATAGGATATAACTTGATATGCCGTAGATTAGAACCAACTACCATAGGATATTAATATATTTATTCAAATGACACATCAATAAAATAAATATAATAAGTATAAATTTTATCTTTATTTTATTATAAAATATACATTTTTCTTATCAATTATCTCATAATTGATTGACACTAAAAGTTAATACTAACATAATGTCCCTAGCAGCTTGGAAGAAACTCAAAGAAAACTCATCTGGTCTTGTTGACTTATTGTCACCAATACTAATTAATAAAATCTTCTTAATCTCACACCATCTAACACATATCCATTGTTTGCTAGTTTGTAAGTCTTTTACCTGTTAAAGGGACAAATATTGTAGTTGAAGTTTTGTCTTAGATGACAAAAAGAAACAACAAAGAGAACTCTTGACATAAAATGTAATTCTTAAGAGCTTTTATCAATATGGATATCAAGTGAGCAATAACAAAATAACAAAAGCACTTTCGATGACTCAATATTGGTCATTTTCTACCATAAATAAATGTTGAAAGATTGACAATGAGAGACACTTCGGAGAAATTGATATCGACCCATGCTTCTCTCTAATTGAAAGTAATGATGGAGTTCCCATGAGGATGACGTGATGACTAAGGTACGACAATGCTTGCAGAAGTAATATAAGTCGATTTTGGAGGAAGTCTAAAATTCTTTCTTCGGCAATTTACCAAACACAGCTTCTAAAGTTCGGAAATGTCCAAAAAGCGTAGCATGGTTTCAGATTTACCAAATCGCGTACCTAATTCCCCTGTTACCCCTCCCGCCAAACAGACCTGCAATTTAATGATGAGAGAGAATTTTTATGCATCCGAACCACTACTGAAAATTCCGAACCATCTAAACGTGGTGCTGGGAATTCAAATCCCAGCACCACCTTTTTTTTTATCTGATTTCTAATTTATATCGGTCTGATTTCTAAAATATTACTGTGAATACCTAATAAAACCTTGAATATCAGAAATTTTGGCCACAAATACACAGAGGGATACTACTCAAACTCAATGGACTTGGATTGGATCGAAAAAGAGGTGAATAAGACCATCAATGGGTTTTGACCGAAACCCATTGATGGACTTAGAGGAGTCCAAATTTCGAAATCTTGACATAGACTGAAAGATCTTACAACATGAATTTTTGATATGTCGAGGAAACTTAGTTTTAATCCTCCTATCTCCTAATGGTGCCGAATTGTGAATTCCAAAGACCACTACAAATGGTGCTCGATCCTCGCAACACCACCGCGTGCCGAGAATTCCAATCCCAAAGACTGCAAGGTACCGAAATTTCAATTCCAAAGATTATACAGGCCGAATCAGAAATTCCAAAGACTACGTGGTAATCCAATCCCAGCACCACGCGGTGTCGAAATTCATCCAAAGATCACGCGGTGCCGAAATTTCAATTTCAGCACCACAGTGGTGCTAGAATTATCAATAAATTATTTAATATCTCATTAAAAACCTATGAATAAAATCATCATCCTCAAAATTAATTAAGTTGAAATTTTAAATAAAGCTCTATGGAGCTAAAGTCATAATCATATAAACTTTACAAAAACAATAAAAAATAATTAAAGGACAATTTTATTTCTTAAAAAATATTTTTAATTGAAATAGTCCGATTATTCTCCTTTTATATTTTTTGAATTATTTAAATATAATTAAAACAGAAATGAATTAAAATTGTTGTATAGTACAACGTTAGGCTATAATATTAATGTTCAACATAATATAGATCAAAAATAAATATTTATATATAATAAATATTTATGTTTTATGTAATTTCACAGGAGCAAATTCGATTTCTACATTAATAGACTATTTAATATCCATATCGAATCATATTTTTTTATCGTATTTTTCAAAAGTTTTTTTATGATTCTAATAAAAAAAAGTGTTCTATAATTTTTATAAAAAATTAAATATCAAAGAAGTTATATATTTTTAATTTATCATAAAATAATCTAATAAAATTTAAACCCCTTGCAATTCCTACTCATTACCTTTACGCCGGAAAGAAATACAAAGATTAGCAGAGTGGTGCTGGAAATAATTTGATATTTTTAATTTATCATAAAATAATCTGATAAAATTACCTTTATTAATTTGGAATTCCGACCATCGTGAATCTTTCGATCGAAATTTCAAAGGCTGACAAATGGTCTTTGAATTGAATTCGATCCGCGGTGGTGTTATAATCCCAGCACCACCACTGTGGTGTTGGGAATTTCAATCCCAGCACCACAGTGGTGCTGGAAATTCTAATTCTAGCACCACAGTGGTGTTGGAATTCTCAAAATTAATAAAGATAATTTTATCAGATTATTTTATGATAAATTAAAAATATCAAATTATTTCCAGCACCACTCTGTTAATCTTTGTATTTCTTTCCGCCGTAAAGGTAATGAGTAGGAATTGCAAAGGGTTTAAATTTTATCAAATTATTTTATGATAAATTAAAAATATATAGCTTCTTTGATATTTAATTTTTTATAAAAATTATAGAACACCTTTTTTTTATTAGAATCGTAAAAAAAAACTTTTGAAAAATACGATAAAAAAATATGATTCGATATGGATATTAAATAGTCCATTAATGTAGAAATCGAATTTGCTCCTTGTGGAAATTCGCATAAAAACATAAATATTTATTATATATAAATATTTATTTTCGATCTATATTATATTGAACATTAATATTATAGCCTAACGCTGTAACTATACAATAATTTTAATTCATTTCTGCTTTAATTATATTTAAATAATTCAGCAGTTGACATAGGCATAAAAAAAAGAGAATAATCAGGACTATTTCAATTAAAAAATATTTTTTTAAGAAATAAAAATTGTCCTTTAATTATTTTTTTATTATTTTTGTAAAGTTTATATGATTATGACTTTTAGCTCCATAGGGAGCTTTGTTTTTTATTTAAAATTTCAACTTAATTAATTTTTCCATAGGGAGCTTTGTTTTTTATTTAAAATTTCAACTTAATTAATTTTGAGGATGATTATTTTATTCATAGGTTTTTAATGAGATATTAAATAACTTATTGAATTGAAATTTCCAAAGACCTGGTGGTGCCGATTGGAACACCCCGGGATTTACAATTCCAAGACCAGCGTGCCGAATTGAAATTTCCAAAGACCATCGTAGTGCCGGGATTGGAATTCCCGACACACGCTGGTGTTGCAGGATCTCGACACCAGCTCGTGTGCCGAATTGTGAATTCGGCACGCGTACTGGAATCGAATGCAATTCCAAAGACCACTACCACTATCTTCCACCGGTTTCTTAATTTCCAATACCATTTTTTTTCGACACAAGTTAAAATTGGGAGATAGGAGGATTAAAACTAAGTTTCCTCGACATATCAAAAATTCATGTTGTAAGATCTTTCAGTATATGTCAAGATTTCAATATTTGGACTCCTCTAAGTCCATCAATGGGTTTCAGTCAAAACTCATTGATGGTCTTATTCACCTCTTTTTCGATCCAATCCAAGTCCATTGAGTTTGAGTAGTATCCCTCTGTGTATTTGTGACCAAAATTTCTGATATTCAAGGTTTTATTAGGTATTCACAGTAATATTTTAGAAATCAGACCGATATAAATTAGAAATCAGATAAAAAAAAGGTGGTGCTGGGATTTGAATTCCCAGCACCACGTTTAGATGGTTCGGAATTTTCAGTAGTGGCTCGGATGCATGAAAATTCTCTCTCATCATTAAATTGCAGGTCTGTTTGGCGGGAGGGGTAAAAGGGGAATTAGGTACGTGATTTGGTAAATCTGAAACCATGCTACGCTTTTTGGACATTTTCGAACTTTAGAAGCTGTGTTTGGTAAATTGCTGTTCTTTCTTAGATTCAGATGACCCCTACGTATCTTGCCACCACGTCAAGGTTCATAGAATCTTTCATGATTTATCTTTTTCACAATGACCATATGACAAACCGATAGAGATCGTTAGATTGATGGTTCCAACTTTTTATAAAAAGTAATGATGGAACCATCCAACTATTTGTATAACATTTACGGAGACTTTTTGAAGGCATATAATAACTATAGTAGGGCTCTATTTCATGTAAATTCTACATTTGACTAGGATGAGAAGAAAAAGAAAGGTGTCCTCACGGAGATGACGTGGTGGTTATAAGGTACGGCGATACTTGCAGAAGTGACATGGATCGATTCCGAAAGAGGTCTAAAATCCTTTTCTGGATTCAGATGACCCCACATATCTTGGTAACTACGTCAAGACCCATAGGATCCTTCGTAATTTATCTCTCTCACAATGATCGTAGAATAAATCGATAGGAACCGGTAAATTGATGGTTCCAACTTTTACAGAGAAAAAAAAGAAAGGCACTCTACCTCCTCTTAGGAGGGTACCCTCTTCCATAAAATTTTAATCTGAAAAATGACTTTAATATCATATTTGAATAAATTATAGTAGATGGAATGTCTCAAATAAAATTAGTGAGATAGAAAATTGATGAATATAATTGATAAATATGTGGAGTATTTATAATGCCCAAATATTCGATAAGTCCTATATATAAACAATGAAACTTATGTAAGAAAATATTCGATAACTTAAAAACATTACTACAAAATTCAGTGCAAACTAAAAAAATAAGAAAAATTTAAAATTATTATGAATTCATAATTTTAAAAATGATGACAATTCTATTGAAAAAAAAACTTATCTATGTATTGTTGACAATAACAATTTAGGATAAGGCTTTGCCAAATAAAAGAGAATCATTAGAAGATCTAAATTGAATAAACATGCACAATGAATTTCATATTCCAGACATACAATGAAATTTAAAAAATAATAATAATGAGATATCATGGGGAGAGATAATCTAAGGCCTATGTGGTGAAATTGACTTAGTCAATAAATATGAGTACATGTCCCCACTCCACACCTCTATGATTCCGTACCTCCACTCCTCCAGGATATCACACCCCCATATCTCCATCTTTTCTTGGTACATATATATATATTTCTCTATATAATAGGGACAGAGGGAGATAATCTCAAAGACTTTGCTCTCTCTATTCTCACTTTTCTTTACTTCTCCTTATCTGACTTGAGCATCGGAAGCGTTTCGCTGAGGTGCTCCTCAACCCCCTTTTCTTACTCGTTTTCGAGTTCTCTTAGAGTCGAATTGTTTGGATCGATCTCCAAAGATGGCTGATATCCCAAAGTCGACCTCCCGCAAGTGTGCATCTGATCTCCTGAAGCCGACCTCCCGTAAGTGTGCACCCGATATCCTGAAGTCGATCTCTCACAAGTGTCACCCAATCTTCTAAAGCGCTAGCGATGCATGACCTCTCGAAATTCGACTCATGTGACCAACCTCTTACTAAAGCTTCACTGACACGGACACCTCCGCTCTCTTGAAGTCGCATGTATGCTCAAACTAACAAAGCCTTGAAGAAGGTCGCAACACCTCAAAGACAAATCTGATATGTACTTAGCCGATCAAACGGAGTTCAACCGTGAGTATTTTGCTGAATCATCTCATCCTTTGATCCCAGACTGGATCAAATTGGTGCCATATGTAGGAAACCAAGCTGAGACGTTGAGATGGGAGACGAGAGGAAATTCAGAATGGACTACCAAATCTTGCAGAAGTACCTCTGACTCCTTTGGTTTTCATATATATGCGACATTTACTCGTCACGAGTAGAGGAGTGTCTCCCGCCGAGTTCCATTCGCAGAGCAAAGGAATGCCTCGTCCGCTCGAGCTCCGTTTGTTGAGCATAGGAGTGTCTCACCCGCCCGAGCTCCATTCGCCTAAGCTTCGCTCGTTTGAGTGTCTGCTTCTCCAAGCACATCCGACTTCAAGCACCCATTCGCTCGAATTAAGGTTAGTTTGATTTTTTTTTTCCTTTGCCTTTTTTCTTTTGATTTACTACTGTCCAAATTCATTACTTAATCCAATTTTTTTGGAGGATCAAGTTTATTCATTATTCTCTTTCCAACTCCATGAATTTTTTAGAGTCAAGGGATCGAGCTTATTTATTCTCTCCTCAACTCCGTGGATCTTCAAGAGTCGAGAATAGAACTTACTTATTCTCTTCTCGACTCCATGGATCTTTTGGAGTCGAGGATCGAGCTTACTTATTCTCTCCTCAGCTCCGTGGATCTTATGGAGTCGAGGATCAAGCTTACTTATTCTCTCCTCGATTTCGCGAATCTTCAGGAGTCGAGGATCGAGCTTACTTAATCTTTCCTCAGCTCCATGGATCTTCTGGAGTCGAGGACTGAGCTTACTTATTCTCTTCTCATCTCCGTGAATCTTCGGGAGTCGAGGATCGAG
The DNA here is from genome assembly GCA_025175895.1 of Wurfbainia villosa. Classification (NCBI taxonomy): domain Eukaryota; kingdom Viridiplantae; phylum Streptophyta; class Magnoliopsida; order Zingiberales; family Zingiberaceae; genus Wurfbainia; species Wurfbainia villosa. The sequence continues at coordinate 3,953,319 of CM045995.1, read as the reverse complement.
CTTACTTATTCTCTACTCAACTCCGCGGATCTTTAGGAGTCAAAGATCAAGCTTACTTATCATCTCTTCGACTCCACGGATCTTTGAGAGTCGAGAATCAAGCTTATTTATTCTCTCCTCGACTCCGTGGATCTTCTGGAGTATAAAAGGATCGAGTTTACTTATTCTCTCTTCGGCTCCATGGATCTTCTGGAGTTGAGAATTGAGCTTACTTATTCTCTCCTCGACTCCTCAGATTTTCTGGAGTCGAGGATCGAACTTACTTATTCTCTCCTCAACTCCACAGATCTTTTGGAGTCGATGATTGAGCTTACTCATTCTCTCCTCGACGTTGTTTATTCCCTTTAGTCTTGGAGCGAGGCATCCACCGACAATCTTCCTCTAGTCTCGGACCGAGGCGCCCACCAATTATTAATCTCCCTCTAGTCTCGGATCGAGACGTCCACCAATTTCCTTCTGGTCTCAGACCGAGGCATCCACCAACAATCTTCCTCTGGTCTTGGACTGAGGCGTTCACCAATCAATTTCCCTTTGGTCTTGGGCCGAGGCGTCCACCAATCTCTCTCTAGTTTTGGACCGAGGCATCCACTAACAATCTCTCTCTGGTCTCAGACTGAAGCATCCACCAATCTCCCTCTGGTCTCGGGCTGAGGCATCCATCAACATCTCTCTTGGTCTCAGACCAAGGCGTCCATCAGCTCATTCTCCCTTAGTCTCGGACTAAGACATCCAGTGACATATCTCTAGCTCGAGTTAAGGTGTACTTCAAAATTCTTTGTGTTCTCCAGCTTGGATATGCATATCCTTATTATTCCCTTAGTTCATACTAAGGTGTGCTTCGACATTCTTTGTATTCTCCAACTTGAGTATATGCATCCACAATAATATTCCATCGGTCTCAAAATAAGGTGGACTTTAGTATTCTCCACTTTGACATTCTTCGTATTCTCTAGCTCGGGCTTCAACATCCTTATTATTCCCTTAGTTTTGAACTAAGGCAACTTTTGATTTATTATCTCCATCTCGGACCTGGGCATCCTTATTATTCCTTTAGTTTCAAACTAAGGTGACTTTCAGTCTATTATCTCTATTTCAGGCCTCGACATCGTTATTATCCCCTTAGTCTCAAACTAAGGTGACCTTCGATTTAGTATCTCGGTCTCGGACTGAGGTGCCCTTCGACAAATCACCAATTTGGTGTCCTTGTTATTCTCTTACTTTGGGACTAAGGTGTCCATCGACATCTTTACTGATCTGTACCTTGACATTCCCACCTCGACATCTTCACCGGTCTCCACCTCCATAGCAGATGTCACAATTGTACGTTATTTTATGTTCAATACAAGTCTAGTCAGTCGGACTTATACTTCTTTCAACTAGACTAACAGGAGATAACTATGATGGGGAGAGTAATCTAAGGTATATGTGGCGAGGTTGACTTAGTCAACAAATATGAGTACATGTCCCCACTCTACGCCTCCATGATTCCGTACCTCCACTCCTCCAGGATATCACACCCCCATATCTCCATCTTTTCTTGGTACATATATATATATTTCTCTATATAATAGGGACAGAGGGAGATAATCTCAAAGACTTTGCTCTCTCTATTCTCACTTTTCTTTACTTCTCCTTATCTGACTTGAGCATCGGAAGCGTTTTGCTGAGGTGCTCCTCAACCCCCTTTTCTTACTCGTTTTCGAGTTCTCTTAGAGTCGAATTGTTTGGATCGATCTCCAAAGATGGCTGATATCCCAAAGTCGACCTCCCGCAAGTGTGCATCTGATCTCCTGAAGCCGACCTCCCGTAAGTGTGCACCCGATATCCTGAAGTCGATCTCTCACAAGTGTCACCCAATCTTCTAAAGCGCTAGCGATGCATGACCTCTCGAAATTCGACTCATGTGACCAACCTCTTACTAAAGCTTCACTAGAGGCCGACCTACGGACACCCGACCTCCGCTCTCTTGAAGTCGCATGTATGCTCAAACTAACAAAGCCTTGAAGAAGGTCGCAACACCTCAAAGACAAATCTGATATGTACTTAGCTGATCAAACGGAGTTCAACCGTGAGTATTTTGCTGAATCATCTCATCCTTTGATCCCAGACTGGATCAAATTGGTGCCATATGTAGGAAACCAAGCTGAGACGTTGAGATGGGAGACGAGAGGAAATTCAGAATGGACTACCAAATCTTGCAGAAGTACCTCTGACTCCTTTGGTTTTCATATATATGCGACATTTACTCTGTTCGCTGAGTAGAGGAGTGTCTCTCCTGCTCGAGTTCCATTCGCAGAGCAAAGGAATGCCTCGTCCGCTCGAGCTCCGTTTGTTGAGCATAGGAGTGTCTCACCCGCCCGAGCTCCATTCGCCTAAGCTTCGCTCGTTTGAGTGTCTGCTTCTCCAAGCACATCCGACTTCAAGCACCCATTCGCTCGAATTAAGGTTAGTTTGATTTTTTTTTTCCTTTGCCTTTTTTCTTTTGATTTACTACTGTCCAAATTCATTACTTAATCCAATTTTTTTGGAGGATCAAGTTTATTCATTATTCTCTTTCCAACTCCATGAATTTTTTAGAGTCAAGGGATCGAGCTTATTTATTCTCTCCTCAACTCCGTGGATCTTCAAGAGTCGAGAATAGAACTTACTTATTCTCTTCTCGACTCCATGGATCTTTTGGAGTCGAGGATCGAGCTTACTTATTCTCTCCTCAGCTCCGTGGATCTTATGGAGTCGAGGATCAAGCTTACTTATTCTCTCCTCGATTTCGCGAATCTTCAGGAGTCGAGGATCGAGCTTACTTAATCTTTCCTCAGCTCCATGGATCTTCTGGAGTCGAGGACTGAGCTTACTTATTCTCTTCTCATCTCCGTGAATCTTCGGGAGTCGAGGATCGAGCTTACTTATTCTCTACTCAACTCCGCGGATCTTTAGGAGTCAAAGATCAAGCTTACTTATCATCTCTTGACTCACGTATGTTTGAGAGTCGAGTATCTAGCTTATTTATTCTCTCCTCGACTCCGTGGATCTTCTGGAGTATAAAAGGATCGAGTTTACTTATTCTCTCTTCGGCTCCATGGATCTTCTGGAGTTGAGAATTGAGCTTACTTATTCTCTCCTCGACTCCTCAGATTTTCTGGAGTCGAGGATCGAACTTACTTATTCTCTCCTCAACTCCACAGATCTTTTGGAGTCGATGATTGAGCTTACTCATTCTCTCCTCGACGTTGTTTATTCCCTTTAGTCTTGGAGCGAGGCATCCACCGACAATCTTCCTCTAGTCTCGGACCGAGGCGCCCACCAATTATTAATCTCCCTCTAGTCTCGGATCGAGACGTCCACCAATTTCCTTCTGGTCTCAGACCGAGGCATCCACCAACAATCTTCCTCTGGTCTTGGACTGAGGCGTTCACCAATCAATTTCCCTTTGGTCTTGGGCCGAGGCGTCCACCAATCTCTCTCTAGTTTTGGACCGAGGCATCCACTAACAATCTCTCTCTGGTCTCAGACTGAAGCATCCACCAATCTCCCTCTGGTCTCGGGCTGAGGCATCCATCAACATCTCTCTTGGTCTCAGACCAAGGCGTCCATCAGCTCATTCTCCCTTAGTCTCGGACTAAGACATCCAGTGACATATCTCTAGCTCGAGTTAAGGTGTACTTCAAAATTCTTTGTGTTCTCCAGCTTGGATATGCATATCCTTATTATTCCCTTAGTTCATACTAAGGTGTGCTTCGACATTCTTTGTATTCTCCAACTTGAGTATATGCATCCACAATAATATTCCATCGGTCTCAAAATAAGGTGGACTTTAGTATTCTCCACTTTGACATTCTTCGTATTCTCTAGCTCGGGCTTCAACATCCTTATTATTCCCTTAGTTTTGAACTAAGGCAACTTTTGATTTATTATCTCCATCTCGGACCTGGGCATCCTTATTATTCCTTTAGTTTCAAACTAAGGTGACTTTCAGTCTATTATCTCTATTTCAGGCCTCGACATCGTTATTATCCCCTTAGTCTCAAACTAAGGTGACCTTCGATTTAGTATCTCGGTCTCGGACTGAGGTGCCCTTCGACAAATCACCAATTTGGTGTCCTTGTTATTCTCTTACTTTGGGACTAAGGTGTCCATCGACATCTTTACTGATCTGTACCTTGACATTCCCACCTCGACATCTTCACCGGTCTCCACCTCCATAGCAGATGTCACAATTGTACGTTATTTTATGTTCAATACAAGTCTAGTCAGTCGGACTTATACTTCTTTCAACTAGACTAACAGGAGATAACTATGATGGGGAGAGTAATCAACGAACGAGTAATATCGTTTTACAGAAATAGTATTGAACACTAACCTCGACGAGCTCATATCAGTTTGCATCCTCCCGATGGAAAACACTGTATACACCGACAACAATCATAAACCGATATTGGTGTAAACTGATATGACTGTGATCAACGACATCCCGACCATCGTTCCACCTGCAAAGAAGCCGGAGAAGTTCAACGGAGCTGACTTCAAACGATGATAGCATAAAATGTTGTTCTATCTGACGATGCTAAACCTCGTAAGATTTTTGTGTGAAGACCCGCCAGCTGCTAAGGAAGATGATTTCAATAGTAAGGCTACTTGCGATGTGTGGTCGAATGAAGATTTTCTGTGCCGCAACTACATCCTCAACGCATTAGACAACTCATTGTATAACGTGTATAGTCCGATGGAGACGACAAAATCTCTTTGGAAATCACTAGAAAAGAAATACAAAATAGAAAACGTCGGATTGAAGAAATTTATAGTCGGTCGATTTTTGTATTTCAAAATGATAGATTTCAAGAGTGTGACATCTCAAGTCCAAGACATGCAACTGATTATGCATGATCTAGATGTCGAAGGCACGAAGCTAAACGAGTCGTTCAAAGTAGCCACGTTAATCGAGAAACTCTCTCCGTCATGGAAGTATTTCAAAAATTACCTCAACCGCAAGCAAAAGGATATGAGACTTGAAGATCTGATCCTGAGGCTACGAATAGAGGAAGATAATCGAAAGTTATCCGACTCTAGAGGAACGAAGCGGGCTATCGACGAGATGTCTAATCTGGCTGAGCCAAATACCAAGAAGTCAAAACAATACAAAAAGAAGGCTCAAGGCAAGAAGTTCAAGGGCTTGTGCTACAACTGCGGAAAGTCAGGACACGTGTCCAAAGACTGCAGACACCCGAAGAAACCAACCAAGGGTCAGAAGGATAATGCGAACCAGGTTGCAACTTCTGATGACATGGAAATGGATCTCATTGTGGTTATATTTGAAACCAACACGGTGGTAGACAACCTGATGCAGTGGTGGATCGATACTGGAGCAACACATCATATCTATTCTGATAAGGTGATGTTCTCCAAGTATACTTCGATAAGTGGAAGAAAGCTCTATATAAGCAATTCCACGACATCCCCAATTGTCGGACTCAGAAAAGTTGTTCTGAAAATGACGTTTGGAAATGAGCTAACGCTCATTGATATGCTCCATGTTCTCGACATCAGGAAGAACCTAGTTTCTGGATCGACACTTGTTAAAGTCAGGTTTAGACTAGTGTTCCAATCAAACAATTTCGTACTTATGAAGAATGGTGTCTTCATAGGTAAGGGGTACTTGGAACAGAGTCTGTTCAAAATAGTTGTAATGACTGTACACATGAATTTGATGGTAATAAAATAAAAGTTTCCAGCTACGTTGTTAAGTGTTTTAATTTATGGCATGATCGACTTGGGCATGCCAATAATAATACTCTAAAATGTCTCGTCAAATTAAATTTATTACCAAACATCAATATTGACAAAACACACAAATGTGAAGTGTGCGTAGAAGCAAAAATGATGAGACTACCCTTTCATTCGATGGAAAGGTCAACGATTCCTCTAGAGTTAATAATACATAGTGATCTATGTGACTTAAAATTTGTGCAAACTAGACAAGGTAAAAAGTATTGTATTACTTTTATCGATGACTACACGAGGTTCTGTTATGTCTTTCTTTTAAGAAGTAAAGACGAAGCCTTAGAGACATTCAGAACCTATAAAACAGAAGTTGAGAATCAACTTGATAAATGAATTAAAATAATTCGTAACGATAGAGGTGGAGAATATGGTTCATCGTTTGATAAGTATTGTTCAGAATCTGACATTATCTATCAGATAACGATGCCTTACTCACCTCAATCGAATGGTGTTACCGAACATAAAAATCGGACACTAAAGGAAATGATGAATGCCTTATTGATAAATTCAGACTTACCCCAAAACTTATGAGGGGAAGCCATATTATCGGCAAATCACATTCTCAATAAAATCTCTCACAAGAAAAATGATAAAATACCATATGAACTATGGAAATACCGCAAACCATCGTACAAATACTTGAAAGTGTGGGGGTGCTTGGTAAAAGTCAAAGTACCCAAGCTAAAGCAAATAAAAATCGGACCTAAAACATTCAATGCAATATTTATCGGATATGTGCAAAATAGTAGTGTATATCATTTCATAGTTCACAAATTAGACATTCCTAATATTCATGTGGGAACAACCATAGAATCTCAGAATGCGATATTCTTTGAAAATGTATTCCCAAATAAGAAGAGAAACACTCAAAGTGATAACAACGGAATGACGTTTCTGAACTTAGTTATCATAAAAGGACTATTGACTATTAAAGCGAAGAGCCATGTCGGAGTAAATGGGCTAGAGTTGAGAAATTGTTCGGGCCAAATTTCATGACTTTTATGACAGAAACTGACCCAAGAACATTAAGTGAAACTCTCTCTAGTCCCGACGTCCCATTGTGGAAAGAAGTTGTCAATAGTGAAATTGAGTCCATCATGAATAACCATACTTGGGAATTAATGAACCTTTCTTCTGGTTCTAAACCATTAGGTTGTAAGTAGATACTAAAATGCAAGTATAAAGCTGATGGATCGATTGACAAGTATAAGGCTAGACTTGTAGTCAAAGGGTACAAGCAAAAGGAAGGTCTTGATTATTTTGATACCTACTCATCGGTGATAGGATTATGTCCATATGAGTACTGATAGTCATCGTAGCATTGTATGATTTTGAAATACATCAAATGGATGTTAAAACTATATTCTTAAATGGTGAGTTGGAAGAAGAAATCTATATGGAGCAACCCGAGAGATTTGTAGTTCCAGGAAAAGAGGAAAAGGTGTGTCAATTTGTTAAGTCATTGTACGGACTTAAACAAGCATCTAAACAATGACACGAGAAATTTGACAAAATAATGTTATCAAACTAATTCAAAATAAATGAATGTGACAAATGCATTTATGTCAAAGACGCACCTAAAGGTCATGTAATCATCTATCTATACGTAGATGATATGCTTATAATGGGCAATAATCATGAATACAAAGAAAATGTTGACCAAAAATTTCGATATGAAAGATATAGGTCGAGCAGATGTTATATTGGGAATTAAAATTCTCAGGACATCGGAGGGGATAGTTTTGACACAATCCCATTATGTAGAATCGGTGTTGAAAAAGTTCAATGCAGACGATCTCTCTACAGTGAAAACACCTATGGATCTAAGTCAACACTTAGCTAAAAATCGAGGTGAGCCCATATCGTTATTAGAATATTCTCGGATAATAGACAGCTTGATGTATCTCACAAATTGCACACGTCCGGATATTACCTGTGCGGTCAACAAGCTGAGTCGTTTTACAAGTAATCCAAATGACACCCATTAGAAAGCACTGATGCGAGTTCTTAGACATTTGAAATATACTATGAACTATGGATTACATTACAGAAAATATCATGCTATCTTGGAGAAATATTGTGATGCTAATTGGATATCAGATACAAAAGATTCCAAATCCACTAGTGGATATGTATTCATGATTGGTGGGGGAGCGGTATCTTGGAAATTCACTAAGCAAATGTGCATTGCTCGGTCAATAATGAAATTTGAGTTTATAGCACTAGACAAAGCAGCTGAATAGTTGTGGAATGTCTTGGAAGATATTCCAAGCTGGACGAAACCTATGCCCATCGTACTTATACACTGTGATAGTCAATCGACGATTGGAAGGGCACATAGTAGTATGATAATGTTAAGTCACGACATATGCGTCGTAGACACAATACCATTAGACAGTTGATCTTGAATGGAGTGATTGCAATCGATTATGTCAAGTCCAAAGATAATTTGACAGATCCTCTTAAGAAGGGGCTAAGTCGAGATCAAGTATATTGCTCGTCAAGAGGAATGAGATTAAAAATCTACAACTAAAATGAATGCAGCAGTAATCCAACCTTGTTGACTGGAGATCCCAAGATCTTGATTCAATGGGACAACGAAGTTACAGAAGTCGTGTTATAGCACACAAGATATATTATCTCTATATCAATCCTAGGATGAACATGTGTTGTCCTACCACATGTAGTGAGGTTAAGTTTATGCTTTTAATGATTTCTATACCTTTATAAGGTGGAGTATGGTAGGATACTCTTGATAGAAGTGTCACCTATGTGAGTGTGAAGACAGGTCGCTTCAATGAAACACTCATGAATCCAAGATGGTGTCCATGGCCGAAATGGAACCGACCATGAGAATCAAAAGTAGGTAAGATAAGTCTTTGTGTGGGTATTATTGTCTCAATATACACAAACAACTGAGCAGTTCAAGATATCATGTTCACTGCGCAGCCTAGTATGCTCGATAGCATTCCACTACGAAAGGTTCAAAGCCACAAGCTACCTCTCCCGATGCATCGACTTATCGATTGGACTCTTGTAAAGTGTCAGCATGCATACATGCATTAATTTCCATTCATGTGAGGGATTGTTGGATATTTGGTCTTAATGACCAATATGGTTTTGAAAAATCGAGGTGTCATCAATCGATGAAAGTCTGAATAGACTTCAAAATCGAAATCTATGTTTCACATAGATGAATTTAGACTATTAATTTGCTCAAAACTGATTATGGATGAATGAGAAATTAATGATATAAAGTCAGCCCAAAATAATATTAATTGCATATTAATGTTATAAAAGGAAGTAGATGGAGAATAGTCCTACATCGAAAATTCCAAAGTGGATTTACTTCCTTATATGTGTTGTTGTGCTAATGAAGTTAACACAACAAGCACAGATGCTCTCTTCTAACAGGCAAGCAGGTGCTCGCTCGCGAGCCTCGCAGCCACTCATGCGCAGCGCTGACATTAGTGCACTTTGCACTTTGCATCATCGCGAGGAGCTCTGAGGAGCTTAAATTTATGCTCCAGGTGACAGGACAATGTCTATGTGGCACTTGGGTAATGTGTTGTGCTTATATGGCACTCAGTTGGGGCAAAGAGAGATGATTGTAATACTGATTGTGCAGACAACAGATGGTAGCCGTTGGATCGAAGAGGAATGATGGATCGCAAGTGACGCGATCTGGAGCGTTGATCGCGAAGAGTTGCGATCTGATCGTTGGTGATGAAGGTTGATCTGGAGCGTTGATCGAGTGGATCACTGCATCTAGATCTGCAGCTGAGATCAAAGGGCAATCTGAAAGGTTACAACTCTCCAGATCGAATGACCCAGATGCATTCTGACCAAAGGATGTAGCTAATCAATAAAGGATACCTCACCTCTTCACAATGTATAAATAAGACCCTCTAGATGATGGAAAAACTCACTCAAACACTCAAATCAACTCAAGTTCTCATCCATCCATCCCATCTTCTGCATCCAGAGTCCAAAAAGCCTACGACAAGGTTCATAGGTCTCGGAATTTGTAGTGCTGCGATTCCGAGATGTCGTCGTTGTATCTTGGAAAATGAATTATTGTTATCCGTAAGCACCTGCAGCGAAACAATATCATTTTATAGAAATAGTGTTGAACACTAGCCTCGACGAGCTCATATCAATTTGCATCCTCTCAATGGCAGACACTATATACACCGACAACAGTGTCCACTTTGATTCTAAATTCTTATAGATTTATTTTTGGACTTTATCAAAAGGTCTCATATGAAGATATTTTCATTTTATAAGTCCATGATCTTTTTTATATCTTTCTAATGTGGAACTTTGATAATACTCTCAATGATGCGGATACGCGAATTTTTCCACCTTCCCTTAGTGCGGAAAGAGATAACATCAAGGAGGATTAGGGTTCTTTCCGACCGCAACAGTAATAAAAGTGAGTGAACGATGAAGAATCAAGCACAAAGAGCAAATGACACGGGGTTTAATGTGGTTCAAAATTTCAATTCCTACTCCACGGAGTGAGCTCTAGAGCGAGCTGCGGTGCCAAAGCACTTTCACTATGGAACTTCTCCTTTTTGAAAATATTTCTAGATGTGGAGGAAAACCCCTTACAACTCCAACAAGGTACAAAATAGATAGATAGAATCCACTTCAAAAGTTTCCCCCCTCTTTTTCTTCTCCCCCTCCGGTAGACAATCTTTCTCCCCTTCCGATAGACGACCTTTCTCCCTTCTTCTCCTCGGATGTGATGTGGATTCCTCCTCCTCCTCGAATGTGATGTGGATTCCTCCCTCTCCTCAGATTGCCTCTCGTTCAATGGAATTAGGATCAAAAAATTCCCTTTCTCTCTTCTTCCTCCTTGGCTTTTATCTTCCTCCTTCCCCGTCAGCTGTGATGTAATGAACTATTCCCATCACCGTTCACGTGGAGAGCTCTTTTTTCTTGGAGAATAATTTTTTTAAGAAGATAAGGAGTGGAGGCTTCTGTGAATATTGTGTGGAGTCCTAGTTTGTTATATTATATAACAAACTCTCATAAGTTAACGCCTCGAGAAGTGTTATGCCTCTCTTCTTCACCCTCTCTTCCTTCTCGGTCCCCGCTCGGCGGGATCCTTCTAGTTCATATGAACCAAGGCATATGCTACTTATTGATATCTAGACCCACTTTAGTTATAAGACTCATTCCCTTATGCTTTCCGTCTCTCCCCGAGTCACCCCCAGACTTGTGCCCCAGGTTATCCATCTGGTTTCCTTTCGATCTTAGAACTTATCTGCCTTGTCCTACGTCTTCAATCTATCAACTCGGTCAACTCGCTTAGGTCGAGTCTAGCCAGTTCAGATAGTGTTTCACGCATGATATTCTTCATCTCAATTCCTAAAGTAGGTTACTGCGGTATCACTCAATAATCTCCTTCTCAAACAAATGACCATATTGGGTCCCTATCAAGTTCATCCGTCCTCGAAGGACTTTCTATGCTTGATGTATGATCCTCAACCCATTAGGTCTTCCTGTCAGTTGTCCAGTCCTCCTAACCTAATTGAATTTCTTGCCTGATGTATGACTCACCAGGTCTTCTTGTCAGTTGTCCGATCATTCTGACATAATTGGACTTCCTGTATAGTATTTGATTCTCTTGATCCGGATATGAGTCTCTACTTCCTTCGTTCGAGGTTATTATTCCACCCACATAACTCGATTTGGACTATGACTTTGATATCAATTATTATGTCCGATGAAATTCATATATCTCTATAATGATATGATATTGCCCACTTTAAATTTAAATTCTCATGAATTTATTTTTGAACTTTTATGTCAATGGAGATATTTTTTATCTTATAAGTCCATGATCTTCTTTATATCTTTTCAACGTAAAATTTTGATTGTACTCTCAACACCAATGACTGATGATTCAATCAATTTTACATCTCTACTTACCTCTCACAAACCGCAACGAAGGGATTTTATATTGGCCATGTTTTCCTGACACAAAGGAATTCGTAATAATGGCCGCAGGGTGACAAATTCTCAAAATAAATTAAATCGGAGACTTGTTTTCTATTTGGGTATTTGAAGATACCATCAATTATTTAAATGATACTCTTGAATCAGACAAAATCAAAGAAATGCCAAATCGATCTACCAATTCCTTGGGCAATATCAAGGCATAAGTGACATTATTTCCACTAAAGTTTGAGAAATGATTGGATGAACTAATTTTCCTACTGGTTTCTTCAAGACAAGAAGAATATATTTAGGACAAAAAGAATAAAGGTGTTCATATTGTCCCACAAGTAGGTCATCCATCATATCGTTAAACTCAAATAATTTATTTAAAACCCCCAAATCCTTGACTAATCTTTGATTTGCCTGCCACAAACATTACAAGGACCAAATTAATAATCCATCAAATAAACAAATAAAGTGAGCTGTATTGTTATTTAATGGGGGCAACTAAATCTCACCAACTATAGCTAATATGATTCCTTTGCCTACTACTGACATCATTGCATGCCAACGTACGTATATGTTTTCACCAAAAGTGCATTTAATGTATATAATTAATTCAATTACTTTTGCACTTACTGATAGTATTTTAATCTTCTTTTATTGTTTGCCAAAGTTAACTCTGAATTAGCATAACTTTAACTGAACCATGCGTTTATACTAAGTTTGTTATTTAAGATAAGCTTGAATTAATTAATGATTTTACACAAAATTTAATCATGCACAAAATCCTAGGATCCTCAAGTAGTCGAGGAAATAGTATGCATGCATGCTGAGCAATATAATACATATTTTTTTTGGCGAAAAGGCAATGTAATGTACGTAACATGTATATTTTACACCATAATGATGGACAGAGCATGTGAAAGAGATACGCCCACGTCGAGGGATGCACTGATGCATGCATGGGAGGACCTATTGGATTCGGTCGTCCACCCACTAGATCAGCCGCCGATTTCGGCTTTGCGCCGCCATGCACCCCGACGTACGTATCAGTACACTCTTATATTACATCCTGTGTGTTCTTCCGGAGGCACACCACGAGGCGTTGGACGGTGCTGCATGGCTGGCATGGACAAGCAAGTGATATATATATATATATACTTGGTGATGTCCTGAACGTTTGTGCTTCGGCGTTTGCACATGATGATAGACCCCCTCGGGGCGCATATATAGTGTTTGGTATCTCCTGTGCACTATTCACATCCGTAACTGTGCAGGTCCCCTCACACATAGTAAATTCATTGTGCATGTTAACAGTGAATTTACTGTTCACATACAAACGCAGACATACACGTACAATCACGGATTTAATCGGTGCACAGGAGAACAAAATATTATATATATTTGGAAGGCTAAATACTAAAATAAAATTGTCTTAATTAAAAATAAATAAATAAATAGTAATCACTTATGAGTTGAAGGAGTCATGGCTCGGACTTCCCTCCTAAATTCTATGCTAGATCCGCCCATGTATATGTATCTTGAGCATCACAATTTGCATAACTCATGGAGCATTTAGCAAAAATAGTAAATGAAAATACACAGTGTTTTTTACAAGAAAAATTTTTGCTCGACGGAGCTCGGCATCTCTATCGAACAGTTGGAACCGAAGTCTGACCGAATCACGGTCGAATTTCGATCGAACCACAACCCCGAAATCAACTGTGATTGTGATCGCTAGTGGTTGTGAACTAGCAACCGTAATTCAGACATATTCGGACCACAATCTAGTCGAAATCTAGTTGCATTTCGACTAACACCGTATTGAGATCGAATTTCGACCAGATCATGATTGGATTCCTATCGGAATCAACCGCGATTATGGTTGCGACGTTGACAGTTGCAATTCGACTAAATTTCGATCGCAATCCGAACAGAATCCAACCATGATATATGTGGTCGGTAGCGACGATCCTGACAGACTTAGGAGTTGGGCTATAGTGCTCACTAGAGAAGGAATCACAGGCGGGAACCATTGTACATTTTCTATTTACTGTGCAATTGTGATAAATCGGACGGTGGAGATCGTGTTACGCATGAGCCACACACAGATCGATGCTTAGGATATCAGAACTTTCTCTTTCTATATGTAGTAATTGGAGATACACAATGTCAAGCACAAATGATGGAGGCACACAACGTGGCCCGTGAGGAGGGGGTAGCGACTGTCGGATGGCGAAGGCATCAATAATTCCTTGGCCATTGCCATGGCCGTGAGCCTTCGGTGTGATCACAAGGTCTAGTTCTAGACTCTGGCACAACCGTGAGGCATAGTCGATACCTCTGCCGCCACTACGAGCCTCGATTTGGCCGAGATCCGAATGTGATCGGGCGACAATGATGGTGCGATTCAACTGCTACCGTCGATAATGGTGAAATTCCTGCACGATGGCAATGGCGCAGATCGCGGTGAGAGGGATAATGCAAATGACTTGACTGGGTGTCACATCCCGGGGGCATATTCGTCATCAAAAGATGGAGGAGCCCCTTAGTGACGATATTCCAAAATATATTACTGGATCCAAATATAGTAAAAACTTTGAAATAATCGAAAATAAAAAATATAATTATTTTATTAACTGCATACATGCATGACTAAAATATAAGTCACTAAAAGTAAAATAAGTTTATGACATCCAAATCAAATTGCGACAAAATCTAAAGTGCATAAATAAAGTGTGATAACAATAAAAAAATAAATTGGCATCTCGACGATGCAGTGGAACCAACACGACAAGGAACTCTCTGAGCAACACGAGGGCAGGTCAATAGGACACATCCTCTATTAGCTAACCTGGAGGTCAAAGAAAAGAGTGAGTGAGTACAAATCACTCAGTGAGTGTATAGAAAATAGTGCATGATAATATAAACATAATGGAGGTCGAAGGAAAGTAAACCCAAATAACCCAAACCTTAGAGTACCGGTATCAATCTGTAACTAACTTGGTCAGCCATATAATAAATGCACTTATGACATACACAATCAACTACAATCTTGCAAGAAATACACATCAAGATACTGCGACAAAGCCTCGTAGCTCTTGAGGTAATATAAAGGGGCACTATTTGCGGGTAACAATATGCTACCACGAATGAGACTCGTGGATAGATAAGCAATATACAGAGCACTATTTGCGCGCAACGACATACTACCACGAATGAGTCTCGTTGGCAGACAAACAATATAAAGACTCAATGTCTGTGGGCAACGACATGCTACCACGAACGGATCTCGTGGGCAGACAGAGTATATAGTTATCTAGCTATTGACTACACACAACAACATGCTTCTACGAATGAGTTTCGTAGGCAGTCAAAGTATATAACTATCTATTTATCGATTGCACGCAACAACATCCTACAATGAATGAGTCTCGTTGGCAGTTGATTATCTTAGGTTGTTAAGCCTAGGGTTATCCAACACATCTAGCAAGAAACGTCTATCTGTTGGAGATCATTGGAACGCTAGAGGGGGTGAATAGCATCGTGCTATGTGTCGATGGAATACGTTCGCGTGTTCGTCTACAATTTTCATTAGCGTGCAGCGGAAATAAAAGAAATAATTCAATAACAAAATAAGACAAACACGAACACAAGAATATAACGTGGTTCGGAACCGAACGGTTCCTACTCCACGGATCGAGCTCTAAAGAGCTATAGTGATGCACATGCACTCACTAATCACAAATACTCCTTCTCGGCACAAGTCGGAGGCGGAGAAACCTCTTACAAACTATTCTTACAACAATAAGAAATGGATACAAGCAATTACAACAATGAAATACAATGCAAGTAAAGAAAACTACTTTACAATTGCTCTTTGAATGCTAGATCACTTGGTTGCTTGAAATCAACTTAGAGACCCTGATTTGCAGCAGCAAATCACTCCAAATGCCCTCAAGAACTTCTTGGCTTTTTCTCCTCCACGAGCTCCTTTAAGTCGATCGCCGGACTATCACCGACCGATCACACTGTTGCTGTGAGACAACGGTGTAATCCACGTTGAAAAAATCCAACGGCTAGGACATCAGTCGACTGATCATGGCCATCACCGATGTTCGCTTATCATCACCGATCCGCCGACCGCCGGGTCGAGTGAGACTCCATTCTCAGGCCCAAAACTCGAGCATCACGATCGATCACAAGATCACGACCGCCGAGCCAACAAATAATGCCCTCCTTCGACAATGACCATCGACACATCCCGCAGTCAAACCCTAGTTGACTCTCACCAGTCGACTGTCATATGACACCAGTCAACTGGCATACCTCAAACATGAGGTTTTAGCCCAAGTATGATTCCCTCATACTTGCTAGACCACCCTTAGCCTAGACCTAAGCCTTCTAGACACCTCCATCAGTCTCACGCCTCTCGGATCCCACCAAGTCATCCATGACTTGTTCATCCATCGCGCTAGCCTTCAGGTACTTCCATCGGCTATGTCATGCTAACGATATCTACACCGCCAAGACACATTGGACTTACGCTGCCAAGACTCCGCTTGGACTTTACGCCGCCAACCATTGGACTTATGCTATCAAGACTCAAGCTTGGACTTTACGTCGCCAATATCAAACCCCTTGGACCTCTCAAATGTCAAGACTCAAGCTTGGACTTTCCTTGCCAACCCATGATGGACTTTCCATGCCAAGACCTATGCTTGAACTTTTCCTTGTCAACCCATGTTGGACTTTCCATGCCAAGACCCATGCTTGGACTTTCCCAAATGCCAAGTGTCCTACTTGGACTTTTCCTTGTCAACCCGTGTTGGACTTTCCATGCCAAGACCCATGCTTGGACTTTCCCAAATGCCAAGTGTCCTACTTGGACTTTCCCATGACAATCACATTGTCATATATTTTTGTTGAACATCAAAATATCTCTCAAGTCAAATTCGAGTCCTGGTCAATCGTGACCTGGGTCGATTGCACCAACAATCTCCCCCTTTTTGATGTTTGATAAAAACCAAATAAACCATTGAGTTAGACCATCTAACTCAAACCAATCATCCCCATCAATTTTCCCAATTGATGTCATTCTCTCAATAAGATCTTCCCCAAAACATTCTCTCCCTTTTTGACTAACATCAAAAAGATTCTCTCCAAGGAGGTCAATGTCTCATGTCCCAATGAGATCTTACAATCTCCCTCTTGGTCCAAACATATCTAGGATGCCTACCATCTTCCTAGTAATAAGTCTCATATCACTCAAGAGAGGCAATCCTATACACTCTCCCAATTTCCAAATTTGGTATCTCAAAATCTCATTTTCCCCCTCATGAGGAAAAATATCATCCATCATCCCATGATGGATACCTCCCCCTAAAGGCTTACTCCCCCCTGACCATTGCACCAACAATGTCCTTGGAAAGTCCCTAAGCCAATAGGAACTCTAAACCATCAAAAATAAGGTTCAAAGTTCAAACATGAACTCTCCACACCTTAAATTTGATACATCACTCTAACCAACTCTCCTAATCCATATCCAATAGATTTTCACCCTTTCTAATGCTTCCCAAAGCATATCCTAGGGTTAGGAGTGGCTAGGGACCTTTACCATAGCTGAAATTGGGCTAACAAATCTTGTTTTCCCGAAATCAACATTAGCAGTCGACTCTCTCAGCTACCAGTCGACTGCCACCCTAATCAGTCGACTGATAACTGAAATATCAGAATTTCAATTATCAGAAATAAAATTCGAAAAATCATAAATAATTATACGTAAATAAAAAATTCATGAAAATTCATATGTATAATACTTATGACACATACAATGGGTGAAAATTATTTTACCTATAAAATATCGAAATTGATACAAAATCCAAAAGTGAATAAAAACTTCTAAGTTTTGGCTTACTTTGTATCAATTTCATCAATAGTGATTGCTATCAAAAGATAAACTTCACCAAGGTTTTTCAAAAGGATTTTAAAATGTTTTCAAAATCTTATTTTGGATCATATTCCTTGGGCTCAATGTACATGACTTGTACACAAGCTTTTCCAATGATCCACCACTAATATAAGATGAGTTTTAGTTCATCTAGATGCAAAAACTATGCACCTTGAACTTAACTCATATCCTAGCATCTCACATGTCTCTAGGGTGTATAAATACACATACATGTCAATGTAATGTGAGATGTGGGTTTTGTTCTCCCTAATATAGGGTTTCATGTATTTTTTAAGGCAATTCTACTTGATTCCTTTATAAATGGGACTCCAAGTCATGTCATTGTCCTTAAATCAATTTTAATCAATTTAAATGCATGAAATGATCATGGCATAATGATAGCAATAATTAAGCATGACCAATGATCATGATGTCATGACATATGATTAAATCTAAAAACACATGACATTTAATCCTTAATCTTAAACATGATCATGACATATAAATGATAAAAATAAACATGATATCATGACATGTTATATGGCAAACAAAGCATGACAAATAAAATATATAGGTATAATAATACCTAAATTTTAATGTTAATTGTCATTTGATATAATTAAATATATTTTACCATATTATCACTTTTCTCCCTAGTGTGCCAAAAACTCAAAATGGCACACTATGACTCTAAAACCTAAATTGTGCCAATTTGATCATTTTATAAAACTTCTCAAGATATATTGGAACATCCTAAAATCTTTTAGGATCATAAATCAAATTTATTTCTAAGGTATCCATAACTTTGAAAATATCCTAAAGTGCCACCTTAACAATGGTTGAGTTGACTACCCATCCAATCAAAGTTGGCACACCCTAAACCCATCTAACATGAGTCAATCATGCTCTTAGGAACCCAAAACCTATTTGAGCTCCTAGGGTTTACTAGGTATTCCTTAGGGATAACCTCCCTAGATACCTTCTTAATGACCCTTCTAGGCTTGTTAGTCTTGGTCATTGTGGTCTTACCTAGGTTGACTCTAGGGGTAACTCCCCTTGCAACCTTCTTAGCGGCTACCCTAGGTTTCCTTGAAACCCTAGCCACTAGGCACACACCATGGTCAACTCTAGGGATGACTTCCCTTGTGACTTTGGCTTTCCTAGACCTAGTTTGTGTTCCATAATCAAATGGAACACTATGATAAGCCACCTTGGGCTTAGGTTTGTGACCCAAACCTTTCTTGCCCTTGGTTGACTTTTGTCCCTTAGGTCCTAGGTGTTGACTTTGAGTTCTAGACCTAGAAGTTTGACCATTTGACCATTTAAATTGATTTTAAATGTTTGCAAGGGTCTTCTCAAGTTTCTCAAGCCTTGACCTCAAGGCTTGATTTTCTAACTCTAATTGTCCAATTTTTGAAGTTTGATTTGGTCTTTGGGCATTGTCCTTTCTAGGCATATGCCTAGTCCATTTGGGGTTAAAACCTAGGTGTTCTCTTATTTTCTTTGATAGATTCCCTAGGTAAAATATTTTTAGGGACATTAATCCCAAATTTCTCCTTATTCCTAAGGTTTACACTCTTAGCACCTAGACAAAAATATTTGTTATTACTCTTAGCATGCTTTTCATGATAAATAGCAAGTGAATTGAAATTTCTAGCATGCTTTTGTCTATTAACTAAAATAGGAGCATTATTAAAATAATATACCTTAGGGTTTGTCTTAGTGGCTCCCCCTACTTGTGATGCTCTCCTTTGCCCCTTCTTCTTCCCCTTTGGGCATTGATTCCTAAAATGCCCCGGTTGTTGACACTTGAAACAAATGATGTGCTTTTTGCTTCTTTTAGTGGGGGCACCGACATCTTTTGATTTTTCTTGAGGTTTTGGTGTCGAAGGAGTCTTCTTGACTTTCTTTGGGGACTTATTCTTATAGTTCCCGAATTCCCTACACTCAAAATACATAATATTATTTTTATTTTGAATTACGGTGTTTGAGTTACCTAAGTCAATGGAGGTCGAAATCGGATTTTGAGCTTCTTCATCTTGACCGGATGTTGAAGCTTCTTCTTGGTGTTGCTCCGGTGATCTAATCTCCTCCCCCTCAATCCTAGAGGTGGAGGTCTCCTCCAATTCTACTTCCTCTTCCTCCTTGGATGTTGATGGTCTCTCAACCTCCAAGTCCTCACTTCCTTGTGAGGATGATGTGCTTGCCTCTTCGGTCCCTTCCTCTTGAACCGGTGATGGACTTCCATAGAGCTTTGCCACTTGGCTCCATAGCTCTTTGGCATCTATATAATTACCTAACATACACAAGATATTGTTAGGTATTAAATCAATTAAAAATTTTATTACTTTATTATTTTTCTCGAAGGCTTGGACTTGCTCTTCGGTCCATCTCTTCTTCTTGAGGAATCCACCTTTTGGTCCTCTCGGATACTCAAATCCATCCATCAAAATGGACCATTCTTCGAAGTCCCTCTTCATAAGGAAGTCCTCAATTCTCACCTTCCATTGTCTAAACCCTTCTTGTCCATAGAACGTATAAGGGATAGATGTGTTGATATCCCATCCTAGTTGCTTTTGAACTTCCATCTTCACCCTCTAGTGTGCTCCCTTAGTTGTTAAACTTTAAAGAGCGGTCTCGCTCTGATACCACTTGTTGGAGATCGTTGGAACGCTAGAGGGGGATGAATAGTGTCGTGTTATGCGTCGATGGAATACGTTCGCATGTTCGTCTATAATTTTCATTAGCACGCAGCGGAAATAAAAGAAATAATGCAATAACGAAATAAGACAAACACGAACACAAGAATATAACGTGGTTCGGAACCGAACAGTTCCTACTCCACGGATCGAGCTCTAAAGAGCTCTAGTGATGCACACACACTCACTAATCACAGATACTCCTTCTCGACACAAGTCGGAGGCAGAGAAACCTTTTACAAACTATTTTTACAACAATAAGAAATGGATACAAGCAATTACAATAATAAAATACAATGCAAGTAAAGAAAATTACTTTACAATTGCTCTTTGAATGCTTGATCGATTGGTTGCTTGAAATCAACTTGGAGACCCTGATATGCAGCAGCAAATCGCCCCAAATGCCCTCAAGAACTGCTTGGCTTTTTCTCCTCTACGAGCTCCCTTTAAAGCTTCAACCTGTACTGGAAAAAGCCGATCAGTCGACTGATCACACTGTTGCTGTGAGACAACAGTGTAATCCATGCTGAAAAAATTCAACGGCTAGGACATCAGTCGACTGATCATGGCTATCGGTCTGTCATCGCTCATTGATCGCTGACCGCAAGAGTGAGACTCCATTCTGTGTCCCAAAACTCGAGCATTAGTCATCTGATCACAAGATCAGTCAACTGCTCGAGCCAGCAGTCGACTGCCCTCCTCTGGCAGTCGACTGCTGGGAGTCTGGGACACATCCCGCAGTCAAACCCTAGTTGACTCTCACCAGTCGACTGTCATATGACACCAGTCGACTGACACACCTCAAACATGAGGTTTTAGCCCAAGTATGATTCCCCCATACTTGCTAGACCACCCTTAGCCTAGACCTAAGCCTTCTAGCCACCTCCATTAGCCTCACGCCTCTCGGATCCCTCCAAGTCCTTATGACTTGTTCATTCATCGCGCTAGCCTTCAAGTGCTTCCATCGACTATGTCATGCTAACAGTGTCTACACCGCCAAGGCACATTGGACTTACGCTGCCAAGACTCCGCTTGGACTTTACGCCGCCAACCATTGGACTTATGCTGCCAAGACTCAAGCTTGGACTTTACGCCGCCAATATCAAACCCCTTGGACCTCTCAAATGCCAAGACTCAAGCTTGGACTTTCCTTGTCAACCCATGTTGGACTTTCCATGCCAAGACTCATGCTTGGACTTTTCCTTGCCAACCCATGTTGGACTTTCCATGCCAAGACACATGCTTGGACTTTCCCAAATGTCAAGTGTCCTACTTAGACTTTTCCATGATAATCACATTGTCATATATTTTTGTCGAACATCAAAACATCTCTCGAGTTAAGCTCGAGTCCTGGTCAATCGTGACTTGGGCCGATTGCACTAACACTATCAAGGTCGATAAAGATAATCAATCTACTAATAAGCACATCAATTCCAATACATCTAACATGAAACACCTATCAAGGTCGATAAAAATCATAAATCTACTAATAAGCACGTCGATTCCAACACATCTAACATGAAACACCTATCAAAGCTGATAAAGATAATAAATCTACTAATAAGCACGTCAAGGTGGTTAAGCCTAGGGTTCCAACACATCTAACATGAAATGTCTATCAAGGCTGATAAAGATAATAAATCTACTAGTAAGCACGTGTTCCATAAATATATATTATTTCATTCCTTACATTCCCTTCTAATAAATAATCTCATCTAAATTATACTATTTCTATCAGTTCAATCATGCACGCAACAACATGCTACCATGAACGGATCTCATGGGCAGTTAAGATGTAAGGTAGCTATCTAGCTACAGATGACACACAAAATCAACTATCACTAATTCCGAATGGGTAGTCCAAGAGTATATATAACTCTATGGTAGATTCTCTCAACCATGAATGAGAGACATAATCAACCACAGGGATACAAAGCAATTGTAATTCGAAAGTAAGAAAACTCTATTACACTCTCTCAACCACGAATGAGAGAGATAGTTGACAGCCGATCTATGAGAAATGTTATATGCATTCTAAGGATTAATCTCATTTGAATCATACTATCTCTACTAGTTCAATCACAATATCAATTGAAATAATAAATAGATAAGCATATACCATTAGCATCTATCAATTTATACCGAAGCAATAAAAAAACACATAACAATAATATCAATCAAACGCTATAATAAATAACTACATGTTAATGATGAGCAAACAACCTAGAAACCAAGTAGAATACAAAAAAAAGGTCAAGCAAATATAAGGTCAAAGTAATCCAGAAAAAATATAGAGTGGAAAGGTATTGTAACCTAAATAAATATCGTAACCAAAATAATCATGTACTAAGATCTAAAGAGATCAAAAAAAGAACCACCCACCTCTGACGGTAGAGCACCCTAACTGTCTTCTTAAGTTCTCAAATCTGTTATTTAATCCAATTAATATTTTAACTAACTATTGAACAACTAGTCAAATAACATAATTAATCTCTTAATTGATTATCTAATTAATTTATAAATACGTTTGAGTTTCATCATAACCCAATTATTTACTTAAATAGTTTGTTAATTAAGCCACTGACATACCTAACTAATTAGATTAATGATATTAACCTAATAAATCTAATTAACCATTTAATCAACCAAAACTCACTTAATTTAATTAGATTTATTTAAATCAATTAATTCCATCAATCACAATTTAATTCTATTTAACTTCGTTAATTAATTATACCAATTTAACTAGTTAAATAAATTAATTAAAATCTATCAACGGGTCGAGGTGAAATCAATAGGGGTGCCAGACTGTTGCATGCGGCTCGGTGTGGTTGTGCGCCGACAGTGTCGGAAGGGAAGGCGGTGCACGATGCGGTAGCCGCGGCGATTCACAACGGTGGATGTTGGTCGAAAGGTGGTTGGTGACAGCTGTTGGCAGCACAATTGCGACGACGGGCGCACGATACATACGCGTGAGCAGCAGCCGAGGATGACGGTGGTGTGTGGGTTGCCGACGCAAGAAGAGGGAACGGTATGCCTACGATGGGAGTTGACGACGACGAGAGGTAAACAACAACAGGGGAAAAAAATCTCCCTAAAATTTAGGGATCAAGGGTATTAATACAATCAAAATTTGATTTAATCCAACTTTTGAATCCATTTTTTATTAACGACCACGGTATTTAAATCAACCATTATTATTATTATTATAGTTATTATATACCATAGGTTAAATTAATCAATATTATCATGCGTTTATCTATTATATATATATATATATATATAGAGAGAGAGAGAGAGAGAGTTAAGATATACTGCGCGCCGATTTATCCGCGCCCCGTCCGCGACTCGCGCGACCACCGCCGGTATCGTCGCCGCCGCTGGCCGTCCGGCCACGGACCACGCCGGACTGGGCGCGCGATCGACGCCAGTGGCGGAACCGACATCAAGACGACGAGCCCAGGCCGACCACGGCCACTGGCGCCGATCGCGCCAGTCCGGCAGCGGACGGCGGACGAGCGCTATATATATATATATATATATATATATATATATATATATATATATATATATATATATATATATATATATTTGTTTACATAAATTATATTGTTGTGTTTTTAACATTTTCTGTATTTGGATGAAAATACATTTTTCTTTAAGTTTTGCTATAACGTGTTGGATTCGTATTCCTATATTGTTGTATATATTTATAACATTCATATCTGTGCACGCCTTATGTATCTCTTTTCCTAATTATCTTGGTAACTTACTAAAGAGTCTTTCACCTAAGTCTGGATTATAGTAATTATCTGAGATTGTTGTTAGCACAAAGAAATCATTATAAAAATACTTACTATATTATCTAGATTATATTATAGTAATTATTCTAGATCTCTCATTGCTTCTCGTTGTCTCAGGTCTAAGCTAGTATTAGTATCTTTGGCATATCCTATGCATGGCATGACAAAAATTTAGAATATTATTTCCTTTACTAGTTATTTTTGTTACTTCTTTTGGAAATCTTACTTCAAAATTTCCCATGCTACTCGAGCTATGTCTCCTAAATAATTTTCTATAATCCTAAGCATACCATCTTCAATTTCTACATCGAATTCATATTTTGTCATATAGTCTGTTTTTACTAGAACTGTCCATTGTTCTAAGTAGTTGTCATATAGTTAGGGATCACATTCTGTAATATTTAATAGTACCGATTCTTTTCCAAAAGAGATAACTTTTGGGGGTTTTCATTTATCCATTGTTCTTAAGAGGAGGTTATTATTTGTATAGAGATCTATTTGTGTTCTTAGAAGATGTCCTTAGCTATAGTCTACAGTTCTCATATGCCTTTTTGGATAAGTGATTTGGTATGATTGACTCGGTCTACTTGTTCCAGTCGGTTCTATTGTTTTTATTAAGTTTTTGTTGTGGTTAAATCTAGTGGAATCGTTCAAGCTTTTATTTTCTAAAAGCTTATCAAGTTGATTTATATATCTTTGTATACTTTGTTTATACGTAACTATAGTATGTTCTTCAAAAGCATTATCTTTATGGGTTGTTTCTATTGCTTTTGCTATTATGTTTTGGTCATCATCCAGATATAGATATATATTTTTTGAAAGTTTTTTGTGTTTTTTTTTTATCAAAATTGTCTAATTCCTTGAGTCCTTGTGTAGTTATATGATTAGTCATTTCTTTAGGAATATAGACATATTCCTTTAAGCCATTAAATATTCCTCCTATGTTTGAATTTTCATCCTTGAATCCACTAATATTCATACAATTTAAATGTTTACTTTGGTTTTGTGCTAATATTAAATATTGAGTTCCTATAGTTTTTATTTGAGCTCTAAGTTTTTCTACTAAAGTTTTTTTTTTCTGTAGATATCTTTCAGATTCCTCATAAATATTTCTTAATATTATTCACTCTTTTACTATTGTTCAACTTTTCTTCCTTAATGTTATTTGTTCAGCATTTCCTTATTTTATGGTAATTTTTTTCTTATTATTATAAAAAAACCATAACAAAATACCGTAGCATCGATCATGTAGCAGTATTTTAGCACCGATCACTCTGGTCACTATTAAAAAAAATAATAAATAAAATTTAGAAAAAAAAACTATATATATATATATATTTGGTATTTTGGTATCAGAGCCTTCGAACCTAGGGATGAATGAACAACAATAGGCTAGAATATCTCGATCTAGCTACAACTTCCGGTAGAAAAATACAAACAGTGGATCTAGGATCTCATTTGTGCTACCATCGATCTAGACAAACATCTCACCAAATACACTCTGAACATTTTCATCTTAATACCATAACAGATCTCATTATCGGAGGAAATTTATCCGCAACCACCAATTTCCAAGATTTGCACCACAACTCAGAAAGATTAGTAACAATCCTCAACCGACAACAAAACCAGCTTAACGAAATAAACCAAAACATTGATTATCTCAAAACCTGCCAAGAAAATATAAACAGAAGAATAGGACAAGTTAATTTTATAAATTTACCAAAGAGAACCGACCTGATAAATCTTACTAGAAGTCTAAATCAAAATCAACCCAGAAATTTTGAGATCGAAAACAAAGATCTCTTAGCAAGAGTGGAAAAATTTCTGAAGACTATAGAATGTCAGTTTAAGGAACTACAAGAACAAATTGGGGACCTTCTCCTTAAATGAACAAACTAAATTTTGAAAACACCTACTACGAAGAGGCTTTAGAATACGCCCAAGACTATACAAAAACTCGTGAAGACGGATATAACAAAGTAGAAGTACCAGGAAAGGCAGACCAAATTCAAATACAGCAGAATAATACAATAATAGCACTGCTAACCTCGCTGCATCACAGGATCACATTATTAGAAACAAAAATTCTTAATATAGAAAGGAATACAGTAGAAGTAGGAAACATAAGAAATTGGAATCAGTCAATAGAAACCCTAAGTAAAGACCTAGGGAAACTTTCCACTGGAGGTATAATCAGAAGAAGACCCTCCACGTACTCTTTTATAACATACCAAGAGAAGAAATGAATAGGACAACCAACATTTTCGCTGGAACCTCTAGGACAGTAGGAGGACGAAGATCAATGTCGGAACCTCCATCTAGCTTATCATGGCTAGATAATCTACAGAGTAGTACAACAAATCAACACAGAATTGAAGAAGTCATAGACATAGACAGGACAATGGAAATATTTTCAAATGAACAGCTAAACATTCTCAACCCCAGAAGATTATACGGACGAAATATATTATCTTTCACCAACTCTGTCTATAGACACCATAGAGTAGAAGCCCTACACCTACCAGACGGTGGAGAAGAAAGACTTACACTTATGACAGAAGAAGCAGGAAGACAACTGCTTCACAATCGACATAATTATATACACCTGGGGCTAATAGTATTTGGAATTAGAGGACTAACCCGAATGAAAATAGGAGCAAAAGTATTACTAGTGTTATATGATTCCAGATTTTCAGATGACAAAGAAAAATCCATCATAGGATTAATAGAAGTAGACATGAATAATAATAGCGGAATAACATACATATGTCCAAATTTCAACATGACAATTAAAGATTTCGTAAGACACATTAAGATAATAGCTCAAGGGAAAGGGTATGGAAATTTCCAAGGCAAAAATATACAACTAGACATAGTATTCCTAGGGAAGACCATGAACTACATGAACAATCATTTCAAGATCCAAATAAATGGAATGTTAGAAGCCCTTAGCTCTAAAGGAACAAATTTCTTAAAACCTAGAGAATATAGTTCGGAAGAACTAGCTAGTCTAGAATGGAACCTGAAACTAGAAGAAGAAGACCCAATTACTAAGCCCACACAATCTATAATGTACAAAAACAGAAGAGGGGAGTTAAGCATTAGATTCTCAGGATACCTAGCGAATACAGAAGATGGAGAAGACGAACATGAAATCGAAACAAATATGATGAATAGAGAAGTAAGCTATCCTGAAATGCTAAAA
Source organism: Wurfbainia villosa (assembly GCA_025175895.1). Lineage (NCBI taxonomy): Eukaryota > Viridiplantae > Streptophyta > Magnoliopsida > Zingiberales > Zingiberaceae > Wurfbainia > Wurfbainia villosa. The sequence goes on along the minus strand of CM045995.1, from coordinate 3,925,932 downwards.
ATACTAGGCAAAAAACACCTTGACATGGTAACAAAAAGACAAGAAACCAACCTAATGAACAGAGAAACAGGAGGTATATTTGACGACTTAGGAGGATATGTGTACAGACCTAGCGACAAAAACAACATGACCCCAAAAGAAATAAAACAATTAGAAATACAAGAAAAGAATAGGGGCATATTAAAAGCAAATGAAATACTAACAATGGACGAAGAAGGAAATATCTTAGTCCTAGAAAAATCAGTACACGAACAAATGAACTTTATGAACACCGAGTCAACAGCTACATCTAGAATCTATACCTACCCAGAAAGCACAATGGGAACTTTGGATTACGGACAGGGACATCCTCCTAGGAGAGCAGCCGCGCCATACACTAACAACAACCCGTTACTTAGAACGCTAGGAAAAAGAAGGCCAACTGAACAAACTTTCTTTGGGACAGGGTCAGTACTCCTAAACATCACCGAATGTGACCCGCAATTATATGATACCTACCTAGAACAATGGATGGTATCCGTACAAAGAGATTACCTAGCAAAACATGAAATCGATGTAGAGACTGGAGAAGCCATGCTAAGGATAGGAGAGAATTATCTGGGGGAAACAGCCAGATCTTCTTGGGAAGCCTATAAAAAGAAATTCCCAGAAGAAATAATAAAATTAGCAAGCAGAGGAAATAACATACTAAACTTCTGCTACGCAATTCATAGGATTCTTACAGCAAGAGACGCCAATACAGGCCTAGATATTCGACAGAAAGAAGCAATGAGAGACTTAGAACAAATACAACTCTTCGACTGGTCGATGATAAAAAAATTCTGTAACGATTTCTTACATCTAGCATCTATATCAGGAAACTACTACAATATAGATGTAGGAGAGAGACTCTTTAGTAAATTACCAGGGGAACTAGGTAAAGAAATACATAAATCTTGGACAGAAATGCAAGTGCCCGAAGAATACAATAACATAGGGGTTAGAATACAGCACATAATAAATAAACTAAAAGAAAAATGTACCTACATCCAGATACAAAAACAGTTAAAGAACCAACAATATGGTTTCTGTAAACAAATCTATACACCTCAACAATATGGGAATAACCCACAAAGAGAACGAATAAACCCTAAGCCCAAAAAGAAACCCAAACAAACTTACTACCTAAGAAGAAGTAAGGCCAGAAAGCCATACCTCAACAAAGAAAGACACGTTAGAAAATTTAATCCCAAGAAAACATACTCGAATCTGATAACATGTTACGCCTGTAACCAACAAGGACATCTATCATCAGCATGTCCCAACAGAAAAAATCTATTTACAAGGGAAGCCACCTTAGTAGCTTGTACCAATGAAGACCTAGTAGAAGTACAAACAGACGTATCTGATACCTCGTCAATATACTCAGTTGTCACGGTGGCTGACTTAGAGGAAATCCCACAAACAACAGATTATTCATTGGTAAATTCATTTTTAGAAACAGACCACACAAGACACGTAACAAACTTTGAGACAGATGACATAGAATGGGACCAGATACAAAAATTTGAGAATAATTATATGTTCAGACAAACCCCGATCCATTCAACATGTACCCATATCTGGGATCTTAAATCCGGAGCAGACCATATACCTTGCTCATTCATGTATTTCCCTTCGTTAGACAAAAGAGGAACATGCAGAATCTGCAGACAACAGCTCTGCAACTACTGCTTATTTGAACAACACCACATTAGCATACCAGAACCCTCAACTAGGAAAAGCACAATGAAAACTACACTATTAGAAACTAGGATATCTGTACTAGAAACCAGAATAAACATCCTAGAAAATGAAATAGAATTACTTAAACAAGCCATGCAACAAAAGGATTTTGAAGGATTTGAAGATGAACAAGCAAACATAATAACTCAGCCACAACCACCGGAAACAAATATGGTTTTTGTCAAAACACCGAGCATGTGTAATACCGGGAAATCCGTAGATTTAAGAATCCAATGTATTCTAAACATACAAGGACATGAAATAAAAATTCAAGCCTTATTAGACACGGGAGCCACAAGTTCAACACTGGACCTAAAGGCAATACAAAACGTAATCCCTAAAGATGTAATCAAGTATACATCTGAACCAATGGTTAGTACCCAATTCGATGGGCAACACCTAGCCTGCCACACATTCATAAAAAATGCACACATAAAAATTTACAACAACTGTGGCAAATATAGCAATACCATACCTATACCACACATCTGGGTTAGACCTTTAAATCACCCAGACCTTCAACTAATATTAGGACTCCAATTCCTCTTAGCGAAGGACAGAGCCCTATTTCTTTCTCCTGATTATGTATTCCTGTTATCGAACCCCATAATATCTCCAGTATTGTCGGAATATCCGTCCTCCTATAGAGCCCCAGAGAGAGAATGTAAGTGCTCTGAAAACAACAAACAAGAGTGTAGTTGTAAAACAAAAGCCTATGACACAGACCCAGAAAAACACGAAGAATCGAGGACTTAGATCGGAATTAGATTCGACCTGCGAAGAACCACAACTGATCGATACCGCATATATACTAAAACAAATCAATACCTCCGATGATCTAGAAGCGATAGTATCTAAGCTAGAAAAAATAGAAATAATAGGAGAAAATCCTACAAAATACTGGGAAAAAAACAAAACACTATGTAAACTAGATATAATTAACCCTGATATAACAATCAAAGCACAAGAACTAAAATATACAAACTGGGAAACAGAAGAATGCAAATTGCACATAGAGCAAATGCTTAAGATGAACGTCATAAGAAGGTCAACATCCAGACATAGAAGCCCAGCCTTCATAGTTAATAAGAGTTCAGAACAGAAAAGAGGACAATCCAGAATGGTCTTTAACTACAAAAGATTAAACGACAATTGCCACAATGATGGTTATAAAATACCCGACAAAGAAGTCCTCATAAACAAAATACAAAACTCGGAATGGTACTCCAAGTTTGACATGAAATCAGGATTCTGGCAAGTCAAAATGCACCCAGAATCAATAGAATGGACAGCATTCTCATGTCCAGAAGGACATTTCGAATGGTTAGTTATGCCATTCGGAATAAAAGCACACCCAAATATTCCGAGAAAGATGGATGAAATATTTAAAGACACAAGAGAATTTACAAGTGTCTATATAGACGAGCGTCTTTTTTCAAAAACCAAACAAGAGCATATGGCTCACCTACACATGGTATTTACCCTCATAGAAAACAACGGATTAGTCATATCAAAAAAGAAACTACAACTTGCAACAAGACATATAGAATTCCTAGGAGCAGAAATAGGAAAAGGTACTATATCACTCCAGCCACACATATCAACAAAAATATTAAATTTCCCAGACAAAATAGATAATACTAAAGACCTTAGGGCTTTCCTAGGACTACTAAATTATGCAAGACAATATATAAAAGACATTGGAAAAATCAGCGGACCACTTTACAACAAAACAAGTCCCAAGGGACAACGACATTTCAACCAACAAGATATCCAGTTAGTCAGGACTATAAAGGAAAAAGTCAAAAACTTACCTACACTCTCCTTACCACTAGATACAGACTACCTAATCCTTGAAACAGATGGTTGCGAGACCGGATGGGGAGGAATATTACTAAAAAAACCAAATAAATATGAAAACAAAACCCAAGAAAGTATATGTAGATATGCATCAGGAAAATTCCATGAGAAAGGACACCTTACATCATTAGACTATGAAATACTGGCAGTTATCTACTGCCTTGAAGCCTTTTATCTGTTTATATGTGACAAAAAGGAAATAACAATAAGAACAGATTGCGAAGCTATTGTGAAATATCACGAGCAAAGCAAGACCAAGAAACGCACCCTCTCTGCAAAGAGATGGATAAAATTTGCAGACACAATCATCAACAAAGGAATAAAAATCCAATGGGAACACATCAAGGGGACTAATAATTCTCTTGCAGATACATTATCAAGACTATTAACATGATAAATTTGCAGATGGAAAGACAAAGCCCCAGAACAACAGCCACATCCAAAACATGGGGACAAAGCAGAACAACCACAAAAATTGGACCTCAAGAACTAAGAGTATACTCTCGAACAGAAGAACAATTCAGAACTGAACACAGGGCATACATGGAACCAATGCAAAAAACAATAATCGACAACATATGGAACATACCCACAGTTCCCGGAATAGCCTCATACAAAATTGGAGTAATAAATGCACTCATTTATTATTTCCAACACAGCAAAAACATACATAGCACAGCCAAACAAACAGGCAAATATGTCTATTATGGTATCATGACAGGTCCTCATGCTGGACTATACACATGGGAGGAAGCAGAAGCACTTTTGCTGGGTGATGCCCAAGGTGAAGAATTGGGTGGTTTCGACTCCCTGGAAGTAGCTCTCCAAGAAATCCGGAAGGCTGTAGGACCAACCTATTTCCTGAGCTCTTCGATAAAAAATAAACACCTCATGAAGACAACCCCCCAACAGACATATGCAGAAACAGTTTTCTCCGAAAAAGGCAAGGCAATACAGCCAGCTTCAAGACCCGTCACTGGCTCCCAAAAACAACCAGACCAAATAGACATGTGCAGGTTCAACAATCTTCCCACAGATATAGCAACATACATGAGACAGACAGCCGAGGAAGCCGAGTGGAGAACTTTCGCTCTACTACAAGAAGCTTTACAATGGGCACAAGTGGATCCTCAACCAGGCATTACCATCATGTTTGAAGCAGAATATAATTTCAAAATTCGATGCCAAAACAAATTCAAAGACTGCTTGACAGAAAAACACGGCTGCCAATGCCAGTTGCAATATGCCATTCGAAAGGCTAGCATAGACCTCAGCACCTATCGCATCCAAAGATTTAGGGGAATAGAGATCAATCCATTCATACTATTGGACCATGGGATCCTAAATGAACTTTGGGTACAAACTCACCACGTTACAGACGCTTTTCCTTATAAATTAGGAAATGCTATACGAACACTCATGGACCTAGAAACATTTGAAAGCTATGTCTCTTGCTCCATTGAGAGTTCCCCACCAGAATGGCTAAATCACAAAATAGAGCCAGCCCGACATGTCATCAAACTCCGGCCCAGAGAAATCATCTATCAAACAGAGCCCATAGAATGCATTTTTCCCAGTGATCCGGATGAACACTGGGGAGCTTCTGTTCCCCTTCCTGAACAAGCCAAGCATTGGAGAGCATCTCTCCAAGGAACCAACTGGCTTTGGGATGAGGCCAGAGACAGCCATGATTTTGTGCTGGTAGCCGAAACATTCACAGAAAAGATATACTGGCCCTCGCAGTTCGGAACCCATTTTCTCCCATTCAAATGTACAACCCAGCATCCTGAATTAGTTGAACATTACAAACAAAGACAACTCAAATGGTTGCTAAAAAAATCTACCCAACTAACAGCAAAGCAATACAGAGAGCAAATGGCAGAACAACAAGCGGCAGAACAGCAAAGGCGAATAAGAACCCCACCAGCACCAGAGACACCAGGCCCCGGTTCCACTTCCTCACAGGAAAGAAATCTCGACAACATGATAGAGAACTGATTCCTCCGTACAAAAGCAAAGCTTTACAGCTCAAAAGAAGCTCCCTCGTACAAGATACCTGTCCAAAAGAAGATAAACAAATTAACTTTACAGCACCACAAGCACCAAGGAAGAAGCTTAGTCCTGAAGCAATCAGGCCTATAAGAAGAGGAGCTCCCTCCTTCAACAAGGGTATCCCCTCTCGAAGACTACCACTTATCTTAGTTTGTAAGCACCTGCAGAGATTCCCAGTCCGGTTTCTTTAGCATCTTATTGTAAGTTTTCAAGTTTGTGTGTTTGTTTATCTTCCTGCAACTTGTTTTACTTTCTTGCATATTAATTTCCAGAGTCTGTAATGTCCTTGCAATTTCCTTTCAATATATATTGTATCTTTTTAAGTACTTTCTTCATAGTCCTTGTTCTCTTTCTCTAAGAGATAACTCGCCTTGATTACTTGTAAGACCTGTGCTGGTAAGACCCAGAGAGTCTGAATACCGGGGCAAAGTAGGAGATCAGGGGAGGTGAGGCTCACGAGGAAAACTTAAAAAAAAAAAAAGAAAAAAAAAACAAAAAAAAAAAAAAAAAATTTTGGTATTTTGGTACTAATATCTTATGTGATGGCTTAGTGCGCGCCCGTGCACAATACAGATCCTGTCGTCCATTCCCCATGATGCCCGATCAACCGTTCGATATATTCTGTAGGAATGTAGGTAAATAAGAATGCACAGTACTTCCAACTAGCGCATTATAGTCCATCCATGAATCCGTTGAGTCGCTTGTGTCGTCCTCACCGCAACACCATCATCGATAGCAGGCCCACGACAAGACCATAGCAAGCCTCTAGTTGGACCGCCCACGCTCGAGCACACTGCTGCTCGGCATCATTGCTGAGTGATCGGATCGCAGTCGAAATTCGATCGATCATCGCCGATGCCTAGCTCTCCTAGCTCACGGTAGTCGTGGAGGCAGGGAGCTCGGGTGTGTGCTGCTCTAATGCACCGGGTGCTCGGGTGATAGAGACTAGTTACCGTGCATTCCCATCCCGTGCACAATCGGACGATGAATCATGCATTGAACAAACGACAGATCTGCGTTGCACACGAATGTATATACCTCCCGAATCACACTCGAATTCTGATCAGATTGTGATCAGATTTCGATCGACCGTGATCGAATTTCGATCAGATCGAGATCGAATTTTGATCGGATCAAAATCGAATTTAGATTGAATGCGACTATATATATATATATATATATATATATATATATATATATATATATATAAAGAAGACACCAAGGCTCACAAGTCAATCTATTTCCTCTCAAAATTGATTTGTTTGGAACTTTTGCATACAAAATGAAAAGTTGATTGCATGAGTTGGAAAATATCTTTCTAACTTTCTCTTTATTTCATATATTGGACATTTGGTTAAAAATAGTTAGCTATATGCGGTGTCATCTCTTTGAGCATTTAGTTTTGGAGTGTGTTAACAAATTTAGAGGAGATGTGGGATGTATCCTATTTTGTTCTAGGTGGAATTAAAAGAATGGTTCGATGTTCAAGAAAAGGAGCCATTAGATTGTGTCTAGATTTTAGAGTTTTTATTTTAATTGCATTGTTTACTTAGATTCCATGGAAACAACGGCAATAAAATTATCAAAATAAAATGTAATAAAAAAAAGATACAAACGTATAAGTCAACATGGGAAATTAAAATTATATAATGATTTTACTTTGTCTTTATTTTGCTAAGCTTCCGAAAAAGAGCATCATATTGGCTTTCTTTGTCCTCAAACATTCTTTTTTGTCTCAGTAAAAAAATAATTAAAAACATATTTTTCACCGTTAAAATTTCATAAGACAGTTTTATGAACTAAATAGTTCAATAAATAGGTCGATAAACTATGCTTTATATGAAAATTATTTTATATTTTAATTGATATGTTCAAACACGACGTGAAACTATCAAAAATATAAAATTGATAATTAGAAAATCCATCACGTTACTTGTATAATAATTATGAAAAAAAATCACATAGCGATTTGGTAAATACCAATTATTCAGGTTCTTTTTGTAAAACGTTATTTTAAAGTAAAAGGATAGTCTCCGATCTCTGACCCAACTTGCAGACTCATCCCAATTGGTCACACCAGTGGGCCCGCATCTAACGATGCAAGACCCAACCCAAGAGAGAGGATGGATGGATGACAAGGGTGATTTGTATGACATGAACGGCATGATGTGAATGACATTCACATGTCATCATCAAAAAAAAAAAAAAAAAAAAAAATATATATATATATATATATATATATATATTACTTTTCATTTGTTTTTTATCTTATAAATTTCTCCTTAATTTTAAGAAAAATAAATTCTACTTCTTTCTCGGGGCTCAATTTTTCATGTCCCATTTATCTAACACACAGGACAAATGAAATTTATAGTGTGACATTTGTCCCCTCCTCTTGTTGACTCCTTTAAAATTAGGTGGAATTTTTTTTTATTTTTTATTTTTAGAAAATAAAAAATGATTTTTTTTATATTTTTTAGATTTTCAAAAAATATTCTTTTATTTGTTGAAAAACGAAAATAAAAACAGAAAATAATTTTTTTTTGTATTTTTTAGTTTTCTAAAAAATACTCTTTTATTTTCTGAAAAAAAAATGAAAAATATCAATCAAATATATTTTTTCATTTTCTCAAAAAATAAAAATAAAAAATAAAAAAATTTCCACGTATCAAACCCTTCCTTAGTTTCTCCCATTCTAGCAATGTTGCATGCCCTTTTAATTGGTGTGTAGGACATCACTTTCGTTCATTGCTCCTCGCTTTTTGTGTCACATGTGAGTAAAACATAGGCCATCTTGACGACATGAAATGAGGCTCCATGAAAAGAAGGGAAGGACGAGTAAAATTAGACAAAAGCAAAAGGATTGAACGACAAGTAGAATGAGAGATGATAAAGATGAACGACTAATTCACACTTCCTTTAATTTGCATGTGTTCCGCCTCTTTTCACGCCGGAAGCAATTGCTCAAACCCTCCTTTGCTAGGGTCCAATGAGGGGGGACAAAGTTGGAACAATTAATGATGAAGGATATGAGTTCCCTCCTTACCATTGTAAATAACAAAGTCTAATTTATTTCCTCCCCCATGCATCGTCTTTCCCTTATTTAATTAAAGCCCACCGATAAGGTCGTCGGTCGTCGGAAAAGGTACCCTTATAAGGAGCAAGTTGTTGCGAAAGTTTGACATAGAAACGACGCTTATATGATCTTGTGTTCCCCACCTAATTACTTCTTTTTCTAGGCCTACTTGTAAAACTAGGTAAGAGTCTTTAAAGATAGTTTTGAAGAATATGTCTTTTTATCTTCTTATTAAGTATAGGTAAGATCCAATATTAAAATCTCTATGTTATTTTTTTTTTTATATTAGACACTATAATAAATACACACATTAATCGAGAAATAAGAAGACAAAAAAAAATTAATCAATAATGATAATACATAATAAAATTTATTTAAATATAATAAAAAATCAAATCTAATAGTACAGAAGGATTCATATAATAATTCACTCAACGTGATGAAAATTTAATTATTTTTATTATATATTAAATATATCAAAAAGGAAAAAAATGTTTAAATTATACATCTTCTTAATTACTTATTCTCTCCTTCTAACTTTTTACGTCCTGAATAAAAATATTTGAGTGACAAACTAGAAAATACTCACTTAAAACATAAGTTTTGCAAAGAACATTGGATTCATAGTAGTGTGAGATTTTAATAACACACTCACTTTACGGGATAAAATTTGCTTAATTTAAGAGCCTCAAAGAAAAAAAAAACTAAAACAATTAACATTGCATGGATATATATGTTGTTACGACAAAACAATATATTTAATTTCAATTTATGATACAAACACTACAAAAAAACTATTTTTTGACGACGAACTTTGGCAACGAATTATTTTCGTTGCAAATCTGTAACAAATATAGCGACGAATTTTATGTTTCGTCGCAAATTTGTAACGAATTTTCCGACGGACAAAAAATTTGTTGAAAAAATTAAAAAAATTCCAACATTCAAATTTTGTTGCAAAATTCGTCGCAAATTGGCGACGGAAAACAATTTTAAATGCCAATTTGCGTAAAAAATAAATTATGCAAATGTGCTAGAATTCAAAATTAGTTGCAAAAATTTGACAATTTATTTTCGTGAATTTCGGCGAATTATTTTAAATATTAAAATATTTGCGACAAATTTTTTTAAATGCTAATTTTAAATAATTTTCTTCGCATAATTTAGCGGACTTATTAAAAAAAATAGAAAACAAGTTCTCGTGAACGAGTTTATTTTTAAATATTTTGCAACGAATTCGTGGATTCGTTGCTATTTTGCAACGGATCCGAGAATTCATTGCTGATTTTGCAACGAATCTGACGATTCGTTGCAAACTCTTATTTTTAGAAAAAAAATTAAAAATTCGTCGAACCCGATTAAGTGACTTAGAGAGTTCGAAATTAGATGAAACAAGTTCTATTTGTTCGTCTAGTTCCCTTGATTATATAAATATTTTTAAAAATAAATTTTACCGAAAATATTGCGATATATGATTTTTTTAACGTGAATTAGATTTCTTAGACACACCGATATTCGAAAATTCGCGGATTAAAACATTTTTGACGAATCCGTGGATTCGTTGCAATTTTTTAAATTTAAAAAAAAATATTAAAAGAATTAGTTAACGTTTTCAAATGTTTAAATTTTTTTTTAAAAAAATAGTTTGCAACGAATCACAGATTCGTTGCAATTTTTTTGCAACGAATCCGTGGATTCGTTGCAAAATTGCAACGAATCCTGGATTCGTTGCAAAATTAATATTACAAAAATCGGTTAACGTTTTAAAAAGTTTAATTTTTTTTTTAAATTTGCAACGAATCTGTGATTCGTTGAAAATTTGCAACGAATCACAGGATTCGTTGCAAAATTGCAACGAATCCTGTGATTCGTTGCAAACTTTTAAAAATTTTCTATTTTTTTTAAAAAATTTGCAACGAATCTTTGGATTTGTTGCAAATTTGCAACGAATCCAAAGATTCGTTGCAATTTTTTTTAACTTTACCCCCGATGCCCTAATTCCTTTTCCTTCCCCTCGCGTCGCGCCCGACACGATTCGCCGCAGCCGCTCTTCCCTTCGCGTCGAACTGCTGCCGCCTTGAGCCACGATCCGTCGTCCGGCCGCCTGAGCGGCGCCGCCAACCCGCCGCCGCCAAAACGCCATGTCCTTCGATCGGCCAGCCGCCGCCCGTCGCCGCGCGCCGCGCCCGCGCATGCGCCGCCGCCCCCTCGTCCGGCCCGCGTGCCCCCAGCGCCGCGCACGCCGCCCGCCCCGCCGTCGCCGCCCCGATCCACCGTCGGTCGCGAGCGGCGGCGCCATGACTTCGCCGTCGCCCCTCGTCGATCGCGTGCCCCAGCCGCCGCGCTGCCTCCGGCCCGCCTCGCCCGCCCGCCCGCCTCCTTACCCGGCGCCAGTCGCCGCATCAAACCGCCGGCGCCGCCTCCCTGCCGGCCATGAGCCTCGCCGCCGGTGTCGAGCGTAGCCGCGATTTTTTTAAATCAGTGTTATTTTATATATTGAAATTTATATTATTGTTAATTTTCTGTGTTGATCTAGAGTGATATTAGAGTGGTATGGTATAGGTTAATTGCGCCCGATGCATTCTATTCAAAATCATACTGGGACTCCATGATATTACCATAATCTTACAGATTTTTATGCCTGGGCCCAATTCATTGATACCTTAATGCCATGGTGGTTAGCATAAGATAGTGAGATGCCTTTTTATAACAAAGGATAATGTATACTAAATGCAGTAATACATGGAAACATATTATATGTTTTTTGAAACATTTTGCAAACATCCAATTCATGTAACATATATAATATAAGTTTTCAAGCATGATAAAATTCAAGGATATGACACATAACCATTTCATAAACATTCACATATACCATCAGAATCTGCAACCCATTACAACTATTTTATATTTTTGCCAAACGTTATGTATTCTCGAAATGCAAAATACCTTAATTACATTCAAACTGTGCTATTGATTTGTTGACGTCTATGGTCCTATGCATCTGCAAAATCTGTTGACAATGACATTCAACAACATGGTTTTGTGTGTGTCCTCTCATCCCCATGAACAAAAAAATCTCTTTCCATATCAATTATGTGTTAGTTCTCCTCAATGTTGTTAGTTTGCCAAGGAGGCCACACTATGTTACAGGCGTATTGTCTTTCTTCGTTTACATTTAAAGATAGTTAAACATAGTGAATTCATATGTGAACTAACTGTATATTCGTATTATTGTATTTTCTAGGAGTTTATATTAATATAATTGATTGAAAACAGACATAATGCAGCGTGAAAGGAGTTGGATGTATAATAGGAATTTACCTGAACATCGGGGTTTAACTGATGAATTTATGAGTGGGTTGAAAGAGTTTTTAAATTTCGTAGCTAGTAATGTTGAGTTTATGGATGGTAATCAGATAAGGTGTCCGCAAGTGCGAAAGTGTCACAATGGTAGATTTTTACCGTCTAGCAAAGTTTCAGAGCATCTTTGTAGATTTGGATTCGTTGCAAATTACTATAACTGGACATGTCATGGTGAACCATTTATATCTGATGAAGATTATCATAGACACAACACACAAGTCTCTAGGGATCAAAGTGATTATAATCAATTAAATCCATATCAGAGGATGATATATGATGTAGCGGGCCCGAATTTGATTCCCCAATCACAAGGTGCAACTTCAAGTTGTCCTCCAACAGTTGAGCAAATGTTTACTAATGCATCACCCTTGGAAGAGGTACAAGTAACAGATATCGGTCAGAATATGAATAATGAAGCATATCTCAAATTTCAGGAGGTGTTGAGTGCTGCAGATGAACCTTTATGGGCTGGTTGTGAGACTCACACTAAACTATCGTTCACCGCAAGAATGTTGAATGTCAAGGCAGAGCATAATGTGTCTGAAGATTGTTTTAATAATTTTATTCAAGCTTTTGAAGAGGCATTGCCGCGTGATCATATACTGCCCAATGATTTGTACAGTATGAAAAAACTGATGAAAGAATTAGGTCTCCCAGTAGAAAGAATTGATGTGTGCAGAGATGGTTGTATATTATATTGGGGAGATGATACAGATGTGGATGTTTGTAAATTCTGTAATCAAGATAGGTACAAGAGCACTAGTAGGAGGAAGCAACGACGTAAATCATATAGTCAGTTGTTTTATTTGCCTTTAACTCCTAGGTTACAAAGGCTTTATGCATCAAAGACAACTGCTGAACACATGACTTGACATGCAAATCATCGAACAGAAGAGGGACTAATGTGTCATCCATCAGATGCAGAGGTGTGGAAAATTTTTGATAGAACATATCCTGATTTTGCGAAAGAGACTCGAAATATTAGGTTAGGTATCTGTGCTGACGGATTTGCTCCATTTGGTAAATCAGGAAGACACTATTCTTGTTAGCCAGTTATATTAACTCCGTATAATCTTCCGCCTGGGATGTGCATGAAAACACCGTATATGTTTTTAACATTGGTTGTGCATGGCCCAAAAAATCCGAAGAAGTTAATAGATGTTTATATGCAACCATTGATTGCAGAGCTAAAACAACTATGGGATGAAGGTTTTCCTACATACGACGTTCATACTAATCAGATGTTTGTAATGAAGGTTGCTCTTCTTTGGACCATAAATGACTTTCCGGCTTATGGTATGCTATCAGGTTGGAGTACTGCAGGGATCTTAGGATGCCCAATATGTATGGAGAGATCAAAGTCGATTAGATTGAAGCATGATAAGAAGCCGAGTTATTTTGATTGTCACAGACAATTTTTACCACTAAATCATAATTTCAGAAGGAATAAAGATGAATTCACTAGGAATCGAATTGAAAGAACACCTCCGCCATTGAGATTGACTGGTCAAGATATTTGGTACAGAGTTCTTCACTTTCCATCTGTTATTGAAGAGCCACATGGTACAACTTATGAATATGGAAGCAACCATAAATGGACCAAACAAAGTATATTTTGGGAGTTACCGTATTGGTTTAGTAATTTGATTCATCATAATCTCGATGTTATGCATATTGAGAAGAATATTTTTGATAATCTGATAAATACAGTGATGGATATCACCGAAAAAACAAAAGATAATCTGAATGCAAGAAAAGATATGCGACTCATTTGTAAACGACCCACCCTTGATGTTGATGAAAATAGTAGAGGATCAAAACCAAAGGCAGTTTATACATTGAATAAGGAACAGAGACGTGTTGTTTGTGAATGGTTGAAGTCATTGAGATTTCCTGATGGGTATGTTTCTAATCTTGGGAGATGTGTCGATATGAAGGAATGCAAATTGATGGGTTTGAAAAGCCATGATTGTCATATATTCATGGAAATACTAATTCCTATTGCCTTTAAAGAACTCTTACCGAATTTTGTATGGGGTGCCATTACAGAGTTAAGTATTTTTCTTCATAATATATGCTCAACAGTTTTGGGATATTCACACATGGAGAAGTTAGAGAGAGATATTCCAATCATTTTGTGCAATTTAGAAAGGATTTTTCCGCTAGCATTTTTTGATTCAATGGAACATCTTTTGGTTCACTTGCCATATGAGGCTAAAGTTGGAGGACCAGTTCATTATCAATGGATGTATCCTTTTGAAAGGTATAATTCGCATATTCTATACTTCGTTATTATTGCATAAAAATGTATAATTTATTTATATATTCATTTCTAATACAATTTTTTATATTACATTCAGATTCTTATATCATTTGAAGAAAAAAGTGAAAAATAAGGCACATGTTGAAGCCTCTATTGTGAATGCATATATTGTGGAGGAAGTAACAACTTTTGCATCATATTATTTTGAGCCTCACGTTCAGACCAAAAGACGGAAATCCGGAAGGAATGATGAAGGTCCTGTCGATCCCAATTTGAATTCATTCTCAATTTTTAATTATCTTGGTCGACCAAGTGGACCGTGTAAGCAACGATACTTAACTGATCAAGAATGGCGCCGGACATATATGTTTTACTTAATTGTCCGTATATCGTCATATTTCGAGTTAGTATATATTTTTTATTTCTTCGTTAAGTGTTAATTTTTTTATGTTATAATTCAATTTTTTATTATAGGATTTTCCAAAACTTATATTCTGAAATCCCGACACGTGAGTTTGATCACTTCTGCGATCAAGAATTTGCAACATGGTTCAAATCATATGTAAGCAGTTTTAATTACCTCATTTTTGTTTACACATATCTTAGCTTTTAAATAAATATCATTTTCATTTGAGTATAGGTTTATGCTAATCAAACTCACGTTCAGCAAGAATTTCTAATCCATCTATCATGGGGTCCAAAAGCAATGGTACGCACTTGGCCGATATTTCATAACTGGCTATAATTTCCATACTCAAGAATATGGAAATGGAAAGAGTACAATGAATAGTGGAGTATGTGTTAAGTCTTCCAATGATGGAGGTGCAAGCAATGAATTTTATGGTTTGCTGGATGAAATAATAGAGATTGAATATCCTGGTCTAGAAATGCGAGTTATCTTATTTATGTGTCGCTGGTTTGACCCCGTCAGAGGGATGAAGGTGCATCCACAGTATAATTTGGTTGAAATAAATCATAAAAGATTGTATAAGAGATATGAACCATTTATTTTGGCACAACAAGCGATTCAAGTTTTCTATGCTCCATATCCTAGTTTGAGGCGTGACAAAAATGAATGGTGGGTTGTTTGTAAAACAAAAGCACGGAAAAAAAATTGAAGAGAGCTGGCAAGACATTGCATCTCAACAAGACAAAGTTACAAATATGTTTCATACCGAGGAATATATTATTCCAACGTTACGAGATCCCAACGGAGTAGTGATAAACGTGGATGCAACTGAAATTGATGATAATGATGAGGAGGAGGAGGGGGAGGAGGGGGAGGAGGAGGAGACCGAGGATGAGGAGACTGATGAGGATGAGGAAGATGATAATGAGGACTTTGAATTTTGACGTCTAGGGTAAGTTTTTTTATATATAATTTTAGTTTTAAACTATAATTTTACCAAATTTCTTAGCTCAATTATTTGTTTATATAATGTCTCATTGTTAAATTTATATCTTTTGTCTCTGTATGTTGTGTATATTTTATTCTTATAGGTTATCAGAGGTGACATCATCGTAGCTTCTCGCAGTCTCTCATATCTTCATTATGAATATTGTAAGTTTTTCATGTTCTTCATTAAGCATAAAAGTTTTATTTGCTTTATTCTAATTTTGATTTTGGTTGATAGTTTCGACGTGGTGGCCAGAGGCAGAGTACTAGTAATCGCCGGCCGATTCATCGCTCACAGCACTATACCTACATGCCCCCCTGATCAGGCTGGACCTTCACATGATCAGTCGGCAGTACCATCTCATTCGCCGGCACGACCTTCCCATTCTGATTCACCTGTACCCGCCAGACACTCCTCTACTGAGAACATCGAAAGTCGACCGTATATTTTTCCGATTGGAGATTCGTAAGTAATATAAATATTATAAATTTTAAACTATCTTAATTATTTATTCAAAATTTTTTCACTTTATCGTAGGTTTGAAAATTCTATAACTGTTATTCGCGAGATCAATAAAATCGTGAATAACTATTGGAGAGGAGACTCTTTGTCATACTCAAGTACGCCAGGACCTACAAAAGAACTATGGTGGTGCGAGTTTAAGGTATAATTGATTCATTTTATATATTAAATAAGTGATTATATAATCAATTGTTTTTTTTCCATCTCAGCGGACATTTATTTGGGACTCTACTCAAGACTTGGAAGTTAAAAGAATTTTTAAAAAAAAATGTGGCGATCATATCCGGCATGTATTGAGTCATGCCAAAAGTACTGGGAAAAAACCAGCCTGTATCACGTCGGAAAATTGGAGTAAAATCTTTAATTATTGTCAATCTGATGAGAGCAAAAAAAGGAGTCAACAGAATAAATTAAATCAAGCATGTAATTCTGGAGACTTATCTGCAACATATGCGGGAGGATCTATAAATATCGAGGAGCATTCACGTAGATTGGTAATTTTTTAATTCTACAATTAGTTTTTAAATTTATTTCAGATTATTTTTTTATTTCTAACATTCTTATATTTAGTCTAAGGAATTGGGAAAGGAGCCGGAATTTATAGATACTTTCGTTCGCACTTTCCAAAAAAAAGATAAGACTTGGAGTGGAGATAGAGCTAGAGCAATTAAGGTTTGAATTAATCTTTAAACTTACTTTATAACTTTAATTCTGTTAGTTATGTAAATGCTCTGATTAAAATTTTAATTTTGTGTAGGAGAGATATGATCAGTTATCCTCATCTCAGAGAATTTCAGGAGATGACGGTGATACTGAGGGATCTGAGCCATCTGTTAGTAATAATTTGGATTTATGGCTTGAGGCGAGTGGAGGATCAAAAGAGGGAAGGATATTAGGTATGGGTTCTCTGAGCAGAATGCATAATGTTCCTTGTAGATTTATTTCTTCTACTCCACCAGCAGTAGCAGCACAGATACATAACTTAACTGAGGAGGTTAGCAATTTGAAAGGCATAATACATGAAAGAGATCAGCAAATTCTAGAAATACAACAACAAAACTCACAAAGGGATCAAGAAATGATAGAAATGCGACGACAACAAGCCTTTCTTATGCGACAGTTTCAGCAATTTAGTTTTGGTCCAAGTCATATTCCTCCGAGTAATGACGATGATGGTGGCGACGATGATGATATTGTATGCATGTTTGTAATTAGTACTTTTAAAAATTTTTAGTTTATTGAGTTTATTAATCCTTCATTTTTTTAATTTTTGATTAGTACTTTTTATTTTGTTTTAAACAGGAATGATCGATGAAGTCAATCCTTATGGCGGTTGAAAATGCACATCATTGTAAGTCTTTGCATATTTATTTTCGTGTTAGTATATAGTTTTTTTTTAATGTATGATACTTTTTGTTTGTTTCTTTTCTAATGCAGGTAGAAGAATGTCGGTGATTGCTTACCAGATTCTCTTTTCTTTTTTCTTTCCCATGTGTTGAGATCTTTTGTGTGAACATTGTTATTTGGATATCAGAACTATGTTGATGTTTGAAATGTTGTAGGATATAACTTTTTATTTGGAATGTTGTATTGTTCTTAACTTATTGTGTTACTTTGTATTTATTTGGATATGAAATATTTTTGGATATTATTGAATATTATTTTGTTGTATTGAATGTGTGTGTGTTTTGTTTGTATTAAATGTATTTATTTGGATATTAGAACTTATTGTGTTTTGTTTTGTGTGTGTGAAAATTTGTACATACGATAGAATATCGAAACGGATGAAATCTGTTAAAAAAAATTTTATTTAGCGACAAAAATACAAATTCGTTGCTAAATTCTGAGAATTCTGTGACGACTTTTGCGACGAATTTAATTTTCGTCGCAAATTAGCGACGAATTTAGCAACAAAACCAACCTGCGACAAATTCTGCAACGAATTTTGCGACGAAAATTTAATTCGTCGCAAATTTTTGCAACAAAAAAAGAATTCATCGCAAAATATGGTTTTTTGCGACGAAATTTGCGACGAATTCAACGACGAAATTTGCGACGAAAATTTAATTCGTTGCAAATTTTTCCAACGAAAAAACAATTCATCGCAAAATATGGTTTTTTACGACGCAATTTGCGACAAATTCAGCGACGAAATTGGCGATGAATTTGTATCAGTCGTAAATTTGCCAACGAAATCATTATTTCGTTGCGAATTTTCTGCGATGAATTTATTTTTTGTCGTAAAGTTTTGCGACGAATTTCTTATTTCATCGCAAAAATTATCAACGAAAAAATTAATTCGTCGCAAATTTTTGCGACGAATATTTGAATTCTTCGTAACTTCTGCAACAAAATTAGCGACGAAAATTTAAATTCGTCCCTAATTTTCGTCGCTAAAATTCGTCGCAAAAATTCGTCGCTATTTTTGTCGCTAATATTTGCGACGCTTTATCCGCAACAAAAATATTTGTGTCGCTAAATTCGTCGCTGATTTATTTTGCAATGAATTTTTTTTTAAAATTCGTTGCTAATGACTATTTTTTTTGTAATGAAATTACAATGACAATTTCATTGTAACAATTACAACGCCTAAGTATTCGTTCGAAGTAGAGATGAAAAATGGAACCAACATTTCCTAATTGACATATATATATAGGATTTGACTACCATTTTTTTGAAAAAAATATTTCATGTTTGATTAAAGTTTAAGGCTTTACTAGTTTAGTCGTTTGTCTTGCATGATGCTCGAGGGAAATCAATTCATCCTTTGGAGGATAAGTTCCTCTTATCCTAAACCCTTTAGTCCCTAGCTCCTCGTGATGTTAGTGCATTTAATTGTCCTTAGTAGTTTTTAATCATCAAATTATTACTCAAAGTTTTCAAATTTTTACCATTTCACCACCAAATTGTAAGGATCCCGAGCGATAAACAAAATTTTCACAGCGGAAAACTTAGGATCCCTCCAGAGATCCAAGCGAAAAATCATACTCGTTTCTATTATCTATTCTATCCTATAGGAATCGAAATTACCTTCGATGCGTGCCCTTCGAATTCCCGTCAGTAACACTTGCGGATCTCAGCGTGGTCAGAATGTTCATGCCTCTACGGTGCACACACACATACACTTGGAGAGAAGAAGTGAACTAATGATTGTGCTAGCAACCACAAAATATCCGTCCACTCCCTTTCTCCTTACTCGGCTACAAGGAAGAAGTCATTCGATCCTTTTTTTTTTCTTTTTTTTCACGAACTGAACCACAAAAGAAAATTGAGAATTAAATTATCATTCAAACACACACGATGCATTAATCAAATTAATGCACTTTAATGATACATTAAATGCATTATCATTTTTCCTAATCTTTCTTTCAACGTGAATGAAAAATAGAAAAACCATTAATGCTCATTTAATACACCTTAAATGAGACTTTAAATCTCATTTAAAACTCTATTTCAATAATTCGTATGATCACATGATTAATCATAATTAATCATGCGAAAATATGATTAATCACAATTAATCATTTAAGCCTTCTTCACTTGGTTTGACTCGAGTCTTACTCAACATAAACCAATTTGAGTCCAACTCAAATTTAGCCAAGTAATGAGTCTTACTCATTCTAGTTAATCCAATTAATTAATAATTCATTTTAGTCAAACTAAAATGATTTCCTCTCCGAAATAATATGTTCTTTGTGTGTGACCCTATAGGCTCTCATAACGTTGGCAATGTATCAAAAATCATTTTAGATACATAAACAATGAGCGACATCTAGCAATACATCATTGCTACCCAAGTGATGAGAATGTCGAGATCCGACAACCTCTTCCGTGACTATTATCATATGACAATGTCTTTCTATCCTTGATATCTCAGATCGATCAATGAGACATAGACCGTGTCACCCTCTTATCAATCTTTATGTTTCTTGATCCCCAAGTAGACTCACTCAAACAAATGAGCTCAATATCTCATATTGACTCATTTGAGCATGGTCATGCATTTCGTGGTCCTACTCTATCAAGAGGCCAAAGATATCTTTCCCGTTATATGGGAGGGATAGATCTCATCTACATCACTCACATCCCTCCGCATAATTCGTTACATACTCAGTGATCGCCGTTATAGTCACCCAGTTACGGTGTGACGTTAGACGATACTAAAGTACATAATTCCTTATGTAGGGAATCGTAGTGACTTCAGGTCTAAGGACTATTCATACCAATAGTCACATGAGAAAGTATATGACACTCATATAACGATTCATGATACTTTCTCATGGTGAGTCAATTCAGTATATATAGTCTCCAATATATATACCCATGTATCAATGTGATATCACATATCCATGACTTGTTAGACCAAGTCATCCATTGACCTACATGCTAGTCTCAATGTATCAATATAGCCCTTGTCTATTAATACAATACTCGACTAGGAATTTTTAAAAAAAGTGTTCTCTACAGCTTCTCATAATCAATTCTACCAATTAATATACTGTAGATAATAACCTACTATTCATGGGCATTATTATATTTATTTAGCTGGCACACGCATAAAATATAATAATCACTCTTTGCCTTTATTAATATAAGAATATAATACAGACGTCTCCCTCACCAATCATCTCATAATTGGCACTAAGGGCTCATACTAACAATCTCCCACTAGCACTAGTGCCAATCATTGTAATCTCTAAGACCCAGTGACCTAGTGTGACCATCATGCTTCCTCTGTGCCAAAGCCTTGGTAAAGGGATCCGCAATGTTAGCATCAGTGTCTACTCTGCATATCTGAACATCTCCTCTATCGATGATCTCTCGAATGAGGTGATACCGTCGCAGTATGTGTTTGGTCCTCTGATGAGAGCGAGGTTCCTTAGCCTGAGTAATAGCTCCATTGTTGTCACAATAGAGGTCTATAGGGTTTGCTATGCTAGGAACCACCCCAAGTTCAGTGATGAACTTTCGGATCCAAACAGATTCCTTTGCTGCAGAAGAAGCGGCAATATACTCGGCTTCTGTTGTAGAATCTGCGACTGTGTCCTGCTTCGAACTCTTCCAGCTCACAGCGCCACCATTCAAGCAAAATACATACCCTGATGAGGCTAGCTCCTCATCGCCTCCAAATATCAAGAAATATTCTTTTGTCCTTCGCAAGTACTTAAGAATATTCTTGACAGCAGTCCAGTGGCATTCACCGGGATCTGACTGGTACCTTCTCGTCATGCTTAAAGCATACGAGACATCGGGGCGAGTACAAATCATGGCGTACATGATAGATCTTATAGCTGATGCATAAGGGATCTGATCCATGCGATCTCTCTCCTCCTTAGAAGAGCGAGATTGAGTCTTCGAAAGACTCACACCATGTGACATTGGCAAAAATCCCTTCTTGGAATTCTTCATGGCAAAACGCTTAAACACCTTGTCAACATATGTACTCTGACTCAAGCCAAGCAATCTCTTAGATCTATCTCTATAGATCTTGATGCCTAGAATATAGGCTGCTTCACCTAAGTCTTTCATTGAGAAACAATTCCCAAGCCAAGCCTTCACAGACTTCAGCATAGGGATATCATTTCCAATGAGCAGTATGTCATCTACATACAATATGAGGAAAACAATTGAGCTCCCACTAACCTCCTTGTAGACACAAGGTTCATCTTCGTTCTTAATGAAACCAAATGTTTTGATCGCATTATCGAAACGAAGATTCCAGCTTCTAGAACCTTGCTTTAAACCATAAATGGACCTATGCAACTTACAAACCTTTCCAGCATCCTTTGGATCGACAAAACCCTCAGGTTGTGTCATATACACATCCTCGAGTAGATTTCCATTAAGAAATGTTGTTTTGACATCCATATGTCAGATCTCATAGTCATAGTAAGCTGCAATAGCAAGCATGATCCGAATGGATTTGAGCATCGCAACTGGAGAAAATGTTTCATCATAATCAATACCATGAATCTGCTTGAATCCTTTTGCTACCAATCACCCTTTATAGGTATGCATATTACCTTCCATGTCAGTCTTTCTCCTAAAGACCCACTTACACCCAATGGGTTTGACCCCTTCAAGTGGATCAACCAAAGTCCATACTTGGTTAGTGTACATGGATTCCATTTCGGATTTCATGGCCTCAAGCCATTTCTTAGAATCTGGGCTCATTACAGCTTTCTGATAGGATGTCGGCTCATCAAGCATGATACCATCATTGTCATCCAAGAGAAAAGAATATCTCTCGAGTTGACGACGTATCCTATCAGACCTTCGTAGAACTTGGTCTACATGAACAGGTTGTACCACAACTCCTTGTGATGACTGTTCTTGTTCCATTAAGGTATCAGTGATATTTTGTGTATCTTGAACTTCTTCAAGATCAATTTTACTCCCATTTATTTTTCTAGAAATAAATTCCTTTTCTAGAAAAACATCATTTCTAGCAACAAACACTTTACCTTGTGTGGGGTTGTAAAAGTAATATCCCTTAGTTTCCTTGGGATATCCAACGAAATAGCATCTATCTGATTTGGGGCCTAGTTTATCTGAAACTTGACGTCGTACGTAAGCCTCACAACCCCAAATCTTCATAAAAGACATCTTGGGACTCTTCCCAGTTCATATCTCATATGGTGTCTTTACGACTGTCGTAGAAGGAACATGGTTAAGTGTGAAAGCGGCAGTCTCTAGAGCATATCCCCAGAAGGAAGGAGGAAGTTCTATATGACTCACATTGATCGTACCATATCTAATAGAGTACGCTTTCTCCTCTCGGATACACCATTCCACTGTGTTCCAGGTGGAGTGAGCTGAGATCTTATCCCACGCTCAACTAGATAGTCACAAAACTCTTGGCTTAGGTATTCCCCACCTCGATCTGATCGAAACATCTTAATACTCTTACCAAGTTGGTTATGTACTTCATTCTTGAATTCTTTGAACTTTTCAAAAGATTCTGATTTGTGTCTCATAAGATACACATATCCATATCTACTGAAATCATCAGTAAATGTGATGAAGTACTGATAACCTCCTCTGGCTGCGACTTTGAAAGGACCACATACATCACTATGTATGAGGCCTAACAAATCTGTCGCTCGTTCGCCTTGTCCACTAAATGGAGTCTTGGTCATCTTGCCTAAAAGACAAGATTCACATACCTCATATGATTCGAAATCAAATGAGTCCAGTAATCCATCCTTATGGAGCTGGGACAAACGTTTCTCATTTATGTGACCCAAGCGACAATGCCACTGTAGGGATCCCGAGCGATAAACAAAATTTTCGCAGCGGAAAACTTAGGATCCCTCCAGAGATCCAAGCGAAAAATCATACTCGTTTCTATTATCTATTCTATCCTATAGGAATCGAGATTACCTTCGATGCGTGCCCTTCGAATTCCCGTCAGTAACACTTGCGGATCTCAGCATGGTCAGAATGTCCACGCCTCTACGGTGCACACACACACACACTTGGAGAGAAGAAGTGAACTAATGATTGTGCTAGCAACCACAAAATATCCGTCCACTCCCTTTCTTCTTACTCGACTACAAGGAAGAAGTCCTTCGATCCTTTTTTTTTCTTTTTTTTCACGAACCGAACCACAAAAGAAAAATGAGAATCAAATTATCATTCAAACACACACGATGCATTAATCAAATTAATG
Source organism: Wurfbainia villosa (assembly GCA_025175895.1). Taxonomy (NCBI): domain Eukaryota; kingdom Viridiplantae; phylum Streptophyta; class Magnoliopsida; order Zingiberales; family Zingiberaceae; genus Wurfbainia; species Wurfbainia villosa. The sequence continues at coordinate 3,901,960 of CM045995.1, read as the reverse complement.
CACTTTAATGATACATTAAATGCATTACCATTTTTCCTAATCTTTCTTTCAACGTGAATGAAAAATAGGAAAACCATTAATGCACATTTAATGCTCATTTAATGCACCTTAAATGAGACTTTAAATCTCATTTAAAACTCTATTTCAATAATTCGTGTGATCACATGATTAATCATAATTAATCATGCAAAAATATGATTAATCACAATTAATCATTTAAGCCTTCTTCACTTGGTTTGACTCGAGTCTTACTCAACATAAACCAATTTGAGTCCAACTCAAATTTAGCCAAGTAATGAGTCTTACTCATTCTAGTTAATCCAATTAACTAATAATTCATTTTAGTCAAACTAAAATGATTTCCTCTCCGAAATAATATGTTCTTTGTGTGTGACCCTATAGGCTCTCATAACGTTGGCAATGTATCCAAAATCATTTTAGATACATAAGCAATGAGCGGCATCTAGCAATACATCATTGCTACCCAAGTGATGAGAATGTCGAGATCCGACAACCTCTTCCGCGACTATTATCATATGACAGTGTCTTTCTATCCTTGATATCTCAGATCGATCAATGAGGTATAGACCGTGTCACCCTCTTATCAATCTTTATGTTTCTTGATCCCCAAGTAGACTCACTCAAACAAATGAGCTCAATATCTCATATTGACTCATTTGAGCATGGCCATGCATTTCGTTGTCCTACTCTATCAAGAGGCCAAAGATATCTCTCCCGTTATATGGGAGGGATAGATCTCATCTACATCACTCACATCCCTCCGCATAATTCGTTACATACTCAGTGATCGCCGTTATAGTCACCGCCATTCGGTGTGTGACGTTAGACGATACCAAAGTACATAACTCCTTATGTAGGGAACCGTAGTGACTTCAGGTCTAAGGACTATTCATACCAATAGTCACATGAGAAAGTATATGACACTCATATAACGATCCATGATACTTTCTCATGGTGGGTCAATTCAGTATATATAGTCTCCAATATATATACTCATGTATCAATGTGATATCACATATCCATGACTTGTTAGACCAAGTCATCCATTGACCTACATGCTAGTCTCAATGTATCAATATAGCCCTTGTCTATTAATACAATACTCGACTAGGAATTTTTAAGAATAGTGTTCTCTACAGCTTTTCATAATCAATTCTACCAATTGATATACTGTAGATAATAACCTACTATTCATGGGCATTATTATATTTATTTAGCTGGCACACGCATAAAGAAATATAATAATCATTCTTTGTCTTTATTAATATAAGAATATAATACAAACGTCTCCCTCACCAATCATCTCATAATTGACACTAAGGGCTCATACTAACACAAATTATTAACATCTTAAATTTATTGGGGAAAAAAAATCATACTTAGACATATCTCTAGTGTCATTATTTCATTAGATTAAATAAGGCTAATAATTAGGAAGCAAAATGATAGAAGTTTGAAAGCTCTAATTAAAGGGTATTTTAAAGGAATTTAAAACTGATAAATTTTGAAGGCAAAATGAAATTTTTGGCATGGCCTACATAACATTATCTATAGTTGATAATATAAACAAAAGAAGATGGCGAATACACCACCAAAGGCTATCTAGTAATTAAAACCGTATGAGACGTAATATCACCAACAAAAAGGCTACATAATTGAAATTATTTATATCGACAATTTATACACAGATATGGACCGTAAAAGATATATATATACACACATAGATGGGTTTTTTTTTGTCTCTTAATTGTACTACCTCATATGGATTTTTCATCATTGCTAAATGAAAGCTATTATTCAGTCACCCATAACATTTTTATACATAAAATTTATATTACTCGATGCATTAATTCCACTTTGATCCTTAAAAGTATACATGGTTAAATTCTCGACTCACTACTTCCTAGCTAGAAATTCAATTTAATCATACACAATTAAACTTCATAAGCTTATGTTTGTGCTTATATCATGTCCTTTACAAATTTTTAATAGTTAATTAATCTATTCCGTGAATTAGGTCAATATATAATTGAGTCACAATAGCTTGTCAATTAATTAATTAACTCCATTAATTAAAATATATATACATTACCTCATCCAATTAAGCATACTAGTTAGTGATTATTCCTCAAAAATTAAACATGAAACAAATAAATTGAGCAACCGAACCGGTGCTTAATATAATTAATGGAACCTCTAACTATTGTGGTCGAGAGAAACTACTTGTTTAGTGGTTAATTATTAAGCCACGTACGTGCTTCATTTACAAAGTGTAGTACTTAAACAAAGCAATCCCATACTTATCCACCACAATAAAATTAATTAATAAAATAATAATTATATAAAATAAACAAAATAATTATATTGATTTAATTGTATGATTCTTTTCTAGGGATGATCACCACACAATGTGTTGCTTTTACAAGCGAATCACCGGTGTCTTAAATTAATTGCCAAGGTTGAGGGAAATAAGGAGAAAAGATAGTCTAATTAATAGATCCCTTCAATAATTAACTAGTGGTTTGACCATTAATTAAGCACTGTTAGATTCACTTGTCCCCCCATATTTATCCATATCCATTGCATATTCATAGAAACCAATTAATCTAGATTCTTTTTAATTAACACCTTGTTTTTTTTCCTTTTTTTTAGAATTAAAAAAAAGCATAATGAATAAAGTTGGTCAGCAACCTAAAATTACGGCATATTTGCTGGACCAATGCATCGAGTTGGATGTGGACCTGGCTAATGACTTAATTAATTAACAAGAGTAGACAACAAATCTAGAAAGATTAACGTAATTATTAAATAAACGAATCAATTAGTAAATAAATTAAAAGAAAAAGAATGGCTAAGTTGGGATTGGTCCCACAGAAAAGTAGATAAGCTGAAGCACTACGTATTCCGCCGCCGGCAAAGGCAACGGCCGACACAACCCAACCCGCGAAACTGTCTCCTGTCTCCTGTCTTACCTTCTTTTTCTCTTCTGTGCATGTTTTTTTTTAATTGACATTATGTATTTAAATTTTCAGTCCAATTAATTTTAAAAATAATTAATTTAATTTTATAAAAAAAATTTTATCAATCTTCAGACTAAATGAAAAAGTATTTACAGTGGACACTCCAATAATTTAATATTCTAAGATTTATTATCCTATTAAAAAAAATTATAATATACTATATCTAAGAATCGAATAAAAAATATTTAAAAAAACTATATAAACATCACGGCGAGGGCACGCTTGTTTCTTCTCGTTATAACTTATAAACTAACACCGAATAACCAACTTGATGGAATGATTTTCTAATAAAAATTTATTTATACACTCATTTATTGTTAGAAGAGTATTTTGATTTGCCAAATTATTATACCATTTGATTTTAAATATATTGTGTCGTGAATTTTTTTTTATATTTGGCTATAATGTATCTTCACACTGCCTTGACCGTCTGACTATTTTCTACTAATAGTGGAAGAAATGGGATTAAATCACATTTAAAATTGACCTCTCAGCTCTAAAACATAACTTAATTAAGAGCATAATCTAAATATAAAGTATCTCTCTGCTTATCACTATAAGAAAAATAGTAAATAACAATAAATTATTTTCGTCGCTAATACCAAATATTCACCGCTAAATAATATTAACGACGATAATATTTCGTCGCTAGTATCGTCGTAATAAACTTGTCGCTAAGAAATGTTAGTGATGAAATCTTAATTTATCGTCGTTAATATTAACGACGCTAGAAAAAACGTCGCCAAAAAAAATATTTCGTCGCTAAATCTAGAATATCAGAAAGAGTAAAATCACTAATATTGACGACCAATTTTGTCGCTAACAATTAGTTTATTTGGCCAATCACAAAATCGGGAGAGCCTCGATTGGCGAATCAATTGATATGCAATAAGTTAGCGACGAAATTAATTTCGTCGCTAACCCTAAAACTCATGATATCGTATATCGACGGTTAGCGACGAAATGAAACAAAATCGTCGCTAACCATGAAAATATAAATTTCTAAAATTCATTTAATTTTTATTCGATATCCTGTAATACAATATCAATCACACAATTTATTTCAACACCTAACTTAACAACAAACAAATCAAATATTTTAACAATAATTACATTTAACCACAACTAACATAACATAATATATATATATATATATATATAAAGTAGAAAACAAATTTTAAGTCCAAAACATCAAATTTCACAAATTCATAGTCTCCAAATTCAAAAACATTCTAGTTCACAATTTCACAACTCAAAATAGAAGTGTTCAAAAACTCTAGGATGGAGGAGGAGATAGAGATGAAGACTCATGTATCAATGATTGTAAAGCTCAAGATGCAAGCCGATTCAAAATTGTTTCAAACATTTCTTGTCTTGATCTCATTGATGTCAACTCATCTTGGGTGCTTGTTAATTGAACTCGAGTGTTTGCTAGCTCTTCTTGCATCTCTTCTAATCGTTGCTCGGTGGACTCAAGTTTTTCACGCAGTGCTACGTTAGTTAATCTGGAGGAGGAGCTGGCATCCAAAGAAGTGGATCTAAATGGTTTTGACCCACTTTCAAGTCCTCTAATGTATCCAGAACAAACACCGATGACTTGATCACAAATCTGATCTGCAATCTGGATTGCATCGATGTCATATCCGATTTCTTGTGATTGAATATGCTCATCTCGCAGTCTCACCATATCACCCTAAGAATAACAAACATATTATTAATATATTTACAAAGAATCATGCAAAATTAAAAACAAATTTACTAAATTATATCGATTATATCTTACATATGTAGCCTCGGCTCTCTCCCCACTCCACACTTTTGATAAGTTACAATGAGTTGTATTAAAGATAGTAATATGATCTTTTCTCTTAGACTGATTGGTTTGAAAAATACTATAATGTGTTAATATTTAAAATAATAAACAATATACTGTAACTATAAAGTTTGTACTTACACCGTCGTAACTGTATTGAATATATGATTTGAGTCACCTCAATGGGTAAATCGTAGTTGTGATCGATTTTGGGCATTTGTTGCTAATCATGTCTACAATACAAAAATTTGTTAAGATAAAATGTAAAACATGAGTTACAGAACAAATATTTTAATTTATATATAACTTAGATAATTGGTATAGATAGATTTACTTGAAATTTCTTTGATTCAAATAGATCGGACATATAGTTCCAATCTTTCTGTGTCTCACAAAACTCGATTGACATATGATGTCAGCGCTCAGTAGGAGGAAGATGCAATAGGCCCTTATAATGAGTGTGCATCTTATTTTGATTGTCTCTGTACCTTGCACTCATTAATCTGTCGGTCTCCTTTCTTAACGATGTTACCTCATCGGCAAAACTGATATTGAAAATAGCCTGAAAAAAATACCAATATTGAAATTTATTAACGAAGGATGACTGATTATATAAATATCAAATTACTCGTGCTTACTGATAATCAGTCATATATCATCTATTTATTGTTCGTGGAGATATGCTTTCAACTCCTAGCTTGTAGGGGAGCGAACTTCTTAATTGACTGACCTAACTCTGTCATAAAAACAACTGCATTTTGCCCAATAGGATTATCATCGCTCTTATGAAAGGTAATGGGTAATTTACCCCGTTCCTTGATTTTTCGTCGGAGTCTATCGGAGTGTACATGTGCCTCGTGTCTCTCTACGTGTCGAACAAATTGTAAATAAAAATTTGTTAATAATTAACAAGTCAAATAAATATAAAACTAAATAAACACATTTAAGACCACATAACTAACCAGTAGGAGCAGAAGCACTATCATCGTCAAGTGTAGGCACAACTGGGGGCGCTCAATTCTCTTAGGCGGTATAGCTATGACATAAGAATTATATACAGATCGACATATAATGAAAGATTATATTAAATACATGAATTATAAATGAAGAATAATATAAATATCATATAAATATATCTAATCGCCATCATCATTTGAAAAGGATAAATAATCATCCGCCTCACTATCAATTTCACTATCTTCACCCTCATCAATACGATTACTTTGAGCACCCATATCCAGATCCACTTGTGTATTTGCCATATTTATTTATTGATGCTCAATATCTAATCGACATAGTTGAGTTATCTCCAAGTCTTCACCGACTACTGAAGTTGAATCATTGGATGAAATCTCTTAGTTTGGCTATATATTCAAGATATTACAAACCTCAAAATCTTCAGATACTTCATCAACTTTAGTTACTTTGTATATTTCTCAATGGTGAATCCTTTACACTCCCTTCCAATGACCTCCACGTTTGATATCATTCAAATAATACACTTAATTTGCTTGATTTTCCAAAATTCATTGTACCATGTTTTAGAAGTATCAATACACAAGAGATCATACTCTTCCACCAATAATTTTTTTTTTTGATTACATTGGAACCATTCACAACAAAATAATTGAACTTTATACCTAAAAGAGTAAAATATTTGAACCACATCCTTCAACACACCAAAAAAATACAAATTATCCCCATTGTCAGAGGATGGTACGTTGACCCCACTATTCTGAGTAGTTCTGCGTGAATCACGGGACCGCATATGATATTGAATCTCATTTAGAATGCATGCATCATACATTTAAACTTCAGCATCATGTCCCATTGTTAAATAGTACAACTCATCTATGATCTCTGAATTTGTAAAAAAATTTAGAGTTATAATTTTATCTCTAAACCATAGTGGAAAATCTCGCTCGTGATATTGCATAACTTGATCAGCATGAACCTTTTGGAATATAAGTTGCAGATGCTCACTGTATAAAAACTTAATCAATTTAAAATCTGTGAATGAAATAGAATTAAAGTAATAACTTAATGTAAAAATTTACTTTCGATATGGATCGACTTCTTTATAATTGTTCAGAATGTACCAATGTGCTTTCTTAAGCAAAGGCAATGACAATTTCAGACTGTGTTGGTTGCCAAAGACTCTTGTTTCCTGTGAGAAAACACTTAATTTTTATATTGATGGTTGAACATCTTTATTCTGTTCTGGCCTAGAAAAGTTTGTCTCAATCTGACTCATATATAACAAACTGAAAGTCAAGATCTCATTTACAATATACCCCTCTGCAATAGATCCTTCAAGTCATACTTTATTATGAACATATTTTTTAGTCTTCCCAAATATCACTCAAAGGGATACATTCATCATGATGAAACTGGCCCAGCTAACATGGCTTCACGAGGTAAATGAACTGTCAAATGAACTATAATGTCAAAAAATACTGGAGGAAATATCCGTTCCATCTTACACAATATCAAGACTATTTGCTACTCTATTTTACATATATCCACTGTGTGTAAAGATCTTGTAGTAATCTTTTTGAAGAAATCACATAACTCAATTAGTGTGTTACATATATCTGTTGGGAAAAATTTACATACAACAACTGGAAGTATTCTTTGCAACAATACATGACAATCATGTGATTTTAGTCCACATATATATTTTTGCATTTACATTCACATGTCTAGATATATTAGCAGTATAACCATATGAAAACTTCATAGATTTCAAAAATTGACAAAATTCACGCCTTTCTTCCAATGTCAACGTGTAACTTGCATACGATTTCCTAAATTTGTCTCCTACAGGTTGTAAATGCAATTCATTCCTTATCCCCATATCCTGCAAGTCTAATCTTGCTTTGAGAGTGACCTTTGACTTTCTGTCTATATTTAATAATGTGTCAATTAAAGCATTACAAATATTCTTTTCAATATGCATCACATCTAAATTGTGTCTCAACTTTAAGTCTGACCAATATGGTAACTCAAAAAATATAGACTTCTTTACCCAATTTGTATCATCCAAAGATCGCTGCCATTTTTTATTGAATGAAGGATGCTTACTGAATGTCATTTGGGGTAACGTGTCTAACTGCGATAAAATCCATTATCCATTCATTATTCGTAGTGGTCATTCTTTTTCAACCTTTCCATTAAAATCTTTATTTCTATGCCATGGGTGTTGCATATTCAAGAATCAACGGTGATATGTGTAACATATTTTACTCCTTAATCCTTGAGATCTAGTTTCATTCAAACATACTGGACATGTCTTATAACTCTTTGTGCTCCATCCAGAAACTGTTCCATATGATGGAAAATCATGAATGGTCTACATCACAACAGTATATAATTAAAATACTTATTCAATCGATGCATCATATGCTTCCACCCCATCATCCCATAGCTCCTTCAGTTCATTTATCAGAGGTCGTAGGTATACATTTATCTCTTTGTCAGATGATTTAGGCCCAAGAATTAAAAGAGACATAATCATATATGGTGGCTTCATCATTTTACATGGTGACAAATTATAATTCACAAGTATAACATGTCACATACTGTAAGCATTTGACATATTTCCAAATGGATTAAACCCGTCAGTAGTCAACCCTAAGCGAATATTTCATGGATCACTTGTAAATATTTCATGTGCATTATTAAATTCTTTCCATAATTCACTATCAGCTGGGTGTCTTAATACACCATCTATTTCAACTCGCTTTTCTTTATGTCATCTCATCTCTTTGGCAGTATGGTTCAAAATAAACAACCACTTAAGTCTCAGTTTCAGAGGAAAATATCGAAGATTTTTTTGAGGATTCTTTTTCTTATTCATCCATTCGTACTTGTATTTGGGTTCCTTGCACACTGGACATGCATCTTTATTCTTGTGCTCATCCGAAAATAATATACAATCATTCTTACATACATGTATCTTCTCATATGTCAATCCTAACTCTTTTAATATTTTCTTTGATCCATAATAAGAGTTTGGAATCACATTCGATTTATGAAATGCCTCTTGTAATGACTGAAGTAACATATCAAAAGATTTATTGCTCCATCCATTTAACACTTTCACATGCATCAACTTCACCACAAAATTGAAAACCGAAAAATTAGTACAATTGTGATACAGTTTTTTTTGTGCTTCTTCCAACATTGAAGTATAACTTCGTCTACAATCATTTTCATTTGTGTTTTCATTGATATCATCTGATTGAGGCTCATTGCTATTTATATTTTTTGTATTTCATAAATTAGTAAACATGTCTTCAAAATTGTCTTTGAAATCATCTTCTTCAACCTCAAAATCATTTTCATTTTCATTGACAATATTTATATTACCGGATGATGTAGAAGTTTCTCTATGAAAGTTCCAGACTTTATATAATCTATTGAATCCCCACCTATAAATATATCCTCGCATATAATCCAATTCATATTGAAATAAATTGTCACACCGTCGACATGAACAATAAATTTTCGATAAATTCAGACTAATCATGTAATTCTTTGTCATATTTATAAACTGATTCAACCCATTTATATATTCAGGACTAATCCGATTCTGAATTGTTATCCAAATTTTATCCATATTTTTAAACCCTGGTTAAACATGTATAAAATAATTTTGATGCTAATTTTCAATAAAAGTAATTTAGCAATTTAAATTTATTTATCACATACAAAATAATCAAAAATTTCATAATTTAAGCCTCACATAACATAACATACAATTTGATTTATAACCCTATGTTTATCATCAAATATTATAATCTAAGAATAAGAAAACCCTAAACTTATCCTCTAATTGCAAAATAATTGAAAAATCATCATCTAAATGACAACATATCTTCAAATTTATCATCTAAGCAATAAGTTACTACTTGATTACTATGAATAGGTCCAAATATAAATGATAAAAAAACCCTAAATTCAACATCTAATCCCTAACAACAACATATATAAACTACAATAACCTTAAACCCTAACAAAACCCTAAATTCATCATCTAAGTATAACAAAATCTAAATTTATCATCTAATCATAACAACAATACAAAAATATCATTAATTTTATTTTAAAATCAGGAAGAAAAAAATACTTTATACCTAAGTCATCGAAGGTTTGAGATGGAGCTGAAAAGGATATCGGAGCTGGAGACCAGAGCTAGAGACGGAGGCTAATAGGAGGCCAGAGCTACTGCCGGAGTTGGATAACTAGGAAGTCAGAGCTGGAACGGGAGAGATAGAGAATTGTCAGAGAAGGCATCGGGTCTCAAGGAGAGAAACCGGAGCACGAAGAACACGAGATGGAGACGGAAAGTAGAAACAAAAGAGGGACTAGAAGAGAATCGTCGGATTGAGAATCGCCGGAGAAAGAGAGGAAGGGAGTCGTGTGGAAAAATTAGGGGAATCGGTGCGGGTCAAGATTTTTCTGCGTATATTAGCGACAAAATATTTTTCTTCATCGCTAATATGTATTATCTTAGCGACGAAAATTTAAATTTTCGTTGCTAATATATTAATATTAACGACGAACAATACATATCGTCGCAAATATTTTTTACTCAACCGAATGTTTTTCACTTGATTGGTCAGTCGACTGTTAGTTTTGGTGAATAATTGAAATAATATCATTGCTAAACGTAAATATATTTGCGATGAATAATACATATCGTCACAAATTTTTTACTCGACTGGATGTTTTTCACTCGAGTGGTCAGTCGACTATTAATTTTGCCGACGAATTGAAATAACATCATTGCTAAACGTAAATATATTAGGGACGAAACATATGTTTCGTCGCTAATACTCATTTGGAATATAGGCTAGAGACAAATATTTTTAATTCGTCTCTAATACTTTTTATATTTGTGACGAAAAATTACTCTTTCATCGCAAATATGATATAATTTATCATACTTTTTTATATATTTTCGCACACATCTCGCTGTATTTTATACTTGTTTCATGCATATCATACTTTGTTTTGCATGTATTTCCTATTTTCTAGTTTGGAGATCTGCTCTTTATGCTTTTGTGTGCAAGACAACATTTTACAGGATAAACGACACACTTTTGGAGCAAAAGGAAGGCATTCGACAGCGGAACAAAGGGAGGCACGACTCAACTGTGTGAAATCACACGACCGTGCCCCACCAGCCTAGCACCACACACAGCTTGGTCGTGTGGATCCACACGGCTGTGTGGCGCTGGTATTTTTCGGCGCGACTATGGTTTTTTCATGGATTTGGGCAGCAACGACCTCAAGTCTATATAAGAAAGGCCACGCTCAAACCCTAGGGGGGAGGCTCGACGGTCGGGATGACACACCAGTGCCCTAAAAAGCAGCGAAAACTCGCAACGGGGAGGAAGGAAGCGACCCAAGGATCAAATTCTACGCTCCAATGCCGGAGAGAAGAACCAAAGAGCACTATAATTTATTTTCTATACATCTTCTGCATTGTAATGATGAATTCAATCATGCCTTGTGTTTCTTCTTTTTCATTATGGAGTAGATACTCTGATTCTAGGATTAGGGAGTAATTTGTATGCGTAGAACATGCTAGTTGAATATATGCTTCGTCTTTGAATTTATATTCGCAGTTTGTGTTGTTTGAATTGATGACGATTGTGTTTTGATTTTCTGTCTATTGTGCATAGCTGATACAAGGGGTGACAACCCTTGTATCAAAGATCTAGGAGAACTAAGGAGGAATCTAGTGGTTGTCCTCTCTCCGGTAACCATAGATAGAAGGGTATGATGGAGTAGGAAATGGGATACATTTCGACTCTTCATAGGGATTAATTTGGCATCCTCATACCGTCTATCCTATCTTAACAATATAGGGCAGCCACAGTAGGAGAAATTAACTCTAGAAGGGTTGAGAGACCTTAGTGACAGAGGGCTTCCAATGGTATCAACCCTCTTAGCTCTAATGATCTGAAAGGTTCGCTTGTTAGGAGTAGGTAGTTCCCGATAGACGTGAGAGCTCATCGAGAAAGTGTATGATGTCCCCTCCACAAGATTATGATTAGAGATCTAGATAACATTTAATTGATAGTATGTTCTGCGACGCACAAGTGAAACTGAAGTCCTAGAATCCCCCCTCTTAGATCCATGAACCAACCTTCCCTTCCTCCATGTGACACCGTACTAGAGTTAGGACCATCGTCAACCTCGTAACCACAACCCGTAGAACTAAACTCCGAACAATAACGTCCACCAAACAATCAGTACTCAAATCTCAGTCTCTGTAGGATCAATAATCTATTTATTACTTGATAACATCCGTGCACTTGTGGTCGTTGAGTGCGAGCGCGCACTTCGAGTCCTCAATGGTTTCCATCGCAAGATTTGAGGTCGTGTTCGCATGCATCAATACTCAATTCTCTTAGGTGGCATAGTTGTGACATAAACATCATATATAGATTGACAAATAATGAAAGATTATCTTATATACATGAATTATAAATGAAGAACAATATAAATATCATGTAAATAAATCTAATCACTATCATCATCTGAAAGGGATAATTGATCATCTATCTCACTGTCAAATTTAGTATCTGTAGGATCGAAATATTCCGAGAGGGGGGGGGGGGGTGAATCTCGGAGGTTACAATTTTCTTTTAAATTTTAAAGCTTATTTTTATATTTTGAAAATGTTAAAGAGTTTGCAGCGGAAACAAAATGAAATAGAGACAAGTTTCTTTTACTTGGTTCACAACCCTAACCGGGTTACTACTCCAAGGCCCGTAACTCTTCCAAGAGCTACCTCGATGGGAAATCACTATATACCCTCTGATTCGAGAACTCTCGACTTCGAAGGGGTTTTCTTTTTACAAAAATATGAGATGGATAACACTCTACCCTCTCTTTGAAGTTAAGTACATACAAGCGAAAATGAGTACAAAAAAAATTAAGAGCTAAGTTATACCAACACTAATAGAAGTTTCGAAGTAGGCATGGAATATCGAACATGTGTCTTTGTGAGGAACCGAAGCTCTTGTGGACGAGTATGAATAGAGGTAGCACTTCGACGTAGTAGCAGTGTTCTCCTCCGAGATAGTCGAGCATTTATTTTATAAATCTTTTTTAGTTGACTAGAATGCCTTCCAGTTGACTCCACATCATCTCATCGATATGGAACTTCTGGGCTTCCAGTCAACTCCAGATCACTCGGCTCTGCATCAGGAAGTTTGCCTCTTCAGTCGACTGAAACTCCCCAGTCGATTGAAACTCTTTCCATCTGCATTGTCATATCTTTGATCGATCACTAGCTAATCCTACCAACTAGGTATCCAGTTGACTGACCCATACCCAGTCGACTGAACTTTAGTGTTGACTGAAATACATTCAGTTGATTGATCCTTGCAAAACGAGATTAGCACAAATAGATAATATCGAATACGATAGCAGTAGTAATATTGCTTGATCTCGACTTCTAAGTCCCATGCGGACTCTCCGTCAGATCGACGCCTAGCTTTGTCCCCTATAGAGAACTCGACCTCACCTCTCCACTCGAGGCTTACCTGTCGGCTACCTGTCAAACTTACTGTTCTTGACATCCGATCTGACCCACCAGGGCTTCCACTAGCTGTCCGGTCTACCTGACCCAGTTAGACTTTTTGTCGATTGTCTGGTCTCCTGACCCAACCGGTCTTCATGCCAAATGTCTAGTCCACTCGACCCATCTAGACTTCATGCATGGTGTCCGATCCTCCTGATCTGTCAAGGCATTTTGCCTAGTATCCGGTCAATACGACCTACTAGGACTTCCTGTTAAGGCTACACACTTAATACTAATATTAGAACACAAGTCAGTCCTAACTTTAACTATGGTTCATACATCAAAACCAAGGAGTGGTGCTCTCTGCATCAATAGTATCTTCATCCTCATAATTAAGATTACTTTGAGCACCCCTATCCAACTCCACTTGTGCATTTGACATATTTATTTATTCATGCTCAACATCTAATCTACATAGTTGAGTTATCTCTAAGTCTTCACCAACTACTGAAGTTGAATTAATGAATGAAATCTCTTGGTTAGGCTCTATATTAAAAATATTAGCAACTTCAAATTCTTCAGATACTTCATCAACTTCAGTTACTTCATATATTTCTCGGCGGCGAACCTTTTGCACTACCTTTTATTGACCTCCATGCTTTATATCATTTAAATAATACATCTGATTTGCTTGGTTTGCCAAAATGAATGGGTCATCATCGTACCATATTTTAGAAGTGTCAATACACAAGAGATAATACTCTTCCATCAAAGATTTTTTTTTTTGGATTACATTGGAACCATTCACACCAGGATAATTGGACTTTATACCTAAACGAGTAAAATATTTGAACAACATCCTTCAACACTTAAAAAAAATATAAATTGTCTCCATAGTCAGATGATGATATGCTAACCCCACTATATATTCTGAGTAGTTCTGTGCAAATCTCGAGACTTTGTATTGTAGGGGATTGGTACGGCCGGCTAGAGGGGGGTGAATAGCCCTTTTCGTTTGGATGCCGGTATTTGCTCGTCTACAAAACTAATTAGCGCAAGCGGAAGACTAATAAAGACAAGCAAATAGAAATACGAGAAAACAAACGCTAACAAAGAATGTAACGTGGTTCACGGCTACGCCGCTAATCCACGATCTCCGATTCGTCCTCGGTGAATCACTCCGCTAAACCAATCCACTAAATGGTCTCTCCTTTGCACCAAGCTAGGTGGAGGTAACCTTTACAATCAAGATCACTCTTCTTACAAATAGAATGGAGTAAAAGCGAGTAAGAAGAGTTTAGAGCTTGTGGGGCACTAGGAAGATCACTTGGAGCATAAGCATTAGCCTCTTAAAGGCTTACACCCTCCCTTTTTATAGAGAGGGCTATTACTTCAACGGCCTCCGAACACGTCGGATCCCGACCGTTGTAGTCCAACAACTTTAATCGATGGACTCATCCCGATCACGCTCCGTAGTCGATCGCCTGGGCCGGCTACGAACGCTTCGCGGCTAAAACCTATTGACTACCGATCGCCGCTTCAAGAATGATCGATGGTCTTGGCAGCGATCGCCCACGATGGCGCCGATCGCTGCACAATCCCCTCGTGATACCAATCGAACTCACTCGATTAGAGCCGATCGCTATGACATGGCAATGACCGATCGTGTCGAAACCTATCCGACACTTGGCCAAATGGCCAAGTTTCACCTAAGAGCTACCCTTCGGGTTACAATCGCCACTCTCATCTCTGAGTCCTCGCCAAGTCTCTTCGTTCTCGGCCACGCCCCTAAGATCGGCGCACGGCCTAATGCTCCTTCGCGCCTCTTGCCTCAAGTCTACTTCCTCGGCTTCACTCCAAGCTTCGTCCCGGTCCCTCTGGATGCTCCAAGCGCATGCCCGCAAAGCTATCCTTCACCGACTCAAGGCACGAGTCATGAGATGTGAAACTCGCCACGGCTCCATGTGCGAATTACTAAGTCCTGCACGACTTCAACGCACATATCAAATCAACATATCAAACTAACTTAAACCCTTTGCCACACCATCAAAACCATATTACGGCAAGAGATTGCCCTAACATGTATGATATCGAATACCATTTACAATGCATGCATCATATAGTTGAACTTCATCATCAAATCCTATTGCTAAATAGTACAACTCGTTTGGGATTTCTAAATTTGTTAAAAATTTTAGCATTATCATTTTATCCCTAAACCATAGTGGAAAATTTCACTCATGATATTGCATAAGTTGATTTGAATGAACTTTTTATTGCAGAAGTTGAAGATGTTTGCTGCATAAAACTCAATTAATTTATAATTTTATAATGAAATATAATTAAAATAATCACATAATATAAAAACTTACTTTCGATATCGATCGACTTCTTTACAATTGTTGAGAATATACCAATGTGCCTTCTTATACAAAGTCATTATCAATTTCAGACTTTTTTGGTTGCCAAAGACTCTTGTTTGCTGTGAAGAAATACTTAAATTGCATATTGTTGGTTGAACATCTTTATTTCATTCTAGCCTACAAAATCTTGTCTCAATTTGACTCATATATAATGAATTGAAAGTCAATGCCTCATTTACAATATACCCCTCTACAATAGATCCTTCATATCTTGCTTTATTACGAACATATTTTTTTAGTTTACCCAAATATCATTCAAATGAATACATCCATCGTGATGACACAGGTCCAACTAACACGACTTCATAGGGTAAATGAACTGCCAAATGAACCATAATATCAAAAAATACTGGGAGAAATATTTGTTCCATCTTACACATTATCAAGACTATTTGCTCCTCTATTTTACATAAGTCCACTATATGTAAAGATTTTGCAGTAATCCTTTTTAAGAAATCACATAACTCAATTAGTGTGTCATATATGTCTTTTGAAAAAAATTTACGTACAACAACTAAAAGTATTCGTTGCAACAATACATGATAATCATGTGATTTTAGTTCGTATAACTTCCTTTTATTTGCATTCACATTTCTAGATATATTAGCAACATATCCATCAGGAAACTTAACAGATTTTAAAAATTGACAAAATTCACGCCTTTGTTCCAATGTCAACATGTAACTTGCATATGATTTCCTGAATTTATCTCATACTATCTATAAAAGCAATCCACTCCTTATCCTTGCAAGTCTAATCTTGCTTTAAAAGTAACTTTTGACTTTCTATCTATATTTAATAATGTGTCAAACAAAACATCACAAATGTTCTTTTTAATATGCATCACATCTAAATTGTATCTCAACTTTAAATTTGACCAATATTCTAACTCAAAAAATATAGACTTTTTTTACCCAATTTGTATCATCCAAAGATCGTTGCCATTTTTACTTAATGAAGGATGCTTACTGAATGCCACTTGGGGTAATGCATCTAATTGTGCTAAAATCTCATAACCATTAAATCTTCATGGTGGTCCTTTTTCAACCTTTCCATTGAAATTTTTATTTCTACGCCATGGGTGTTGAACATTTAGGAATCGACGGTGACATATATAACATATTTTACTCCTTAATCCTTAAGATTTGGTTTCATGCAAATATATTGGACATGCTTTATAACTATTTGTGCTCCATCCAAATACTATTCTATTGCTGGAAAGTCATGAATGGTCCACATCACATCAGCATGTAACTAAAATACTTGTTCAGTCGATGCATCATATGCTTCCACCCTGTCATCCCACAACTCCTTTAGTTCGTTGATCAAAGGTTGTAGGTATACATCTATCTCTTTGCTAGGTGGTTTAGGCCTAGGAATTAAAAGATGTAGAGGAATCAGTCATCGTGCTAGAGAGGGGTGAATAACATTTTTTGAGATTTCTTCACTAGATCATGATTGCTTGTCTATAATTTGTTAGCACAATGGAAACAATATACATATAAATGAAATACAAGAACAAATACAGCACAAGCAAAACACCAAGATTTTACGTGGTTCGGAACCTACAGTTCCTACTACATGGTCGAGTCTAATGTCCACACCACTAATAACTCTTCTTCCTTCTCAGCAACACGCCGGAGGTGGAGAAATCCCTTACAAAAGAGCTACAATAAAAATACAAGTATTACAAAGAAGAAATGAAATACAAGTAAAGAAAACTTTACACAACAATCTTTGTTTGAGAGCTCTTTTGGTTGCTTTGGAAGCCTTTGAAGACCCTAAAATGCACCAGCACTTTGCTTCAAAATCGCCCAAGAACCTTGGCCGAAATTCTTCATGAGTTGCTCCTTTTATAACATGTAGTTGGCTGATTTCGTGCTCAGCAGTCGATTGTCATAAGACACTAGTCGACTGCTAGCCTATTCGTTGTCTCACAATGACTCTATCTATTAGTGCCTATAAGATTCATATATCTCCACAATGACATGATATTGTCTACTTTGGGCATAAGCCCTCATGGTTTTGTTTTTGGACTTTATCTAAAAGGTCTCATATTAATAAAGATATCTTTTTATCTTATAAGCACATGATCTTTTTCATGTTTTACCAATGTAGGACTTTGATTGTATTCTCTATACTCCCAACAATCTCCCCCTGTCTCAAACGAAGGACCATATTGAGCCCCCCTAAAATCTATTCGTCCTTAAAGGATTTGCTCTGCTTGATGTTCGATCCTCAACCCATTGGGACTTCCTGCCAATTGTTTGGTCCTCTCAACCCAGCTGAACTTCCTACCTGATGTTTGGTTCTCTTGATCTATACATGAAAGCTCCACTTCTTTTGTTCGAGGTTCATGGCTTGACATGGACTATGGTTATGATAATAATTGTTGGTGCCTATAAGATTCATATATCTCCACAATGACATGATATTGTCCACTTTAAGCTTTATCCAAAATGCCTTATACCAATAGAGATATTTTTTTCTTATAAGCACATGATCTTTTTCATATCTTACCAATGTGGGATTTTGATTGTATTCTTCATATTCTCAACACCATCCACGCTGGAATATGCCCAACGAATATATCAATAGTCAATTGCCCTTACCACCAGTCGACTTCTGCCACTTGGTCGATTGGCCAGTCGACTACGTAAGAATCGCGGATCGCCATAAGATTATCACCAATCATTACCCATGGCGATAATCGCCCATACATGGCAGTTGACTACCATAACCTTAGCCAAGAAATATCGAGCCTCATTTGACTCCTCAATCAGTCGACTGGTTATAATCCTAGTCGACTTCTCTGAGTCAACAAGGCTCCCATGTGTTAAACACTTGGCTAGTCAACTAGTAAATAACCCAGTCGATTTATAAACTTCAAATATAAGATTTAACCCAAATATAATCCCCTCATACTTGATACTCACCCATAACCTAGGCCTAAGTCTTCCAGTCACCTCCATCAGCCTCACGCCTCTCAGATCCCTCAAGTCCGTGACTCTTCATCCTAGTGCAAATCTGTTCGGCCTGTCAGAATCATAGCAACCGGTCCGAACGACCAGCTGAATTGATAAAAGTTATTGTTGCTTCATGCCCCTTCGATCAATGGGGAATGGATATAGTGGGCCCCATGCTCGTGGCACCTTTGTAGAAAAAATTCTTATTGGTGACTATGGATTACTTCTCCAAGTGGGTGGAAGCAGAGCCCCTCGCCAAAATCACTGAGAATGTCGTGATACAGTTCCTATGGAAGAATATTATCTGTCGATATGGAATTCCCAGAAGGTTAGTTAGCGACAATGGACTGCAGTTTCAGAGCAAAAAGATCAAGGAATGGTGCCAAAGTCTTAATATCTAGTAAGCTTTTACTTCTGTGGCTCACCCTCAGGCTAATGGGTAGGTTGAAGTAACTAATAGAATCCTTATCCAAGGATTGAAGACTAAATTGGGTGCTCAGAGGAAACTGGTTAGAGGAGCTGCCAAGGATCTTGTGGGCTTACCGAAGCACTCCAAAAACTGTAATAGGGGAAACTCCTTTCAGCCTGGTATATGGAACGGTAGCCGTTATTCCGGTGGAGGCCCTTTTAAGTAGCGCTCGTGTGGAATTTTATGAGCCAGAGCAGAATCAAATCATTCGTGACACTGAATTGGATTTGTTGGAAGAAAAGAGAGAACAGGCGCGGAGGTGAGCGGAATTTTATAAGCGGAGGGTACAACAAGCCTTTAATAAAAAGGTAAAGCCCCGGAGGTTTCAAGAAGGAGATTTAGTTATGCGCAAGGTCAGTCCAGCCGGAGATCCGGGGAAGTTAGCTCCCAATTGGGAAGGACCCTATGTGGTAACACGTCGCGTGGCAGTGTCAGCTTATTATTTGAAGAATGATCAGGGCAAGGAACTCCCTCGACCCTGGAATGTCGTACACTTGAAGCATTTTCATACTGTGTAAGGGGTGATGGGCGAAGAAGAGAATTGAGGGGTTTCTTGGGAAATGTATGCGGCGACTCAACATGTCATTAGATGTACGTCAAATATAAATACACTTGGTGAATCATTTGCATTAACCTTAATTTCTCTCTTGCAGGCTATAAAAAAGAAAGAAGACGAAAAAGGGAGCGTGTAATGATCTGAATCCCTTAATGATGACTATTCTAAAACGATACATCAAGTTACAATTTAAAATGATCTGGAGGGTAGCGCCGGAAGTCGATTTCCCAATGCAAGTAAAGAGCAGGTTGGTTCGCAAGAGGTAATCCTTGGTCAGCATACTGCCGAACTGCTTCATTAAATCCGTCCTGGAAGGTGGCTCGCATCAGAGCTATTAACCGTTCTCGTTGGCTCGGGTCATCAGGACTTCAATTTTGATGAAGCCTGCGGTAATTCTCTTGATGCTCCCGGAGGGATCGACACATTTCGCTGTAGCGCTGGAATATTTCCATAATAGCATCAGCTAGGATTGATATGTCGTCCGCTCGGGAGGTTTGGTCTTGTTGTAGGAGCCTCGTCATATCCATCATATTCTGACGTATGGAGGTTGAAATCCCCTCTACCACCTCCGTATGGGACCTAGTGCGAATAAGCTCGCTACCCAGTCTCTGGAGGGACGCTTCCTGCTTGCATATACGGGCGTGAGCATGCGCCCTAGAGGTTATTAAGGGGGAGTTTTCTTGTATCTCCTTGCACAAGCGGGTGCGGAGATCCCCTATCTTGTCTTTCGCTCTCTGGTATTGAACTCGCAGATTTGCGATGGTCTCCGAGTCCCTTTGTTTCTCACGGAGGAGTTCCGCTACCTTCTCTTGAAGGTCTGCCAACTCTTGAGAATGGGGAGTTTCTCTGTCAGTTTGTTCTTGTTGAATGCCTTGTGGGGTAGATAGCAGTCCTGTGTGAGCCCGTTGTTGTGCCTGTAAGGTTGCTATGGACTCGGCATCCTTTTGTTGTTGGCGACGAGCTTCTGTCAGTTGCTCCTGACATTTCTCCAATTGTTACAATAAAAGGTGCTCCCAGCTTTGGGCAGCAGTCTGGTCCTCCAGTCGTTGTTACTCCCAATGTAGAAACTGAGCTTGGTATTGCTTGGAGGAGTGTTCCAATTCTTGGTAGTTGGTTAAGGCCTGGAGATTATTAATCAGAAAGAGATTGTCAAGCGAAGGAAATCAACAAAGTCAATTTGGGGAGCATACTAATTCCAAAATGTGGCGCAAACTCTTCATCCGTGGAGTTAATTCTTTTAAGTTTAAGATTCGAAGATCACAGGTGGAAGAAGAAGAAGGGATAGACGACACCAGAGGTGAAGACTCACTCATGATGGGGTGATGAAAGGTGAGAGCAATGGGTTGTGACGAGGGTTCAAAAGGAGGAGAGGTGGCGCCTAAAGGAACGGGGGACAACATAGGGGAAGCCAGATGGGCTGGGGAGGCTGCGAAACGAGCTCTTGTTAATAGGCTTAAAGATATAGGAGAAGAAAGAGAAGAAGCAGAAGTGGGGGGTGGAAGACCCGAAACTGCTTGCTGTGGGACAGGAACGGAAGAATCCGTGGGAGGGGATTGGTTCGGTGAGAAGTTTAGTGAAGAAGATATGGAGAGCACTGGGATTGAAAGCTCTTCACTGGGAGGGGAAAGAGTAGATGGACCCTGGCTTGTATCCAAATGAGGGGAAAAGCCTCCCAAATTTTGAGCATCGGGGGAAAGCGAAGATAGGGGAATCTCAACTATCATAGGTTCCGGTGCAGGAGAATACTTTGGGGAAGGAGAAGGAGGGGAAGCAGAGATGTCTTCTGCCTGAAGACATTGTCGTGTAGCGTCTCTTTTCTCAGCCTCATGTCGCAGGAAGGGAGGGGGTGATTTGTGGATTCCCAAGAGGAAAGGAGAAGAGATGGGCGAGTTAGGGTTTTATAACGGCATCGAAGATGAGGGGGGGCAGGTTATGTCACGCCCCGAGGGAGTCCCCGCCAGATGAAAATCCGGCAGCATCTCCCCTGTACGGATGACAATACCAATTTTCATACAAGGCCTACACGGCCACTGTACATCGGTCAACACGACCGGAATCCAAACAACCCACGCAGGTAATAATTAGGCCTCAGGCCATCAATCAAAGTAAATAAATAAAATCTATCACCTCTTGACTTACCCCTTCTGCCATCTGGGCAGGAATACTCAACAAAATCCAATCGAATAAAAATCTGAAAAAAGGTCCATAAGGACACCAAATATCCACGAGTACATAAATCCAACTCCAGTCATAAACATATCTTCTAATCAAAATATCCAAACCCATAAATCAAATAATTAATAAAACTATTACGATAAGGGGGTTTGGCAGCTGGACTCTCCTGACAGCTTCATCCTGAAATAGACATAAATCAACGGGGTAAGTTCAAAGAACTTAGCGGATGTAGTTGATATGCAAAGTAAGATATAGCTAACAATAACTATCATGCCAGTACAGTCTCATATATAGGGTATGCAAGAAAGAAATACAAAAGGATTGTACTTACCTGAATCTTCTACCCTGATATAGGAGCATGTGCCACACTATAAGAAATAAAGTCTCCAGACCATATACAAATATGTATCCTGTATGCATGGCAATCATATGCAACATCCAAGGCAGCAATAAAAATGCAGCAAACACAATACAAATGCTATCCATGCAAAAAGCATGCAGTGCAAATGACATGGTTACCCCTGACGCCAGTCAGCCGCCTCACACGCGATGGTGAAGCCGAGTGGGTAGGGCTAAGATCATGCACTCGCCATCATCGCTTCCCGAGTGGCCGAGGGACGGTGGATCTTTGTGGATATACACCTATCCTCCTGCCCCAAACAGAGTGGGGGAGCAAAGCTCTCATCTCCCGGTGTCGTATACCAGAGGAGGGATCCCTGCCCGCTACCACGCTGCCTCATCGCTACCCATGAGCGGACCAGCGGAGCCTGACAGAGCAACTGCACACACCCTCCTGATGTACTACTAACCCATGAGTGGCAATGTGTGCAGACCATGTAACTGACTGCGGGCTCAACTATAAAGGAACCCCATCAAGCCAGCATGCAATCATGCAAGATGGTGCATGATACTAAAACATGTAAATCCAACTAAAACACATATCCGAATAATATGCACAACCAATAAGTACATATCTATGATCCAAGTAAAACAGAAAAGATATAATCATAACCGATCAAATGCATGTATCAAGTAGGCACAAAAACATACTAGACATATAAACATGAAAATTATTGCAAGCTATCCTAACTAGCATATCAACATGACTATATCTAAGAGATAAGTCAAAATACCCGCCTGATAAAATATCCGTAAAAAAATGAAGTCGTCACGACCGTGGACCTGCCTCGTGACCTAAACCTGCGTACAATATAACTATTGTTAAGCACCAAAAATGAAATCCATCGTCAAATCGAATACTTAATCGATTTTTCTGCATAACCAATTAACCCAAAGTAAATCCATCAAATCCAAGCACACGACAATGTGCTAAATTACTACTATGTATCCCCAAGTAGACCCTCAACCCGTTCTATTCATCGGAACAACCCAATCTATTTGCAGCCCATAAACAAGCCACTCCCAGATCCATCCACCATTACCACAACACAACCACTCAAAAATCTAACAATTTTACAGCTAAAAGAGAGGCTAGATCAAACTTACCAACCTTGGAAATCTCTCGGCAGTCAATCCTTTCCCCAAATCAAATCCCCAACTCAATTTACAGCGGCTCAAACATTGTTCACAGCCGACCTTGCACGACCACCTCCAACCCTAACCGCACGACGCCCCCAATTAGACCCTCACAGCCCTCTCAATCCAACCCCCTTGCTGCCCTAAATCACTGCCCATGTCTCACCGCCCAACACCAATGCCCACCCTTGACCACCACAGCCCATACAATCACTGAACCGAAAGGAAACCAGAAGAAAAACTAGGTATTTACCGGAAGCTCCACCCTCACCGGCGACACAGAGGGCTCACGGCAGCGGTCCTGTGGCTGCAGACGTGAGGAAGAAGAAGCTCGCGGCAGCGACCCTGTGGCTGCAGACGTGTCGCGACGGGTCTGTGCTCGTGGGCGACCAACATGCAAAGACGGCGGCGGAAGCAACGGGCGAAGACGTGCGCCAGCACTGGCGGAGGGATGGCCGACCGCAAGACCCGAGCAGCTGCGGAAGAAAGGGTTGCGTCGAGGGGACCGACGGCGATCCCGTGGCCGTGGAATAATATGCACAACCAATAAGTACATATCTAGACCCTCAACATGACTATATCTAAGAGATAAGTCAAAATACCCGCCTGATAAAATGTCCGCAAAAAAATGAAGTCGTCACGATCATGGACCTGCCTCGTGACCTAAACCTGCGTACAGTATAACTATTGTTAAGTACCAAAAATGAAATCCACCGTCAAAATGAATACTTAATCGATTTTTCTGCATAACCAATTAACCCAAAGTAAATCCATCAAATCCAAGCACACGACAACGTGCTAAATTACTACTATGTATCCCTAAGTAGACCCTCAACCCGTTCTATTCATCGGAAAAACCCAATCTATTCGTAGCCCATAAACAAGCCACTCCCAGATCCATCCACCATTATCACAACACAACCACTCAAAAATCTAACAATTTTACAGCTAAAAGAGAGGCTAGATCAAACTTACCAGCCTTGGAAATCTCTCGGCAACCAATCCTTTCCCCAAATCAAATCCCCAACTCAATTTACAGCGGCTCAAACATTGTTCATAGCCGACCTTGCACGACCACCTCCAACCCTAACCACACGACGCCCCCAATTAGACCCTCACAACCCTCTCAGCCGGCAACCCCCCCCCCCTTGCTGCCCTAAATCACTGCCCATGTCTCACCACCCAATACCAACGCCCACCCTTGACCACCACAACCCATACAATCACTGAACCGAAAGGAAACCAGAGGAAAAACTAGGTATTTACCGGAAGCTCCACCCTCATCGATGACACAGAGGGCTCGCGGCAGCGGTCCTGTGGCTGCAGACGCGAGGAAGAAGAAGCTCACGGCAGCGACCAGGTCGTTGACGCTGGCCGCGACGCGGGTTCGTGCTCGTGGCGACAGCGCGAGATGGCGACGGAAGCAATCGGCGAAGACGTGCCGCAAGATCGCGAGGGACGGTCGACCATAAGACCCGGGCGATTGCGGACGAAAGGGTTGCGTCGAGGGGGCCGGCGGCGATCCTGTGGTCATGGAGGCCGGCGTGTGTCGCCTGTGGCCGAGGAGGCCGACGCGCGCGGCTGTGGATGGCGAGAAAGATAAGCCGACGGAGATGCGGGCGTGGAGGGAGGAAGAAAAAGTGGCTTCAGGCGCGAGGAAGAGAAGCCGCTCGGGAAAAAGGCGCTGCGACGAGAAGGAGGTTTCGCGAAGAAAACTGTCGCGAGGGGAAAAAGAATCGCGAAGAGAAAGTCGCGAGGGAGAAAATCGGCGCACGGGGAGAACTGGGATCGACCCCTAATCATCCGACTACCCCTTTATAAATAAAAAAAAAACTAGGTTTTATTTTTATTAATCCCTTAGTAAATTAATTATCCCCGTAATTATCTCGTACGAGCTCCGTTAAATCCAAAAAAATTCCAAAAAAATTCCTAAAATTTTGAAAAATTTCTAGGAATATTTATCTTAATTTCTTGGCCATTTATTTTGGTATTTTAAATTTTCTGTATTTAACATTCTCCCCCCTAATAAAAATTTGGTCTACAAATTTCCTACTCGTATATTAGTACGAGATGTCACAACAATCATCTCAAGCATCTAGAGACAAGTCACACCTCAAGTGACCAAGTGAGGTTACTGATATCCCCTAAAATCTATCACACCTCCTTCCCGCAACCCTTCCAAAGTATGAATAGTATCTTCATATCGACCACCTATCATAAGTACCTAACTGTACTAGAGTGGAGCTCGATATCCGTGACATGTTAAAGACTATGCCATAATCCTAAGGTAAATTCTGAATCACTATCACATACGATACTCACAGATACTCCATGAACTGGAAATCGCCACAGTATAACCTATCCAGCGATCCAACAAACTCATCTTATGGATCAATAGAAAATGAGCAGGCTCAGCTAATCAATCACCGATTACCCGAAATCGCATCAAGCCCTTTCCGAATTCTAAATAATCTCCCAATACTGTCCATCATACTAGGCTCCCACTTCCCTCTCAGTACACCACTTTGCTGATCACTAGTATTCCACTTTTACTAGTTGACACACTGAACACCAGACTGCGAAATCAACTATGTCCCGCATGTCGTTCCACCACGAAGAATGTTTCCATACTTATGATTTCCCAGATACAATCCGAATACATCTGCAATATATAGAACCTATTGCAATCTACAAGCAATACTTATCAAAATATCGTGACCAAGCCTCGTGGCTCTCGGGGTAATGCAAAAGGCACTATCTGCGGGCAACAACATGCTACCACGACTGGATCTCCTGGGCAAACAGAATATATAGCTATCTAGCTACAGACGACATACAAATTCCACTATCACTAATTCCGAACAGGTAGAGCAAGAGTATAACTCTATGGTATATTCTCTCTATCATCACAACAGGGATCTATCTGTTGTCCTGAATCAAAAGTAACTCTTCCTAAATTCGAATGTAACTATGTAACTCACCATTCTTCTCGGAGACGGAGAAATATTTCCTCACAAGAGCAATCTACTGTCTAAAATCCATTCTATCGCACAGAATGGAAGGTGACTAAAAAACTTTACTGACCAATCTCCCCAGTTGCAACTATCCGTGTTCAAAAAACTCTGTGCATCTACCCAGCAGCTAGCCAAAATCCCATGAGCATTCCGGCTCCTCACCTATACAAAACAACATAACATCTGTTAAGTCCACGTCATATATTTGACAACTTATCTCGTAATTCTTTAACTGTCGTAAGCTTAGGATACATCTCATTCAATAGCATCGAAATCGCTCCGATCCCCGAAATGATGCATCCATGTACACGACCCTTCCATCCATACCAGAATGATCAAACAACACTAGTGTAAAAGTCAACCATCGTCTGAGCTCTGAAACTAGTTTCACAAGCTTCAGACCAAGTAAATTCCATCACCTTCCTGGTCCAACCAGTCAGCGGTGTAGTACCACTAGAGCATCCTATCCATATATATGGTAATGATCAAATCAATACCAGAAAACCACCATCTACAATGGCCGAGTGTGCAACTCCAACTACCACTATCAACAGTGGCCAAGTTACGCAACTTCAACGACCACACCTGTTAAATACGGGGATTTAAAATAGTAAATTAAATGGCCAAATAATTAAGGAAATAATCCTGGAAATTTATCGGGATTTTTAGGGAATTTTAAGAATTTTTCTGGATTTAAACGGACTCCGTACGAGATTTTTACCGGGATAAAGTAAATAGGCTTTAGAGGGGTCTATTTAAAGGGGATAAAATACACGATAGAAAAACCTAAAAATTCTATCTTCTTTTCTTTCCCCGCCGCGCCGTAACCTCTCTTTCCCTTCGGCAGTTCGTCCGCCCGTTCCATCACGCGCGACGCTCTCCTTTGCTTTTCCGCCGACGATCCTTGCACGACGCGCCTCGACGCACGCACCGCCGCTCCGACGCCGCGAGTTCATCGCCCACCGCTGCTCGCGCAAAGCGGCCTTGATTGCCACGGGCGGCAGGATCGCGCCGAGATTCCTCGCCTCTTCCCGCGCGTCGCTCTCCTCGACCACCGCGCCTGACGGCGTCCCTCCTTCTCTGTCGGTGCCCTAACTTTCGCCGGCGAGCCTTTCGTCCTCGCATCCACAGCCTCATCGTCGGTTCTCTCTGCCCTAGACGACGAGCGCCGGTTGTTCTCCGGCCAGATTCTGCCGCACAGAGGAGAATACCACTGAGGGGAGCTTCCAAATTTCTGGTATAGCTTGTTTTTCATTTTACTTCGTTTGTTTTAGTGGGTGCGGTTTAGGTGACGAGGAACGGCTGTGGATTTGGGGGGGGTTGTTAGCTGAGAGGGCTGTGGAGGATTGTAAATGGCTGTGAATAATGTTGAGCCGCTGTAAATTGACTTGGAGATCTGATTTGGGAAAGAATTGGTTTTCGGTGGAATTTCTGGGGCGGGTGAGCTTGATTGGTCGATTTGGGTTGATTCCGGAGTTATTCGGTTGATCGGTATGATATTTGGAGGATTAGGAATTAATTGGATTGATAGGGTTATGAAGGAAATCGATTAATTATTCGATTTGTTGTTGAATTGTATATTTTGTGCTTGACTATAATTATGCTATATACGAGGTTTGCCACGAGGCAGTCCCGATCGTGACGATTTATCTTCTTCTTCATGGATATATATATTAAAGCGGTATTTTGACTTAACGTTTAGATTAAGTCAAATTGATATGCTAGTTAGGATAGCTTACAATAACTTTTCATGTTTATATGCCTAGTATACTTTTGGTGCCTACTAGATACATGCATGTGTTAGGATATGATTATATTTACCTGTTTGATATGGATCATAGTACATGGATTAGGGATATGTATATATATTGGTTGTACATATCATTTGGATAGATATTTTGAGTAGGTTTTACATGCTGTAGTATCATGCACCATTTTCGCATGATTGCATGTCAAGGGCGGTTCCATTATTGTTGAGCCTTGACTAGTTACATGGCTCGCACACCCCGCCACTCATGGGTTAGTGGTACATCGAGAGGTGTGTGCGTTGCTCTGTCAGCTCCATTGACCGCGCCATGGGTAGCGACGCAGCGTGGTAGCGGCGGGGATCCTCCCCTGGTCTATGACACCGGGAGATGAGAGCTTAGCTCCCCCAATATGTTTGGGGCAGGAGGATAGGTGTACTCCGACAGCATCCTGTCCCCTCGGTCACTCAGGAGCAGTGATGGCAGAGTGCACAGTTGTCATAGCCCTACCCACTCGGCTTCACCATTGTGTAGGGTGGCTCGATCAAGGGGTGACCATGTCATCGCATGATGCACTTTGCATAGATTGCATTTGTACTATGTTTCACGCATTTTTATTGATGCCTTGGATGTGCATATGATTGTCATGCATACGTGATACATGCTTATATATGATCGAGGACTTTATTACTTCTAGTCGTGCACATGCTCCTATATCAGGTAGGAGATTCGTGTAAGTACATCATTTTGTATTTCTTGCTTGCATACCCTATTTATGTGAGACTGTACTGGCATGATATTTTTTATTGTTAGCTATACCTGATTTTGCATATCTACTATACCCGCAGAGTTCTTTGAACTCACCCCGTTGATTTATATCTATTTCAGGATGAAGCTGTCAGGAGAGTGCAGCTGCCGGATCCCCCACTCGTCGTAGATGTTTTATTTTTTTGGATATTTGCTTTATGGTTTGGATATTTTGGTTAGAGGACATGTATAGGTTTAGAGATTGATTTTGTATTTGGATTTTTTTTTTGTGTCCTTATAGACCTTATTCGGATTTTGGTTTGATTGATTTTGGTGAGTATTCCTGCCCAGTTGGCAGAAGGGGTAAGTCGATTTATGGTAGACTGCTTATCCTTTATTTTGGTTGATGGCCTGAGGCCTGATTTATATAACTGCGTGTGAGTTTGGATTCCGGTCGTGTTGACCGATGTATAGTGGCCGTGTAGGCCTTGTATGTAAAATTTGGATTGTCACCCGTACAGGGGAGATGCTGCCGGATTTTCGTCTGGTGGGGTCTCCTTCGGGGCGTGACAACACCTGATCCAAAATATACGACTTCTCAAATCCCTGGACGACTAAGTCGTCAATAAGTCTAATAAGATAATCCAGAAGCTCATATAATTCATACTAAGTATGAAATTGTCATCGCTTCACCCCCTGCATCCTCTTTACTCTAGGCTAATGATATATCAATCATCACTATGACTTTGATAATTTTATGACACTCTGTCACTACAAAATCAACACCAGTCATAAATCAATCCTAGAGTATACACAGGTGTCCTATAGCTGATCTAAATAGATCCTCAATCCACCATAAAGGATATTCATTTCCTTCTACCACTACTGCATTCCATCATCGTTAATCGATGTATAACCTCAAAGGTTCATCTCTCTATGAACAACGAGTTCCAGAGCTTCTCAAGAAATAAAATACTGGGACAAATGAATATCCCATCCAACACCTCCTATAATTGGAACTTAGATTCTTCCAATTCCCATAGTGTTAAGCAACACTGATACCAACTAATTTATCCCCTGGAAAAATCGTCATTCTAACAAATACCTCTCGGCATCATCAACCTTACCAACTTTGAAAGACCAATCGATGACGGTATCTAAGCCAATCGATTTGGCGCTCAACCATTTGGATGACAT
Source organism: Wurfbainia villosa (assembly GCA_025175895.1). NCBI lineage: Eukaryota > Viridiplantae > Streptophyta > Magnoliopsida > Zingiberales > Zingiberaceae > Wurfbainia > Wurfbainia villosa. The sequence continues at coordinate 3,871,736 of CM045995.1, read as the reverse complement.
TGCCTTGAGTATATCACGAGCTTCAACAACCTTGTGCGCTTTACACTAGCCCTCAACTAATGCACTATAAGTACAAACATTTGGCTCGTAAAATATCATTACCTCAGTACCAAATAAATTATCACCCAGTATGGGATCTTCAATATCGAAAACTATTTCTGAAATCACTCCGGTCGCCTACTCTACTTGCCTATACAGCGGCAAGCCTAAAAGTTCATCCGACACTACATCTGATTACTCTCGAATTATACAGGCATCCGAGAGACATTCTTATACCATCATGTCACAATCATAACCTCTAAGTTAATATCCAGTTATCCACATCATATCAACCAAGTTAACTATAACTCAACTAAGTTAACTCTCTCATCATTTATAATATTTCCATCAATCAACCTCTAAACATCCAAAATCAATATCATACCCCTCTGATAATCATCACAATAATCATCTCAACATCTCACCTGTCGGTGGAAATACTATTAATCCACATGATCCAAATATAGAAAACCTTCTAATCCTATCGATACATATTTTAACTAAAGATATCTGTAAACTATCAGTATCTCTCAATATATCATTAAGTAAGGTAAACTATAGTAATACCCTAATGATCAATCCTTCAACCATCTACAACTCCTTTCGAGTAAAGATGAAAACTCATCCAACTTCTGCTCTTAACGGATTCCCTATTTCAAAGTGACCTAGAATAAGAATTCGGTAACTGTATGAATCTAGGTGTACACCTCTTCCTATCATTTTCTTCAAGAACCACACAACCAGTCTCATATCTCCACAAGTGCACAAACCACTTCTGATAGCCACATAAATATGAGGAGAAAGCTTTAATCCATATTCTTGTTTTTCCGCTGGGAAATGAAGTGTTTCATCAATCTTTCATTCCCGGGATAGAGCCTTGATCACCACCAAAAATAAACTAAAATTCCAACTAATCCCTTAATCACTCAAGAGGTTGTAGACTTCCATCATCAACATCAAGTTACCATCTCCAGCAACAGACATGATCAATATCGAGCAACAACATGGAAACGAAATAATGCCACGTGAATTCAGTTAGAAGAGCACGTTCACGACTTCTACGATTGCCTTATCAAAAGTGTAGGTTATTATTACTAGATTTAACTACACTATTTTCTTGAGACACTTGATGCAGTGTCATTTTTATAAATATGACTCACCCTAATGCCTCCCGATAGGAACTGATGGAAGATCCAACTATCCTAATCCAAATGTAGGTTAATAAATCGTGGGTGATCGAAAACAACTCAATCACTATCTTGAGCCATTAAGTGGGGGTAAACTCTGCAAGTCTATCAAACTCTATAGTGAACTCCATTAACAATTTATCACTCAACTAAAGGCTCAAGAATTCCCCAACAATGAGTCATACAAAATAGCATAGGGAAATATTGTCTCTCGAAAACATCATGAACCCGTGATCCCATAATGGATTATTTCCCCAAAATTCTTCTACATATTCCACCAAATAACAACTTGATCATTGCAATAGTAAGAAACTAACTCCACTCCCCCTATATAAATACAAATTAGGTACTTAAAAGTACCTTCAACGTTATCGATCTAAGATCAAGTAACTCAAGGATCAAAATCCCTATGAAACTTCGTAACTTAAACCTCCATTGTCTGCATCAACAATAGTATACATTCCTTGTCCATTACCCCACAGGGTAATAATCTGACTAGCATAATTAGTGAAAATCCCTAAGACTGTAGCCCTTGATTTTCACAACAAATGTGATGACTTGACCCCTACTTTCTGACTCGGTATCAGTCAGCTAGAAAAGAAATTCACCTTTTTGACACAGGTTCAAGACTCACAGACTGAACAGGTCATTTACGTGGTCAACTCCATCTACGATTACGAATAGTGACCAACACACTAAATGTTATTTCCTGTTATCCACTAAACACATAGCCAATCTAACCGGGAGTATAAACACTAACGGCAACTCCGGCTGGTCGCCTTGGTGGCCGACCCCTACTACGAGTCTGCACATGTGTCATAACTCTATAGACCTTTTTGGCAACTTAATCGCCAGAGATCTCAATGTTCTCTTGCGTGCCTGCCTTGCACCACGTCTCGGCGCAGGAGCACTCCCACCTCGTCTCATATCTGCTAAATTATTACCAGATGTCACTACAAGTAAAAACACAAGAAAATTTTATCATCATACCTATTTTGTCATCAGGAGAGGTCTCATCTCCGCCAAATCCCCAAATTGACCTCATCAATAATACCTCAAATTTTCGAAACATAAAAATCGTCAGAAATCCATACCAATCCATAAATACTCAAGTTAACCTGCCAAACGTGGTGAACTCCAAAAAAAATCCAAAACCCCCTAGGAACTCGTAAACCTAGCTCTGATACCAAATAAATTATCACGCCCCGAGGGAGTCCCCGCCAGATGAAAATCCGGCAGCATCTCCCCTGTACGGGTGACAATATCAATTTTCATACAAGGCCTACACGGCCACTGTACATCGGTCAACACTACCAGAATCCAAACAACCCACGCAGGTAATAATTAGGCCTCAGGCCATCAATCAAAGTAAATAAATAAAATCTATCACCTCTTGACTTACCCCTTCTGCCATCTGGGCAGGAATACTCAACCAAATCCAATCGAATAAAAATCCGAATAAAGGTCCATAAGGACACCAAATATCCACGAGTACATAAATCCAACTCCAGTCCTAAATATATATATCTTCTAATCAAAATATTTAAAACCATAAATCAAATAATCAATAAAACTATTACGACAAGGGGGTTTGGCAACTGGACTCTCCTGACAGCTTCATCCTGAAATAGACATAAATCAACGGGGTAAGTTCAAAGAACTTAGCGGATGTAGTCGATATGCAAAGTAAGATATAGCTAACAATAACTATCATGCCAGTACTGTCACGCCCCGAGAGTATGCCGTGCCGAAAAGTAAACGGACGGCATCTCCCCTATACGTGGCAACATATCGAGTTAATACAAGGCTCGTAGGCCCACAACAACATGACATATATATATGGACAATACCAAACAATACATCCACAACAACACAAAAGGTGCGCACCGGTGCGACTCTAACATACTACACAAAAATAACATACAAATCAACAGCCAAATACAACACTGATTATACATGGTCATAATACAAAACAGCAGTGGAAATAAATACGTGAAAAACCCCAATTGTTCGGTGTGAGATGGGATCAGCTGGGGAGCTTCGAACGTCCAAGGAATCTTCTACCTGTTACCTGGGCGACAGGAAACCCAGGGTCCCGGGGTGGTGAGTATAAACTCAGGGGTAATATGTAGAAAGTGCATGAACAACATATAAAGATATAGAAATCTACAAGTATACATGTGAAGATCTACAGGTATACAACATGAGTCCAATAGACATACAGTCCTATCCAAATCCGATAACAAGTAACCACAGTATAGTCATACTCAATGTATATACTAAACTGATCAACTGAACATGAAGTAATGTACCAACGTACCTGATGGTCTGCAACACCATATGCTATATCATCCTGAACAGGTATACAATAACATAACCCATATAACGTGCGAATGTCGATCCCATACACGACCCGACACTCGGATATGAGCGGTATATAATCACAGATAATAACATCCTGATCCATACCACACTATGACATGGTGCTAATCAAATGCATACAACAGTCTGGACCAACGCATATATCATGCTCAACACAGCAATATATAATATGCAAATGGCATGTATCATGATGTACAAACATATGCAGCAAACAAATGCAGCATCTCACAGGCATATGTAAAATATATATCAAATACATGCATACATATATATCAGCAATGCATATGCATGGCCATGTCGGCGGACCCGTCCAACAACGACCCCAGTATGGCCCGGGTGGCACGGCATGACGACTAGCCCGACTCCAGCTGTCACTACTCTCGAGTGATCGAGTTGGGTAGTATGAATGAGTAGCATATAAGCGTAAAGAGCTAACTACTCCCCGGGGGTCCCTGCTGCTGGCCGCTCCGTCACTACCCATGAGTGAGCGAGCTGCAGCAGACAAGCCGCCGTCACACAACCACCGTCTATAGTGGGCGAGTGCTAACACCACTTTGCTCAGTGGTCAGGTGCGCATCTCCAGCTACCACCGTATATATAGTGGTCGAGCGCGGCACATCCAATGTTCTGCCCTCAACCCTGCTACCACTACCCCAAGTGGCCGAGGAGGCAGGATAATTGACGACCTGTCTCAACCACAAGGGAGACTCAGTCAACAGCATGCATGCAATGTAATGATGCATAGCTCCACACAAGTATCCTCGCAACACTCCCTATCCCACGGGGAGTCCTGGTCAATCAAAAGTCAACTATGCAATGACTACAATCCACAAGACTCTCTCTATCGCACAAAGAGTCATACTCATCTGACAGTCAACCACACTAAGACCTCTAGTCAGTAGCGATATACTATCGACCGTCCATATAACCTTACACAGGCACACAATCCATAATGGATATACCATCACGCTAGGACCTCTAGTCCATGGTCACATACTGACAACCACACACTTATCTATGCACAGACACTAGATCCACCATAGATGCACCACTAATACGAGTATGATATAACAATCGACTCCATAATCCAATCCATCACCTAACCCTAGTGATGTAACACAGTAACCAAATCTGAGGTCACAAAGATAACCCTAACCACATGTACTTACTGAACATATATCAGCTAACATATAATAGGGTTTGTAGTTCATATCCATGATAGATAATCAATGAAATAACAGCAATATATCTCAAAGGTCAAAGGCAGTACAAGCATATGATTAAACATGAGTGGATTTAAGGTAAACATGTATAAACATATATCCAATTTCATGCACTGGAATTTGATCAAAACTACCGGACCAGGTAGATATTACCCACCTGCTATGTATAGGCTATGTTAATTGTATCCGCGGTCGTGAACTTGCCCCGTATCAAAAACCTATAATCAACACACAAATATTGACAAAGTCTATCATAAGTCTAATGATGGTATCAAATCCCAAATCGAACTTGCCTAGCTCGATTCATTCGTCCCCAGTAGAGCTAAAACAAGGTCTTCAACGTATAGGAACAATCCCTACGCAGCTCACTATCATGTAGATACACCCTGTAACTATCGTCCAAAGTAACTATATGAATATCATCCCATTGTTAAATCCAAGAGTAATATCCATGCACAATTGATTGCATAGCTATAACACAACCAAATTGATAGTTATCTTATACTATTGATACAAAACCATCCTTCTCAGCTCCACTTCACATCCCACACGCACCGATCGACTACCACCCCAAACAGGGCAGATCTCATATCCTAGCTCCAAGCTCTGCAGCAAACAGAGGCTGAAATACCCAAATCTCGCGTTAAGGAAACACACAAACTATATTACCACTGTTGTGAACGAAAATACTTCAAGACTTACCTCACAACACCGACGATCACAATCTATCAACACAGCAGAACCAACAGGGCAACCGACCAATGCTTCCACTCTCGGTGAACTCAAATGGATGAATTTCTGCCCACGATGAGGATAAGATGAACATAAGGAAGGTGACAACAAATCGGCTCACCATTAAGCAACGCAAGGAGAAAATGTCGGATGCGAGATCGGAAACTCCACAACGACAATCGCACGCTGGCGATAGAGCTGACTGGAGCAAACGGCTGACGGAGATGGGGGAAACAACGACGATCATGTGCACGACCACTACCCTGGCTGAAGAAGCTCGCGATGCTCGATCGGAGCAGGTGATCGATATGGCAGGCGAAGGAGGTAATCGACCACAAAATCAAGGGTCGGCCCCTCCTTGACCTCAACGATGATTGCCCCTAAACAATGGCTGGCGGCCTACAAGATGCTCCGGCGAAGCCCGCTCGGCGTCCCTCCCTCCAGCTGGATCTCCCACCAGGAAGAAACGTCGGCAGCAGCTGGGTTCGGAAGAAAACGAGAAGCGGAGGTGAAGCGAAAATCGCGAGCAAGGAGAAGAAGCAGGTCACGATGCGGAAGAGGAGAAATGCGACTACGATCGACGATTCAACCCCTTTTAAATGTCGTTCATGGGTTGGGTTCAAGCCCACCAGCCCAAGCCCAATTCCAGCCCAACCACTTTGGCCCAATAGAGACAGCCCAAGTCTAATCCTTAAATAAATCACTAATTAAGCCCAATTAACCCACTAATTAAACCCAAATTAATTAAAGGGGTTAATCCATTTTTTTTTACAGTATTTTACAAGTACAGTCTCATATATAGGGTATGCAAGAAAGAAATACAAAAGGACTGTACTTACCTGAATCTCTTACCCTGATATAGGAGCATGTGCCACACTATAAGAAATAAAGTCTTCATACCATATACAAGTATGTATCCTATATGCACGACAATCATATGCAACATCCAAGGCAGCAATAAAAATGCAGCAAACACAATACAAATGCTATCCATGCAAAAAGCATGCGGTGCAAATGACATGGTCACCCCTGACGCCAGTCAACCGCCTCACACGCGATGGTGAAGCCGATTGGGTAGGGCTATGACAATTGTGCACTCTGTCATCACTGCTCCTGAGTGACCGAGTGGACAGGATGTTGTCAGAGTGCACCTATCCTCCTGCCCCAAACAGAGTGGGGGAGCAAAGCTCTCATCTCCCGGTGTCGTAGACCAGAGGAGGGATCCCTGCCCGCTACCAAGCTGCCTCATCGCTACCCATGAGCGGACCAACGGAGCCTGACAGAGCAACTGCATACACCCTCCTGATGTACCACTAACCCATGAGTGGCAGTGTGTGCAGACCATGTAACTGGCTGTGGGCTCAACTATAAAGGAACCCCGTCCAGCCAGCATACAATCATGCAAGATGGTGCATGATACTAATGCATGTAAATCCAACTAAAACACATATCCGAATAATATGCACAACCAATAAGTACATATCTATGATCCAAGTAAAACAGGGAAGATATAATCATAACCGATCAAATGCATGTATCAAGTAGGCACAAAAACATACTAGGCATATAAATATGAAAATTATTGCAAGCTATCCTAACTAGCATATCAACATGACTATATCTAAGAGATAAGTCAAAATACCCGCCTGATAAAATGTCCGTAAAAAAATGAAGTCGTCACGACCGTGGACCTGCCTCGTGACCTAAACCTGCGTACAATATAACTATTGTTAAGCACCAAAAATGAAATCCATCGTCAAATCGAATACTTAATCGATTTTTCTGCATAACCAATTAACCCAAAGTAAATCCATCAAATCCAAGCACACGACAATGTGCTAAATTACTACTATGTATCCCCAAGTAGACCCTCAACCCGTTCTATTCATCGGAACAACCCAATCTATTTGCAGCCCATAAACAAGCCACTCCCAGATCCATCCACCATTACCACAACACAACCACTCAAAAATCTAACAATTTTACAGCTAAAAGAGAGGCTAGATCAAACTTACCAACCTTGGAAATCTCTCGGCAGTCAATCCTTTCCCCAAATCAAATCCCCAACTCAATTTACAGCGGCTCAAACATTGTTCACAGCCGACCTTGCACGACCACCTCCAACCCTAACCGCACGACGCCCCCAATTAGACCCTCACAGCCCTCTCAATCGGCAACCCCCCCCCTTGCTGCCCTAAATCACTGCCCATGTCTCACCGCCCAACACCAATGCCCACCCTTGACCACCACAGCCCATACAATCACTGAACCGAAAGGAAACCAGAAGAAAAACTAGGTATTTACCGGAAGCTCCACCCTCACCGGCGACACAGAGGGCTCACGGCAGCGGTCCTGTGGCTGCAGACGTGAGGAAGAAGAAGCTCGCGGCAGCGACCCTGTGGCTGCAGACGTGTCGCGACGGGTCTGTGCTCGTGGGCGACCAACATGCAAAGACGGCGGCGGAAGCAACGGGCGAAGACGTGCGCCAGCACTGGCGGAGGGATGGCCGACCGCAAGACCCGAGCAGCTGCGGAAGAAAGGGTTGCGTCGAGGGGACCGACGGCGATCCCGTGGCCGTGGAGGCCGACACGTGTCACCTGTGGCAAAGGAGGCCGACACGCGCGGCTGTGAATGGCGAGGAAGAGAAGCCGACGGAGATGCGGGCACGGAGGGAGGAAGAAACAGTGGCTTTGGGCGCGAGGAAGAGAAGTCGCTCGGGAAAAAGGCGCTGCGACGAGAAGGAGGTTTCGCGAAGAAAACCACCGCGAGGGGAAAAAGAATCGCAAAGAGAAAGTTGCGAGGGAGAAAACCGGCGCACGGGAAAAGTCTTATATAGAAGGAGCATTAAATGGGCTTGCGATGTCAATTTGGCTACAAAGTTGTGAGATGGGCCCCTGGAAATGTGAGAAATAATAATTTATCTTTTCTATTGCCCGTTATCTGCTAGAACCGTTGTCTTCGAATGACAAAAGAACAAGAACATCCAACTTCAGGGTAAAGATATGACCCTCGAAAGGTATCTTTCTCATTTTTCTTTCAAGTTTGGCCCCAACCAAGGCTGTTATCCCCGTTTTACGGATGAATGAAGAAATAATGGTAGTGTGAAAAAAGTTCTTTTGGCCTGAGAGGGCAGCTCCTTGAGTCAAGTTATCATATTTTTTATACGGCTCGGCATTGGCCGAAGTCGTTATCCCCGTGTGGTGGCAAATTCTATCATATAGATAAGAAGTTGTTACACAACAAAAGAGAGCCCCCACATAATATTCGGAGGAGCCTTCACTCCTCGTGTCTGTAACAGAATGATTCTCCAGATAAGCAATGTGGTCACGTGTACGATGAAGGAGGTTCATGGTGCAACAGCTAGCCAGAGGAAAGGGGATAAAAGGGAGAAGAAGGGCAAGAGGAAAAGGATCCGCATTATTCCAACAAGCGAGAGACAAAGGCACACTCGAAGGGGAGAGCAACCATATCGTCGGAGAAGGAGACAAGGAGAGTAGTGAGCTCTTATCTTTCCGAAACTTTGTGTATTAAGCTAATTGTAAGAGGTTTTCTCCTCCACCTCCGAAAATTCTTTCCGTGAAGGAGGAAGTTTATAGTGAAAGTGTTTTGGCACCGTAGCTCGTGAAAGAGCTCACCCCCATAGAGTATGAATCCTTATTCCGAACCACGTTACATCTTGTGTCTTTGTTCGTTGCTTGTGTTGCGTGCATTTCTCCTCTTCGTACATCATTATTGTTGCGACCGAAGGGAACCCTCAAGTTTCCTGCATGCTCTCCGGCGTCGAAAGGAAGCCAGAAAACCCTTCTACGATCGCATCATTAACGACTAATTTTTAAAATCAATCCTTAATTTACAGTTGAAAAATAAAATCAATCACTAATTTAACGACAGATTTTAAAATTGATCTTAAATTTATGACTAAAAATTAATTGATCTCTAATTTAACAACCAAAATTTAATCTATCCCTAATTTAAGACCAAAAATTTTAATTGGTTGCTAATTTGACGACTGCAATTATTAAGTGGTTGTTAATTTATATTAATTAACTATAGAATTTTAAAATTAATCATTAATGATAAAAATAAATAAATATTAACATAAAAAAATTAGTGATCGAATTAAGTCATTCCGTCGTTAATTTATGATCGAATATTTTATTTGGTCACTATTTAATGATCGAAAAAAAATCATTAATTTATTTTTTTCTTGTAGTGACTACTCGACTTAACAAAAAAAATCTACTTTTATTTTTCATTTTTGTTAAAAAAAATGTAAAAATATGAAAATTATAATTTATATAATATAAAAATAAAAATTGAGGCAAATAGGTGTAAACAAATGTGGATAGAGATAATGAATGAGGGTAATTAATTACAGCTTTTGTAGTTACATATATTCTATGCATTTTTTTAAGTTGATACCAGATATTAAAAAAACTTTTGAGATAAATGTTTGTGCTTATTTTCTATGATTTTGAAACACTTTTATCTTGAATTTGTTCTTACGAGCATTACATTTTTATAATCTCTCCATTTTTGAGTCATTTTTTGTCATAAATTATTTTTGTCAAAATATTTTAATGGACAAAAGTGCTTAGATTCATGTCATATGAGCATTATTTCATGTTTGTGAGTTTTTTTGTTGAATTATTTAAAAAATAAAAGATTATACTTGTTTGGAAAAAAAATACTAAAAGTAATAATGTATTTATGTTATTAATCTTTTTAAATCATGGTCACACAAATCAATTTTGATAGAAAGTTAATTAAGAAGATGTTTTCCCATAAGTTACCACCATCTTTTGCTAAACTAATTTGACATCTCTTTGAAAATGCAAAATGAATAGAGACAAATTAGATAGATGACTGAAATTTGTCCTTGAAAGTGCCCATAACGAAACACATTATCATATTGAAATATAATTTTATTTATTGACATTAAATCAAAGAACAAAGACTGATTATTTCATCATAAAAGCAACAAAAATAGAAAAAAAAAACCTAAGGCTAAAAATTATAAAAGAACTAAATTATTGACTCCTTTGGAGAATCTTCTTGAACCAACGAGCTGAATCCTTTGGGAAGCGCTTATTATTCTTGAAGTCAACATAGACAAGACCAAACCTCGATGAGTATCCTAATCTCCATTCAAAATTATCAAGAAGAGACCATGCAAAGTATCCGATAACTGAAGCACCATCATCTATAGCCCTTTTTAATTCAATAATGTAATTTTGATAATAATGTCTCCTTTGAGTATCCCGCAATCCTTGTGGAAGTGTGACATTGCCAGGTTGATCCATGCCTGTGATTATAATCAATTAATTTTTAGGTTAGAGAGTAAATAATGTAGTTTCTTATGAAAAAAGATGCATAACATTGTCAAATATTTACCATTTTCAGATAGAAAGATAATTGGATTGCCATAGTTTTCCTTAACATATGACACTGCCTTATACAAGCCCCATGGCACTATATAGAGCCAATCTGAGTGTGCCTGATCATATATAAACAATTACATTTGATGAAAATTTAAAAAGTTAGAATATAATCCCTTGGAAAAAGTTATAAGAAGGTTATTTCTTACCCTTGGTCCAATTGGTACACCATTTCGATCGTCTGAAATTATTGGTAGAACAATATTACTAGCTAGTATATCATTTTATTAAGTTTAACATTAGCAAAAAAAAAAAAAAAAAAGATTGTATATATCTTACATTTAAATTCAATGAGCCAATCATCTTGATAACTGATAGGTTTAGGATTTATCGTACTATTATCCTTAACATAATAGGTTGTGTATTGATTGACTCCCAAATAGTCATATGAACCTCTAACTAGCTCCACTTCATCATTAGTAAACGTTGGTAATCTTTCTTTAACAATGTCTTGAATGGATTCAGGATAGTATCCATATGTTAGAGGGTGAAGGAACCTAAGACAAGTAAACAAAATTAGATTACGCTAAAAAAGGATAATCAAATTTAGTCGTTAATTAGGTGTTGAAACCAAGGATGCACAATTACTTACCATCCGATATGAAAATCAATAGCTCTTTGAGCAGCAGCTTTATCATTGTCAGAGTAAGTATGAGCCTCGTACCAAACAAAATCTAAAAGAATTCCAATTTTTCCTTGTTGCTCTTTCTGAATAAGAAAAAAAATGGTGTTAATTAGCATAAAATGGTGTTATATTTGGTAGCATGAGATTTTAATTATGAATTAGCTAAGAATGAATTTACTACTAATGCACCAATATAAAATTTGTCAAGGACATATTACTTGGTACTTTTCACGATATCTATTCACTGCTGCAGCATGAGATAAAATGAGATTATGAGCTACAATGTAAGGCTCCGTCGTTGAGTTTCCTCCAAATTTGCTACCAGTAGCTCTTCCAGGAGCATGAAAACCAGTATCATAACCTAGAGCTGCCACCACTCTTGGCTCATTGAATGTGAACCAATTTTTCACTCGATCACCATATCTTTCAAAGCAAAAGTCGGCATAATCCGCAAATGAATCCCTGAACAAAATGATTATAAACTAAATCAATTATGCATAGCATCTTTCAATTTGTTAAATTGGAAATCTTTAGATATATACAGTAGGCATAATTAATTTAAAAATTATAAATAATTATTCTACTTTACTACTTACACTATCTTCGGACTCAACCAACCCAAGTATTCATTTTGCAGTGCCAATGGAAGATCATAGTGATAGAGATTGACATATGGAGTAATACCTAATTAATGTGAAAAAGAATGTTAAAAACTAAATATGAAAACATATCAAAATTGTTTGCTTATTATAGCTTTAAAAAAAATACCTTTGAGTATTAAATGATCAATGAGCCTATCATAATAATCGACACCTTCCCAATTAACGGCTCCAGTTCCATCTATACAAGATCAAAGGAATAGCAAATTATTAGTATTTTAAAATGGTAATATATATGAGGATGCATATGATATTATGAAGAAAAATTAATTATAGCTTCCATTACTTGGGAAAATTCTAGTCCAAGAGATTGAGAATCGATAAGCATCAAAATTGTGCTCCTTCATGATGTCAATATCTTCCTATAAGATGAAACTCAAATTTTAACAAACACACAAGAAAAAAATATAAAATCTAATCTATTGGCATTTTACCAAATATATCAGCAATCAATTAGAATATCAAAACTTTGTTTATTGGAACTTAATTATCAAACTTATTTCATTAGATAAAACCTTTTAATGAAATATGCATTCGACCTTATAATGATGATACTCATCGACCGTAACATCACCCGTTGCATTATTTGGAACGAGACCTACACCACAACAAATTAAACAAATCAAATTCACTCCATTGTATAACTTTCATTTTAGTAAAATAAAAATAAAAAATAATAATATCGTACCTGGAATTTTTACAAATTCATCCCAAATGCTAGGTCCTCGACCACCCTTGAGTGCCTCTCCTTCGACTTGATAAGCCGATGCAGCAGTGCCAAATACAAAGCCATCGGGAAAGATATCACGACTTAGCTTGTGCACTCTCGAAGCTAGTTTCGTATTTTTTGTTTTATACGACGACCCATATGCACATTGGACTGAGAGAAGTAAAATGAATAAAAAGAAGAAGAATGTGGAGGACGACCCTTTAAGATTCATTGAGGAGGAAATGCAAATGTACTGCAATTGGTGAAGAAAATAACAAGCGAGTGATAGCTTTATATAGGGATCGACAATGTAAGAGTTAAATGGATAAGTGTAAAAGAAAGTTTAATTTGATGATAAAAATTCAAGAAGCAAATGAATTATCTCTTTAATTTTCTTGCAAGTCAAACTTTTATGTCATTAATTCCATGAATTACTCTCTATTTTCTAGCTAGTGTATGATCTGAATTTTCCTTTTAAAGAAAATTATCAATACTATTAAAGATAAGTAGAAAAATTTTATCCAGTGATGACAATTTCAATGGTGTTTTGTGAACGTCACAAATGGATTTTTGTCATTTGTGTTAATATAAAATCTATTATGTCGTTTAATAGACAACAAAAAAAATTAACTACACTCTTTAATTAGAAATTAAAATTGTGTATACAAAAGGTTGTTAAAATTAATTTAACTTGCTAACTTAGATCGTAACACGTCACCAAATTTATTTCTATTAATTATGTTTTAAATGGGCTCAATCATGTCCAATATTGTCGACCTTAGTTTCGCTCGAACCCCAAAAAGCCTCAATCATTGATGCGTTCTAATTGTGTCTCCACCGGGATGACGTGGTAGCTAAGGCACAACGAAACTTGTAGATAAGACAAGGATCGATACCGGAGGAAGTCTAAAGTCCTTTCTTAGATTCAAATGACTCTCACGTGTCTTGGCCATCATGTCAAGACTCATAAGGCCCTTTGTGATTTACCTCCTTTACAATGGTCGTAGGATAGACCGGTGGGGGTCACTAGGTTGACAGATTCCAATCTTTTTACGAGTTGATGCGTCTTGATTTATTGCTGTATAGATGGGCCTTTGATACCGGGATCCATTATGAATTAAGCACCGGCCCTGCCCATTTAGATCGAGTTAAATAAACATGAACAAAATGAATGAAGTCCTGCAGGGAGATATACAATCCTTTCTGTTCATATATCGACAGTTCACAGCAAGGCCTTACCTCGACGAAATCTTAGAAATTTTTGTATCCGTTCTAACAAAAAATTATAATTTGTAAGCTTTTGTTACCTATGAGAAGATACAAGTGCACTTAAAGATTTTATCATAAACAACAATTCAATTAAGTGCATGATAATTAACATTTAAACTGAAGACACAGCTACATGGTTATTCGTTAGTTAACTGCATAAATTTGGGTTCTTCAGGATAGTTCTATAAGCTCAAAAGACGAAGGAAGAGACGAGGTCAAAATGATTCTTTAAGTTTAAGTGCTGAAGAAGACTTCGATGAGTTGTTCTTCCATTTTTGTTCTTTAACCTTGGCAAACAAGGTTTGTCATTGCTGATTTATGCATTGGATCCATCAGCTGTTGGTCAAACTCCACAGTTTCTCAGCAACACACCAAAAGTTAAAATATTATTCGATCAATTTAAGGACACAAACATTTACATATTCTTCACTCTTTTGTGCATTTGAAATATAAATTCCTTCTCAGTTCTCATACTAAAAAGTCAGCATCATTAGTATTTGTTTTATTACTCAGGAAAAGAACCAGTGTAATACAAGTGTTAGCTTAATTATATAATTAATAATCTCAAAGCATTCTTCTACCTTCCTACTTCTGTTCCTGTGTTGCTGAAACCTTTAGGTCGAGTCCTACGTTGACTCCATTGTAAGCTATTGGAGCATACATCCACAGTTCATCCGAGCTCAGGAGCTGCATTCGCAGAAAGAACAAATTCAGTCATCGACCAACTTAATCTTCAGACCAAAAGTGTTCGTTCTACTTGCCTTGATTTGTAGCTGCAAGAACTTGACATAGCGGACAGCTTCCTCCAACATCGTACTCATGTCGACCTGTTCGATTTCGATCGCTAATCAGTTTGACAATTCTTTCTGATCTAGTCTGAAAGCAGACATCGATCTAAAACTCACTTTAGTTCCATTAGGAACCAGATTCTGCAAAATTTTCAATCTCGCGTTGATTCTTTCCCTCCTTTTCTGCATCCATGAAACAATGGTTAGCAGTATTTAATTGTTCTCCTACAGTTTGCGATGTCAGAAAATTTACCTTTGCATATAGACTTTGTGGATTAGTGGATGGCTCTCGATCCCTCATCTGCCTTCCATTGACATCTTGCCATGTTTGGCTCCGAATCCTCTTCGACGGTGCGCTCTTTTCGACCTGCATTTAGCCTAACTCGTTTAAACAAAGTATAAATTGAGCTCTTTCCTAACAGCTCGAGCTTTTCGATCGTGCTTACATTCGATGAAACCAGATTCTTCCTCGAGGTCTTAGAGGAGGAGACACCGTCGTCGTCCGAAGCTCTACGCTTTCGCTTAGCCTGAAGCATTTGATCCTGAGGAGGAGCTGAAGCAGGCTGCCCAATCTCACTGCTACTTGCATCTTCACTGAAACGAGCCAAATCTCCAATTGCAGAGGCACAAACGACTGCTGGCTCTGGAACTCCTGGAGCTGCATCTGGTTCGTTCAGACAAAAGCCATCGCCGCTATATCCAAAATGTGGAGCACAGAATCCCCCATAAGAACCGATATTTTCGATTTCAGACGAGTAATAGTAGCAATAAGAAGAGAAGGAATCAGCAACGGCAGGAGAAGGAGAAGAACAAAGTGGGAGTTTAAAGCTTGGATCAGATAAATCTTGCTGCTCCATCAAATGCGCCAGCATCCTAGAGTCCTCTTCCAATGAGCACTCCATTCCTTGGACTAATTGCTCAATGTGTTGCAGGGAGTTTTATATATATACAGTCAGGGGAAGATCAGCTCGTTGCAAGTGAGATGGGTTGACCCAATTAAAGCACTCTTAATTACCTGTGGTTGACAAATTACATCCGTTGACTTTATGTTGATAACCTGCTTAGAGAATTTGATTATGGAAGCATGTGGGAGAGCTGTGAACGATTAAGAGGGGATGCAAATTGTCGCGATTAAGTTGATAATGAGGAGATTTGCATGGAATTTATGGGAGAGTGAGGTAGGTGTGTGGTTTTGATTAAAATAAAGACAGTTAAGGAGAAAGAGGTGAGCATGATCTTATAGATTTTCTTTCTTTCTTTCTTTCTTTCTTTTTTTCTTTCTTTTTTTTTTCCTTCCCCCTGAAAGAACTGGAACGCGTGAAGTCTTTGTCAAGATAATCAACATCTAGATTTTTTTTTTCATAGAGAGTTGGGATCATTCTCTCTCGGTTATTTATTTGTAAATTACTAGTTTTTCCTAAAAACAATCACAAGTAATTTTTTATAATAGTTTTTTCCCCTTTTTGTGTTGTTTGGCAGCATTAGTTAGAATTTATTTTACTTAATTATGACTTAGCGCTTGATTTAAATATAAATTGTGCATTTTCTAGCTTATTGTAGAGAAAGGAAGTAGATAGGAGAGGGCATCTAGGAGAGAGTCGATAAAAAAAAATTAGAATATGTTTAGTGGATAAAAAGAAAGAGTCGAAGAAATGAAGGATCATTTGATCAAATTAAAATGGAGGTTATTTTATCTAATATACGAAATATATATATAGTAAAAAAAAATTAAAAAAAAATATATGTCTAATTATTTGTATCGTCAAAAGAATATCACCTTTTTAAAAATTATTAAAATAATATTCTATACATAATTTGATAATCAAAATTATATCATTTAGAGTTCTTCTATTAATTAGAACAATATATATATTTTCATTTTAGAATAATTTTGATCCGAACTATTCTAAGATGATACAAATTTAATTAAAGTTGTTCTCAAATAGTATAATTTGAGCAAAAATATTTTAAGGCCATATAATTTTATTCAAAATTAGTCTAAGACATAGACATAAGTATATTTTAAATATTAAATTATGGGTGAGCATCGGATCCTATTTTGATATTTAAAAAATAATATAAATAATTAAGGTCAATCTTTTAATTTTATGCCAATATATATTATATCAAAAACCTTCAAAATCATAAATTTTTTTATCATGTCAATTCATGCAGCTATAAGTTTATGCAAACTCAAACTGCATAATATTAAAATAACTACAATCTCATCGAGGTTATCGACAAATGTATTCAAATAATCAAATCAAAAAACTTATTTTAATTATAGTTTGGTCAAAAGAACTAAATTCAAATTTTAATCTATAAAATTCTAGCTCATTTTTCAAGTTGGTTCGACTTTATGTTCAACTCATTGTTTAATTATTTTGAAAATAAGTTAGAAAATTTGAGGATTCTATAATTAAAGATAATATATAATTAAGAATAGTCACAAAACCATTGTTATGCTTAAATATTTCAGCCCAATATGATAATTTGAATTTTAGAACGAGTTCGATTGCATTAATCTGAGAGAGGACAAAATACATTAAAAACCATTGACTTAAACTGTTCTTATTATTTATTTATTTGAATTAAAATAATCAGCTAGTTATTTAGGATGGCAAGAGATAGGAGAATTAATGTATTCAATAATACGAACCTATATTATTTTTTTAAAATGAGATTCATACAATTAAAGACACAAGAATGGGAAAATTATCACTTAGAATAATTAATGACATAGATGGAAAAGACTAATGGATTGGATCCGCAAATAGAAGGGTCTGTAGTGAGCGGACTAGATATAAAGGAATTCGAGATCCAATAAAAAGAGTTGGGAACACGATGAATCGGGGGGTCGAGAAGTCAAGAGTCAAAAGAGTAAGGAACTCGACAACTCAAGAAGTCAGGAGTCGAAGTAGTTGGGAGTTCGACAATTCGGGAAGTCGGGAGTCGAGAGTTTGACAACTCGAGAAGTCGAGATTCGAAGGAATCAAGAGCTCGCCAACTCAAGAAGTCGGGAGTCAACGAAGTCGGAAGATCATCAATTCAGAAAGTCGAGAGTCGAAGGAGTTGAGAACTCGATAATTTAGGAAGTCAAGAGTCGAAAGAGTTGGAAGCTCAACAACTTGAGAAGTTGGGAGGAGCCGAGAGCATAAGATGTAGAGAATTCATGTCACGCCCCGAAGGAGACCCCGCCAGACGAAAATCCGACAGCATTTCCCCTGTACGGGTGACAATCTCAATTTACATACAAGGCCTACACGGCCACTATACATCGGTCAACACGACCGGAATCCAAACTCACACGCAGTTATATAATTTGGCCTCAGGCCATCAACCAAAATAACTGATAAACAGTCTACCATAAATCAACTTACCCCTTCTGTCATCTGGGCAGGAATACTCACCAAAATCCAATCAAACCAAAATCCGAATAAGGTCCATACGGACACCAAAAATCCAAATACAAAATCAATCTCCAAACCTATACATGTCCTCTAACCAAAATATCCAAACCATAAAGCAAATATCCAAAATAAAATATTTACGACGAGTGGGGGTCCGGCAGCTGCACTCTCCTGACAGCTTCATCCTGAAATAGATATAAATCAGCGGTGAGTTCAAAGAACTCATGTATAGTAGATATGCAAAATAAGGTATAGCTAACAATAAAAATATCATGTCGATCTGATCTCACATAAATAGGGTATGCAAGCAAGAAATACAAAATGATCAGACTTACACGAATCTCCTACTACGATATAGGAGCATGTGCCTGACTAGAAGTAATAGAGTCCTGACCATATATAAACATGTATCTTGTATGCATGACAATCATATGCACATCCAAGGCATCAATACAATAATGCAGCAAACACAATACAAAATGCAATCCGTGCAAAATACATGCCGTGACAATGACATGGTCACCCCTGACGCCAGTCACCCGCCTCACACGCAATGGTGAAGCCGAGTGGGTAGGGCTATGACAACTGTGCACTCTGCCATCATCGCTTGCTCTGAGTGGCCGAGTGGGAGACGGATCTGTCGAGTACACCTATCCTCCGCCCCAAACATAGTGGGGAGCTAAACTCTCATCTCCTGTCATAGGTCGAGGAGGGATCCTCGCCGCTACCACGCCTCATCGCTACCCATGAAGCGGACCAACGAGTGACAAAGCAATCGCACACACCCTCCGATGTACCACTAACCCATGAGTGGCGGTGTGTGCGAGCCATGTAACTAGTCATGGCTCAACAATAATGGAACCCGTCGGCTAGCATGCAATCATGCAAAAATGGTGCATGATACTAAAACATATAAATCCTACTTAAAATACCTATCCGAATAATATGTACAATCAATATGTACAAATCCATAATCCATATACAATGATCCAAATCAAACAGGACAAAATAATAATATCCAATCACAAGCATGTATCTAGTAGGAACCAAAACTATACAACTCATATAAACATGAATAAGTTATTGTAAGCTATCCTACTAGCATATCAATTTGACTTAATCTAAAAGTTAAGTCAAAATACCCGCCTGATAATATATCCGCAAAGAGAACTAGATCGTCACGACTGGGGACCTGCCTCATGACAGAAACCTGCATAAAGCATGACTATAGTCAAGCACAAAAATACAATTCAAACAAATCGAATAATTAATCGATTTCCTTCATAACCCAATTGCCCCAAATCAATTTCCAATTCTCCCCAAATTTTCAACCGCCTTAATAATCCTTTTCCTACCACAATATTCATACAATTAATTTAGCTCACTAAATCAATTGATAAAACTTTGATTAATTAATCATAAGCTAATTAATCAATTTAAACTGGATTAATCCCGCATTTTAACAACCTAAGCCAAATAATCAAATTTAATGGCTTTCAATTTATCCAATTATTGTACCAATCCATTTACCTAAAACATCCTCAAGATCAAACAATATCACCCAAATCCTATATCCTTCGAATACCATACCGATCAACCGAATAACTCCGGAATCAACCCAAATCGACCAATCTAGCTCACCCGCCATAGGAATTCCACCGATACCATCCTTCCAAATTAGATCCCCAACTCAATTTACAGTGGCTCAACGATTGTTCACAGCCAATCCTTGCACGACCACCTCCAACCCTAACCGCACAACACCCCCAATAAACCCTCACAACCCCTCTCAGCCGACCACAGCCGTGAAACACCAACCCAAGCAATCCACAAAAGAAACCCTTACCTACTCCGACCACCGCCAGAAGAGCAGAGGCTACGGCGGTGGTCAGGACAATGACGCCGTGAGGAGAAGCAGGGAAGGCAAGCTGCGTGAGCTGCCAGACCAGCGCTTGACGGCGAGCTCACACAGACGGGCAAGCGGTTGCTCGGAACACAAACAAGGGTCATGATCGCGACGGCCGACTCGAGGAAAGGCGCCGCCGATTTAAGGGAAGAGGCAACGACTTGGCGTCGGCGCCGCCGCGCGCCAGTCAGCCGCGAGGAAAGAGAGAAGAATAGAAAATAGAAATTAGGATTTCCGATTTAGGTTAATACCCCTTAAATAAAGTCTATCTACTTTATCCCCGTAAAAGTCTCGTACGAAGTCCGTTTAAATCCGAAAAAATTCCTAAAATTCCCTAAAAATCCCAAAAAATTTTCAGGATTATTTCCTTAATTCTTTGGCCATTAATTTTACATTTTAATTTTCCAGTATTTAACATTCTCCCCCACTAATATAAATTTGGTCCCCAAATTTCCTACTCGTATATTAGTACGAGATGTCCCAACAACCATCTCAAGCATCTGGAGATAAGTCACACCTCAAGTGACTAAGTGGGGTACTGATATCCCTTAAAATCAAATCACACCTGCTTATAGCAGCTCTTCCAAAGTATGAATAGTATCTTCATTTCGTCCACCTATAACAAGTACCTAATCACACTGAGTGGATCTCTATATCCGTGACCTGTTAAAGACTATCCATAATCCGAAGGTAAATCCTGAACCGCTATCACATACGATACTCAAAGATCCTCCATGAACTGGAAATCGCCACAGTATAACCTATCCAGCGATCCAACAAACTCATCGTATGGATCGAACGAAAATGAGCGGACTTAGCTAATCATACTAAGTCCTTTCCGAATTCCAAATAATCTCCCAACACCGTCCATTATACTAAGCTCTCACTTTCCTCTTGGTACAGAACCTTACTGATTATTTATATACCACCTTTACCAAACTTCCAAATCAACTAAGTTCCACATGATGTTCCACCACTGAGAACGTTTAATACTTACTATTTTCCTGATACAATCTTATACATCTGCAATATATAGAACCTATTGCAATCTTCAAGAATACTTATCAAAATATCATGATAAGTCGTGGCTCGAGTAATGCAAAAGGCACTACTTACGGCAATACATGCTACCACGACCGGACTCATAGCCAAATAAGATATGTAGCTATCTAGCCACCTACTACATACAAATTCCAATATCACTAATTCAACCTAGAGCAAAAGTACAACTCTATGGTAGATGCTCTCTATCATCACAACAGAATCTATCCGTTGTTCCCAATCAATAGTAACTCTTCCTAAATTCAAATGCAAACTACACAAGAGCTAGCTAAAACCTCATAAGCATCTGCCTCACCTCTACAAAACAACATAACAAGTCCTACTAGGTCCACGCCATATATATATATGACAACCCATCTCGTAGTTCCTCATTTGACGTAACCATGGGATACGCCTCAATCAACTAAATCAAACGCCCATTCTTCAAACATCGTGATCCGCATATAAATTAACCCTTCCTTTCCACCCGAGAATGATCAAACAACACCGTGTAAAAGTCAACCATCGCCTCGAGCCTCAAACTAGTTTCACAAGCTTCAGACCAAGTAAATTTCATCACCAATCAGCGGTGTAATACCGCTAGAGCATCCTATCCATATCTATGGTAATAATCAAATCCATACGAGAAAACCATCATCATAGGTGGCCGAGTGCTCAACTCCAACTGCCACCATCATAAATGATCCAATCGTGTCCAGAATACACGATTTCCTAAATCCCTGGACGACTAAGTCGTCATAAGTCAAACAAGATAAACAAACCTCGTACAATTCATACCAAGTATGAAATTGTCACTACTATACACCTGCATCCTCTTTACTCTAGGCTGATGATATATCAATCATCCCTACGACTTTGATAATTGTATGACACCCTGTCACTACAATATCAACACACCAATCATAAATCAATCCTAGAGTATACACAGGTGTCCTAAAGCTGATCTAAATAGATCCTCAATCCACCATGAAGGATATTTATTTCCTTCTACCACTACCGCATTTCATCATCGATAATCGATGTATAACCTCAAAGATTCATCTCTCATTGAACAATGAGTTCCAGAGCTTCTCAAGAAATAAATTCTGGGACAAATAAATATCCCATCCAATACCTATAATTGGAATTTAGATTCTTCCAATTCCCATAGTGTTAAGCAACACTGATACCAACTAAATTATCCCCTGAAAAATCGTCATTCTAACAAATACCTCTTGGCATCATCAACCTTGCCAATTCTGAAAGACCGATCGATAACGGTATCTAAGCAACTCGATTGGATTACAGCCAATTGAATGACATTGCCTTGAGTACATCACGAGCTTTAACAACCTTGTGCGCTTTACGCTAGCCCTCAGCCAACGCACCATAAGTAAAAATATTAGCTCGTAAAAATAACATTACCTCAGTACCAAATAAATTATCTCACAGTAGGGGATCTTCGATATCAAACTATTTTCAAATCCCTCCGATCGCTACTCTACTTGTCTATACAGGCAAGCCTAGAAGTTCCTCCAACACTACATGATTACTCTCGAATTATACAGGCATCCGAGAGACCTTCTTATACCATCATGTCACAAGCATAACCTCCAAGTTAATATCCAGATATCCACATCATATCAACCAAGTCAACTATAAAACAACTAAGTCAACTCTCTCACCATAATATAACATTTCCATTAATCAACCTATAAACATCCAAAATCATTTTCATCGTGATAATCATCACAGTAATCATCTCAACATCTCACCTATCAGTGGAAACACTATTAATCCACATGATCCAAATATAAAAATCCTTTTAATCCTATCAGTGCATGTTTTAACCACAGATATCTGTAAACACATGTATCTCTCAATATATCCTCAAGTAAGGTAAACTATAGTAATACCTTAATGATCAATCCTTCAACCATCTACAATCCTTTCCGAGTAAAGATTCAAACTCATCCAAGTTCTCGCTCTTAATGGATTCCTATTTCACAAGTAACCTAGAATAAGAATTCGTAATCAGATGAATCTAGGTGTATACACCTCTTCCTCTCCTTTTCTTCAAGAACCATACAACCAGCCTCATATCTCCACAAGTGCACAAACCACTTCTGATAGCGACATATATCTGAGGAGAAAACTTAAATCCATATTCCTGTTTTCCACTGGTAAATGAGTTGTTTCATCAATCTTTTCATTCCCGGACAGAGCCACGATCAATATCGAACATCAACATGGGAACGCAATAATGTCACGTGAATTTTAGAAAAGAACGCTCACGCCTCCTACCGCTACCTTATCCGGAAGTGTAAGTTATTATCACTAGATTGACTACACTATTCTCTTGAGACCCTTGTTGCTCATTTTTTATAATATGACTCACCCTAATGCCTCCCGATAGGATCCGATGGAAAATCCAACTATCCTAATCCAAATGTAAGCAAATAAATTGGGGTGATCAAGGCAACTCAAACACTATCTTAAACCATTATGGAGGGTAAACTCCATGAGTCTATTAAACTCTATAGTGAAACTCCATTATCAATTGATCACTCAACTTAAGCTCAAGAATTCTCAACAATGAGTCATACAAAATAACCTGGAGAAATATCGTCTCTAAAACATCCTCGAACCCATGATCCCGTAATGGGTTATTTCCCAAATAAATTTCTTCTACATATTCCACCAAGTAACAACTTGATCATCAAATAGTAAGAAACTATCTCCACTCCTATATAAATACCGATTAGGTACTTATCAAGACCTTCAATGTTATCAATCTAAGGCTCAAGCCGCCAAGAATCAAAATCCCTATGGAACTTCAGAATTAAACCTCCAATGATCAGATCAACAATAGTATACATTCTTTGTCCATCCACAGAGTAATAATCGCTTAGTATAATCATGAAAATCTCTAACACTGTAGTCCTTGATTTCACAACCAATGTAACGACTTGACTCCTCGACTCGGACACTCTCAAAGACAATTCATCTTTTCGATACAGGTTCAAGACTTACAGCTTGAACAGGTTGTTCACGTGGTCAACTCCATCTACGATTATAAATAGTGACCAACACACTTAAATGTTATTTCGTTATCCACTAAACACATAGCCAAATCTAACTGAGTATAAATACTGAACTCTGGTCACCTTGGTGGGCGACCCTACTACGAGTCCGCACATGAGTCAAAACTCAATAGACCCTTTTCTCGACAACTCCATAACCAGAGATCTCACTGTCTCTTGCGTGGTTACTCGCACCACGTCTCGGTGCAGGTGCACGCCCACCTCGTCTCATATCTGTTAAATTATTACAGATGCTACTAGAACAGATGTTACTAGAAGTAAAAATATATAAAATTTTCATCATACCTATTTTGCCGCAGGAGAGGTTCTGTCGCTGCCAAATCCCCATATTGACCTCGTCATAAATCCTCGAATTTCCGAAATATAAAAATCGTCGGAAATCCATACAAATCCAAAATTTTCCAAATTACCTTGTAAAACCTGCCAAATGTGGCGAACTCCGAAAAAATCCAAAAACCCTAGGAACTCGAAAACCTAAGCGCTCTGATACCAAATAAATTGTCACGCCCCGAAGGAGACCCCCGCGAAAAAATCCGGCAAAGATTTCCCGACGGGTGACAATCTCAATTTATATACAAGGCCTACACACTATACATCGGTCAACACGACCGGAATCCAAACTCACACGCAGTTATATAATTTGGCCTCAGGCCATCAACCAAAATAAATGATAAACAGTCTACCATAAATCAACTTACCCCTTCTGCCATCTGGGCAGGAATACTCACCAAAATCCAATCAAACCAAAATCCGAATAAGGTCCATACGGACACCAAAAATCCAAATACAAAATCAATCTCCAAACCTATACATGTCCTCTAACCAAAATATCCAAACCATAAAGCAAATATCCAAAATAAAATATTTACGAGTGGGGTGGCAAATGACTCTCTGACAAATTCATCCTGAAATAGATATAATCAACGGGTGAGTTCAAAGAACTCATGGTATAGTAGATATGCAAAATAAGGTATAGCTAACAATAAAATATCATGCCAAGATACCTCACATAAATAGGGTATGCAAGCAAGAAATACAAATGATCAGATTTTACTCAATCTCCTACCTCGATATAGGAGCATGTGCGACTAGAAGTAATAGAGTCTCGACCATATATAAACATGTATCCTGATGATGATGATAATCATATGCACATCCAAGGCATCAATACAATAATGCAAGAAACACAATACAAAATGCAATCCGCAAAATGCATGTCGTACAATGACATGGTCACCTCGACGCTACCACCGCCACACGCAATGGTGAAGCCGAGTGGGTAGGGCTATGACAATGTGCACTCGCCATCATCGCTTCCCGAGTGACCGAGTGGACAGGATGCCGAGTACACCTATCCTCCCGCCTCTAAACATAGTGGGGAGCTAAGCTCTCATCTCCTGTCATAGGCCGAGGAGGGATCCTCGCTCGCTACCACGCCTCATCGCTACCCATGAGCGGACCAATGAGCTCGACAGAGCAATCGCACACACCCTCCCGATGTACCACTAACCCATGAGTGGCAAAGGTGTGTAGGCCATGTAACTAATCATGGGCTCAACAATAATGGAAACCCGTCCAGCTAGCATGCAATCATGCAAAAATGGTGCATGATACTAAAACATGTAAATCCTACTCAAAATACCTATCCGAATAATATGTACAATCAATATGTACATATCCATAATCCATACAATGATCCAAATCAAACAGAAAATATAATCATATCCTATCACATGCATGTATCTAGTAGGCACCAAAAGTATACCAAGCATATAAACATGAAAAAGTTATTGTAAGCTATCCTACTAGCATATCAATTTGACTTAATCTAAAAGTTAAGTCAAAATACCCGCCTGATAATATATCCGCAAAAGAACCAGATCGTCACGATCGGAGACCTGCCTCGTGACCGAAACCTGCATAAAGCATGACTATAGTCAAGCATCGAATAATTAATCGATTTCTTGCCCCAAATCAATTTCCAATTCTCCCAAATTTTCCAAGTCTTAATAATCCTTTTCCTACCATATTCATACAATTAATTTAGCTCACTAAATCAATTGATAAAACTTTGATTAATTAATCATAAGCTAATTAATCAATTTAAACCGATTAATCCGCATTTTAACAACCTAAGCCAAATAATAAAATTTAATGGCTTTCAATTTATCCAATTATTGTACCAATCCATTTACCTAAAACATCCTCAAGATCAAACAATATCACCCAAATCCTATATCCCGAATACCATACCGATCGGCCAAGAATAACTCCGGAATCAACCCAAATCGACCAATCAAGCTCACGCCCTAGGAATTCCACCGACCAATCCTTACCCAAATTATAGATCCTAACTCAATTTGATAAAGGCTCAACGATTGTTCACACCAATCCTCAGACGACCACCTCCAACCCTAACCGCACAACACCCTAATAAACCTCACAACTCTCACTGGAAACACCAACCCAAGCTAATCCACAAAGAAACCCTTACCTACTCCTACGACCACCCATGAGAAGAGCAGAGGCGGCATGGTCAGGGACGAAAGCGACGGGGAGAAGCAAGCATGAAGGCAACGCCGTTTGGTGACACTGCACTAGGCGTTGACGGCGAGCTCAAGGCGACGGCGACAAAGGTTTCAAGGAACACAAACAAGGGTCGCGATCGCGACGGCGCTGACTGAGGAAAGGCGCACGACGAAGGGAAGAGGCAACGACGCAAGCGGCCGCGGCGCAAGGCGGCGCCGGCAAGGCCAGTCGCCGCGAGGAAAGAGAGAAGAGGGGAGTCACCGGGCGAGGGCGCCACGGAGTGGTCAAGGCTGGCAGCCGACCGCAACGAGGAAAGGGCACCGGCAGAAGAAAGGATGGGCGCAGAAGGAACCGCCACTCACAAGTAGGGAAAGAAAAAAAGAAATAGAAAATAGAAATTAGGATTTTATTTAGGTTAATACCCTTAAATAAAGCCTATCCAGACGTAAGTCCGCTTAAATCAAAAAATTCCTAAAATTCCCTAAAAATCCCGAAAAATTTTCAGGATTATTTCCTTAATTCTTTGGCCATTAATTTTACATTTTAATTTTCAAGATTTAACATTCTCCCCACTAATATAAATTCGTCCCCAAATTTCCTACTCAGATATTAGTACGAGATGTCCCAACAACCATCTCAAGCATCCGGAGACAAAGTCACACCTCAAGTGACTAAGTGGGGTTACTTGATATCCCTTAAAATCAAATCACACGCTATAGCACTCTTCCAAAGTATGAATAGTATCTTCATTTCGTCCACCTATAACAAGTACCTAATCAGACTGAGTGGATCTCTATATCCGTGACTGCTAAAGACTATCCATAATCCAAGGTAAATCTCAACCGCTATCACATACGATACTCAAAGATCCTCCATGA
Organism: Wurfbainia villosa; assembly: GCA_025175895.1. Lineage (NCBI taxonomy): Eukaryota > Viridiplantae > Streptophyta > Magnoliopsida > Zingiberales > Zingiberaceae > Wurfbainia > Wurfbainia villosa. The sequence goes on along the minus strand of CM045995.1, from coordinate 3,843,817 downwards.
ATCGGAAATCGCCATAAGATAACCTATCCAATGATCCAACAAACTCATCGTATGGATCGAACGAAATGAGCGGACTTAGCTAATCATACTAAGTCCTTTCCAATTCCAAATAATCTCCCAACACCGCCCATTATACTAAGCTCTCACTTTCCTCTTGGTATAGAACCCATCGATTATTTATATACCACCTTTACCAAACTTCCAAATCAACTAAGTTCCACATGTCGCTCCACCACGAGAACGCTTTCAATACTTACTATTTTCTCAATACAATCCTATACATTTGCAACATATAGAACCTATTGCAATCTTCAAAGAATACTTATCAAAATATCGTGACTAAGTCTCGTGGCTCTGAGTAATGCAAAAGGCACTACTTACGGCAACGACATGCTACCACGACCGGACTCATAGCCATAAGATGCTGTAGCTATCTAGCCACCTACTACATACAAATTCCAATATCACTAATTCAACCTAGAGCAAAAGTACAACTCTATGGTAGATGCTTCTATCATCACAACAGAATCTATCTGCTTGATTCCCGAATCAATAGTAACTCTTCCTAAATTCAAATGCAAACTACACAAAGAGCTAGCTAAAACCTCATAAGCATCTCCTCACCTCTACAAAACAACATAACAAGTCCTACTAGGTCCACGCCATATATATATATGACAACCCATCTCGTAGTTCCTCATTTGACGTAAACATGATACGCCTCAATCAACTAAATCGTAAACGCCCATTCTTCTCAAACATTGCATCCGCATATACAATACCCTTCCTTCCACCCGAGAATGATCAAACAACTCGTGTAAAAGTCAACCATCGCGAGCCTCAAACTAGTTTCACAAGCTTCGACATCAAGTAAATTCCATCACCAATCGTGTAATACCGCTTAGAGCATCCTATCCATATCTATGGTAATAATCAAATCAATACGAAAAACCATCATCATAGGTGGCCGAGTGCTCAACTCTAATCGCCACCATCATAAATGATCCAATCGTGTCCGTAATACACGATTTCCTAAATCGACGACTAAGTCGCCATAAGTCAAACAAGATAATCAAACCTCGCATACAATTCATACCAAGTATGAAATTGTCACTACTATACACTGATCCTCTTTACTCTAGTCGATGATATATCAATCATCCCTACGACTTTGATAATTGTATGACACCGTCACTACAATATCAACACACCAATCATAAATCAATCCTAGAGTATACACAGTGTCCTATAGCCGATCTAAATAGATCCTCAATCCACCATGAAGGATATTTATTTCCTTCTACCACTACCGATTCCATCATCGATAATTATGTATAACCTCAAAGATTCATCTCTCATTGAACAATGAGTTCCAGAGCTTCTCAAGAAATAAAATCGGGACAAATAAATATCCCATCCAACACCTCCTATAATTGAATTTAGATTCTTCCAATTCTATAGTGTTAAGCAACACGATACCAACTAAATTATCCTCAAAATCGCTATTCTAACAAATACCTCTTGGCATCATCAACCTTGCCAATTCTGAAAGACCGATCGATAACGGTATCTAAGCAACTCGATTGGATTACAGCCAATTGAATGACATTGCCTTGAGTACATCACCAGCTTTAACAACCTTGTGCACTTTACGCTAGCCCTCAGCCAACGCACCATAAGTAAAAATATTAGCTCGTAAAAATAACATTACCTCAGTACCAAATAAATTATCTCACAGTAGGGGATCTTCGATATCGAAACTATTTTCAAATCCTCCGATCGCTACTCTACTTGCCTATACAGCAAGCCTAGAAGTTCCTCCAACATTACATCCGACATTTCCTGAGTTATACAGGCATCCGAGAGACCTTCTTATACCATCATGTCACATGCATAACCTCCAAGTTAATATCCAGATATCCACATCATATCAACCAAGTCAACTATAAAACAACTAAGTCAACTCTCTCACCATAATATAACATTTCCATTAATCAACCTATAAATATCCAAAATCATTTTCATACCCCTGTGATAATCATCACAGTAATCATCTCAACATCTCACCTATCAGTGGAAACACTATTAATCCACATGATCCAAATATAAAAATCCTTTTAATCCTATCAGTGCATGTTTTAACCACAGATATCTGTAAACACATGTATCTCTCAATATATCCTCAAGTAAGGTAAACTATAGTAATACCTTAATGATCAATCCTTCAACCATCTACAATTCCTTTCGAGTAAAGATTCAAACTCATCCAAGTTCTGCTCTTAACAGATTCCCTATTTCATAGTAACCTAGAATAAGAATCTGGTAACTGTATGAATCTAGGTGTATACACCTCTTCCTCTCCTTTTCTTCAAGAACCATACAACCAGCCTCATATCTCCACAAGTGCACAAACCACTTCTGATAGCGACATATATCTGAGGAGAAAACTTAAATCCATATTCCTGTTTTCCACTGGGAAATGAGTTGTTTCATCAATCTTTCATTCCCGGGACAGAGCCCTGATCAATATCGAACATCAACATGGGAACGCAATAATGTCACGTGAATTCAGCTAGAAAAGCACGTTCACGTCTCCTACCGTTACCTTATCCGAAGTGTAAGTTATTATCACTAGATTGACTACACTATTCTCTTGAGACCCTTGTTGCAGTCATTTTTTTTTAAATATGACTCACCCTAATGCCTCCCGATAGGATCTGATGGAAAAATCCAACTATCCTAATCCAAATGTAAGCAAATAAATTGGGGGTGATCGAAGGCAACTCAAACACTATCTTAAACCATTAAGTGGAGGGGTAAACTCCGCGAGTCTATTAAACTCTATAGTGAAACTCCATTATCAATTGATCACTCAACTTAAGCTTCAAGAATTCCTCAACAATGAGTCATACAAAATAACCTGGAGAAATATCGTCTCTCGAAAACATCCTGAACCCATGATCCCGTAATGGGTTATTTCCCCAAATAAATTTCTTCTACATATTCCACCAAGTAACAACTTGATCATTGAAATAGTAAGAAACTATCTCCACTCCTATATAAATAGGTACTTATCAAGACCTTCAATGTTATCAATCTAAGGCTCAAGCCGCCAAGAATCAAAATCCCTATGGAACTTCAGAACTTAAACCTCCAAGGTGTGATCAACAATAGTATACATTCTTTGTCCATTGCCCCACAGAGTAATAATCGCCTAGCATAATCGGTGAAAATCTCTAACACTGTAGTCCTTGATTTCCACAACCAATGTAACGATTTGACCGACCGCTCGACTCGATATCGATCGGCTCTCAAAGACAATTCATCTTTTTCGACATCAGTTCAAGACTTACAAATGAATAAGTTGTTCACGTGGTCAACTCCATCTACGATTACAAATAGTGACCAACACACTTAAATGTTATTTCGTTATCCACTAAACACATAGCCAAATCTAACTGGAGTATAAACACTTAAGAACTCGGTTGGTCACCTTGGTGGGCGACCCGTACTACGAGTCTGCACACGAGTCAAAACTCAATAGACCCTTTCTGACAACTCCATAACCAGAGATCTCACTGTCCTCTTGCGTGGTTACCCTGCACCACGTCTCGGTGCAGGTGCACGCCCACCTCGTCCTCATATCATTAAATTATTACAGATGCTACTAGAACAGATGTTACTAGAAGTAAAATATATAAAATTTTCATCATACCTATTTTGTCACAGAGAGGTTACGTCATTGCCAAATCCCCATATCAATCTCGTCAAAAATCCTCGAATTTCTGAAATATAAAAATCGTCGGAAATCCATACCAATCCAAAATTTTCCAAATTACCTTGTAAAACCTGCCAAATGTGGCGAACTCCGAAAAAATCCAAAAACCCCTAGGAACTCGAAAACCTAGGCGCTCTGATACCAAATAAATTGTCACGCCCCGAAGGAGACCCCGCCAGACGAAAATCCGACAGCATCTCCCCTGTACGGGTGACAATCTCAATTTACATACAAGGCCTACACGGCCACTATACATCGGTCAACACGACCGGAATCCAAACTCACACGCAGTTATATAATTTGGCCTCAGGCCATCAACCAAAATAACTGATAAACAGTCTACCATAAATCAACTTACCCCTTCTGCCATCTGGGCAGGAATACTCACCAAAATCCAATCAAACCAAAATCCGAATAAGGTCCATACGGACACCAAAAATCCAAATACAAAATCAATCTCCAAACCTATACATGTCCTCTAACCAAAATATCCAAACCATAAAGCAAATATCCAAAATAAAATATTTACGACGAGTGGGGGTCCGGCAGCTGCACTCTCCTGACAGCTTCATCCTGAAATAGATATAAATCAACGGGGTGAGTTCAAAGAACTCTGCGGGTATAGTAGATATGCAAAATAAGGTATAGCTAACAATAAAAATATCATGCCAGTACAGTCTCACATAAATAGGGTATGCAAGCAAGAAATACAAAATGATCAGATTTACTCAATCTCCTACCGATATAGGAGCATGTGCTCGACTAGAAGTAATAGAGTCCTCGACCATATATAAACATGTATCTCAGATGCATGACAATCATATGCACATCCAAGGCATCAATACAATAATGCAAAGAAACACAATACAAAATGCAATCCATGCAAAATGCATGCCGTGCCAATGACATGGTCACCTCGACGCCCCGCACCACACGCAATGGTGAAGCCGAGTGGGTAGGGCTATGACAATCGTGCACTCGCCATCATCGCTTCCCGAAAGTGATCGAGTGGATGGGATGCTTGCCGAGTACACCTATCCTCCCGCCCCAAACATAGTGGGGAGCTAAGCTCTCATCTCTGTCATGTCATAGGCCGAGGAGGGATCCTCGCCCGCTACCACGCACGCCTCATCGCTACCCATGAGCGACGGACAATGAGCTCGACAGAGCAATCGCACACACCTCCTCGATGTACCACTAACCCATGAGTGGCAGGTGTAAAGTTATGTAACTAGTCATGGCTCAACAATAATGGAACCCCGTCTAATAGCATGCAATCATGCAAAAATGGTGCATGATACTAAAACATGTAAATCCTACTCAAAATACCTATCCGAATAATATGTACAATCAATATGTACATATCCCTAATCCATATACTATGATCCAAATCAAACAGGAAAATATAATCATATCCTATCACATGCATGTATCTAGTAGGCACCAAAAGTATACCAGGCATATAAACATGAAAAAGTTATTGTAAGCTATCCTACTAGCATATCAATTTGACTTAATCTAAAAGTTAAGTCAAAATACCCGCCTGATAATATATCCGCAAAGAGAACTAGATCGTCACGACTGGGGACCTGCCTCGTGACCGAAACCTGCATAAAGCATGACTATAGTCAAGCACAAAAATACAATTCACCGACAAATCGAATAATTAATCGATTTCCTTCATAACCCAATTGCCCCAAATCAATTTCCAATTCTCCCAAATTTTCCAACCGTCTTAATAATCCTTTTCCTACCACAAATATTCATACAATTAATTTAGCTCACTAAATCAATTGATAAAACTTTGATTAATTAATCATAAGCTAATTAATCAATTTAAACCTGGATTAATCCGCATTTTAACAACCTAAGCCAAATAACTGAAATTTAATGGCTTTCAATTTATCCAATTATTGTACCAATCCATTTACCTAAAACATCCTCAAGATCAAACAATATCACCCAAATCCTATATCCTTCGAATACCATACCGATCAACCGAATAACTCCGGAATCAACCCAAATCGACCAATCAAGCTCACCCGCCCTAGGAATTCCACCGACAGCCAATCCTTACCCAAATTAGATCCCCAACTCAATTTACAGTGGCTCAACGATTGTTCACAGCCAATCCTTGCACGACCACCTCCAACCCTAACCGCACAACACCCCCAATAAACCCTCACAACCCCTCTCAGCCGACCACAGCCGTGAAACACCAACCCAAGCAATCCACAAAAGAAACCCTTACCTACTCCACCACCGGCGAAGAGCAGAGGCGGCTGGTGTGGACAATGAAGCGACGGGAAGCAGAAGCGGAAAGGCAACACGGTGGCAGCCGGCTGCACCTAGGCGTCGGACGGCGAGCTCGCGTCGCATCGGGCGGCAGTGCTCGCGGGAACACAAACAAGGGTGCGCGATCGTGGGCGGCGTCGACTGAGGAAAGCGTCGCCGACGAAGGGAAGAGAACCGGCAAGGCGTCGGGCGTCAAGCGTCGGCGCTGGCCAGCAGTCGCGAGGAAAGAGAGAAGAGGGGAGTCACCAGAGTGCGCCAGAGGCGTCGGCGCCAAGCCGACGCAACGAGGAAAGGCGCCGGCAGAAAGAAAGGATGGGCGGGAAAAGAAAAAAAACAAACGCATTGTTTTGTGAAAGCGACCATATCTGAGTGAATTGTCGACTTTTTGGAAGGTATACCCCTTAAATAAAGCCTATCTACTTTATCCCCGTAAAAGTCTCGTACGAAGTCCGTTTAAATCCGGAAAAATTCCTAAAATTCCCTAAAAATCCCGAAAAATTTTCAGGATTATTTCCTTAATTCTTTGGCCATTAATTTTACATTTTAATTTTCCAGTATTTAACAATTCAGGAGTCGAGAACATGAGAAGAAGTAAGGAATTCAAGAGTCGAGAGGATGAATAGTTGGGAATTTGAGGACCACCAAGGGGATTTCTCTCAATATCTATCACATCTAGTCCCCCAACAGCTTCTCCTAATGATAGCTCTTGAACACATGGTATGACTGGTGGAGATTCCCTGTAACAGTTGTCCTCTAATTAACAACCCATCAAAGGACGCCACTAGGATATAATCCTAATCGACCAAAAGCCTTGGAGTTATTATATAAAAAAAAATTGAGATAAAAAAGCTTTGATTACACTTCCATAGGACTAAGTACATTCCTTTATATTTTTTCTTACTTAATTTAAACATCGAAGGAGCATCGCCAGAGCACTGACGCCCTTTGATCTATGTTAACCTTGTACAGCCACTAACCAACTCTCCGAGAGAGGACTCAGAAAAAAGGATTATTTCTTTAACACATCATTTAATATAAAAAAAATTAAATAATTAACTTGAACTTTCAATTAGAAAAGGCTCAACAAAATAAAGGGCAAAATTGAAGTGCCCCTATTAATTAATAATCGAAGAGTTAAAAATAATAATATGTTTCTTTTTTTAAAGCAAATTGTAGAATTTCAAAATTAGTTCAGCTAGATTGATTGAGCGTGACTCGAATCACTTTTGAATTGTGACATATTAATTAAAAAAATTTAGCTTTTGAGAGGGATTAAAGGACAATGTTCTTTTTTTCTCAAGAAGAAATATATAAATACTAAAATTAATGATTCAATAAATATTCCCATTGACACTCTTTATTCACAACTAAATAACTTAATCATCAAGCGTTTAATTAAGCGTGTAGTGGATGGATATTGCTAAACTATATGGGATTCAATTATGCATTTATTTTTTAAAAAATTTAGCTAAATTATTGTTTTGATCATTAACACTTTTGTCTTATGTGGTATTAGAGCACTCTAATGTCATTTAATACAATGATTAATGAGCATGGTATTTATCCATAAGATTTGGAGGTTGTAAAATGTGAAAAATTATTCATTTGGAAGGAATTGGGCAACAAGTTTGGCACTAGCACATGAGTTTGCATCTCGATGAGCCGAAAAATTAGACCTTGTGAGTTCTTCAACTATATAGCCCTAAAGGTAGCATGTGCAAATGATCGAAATGTCAAGTTTATGTTATCGTTTTGTTTGTCAATGATCGATGTTGCCTTGCACTGTGTATATTAAATACGGAAAATTTTAAAATACTAAATTTAATGGAAACAAAATTAAGAAAAATAATCCTGGAAATTTTTCGGGATTTTTAGAGAATTTTAGGAATTTTTCTGGATTTAAACGGAGCCTGTACGAGATAATTACGGGGATAAGAAAAACAGGTTTTAAAAAGGGTCTGTTTAGATGCGTAAATAGGATAAATTTAACCTAGGTTATAAATCTAGGTTTATCTATTTCCTAATTTCCCGGTTCCTTTCTACATCGCCGCACCCCTCCTTTCTCCGCAATTCTTTCCCTTCGCGGCGGTTTCCGCGATAACTCCTTTTTCCCCGCCGCGCCTGCCCTCTTCCTCGTGCCTTTCTCTCACGATTTCTTCTTTCCCCGCGCCTGTAGCCACCGCAACCAGCAGCAGCGATTTTCGATCGTCGCTGCTTGCCGTCCGACCTCGAGGTCGCGCCGCCGTCGCTGCTCACGCGAATGCCCCTCTGTGCGCTCGCCATCCACAGTCGCGCGCGCCGGCCTCCTCTGCCACAGATGACGCCGCTTGAGGTTGCGGTCGCCGTTTCTTCTTCCCCCATCACGCTGTCGTAGCCTGCAGTCACCGACACCCGTCGTAGCCCTCTTTCTTCCTTCTCTCGTCCTTCCTTTCTCGTGGCAACCGGTGGCGGCCTGATCTCTGTAGAAGAGTGAGAGCAATAAACGAGGGGCAGGGAAGCCTCGATTTGGCGGTGTTTCCGGTGGTGATCTGCCTACCGATCTCTGCCAGCGTGAGGTGAGGCATTGTTTTCCTTGATCTCGGATGAAATCTACCTTCAATCAGAGTTTTCCAGTGGTTGCTCAGATCCTTGCATTTTGTTACAGGGCATGGGTGGTTGGCGTGGGATTGTTTCGGTGAACAGAGCAGCTAGGGGGATTGTCGTCGGTGAGGTTTCCATAGCTAGTAAGATTTCTTTCCTCTTTCTATTATTGGTAGATTGCTGTGGTCGAATTAGGGGTTGTAAATTCAGGGATTTGCTAACTGTGTTGGGGGGAATTGAGTTGGGGATCTGATTTGGGGGAAGGATTGGCTGCCGGAGGGATCTTAGGGCTGGTAAGCATGATTTTGGTGTTATTCGGTTGATATTGAATGGTTGGTTGATATTTTTGTGGTTTCGGGTGAATTTTGGGTTGTGGGATGGATCTCCTTTAAGTGGGTTGGTTGTGAGGTTAGTTATGCGTTCTGTACGGCTGTGAACAGGGGAGTTGTCGGCTGTGCACGGTTAGGTGTTGAAGTTTTGTGCAGATTTTCTATGATGTGGGGTTTTGGCCGACTGTGTAAGGGTTAGATAAATTAGTGAAATTGGAAGTTGATTTGGGTTAATTGGTTTATGTACGAAATCGGCTTTAGATTCGATTTGACGGTGGATTGTATTTTTGTGCTTAATAATGTTGGTGCAATCGGCCCAGGTCACGATTGACCAGGACTCGAGCTTAGCTCGAGAGATGTTTTGATGTTAGACAAAAACATATGACAATGTAATTATCATGGGAAAGTCCAAGTCTTGGGTACTTGGCATGGAAAGTCCAAGTGGGACATTTGGCATTTAGGAAAGTCCAAGCATGGGTCTTAGCATAGAAAGTCTAACATGGGTTGGCAATGGAAAGTTCAAGCATGGGTCTTGGCAATGGAAAGTCCAACATGGGTTGGCAAGGGAAAGTCCAAGCTTGAGTCTTGGCATTTGAGAAGTCCAAGGGGATTAATATTGGCGGCGTAAAGTCCAAGCGGAGTCTTGGCAGCATAAGTCCAATGGTTGGCGGCGTAAAGTCCAAGCGGAGTCTTGGCGGCGTAAGTCCAATGTGCCTTGGCGATGTAGACATCGTTAGCATGACATAGCCGATGGAAGCACCTGAAGACTAGCGCGATGGATAAACAAGTTATGGATGACTTGGAGGGATCCGAGAGGCGTGAGGCTGATGGAGGTGGCTAGAAGGCTTAGGTCTAGGCTAAGGGTGGTCTAGCAAGTATGGGGGAATCATGCTTGGGCTAAAACCTCATGTTTGAGGTGTGCCAGTCGACTGGTGTCATGTGGCAGTCGACTGGCTTGAGTCAACTAGGGTTTGACTGTGGGAAGTGGCCTGTGATCATTGCAAGAGGTGGGCCGATCGTGATGGCTCAGCGATCGTGATAGTGTGATCGGTCGATGCTCGATGTTTCGACCACGCGAGAATGGGGTCTCACTCGATCGGCCGCGCTGCGATCAGTGGAGAGCTTTACCAACGATCGACTGATGGTCATCATCAGTCGACTGATGGTAGATCTGTTGGACTTATCCAGCGTGGATCTAGCCGTTATCTCACGACAACAGTGGCATCAGTCGACTGATGGTCCCGATCAGTCGACTGATCGACTTTTTCCAGCACAGGTTGAAGCTTTATAACAAGCTCGTGATGGAGGAAAATGTAATGATTCTTTGAGGCAATTTGGGGCGAGTTGCTGCTGCAATTCAGGGTCTCCAAGTGCTACTCGATCAACCTAGCGATCAAGCATTCAAGAGCATTTGTAAAGTATTTTTCTTTACTAGTCTTGTTTTGTATTTCATTGTATTTGCTTGTAGCTTTTGATTATTGTTGTAATCATCTTGTACGAGGTTTCTCCGCCTCCGGATTGTTCCGAGAATGAGTGTTTATTAGTGGTTGTGTGTGCATCACTAGAGCTCGTAGAGCTCGATCCGTGGAGTAGGAACCGTGCGGTTCCGAACCACGTTATATGCTTGTGTTAGTGTGATTATCCATTTCGTTATTGTATTATTTCTATTTCCGCTGCGTACTAACGAAATTGTAGAGACGATCACGAACGAATTCCATCTACGTCATCACGTGATGCTATTCACCCCCCCCCCCCCTCTTCTACGGATTAACAACCCGGAGTCAAGACGCTAGAGGGAAAGATGGAAGTCCAAGAACAATTAGGATGGGACATCAACACACCGGTCCTTTATTCATTCTATGGACGAGAAGGCTTCAATTCTTGGAAGAAAAGGATTGAAGATTTTTTGATGATGAAAGATTTTGAGGGGTGGTCAATATTAATGGATGGATTCGAATATCCAAGAGGATCAAGGGGTGGTTTCCTCAAAAAGAAGAGATGGACCGAAGAGCAAGTCCAAGCCTTCGAGAAAGATAATAGGGTAACGAAGTTTTTAATTGATTTAATACCTAAAAATATCTTGTGCATGTTAGGCAATTTTATGGATGCTAAGGAGTTATGAAGCCAAGTGGCAAAGCTCCATGAAAACTCATCATCGGTCCAACAAGAAGAAGAAGAAGAGGTGGAAGAAGTATCCACTTCTAGGATTGAGGAAGAGAGACCATCTACACCGGAGCAACCTCAAGAAGAGCCTTCAACATCCGGTCAAGATGAGGAAGCTCAAAATTCAACTCCGGCACCTACCATCACCCTAGGTAACTCAAGCATATGTGTTAATAATAAAATGCATATAATATATTTTGAGTGTAGGGAAACTGGGCACTACAAGAGCAAGTGCCCAAAGAAGGTTAAGAAAGCTCCTCCGACGCCCAAAAGTCAAAGGATGCCAGTTCCCCAAGTCAAAAGAGCAAGAAGCATGTTATATGCTTCAAGTGCAATTCAAAAGGACATTATAGGAATCAATATCCTAGGGGGAAGAAGAAGACCCAAGAGAGAGCTACACATGTAGGGGGAGCTTCCAAAGCTAACCCTAAGATATTTTTAAATAAAGCTCTTTATTCAAATAATGTCAAAAAGCATGCTAGAAATAATTTTAGCAATCTTGCCATTTATCACAAAGAGTATGCTAGGAATAATAGATATATTTGCTTAGGAGCTAAAAATGTTAACCTTAGGAGTAAGAAGAAATTTGAGACTAATGTCCCTAAAAATATTTTACCTAGGAAATCTATCAAGAAAATAGGAGAACATCTTGGTTTTAATTCCAAATGGACTAGGCATATGCCTAGAAAGAACCATGCTCAAAGTTTCAATAAAAATTCTAAAATTGAGCAATTAGAATTAGAGAACCAAGCCTTGAGGTCAAGACTTGAAAAACTTGAGAAGACCCTTAGGAATATACAAAATCAATTTAAGGGGTCTAATGATCAAAGTCAATGGTCCAAATCTCAAAGTCAACACTTAGGACCTAAAAGACAAAAGTCAATCAAAGGCAAGAAGGGTTTGTGTCACAAACCTAAGCCTAAGGTGGCTTATCATAGTGTTCCATTTGATTATGGAACACAAACTAGGTCTAGGAAGACTAAGGTCAATAGGGAAGTCATCCCTAGAGTTGACCAAGGGTTGTGCCTAGTGGCTAAGGTTTCTAGGAAACCTAGGGTGGCCACTAAGAAGGTTGCAAGGGGAGTTACCCCTAGAGTCAACCTAGGTAAGACCCAAATGACCAAGGCTAATAAGCCTAGAAGGGTCATTAGGAAGGTATCTAGGGAGGTTATCCCTAAGGAATACCTAGTTAACCCAAGAAGCTCAAATAGGTTTTGGGTTCCTAAGAGCGTGATAGATTCACGTTAGATGGGGTTAGGATGTGTCAACCTTGATTGGATGGTAGTTAACTCAATCATGGCAAAGGTGACACTTTAGGATATTTTCAAGGTTATGGTTACCTTGGAAATACATTTGAGTCTTAATCCTAAAAGTTTTTAGGATGTGTCAATATTACTTGAGAAGTTTGATAGAATGATCAAAATTGGCACAATTTAGGTTTAGAGGTTAGTGTGTCATTTTGGGTTTTTGGCACACTTGGGAGAAAAATAGAAATATGGCAAAATATATTTAATTGTATAAAATGGCAATTAATATTAAAATTTAGGTATTACTATACCTATATATTTTATATGTCATGCTTTGATTTCCATATGTCATGTCATGACATCATGTTTATTTTTAATCATTTTATATGTCATGATTATGCTTAGGATTAAGGATTAAATGTCATGTGTTTTTAGATTTCTTATTATGTCATGACATCATGATTATGAGCATGTGTTTATCTATATCATCTTTAATGTCATAATCACTCATGCATTTAAGATAATTTGATTGAAATTGATTTAAGGACAATGACATGACTTGGAGTCCCATTTATAAGGGAATCAAGTAGGGTTGCCTAGAAAAATGCATGAAACCCTAGATTAAGGAGAACAAAACTCACATCTCACATCCAATTGACATGTATGTGTATTTATACACCCTAGATACATGTGAGATGCTAGGATATGAGTTGAGCTCAAGGTGCATAGTTTTTGCATCTAGATGAACTAAAACTCATCTAATTTCAATTATGGATCATTGGGAAAGCTTGTGTACAAGTCATGTACTTAGAGCCCAAGGAATATGATCCAAAATAAGGTTTTGAAAACATTTTAAAATCATTTTGAAAAACCTTGGTGAAGTCAATCTTTTGATAGCAATCACCATTGATGAGATTGATACAAAGTGAGCTTAAACTTTAAAGTTTTTAGTCACTTTTGGATTTTGTATCATTTTCGCTATTTTATGGGTAAAATATTTTTAAAATATTTTTCACCCATTGTATTGGTCATAGGTATTATACGTACCAAATTTCATAATTTTTCGATATACGTATAATTATTTATGATTTTCTGAAACTCGATTCTGATAACTGAAATTCGGAAATTTCAGTTCGATCGCCGAGATGGCGATCGATGGGGTGTCATGATCGGGTAGTTGATGAGTCGATCGCCAAGGCCCTAACAACTCCTAACCTTATGATATACTTTGGGAAACATTATGAAGAATGAAAATCCATTGGATATGGATTTGGAGAGGTGTTAGGTCAAAGTATCAAATTTAAGGGTGGAAGAGTTCATGTTTGAACTTAGAACCTTAATTTTGATGGTTTAGAGTTCCTATTGGCTTAGGGACTTCCCAATGACATTGTTGGTGCAATGGTCAAGGGGGAGTATGTCACGCCCCGAGAGTATGCCGTGCCGAAAAGCAAACGGACGGCATCTCCCCTGTACGCGGCAACATATCGGGTTAATACAAGGCCCGTAGGCCCACAACAATAATATGATATACGCAGATATCAACATATCAAAACACACTAAACACAGCGGAAACCTACAACAGATAAAACAATATACAATGACTCAACTGTGCACTCCGGAGTGACTTGACACGACAAGAATCATAATAGAAATCAAATCGAAGACCAAATATATACAACACATCCGTATATCGCAAATACGGAAACAATACAGGCTAAAACCCAAAACAACAATATGGAATACATCAATCCACAAGAATACAACAACGCGTAAATACACCTTCATCCATTCGTCCGGTGCGAGATGGGATCAGCTGGCAGAGCTCCGAACGTCCAAGGAATCTTCTACTGATTATGGCGGGAAGCCCGGGGTCCGTGGGTGGTGAGTATAAACTCGGGGTAATATATAGAAAGTGCATGAACAACATATAAGGATAGATCTACAAGTATACATGTGAAGATCTCTGGTATACAACATGAGTCCAATAGACATACTATATCCCAATTTAATAACAAGTAACTACAGTAAAATCATACTCAAGGTATATACTAAACTGATCAACTGAACATAAAGTAATGTACCAACGTATCTGGCGGACTGTAACGCCATATGCTAGATCATCCTGACAGATATACAATAACATAACTCATATAACATACTAAGTTAATCCCATACCTGACCAATACGCCAACATATGAGCGAATATATGATCACACTGATAACAACCCGATCCATACCACACTATGACATGACGCTAATCAAATGCATACATCGGTCAGGACAAACACCTATATCATGCTCAACACATAACAGTATATAAAAATGCAAATGACATGTATCATGATGAACAACCATATGCAGCAATCATAGCTCAATCAAATGCAGCATCTCACAGGCATATGTAAAACATATATCAAATACATGCATACATATATATCAGCAATGCATATGCATGGTCATGTCTGCGTACCCAACTCGCTACCACGACCCGGTGGCCTGGGTGGCACGACATGACAACTATCCGACTCGGTAGCCACCACTCTCGGTGGCCAGGGTTGGGTAGTATGAAGCGATAGCTAGCAGCGCTATAGAGCTATATGCTACCCACACGGGGTCCCTGCGCAGCCGCTCAGTCCCTACCCATGAGTGACGAGCACCGCACCGGACAAGCACATCACACGACCACCGTCGATAGTGGGTGAGTGCTAACTACCACTCAGCCGGTGGCCAGTCGCATCTCCGGCTACCACCATCCTAGTGGCGAGAATGGCACGCACAACAATGCTCGCCCTCAACCCTGCGACCACTACCCCGAGTGGCGGGAGGCGGGATGGTGACGACACGTCTCCACCATAAGGGAGACTCAGTCAACAGCATGCATGTAGTGTAATGATGCATAGATCCATACATGTATCCTCGCCACACTCCCTATCCCACGGGGAGGCCTGGTCAACAAAAGTCAACTATGCGAGGACTACAATCCACAAGACTCTCTCTATCGCACAAAGAGTCATACTCATCCGATACAACCCACTAAGACCTCTAGTCCATAACGATATACAATCGACCGTCCGTATAACCATACACAGGCACACAATCCATAATGGATATACCATCACGCTAAGACCTCCAGTCCATGGTCACATACTGACAACCATACACTTATCTATACACAGACAACTAGATCCATCATAAATGCACTACCAATACAGATATGATATAACCATTGACTCCATAATCCAAACCATCACCTAACCCTAGTGATGTAATACAGTAACCCAATCTGAAATCACAAAGATAACCCTAACCCTATGTACTTACTGAACATCTATCAGCTAATACATAATAGGGTTTATAGTTCCTATCCGTGCTAGATAATCAATGAGTAACAGAGTATATATCTCAAAGGTCAAGGCAGTACAAGCATGTGATTAAATGAGAGTGGATCTAAGGTAAACAGGTATATACATATATCCAATATCATGCACTGGAATTGATCAAAACTACGGACCGGTAGATATTACCCACGATACAAAGCTCGAATAATAGTCCTCAAGCCGAGCACGCCCGTAACCCAAACTGCATTTAGTACAAGTATCCAACAAATATACAAACTAACACTACTTGCTTCTATGTTCGCATCCCTTCCTCGTCTATGAGTTAGAAATCCTGATTATCCCAATCTGCAACACCATAACCACACTCGCAATAGATCATCGACATCTACAAGATCAATTGAGGTAAATAGATCTAAACACACACACATAGCTATCCAATCATCTAAACATAATGTCAACACTTCAATCTTCACAGCTCCTTAACGAAGCATAGCCAAACATAATCCACCAACACCACGTAACAACCCAAAATGAAAATCGCTAAAATAAAACCATCCAATGAATCAACACACAAATCTGAGCTATAATGGCGACACTACAAAATTAAACTACCACCTCAATCAATTCAATATACTACCTTACGAACCACATCCACCGAATAGATCTCAACACCAACACTATGAACACACCTACATCCTTGATCCGAACCAATCAACCCAGCTGCACTAACCCTCCTAATCCAGTCGGCACCATATGCTAATTCATGGCGAGTCCATTAGATCTCGTAGGTATGAACACACAATGTAAATCGATCCACGAAATGAAATGGACAACAAAAAGAAACAATCGATATTTATATCTATCAGTAACTGAACCTACCAAAACTACTACAAATCTAGATCCAAGCTCCTCACCTGATACAATCGACCCGATATATCATCGAAGCTCACAACAAAAAGGAAGGAAACAAAACTTCCCAATCAAGACAGCCAAAATCACCAATCGCAGATGAAAATAAGAAGATAGATCGAGATATATCGTGATTGGAACCGCCTTAGCTCTCCTCGTGACTCTGTTCACCGGCGAAATCCGAGCTCCCAAAACACTAACTCTGATGATGATCGACAACGAAATCCCTCGCTCTTGGCCTTGGCAGCCCATCGCCTCGCTCCCAATCGGCCTCCACCCATTCCCAACTTGCTCGGATCCTCCCTCGTGCGGATCTCCACCAAGTCACGGCCAGAACGACGGCTCGCGGAGGAAGAAGAAAGGATGAAGAAATCACCGATCGCGCGAGATCGACGGAAGCAACCGAGCTCGCGACGCGGCGATGCCCCGAAGGAGGGCGACATCGCGCGTCCGATCGAGAAGGCTCGGCGAACGACGTGGCGGCTCGGCCAGAGGCGACGGGAATCTGTGGAAATCGCAAACAAAGGAATTGGAAATCGTATTTGGGTTTGTGATCTGAGCAGGGAAAGCTTTTAAAACTGGCCTTGATTGAGCTAACTCAAGTCTAATCCAATCGGATTTAGCCGCTTCAAATTACTAATTAAATCCAATTAACCCACTAATTAAATCCAATTAATCCCCTAATTAATCCCAATTAATTAAAGGGTTTAATCCATATATAATTTTTTTTTTTTTTCGTATTTTACATTCTCCCCCACTTATAAAAATTTGGTCCCCAAATTTCCGACTCATGTACGAGTACAAGATGTCACAATAACCATCTCAAGTATCTGGAGAAAAGTCACAACTCAAATGACTAAGTGGGGTACTGAGCTCGAATATTACATTCCAGCTCTTATATACACTCTCCGTCAACCTATTAAGAGGTCAATAACTGTACCATAATGGAGCTCTATATCCATAACCGATTGGAAACTTTACCAGAATCGTAAGGTGAATCATGAATCACTATCAGAAATGATATTCAAGGATACTCCGTGGATATAATTCCATCAAGCGATCCAACGGAGTCCATCTTACGGCTCGGAAGGAAATGAGCGGACCTAGCTAATCGATCATCGATTACCCAAATCCTATCAAGTCCTTTCCGAATTCCAGATAATCTCCCAACCCAGTCTAACGTACTAGGCTCCCACTTCATCACGTCACGTAACCCTACCGATCACTATATTCCACCTTTGCTTGTTGGCAATACCCAACATCAAATTACGAAATCAATCATGTTCCATATATCGTTCCACCAACCGGAACGTCTCAATACTCACTATTTTCGGATACACTCCGAATAAATCATCACTCTCGAATGAAGAGCCTCCTGAAGCAACTCTTCCTAAAGCGAATGCAACTCTGTAACCCACTATTCTCCTCGAAAACGGAGAATTACTTTCTCACAAGAGAAACTAATCTACCGTTCCAAAATCCACTCTATCACGGAGCACTATAAGTGTCTGGGAGACCGTAATAACCAATCCCCCCAGTTGCATCTATGTGCAATACCCTTCCATCCATATCGGACAGCTTCACTAACACTGACACAAAAGTCAGCCACCGTCTAGGCTCTGAAACCTAGCTTCCCAAACTTCCGACCAGGTGATTTCCATCACCTTCTTGGTCCAACAAGTCGACTATATAGTATCGTTAGAACATCCTATCCTCATCTATGGTAAATACCAAATCAATCTAGGAAAACCACAACTTCCCTCAAGATTGAGAATATATCTCAAAATATATCATCCACAGATATGATGACAATCGATCCCAAATACTCCAAGAGTACTTGATTCCTCGAATCCATTGAACGACTAATTCGTCGATAAGTCTAACAACATTATCAATATCTCCTACAATTCATACCAAGTATGAAATGTCGTCTTCTACACCCTAGCATCCTTTTACTCTAAGCTGATAATAGCTCAATCATCACACCGGTATTGATAATTGTATGACACTAAGTCACTACAATATCAACCTCCAATCGTAGGCCAACCCTAGGATATACACAGGTGTCATTTAGCTGATCTAAACAAATCATCTATCCACAACGAAGGATATTCATTCACAACTACTGCGTTCCAATCATCGATAATCGATGCATAACCTCAAAGGTCTGTCTCTCTTTTAACAAAGAGTTACAAGTCTTCTCAAGAAGAAACACTGAGGCAGATAAATCTCCCATAGTGTTTAGCAACACTGATACCCGTAAAATCATCTCCCGGTATGAGGTCTCAATATCGGAACTATTTCCGAAATCACCCTCCAATCGCATATTCCTACTTGCCCATGCAGTGGCAAGCCCGGGAGTTCATCCGAAACTATATCCGAATACTCTCGGATTATACGTACATCCGAAAGTCCTAGTATACCAACGCTCCAACAATCCAACTATCCGTAAGGATATGTCTATAGTGGAGGTATGTCTAGCAAAGGCTAAGGGTATCCCTTGACTTCTTGATTGTTGATCAACATCTCACCTGACGGTAGAGAAAATCACCAACCCACAAGTCGATAGGAACCCTTCGAACCCTGTCCAAGAATATTCTAGATAAAGATACCTGTAAACTACCAGTATCTCTCAATATATCCGCAAATAGGATACCCTAAAGAAATACCCCGAAGGACCGATCCTTCGGTCTTCTATACTTCTTCTCGAGTAAACATGTAAACTTGTCCAACATACATTGCTCGGGCCCGGTAGATGCAAAGACTATCATGGAGGAACTGAAAA
The DNA here is from genome assembly GCA_025175895.1 of Wurfbainia villosa. Lineage (NCBI taxonomy): Eukaryota > Viridiplantae > Streptophyta > Magnoliopsida > Zingiberales > Zingiberaceae > Wurfbainia > Wurfbainia villosa. The sequence goes on along the minus strand of CM045995.1, from coordinate 3,824,393 downwards.
TCAACTGCTGGAACTGAGGTACAATCTGAAACAACTGCAACGGAGATGGTAAACACTGTTGTACTGGCAAAAGATACACATCCGGCTGCATAATACTGAAGGACTGTAAACATCATAGCACGCTCCATCTCTGTGAAAGGTATAGCCGAATCGAGAATATCTTGCATAGACACGACCATCGTCGTATACTCTCTCTCCTCTGTATAAATCATAACCCCGCCTGGGAAGGTAATCTGTCGTGCGTCGGGAAGGTAATCGCCGTGCTCGAAGTCTTTCAAATGTCTTCTACCGATCATCGCTGAGTAACTTGCTTCTTCCGGATGAAAGTATCAAAAAACTTCAACTATATCTGAGGTAGTAGATCGCTGCTGATGTGATAACCCAATCTTCTGTAATGATCTCAGCTTTCGAGGTTGTGGATCGTCCGCTCGAAAGCATCACCCATAGTCTTCAACTGAGTCTTCAAAATACGTACTCTTCTCGTAGATACCGGCTGCTTATAGTAGAAATAGATGCAATGGTCCATCGAAAAATCGACTGGTCTAAAGTAACCCGCTCATGCACACATAATCTCCTTTCGGAGTCTTTCCTCTGAGTTCGCTGATAAACATGAGAAGCTGCTGACAATCTGCAATCGGTCTTCTATGATCGGAAAACTCTCCAATAGTCGCTCGTGACTCACGACTTTAATCTTGCTCCTTTTTGTCAAATATTCGGAGACTTCTAATTCCAATAATTTGACTTGCAATATATGCTTATCAAATCTCCAACTTCTTTAAAAAAACACTTACTACGGAGTTATTTCTATACACATGACTCAGTCTAAGGACTTCCGGTAGGATCTAGTAGGAGATCCAAACATCCTGATCAAGATGTCAATCGATAACCCGTGGGTGGCCAAAACCAACCCAATCACATTCTTGGACTATTAAATGGTCGTAACTTTCGCAAGTCTAACGACTCTGCATGGTACTTCCATTACCAAACGATCACTCGACCTAAAGCCCAAGAATTCCTTGACAATGAGTCAAAGAGAATGACGTGGGGAAATACTATCTCACAACATCACTACACCGTGGCCAAGTGATGTGTGATTTCCCATAGGTTATTTCCTATACCTTCCACCAATTACCCGCTAAATCCGGATAATGGTATTCAACTAACACTATTATCTTCGTATAACCCGTGTCAAGTACTCCAAAAGTACTCCTAATGTTATACAACCTAGAACGATCAACACAGGGATCAAAATTCCTATGAATATCATCCCCTAATTTTCTACTATCTGCATCAGCAATAGTATACTCGCTTGTCCATTACCCACCCAATAGGTAATGATCTAACTAACATAATTAGTGAAAATCTTAGGACCGTAATCCTTGGTCTCCATAAGAGATGTAACTACTAACCCCTGCTATCCGACTCGGTATCAATCGGCTCTCAAAGGCAATTCACCTTTTCGACAGCAGGTACATATCTAATAACCTCCACAAGTCGTTTCCGTGGTCAACTCAAACCACGGTTACGAATAGTAATTAACATACTACAAGTCATGCACTGTTATAAGCAACTAAATGTATAGCCAACAGAAGGATATGTAATAACAGTTAACATACCTTAATCCTTGTAGCTCGGAGATGTCCGCAACAGCCAGATCCCAGAACTCCCAAAACCAAAACCGAGTAAAGCAAAACTCGATGTCCGAACGAAATCAAATCCGAAAATGGACTTCAACCTAGGGCTCGATACAATAAAATTGTCACGCCGAGAGTATGCCGTTTTAAAAGCAACGACGCATCTCCCCTCAGACGTGGCAACATATCGGTTAATACAAGGCCCGTGAGGCCCACAACAATAATATGATATACAGATATCAACATATCAAACACACAAATGAAACATACAAACAGATAAAACAATATACAATGACTCAATCAGGCACTCCGGAGTGACTTGACACGACAAGAATCATAATAGAAATCAAATCAAGACCAAATATATACAACACATCCAGATATCGCAAATACGGAAACAATACAAAGCTAAAACCCAAAACAACAATATGGAATACATCAATCCACAAGAATACAACAACGCCAGAATACACCTTCATCCATTCGTCCGGCAAGTAGATGGGATCACCGCGAGTCAACGCCCAAGGAATCTTCTACCGCTATCGGCGACAGAAGCCTGTGGTCCAGGTGGTGAGTATAAACTCAGGGGTAATATATAGAAAGTGCATGAACAACATATAAGGATAGATCTACAAGTATACATGTGAAGATCTGTGTATACAACATGAGTCCAATAGACATACATATATCCAATTTAATAACAAGTAACTACAAGAAAATCATACTCAAGGTATATACTAAACGATCAATCAACATAAAAGTAATGATCGTAAACACTATATGCTAGATCATCCTCGAATGTATATACAATAACATAACTCATATAACATACTAAGTTAATCCCATACCACCAATACAACATACGAATAAAGATATATCACAGATAACAACCCGATCCATACCACACTATGACATGACGCTAATCAAATGCATACATCAGTCAGGACAAACACATATATCATGCTCAACACATAACAAGATATAAAATGCAAATGGCATGTATCATGATGAACAACCATACGCATAATCATAGCTCAATCAAATGCAAAGATCTCACGTGCATATGTAAAACATATATCAAATACATGCATACATATATATCAAGAATGCATATGCATGGTCATGTTCAAGCGTGACCTAACTCGCTACCACGATCCCGGTGTGGCCTAGGTGGCACGACATGACAACTATCCCGACTCACCGCCACCACTCGAAAGTGACCGAAGTAGGGTAGTATGAACAAAGAGCTAGCCCGCATAGAGCTATATGCTACCCACACGGGGTCCTCGCTAGCCGCCCGTCCCTACCCATGAGTAGACGAGCACCGCACTCAGGACAATCGCACATCACACGACTCATCCTATAGTGGGTGAGTGCGCTAACTACCACTCCGCATGGCCAGCGCAAGATCTCCAGCTACCACCATCCCTAGTGGCCGAGAATGGCACGCACAACAATGCTCGCCTCAACCTCAGAACCACTACCCCGAGTGGTCGGGAGGCAGATGATCGACGACACGTCTCACCATAAGGGAGACTCACAAAGATGCATGTAGTGTAATGATGCATAGATCCATACATGTATCCTCGCCACACTCCCTATCCCACGGGGAGGCCTGGTCAACAAAAGTCAACTATGCGAGGACTACAATTCACAAGACTCTCTCTATCGCACAAAGAGTCATACTCATCCGACAACAACCCACTAAGACCTCTAGTCCATAACGATATACACCATCTGTCATATAACCATACACAGGCACACAATCCATAATGGATATACCATCACGCTAAGACCTCCAGTCCATGGTCACATACTGACAACCATACACTTATCTATACACAGACAACTAGATCCATCATAAATGCACTACCAATACAGATATGATATAACCATTGACTCCATAATCCAAACCATCACCTAACCCTAGTGATGTAATACAGTAACCCAATCTGAAATCACAAAGATAACCCTAACCCTATGTACTTACTGAACATCTATCAGCTAATACATAATAGGGTTTATAGTTCCTATCCGTGCTAGATAATCAATGAGTAACAGAGTATATATCTCAAAGGTCAAGGCAGTACAAGCATGTGATTAAATGAGAGTGGATCTAAGGTAAACAGGTATATACATATATCCAATATCATGCACTGGAATTGATCAAAACTACCGGACCAGGTAGATATTACCCACCTGATACAAAGCTCGAAATAATAGTCCTCAAGCCCGGAAACCTGCCTCGTAACCCAAACCTGCACATAACAGCAAACAATGATTTAGTACAAGTATCCAACAAATATACAAACTAACACTACTTCGTTTCTATGTTCGCATCCCTTCCTCGTCTATGAGTTAGAAATCCTGATTATCCCAATCTGCAACACCATAACCACACTCGCAATAGATCATCGACATCTACAAGATCAATTGAGGTAAATAGATCTAAACACACACACATAGCTATCCAATCATCTAAACATAATGTCAACACTTCAATCTTCACAGCTCCTTAACGAAGCATAGCCAAACATAATCCACCAACACCACAGTCAACAACCCAAAATGAAAATCGCTAAAATAAAACCATCCAATGAATCAACACACAAATCTGAGCTATAATGGCAGCTTACTACAAAATTAAACTACCACCTCAATCAATTCAATATACTACCTTACGAACCACATCCACCGAATAGATCTCAACACCAACACTATGAACACACCTACATCCTTGATCCGAACCAATCAACCCAGCTGCACTAACCCTCCTAATCCAAATTGGCACCATATGCTAATTCATGGGCAGAGTCCATTAGATCTCGTAGGTATGAACACACAACAGAAATCGATCCACAGAAATGAAATGGACAACAAAAAAGAAACAATCGATATTTATATCTATCAGTAACTGAACCTACCAAAACTACTACAAATCTAGATCCAAGCTCCTCACCTGATACAATCGACCCGATATATCATCGAAGCTCACAACAAAAAAAGGAAGGAAACAAAACTTCCCAATCAAGACAGCCAAAATCACCAATCGCAGATGAAAATAAGAAGATAGATCGAGATATATCGATTGAACTCGCCTTGTAGCTCTCTCGCAGCTCTGTTCACCGGCGAAATCCGAGCTCCCAAAACACTAACTCTGATGATGATCGACAACGAAATCCCTCGCTCTTGGCAGCCCACTGCCGCTGCGCTTTCAGCTCCCAATCGGCCTCCACCCATTCCCAACTTGCTCAGCATCCTCCCTCCGGCCGGATCTCCGACCAAGTGCGACGGCAACGACGGCTCATGAGGAAGAAGAAAGGATGAAGAAATCACCGATCGCGCGAGATGACGGTCGGAAACAACTGAGCTCGCGACGGCGGCGATGCCCGAAGGAGTGGGCGACATCGCGTGCGATCGAGAAGGCTGCGGCGGCGAAACGACCCGGCGAGCTGGCTCCAGAGGCGACGGGAATCTGTGGAAATCGCAAACAAAGGAATTGGAAATCGTATTTGGGTTTGTGATCTGAGCAGGGAAAGCTTTTAAAACTGGCCTTGATTGAGCTAACTCAAGTCTAATCCAATCGGATTTAGCCCGCTTCATCAAGCCCACCCAATTCGGTCCCACCATTACTAATTAAATCCAATTAACCCACTAATTAAATCCAATTAATCCCCTAATTAATCCCAATTAATTAAAGGGTTTAATCCATATATAAATTTTTTTTTTTTTTCGTATTTTACAGAGTAAGCCTTTAGGGGGAGGTATCCATCTTGGAATGATGGATGTGTTTTTCTCCTTGAAGAGGAGAAGTTATTGGGAGAGTATTATCAATTGGTAAAATTGATGGGTTTTTGAGAGACCCAATTTGGAAATTGGGAGAGTGAATAGGATTATCTTTCTTGAGTGATATGAGACTTATCACTAGGAAGATGGTAGGCATCCTAGGTATTTTTGGACCAAGGGGGAGATTGTAAGATCTCATTGGAACATGAGACATTGACCTCCTTGAAGAGATAATCTTTTTGATGTTAGTCAAAAAGGGGGAGAATGTTTGGGGGAGAACATTTGGAGAGTGATTACCAATTTGGGATAATTGGTAAGAGATTTGAGTTAGTGTTCTAACTCAATGGTTTGTTTGGTTTTTTGTCAAACATCAAAAAAAGGGAGATTGTTGGTGCAATCGGCCCAGGTCACGATTGACTAGGACTCGAGCTTAGCTCGAGAGATGTTTTGATGTTAGACAAAAACATATGACAATGTAATTATCATGGGAAAGTCCAAGTCTTGGGTACTTGACATGGAAAGTCCAAGTGGGACACTTGGCATTTGGGAAAGTCCAAGCATGGGTCTTAGCATGGAAAGTCCAACATGGGTTGACAATGGAAAGTCCAAGCATGAGTCTTGGCAATGGAAAGTCCAACATAGGTTGGCAAGGGAAAGTCCAAGTTTGAGTCTTGGCATTTGAGAAGTCCAAGGGGATTAATATTGGCGGCGTAAAGTCCAAGCGGAGTCTTGGCAGCATAAGTCCAATGGTTGGCGGCGTAAAGTCTAAGCGGAGTCTTGGCGGCGTAAGTCCAATGTGTCTTGGCGGTGTAGACACCGTTAGCATGACATAGCCGATGGAAGCACCTGAAGGCTAGCGCGATGGATGAATAAGTCATGGATGACTTGGAGGGATCCGAGAGGCGTGAGGCTGATGGAGGTGGCTAGAAGGCTTAGGTATAGGCTAAGGGTGATCTAGCAAGTATGGGGGAACCATATTTGGGCTAAAACCTCATGTTTGAGGTGTGCCAGTCGACTGGTGCCATGTGGTAATCGACTGGCCTGAGTCAACTAGGGTTTGACTACGGGAAGTGGCCTAGCAGTCGACTGCAAGAGGTGGGCAGTCGACTGATGGCTCGAGCAGTCGACTGATAGTGTGATCAGTCGACTGATGCTCGATGTTTCGGCCACAGAATGGGGTCTCACTCAACTGCTGCGGCTAGCAGTCGAGTGGAGGCTTTACCAGTCGACTGATGGTCATCATCAGTCGACTGATGGTAGATCCGTTGGATTTATCCAGCGTGGATCTAGCCGTTGTCTCACAACAACAGTGGCATCAGTCGACTGATGGTCCTGATCAGTCGACTGATCGACTTTTTCCAGCACAGGTTGAAGCTTTATAACAAGCTCGTGATGGAGGAAAATGTAATGGTTCTTTGAGGCAATTTGGGGCGAGTTGTTGCTGCAATTCAGGGTCTCCAAGTGCTACTCGATCAACCTAGCGATTAAGCATTCAAGAGCATTTGTAAAGTGTTTTTCTTTACTAGTCTTGTTTTTTATTTCATTGTATTTGCTTGTAGCTTTTGATTATTGTTGTAATCATCTTGTACGAGGTTTCTCCGCCTCCGGATTGTTCCGAGAATAAGTGTTTATTAGTGGTTGTGTGTGCATCACTAGAGCTCGTAGAGCTCGATCCGTGGAGTAGGAATCGTGCGGTTCCAAACCACGTTATATGCTTGTGTCAGTGTGATTGTCCATTTCGTTATTGTATTATTTCTATTTCCGCTGCGTACTAACGAAATTGTAGAGACGATCACGAACGAATTCCATCTACGTCATCACGCGACGCTATTCACCCCCCCTCTAGCGACCTCAAATATCCTACAAATAATAGTTATGTTATATGCAGGTTTCGGTCACAAGGCAGGTCCACGGGCGTGAAGATTTACAGTATTTTCAGCATTTTATCAGGCGGGTATTTTGACTTGTCTTTTTGATATAGTCATGTTGATATGCTAGTTAGTTATAGCTTGCAAAAATTTTCATGTTTATCTGCCTTGCATGTAATTGTATCTACTTGATACATGCATTTGATCAGTTTATAGTTATACCTTCCCTGTTATTACTTGGATCATTGATATGTACTTATTAGTTGTGCATATTATTTGGATACGTATTTTAGTTGGTATTACATGCTTTAGTATCATGCATCATCTTGCATGATTGCATGTTGGCTGGACGGGGTTCCTTTGTAGTTGAGCCCGCAGCCAGTTACATGGTCTGCACACGCTGCCACTCATGGGTTAGTGGTACATCAGGAGGGTGTGTGCAGCTGGTCTGTCAGGCTCCGCTGGTCCGCTCATGGGTAGCGATGAGGCAGCGTGGTAGCGGGCAGGGATCCCTCCTCTGGTCTACGACACCAGGAGATGAGAGCATTGCTCCCTCACTCTGTTTGGGGCCAGAGGATAGGTGTACTCCGACAGTATCCTGTCCACTCGGTCACTCAGGAGCAGTGATGGCAGAGTGCACAATTGTCATAGCCCTACCCACTCGGCTTCACCATCGCATGTGAGGCGACTGACTGGCGTCATGGATGACCATGTCATTTGCATCGCATGCATTTTGCATGGATGACATTTGTATTGTGTTTGCTGCATTTTGATTGTTGTCGTGATCGTTGCATATGATTGTCATGCATACAAGTTACATATTTGTATTTGGTCTGACGACTTTATATTTGCTAGTATGACACATGCTCCTATATCAGGATATAAGATTCAGGTAAGTACAGTCCTTTCGTATTTCTTTCTTGCATATCCTATATATGAGACTGTACTGGCATGATTATTATTGTTAGTTATATCTGACTATGCATATCGACTATTATCCGATGAGTTCTTTGAACTTACCCCGTTGTTTTATATCTATTTCAGGATGAAGCTGTCAGGAGAGTTCAGCTGCCAAACCCCTCGTCGTGATAGTTTTTTATTGGTTATTTGATTTATGGTTTTTTGGATATTTTGATTAGAATATATGTTTAGGACTGGAGTTGGATTTATGTACTCATGGATATTTGGTATGTCCTTATAGACCTTTATTCAGATTTTTATTCTATTGAATTTGGTTGAGTATTCCTGCCCAGATGGCAGAAGGGGTAAGTCTAGATGTGATAGACTTTTGATTATATCCTTTTATTGTTGGCCTGAGGCCTATTTATGACCTGCGTGTGTTGTTTGGATTCCGGTCGTGTTGACCGATATATAGTGGTCGTGTAGGCGTCGTCTTGTATGCAAGATTGGTATTGTCATCCGTACAGGGGAGATGCTATCGGATTTTTGTCTGGTGAAGACTCCCTCAAAGCGTGACAGTGTAACTGGTTGTTAAGTTATAGTGGTTTATACATTAATCTCTTGCATTTTCTACTTGACTTGTATCGTCTTAAAATCGAGTTTGCTAGTATCAAATTAGGCTTTGAATTGGCATTAAGCTTGAGTATTGAGACATCTCATCTCGATATTAATTGTTTAATGATAACACATTTGATTCATGGAGCTTCATCAATCTTTTATCCCATATCTTGTAAGCTAGTTGTTGATCAAGTAAGACATCATAACAAGAAATTATAGTATCTAGCGTGAACATTCTTGTTGATAGTCTCTTTAGAGGGGCACTAATAAGAAATAGATATAATGACCTTCTTTTCAACTCTAGAATCCCCTCTTCAGTGGCTAGATTGATTATTAATAAAGTTGTTTTCTTGTCCTTTGACCGATTAATCATAAAAAAAAAAAGTGAATATAAATGGAACTTAATTAGCTCCAATATTATAAGTATTATCAAGATTCAATTAATTTTAATTTTTTTGATAGTTTAGGTGTCCAAATTTACCCCTAGTAATCTTAAAAATAAACAAATTTCCCCTAGTAATCTTGGAAATAAACAATTTTTCCTCTTAGTTCACTGCTCCAAATTGAAACATAATCTATGGATATTAAGAAATTAATCTTTAGATTATTTCGTTTCATTTAAAATTTGAACTCTTATTGTATCATATGGTAAAAGCAAATTCAATCACCTCTTTTGCTTGTCAAAAGAAAATGAAAACAAAAAATTGTTAAAGGAGAGAGGAAAATTAAATGGTTAGTTTTTAAAGTATAATAAAAGGGAAAGAATTAGAAAGCGAAGGCAAAAGTATTTGATTTCTTCTCAATTTTCTACGAGCTAGGAAGCTTGAAAAAAGAAAAGACATTGTTGCAAGATAATTTAACCTTTATCATCTATCGTTTAAAACATAATTTAGACTTTTAATTCTATATTTTAGGTTAGATCTTAAATTGATACCTCAGAATATTTTTTTTTTATTTACTTTGGAGAGAAGAAGGATAAAGAGAGAGAGAAAAAAAAGGAGAAATGTTACCGGTTTTTTTTCCTTCTTTTCCAATCAGTATTTTTTTTTGTATAAAAATGATTATTAAGCAATTTTTTCTGAGGGAAAATTGTCCATGAAACTGGTTTGAAATCATCACTCCAGCTAACAACAGTGATGAACAGGTGGATCAAACAACTCTATTCTAGATTTATTAGAATAAATCTACCTAAAATAAGATTTTTAAAAAAAATCAGAATATTCAACAAGCAACAACAAAGTTTGAGTTCTTGTACTGAGAGGGAAAAAACAATGGTTGAGTTTATTTTATAATTAAAAAAATTGTAAAACTCAGCAAAAGGGAGATTTCATTTCTTCCATCACAGGAAATTCAAGCTCACTAATGTTAGTCTTGTATCATGCCAACCCTGGGGCACACTCCGTAGTAGAAAACTAGTTTTCATACTACAAATGAATAGATCATGTCCAAGATCTGTAGACTAACACGGTGCTTATATCATAAACAAGTACGATTTCCCACAAGATCTAAGGATCTGAGCATGTTAATTAGGCTTCACCTACTGCAGTTCTAGTCTCCCCAAGTTTGATTTTTAGGTCATTTGCTTTGGTCTCTTTTCTTCCGAGTTTAGTTTTTGGGTCATTTGTTTCGGCCGCCTCCTTTCCCAGTTTAGTTTTTGAGTCATTTGGCTCCGATGTCAAAATCTTACAGATTGGCTTCTTGTCAACTTTCCACCGCAACTTCAGCGAAGGATGGGGCACAACGTCATGCACTAGAACTCTGTCTCCAACATCCAGTTTTGATAGGTCCACCTCAATGTTTTGAGGTATGTGTTC